>OX327000.1:25372500-26818767 GCA_946800695.1 Geum urbanum
GTAAGGTGCGACAGATCCTTAAACATCTTGGCCTTTCCTACATCAAAATCCATGCTTGTAGATATGATTGTGTTCTCTTCTGGGGTGAAGATGCTTATGGGAATGATCTTGAATCCCTTGATGAATGCCCGGTATGTTGTACAGATAGGTATAAGTTGACTCCTGCCGGAAACAAGAAAGCTGTGAAGATACTTCGGTATTTTCCCCTGATAGATAGGCTAGAACGGTTGTTCATGTCTGCACACACGGCTGAAGGTATGAGATGGTGGGCCGATAGGAATTTGCCCGACGGTGATACGCTTATACACCCTGTTGACGGAGAGGCTTGGAAGCACATGGTGAAGGAGTTTTCTTATTTTGCATCAGAGGTTCGAAATGTTTGGCTGGGGCTTTCATCTGACGGATTCAACCCTTTTGGCAACATGAGTCTTCAATACAGTATATGGCCAGTTATTTTGGTACCGTACAACCTTCCTCCATGGATGTGCATGAAGAAAGAATACAATATGCTCACTATGATAATTCCAGGGCCGGGTTATCCAGGAAAGTGTCTCGATGTGTATTTGAGACCCTTGATTGAGGAGCTTAAGTACTTGAGTGAGCATAGTCATCCCACTTATGACAAGTTCAAAAATGAGATGTTCCAGATGCATGCCATGCTTGTTGGCACCATTAGCGATTTTCCTGCACGCGGGATGTTGTCGGACAACGTTACCAGGGGATACAGGGCTTGTCCAGAGTGCATGACGGTTGAGTGTTGCAGACCTCATTGCAGGAAGATTGTACAGATGCGACATCGTTGTTGGCTTCCACATGATCACCCATTTCGGGAGGATATGGAGGCATTTGATGGGACTGTGGAAACAGGTGAGCAGCCGAGGAGATGGACCGGGGATGAAATCTTAGAAGTGCTAAATGAATACGATTTTGGGCAGCTAAGCAATCATCCTCAGATAGTGGCATCAATACCTGACAAACCCGACAGGTATAAATTCTGGACACACAAAAGTATTTTTTGGGAACTTCCTTATTGGTCCAAGTTGCTGATCAGACACTACTTAGATGTCATGCACATAGAGAAAAATGTGTGCGAGAGTGTGGTCGGCACAGTGTTGAATTGGGAGGGAAAAACTAAAGACGGCCCGAAGGCACGCATTGATCTTAAAAGGATGGGACTGCGAAAACATTTGTGGTTGAGAGATGGGAAGAAAAAAATGCCACAAGCTCCTTATACCGTGAAGCCTGCCCAGAAGAGTGAAATCTTTGGTTGGATGGGTAATGTCAGGTATCCTTCAGGCTATGCCGGAAATATAAGTCGATGTGTTAACTTCAAAGACAACAAGATGTACGGACTAAAGAGTCATGACTGTCATATACTGCTCCAACGCCTCTTCCCTGTTTTCATTCGAGGGTACCTGCCCAAAGAGGTGGTGGAGCCGTTAGTGGCTTTGTCAAGATTCTTTCAGAAGTTATGCACGAGAGAAGTGAAGAAATCGGACTTGTTGGAAATGCAACAGGACATCATTTTTATCATGTGCAAATTCGAAAGGATATTTCCTCCAAACTTTTTCGACATCATGCCTCACCTGATGCTCCATCTTCCGGAACAATTGTTGCTTACTGGTCCAGTACACTACACATGGATGTATCCTATGGAAATGTACGTAATGCATCTCTGAATCTGGCTATATATATGTCGATCTTTAATATTATTTATTCACTTATATATTGTTGGAATAAGCATAACATGCTCGATCTGTAATTACCCATTTACAGACAATTGGGGGACTACAAAGACTATGTGATGAACAAATCTGCACCCGAAGGGTGTATCGCTGAAGCATATATTGCACATGAGTGCGTAACGTACACCAAGTTGTATTCGGGAACGTTGGAGGACCTTCCACAACATATGCCCGTAGATGGAGGGCAGTTCAACCTTTCGATCATCTCCGATGATGTTGAAGTTTCTGGAAAGTTGCCCAAGTCGTACAAGTTGGAACCTTATGAGCTAGTCATTGCCCATTGGTCGGTATTGATTAACTGTCCAGAAGTTCAATATTGGAAAAATTTGCACCTTTACTGCCCTGCTATTTCCGGTGATGTTGAGTACCACAACAAGACGTTCGCAAACTATTTTGGCAACTGGGTAAGTTGATACCTAAATTGACCTGTATATGATCGATGTTAAGTGCATGTCTCGCATCCTATTTATACGTACTTAATAAATGATTATTTTTAGATGAATCATGTACAAGATGATGGTATCCCTCAGTGGTCACACGAATTGAGGCTCTTGGCGCAGAAACTGGTAACTTCCAGAGTTTATCCTATGTGTAAGGTTAATGGCGTGCTATTTATTTGTGAACATAGAGATGTCAGACGAAAAACACAGAATTCTGGGGTAATGGTGCATGGTGGGCAGAATGGAGTTGACTATTACGGTGTTCTTCATTCAGTTGTCGAATTAATATATGGGGAAGGCATGACCGTGCACTTGTTTAAGTGTAGATGGTTTGATACCGACCCTTAGAACACAAGGACCGATCAATACGGGATTTTTTCGGTGAATACTGCCACAAGCTGGTATGAAGATGATCCGTTTGTGTTGGCCACGGCGGTGAAACAATTGTTCTATCTTGATGATCTTGTGCATAAAGGCGCGTGGAAAGTGGTTAACCATGTTCTTCCACGAAACATATACAGTGCCTCCACCCTTGGTACTGTGACCTCGGATAATGAAGAAGTCAGTGCATACCAAGAGCCGAACGCAACTGGTATTCCTGAAACCTCAACAATTCGCCTTAATAATGTGAGACAGGGCAGTGTGGTACGAATTCCTCAACCGAATCTTCTTGATGTTAATCAAAATGAAGACAATGAAGACTCAAGTGACGAGGACATACACATCTTACCTGAAAGTAACTCGGAAACAGAGTCAGACTCATGCAATGATTCTGATTATGCGCCTTAATTAGTGTATATATATATATATGTATGTTATTTCGACTTAGAACGTACAATGTAAAATGAATTTTATTCATATTATGGACAAAATTGTGTCCATCGATGAAATTGCTATATATATCGATCCCCATCATAAATGAGAGAGATCGAGAGATCGATCGGAAAAAAAATACAACGTACCGATCGCTTAATAATATCGTATTATTAAATAATAATTTTAATATTTCGTATTAACTATTAATAATTTCGTATTAACTATTAAAAAATGTATATATTAATACACTACATATTTAATTAGTTTAATTACCGGCATAAATGAAAAATAAATAGAGGAACTATATCCGACGAGTTAAGTAATCTCGTCGGATATAGTTGAACCGAAACTATATCCGACGACATTCATATGAAATCTCGTCGGATATAGTTTCGGTTCAACTATATCTGACGAGATTACTTAACTCGTCGGATATAGTCTGTTTTATATCCCGATCTGGGTTTCGATTTGGGGCAGAAACGAGATTACTTAACGAGATTACTTAACTCGCCTCCGCCTCCTCATTCTCCGTTTCCTTCGTGTTGGAAGCAAGGAATCGAAGCTCAAGTGCTATTCCATCGATCCTCAAGCCAAATCCCTCGTCGATTAGTGAAAAAACAGGTTTGAAATCCCAAATTTCAAATTTTCGATTTTTTTTAATTTATGTTAGATTTGAAGTTGTGGAATGTGTTGATCGATAATGTGGATGCATGTATATGTATAGTTCTGGAATTTGTTAATTTTATGCATGTATTGATATATATTGGAATAATTTAGAATTTTAGGTTAAATTCAAATATTGGAAAATAGGGGAATTAATTCTAATTTTAGGTTAAATTGGTATATTGGAAAATAGGGGAATTTTAGGTTAAATTGGTATATTGGAAAACATTGGAATTTTATGCATGTATTGATATATATTGGAATATATTGGAATTTTAGGTTAAATTTGGATTTGGAATAATTTTAGGTTAAATTTTATTAAGTTTTAGGTTAATTGGATTTGGAATAATTGTTGAATTTGGATTATTGGAATTATTGATATATATAGTTAAATTATTGGATTATATATGTATTGGATGAATTATATTTGGATTATATATATATATTGTAATTATTGTGGATTTTATGGAATTATTTTTAATTTTTATAATTTAATGGATGAATTAGGAATTTGGAATTATTTTTAATTTTTATAATTTTATAGCAACGATGCAATGGTTTAATTGCGGACCTTCCCGAGGGGCCGGGTCGCGATCGAGTACTTCGAGGGGGAGGTCCAGAGGGAGAGGGAGATCGGGACGTGGGGATGAGGGCTCGGGAGCTGGGGATCCTGATGGCACCGGAAGTCGGTCCGCATCAAGATCCACCAGTGTCCCCAACACTTACAGTGTTCCGCTGACCTCTCGACACCGTCGGCTGATGGGCGAGGGACAACCTCAGCAGCAGCAGCTCGAGCCGGCTCGATCCTCAGGCGCGAGGAGGGTTCAGCAGGTTAGTCGCACGTCGGAAACGGATAGTGCAACTCAATCCTCGGTCCGAATGCCGGACATTCATCGCGAGGAGGGTTCCCCCGTCATCCACCAGACAGCTCCTCATTCTTCCGAGGAGGCTGGTGGATCCACTCAGTCCTCGGCGAGGATGCGACTATGCCCGCCGCCTACATTATTCTTACCGTTGGAAATCCCGACGATACCTCACGTCGATTCTGACGGGATGCCTATTCCGGGACAACTAGGGTTCATTACCCCGGAGCAGGCATATGCGTATATACCCTTCCCGGCACCTCTCTGGAGTGCAAGGATTCCGGGACAACGCACCGACGAATCAGGTAAATATTAATTAGTGATATCTTTTTACTCCCTAATATTTAAATTCAATTAGGTGTTGATGTTTAAAAAATTGTCTACATATATATGTGATAGGCGAGATCGTGCCCGGTGCCAAACAGAAGAGAACCAGAGGCCCCGTCGTCGGCAAGTTACTGGACGAAGCCATTCAGGCTAGCGGTGGTGGCCAACTTATGATTCCGACCGGGGATAGAGGGCAGGTGATCGAGGGAAAGGTCACTCGAAAGTACGCGGGGATGGCGGGCAGCCTCATACGGGATAGAGTCCCAATGTTGTGGCAAGATTGGAATTCAGTGCCACAAGCCGTCAAACATCAGCTGAATAATGCGTTGTCGGTGAGTTGAATTGTATATTCATTATGAAAATTTTCAATAATAAATTTTTAATATTATTGATATATATATAAATATATGCATTGCAGAGGTGGTTCCGCGTGGATGAAGACATTAGACCCACGTGGGCGGATGAAGTGCATGGGAGCAGGTTTGCAGACGACCATTTGTTTCAATTTTTTCGTTTCTTTTGATTATGTTCATACAATGTTGTTAGTTACTAACGCTTGATTTTATGGGTATATATAGGTATAAGGAGTGGAAGGCCGAGCTGAAGAAGCATTGGAAAAAGTACGGGGACGATCGTGAGGGTACCCCTAGCGAGTTTCGTTATAGGGAGTACGAGTGGCGATGGCTTGTGGTTCACTTCAACAACCCTCGATTGAAGGTACGCAACCTTCAATCGATTTAATTTTTTTTTATCGTACTTCCCGTAAATTATTTGGCTAATGAGTGTTTTTTTTATGTTGACTTAATCGCGCAGGCTCTTTCTGAAGTCAACGCAAGGAACCGGGCCAAAAACACCACAAATCATCATGCCGGTACCAGATCATACTCGGGTTGGATCGAGGAGGCGGCCAACCACCCAGAAGATGATCCCCTTATCTATACGATGCAGCACGCGTATCCGCAGAATCCCGAATATGTTGTAAGTGTCCTTATAACAAAATAAACTTATTTCTTATTTATTTAGATTATTTTTTTAATTAATATTTTATTGTTCTTTGTCAATTAGGCGAGAATTCAGGAGGCGATTCCGGAGGTGTTGACTCAAGTGGCGAGAGAGCTCTATCCCAACACCCCCGATGCGGAACTCCCGATTGATCAGATTGATCGATCTGATCCGATCGTCAGGGCCAGGATTACGTCAACTGCGATCCCTCCAGGGAAGAACACATTCTACTGCAGGGGTTCCGGAAAATGGGGTCAAGGGCTGCTGAAGCAGACCCCTGAATTCTCTCGCGGATCGGGATCATCATCATCATCTTCGAGGACTAATGAGCTAAACGACTAATGAGCCACAGCCACAGCCTCAGCCTCAGCCGCAGCCTCAGCCTCAGCCAGACCAGGACCAACCAACTTTCTCCAATCCGTTTGACCACATAGACTTAGGACCAGGACCCCCCTACATTTGAACAATTGTCGGTTTCATTTTTATTTTCATTATTTACTACGCATATGTATACAGATTTGAACGATTTCGGTTTTAATTTATTAATTTATTTATTTACTACGTACTCTAGTTTCAATGGTTGTTGATTTTCAATTTGAACAATATATAGATAGCGTGATTTTTTGTGAATGCAGGTTTTGGGATAAAACCCAAAACCTGCTAAAAAAAATTAAAAATTTTTCACTATATCCGACGACATGTGTCAATATCGTCGGATATAGTTTTCTCCACAGTCAACCATTTTGACCATGGAGAAAACTATATCCGACGTTGACATCGTCGGTTATAGTTTAAACTATGACCGACGATAAATTATCGTCGGTTTTAGTGTATCTATTTTCCAACGATAACCCTATATTATCGTCGGATATAGTATTACCGACGGTGTATTACCGACGATACTATATCCGACGATGTGTCGTCGGATATAGGTATGACCGACGATAAATGGAAACAGACCGACGACACCAAGTCGTCGGTCATAGTAATTCTTCCGGTAGTGTGAGAGATGAACAAAAGAAGGAGAAGAAATAAACTCTTGATCCCCGTCGGGATCGCAGGCTTGCAATACGGTTCCTCCTTTTTCTTCCACTACTTCTTCTTTCTTTATTCTTCTTTATTTTGTCTTTTTCCTCTTGCTCTCTCTCTTCTCTCTCCATCCCCCTTCACAAATCCAGTTGCTAGCCATATATATATATATTATTCCTTTAATTAACCTAGCTAGCTAAAGACATGTATCACGTGCTAAGCAATCCAACATGCAAAAGGACTCCTTAATCTTTTCCTCGCTAAGCTTCTTGACTCTCTCCATCACATGCTAAATAAATAATTAATTACCTAGGTCCAATCAACCTATCAAATGATCACGTGCGCATGCAGACTCCAATTTCAACTCAAATTTGTTAATTTCTATCTTCTGTTTTGTCCCCCTCACGTACGTCTCTCGCCAAGGCTGATCCCCTATGTATTCTTCTCTAATTAGGATTCCTTGACCTCGAAAGTCTTTCTCTTCCACAATGACTCCTGAAATATATTATTTAATCTCCTTTTTTTCATTAATCTCCAAAATACCTAAAAACAAATAAACATAATTAATTCACTCGATTAATAACAATAAACTAAATATAGGGAACAAATTAAATACCAAATAGACGCATAAATATGCGACTATCAAAATACCCCACACTTAGACATTGCTAGTCCTCGAGCAATACACTAAACTAAGACTCTTAAAATACTCAAAGACTCTAACTACATGACTCTACTACCCTTAATAAATTGTCTCAGCAATCTTCCACAATTGTAACACCAAGATAAGAATGACTCCAAATTTATATTCCGTAAAGTTTTGAAAGTTAATTTCAATGTATGACACACATGTAATATGTAGGACGAAGACATAATCATGGTGAAAATAAAGTTGTAGTATGCGAAAAACTTATCAAGATTCAACCTTACTTAGATATGCTCTCAAAAGTATTTCTCTCAAAGTATGTATACGGTGTTCATTGAACTCAATTACTTGCCAAGTGGACCACAACATATGCTTACTCGTGTGACTAATCTCCACAGATCAAAGGCTGCCATCTTGAGGATCAAAAAGGACTTTCATGGGTTGTAATGGGGCTTGGCTCATATGTTAAAGAATAAATGGATAAAGAATTCAAATATAATTCTAGAACCCAGTAGAGCACCAAATAAGAGACTTCTTCAAACTTTACAACCATGAACTTTCTCACTTTTATGGCCGAATTTCATCTTGTTGGGTGTTCACATCATTGTCTTCATCAATCGTTAACCTGGGTATCAAGCTAGACATCATATTTTTTTTCCTTTCTTTTCATTCCATTCTTTTTTTTTACGGGCTAGCTTGATACCCCACACTTATTTCTTTGTATCACTTTTCGACATTGTCGTCGTCTTCACATACCTGTCTCATGTATAGCTCTACCAAGTCCTAGAACAAAGGTAAAGATATAACTATTCTAAAGTTTAAGGTCAGAGATATGTGGGTGATGACAAAAAGTTTAAACATGTAGGCTCAAAGTGATTAACTAAGGGGTGTACATCTTGTGTATACAAAATTAGGACACAGACTTCATATGGCAATGGTGGTGTCCCCTAAATGCTTTTATCACTTCCTCAATCAAAACATGTATTGATAAAAAGTTTTGAAAAGCACAAGAGCAAGTTCTAGTAATGTCTAGAGTCCAATAACTTAATCGGTGGCAAGCAATTGACACTCAATAAAGAAAGCATGTGTATTCACATATAGGCTCAATCGCTCACAAGTTAAATGAATCTCAACAAAGTTTAAGCATGCCAAAAATCTGTACCATGTTAACTCATTTTTACATCCACTACACATTCGCATATGCAACATATATCAAGATTAACCAAAGAAACTTCAAATAACATGATCATCTTTCAGTCACAATTCCAGAAGATATAATCACATCATGGACTAGTTAAGGGCATCTAAGACTCAAAACAAGAGACTCTTTTTATGTTGCTTTTCTTGACACTTTTTATTTTTGTATTTGGTTTTTCAAATAAGACACTAAAACACATAAGAAAAACAAAGAAAAAACTCAAAAATACCAAACTCTGGCGAGCAACTCGCCAGACTCCATGTACTGCGCAACACCACTCGCCAGAATTTTAAAAAATTAATCACACATCTTAATGGGCTGAAATTTTGTGAGCACCAACTAAACATATGTACAAACCTTCACGAAAAAGTTAAGAAACTTACGAGACCCCTAGCTATAGAAAATAAATGACACGAAACAGGATACTGCTCAGTACCGAAAACTGTCGCTCGCCAGACTCAGCTCCACTCGCAAGAATTATATAGAATTAATGACAAAGTGGAATGCGCTGAAATTTTAAGAGTAGAAACTAGACACATGTAAAACCATTCTCTCAAAATTTGAAAAATTTACGAGACCTCAAACTATGTCAAATAATTTACACAAAATAGCATACTGTACAGTACCAAAAAAAGAAAAATTTATACATAGACGCTAAGCATATGATATAAACCCCACCCCACACTTGAAATTTACATTGTTCTCAATGTAAAACGAAACTAAAACATACAATACATCAAACAAGCATGGAATGAGACACATAACACATCACAAATCACATTAAACATGGAGAAAAATAAAGCAGGAGAAGGGATAGAGAGTTAAGAATTTCAAATCTGGTTTTCCACGCTTCTCCATCAACATGGGTTACCTCCCAAGTAGCGCTAAGTTTAACGTCTTCAGCCAGACAGTGCACACCATCATAAATTTCAATCCTCTAGTGTAGGATCTTGAAGAGGAATCTCTTCCACATCTCGCACTTGAGACAGCTCATAGAATGGCTTGAGTCTATGTTTGTTCACCTTAAATGTGCTGCCATCTCTTGGAATCAGAACTTCAACTGCACCATGAGCAAACACATTACGGACAATATAAGGACCAGTCCATTTGGACCGTAGCTTACCTGGACACAACTTCAGCCGTGAGTTGAATAACAACACTTTTTGCCCATTGACAAAAGTTTTTTCTTGATCATGTTGTCATGAAATATTTTTGTCTTCTCCTTGTAAATGCGGCTAGATTCATAGGCATTATTTCGAATCTCAGCAAGCTCATTTAGTTGCAACTTCCTATGAACACCGGCATCATCAATATCAAAATTGAATCATTTCAATGCCCAATATGCCTTGTGTCCAAGCTCTACTGGAAGGTGGCAGCCTTTTCCATAAACCATCCGATAGGGAGACATTCCAATCGGCGCCTTGAAAGCTGTTCTGTAAGCCCACAACACTTCATCCAAGCGTTGGCTCCCATCCTTCCTTGCTGGTCCGACAGTCTTCTCCAGAATTTGCTTGATCTGCCGGTTAGATACTTCTACTTGCCCGCTCGTCTGAGGGTGATAAGGTGTTGCCTCCTTATGATGCACATGAAACTTCTTAAGCAATGCTGCAAATGACTTGTTGCAAAAGTGAGAACCGCCATCACTTATTATGTACTTGGGAGTGCCAAATCTCACAAAAAGTGATTTTAAGAACTTCAAAACAATAGCAGCATCGTTAGTATGAGTGGCTACTGCCTTCACCCACTTTGAAACATAATCAACTGCAAGTAGAATGTAATTATTTTGAAAAGAGCTAGAAAAAGGACCCATAAAGTCAATACCCCACACATCAAAAATCTCAACCACTAAAATTGGGTGCTGGGGCAGTTGATCCTTAGGACCTAAGTTACTTGTCAGTTGGCATCTAGCACATGATTTATGAAACTTATGTGCATTACCAAACAGTGTTGGCCAGAAGAATCCACTCTCAAGTACTTTCATCGCAGTCTTTTTTCCAGCAAAATGGCCTCTTGCTACATGTGAGTGACAAAAAGATAAAATGGAATGAAATTCAGTTTCAGGCACACACCTTCTTATCAGCAAGTTCGAACAATGTTTCCACAAATATGGCTCATCCCACACATAGTACTTTGCTTCCTTGACAAGCTTGTCCTTCTGCGCTCTGGTGAAGTCTAGTGGAATATATCCACTTACCTTGTAGTTAACAATATCAGAATACCAGGGCTTCACAGCTTGAATAATAAAGAGTTGTTCATCTGGAAAGTTATCTCTGAGAGGAAGAGTGTCCTCTTCGGCTGTAGACTCATGGGTGAGTCTACTCAAGTGGTCTGCCACCACGTTTTTAGTGCCCTTCTTGTCTTTGATCTCAATATCAAACTCCTAAAGTAAGGGCATCCATTGAATCAACCTGGGCTTGGCATCCTGTTTAGTCATCAAATATCTCAAAGCAGCATGGTCAGTAAATATGATAACTTTAGTTCTTAACAAGTAAGACCTAAACTTTTCAAGAGCAAAACTCACTGCTAAGAGCTCCTTTTTCTGTAGTTGAGTAATTCAACTGTGCATCATTTAAAGTACGGGAGGCATAATAGATGACATGAGGTAATCTTTGTGGTCGTTGGCCAAGAACAGCGCCAACGGCATAGTCTGAAGCATCACACATGAGCTCAAATGGTAGACTCCAATCCGGTGCTTGAATGATGGGAGCTGTAGTGAGCAACTCCTTGAGCTTATTGAATGCTTGCAAGCACTCATCGGTGAAGTTGAAAGCTACATCTTTCTGGAGCAATGCACACAATGGTTTGGATATCTTGGAAAATCCTTGATAAACCTATGATCAAATCCTGCATGTCTAAGAAAAGATCTCACCTCCTTCACAGTGGAAGGAGGGGGTAAGGTATGCACAATATCAACCTTAGCTTTATCAACCTCAATACCTCTAGCTGAAATAACATGTCCCAAAACTATACCCTACTCCACCATAAAGTGGCATTTTTCCCAATTAAGTACAAGGTTAGTTTCTACACAACGCTCTAAAACCATAGCTAGATTATGAAAACATATGTCAAAAGAATCACCGAAAATAGAGAAATCATCCATAAATACCTCAATGATCTTTTCAACCATGTATGAGAAAATAATTACTATGCACCTCTGAAATGTGGCAGGTACATTGCATAAGACAAATGGCATCCTCCTATAAGCAAAAGTGTCATAGGGACATGTGAAGGTGGTCTTCTCCTGATCATCCTTATGTATGGCTATCTGGTTGTATCCTGAATAACCATATAAGAAACAGTAATATGCATGACCTACCAACCTTTCCAACATCTGATCAATGAATGGGAGAGGAAAGTGATCTTTTCTTGTGGTGGCATTGAGCTTGCGGTAGTCAATACACACTCTCCATCCCGTTTGGACTCTTTGAGGCACCAACTCGTTCTCATCATTCTTTACCACTGTGATTCCTGAACGTTTGGGCACAACCTGCACAGGACTAATCCATTTCCTGTCAGAAATAGCATAAATAATACATGCATCTCGAAGCTTAATTACTTCTTTCTTGACAACTTCCATCATAGGAGGGTTGAGACGACGTTGAGCTTCCCTTGTTGGCTAAGCTCCTTCCTCTAGATGGATCCTGTGAGTACACAACGTTGGGAAAATGCCCTTGATGTCGGCTATTGTCCATCCAATGGCGGCCTTGTATTCCTTAAGTACACTCAGCAACTTCTCCTCTTGTAATGTTGAGAGCTTGGAAGAGATGATGACTGGAAGTGTATCATCCTCCCCTAAGAAAGCATACTTCAAATGCTCGGGAAGAAGTTTCAACTTTAAAGTGGGTGCCACCTGTATAGACGGAACAAGAATATCATCTGAAACTGGAAGAGAAATGGGTTTAGAATATTTATCTTTCATAATTGGCAGGGATTCAAGTGCTTCTTCCATAGTATAATACTTCTCTTCCATTTCAAGATCCTCAGCCAAAGATATCTCAAAGATAGGTTTAAATTCGACGGATAGACATTTCTTCTCCTCGCCAAGCTCCAGACCTGGAACATCTTCTTTCCCGGATACCTCTATGACCTTTCTCAAAGGATCCTCCTCCAATGAATATTGAATGAATTCCTGCACAAAACTCTCAAAAGTGTCAATTGAACAACATGAATAAGCATCATCACTATTTGGATGTTTTAGAGCTTCATAAATATTGAAGTGGATTTTCTCCTCAGCTACTTCCATACTCAATGATCCATCAAAACAATCTATCTTTGTTCGTACTGTTCTCAAGAACAGTCTCCCAAGAATCAATGGTATTTCTGATGGCATTGGCTCATTCTCCATCTCCAGCACAAAGAAATCTGCTGTGAAAATCAAATCTCTCACCTTCACCAAAACATCCTCAATAATACCTTGAGGGTAACAGTTAAACCGATCAGCAAGTTTAATGGTGACACCTGTGGGAATAAGTTTTCCCTTTTTCAACCTGTTATACGCAGTGTATGGCATTAAATTAAAGGAAGCACCTAAATCAAGTAAAGCACCCGCAAACCTGTGATCACCAATGGTACATGGGATCGTAAAACGTCCTAGATCACCCAACTTAGGTGGAAGCTTTCTTTGAAGCACAACATATACTCTCTCTCCCAAAGCCACAGTCTTAGTTCCATAGATTTTTCTCTTTGTTGTGCACAAATTTTTCAGAAACTTTGCATACTGTGGTATCTGCTTGATCACAACCAACAAAGGGATGTTTACTCCTACCTTTCTGAACACATCTAAGATCTCCTTCTCTTTTTCAACCTTCACCTGCTTCTTCAACCTGCTAGGAAAAGGTAAATTAGGAATAATAGAAGGAGACGGAGTAGAGGATACCTGACCTGATTTTTGATTTGTCAGTTTTTTTGTTTTAGGTGCATTTTCGATGGCTCGAATTGGGGTTCCTGCAGAATCTTCTGACGGCTTGTCCAACGGCTTGTCAGGGATAAGTTGTTCAAGCACGGGCTCCTCCCACTTTCTCCTGGTTGACTTGGGTAATTCTTCCAACACCTTTCCACTCTTCAAGGTCATTGCATGAGCTTCATATTTTGTATTGGGATTGGGAAGAGTGGTTATAGGAAGACTTCCTTCCTTGACTTGAGCCATTGTTTGCTGCATTTGGCTCATTTGTCTCTCAAGCAAGTCAATTGCCTTCCCTTGCTGCAGAGTTGTAGCTTTAATATCTTGGCGAAAGGCACTACTCTCCTCTCGTTCCTTCTTGTTGTCAAACATCATTTGTTGCATCATGGCTTCCAAAGTAGAATTTCCGGATGATGTTTGAGCTGGAGCTTGTTGTGGCTGAGGCATATGCCTTTGGCCAAACTGCTGCCCATCCCCTATAGGCTGTCTCTGCTGAAATCCAGGTGGAACAATAGCAGGATTGAGCACATTATTGCTCCTATAGCTCAACAGGTCTCTATTTCCACCATATGTGTTGGGTTGTCTTTGGAAGTAATTTGCTTCTTCCTCTTAATCAACCTCTTCATCTGCTCTAAACTTGGGACAACTTCTGCTAGATGGCTTGTAGCTGAACATAAAGTGCACACAACCTGAGCCGCAGCAACTGTTGTCTTCTTGCCCACTTTCAGACTATTAGAAATCAGAGCAATATCATTCTCCATAGAGCTTAATCTTCTTTCCATGGCTCCATCGATTGCAACTACATTGAGAGACCGTCTACTTGCTCCCATTGATACACGCTAAAACTAACTCCTAAATAAACACTTAGAAATCACTCAAAACGTGCATGCAATTAAAACCCTTTGTTGTAGATGTAGCATTGGTAAATAGGGTATCGTTCTTAACCGGGGATTGAGGGTGCATGCATGATTACGTTATGGTTTAGGGGGAGTTTTATAAGTTGGTTTTTACTAATTTTCCTACAAAGGTGAAATGTTGGCAATAACACATATCGAGGAATCCTAGAATTCTAACATGTTTCACTCATAGACAAGCAAACAATCAAGAACCCTAAAATTACTAAACATACATCATTGTCGAAAATTGTAAGCTAATATTTACATGTGATCATCTCAATTTTTCACTCAACTCTTTACACTAAGTCATATTATATGCAACCTAAAAGTATCTAAGTCTTTAGCTCACATGTGATTCGTTTTCATGCTTCGGGAATTTGCCCTATGACATATCTATCAACTTGACAAGGAATTTGCCTTAGCCTCAATTGACGCATTAAGTACACATGCTTTGCTAAAAGAAATAAACACAAGGTTAGATTACATAAAATATTCGAAGAGTGTTTAATCAAAATACATAACACCAATCATTCAAAACTGAAAATAAATACAAGAAGATAGTAGAAGGAATCATGTTACACTTTTTGTAAGGGAATTTTCCCTATACAAGAGTTATGCGACGACCCTTCAATGGAGATGGATGCACAGAGCCCTCAAGGAATTTGCCTTAGAGTTGCGTCGGTGATGGAGACGATTTGTGATGATGGAGGAGGCGGCTTCTTGTAGATCTTTGACTTTGGGAGGAGAGGGTAGGTGTTTTGGCAGAGCTCTTGCTAGTAAATTGAGAGATCATCATGAATGAGTCGAGCTCCCTAATTTATAGAAGAAGATTAGGCCTTTTCCTACCAAAACAAGACTTTCCTTATGTACCCGGGTAAATCTGACAGTCTGTCTTCAAACGCGTTTTCCCGGAGATGTATAGATCATAAAAATTATGATTCTTGATTCGTTGGAAAGATCAGCTCAAGGGCTATCGAATAACATATCTGATCACTAAATTCGAAGTTGAATTGAAGCTTCGGTGATCTCTTGAAGTTGGGTGACCTGGCAGCCCAAATTTTCTTCTTTTACAAGGAGTAGGAAATCTTGATATCTTCAAATCTTGCATTTTTTATTCTCCAATCTTCCTTGGCCGAATATACCATATATTTGCACATATTTTGACCCTTAAATCAGGTATAAATCTTCATGAAATATCTTCCAAATTCGTCCATCATTTATGCTCCATATATTCTGCCATTTTTGCTCATTCCTGGATTGCGCAGGAGAAATGTCTTCAACTTTTTGTCCACCATTTTGGCATCCATTTCATTTCGCATTTGGTCTTCAAATCCTGACACCATGTGGGAAAGCATTTTAGTAACCATTTTGAAGACCATTTCTCGGACCATTTCTTCTCCGGAATTAGAAACTTCCTCCTTAGCACGCTTTTCACTTCAAATCGCCTCCTTTATTATTTCCACCATTATTTCTACCTATAAACATAAAGTAAGTTAAAAACATATTTACTAAGCACAAAACAAAGCTAAATATAGAGAGAAAGACATTAATAATCAAGCATAAAATGCGTAGATCACCTATAGATTTATCCCTTGACTGAAATTGTCTTGAATTTTCAGCTTGATTCTCAACAACTTCCTTGGCCTATGTTCTAGTCATATTCCACCAATTTCCCCCACAAGCTGAATCAAGCTTTGACCTGTTAAAAGAATCAAGTCCTTCATAGAAGAACTCCATTTGAGTGTTGATGTCAAACTTATGGTGAGGGCATTGTCGAAGAAAACTCTTAAACTGGCTCCAGGCTTCATGTAATTCATCACTGTCTTTCTGCCTGAATGTGCTAATTTGCTTCTTCAAGTTCTTGGTGCGAGAAGCAGAGTAGAACTCTTTCATAAATGCAGAGCACATCTTCTCCCATGTGTCCATAGATAAAGGAGCTAAAGAATTATACCATGCTTTTGCTTGCTCCTTCAAAGAGAACGAAAACAAGAGGAGTTTCACAATATCCTCTTCCATAGTAGTCGATCTCTGGATTCTGCACAATGCTGTAAACTCATTGAGATGGTCCTAAGGGTCTTCAGAAGGCGTTCCTCTGAAGTGTGGCAGATTCGATATAAGTGATGGGAGAATAGAATAAGCCCCTAGATTCTCTGGTAGTACGATCGGTGAATCTGCTGCACCTGTGCCCGGTATAAAGGACTCTCTTAGCTTGGTTGCATTTGCCATTCTTGTTGGTGATGGTGGTGGTGTTGGAATACTCTGTTATTCCTCAAATTCAGATCCTGTATTTCTTGCTCAGGCTGACCACCACTGATCACGTTCATGGACCGTTGTCCCTACTACTTCCTGTTTTGCCTTGTTGAGCGTTCAATCTCTGGATCAAGTAATAATGGCTCAGCGCTTCTTGTGTGCCTAGGACGCATACACAATGCTCCTGCACACAGAAGAGAGATAGTAATACTCAAAAGAAAAAGAAAAGAAAAGAAAACAAAACTGAAAATTAAATACTCTATTAGGACTTAGAATTAAGCAATTCCCCGGCAACGGCGCCAAAATTTGACAAGGCGGGTAATCACCTCTCAAAGATACCCTATTCACAACCTAGATATATCAATGTAGTAAAATAAATAGGGGTTATCAAACACAAGGAATTGGTGAAACTAAATCCTAACAAACTAGTATGCTGACAGACTCGACTACAGTATACTAATGATAACGTGAGCCTAAGCTAGACAGACTCAAATACTACGAAATTTGGACACAATTAACTAGACACAGTGGCGGACTACCACACAAAATTTGAGGGTTTTCTGAGTTGATTTGGTCACCAAAATAAATCGGCTAAGCTAGGCTAATGCAGAAATCAGTAAATTACAGAAAATAAATTGTTGTAGATAACCAATGAGATATAAATGTTAAGAACTTCTCTCCACCCTAGACATACTTACGACATTCCCAATATAATTGAACTAACCATGGATGAATACTTCCCACACAAGAGCTTTGGTTAAGTCATCTTATGTATTACACTCTCTTACTTGGCATGAAAGAGGGAGGGACAATCCGCTCGATCTTGATCCTCAATTAATCGACTTATACATATGGTGATGTGAGCCTAGAGAACTGAAGTCATTACGTTCTAAGAATGTTTGAAGAATAACAGAGCTTCAAGGGTTGATAAGGTGGTCACCCTTTCATCACTAAGGCTTGTTTCACACAAATTCATGTTTGTCTCTAGAGAATATGCAACGATAAGGTGGTCATATACATAATCAAGACTATAGATCCTAAGCCATGCATCTAAGCGTGCACTCAAAGAAACATGAACATATAAAACATACGGTGAGAAAACAGTAAAACAAAACTCATGCAAATAATTAATAGAATCAAAAGGGGTTTAAAATCGTAAGCATATCTAGGGCTTCAATCAGCCCCTAACAATGGAAATTTAGCTACACATAGTTTTAAATGATAACATTGAAGAATTCATGAGAGATGAACAAAAAAAGGAGAAGAAATAAACTCTTGATCCCCGTCGGGATCACAGGCTTGCAATACGGTTCCTCCTTTTTCTTCCACTACTTCTTCTTTCTTTATTCTTGTTTATTTTGTCTTTTTCCTCTTGCTCTCTCTCTTCTCTCGCCAGCCCCCTTCACAAATTCACTTGCTAGCCATATATATATATATGATTCCTTTAATTAACCTAGCTAGCTAAAGACATGTATCACGTGCTAAGCAATCCAACATGCAAAATGACTCCTTAATCTTTTCCTCGCCAAGCTTCTTGACTCTCTCCACCACATGCTAAATAAATAATTAATTAGCTAGGTCCAATCAACCTATCAAATGATCATGTGCGTATGCAGACTCCAATTCTAACTCAAACTTGTTAATATCTATCTTCTGTTTTGTCCCCCTCATGTACGTCTCTCGCCAAGGCTGCTCCCCTTTGTATTCTTCTCTAATTAGGATTCCTTGACCTCGAAAGTCTTCCTCTTCCACAATGACTCCTGAAATATATTATTTAATCTCCTTTTCTTCATTAATCTCCAAAATACCTAAAAACAAATAAACATAATTAATTCACTCGATTAATAACAATAACTAAATATCGGGAACAAATTAAATACCAAATAGACGCATAAATATGCGACCATCACACATTCATCGAAGTCTGTGTATGGCGCGCTCGTCATAAATGAAAAAAATTACAGGTCACAACCCTTGCCCAGACCTCCAACATTTCTCCCTCACTGTTCAGACAGAATAGAATGCAAATCAAAACGGGCAATAAAAATAGTCCCGATACACCATATTTGACAAATTCCCTCCTGCCTCTCGGTGCCCATCCACCAACGATATGCATAGTCTTATAGCAAATCAATAACTAACTATGTCCTCTACGTAGAAGTCAGTGAATGACGTAAATGGTCACAAACCTAACCGATCACGATAAGTCAGTTCTCCTAAACCTCGGGATTGTGGAAACCTAGGAGAGGTATATCTACTTTCCTAGTCCTGATAACTAAATCCTCACAATCCACACAAGGCACTGGTATCATGCGTTACAATAACTCATCAACTACTAGGCCAAAGACTGCACCATAACCTATTGAGCTAGTTGTTGAGGCATAATGATCTACGAGTCTACAAAAGATCAGCTCAAACAAGGAGGCCAAAGAAACTGGCTCAACTAAAAGACTCTAAACACTTAACAATGCACAAAACTTGGAGGTGATGGGGATCATTCGGTCGGGGCCACCCCTCCCGGGAGTGTTGTACACTATCAAATGTCGAACTGATCTAACCATGGAAGTCTACATAATCTGTGGCCAAATGCTCTGATACCAACTGAAAGGACTCAACCCTCGTTAACTAGTAATTTAGGATCACACCCTAATGACAAGACTTAAACAACGGATTTCTGTAAATTTCTTGACATAGTTTCCTCTACGAAGAGGACAACCAGAAACCTGCAAGAAAATCACACTTCAGATTTTCCACAAATAATACCGTGGACCATAGATGTCCATCCAAATTTCTCAATAAAGTACGTAAAGTAAATTAATTAAGATTCTGGAACAATAATACAGAACCTGAAAACTCATAATCCAGCAATACTATCAATTCATAACACACTGAAAAATATTTACAACACTAGTGTTCAGAGCGACTTCTAGGAGTAGAATAAAATATATGAAAATACACTACTAGTGGGCCGAAATCTACAGAAATGTATGATAATTCGGTGGACTCAAAGCCTTTGGGGAGCAACTCCAGCTCAGGAAAAGCACTGCAACCTGAGCATGGAAAACTGAAAGGCCTAGGGAAAGGTAGATAAAAACATAAAAACGTCAGTGTGAGTGGACAAAAACTCACAATCAGTGTAAAACAGCAAAATATTTTATCTGTGCCTTTCCGCTGATTTCTGTAAAATCATGCGAGTTCAAAATAATAAACTGAATAAAATATGGAGGTGGGCACTCAGGGTATTTGTCCTAACCTTAAGCGACTCCATGACTATAATTACAAGGTGATGAGATCGTCTAGGGTGTTTGTTCTAACCCAAGATGATCTGGGTCGGCATGGTGTTTGTTCTAACCTGGTCTGACCCGACTAGTCACTAATCAGCAGACTAGTCAAAGCATCGATGCAGAAAATAAAACCATCACAAACATACCTTCAAACTTAACTGTAATAAAATACAGGAAACTATAAATCTGCATAAACATGAACTCACAACAACTGTGAAAATAAATAAACGTTCACTCACCAATCAGCACAATAATCATCCGACATGGCCCATTAACTCGTAATTATAAAACCATGATTATAATTAATATCTAATCATCGATATTCATAATGAATAGCTAAGCTCCTAACCCGACCAGCAAAAAAGTCGAGAATCTCGCATTCTTGAATAACGTATTTTTTGACTAATTACGAAACTTAATTAAATTCCGAATTCAATTCCTTGCATTCATTTACTGTAAATCAATTTTAGAGTCGCAACATATACATCAAACATCGAGCGACTCAAATTTTAATCGTCGTTCGTTAACAATATCATAAAATTAATCAATTATTACCCAATTAAACACACGCCTAAATTAATCAAGTCTAGATCCATTCAAGAACCTCACCATTGCATTCAGCATGAAATTACGAGAGGAACGACATAAAATTTTGCCGAA
Organism: Geum urbanum; assembly: GCA_946800695.1. Classification (NCBI taxonomy): domain Eukaryota; kingdom Viridiplantae; phylum Streptophyta; class Magnoliopsida; order Rosales; family Rosaceae; genus Geum; species Geum urbanum. The sequence goes on from OX327000.1 coordinate 25,393,220, forward strand.
AATTCTAACCTTGCTGGAGGTCTGCCATGCACTGCAGCCCATGGAAGCATGCACCACCGCTGGCGGAGGCCGGAATCCCACTGGCTCTTAATCGAGCAACATATACATCAAAATGTTTCTCTCAACAAGCCCAACAACATTTGGCGTCCGGCCACTACTGAGTCCCAGACACATCGCGTTCAACTCGACGTCGCCTGGGCTTCAAAACCCCCATTGAATGACCTCCGTCGTTGCCGTGTGCACAACCACAGTCGTCGTCGAAAACAACCCAGAACCGTCACTTCTCGGCCTTGAATCGTCTTCCACCGGTCACCAATGGCAGAGATATTGCCACCAATCAACAGAGGAGATGGAACTCAACAGTTTGCCACCAATCCCACGGTCGGAGGCGGCCGGTCGGAGGCTCATCGTCGGTGAGAACCTCACTGCGAGGAAACAGGTTGAGAGAGAGGGGGTCAACCTGGTTGCCCAAAATAGAAATTTTTTTTACTTTCCCAAAATGGAAATCCCTATATATAGTCACAATTTTAAGGTAAGGCATTTTCTGATATTTTGGTAAAATTTTTGCCGACTATAATTTCCTTATCATAACTTTGATTTCAACACTTGACGTGGCCACAAATTCGTGTCGACAAACTCTATGACTTTATACAAAAAAATTTCTATAAAAATATAGTCGATAAAATCTTGACGAAACACCAGCGAAATTTATCGACGGTAAAGACTAATTACCATCGACGATTAACGTAATTAATTAGCGACAAACCGTATAAGTTCTGATTATCGTGTGATATTGTTTCGGGTCGTAACACAAGTCTTCTGTGTCACAGCTCCAGTGTTGCTTCATTTGTGCTCACCAAACATTTCTCAATGTTTGTCTGATCAGAACTATTTGCATGAATCTGATAGCAATTATCTTCAGATTTGAAGCCTTGCATCACAAATAGACCAGAAGTATCTAGCACAATGCAAATTTTCTTATTGAACAAGACAAACTCATACTCATCAGTAGGTTGGCTCACACTTATCGGATTTGCCTTTAAGACTTCCACAGAGTAGACATTTTAAAGGCTTGGGAAGTTCTTTGCCTGCACAGTTCCTCTTCCAGTCACTTCACATTTCTTCCCATCACCAAAAACTACTCCTCTAGTGGTAAAGTCAGCAGCCATAGATGTAAACTAGTGTTTGTTGTCAATGATATGTCTGGAGCATCCACTGTCTATGTACCAAATGTCACTTCTCACCTGTTGTAAAGTAGCAAGAGCCACCAGACATGTGATTTTCACTGTGTTTTCTCCACCTGTTCTTTCACATCAGAAAGTTCAGGCAAATGTACTTGAGAGAGCAAACAAGTCAAAATTTTCTTTTCTTTCCAAGTTCTTCTTTTGTCTGTGTCAATAACATCAGAAATTGCAAGCTTTTTAGTCAATCTATTTATTAGTTTCATGTGCTCATGAAGTTCATGCTTAAGGGAGATTGTGTCACAAGAATTTTCAATTTTTCTTTGAGCAAGATTCTTACTCCTAAGCAAGTTACACATATGGCGAATGTGACCTTTTTTTACCACAGTGATAGCAAACAGGAACAAAAGGCTTACTTACCAGTTCATCCTTAGGCTTTGAGTATGCCTTTAGGATACTGCTTACCTTGGAACTAGAAGTATATCCTTTGTAAGGAACTGTGTGATATGTTTCAACAGTGGGAACTTCCTTCTCTTCTTTGCCTTTTGATGATTCTGCTCCTTTGACAAAACTAGAATTGCCAAGCTTGTAACCAAGACCATTTTTATCACCTTGGGGCTTACCTGATGTCCATAAGTGAGTCACAGCTTCTGAGCTAGCTTGAAACTTGTTGAATCTTTCCTTGGTCTTCTCAAGTTCAGCCTGCATTGATTCAAACTGAAGAGTTAAGTTAACATTTAGTACTGATTGAGCTTTTGCCTCAACTCTTAAGGTTCTGACTTGATCTTCAAGTTCATCTTTTTCCATGGCCAGGTTTGAGGTAGCATTTGATGTCTTTAATGTCTTCTTACTCAAGAGTTCTACTAGCTTGTGCTTGTCTGCTTCCTACTGGTTTTGCACTAAGGTTAGTATACTCTGAAGGTCATCCTTCTCTCTCTTAACATTTATGAGCTCATCTTCAAGCAACAAATTTTGGTTCAGCACAATCTGTGAAGCTTCATACAGCTGCTTGCATCTGAGGTCAAGTTCATCATCAGATCCCTCATCATCATTCTCTAAAGCATCAGATTCCTCATTATGGAAAGAGGACACTAATGCCATATTTTCTCCAACATTAACAACAACATCTTCATCTTCAGAGTCACTCCAGGTGAATTGGAGAGCTGTTTCATTCCTAGCTGCAAATTTCTTATTTTCACAGTCAGAAGCAATGTGGTCAATGCCACCACATTCATAACACTCAGGTTTATTAGGCTTACCTTGACTAGACTCAACAGACTTCTCAACCCTTTTCTCAGAGTTTGAACTCTTTTGAGATCAAGGCTAGATCATTTAGATCCAAAGGTTTCACCTCTTTCTCCTTTTTCACAAAGGATAGGCATGCTTTTAGCAGAATTGGCAGGCTTAACTTGTTTCTCCCAAACCTCGTAGGTTTTAAGATTCCCAACTATTTCTTCTGAACTGCAGTTCCTCATGTCATGAGTTTCCTCAATAATGGAACCCTTAGTTTTCAGCTTACTATTCAGGGCTCTAAGGAACTCAGACACATCTTTGTACTCCTCAATAGGATAACCCAAACCCCTACGCTGACAAGTTATGGTTAGAAGTCTCAAGTAGAAATCATCAACACACTCTTCCTTATCCATAACTAGATTCTCAAAAACACACATCAACCCTTGCAGCTTTTGAGCCTTAACTCTACTAGTACCTTCATAGGTGGTTTGAAGAACTTCCTATGTCTCCTTAGAGGTGGTATAGTGGGTTATTCTTCTTCTTTCCCTAGGTGAAAGGGTAGTGTAGAGATAGGTCTTAGATTTACAATATAGTTGAAGTGCTAGGGTATCCTTGTCATATCACTTAGACACAGGTTTTAAATGGCCAACTGAAGAGCTTCTCTCAGCAGTTATCTTTTCATCTATAAACATAGGTGGTGTCTAACCATTTATAATGTACTCCCACATTCTAGGATCCTGACCGTTGATAAATGACCGCCTCATCACTTTCTAGGTAGAGTACTCATTTCCATCAAATGAGGGTGGAGTATTTAAGGAGTGACACCTTCATACTTCCTGACTCCATCCTAACCCATGATCTTTGCTAAACCTGAAAGCTAGGATCTGGTACTAATTAAAGGACTAGAGATCTAGAAGTTAAGGTGTAAAGTAAAGAAACACCATAGAATTAACGCAAAAACCCCTTCGGGTAAAAAACTACGGGATCACAACGCTAGAGAACCAAAATTCACTAAACTCAAACGTTTACAAATTGTTTAAACTAGTACAATGCAAACTAAAAGTACATAACATAACAAATCAGTACTCTGATGAAGTGATGCAAACCAGATCCACGAAATGAAGCCTGCTCCTGCTTCTTCTCTTCGTCTTCAAGTTCACCTCAGTCTCAGATGAGTTAAATGAAATGCAAACTATCTCACTTAGCAAGGAATAGTGAGTATTCAGCAGAATGCTAACTAATGCAAAGTTTAATCTATATAGATGATCAATAATCTATTTTCCCACAGATCAATCATCTTAAACCTAGCTAGACTTTCATTTATATACAGGTAGACTCCCCCATGGAGCCACCAGATTCAGATTCAAACTAAATAATCAGCAGTTAAAGCAAAAACAATCTTTCCTAGTCAAAATAGGAAAGCATATCAGAACAAAATTGATTTCCTAATTCAACTAGGAAAGTAATGCAAAGTCAACTATAGAGATTCTAATCACTATAACTTAGCAAAAAACACTTTATTGCACAACAAAATTAATCTTATAATCACAGAGAATCAAGTTGATTGACTCTAACTCATGAATGCAAGCTTACCAAACCTGAGACCTTTAGTGAACCTCGACAACAACAATCGATGGCTTCATTCTCGTTCAATGTTTAGTTTTGCATAGATGTCAAATATGCCAATAAAGCTTCTGTTTTCGACGTACGCATGTTCATATACTAAACACTTATGTGCAATGTAGAATCCCATCATTCTGAGAAAATTACTGTTAGAAAGTAGATTCCTTTTGTAATTAGAATTAATTGTTGTAGATATGACAAGATTGCGTAGATATCTTTTCTTTTCCTATTAGAAACCACTTATAATGTTATATTAACACCCAAAAATTTGGGATGAATGAAATCATTGATTTTTTTTAAGAAAGCGTGATCGGTACTAACTCATCGCCCCGACACAAAATTTTATTAATAAAAAAACAAGATCAAAGGTGGTGGACGAAATACCAAACCAGCTTGAACAATTAACATGAACATACTGGGAAATAAAATCACAAATACAATAATTTGCAAACTTAGGAAAAAAAACCTACTAAGAATAACGAAAGCATGAAACATATAATCAATCCTGAGTATGTAGATGAGCAATAAAAGAAGGAACTGTTGCTCACCAAACTCCCCCATCACTCTGAATACCATAATTTTCTAGAGCATCAGTAACTTTATTGCCTTCATGATAGACATGAGTTACCTTTAGATGAGGACATGCTACAAAGAATAAGCAATGTGACCAAGATACTTTATGCCACCAAGGGACTGAATGGGGCCGTGCATCAAACTAATAAACACCAATGAATTTTTGAGGATGTGTCCTAAACACATCTCCACACCTTAAAGAAGGGGCTCGAAACGAACCATCAGTGTTAACTTTAATCAATGAACTTGACGGGGGTTCCCAAGTAACCAAAGTGAAATTTGGAGCATGAAATCGTAAAAGAGAGAGACCCAAAATGCGGAATATTGGGATAACATTCTTGAGGGTTACTGACGAACGGAAGCATAATGTCGCAACTTCTCTAAGGCTTACGACAAAAAAAACTCTAAACCGCTCGCCCGAAATTCTCCTCCCATGGTATCAAAATTTATTGCGCTTATACTATATACACCAGAATCATTGAATTCTCCCGTTACATTAGTCTACTTGGTATCAAAACTAGGTTCCGGGAGTTTAAAAACCCTGAATTGATTGAAACCCCGAATCACCACCCCCAAATTTTTTCTTCCGTTGCATCTGAAATCTAAAATTTGAAAAGATGGATCTCATCGGAAATAACAAAAATGAAGGAGCAATTGTCAACAACAATGGAGAAGCTACTGCACAACACAACCATAATCATCAACACTACCACAACACCATTCAAGATTTCCACTATGTGAAAAAGTGTTTCAGACGACAGGATGTCGATGACAGATGCACTTTTATCTGTCGTCCGGATTTTTCAACACATTGTAACGACAATTATTTTAACAACTGTCGTCCTACTGCATGTTTTTCGATGATTTTCAACTTTCAATTTTACATCTTCGAACCACAACAAAAAATTTTCGTTTGAGTAAATCACTATAATGAAGAGTTTCTTATGCCAATCAGAAATTAGTACAATGACATATATATGTTGTTGAAGAAAACAATCTCCATAGAGGTTTTTGTACGTAATTTTTATTTTTGAATGTGACAGATATAAGTCGTATGGATTTATATTATTTTTGTTTGAACTTGAGAACTTTAAAAAATGACTGATATTTGTCATATTTGTAACGTGAAAAAATGGCACTTTTCTTTGCATTATATTGAACTCTACAATGACTCATATTTATCGTTGCTAAAGTTTACATGAACATGTGAAAAAATTGGACATTTTCATTGCATTATATTGATTGTCGTGGCACTTTTATCTGTCGTGTCTAAAATTTATGTGATTCTACACATGTTTTGACTTTGATACATGAGTTGACTCTTTAACCTAGTTAAAACAAAAACGGGCCAGTCAACACTTAGTTATTTTCGCACATTGTCTCCCCTCTGCTCAAAAATTCTCAGCTCACAAACCACCGACAACCAACACCATCAATCTCCGTCGTCAACGTAGCCCACTACTCCAATCGATCTACGCCGCTGACTAGCCTACCAACACCACCAGTTTGTTCCTTCTCACCCCTTTTCTCACAGTTGTCTCACTTCACCACTGTCTCTCTTCATGAATTGATTTTGAGACCTCAATATCAATCGATACTAGTTTATTCAATTGGTAAGCTCTCTTGTTTGTTTTCATTAAGCAATTTGTAGATGAATTCATTGATTTGTAGACATTTTTTTTATTTTGGGTAATCTAGGGTTTGTAAATCCAAAATTCAATTAGGATTTCAGAATGTAAATCCAACCTCTACTAAAATTCTTTTTCGATTTTCAGGGAAGTCGATTTCGATTCCGTATGTCTCAGATCACCACTATAGCTCCTTTTTTACGGTCAATCTCCTCCTTGCTTTCGCTGCCCTCATTTTGTAGCTCTTTAGTTTCTATGGTTGGTTTTTTAGAGAGCCTGTGATTATTCGGTAACATTTTTGATTCATTGATGGGATTCTTCATCATTTAGGTGTTGGGTTGTATGATATATATGCATTTCTTATTCTTCGGAGGATTTGGGTTTGTGCTGCAAATTTAAGGTAAAGGTCATCTTGGCTCTGGATTTTAAGCTAGAAAATAGTGCTGACTGTATGAGATATCCAAGGTTGGTTAGTTTCCACTAGATTTGGAACTTATACCATAATGAATTTGAAGACAGAAGCTGAAGATACATCCACATGATTTCGAATTCTAATTCTAAGTTCTACATAAAGCTTTTCATTGAAATTCTCATGGTATGCTTAGTTTTCATATGATTGCAATTGTTGTTTATTCATCAATGTGGAATCAAAGTTTGATGTTAGATTAATTTAGCTGCACTTATGGTTTCATTATCCAAGACTCAATCTCATATCGATGTTGAGTTTCCATTTTTGGTGCTTAAACTTTGATTTTGTTGGCTGTTTGTTATCTTGGATCATTTGGTTCATTTGATGTTCATATTAATTGTTTGCCTGAGTAAGGATACACTGCTAGCTACATACTTTGAAACGGGCTCTTAAAGCTAGAGCTGAAAAACATAGAAAAAAAGAAAAGGATATTAGCTGAGCCTGCAAAGGAAGCTAACAAATAAAACTATATTACAAAACATACTGAGCAAAAAGCATGATAGATGTAACATCTTGAATGCCAAACCAATAAGCTTCAAGTGGTAATTCAGAGTCTTTTGTATATTAAACTTCAATTATTATAGTTTTTCATGATTCACTTATTACAGTTACAAGCTTTATTTTGATTGATGATCTAACTCTCGAACTCATCTGCTATAAAATGTAAATTGCTTCTGTAACAACCTGAACCAAAGTTCACATATAAATCAACACGAAACAATATTATCGCGAATTAGTCGTATCACATGAGTTATTAACAATTTTTTATCGGGTAAGAATTTGACTTGATTTTCTTTATGAGAGTTGTAGAATATTTAATTTCGAGAACGTAGGAATTTTCGGGGAATTTTTTGGATTTGCGAGCTAATTATTTTTATTTTTGAAAGTTTTTATTTTCGGATAACTATCGCGATGTTTATTGAAAATTGTTGTAACGGATAAATCGAAAAGAAACTTGTTTTTATCGGTTAATTATTGGCCGTACGATCGCGATAAAGTCGAATAATAGTCGTTGATTGATTGATGAGCTTCCCTTATAAATAGCAACTTTTTGAAAATAGTTGGTTTACCCGATTTAGAAAGTTTGGCTGGGTGTTGACTGATCCGTTGACCGACCAGGTTTGCCAACCCGTTTTGCGACCCGTTAGAATCTTCACCATCCGGCCACCAATTTTCGATTTTGAGGTATGGGAATTCATCCTCTCTGGCCCATGAGTGGCTTGGCATACTTAGATTTGAGTTTTGGGAAGTTTTTGATGCAACCCAATCAAATTTTCGGTTGGAAATTCAACACCGCCATCGGTCGGCGGCGCTCCGGCCATTAGGGTGGTCGGGGATAAGGGGAAAAGGTAGAAGGTTTGGAGAGGAGTGTTTTGCAAGTGGTCTTGGTGGGAGAGGAGTGGTACCGTCACCGGAATCGCGCCGGAAAGCCAAGGCGGCAATTTTGGGGCCCGCGGCATTCAAGCAAAATTTCGGCCGGCGTGGTATGAATTGGCCTTAGTGGTAGAAGGGAGAAGTGTTGGGCTTGGAGAGAGGAAGAGAATGAGGGGTCAATCGCCGCCATCCGTGGTGGTTGGTGGTGGCCACCGCTGCCGGCTGTGGCGTTGAGTCCGACATCTTCTTGGCCGAATTGGACTCCGGCGAAGAAGGAAAATTTTTTGGGGAGCATGTGGGGAAACTACCTGTGAAATTTGGGCCTCGCTGGAGTTGGTCGCCGGAGGTGACGCTTGGCCGCCACGCGCCGCCATCCGCGGCGGAGCTCTGGTGAGGGTAAAGTCATAATTTTTTTAGAAAATTTTCGGGATAGTTTCTAAGTTAATTTCCGCACGTTTTATCGAATTCCAGTATTAAATGTTTATGTTATTTATTTAGGAAAATCTTGATCAAGATCTTGGCGAGGGAACTTCCACCGAACCACAGAGCTAGCTTTGTACTATGAGTGGACATCTCTATTTTCACAGTTATTTAGCGAGTCTATTTATTATGTATATGCATATCAGTTTCCAGATTCAGTCAATATGTTTTTACAGTATTCAGTATATGTTATGGAGGTTAGTTTCAGATAGTTTTGCATCGATACATTGGTTACTCAGCTGATCCCCAAGTGGCTCCAGGGAAGTAGCAGCACTTACCCCCTGGCATTCACGTCGTCTTTGTGTCAGGAAGCACCGGACGACTTTAGTGGCTCGAGGTCAAAGGACCCCAGTCACCGCCTCCACCTGAGCATGATACACGAGAAGGCTCAGGTATCCCTCTCGATGTATCCTTATTGTTATATTTACAGTATTCTAGACTCGCTATCAAAATTAATGATTTTATTTACAGAAATGCATAATATAAATTTTACATTATATATTTTGAATTTATTGTCGTCCACTCACTCTTACGGTTATTGTTTTATATGCCTTTCCTGGACTTTTCAGTTTTCTCTGCCTAGTTTGCAGTTGTTATCCTGTGATTGCACATCGGAAACGGAGGCGTAGAGTTTGTGTTACTGTACTCATCTAGTAGGTTCCTAACTTAATCTGCTAGTCTTGTATAATGTGTATATTAGAAGTCGCTCTGAATACTGTATATAGTTTGACTCAATTGTGTTTAATTTTCCACACATTTTTCGGATTTCTTATCACCTTCTGTAAATAGTATATATTTATAGTAAATTTAGAATTTGGTTTATTTGAGAAATCCGGATGGGATTTGGTACCCACGGTTTATTTTTGTGGACAATTTTAGAAGTGTGTTTTTCCTGTAGGTTTTTGGGTTTCTTGATTCTAGAAGAAACTCTGGTAAAATTTTTGTAGACTCAGGTGTTGTTAGGACTTAATTCCAATTTAGGCAACTAAATTGGGATCGGGTCCTTTCAACTTCATACAGAAAACGAAACATACTAAGAAGCAAATAGCAAGCATAATTAATCTCTCCTTTGGACTTTGATGATGTATTGATATGTCAATGCAAGAGTTATAGAGTTTATTATGAAGTTGATCTGGACTATATACAATCAATATTCCGTTTGGAATCTCACATATCATAGAGGTATATGTTGATATATGTAATATTCAAAAATAGCATGGACCTTTGTATGTATACGTGAAAAAAAATACGGACGTAGATTGAGATAGGATCAGTCCGCCCATATAGAGTTTATTATGAAGTTGATCTGGACTATATACAATCAATATTCCTTTTGGAATCTCACATATCATAGAGGTATATGTTGATATATGTAATATTCAAAAATAGCATGGACCTTTGTATGTATACGTGAAAAAAAATACGGACGTAGATTGAGATAGGATCAGTCCGCCCATATCCTATATATAGTGTACGTATATATATTGATAGCTAGCTGAAGGTTCAGGTCTTGTGCGGGGGGGGGGGGTATTTTCTTATGTATATCAAGCCATGTAAATGAGCATTTTTTTTTGTATAAAACCTTTCAAAATTAATAATCAATCGTAGATGTATTTATTCGCCTTAACCGAAAAAAATATTAGTCATTTGAACACTGCAGCATCGCGCGGCTTACTTTCTAGTAATGATTGTGGCTACAGTTGACATTTAAATTTGTAGTTATTTGAGTTTTTTTATTATTATTCTTTATACTTTTGGATGGGCTCTTTGTCTGATCCTATCATTTTCGCATGTTCCGAATGATCGGTAGATGTCATAACTGGAATGTTATCCAGCTTATAGCTCCTCATAAATATATCTGTTATTAATTGGACATTTTGTTGCTCTAGTGTCAATCTTTGGTGGAGGATTTATCAGCTTCTCACTCGACAGATCTCCAACAGCATGCATATGAATTACAAGCTGTCGTTGGCTTAGATCCTCATGCCATGGAGAGTATCATGCCATAGATGCCAGTTGTGAAGACATTGAGATAGTATAATTGTACTGTTCTTCTATTTCTTTCGGCTATTCGGTATTGAGAATTACTGAATTACTCAAGTTACTTCAAATGTAAATTACCCGATGTGTTCTCATCATGTTCTCATAGTTACAATGTCTTGTTGCAGTATTAGTAATTGTTTCATGTATCATTACAACAGCATTATTACACAACATAATTCAATCTTTCTCAGATTCTTATGACAAGTAGCCAGTGATTTAGTTATATATGTTTGTTATTGTTAAATGTTAGTCTCAGTTGTAAATCAGTTTGTTTACCAACTCTCTCATAGATCTAGCTTGTGTACTAGTTCAGGTGAATGCTTGTCTCCAAATGTTGTTGGTGTTTCTTTCCATTTTCCATGGCTTCTTTTTCAACTTGGGTGGAGTGTGCATTCACTAAGCTCACACCTATTAGGCATCCTTACATTGGGCTAGTCTCTCTAGTTGGCAACAAGATTTCACCCCTTTGATTTGTGAGCTGAGCTCCCTAGTTAATCTGCCGGTACGTATGTCTCTCCATACAAGGGTGAATGTTATAGTTCAATTCAATATATATATATATGTAGTATTTATGTTCTCAGTTGGCAGGGATCCCTGAACAAAAAGGAAATATGACGTATGGAGTGTGGATTATGCACTACATGAAAGATATTGTAGAGGATACGAACCTAGAATTTGTTGGGAAGGTATTTGAAAAATTCAGCTTTAGTCACATGTATAAGTTATAGCTTACTACATGTATATATGCTCACTAATTTGTCTTACAATAATGTACAGTGGAAAAAGTCTATGAAACCTGCTCTTGGGTACTCAATCCAGGAGATTGATGAAATCAGGGAGGAGTGGGCAACCTATGTTAAGCAGTTTGCATAAGTAACTATGTTTCTAGTTCTTTTTTGCAATGAATAGAAACTTGAAAACTCAAAGCTAACCAATAGCTAGCTAACTAGGTAGTCACTACCAGAAATGGAGACATTACCGGCGACCTCCCGTCGCCGGCCTTGTCATTTTTTTTCGCCGGAATTGTCATTACCGGCGACAATGACGTCGCCGGAAATCCCCCGCCGGTGTTAACATTGCCGGCGACGAGAAACACCGTCGCCGGTAATGTCCGAGACATCACCGGCGACTTGCGTCGCCGGCAATGGCAGCGCCGCCGTGGCCGGAATGTGAGACATTGCCGGCGACTGAGGTCCATGTCGCCGGCAATGTCTGGAAAAATTTGGAAAAAAAAACGCGGTTCTGGATTGGGCCCAATTCCAGAACCTGCATTGAAAGACATAAACCGTACAATCATACAAGTTCAACAGTACACATAAATGTCCAACGTACAGTACAAATAGCAACGACGATACGAAAATTAACTACAACTACAGGTCAGGGTCGAGGAACTTGCGGGTCAGGGTCGAAGTAGTCCATGTACTCATTTGAATTCCGGTGGCTACCTTGGTCTTGCTCTGGCGCTGACTGGTGTGGTGGTGGTGGTGGATAGCTAGGGAACGGAGGGACCGGGACCGGGGGAGGTGTGGGGAACGGTTGTCCGGTAGTCTGAGCCTCGTACATCGTCCACATCCATGTGTACATCTGAGCCTGCATCTGTGTCTGCTGCTGGACTATGTTTTGGTACTCGGCCATCTGCCTCTTTTGCTCCTCCAACTCCCTCTGCATCCAATGAAGCTCCGCTGCGAGGTTACGACTAGAAGTTGAACTTCTTGACCCGGTAGAGTATTCTGAAGTGTTCTTCAATACTCCTTCGCCCGCCGTGCCCATTCCCCTACAGTAGTAGGTATTCTTTCCTGTCCCGCACGCTTTTTCCATGATCTGAGCCGCTATAGGGCGATCAAGCGGATCGATCTGAGAGGCATACTGGGTGACTTCTTCCTCGGAGCAGTCAGGATGGTTAGTCCGAGCTATATTCATGGTCACTTCTGCGGTCGCCTCCTCCACTCTCGCCTAATTGAAAAGCGAAAATGAATAACGTATTAGCTAACAAAATAAATTAATATCGAAAAATAGTTTTATTAACACATGGAGAGGCGAAAGACTTACCGCTTCGTCAGGGCACTGCGGATAGAACTTCTGATGAATATACACCAAGGGGTTCACTTCTTGTTGTTGCTGCGCCTTAGTCGACCAACCCATGTAGTTGAGTGAACCTGCATGATGGGCCCTGGTGTTTTTCAATCTATTTGCCTGGTTCGTCTTCGAAATCGCCTTGTTTGATAAACATATGGAAAAAAATTAGTAACTAACTATTTCAAACTGATACGATACATTAGGCTTGTAAGATATATTCAGGATGCATACCTTCGCTTTGGGGTGCTCGAAGTGGGCTATCAGCCACAGCCACTCGTACTCCCTAAACCGGAATTCGCTAGGGGTAGAACCTCGGCCTAGGTCCTTGTATACAGTGTAATGGGAAGAAAGCTCGTTCTTCCACTCTTTATACCTATATTAAAACAAGGAAAAAAAGTTAGAGATATTAAAACACTTGATAAACAAAAATCTAAGTCGATATATATTCAAATAAGTTGAAGCACATCACCTCATATGTAGTTGACGCTCTACCCACGTGTGAATAAGAACTTCATCCACGTCAAACCACACCTGCAATATGAATATATGAAAGGTAAAATTATATATTTATTCGGACTTAATTAATAAATGTAAAATTTACGTAATGAAAATACGATTTTACTCACACTGAGTGCATTATGCACTTGCATCTTCATGTAGATAGGCACAGATTCCCAATCTGGCCAAAGCATTGGGACCTTGTCCCGCACGATCGCACCGGCCATGCTGACATATTTGCGCGTGGTGTCGAATGCCTCGATCACCTCGCCATCCTCATTGGCCCTTATGGGCGTTTTCCTTCCCCCGGTGGCCTGCTCAAGTCTCTTCCCGGTGCAGGTGCCTCTAGCCCCTTTCCGTTTTCCAGTCCCATTAACGAAATTGCCTAATAATACAATGTCAACAAATTGATATTATTAATTGAACCTATCGTAAATCTTAAGTAATAATTAAGTCATCAATCTTGCACATGATAAATGGGTTTTACCTGCATCGTCCGTTTGTTGGTTGGTGCACCTCACACTCCAAAGATACACGGGGTCGAACGGGATGAAGTTGTACGCTTCCTCCACGCTTAGGAACTCCGGCCGTCCTTCAACATAAACAGGCATCCCCCTATCATCGAATTTAGGGATCACAGGAATCTCGTCGGGTAGGAAGAGACCGGACGGCGGAGATAGATGAGGCCTGGACGATGAGGCGCCAGCACCACCATCTGCCTCAGATGATTCCCGTGAAACGGGAGTAGCCACCGGGCGAATATGGGGCATTCGGATTGAGGGAGTTTCTGATGCCCCCGTTGACTGTCGCTCGTCTGAGGCTCTACCACCGGAGGGACGTCTGTTGAATGAGCATCTGGAGACTGAGGGTCGAGCCTCGACTTCCGGTTGCACGACTCTTAATCGTGCAGCTTCCTCCTCAGATCGCGCCTGTAGCAAGGCTCTCGTGCGACCACTCATCATTGGCCCACTGGGCGTGTTGCTAACTGCGGGTGAGGAGGAAGCTTGACTACTGCTCCCTCCACTATTTCGGGAACCTTTCCGTAATTTGGCTCTAAGCCAATTTGCCGCAAAATTACCTCCTGGACACCGTAATAGTCATAAGGACACGGTTTTATAACAAATCGGAACCGGAACCGGGCGGAACCGGAACCGTTTGGAACTGGAACCGTTCGGTTTCAAACGGTTCCGGTTACAAACAGTTCCGGTTCCAAAGGGTTCCGGTTCCAAACGGATTCGGTTCTATAACAAATCGGAACCGGAACGGTTTGGAACCGGAACCGTTTGAACCTGGAACCGTTATGTTTCAAACGGTTCCGGTTACAAACTTTTCCGGTTCCGCGCGGTTCCGGTTTAAAACCGTTTTGGTTCTAAACCGTTTCGATCCAGATTTCCACCTTAATTTATACGATTAATTAACAACTATATCACTTAATTAACATATATAAATTTTCGATGTATATATATATACACATCATGCATCTAATTAAATTTAATTTTCACATACTCATCCAAATCACAAACCCTAATTAATTTTTCACATTTTTCACACACATATATATATATATACACATCATGCATCTTCATTAGGTTTAATTTTCACATATATATACATCACTTAATTTTCACATACCTATACATTACTTAATTTTCACATACCTATATATATATATACATCACATATATATACATTGCATATAAATTTACAACTTATCACCCTAATTTCCAAGTTAGCACCCTAATTAATTTACACATACACATACACATACACATACACATACACATACACATACACATACACATACACATACACATACACATACACATACACATACACAAAAATAATTAAAAATTGAGAGAGAGAGAGAGAGGACCTGCCATGGTTAACCACTACAATGCTTTGCCTACTACAATTGTGAGGGGAAGAGAGGAGGGGAGGAGGAGATTTTCGGAGGAGGAGAGGGAGAGGATAAGGAGGAGGAGAGGGAGAGGAGGAGGAGGAGGTGAGCTAGAGGTGAGCTAGAGGTGAAGCCGGACCGATTTGGGAGGAGGAGAGGAGGGGAGGAGGGGAGGAGGAGAGGATTTTGAGAAATACAGCTCGGGGTCGAGCTGGGGGGTTTCTATCCAGAAGACAATGCCGGCGACATGCTTATAAGTCGTTGGTAATGACATTACCAACGACTTCAACTCGTTGGTAATGACATTACCAACGACTTATAAGCAACTCGTTGGTAATGTCATTATTTCCCGAAGAATATCCGACAACATTTTCCGTCAACGATTTCCGGCTACATTTTCCGACTACAATTTTCATTATCAATTTCCGTCTACGATTAACGACTACAATTTTCATTATCAATTTCCGTCTACGATTAACGACTACAATTTCCATTATCAATTTCCATCTAAGATTTCCGACAACAATTTTCATTATCAATTTCCGTCTATGATTAACGACTACAATTTCCGTCTACTATTTCCGTCTACAATTTCCGACTACATCATTAACGTACTAAGGATGATAATCGTAATCATCGTCATCACTTGAGTCTGACTCGGTTTCATAGGTAACCTCTGGCAATATGTGCTTCTCCTCGTCATCTGAATCAGCGTCAACTTCATATGGATTAACATCAAGAAGTTCTGCTCCAGTAATTCGAACCACACTCCCAGATCTCACATTATTACGGCGAATCGTAGATGATTCCGGAATGTCAAAAGCGTTCGGCTCTTGGTATGCAGTAACTTCCTCATCATCTGCGGTATCACCATGTGTGGCAGCACTGTATATGTTTCTATGAGCAACATGGTTAACCACCTTCCACGGGACTTTGTTAAGAAGATCGTCCAGGTAAAACACTTGTTTTACTGATGAGGCAAGAACGAAAGGGTCTTCTTCATACCAAGTAGTAGCAGTATTCACCGAAAATGTTCCGTGCTGATCGGTCCTTGTGTTCTCCGGGCTAGTATCAAACCATCTACACTTGAACAAGTGCACTTTCATGTGGTTCCCATAAATTAGTTCAACAACTGAATGAAGGACACCATAATAGTCAACGCCATCCTGCCCACCATGGACCAACACTCCATAATTCTGTGTTTTCAGTCGGTCGTCTCTATTTTCACATATAAATTTCACGCCATTGACCTGACACATCGAGTAAAATTTTGAAGCTATCGGTTTCATCGCAAGGACCCTCAATTCGTTTGACCACTCTGGGTAACCATCATCTGCTACATGGTTCATCTGAAAACGATAAGAAACCACACAAGACATTATGAACATAGAAACCACAAAACCACGTACGTACACACATGCTATATAAGGAAAATGGCAATAAAAAAAAAGACATATACACATATACCCTTACCCATGGACCAAAGTAGTTTGCAAACGTCCTGTTGTGGTAATCAACATTTCCGGCAATAGCAGGGCAGTGAAGATGATAGTTTTTCCAATATTGTACTTCTTCACAGTTAATCAGTACCGACCAGTGGGCAATGACTACCTCATTTTCATCCAACTTGTACGACTTTGGCAAGCTTCCCTGTACTACAACGTCATTGGAGATGATAGAAAGGTTGAACTGAGGTTCATCTATCGACATCTGTTGTTGGGGGTCCTCAAGCGCTCCTAAATACACTTTGGTGTGCGTGACACACTCGTGCGCAACATATGCTTCAGCGATACACCCTTCAGGTGCATATTTATTCTTCACATAGTCCTTGTAGGCTCCCAATTGTCTACAAGTTAACAAGTGCATGTTAAAAGGGGCAAAACTAAGACTTTACATATAAAAACAGAGGCAAACCAAATGTACCTTTCCATGGGATACATCCAAGTGTAGTGTACGGGACCGGTAAGCAACAATTGTTCGGGAAGATGGATCGTTAGGTGAGGTATGATGTCGAAAAAATTTGGCGGAAATATCCTCTCAAGCTTGCACATGATAAAAATTATGTCATCTTGCATCTCCCTGAGATCTGATTTTTTAACTTCCCTGGTGCATAAATTCTGAAAGAATCTTGACAAGGCCACCAACGGCTCCACCACCTCCTTGGGCAGGTACCCTCGAATGAAAATAGGGAAAAGGCGTTGAAGCAGTACATGGCAGTCATGACTCTTTAATCCGTACATCTTATTGTCCCGGTAGTTAACACACCTGCTTATATTTCCTGCATAGCCATAAGGATACCTGCATGTATATATATATATAGCCATAGGCAACAATTATATTTCTTGCATATCACCATAATCCGGTAAAAATTAAAGGCAAACCAATTTCCGTACTGCATAGTCATATATAAGAATATTTACCTGACATTACTCAGCCACCGAAAAATTTCATGCTTATGCTTCAGCTTGATGGTGTAAGGAGCTTGCGGCATTTTTCTCTTACCATCTCGTAACCACAAATGTTTCCGCACTCCCATAGCTTTCAGATCAATACGTGCCTTAGGGATGTCTTTTGTTTTCCCCTCCAAGTTAAGAACTGTGCCCACCACACTTTCACACACATTCTTCTCTATGTGCATGACATCTAGGTAATGTCTGATAGGCAACTTGGGCCAGTAGGGGAGTTCCCAGAATATGCTCTTGTGTGTCCAAAACTTATACCTTTCGGGCTTGTCTGGAATTGACGCCACTATGTCAGGATGATTGCTCAGCTGGCCAAAATCATATTCATTCAACACTTCCAAAATTTCTTCCCCTGTCCATCGCCTGGGTGCCACACCTGTTTCCACAGTCCCATCAAACGCGTCTGGATCCTGCCTAAATGGGTGATCATATGGAAGCCAACAACGGTGACGCATCTGAACAATTTTACTGCAATGAGGACTGCAACAATCAACCGTCATACACTCTGAACAAGCCCTGTAACCCCTGGTAACGTTGCCCGACAACATACCGCGGGCAGGAAAATCACTGATGGTGCCAACAAGCATGGCATGCATCTGGAACATCTCTTTTTTGAACCTATCGTAAGTGGGGTGGCCACACTCACTCAGGTACTTAAGCTCCTCAATCAAAGGCCTCAAATACACATCGAGACACTTTCCTGGATAACCCGGGCCCGGAATTAACAGAGTCAGCATATTGTATTCCTTCTTCATGCACATCCATGGTGGAAGGTTGTACGGTACCAAAATAACTGGCCATATACTGTATTGAAGACTCATGTTGCCAAAAGGGTTGAATCCGTCAGATGAGAGCCCTAGCCAAACATTTCAGACCTCTGCTGCAAAATGATCAAACTCCCTGACCATGTGCTTCCAAGCCTCTCCGTTGGAAGGGTGTATAAGGGTGTCATCGTCAGGCAAGTTCCTCTCAGCCCACCATCTCATTGCCTCGGCCGTGAAAGCACACATGAACAACCGCTCCAGCCTATCAATAAGCGGGAAATATCGAAGTATCTTCACAGCTTTCTTGTTGCCTGCAGGAGTCAACTTATACCTTTCTGTAAAACATACCGGGCAGGCTTCAAGGTCTTCGAGATCTTTTCCCCAGAAGAGAATACAATCATATCTGCATGCATGGATTTTGATGTAGGAAAGCCCAAGATCTTTCGGGATATGTCGCACCTTATGATGAGTGGTAGGAAGACGATGACCGGGTGGCAGTAGCGAAGCAGTCCACTTCAACCAAGAATCCACAGCTTTGACAGACATTTTGTTCTCCATTTTAAGCTGCATCACTCCCATCACACTTTCAAGAACAGTCTTACTACAACCGTCGTACAACGGAGTCTGTTGCAATGCAATCAGGTTGTTGTACTTGTCCATACCGCTTGTGTTGACATGAGCTCCAGGTAATGGTTCGACTGGCTCGATATGGGGGAAACCCTCAACGACGGGAGGGACATTTGGTGCTTCATCAGCAAATACACCGCTCTCATGAGGAAACATATCATTGATTAACATCGATGTAGGATCATAGGATGAACTGCCCCTCTCAGCAAAATCTCCATGATCATAGCGTGGACTGGCCCTCTCACCAAATTGTCTATGATCATGCGGACCCGCTACCGATGTTTCACCGTGATAAATCCAACAAGTGTACTTATCCCAAAACCCGTATTTAATTACTCAGGTGCCTCTGGACTTTATCAATGGGAAATCGAAATCGATCGCTGAAACACTTACATTCTTTACACGGGCAATAATGAAGTGTAGTGTCTCCACAATTAGCCTTCACAAAATCCACAAAACTCCTAATTCCCTCGTGATATCTGATATCCCATCTTTCGAGGCTCATCCAACTCTTGTCCATCCTGAAAATTCTAACAATTTTACGTATTAATTATATATATACACACATTCACTACTAATAATCGACGCGATATCTCAATTCAACTCTAATTAAATCAACACATGCATGCATATATATATATATCGATCTAATCTCTGAATTCGATTCAGTACTCGATGATGGTATTCTTCTTTTTTCAATTCAAAACGTATTTGACTGGGTAGGAGGCTCTGTTAAGCCTGGCTCCGATAACAATACGATAATACCAGTCGTTGATTCAGACACAAGATTAACTACAAGCTGTTTTCTCGTTTCGGTGACATCAACAACATTTCATATATATCTCACGAATTGGATTTGATCAACACACACACATATATATATATACATACACATATACGTATATATACACCTACCTTGGTCGCCGGCCTTGTTGGCCGAAATCTCGCCGGTAATGTTTCCATTTGTGGTACTGAGTAGCTATAAGTAAGGTTCTGGTCCATTTTTGAGCAATATATGATCAATGCATGCATTGGTAGTTGTTTGGGCATTCATCAATCATATGTTGGCTGGCCAATTATGATCAAATAGCAGGTTGATTCTCCTATGGAATGTTGTAGTTGTTAAGAGGCTAGAAATATTGTGAACTTAGTCCTTTGTTAATGCTATTGATTGGCATGATATGGCTATATATATAGATATGTATTCAATTTCCAAATTTTTGGAGGTTTTGCATGGTTTCCAGAATTTATGCACCGTTGAAATGGTCATTTTTGGACTTTTTGCAATATTTCTAGATTTTGTGCACAAAACATTGTTCAAATGGTCAAAAACCAAAATACTATTCATATGGTCAAACACCAATGCCTAGAACCTACTTAATATAAAAGGTATATGTCCTCTCTACAAGTACAGAAAATTATATAGACGTCATGCATAAATATCCTCTTACGGCTGATCATAAGAGTCGTCTAACTATTTTATTATACGACAGATACATCAGTCGTCTAAGTGATACTAAAGACAGCAAATCACTTAACGTCATCTGAAGGCATTTCTAATAGACGACAACATGCTAGACGACATATGCGAACATGTTCAGATGATACTGACGTAAGAGTCGTCTGAAGCACTTTTTCACGTAGTGTTCATTCTGCTTTTTCTACCGGAGGTCCCTTAACTGAGTCCAGCTACTCCAGTTGGGCTCTTCTCATGAAGATATGTATTGGAGGATATAATAAGCTTGAACTTCTTACTAAAGCTGCACATGAAGTTTCCTCGGCCGGATACAGAGCATGGGCCACTGACATTGAAAAAGTGAAGTGTTGTCTCATTGAAAACATGTCTTCGAGATTGAGGAATTGGCACCTTAAATTGCCAACAACCAAAGCAATCTAGGATGCACTGTACAAGAAACACTATGATGAATCAGATGAAACCCGGATTTTTGAACTTCATCTTCTGTGTTTTTGGACAAAACAAAATGGAAGACCTCATTTTTCCTACTACAATGAACTTGTAGGATGGTTGGATGATATGGATCAATGCCTGACATATCTTACAATTACTGTTGATGGCATTGCATATAAAGCCTCTTATATTGGTCGATTGAGGATTCACATGTTTTTGAATGGCTTGATTTTGAATATGCTCAAATAAGTGAAGAAATCTTGAGGAAAGTCCGAAATTGGATTTGGAGCAGACCTATGCACATGTCAAAAGATTTCACAACAACAAACGGGAGCTTTCTACAACTCCTTTGGAACCCTCTTTCATGACCACTTCAATTCCATCACCACTGCCACCTGTGGTTGCCAACTCCAAAAGAATGGATTGGCTAAAAGAAAGAAAATGCAGTTGATGGAAGTTGTCTGTGCATGCTTCATTGTTTGGTATAAATGTGCCTCGAAATTTATGAGAATCTGTATATTTTGTAGCATATTTGATTAATCGCACACTCTCCCGTGTGATTGAATTTCAGAATCTTTATCAGAAGTTGCATCAGCTATTAAATGTGTCATCTTTACCAAATTTAGAGCCAAGAGTATTTGAGTGTACTGTGTGTGCTCACATCAACAAATAAATGAGAGGCAACCTTGATCCATATGTTTTGAAGTGCGTCTTTGTTGGATATGCTGAGTTCAAAAAAAAGATATTGTTGTTATGATCCGATTCTAAAAAAAATGCATGTTTCTTTGGATGTTTCTTTCCGTGAATCTGAACCATATTACTTAGAGGGAGTTTTAGCGTCTTCCTTTCAGGGGAAGAGAAGCATAAATGAAGGAAATTCTTTCAATTTGATGGAATTTGAAGAATTGGAAAATTTGGAAAACACATTTGAAACTGGAAATCAATCAGTTAGGAAGCCCATTCGACTCGTCGAACGGACTCGGAAGAGCTTCGAGTGAAGGACAAGGAGACCTCAACGGTATGGAATTGATTATTAAGAGACATTTGATCCAATAGCTAAGATTAATACCGTGTGTATTTTATTGCTTTAGTAGCTCGGCATGATTGACCATTACACCAATTTGATGTGAGGAATGCTTTTGTAAATAGAGATTTGGAAGAAGTGTACATCGATATTCCTTCTGGTGTTAACAGTAGGTCATGTGATGTTGGAAAGGTATATCGATTGAAGAAGTCTTTGTATGGTCTAAAAAAATCCCTTAGTGTGGTTTGGAAGATTCTCAAGAGGTATGAAGAAGTTTGGATATCGACAAAGCAACTCTTATCATACCTTATTCATCAAATGCAAGGATGATAAGATTACTGTTTTGATTATGTATGTGGATGACATGGTTATTATAGGTGATAATCCAGTTGAGATGGAAGATTTAAAGAAGCGTGTATCCCAAGAATTTGAGAAGAAGGATTTGAGCTAATTAAAATATTTCTTGGGAATTGAGTTGCAAGATCCAAATTTGGAATCACTTTGTTACAAAGAAAGTATATACTTGATCTTCTTGCTGAAAAAGGAATCCTAGATTGCAAACCTGCTCATACTTCTATTAAGATGAATCATAAGTTGACATTGTATCCTAATCAAGTTCCAACCGACAAAGCCAGGTATCAGAGGTTAGTAGGAAGATTGATTTACTTGTCACATACTAGGCCAGATCTTGCATATAGTAAGTGTTCTCAGTAAATTCATGCATAATCCAAGTGAGAAGCATATGCATGTTTTGATGCGTACTTGAAGTTTGCACCAGGTAAAGTCCTATTGTTTTCAAAGAATGGTGAATCTGAAGTTACAAGATATACATATGTAAATTGGGCTGGTGATAAGACAAATCGCAGATCCACTTCTGGGTACTTCACTTTTATTGAAGGTAGTCTTGTAACTTGGCATAGTAAGAAGCATAAAGAGGTTACACGGTCTAGTGTTGAAGAAGAATACCACATCATGGCTAATGGAGTGTGTGACTGAGAAGCTAGAAACAGAAGAGAGGAGGAAGAAGAGCGAGAGTTGTCTCATATAGGACTTTTGACTTATTTTCACCAGCCACATCCATATTAAATGGGAATATCAAGTACAAATTCGTCCACGGGCTTCTCGATGTGATTTGGGCCTCAACACATGAATTTTCGTTAAATGTCAGATTCCCGAGCAGACTGACCTCCATGTACTAAATGAACATAACTTCTTCTAAAAACATCCAAATCACGATCCAGAAGAAGCTCTAGAAACTAGACATCTGGAGCTTTCTATGCGTATAAAGATGCTCTCAGTTATATGTTGAAATTGACTGATCTGCATAGTTAGATTTTCCAAATCAAGCTTAAAATCTCTTTTTTTCTCCTGTTCTTCTTATTCGCTCCAAAATACCTATAAAACTATTAAACATTAATATAAATGCTGAATAACTAATAAAACAATAAATATATGGACACATTAATAAATAGAAAAAGGTGCATAAATGTGCACCGATCATGAACTTTTATGGATACGAAATGTATTGAAGGAATTGGTTTACAACCATCTGAAACCAATTGACTTACATTGTGACAACACTGTAGCAATTGAAATTACACATAACCCAGTTCAGCATGACAGAACCAAACATGTGGAAGTTGATCAACATTTCATCAGGGATAATCTAGATAAGAAGATTATTCAGTTTCCCTTTGTAACTTCTAAAGAATAACTGGCGAATGTACTCACTAAGGGGTTGTCATACCAAGCATCTATAGATTGGTTGACAAGGTGAGCATGATTCATTTATGCTCCAACTTGAGAAAGAGTTTTGAAAAATAGATTCTTTTTATAATTAGAATTAATTCTTGTAGATTGACATGATTGTGTAAATATCTTTTCTTATTAGATACTTATTAAGAAATCACTTGTGAAATAGGGATAAATGAAATTATTAAATTTTCTCTAAATACTTTCCTACTACTACGGTGCCTAATCTTGCTGAAGAACTCAACCTACACTTGTAACTTAAATTAGTACTCGGCCCTAAGCAAAAGACAGTAATTAACACTATAGAATCAGAACGTACGTACTTGATTGTATTGAGTTTTAATCTATATTTTAATTTATTAAGATTCAAAACTATTCTTAACTTTATTAATGTTATTTATTAATTAAATGTCATGTCTCTTTTACTCAAAAGTTGCACTGTTTTGAAGAGGTATAGAAGAGTCTTTAAATTGTCGATCAAGTCCGACAAGAAGGATAAAACAAACGCTCTTTCTTTCTGCATATTCTTCATCATCTTCTTCCTTCTTTTATTGAAATTAATCTCTCTTTTGGGTAATCGATAAACGCTTGGCATCCTGTCTACTGTGAACGTGCGAAACGGACTAGACATCCTATGTGGTTAAAGGGTTATATCTTGAAATTTGTGGACAACTGTCATTACCTGCATGAGGGAAGGCGTCTATGACCATAGGACAACGATTATGTGTCATATTTGTTCTCACAAGCCAGATTCTCTCTTACTTTTCCTTTATATTGAATTTTGGTGATCTTACGTTTACTGTTCTAGTTTTGGGATTACTGAATTGATGAGTTTTCTATTAGTCTGAAAATATATATGCGTGATAAATGTGTTAATCTAAAGTCGTAGAGACTTGAATTGGTTTGTGCAAACTGATTTGTGTTTTGTGCAATCGGGATTAAGGAACTATATCTGCATGATCATATTTGAATAAACTATACTGGTCAAAGTACTGCTTAAACCAATCGGGACAATATATACCATCTATATATCTATATATAATATATATAGTTTGACAAAGAGCATGTTCTGGGTATATAAGCATATAAGTTATACATATATACATATTGTTTGATTAAATATATATAGTATACAATTAAAGGGCCTGGAAGATTGGTTTGTTCATTTGTATTTCGTGTAGTTAAGTGGTTCCGAATTCTGACGTTTGGGTATTGAATTCTCAGAGTCTGATTTCGATCTCTCTCTTGTCCTGAGTATAACAAAATGACGAACTTAGATCCAGAAACTCTTAGTGTCAAACATGAAAAGTTTAGCAGAAAATATTTCTGTAGATGGCAAAAATAATTGAAATATTGTCTTTCAATTTTAAGACTTGTGTTTGCTCTTGAGGAGCAAAATCAGGATGCACCATCATCTTCCTTGGTTTACTCCGGAAGATATAGAGTATCACTGTTATAATAGAAAATTTTAAGTGCTTTATTTGACCATCTTTATGATGTGTTCAATGTCACCACGTCCACAACCAAAGAACTTTAGGATGCCTTAGAAGTCAAATATGGAATTGTAGATGTTGGAGTAGATAGGTTTACAGTATCAAACTTTAATAGTTATAAGATGGTTGAAACGAAACCTGTAAGTGACCAAATTCATGAGTATCAGGATCTTATAAGAGGCATAGAAAAGAAGAAAACCAAATTTAGTGAAGATTTTAAAGTATCTTGCCTTATAGATAAATTGTCACCATCTTGGAGTGATCATGTTAAGACCCTTAGACATAAACAATGTGAGTTTACTCTTCGGCAAGCTATCAATAACCTTAGAATTGAAGAGAAACAAAGGGTAGATCAAAGAAAAAAAAACCGAAAAACCTCCCACAGTAAATGTAGTTACGGGAAATAGTCACAACAATCATAACCAACATAAGAATCAAAACAAAAATAAGATGAATAGCCTTCAGCCTAGAAAAATGAACTTGAAAAATGATAGAGCCAACCACAACATACATTTCCAGAAATTTAAGGATCACGGGAGACATAAGAAATCTTGCTTTGTTTGTGTAAGAACCAATCATTTAGCAAAAGATTGCTTCTATAGGAAGGCTGAGGAAAAAAAAATGGATCAAAAGCACATGTGAATATACTTATGGATCCAGATTTCTCTCAACTACTACTCAAGTATGACCCCTTTGTCAATTTTACTTTTGAAAGTAAAGATTGGTGGGTAGATGTTGGAGCTAATATACATGCTTGTCTTAATCGTGGTTCTTTTTAAAACTTACCAAAAATCAAGTGGAGGACATATAAAGGAATTCGACTTTAGCTCTACCGCACAAGTTTCAAGAATTGGAGATATAGACTTGAACCTCATATCTGGAAAGATTTTGAGTATAAAGAATATGTGACATATACCCACAGCCTATAAAAAATTAATTAATGTGTCTGCCTTAATGCGACAAGGTTATAATATTGTACATGAGTCAAATAAGGTTGTAATAACCAAAAATAATATATTTATTGGTATAAGTTTTGATTGTGAAGGATTATTTAAGTTAAATTTATCTTCTAACTTAGTTACTCCTCAAGTTTTTTATGTTGAAACTAATAATGTGTGGCATGGCAGCTTGAGTCATGTAAATTTGATGAAAATCAAGAAAATGATGGACCTAACATAGTTCCTAAATCACCTTTAGATCTGAAACACAAATGTGAAATTTATGTTCAAGCCAAGAAACCTAGGAAGTCCTTTAAATTTGTAGTTTTCTTTTTATATGGCGAAAATAAATAAATGATTGTAGTAAAGAGTTCCACCAGATTCCCAGTCTAATAAATTGAAACCCCTTAAGCAATATAATGCTACATCGTTGGAGTCCATGATAACCCAGACTAATGAACCAGAGTAGTAAAGACTAAATTTTTTTTATAAGGTACCACTCCTTAGTTACCCAAGCACCATATCTATTGGGAGACTGACTGACGAAGATTATCGACAGTCATCATCCCCTCTAGGAGAAGCACCGCCTTCTTCTGCGGCGAGACCTTCTTGGTGGTTATTGGAACTGGACCAAGTTTGGACTTGGCTTTCTCCTTCTTCTTCTCATCAGGTCGACGACGTTGGCCTCCTACCCCTCCTAACGAACTAGGAGGCTCTTCTTCAACTAATTGCAGCTCTCCATCAGTAGCTTCCATAGGGGCTGGTTGTTGCTGACTTGCTGCCTGAATCATATCCTGATCTATGACATGCTCCGGGGTATGTGAAGTCGCCTCTGGATTATGCATGGACCAGACATGTGGAGCGGCCCTCGATATAATGGAAGATCTCGGTATGTCCTGAACCCTCTAGGAGAGCCCTTGACTTGGCAGCTCGGCCTGAGGGTAATGAAACTGGAATTTTTCATGAGGGCTCCATATGCAAAAACATAACTTGGTCAGTGCCCCCCCCCCCCCCCAAAGAGGGGATTATCCATCATAAAACCTCCATGCTTCTCAGTCGGCGGATCTGTGACCGGTACATCAACCTGAATATCCCTATCGCTTATCTCCAAGCTAGAGGACGGTCCACCACGCTCAAAACCAGTCGGGAGAACAGACTCCAGAAACGCCTACATGGAAGCCATGTAACCAACAGGCAACTAAAACAGGTTGCCAAGCATCCAATCTACCCCGATACCAAGCCTAACAGCGCCCAAAACTTGACCAGACGACCAACCTTGACCGGCCTCAGCCACAAAGAACTCTCGTCTCCTATGAGATGAAGCCAGACTTGAAGTTGGTAGAATGGCCGCTCCACCATCCACAGAACCTGCATCTGAAGCTAACAAACAACACTTTGCACCATGCGCAAAGGCTCCACAATCGCCACAGTGACCACATAAAGAATCACAACAATCATGGCATAAGACACAGAAAAGAAGAATCGGGTACTTACCACAAGAGGTCTAGTGTAGTCCACCTCAACTCTAATCCTCATCTACGAGCTATAAAACATGGCATGTTTGTTGAATTTCACATACTAACCGGCCACATTACCAATACGTCGGCACCACTTCTTTTGCAGCACACCCGCCACAAAATGGCCTTGTCTAGGCCGAACCACTGCCCACACTCAGCCCCGTTGCACCAAAATCTCGAAGGGGTTGTCAAACTCCCCTATCGCCTGAACTACCATAGTGTGAGATAGAAAATACCAGGGTCAGCTTGTAATCACACGCCGATAATTCTTGAAGATCAAAACTTACAAATAAACCAATCGGTATCAATCCGAGTGAAACCAATGATACCCAATCTAGTTGCATAATGCCAGAGCGCTATCATCCATATCTTGAAAGCCTGGACCAGATTGTTGGCAAGAGGATCTAGGGAGAATAGGCAGGCCACAACAAAGAACCATACTTGGTCCTCATTATCCTCTTCCTCCACGACCAGATTAACCTCGCCGAGCGTCACCTCAAGAAAGTGTGGGGCCGAAAACACTGGGTCAGCCTGGTGAACCAGCAAGGGTGGGATAGGATTAGGAGGGAGAGGGGTTCAGGATTGGGTTTGGGCCTAAACCCTCAAACTTCTCCGTATACGACTTGCAGGTACGGATTATGATTGAGTGAGGGAGGGAAGGAGAGGACGGTGGTGGAGCCCGATCTGGAAAAAGGATCTGCGAAGGAGATTGTGAGTGGTGATGTTGACTGCACTGTAGTTGGTGGTGAAGGAGTGATGGGTTATTACATGCAAAGGGATATTTGGGTAGAGGAGAGGGAGATGATATGATGGTGGTACTCAATTGGGTGTTAGAGAATCAGGTGAACGAAAAAGGAAACGACGGAGGCTAGGTTTGTAGAGGAGAAGTCGGTTTTCACAGGTATAAGGTTTCAAAATTTTGACTTATTACAATACTATTCTATTTAAATCTGTAGTTAGAAATACACAAATCTTATAACTTATACACAATAATGTTTGTGACTCAAATAAACCACCTACGTACTAGAGCTAGAAATAAATAATTTGTGACTTTTATAAATGATTGTTCTAGATATTTTTATGTTTATTTGATTAATAAAAAGGTGAAGTCTTTGATAAATTTAAAATATATAAAACTGAAATCAGTTAGTGAAGAAAATAAAAAGATTAAGGTTTGATAAAGGTGGTGAATACACTTCTAATGAACCTAATAGTTTTTGTGAACAGCTTGGAATAATTCATGAGGTAACAACACCTTACACTCCACAATCTAATGGAGTGACTGAACGGAAAAATAGAACTTTGTCAGATATGGTGAATGTCATGCTTTTGAGTTCTGGTTTGTTTGAATTTTTTTTGGGGAAGCTATTTTGACAACATGCTTTGTGTTAAATAAAATAATTGTTAAGGACAATAATCAAACTCCTCATGAAATCATGAAAAAAAAGTGCTTAATCTGAAAGTTTTGAAAGTGTGGGGATGTTTGGCTAAAGTGTCAATTCCTGATCCTCAGAGAACGAAATTTGGACCTAAAACTGTAGACACGGTTTTCTTAGGTTATGCTCATCATAATAGTGCAAACAAATTCTTAGTAATCAATTCCGAAGTTAGTGAATATTCTAAAAACACCATAACAGAATCTGGAGATGCAGCTTACTTTGAAGATATTTTTCCTCATAAAACTAGAATTTCAAGTAAAGTTACAGTAGATCAAACCATTAGTAATACTAATAAAGCTTCTAGTAGTACTAATTATCCTACAGTAGAAGAATCTGAACCTCAAGAACTTAGAAGAACTAAGAGAGTAAGAAAATAAAAGAATTTTGGAGAGGAGTTTGTTGGAGAGGGTGATCCTGCTACTTATGAAGAAGGTATGGCTATTTTTGATGCTCCATTCTAGAAAGAAGAAATAAATAATGAAATTGAGTCAATTTTACGAAACCATACTTTGGAGGTGACTGATTTGCCTCCAGGAAATAAACCTATTGGTTGTAAATGAGTTTTTAAGAAGAAAATGAAACTTGATGGTAGCATAGATAAATATAAAGCTAGATTACACTACCAGCATAAAGAGTATACCCGACGAATTTTTTAAAAATAGCCAAACGGCAGTTGAAACCGTCGGGAATAGTACACTTTACCCGACGGTTTCAACCTTTGTCGGTAATGTGACGACCCGGACCAGAATCACCAGTATGATCAGCTATGTACGTGAGTTACTGCGTAGTCGCAGAGTTCCGACAGTTGTTGGAATCGCCAGATTTGTTAACGACTTAATCATTGGCCGAGAATTGGAGCTGGGTCTCTTCTCAAGAGTCGTGGTATGTGTGATTTCGAATTCGTGGGCGATTCCGGATCGTTATTTGGACGACCGAGGAATTAATTATGAATATTTGAAGTTTGGATTTAAATGGTGGTGCTCTTAGCGACTAAATTACCGGACGAGAATTTGGTTTCGGTTCCTTCACGGAAGTTGTTGAGAATTTAATTTCGAGCTCGTGGGAACTTCCGGAGCATTATTCTGAGTTACGAAGATTTAGTTGTGAATATTTCCGATTGTTGGTTATTTAGTCGATTAAGTGTGTGTTGGTTTGTACAGTTGACTTTTTATCCGATTGGTCGATGTGTTTGACTTTGGGTGATAATTGAAGAACATGTCGAGTCGAGTTTGTTGCCGCGAGAATTATCGGAATCGGAATTACGACGAGAAAGTTACGGATATTCGAAGTTTGTCGAAGAGATAAATACGAAGTTTCCAAAAATGGAAGGCCTATAAATAAAAACCTGCTGTTTTGGGCAAGTCAAAACTTACCACTTTGAGAGTTGACCGAGTTGACCGAGTCAACTCGATGGGAGAGGGAATCACGTCGACACCGCCACGGTGCTCCACGGCGGCGATGAGATTCCGGCCACCTCCCGGCTTGGTTCCGGTCTCATCCAACTCGCCGTGACCTCCTCTATCTCGTGCCGGCCACCACGCACGGTGTAGCTCACCGGAAAAGGAGAATTTCCGACTTGAAAATAGAGGAAAAATGGTGAATTCGGGTTCCACGTTTTAGGCCGATTCGAGCTACAATTTTGAGTGGGCTTTAAAGCTCTCATCCCCTTGATGCTACCCTGTAAGTTTGGTGATTCAATTCGATGTGTACATGGAGAATTTTGGATTTGAAATTTGTGTACCAATTCGGTTTTGCTTGAAATTGAGCTAGTTAGAGATGGAATTGGCCTTTGTTGCAGTTATGAAAGTTGCTCAGTGGGTGATTTTGCATGGAATGGTGGTTGTCCTGCCGGAAAATTTTCTGTTTGACGGCGGTCAACTTTGACTTTTTGGGGTTTTCGATAAGTTGCATGTCATTTCACTCGAAATCGCGCCCCGATCACAATGGGGGGGTTCGTTTTTCGAGTTGAGCGTCCGAAAGTATAGCGAGGTATTGAGATGTACATATCGGATTTTCGACGATTCGTCGTATTTGGATTATGTGTTTCCGAGAACGGTGGTTTCTCGTGATTTGTTTTAAATTGTTGAATGATAATTTTGAGGAATGGTTATTGTGATTATTCAGGGGTTCGTGATCGTTCGTTTGGCGAGGGACTTTCTGCCGGATCACGGGTTAACGCGAACTGCGTTACGTTAGTCTGTGAGTGGACAATTTCTTTTCACAGAATTCTTGCGAGTCTTTTATATGATTTACGAACTTGAGCATGCGTATGAGATTTCGGATTACATGAGCATGTGTTTACGATTATACATATACGGATATACGTATACGAATATATATACACTTATATGCTGTTTCATGCATTTGCATCGAACTGTTTATGATTTGATTTACACAGAGTACAGTCTCAGTTACGTTGTTGTATCGATACACTTGCCTCTCGGCTGATCCCCGATGGAAGGCCGCCAGGAGGGGCGTATCCCCGACCTGACCGGTGAGGGGCGTTTCCCCGAAACCGAAGCCATTTCTGGCTTAGAATCACGTGTGGGTCTGGGATCCCGTGATTCGGACTGTACTAGCACGGAGGTGTCCATGAGTGACCCCGTGAGATTTTTACTTGCATGCTCAGTACGCTGGAGGATTATGGTTTTACCTCGTGTACTTGTTATTTTATTTACCTGGACTCGCATATGTTATTTTAAACATATATATCAACTGGTGAAAGACATTTATTTTCGTCCACTCACTCTAACAGTTTTCATGTCTTTTCCCTGGGCTTTTCAGTTTCCGTGCCCAGTTTGCAGTTCGGACTCTGGTGTCGTACGTCGTGGTCGGAGGCATAGTGCTCGAGCTACCTTAGGTTTATTGTTCTACCTACTGTGGTATACTTATATGTTTATACATTAGATGTCGCTCTGAGTAATCTGTTGTTTACGTTGTACGATTTTACTCCGGATTTCAGTAAAGTACTATTATATTTATTGTTTTACTTTACTGTTGATATATTGAGAAATCCGGATGGGATTGGTGCCCACGGTTTGCTTTTTGTGGCATAGGATGAAGTGTATTTTCCGCGTGCAGGTAAGGGTAATTCCACGTTAGTAGCGAAACTCTGCCAAAATTTCTACGGTTTTTGTTGGTTCGTGTATTCGAAGGGGTTTGATTCCAGTTTAGGCAACTAAACCGGGGTTGGGTCCTTTCAGGTAAGTAGAACTATACCCGACGGTTCATTTATATACCGTCGGGTATAGTTAAATCACCTCGTTGGGTATAGTTCATGGATAGCCGGCGACCTAAAAAACCAAATACCGACGATCTAATCAACTATAGCTGACGACTCATTTTTATGTCGTCGGCTATGGTTCCTTATCTAACCTGCTCGGGCAACAGCTCAACCATTTAAAAATTGGAGGATAAAAGCTCAAAACCCTCTCAAATTGTGAGTGTTTTCGGGAGCGGTCCAAAAAAAGTTCGTGAATCTATTTCTCGCTATATAGGTACATATATATATATATTAATTTTGTAGATTAAGTTAATTATGTGTGATATATATATATATAGAGATTGATGAATTTGGGAGATTAATTGATTTAATTAGATGTAAATATATATGCATGTAAAAATTTATGTGTTATATATATATATGAATTTTGGAGATTGAGTTGATTTATGTGTTATATATATATGAATTTTAGAGATTGAGTTTATTTAATTAGATGAAAATATGTACGTATATATGTGTTAATTAATTGTTGATATATATAGCTAGCTAGCTAGCTAGTATGCGTGTGTGTGTATGCGTGTGTGTGTGTGTGTGTGTGCGTGTGTGTGTGTGTGTGTGCGTGTGTGCGTGCGTGCGTGTGTGTGTGTGTGTGTGTGAGACTTTATAATTACGTAGCTAGTAGATCGATGTTTGAATTAAAGATTTATATATATAAAAATTAAGTTAAAATTTTTCAGGATGGATAAGAGTTGGATTTTGCTTCCAAGATGGAATCGAAATTATAAAATTGGAATAAAGAGTTTTGTGGAATATGTAAAGGCTAATTCTAATGTGAATGATATTCATTATTGCCCGTGTAAACGCTGTTAGTGTCGAAGCGATATGTATCATTTTACCATTGATACAGTATGGGAGCACCTGAAGAAAAACAGGTTTTGGGATAAGTACACGTGTTGGATTTATCACGGTGAAGCATCTTCAGCGAGTTAGTATGATCATAGACAATATCCTCAGATGACCAGTACATCCAATGATCCAACAATGAGGTTGATCAACGATGTGTTTCCTTATGAGAACGGTATATTAGCTCAAGCAGTAGATAATGATCCCACCGTTGGGGGTTTCCCTGATATTGAGCCAGTCCAGCAATTACCTACAGCTGCCAACACTACCAGTATGGACAAGTACAACAACTTGATTGCATTCTAACAAACTCATTGTACAACGGGTGTAATAAGACTGTTCTTGAAAGTGTCATGGGAGTAATGAAGCTGAAAGTGGAGAACAAATTGAGTGTCAAGGTAGTTGATGATTGGCTGAAGTGGACTGCTTCGATGCTGCATCCCGGTCATTGTCTTCCTACCACTCATCGTAAGGTGCGACATATCTTGAAACATCATGGCCTTTCCTACATGAAAGTTCATACATGCAGATATGATTGCGTTCTCTTCTGGGGTGAAGATGCTAGCGGGAATGATCTTGAATGCCTTGATGCCTGCCCAGTATGTGGAACAGATAGGTATAAGTTGACTTCTGCAGGGAACAAGAAAGCTGTGAAGATACTTCGGTATTTTTCACTGATTGATAGGCTAGAACAGTTGTTCATGTGTGCACACACAGCCGAAGCTATGAGATGGTGAGCTGAGAGGAATTTGCCCCACGATGATACCCTTATACACCCTGCTGACGGAGAGGCTTGGAAGCACATGGTCAAAGAATTTTCTCATTTTTCATCAGAGGTTCAAAATGTTTGGTTGGGGCTCTCATCTGACGGATTCAATCCTTTTGGCAACATGAGTCTTCAATACAGTATATTGCCAATTATTTTGGTGTCGTACAACCTTCCTCCATGGATGTGCATGAAGAAGGAATACAATATGCTGACTCTGTTAATTCTAGGGCCGGGTTATCTAGAAAAGTTTCTTGATGTGTATTTGAGACCCTTGATTGAGGAGTTTAAGTACCTGAGTGAATTTGGTCATCCCACTTATGACAAGTACAAAAACCAGATGTTTCAGATGCATGCAATGGTTGATGGCACCATCAGTGATTTTCCTGCACGCGGGATGTTGTTGGGCAACGTTACCAGGGGATGCATGGCTTCTTCAGAGTGCATGACTGTTGAGTGCTGCAGACCTCATTGTAGGAAGATTGTGCATATGCGTCATCGTTGTTGGCTTCCACATGATCACCCATGGCAGTAGGATCCCGAGGCTTTTGATGGGACTATAGAAATGGGTGTGCAACCCAGAAGATGGACGGAGGATTAAATTTTGGAAGTGCTAAATGAATACGATTTTGGGCAGCTGAGCAATCATTCTGAAATAGTGGCGTCAATACCTGACAAACCCGACAGGTATAAATTTTGGACACACAAAAGCATATTTTGAGAACTCCCGTACTGGCCCAAGTTGCCTATCAGGCACTACCTAGATGCTACGCACATAGAGATGAATGTGTGCGAAAGTGTGGTGGGCACAGTGCTGGATTGGGAGGGGAAAACTAAAGATGGCCCTAAGACACGTATTGATCTGAAAAGAATGAATTTGCGTAAACATTTGTGGTTGAGAGAAGGCAAGAAAAAAATCCCTCAAGCTCCTTACACCGTCAAGCCTGACTAGAAGAATGAAATTTTTAGGTGGATGAGTAATATCAGGTATCTTTTAGGCTATGCAGGCAATATATGCTGGTGTGTTAACTTTCGGGATAATAAGATGTATGAATTAAAGAGTCATGATTGTCATATACTGCTTCAACGCCTCTTCCATATTTTCATTCGAGGGTACCTGCTGAAAGAGGTGGTGAATCCGTTAATAGCGTTGTCAAGATTCTTTCAGAAGTTATGCACTAGAGAAGTGAAAAAAACCAGACCTCAGAGAAATGCAGCAGGACATCATTTTTATCATGTGCAAATTTGAGAGGATATTTTCCCCAAATATTTTTGATATCATGCCTCACCTGATGATTCATCTTCCTGAACAATTGTTGCTTACCAGTCCGGTACACTATAGAAAGGTACGTACGATTCAACATCTGAATTTGGCTATAATTTTTTTAAATTAAACATTATTTGGAAAAAATGTTATTATACACTTTTAAACTTGATAGACAACTGGGGGACTACAAAAACTATATGGCTAATAAATCCGCACGTGAAAGATGTATAGCTAGAGCATATCTTGCGCACGAGTGCGTAACACACACCAATTTGTATTTAGGAGTGTTGGAGGACCCTCCTCAATATATGCCGGTAGATAAATCACAGTTCAAACTTTCTATCCTCTCATATGATGTTGAAGTTGGTGAAAATTTACCAAAGTCGTACCAGTTGGATCAATATGAGCTAGTCATTACCCACTGGTGGGTATTGCTTAACTTTTCTGAAGTGCAATACTGGAAAAACATTCATCTATACTATCCTCAGGTTGGCGGTGATCTTGAGTACCACAATAGGGAGTTTGCAAACTATTTTGGCGGCTGGGTACGTCAATACATATACTTATTGATATATATAATTTAATATCATTACATTTGTCATCTAACATGTCGGTTATTATTGCTTCAGATGAACCACGTAGTGTATGATGGTAACTCAAACTGGTCACACAAATTGAGGCTTTTGGCGATGAAACCGATAACTTCAAGAGTGTATCCGATGTGTAAGGTCAGTGGCGTGCAATTTTTATATGTGCACATAGAGACACGAGACGGAAAACACAGAACTCTAGGGTAATGGTGCATGGTACACATAATGGTATTGACTATTATAGCGTTCTCCATTCAATGGTTGAACTAATTTATGGGGAAGACATGACATTGCACTGTTTAAGTGTAGATGGTTTGATACTAGCCATCAGAACACAAAGATCGATGACTACGGAACCTTTTCGATGAATACTGCTACAACATGGTATGAAGATGTCCCTTTTGTTTTTTCCATAGCGGTAAAACAAGTGTTTTATCTTGATAATCTTGTACAAAAAGGCACGTGGAAAAGAGTTAACCATATTGTTCCTAGAAACATATATAGTGCTGCTACACTAGGTGATGCCGCAGAGAATGAAGAAGTTACTGCATACCAAAAGCTGAACGCAATTAATATTTTAGATTCCTTGACAATTCGCCTTAACAATGTGACGCCGGGTAGTGTGGTTCGACTTCCTCGAGCAGAACTTAGTGATGTCAATCCAAATGAAGACAACGAAGACTCAGGTGAAAAGGAGCAGCACATTTTACCATAAATTAACACGGAATCCGAATCAGACTCAAGCAATGATTCTGATTATGCACCTGATTAGTTAAAAATGAATATGTGTTGTATATACGTGGTAGTTAAATTTACGTTCATACGACATGTCCAAATTTACTTAAACAGGTTTTGCAGGAATTGTGTTTTCAAATGACCGAGGGTAATTTTTCAAAAAAATTATGGATATAACCGATGACTTTGGGCATTTGTTGTCGGGTATAGTATACCCGACGACTTTTGTACGACATGGGTATAGTATACCCAACAACGTTCATACGACACGTCGTTGGGTATACTATACCCGACAACTTTTTTTTTGCCTCGTCAGGTATACCTACGGGTATATGTCTCCAAAACAGCCCGAGGCCGCCCCATTTCCCTCCTCCTCTCTCAAAATCCCTCTCCTCTCTCTCATATCGCCTCTGCCCTTTGGAACCGCCGCCGTCCTCCCCTCAGCCGCCGCCGCCTGTGCCACCGCAGCCTTTGCCACCCCTCCACCTCCTCTCTCTCTCTCTCTCTCTCGCTCTCTCTCTCTCTCTCTCTCTCTAAAAATGGGTTGTATTATTGTGATTGTTATTGTGATTTAGGTGAAATTATGAATTGTGATTGGGTTATGGGTTACACATTTGCATTGGAGGATTGTGATTGTTATTGTGATTTATGTGATTATGTTTGTGATTGTGAAAGTAGGAATTGTGAAATTATGAATTCTTATTAGGTTATGTGATTGTGAAATTATGAAATTGTGATTAGGTTTTGGGTTTTTCATTTGCGTTGGAGCATTATGTTTTAGGTTATTGTTTGATGAATTTGAGAAATTATGGATCGAAATTATGTGTAGTGAAATTATGAATTCTTATTAGGTTATGAGATTGTGATTGTGATTATTGTAAATTTTAGGAATATATCATGCATTTGTTTTCGGGTCAGGAAAGAAGTCAACATCTAAGAATCAAGAAAACGGGTCCAGCAATGACAGTTGTGGGTCCGGCTCGAACAACTGGCCCCACCAGCTTTACAGTGGCCCGTACAACAATCGTCGTTGATAACTGCTTGGAGGCACCCAGGAAACGCCTATGCATGATGATGTGGTCGGCTTCTAACGACCACAGAGCGCGATGCAGCTTTTGTTCTCCAACAGGAGCCAGACGTCTACGCCCGGCTCTACGGGTCCTGACCCTTCACGTCAAGGTTTGCCAGACACGAGCCACGTGTCGACTACGCCCAGCTATATGGGTTCTGCTCCTTTGGATCCTCGTATGCTAGAAATCAACCGGCCAGAACCGACTCCAGCTCCTTCTCCCGATCATGCTGGTGCTTCAGGGACATCATCGTCCGGACAACAAGGAGGTGTCTTCCCTTCTCACCTCTATTTTCCCTCGCAGGGCGTACCTTCCCTGCCATATGTCGATGAAGCGGGCAACCTTCAACCAGCCGTCGATGATGAGAGAAACCTTATTTACATCCACTCGAAGGAAGCATACGTCTTTCAGGCGTTTGATACTCCTATGAAAAGTGCAAGCATAACAAACGCATCGACGCCAGAATTATCAGGTAAATAATAAATATAAGCATTATTTAATTTCAAAATTTCCATTAATTTGTATAAAAAATTGGGTTATCCTGTTTTGTTTTTTTTTTACTATGTCTTATGCGACAGACGTCGGAGGGGAGAAAAAAGTGAGGATCAGAGGCCCTGTTATGGGGAAGCAACTTCAGAAAGACGTGGAGGCCTACGACTCCCTGGTCATATAGACCGACGAGCAAGGATCGGTGTGACTGGAAAACATTTGTAGGAGGTACTCCGGCATGGTTGGAAGCATTATCCGGGACAAAGTTTCTGTTCTGTGGTCAGAGTGGTCCTCAGTCCCTCAGTCTGTGAAGGATCAAGTGAACAATGCGATATCGGTGAGTTAGATATTCATTGTGTATCTTTACTTATATTAATTAATTCTTTTAAAATATAAATATATTAACATAAAAAATGGGACATTGTCGGTGTGGTTCAATGTTCGGGAGGACCTTAAATCCACATGGGCAAATGAGGTTCAAGGAGGAAGGTGACGGGAGTTATATAATATATATTAGATATCACAGGGATTATGTAATGTGTTTCTAACATTTGTGTGGTATATATAGGTATAAAGAGTGGAAGAATGAGCTCTGTAAGTTGTGGAAGAAAAACGACATGCTCAATGACCGTTCGGGTACCCCTATGGAGTTCATGCTTAGAGAGTGCGAGTGGAAGTGGCTTCGAATTCACTTTAACGCCCCACGATTTGAGGTATATATTTAACATCATATGGATTTACTTATGGATAATTTGGCATCGATAATTTCTAAATCAATTTTGTTAATATATATTTATGAAACAAGGCCATTTCCTCCATAAACGCGAGCAACCAAGCAAAGAACACGGACAACCATTATGCCGGTTCTAGACCTTATGCGTCTTATCCAGAGGAGGCAATGACCCAACACCCTGAACAAAACCCGTTCGTGTGGATGTATGAAAAAATGCATCCTCAGTCCTACGAACAAACTGTAAGTATTGTGCCCTTTCAAGTTTACAAATTGCTTACATGTGTATTGTCCGTTTTTTTATGTATGTTTTCTAATATGTTATTTTCTTATCATTGTCATTTAGGCTCATTTAAGGAAAACAACTGATGAAGTGTTGACTCAGATTGCAAGGGAGCGAAACCTTAATATCTCGGATAATGAGATTCCCCAAGCCATATCTCAGATCGATTGATCTGATTTAAGAGTTGGGGCGAGAATCATGGGAAACGTTTTCCCACCACGAATGAGCAATTACTATTGTAAGGGTTTAAGACGGCAAGGCGATGGGATATTGAAGAACACGCATGGTTTTCAACGGAAATCGGGATCTTCCAAGGCCCAACTAGAGGAGCAACTTCGTAGGCAGACTGAGGAGTATCAAAGCAAGATAGAAGAAACTCAACGACAGATGACCCAGCAGATGGAGGAGATGCGTCAAGAGATGGCCTGGCAGCAGGCTGAGGAGTTAGCTCAGATGCGAGCTGAAATGGCTAGGAATTTTGAAGGCCTGAGCTCAACCCTTCAGACTCAAGGAATAAATGTCCCGGCCCAAGGTTGGACTCTATGGACTCCATCTAACCAGCACCCTCACGATGCCTCACATGAGCAACAGGATCCGCCCGATGATGATGGTAATGACCCATCTTATCTCCGCAACTTTGACTTTGGTAACATTTAGTTTATATGCATGTGTTTCAAAATTATACGCTAAATTTTAATAAGTTTGTGTTTTGTGTTGATTGTGAAGTTGTTATGCATTGTTGGACATTGTGGAAATGAAAATATATGTTTGTTAGTTATTTTGAAGCTGTAGGTTCTGGGAATGGTAAATCCATAATCTGTAGTTTTTTTTCTTCGTAAAATTGCATACTATAGCCGACGACCAATACCTAAGTCATCGGCCATGATCAACATTTTCCGACAATGTGCATAACTATACCCGACGATCTGCAGCACCTATAACCGACGATTCCTCTCTCAAGTCGTCGGCTATAGTTTCCACTGGTCAAACATTGTTGACCGACTGGGAAGGTATAATTAACCGACGACTTTCCTCTCTAAAGTCGTCGGTTATAGTGCCCAACTATACTCGACGACTTTTGGTTGTCGATTATAGTTGGGCATTATAACTGACAAGCGGCTCCATAGGTCGTCGGCTGTTGTATAGCCGACAATCCTTTACCGACGACACAAAAGTCGACGACATGTTGTCGGCTATACTATAGCCGACCGCTTTATCCTAACAGGCCGACGACTTCATGTCGTCGGCTATAGTTCATATGCTGGTAGTGTTAGTTGCAAATGGATTTACACAAAAGAAAAGCATAGATTACTTTGATACTTATTCCCCTGTGTTTAGCACCAACTACTATTAGAACTCTTTTAGCATTGACATCCATCTATGATCTAGTAGTACCTCAAATGGACGTTAAGACTGCATATTTGAATGGAGATTTAGATGAAAAAATATATGTGGAACAACGTGAGGGATTTAGAGTAAAATGCCAAGAACATAAGGTATGCAAATTAGTGAAATTTTTATATGGATTTAAACAAGCTCCAAAACAATGGCATGAAAAATTTGTCAAAGTCATTCTAGATTATGATTTTAAGATCAATGAAAATGATAAATATGTCTACTATAAAGTATGTGGTGGCCTTTGGAATGGATTATATTGTGTTTATATGTTGATGATATTTTATTGTTTGGAACTAGTATGCTCATGGTGAATGATGTGGAAAAGTATTTGTCAAATAAATTTGATATGAAAGATTTAGGTGAAGCCAACATAATCTTAGGTATAAAGTTAGAGAAAACATCATTAGAAATGAAGCCAACCTTGAAGGTCTTAGGCCAAATGATGAGTCCTAAAGTAATCAAAGCTAAATAGTGCTATTTGTGAATAAATATGAACGAAGATGGGGATCTTGAAATATAGAATGCGGTTGCCGGACATCAGCTAAGGTCCCAAGATGTAAATTTGCTTGTTATTTATATATATATATAGAGAGAGAGAGACACACACTTCTAAAAATTTCCGATCATAACGTACTAGCTAGTGTCTAGTGTATTAATAAACACATATTACGGAGGCGGAAGGAACCTCTTATTATGCCAATCTTGAATAAGAGAACGGAGTGTGTGATTAGGGGTAAGACATGTTTGCTTCAGCTTTAAGTTTGTCATGGGTGAGGTATCATGCCCCATTCTCAACCATTCCTCTATGGTCTCAAGTTCATACGAAAATCCATCGGCTGCGACATGTGGATTCTTCATCACTTCCTGCAAAAACAAGCATGCATGGTCATTATTCTTGCCAATGGTGCCAAAACCATACAAAGATTTGATATAGGGTAGATAGAAAATTAAGTATACCTGAGAAATGGGGCAGAGGAAACAACTGGGTACGTCTGTGATGCCATTTTCTTCCACATCTCCATTCATCAACCTCTCGCATCTTCTTTTTGCCACTATACCATCGCCATTTTTCTTCAACTCATTCAGCTTTTCCATCACTGTTGCCAGCCTCAGATCTCGACTACTCCCACGGTTACTTGCCAAGCAAGTCAAAGCTAACCCTGCAAGTTTTTCCGCCACTTCCAAAGGCCACTCTCCAGCCATCTCATCTAAATCACGAATCACAGCTGCTCGGTCCATGTTCATTGCCTGGCCCAACCCAGTCCAGTTTCTTCCTATTAAAAGATGCATCATCAACATCCCGAAAGCGCAAATGTCTGATCTAACACTTTGTTCGTCAGGGCTCCGTGAGAGTCCAAAACCACTAATTTTCGTGACAAGATTGCGATCAAGTAATATATTGGATAAGGAAAGTCGTCCATGACATATGGGCCTGGACTTGGTAGTGTGGAGAAAGCCCAGGCCCGAGCAAATCTCAACCGCAATACGTATCCGGTCATGCCACCCTAGGGTTGGTTTTCTATTCTTGGAACTAATGTGGGAGGAGAACAATAAGTCCCTGAGTAATATGTCTCTTAAGCTACCATTGTGCATGTATTCAAACACAATGCACCTTAGCTCGGTGCAGAACCCAATAAATGTTACCAGATGTGGGTGTCTAATGTGGCTAAGAGTTGTCACCTGCAATTTAAAGTACTTGTGGAATTATTCTACAGGTTTTGCAATGTTATTTAATCTAGATTAACAGTTTTCCAATATATAAAATGTCATATGATCTCTTATTCTCTTATGAGGTGTAGACACATATGATTTACCTTGGCTTTAAAATCTTGGTTAGAGTGTCCCTTGTCAAAGTTGAGGATTTTGATTGCAACTGTGGCATTGTTAATGCGCCCTCTGTACATAGTAGTGTTCCAATCCCCTCCTGGTTTAATTTTCAAACGTTCTGCAAAATTGTTTGTAGCTAATCTGATCTCCTCAGCTGTGTACTTCAAACCACAGCTCATGTCTGTAAGCTTTCCAACCATTCCTATGACATCCTTTTCTTTACAGAACTCGATTCTACCATGAAGAATATCTCTTTGCAGCCGCACTTTCTCAATTTCTCTAACCATCTCCTCCCGGGTGCTTACCACCTTTTCTAGTTGCGCCTCATTGTGTGATCTCGACAATGTGGAAATTTGGAGCTTATTTGAGAGCTCAAATTGGAGTTCCATTAGGGAACTTAGCCTACTCTTGGTTTCTTCATTGTCCATTATAACTTCATGAAGATGTTCCTTTTCGGATTCTATTGCCTTCTCCAATTCTGATCGCTTACTCGCTTCTTCTTTTATCTGTTCTTCAAGTTCTTTGGCCTATAATGCATGTATGGCTTCATAAGTTGACGTAAACTTCAGATCAAAGAGAAAAATGAAACTGACATGAGAAGTAAGTATACCCGAGAATTGCATAAACTAATGGCCCATTGTGCTTTTGCTCGTCTTTCCACGTTTGCCTTGGCTTCTTTCCTTTTCACCCTGATGTTCTCTAGAGCGTCCTTCAGCTTTGTTTTCGGAGAATCCATGTTTCCTGCAGCAGTCTGAAATACAAATTTCAGAATGTGACACTTTCAGAAAAGCAATGTTCAACAATACCTACGGTGCTTCCTGAGTTGCAAATTCAAATAAGAATCCCAAACAGACCGAAGTCAGAACGCAAGGAAGACCATTAGTGCATCAGTTTCTACGGTCAAAAAGAAGGATAGGCATGGAAGAAAAATAGTTGGTATTTGGTGCAAAAGAGAGAGCCTGGAGGAGCCGTTGAAACATGTACATCAATACATCATTCTCTACCTACTAAATCAAATTAGAGCCATAATGAGTGGCATGAAATAAAATTAACAAGGCGCACGTACGTAGCACAATATATATGTTATTCGATTTTCATATTCAGACACTTACCGTGTTAGGTTCCATTGGATATTCTTGACCATCATCATTATCCAATT
The DNA here is from genome assembly GCA_946800695.1 of Geum urbanum. Taxonomy (NCBI): domain Eukaryota; kingdom Viridiplantae; phylum Streptophyta; class Magnoliopsida; order Rosales; family Rosaceae; genus Geum; species Geum urbanum. The sequence continues at coordinate 25,436,660 of OX327000.1, forward strand.
TCAATGACAACAACTGCTGGAAATAATTTTCAATTCCTTGGACATGACTTTCCCAATACTTCTGTGAATTGGCACAGTTTATATTTTCTGTAATTCTATCTGGTGAAGTTGCAAATGAGGTTTCATAAAACCTTTTTGCTAGCCAACCTTTGAAACTGGCCTTTCCTCTCAATTGTGCAACAATGACTCCTTGATCATCCTCCATGGTTCCTTTGTTAATCTCTCCTCTCAGGAAAACCAGTCTTCCTCCACAAATGACCATCAATTCGCAGAAATCAGGCTTGTGATGATGAACATAAAATGCTGCACTTGATGCACTCTTGATTCTCCTAATCATGGGAAAACAACATCAAAGATAAACATTGCACATAATTCAAATTTGTAAGTCAAGAAATCAGAATTCATATGTACCAAGTTGATGAAGTCTTCAAGAATGTGAATCCCATAACCAGTGTTGTTATTTGGCATGTAAGAATCAAATCAATAATGACTTTTTGGATTGGTTGCTCACATTTCTGTACTTCTAGTATCTCAGCCTTCACCTATGAGTTGTGAAACAGATTAACACAGCCTTATTGAATATATAAGTGACGTGCAATTGAGAAACAAAATCGATCAAACCTGGCCACAAAATGCTATGTACTTGCACAACAACTTGTCAATTTTTTCTTGCTCATATTTCCTATGAACTTCCAGTTTCTCATCACTCACAGAACTTGCAGGGAACTTCCCAACTGAAACAGAGAGAGAGAATTGAAGGCGATTAATCCCAGACTAGTCTAATTTGACTTCAAAATGGGAACTGAAATCCATTCATGCAAAGTTACTTGCGTGGAGTGTAGACAAAATCCATGGAAATGTTGTAGGCTACATGGAGAATGACTATCGAAATCGGTTGAGAATTCCACTTCTTCAGTGTCCACTCCAAGGTCTTCAACCCATCTTGTATATCATTCCCAAGTGCAACATAGACCTTCTCTAGTTCAGTATCCATCTCCTACCAAAACTAACTAACCAAAACCAGAAAACGAATAGGAAAGCTATTGAAGGAAGAGACTGTAGTGAAAAAGAGTATAGGATAATAACCTTGCTTGGGACTAGTGGAGATATCTTAGTTTTGCTCAATTTGTCGTGTTGGTGAAAGCACTGCTTGTGCTTGCCCCTTTGTATGTTTTACGGGAGAGACAGGGAAAGCCAACTTTGGACTTTCTCGTGTCTAGAGAATATGAGCATAACAAATTAACATTCGACAGTACACACCCACATGTTCACAGCTTGAGAGACAGACACTAAATTATTGTTTTTCTTATATATCTTATAATTTATTTCAAATCTATGACATATTCACTACTGATTCCATCATCGCTGCAAAGAATTTAGTTTAAACAGACTTTCTTTTTGGAATATGCTTGATGCTTCCTGATATCCTATGTTCAACGATCTAAACTTCTCTTTTGTCATTCGTGGCTTCCCACGTATCAATATTGGTAAATAGTGAACAAAATCAAGAAAATATCCACACAAAAACATTTTATCTTATGTAATCGAAAAAAAAACCATGTATCTTATTACTAGTAAACAAGTCGAGCAATACATTTTCTTAAATTTTGTCTCTTTATGTTTTTACTCGAAGTCTTAGAGTTCTTATCTTTTTCTTCCCGATCTTGGTTTCTCAGCGTTACATGTTTAGGTTACTGCCTCCAAACAGAGTTTTGTCTTTCTTGGAAAAAATATTCCTATTGTAATTAGAATTAACTTTTGTAGATATGATAGAATTGTGTAGATATATTTTCCTTTTGAGAAACCAATTTTAAAGTTATATTAACTCCAAAATTGAGATGAATAAAAACATTGAATTCTCTCTAAAATATATTTCTACTTGACATCATAGCCGAATTCCTAAAATTTGCAAACCCTGAATTGAATTGAAAACCTTGAATCACCATCACAAAAATTTCCTTCCATTGTATATGAACCTGTACCTGAACTCTAAAAACTTGAAGAGATGGAGAATGAGAATGTATTTGCTGCCAACAATGAATGAGCAATCATCAACAACAATGAAGGAGCAGTGGACAACCCACCTACAATCATCAACACTTCCACAACACAATCCAAGACAACTCTACTTTTTCTACCAACGATCTCTTAACCGAATCAAACTATTCTAGTTGGTCTGTTCTCATGAAGATTCATATCAAAAGACGTAACAAGCTTGCCTTCTCACCAAAAATGCCCCTGTCATTTCCTCCACAGAATACCAATCATGGGCCACTGACAATGACAAGGTGAAGTGTTGGCTTGTTAAGAATATGTTCCCTTGATTGAGAAATCGGTACTTATGATTTCCAACAATCAAGATAATCTGGGATGCCTTGTGCAAGACCTACTATGATGAATCGAATGAAACCCGAATTTTTGAGCTTCATCGCTTGTGTTTTTGGGCGAAATAGAATGGAAGACCTCTTTTAGCTTACTACAATGAACTTGTAGGGTGGCTGGATGAGATGGATCAACGTCTCGCACACTATCATTCTACTGTTGATGGCGCCGTTCTTGAATCCTAGTATATAGCCCATCAACGAGTTCACATGTTTTTTATGGTGTTTGATGCTGAATTCAATCAAGTCTGTGAAGAAATTTTGAGGAGAGAACCAAAGTTGGATCTTGAGTAGATTTATGCCCATGTAAGAAATTTTTAAAACAACCGAGTCATACTTTTTGCAACTTCATCGGAAGCCTTTGTCATGGCCACCTCCACTTCGCAACCTAGTGTCGCGAATTCTAAGCCACGTCAAGGTCCTCCTTCTGGCTTCTCTGGTCCTCCTCATTCTTACAGAAAGCCTCCAGTGAAATTCCCTAACCTTGCATATAATCATTGCAAGAAGGTTGGTCATACAAAGGAGCGGTGCTATGAACTCGTTGGATATCTTGAATGATGGGACTTCTTCAGGAAGCCATGCAAGAACATCCCTAAAGCAGTTGTAACCGCTACAAAATCATCTGAATAACCATCTACACTCATCTTTAAAATAGGTAAATGGGGTAAGGTATCTTATCTCACCATATTATCTGCGAATAGATCTTGGATAATTAATACTGGTGCAACTAGTCATATGAAAAAATAATCCTAATGTTGTTGATACCGCTGATGGTTCTCCTCCTCTTATTCTTGGTGAAGGATCTATGCAACTCTGATAGTCGCATATTTATGCGCCTATTTGGTATTTAATTTGTTCCCTATATTTAGTTTATTGTTATTAATCGAGTGAATTAATTATGTTTATTTGTTTTTAGGTGTTTTGGAGATTAATGGAGAAAATGAGATTAACTAATATATTTTGAAGCTGCTTGGCGAGCAGATTATAGGAGATTACGTACGTTGGTTTTGGTCCTTGGTGAGGAACTGCCTGGCGAGAATGCTTATATGTCTTGGCGAGGAACATAAAGTAGAAGTGAAATAGGAATTTGAGACATATATAATGAAGTCTTTGGCGAGGAGGTGCTTGGCACGTGAGTTAATTGGCTTAATTAAATGAATACTTTGATTGAGCTAGTTAAGGAAGCTACGTACGTACTATGCAAGCGAAGTTGGTGAGAGAAGTAGAGTTTGACTTGGAAAAGGAGTCATGCACGTGCTCCACTTGCTAGGTTAATCACCCTAGACATATATATATATATATATATATATATAACAAGAGGGGGGCTGTAAAGAAGGGAGTTACGTACGGCTGGAGAGAACAAGGGAGAAGAAGGAAAAAGACAAAACAGAGCTAAGGGTGAAGAAGAAGTTCACGTGCATGCGAACTAGTCCGATCTCGACATCGCCTTGTCAAATTTTGGCGCCGCTGCCGGGGAATTGCTTAATTCTAAGTCCTAATAGAGTCTTTAATTTTCAGTTTTGTTTTGTTTTCTTTTCTTTTTCTTTTGAGTCTTACTGTCTCTTCTGTGTGCAGGAGAATTGTTTATGCGTACTAGGCACACAAGAAGCGCTGAGCCATTATTACTTGATCCAGAGATTGAACGCTCAGCAAGGCAAAACAGGAAGCAGCAGGGACAACGGTCCATAAACGTGAACAGTGGTGGTCAGCCTGAGCAAGAAATACATTCAGGTTCAGAGTCTGAGTTTGAGGAAGAACAGAGTATTCCAACACCACCACCATCACCAAAAAGAATGGCAAATGCAACCAAGCTGAGAGAGTCCTTTATACCGGGCACAGGTGCAGCAGATTCACCGATCGTACTACCAGAGAATTTAGGGTCTTATTCTATTCCCCCATCACTTATATCGAATCTGCCACACTTCAGAGGAACGCCTTCTGAAGACCCTCAGGACCATCTCAATGAATTTACAACATTGTACAGAATCCAGAAATCGACTAATGTGGAAGAGGATACTATGAAACTCCTCTTGTTTTCGTTCTCTTTGAAGGAGCAAGCAAAAGCATGGTATAATTCTTTAGCTCCTTTATCTATGGACACATGGGAGAAGATTTGCTCTGCATTTATGAAAGAGTTCTACTCTGCTTCACGCACCAAGAACTTGAAGAAGCAAATTAGCACATTCAGGCAGAAAGACAGTGATGAATTACATGAAGCCTGGAGCCAGTTTAAGAGTCTTCTTCGACAATGCCATCACCATAAGTTTGACATCAACACTCAAATGGAGTTCTTCTATGAAGGACTTGATTCTTTCAACAGGTCAAAGCTTGATTCAGCTTGTGGGGGAAATTGGTGGAATATGACTGGAGTTGAAGCCAAGGAAGTTGTTGAGAATCAAGCAGAAAATTCAAGGCAATTTCAGTCAAGGGATAGATCCATGGGAGCAAGTAGAAGGTCTCTCAATGCAGTTGCAGTCGATGGAGCCATGGAAAAAAAATTAAGCTCTATGGAGAATGATATTGCTCTGATTGCGAGTAGTCTGAAAGTGAGCAAGAAGACAATAGTTGCTGCAGCTCAGGTTGTGTGCACTTTATGTTCAGCTACAAGCCATTTAGCAGAAGATTGTCCCAAGTTCAGAGCAGATGAAGAGGTTGATCAAGAGGAAGAAGCAAATTACTTCCAGAGACAACCCAACATATATGGTGGAAATAGAGACTTGTTGAGCTATAGGAGCAACAATGTGCTCAATCCTCCTATTGTTCCACCTGGATTTCAGCAGAGACAGCCTACAGGAGATGGGCAGCAGTTCGGCCAAAGGCGTATGCCTCAGCAACAACAAGCTCAAGCTCAAACATCATCCGAAAATTCTACCTTGGCAGCCCTCATGCAACAAATGATGTTTGACAACAAGAAGGAACGAGAGGAGAGTAGTGCCTTTCGCCTAGATATCAAGGCCACAACTCAAGAACTCAAGGCTACAGATCTGCAACAAGGAAAAGCAATTGACTTGCTTGAGAGACAAATGAGCCAAATGCAGCAAACAATGGCTCAAGTCAAGGAAGGAAGTCTTCCTAGTAACACTCTTCCAAATCCCAACACAAAATATGAAGCTCATGCGATGACCTTGAAGAGTGGGAAGGTGTTGGAAGAACTGCCCGAGTTAACAAAGAGAAAATGGGAGGAGCCCGTGCTTGAACAACTTGTCCCTTACAAGCCGTTGGACAAGCCGTCAGAAGATTCTGCAGGAACCCCAATTCGAGCCATCGAAAATGCACCTGAAACGGAAGAACTGACAAATCAAAAATCAAGTCAGGTATCCTCTACTCCCTCTCCTTCCATTATTCCTAATTTACCTTTTCCTAGCAGGTTGAAGAAACAGGTGAAGGTTGAAAAAGAGAAGGAGATCTTGGATGTGTTCAGAAAGGTAGGAGTAAACATCCCATTGTTGGATGTGATCAAGCAGATACCACAGTATGCAAAGTTCCAGAAAGATTTGTGCACAACAAAGAGAAAATTCTATGGAACTGAGACTGTGGCTTTGGGAGAGAGAGTAACTGCTGTGCTTCAAAGAAAGCTCCCACCTAAGTTAGGTGATCCAGGACGTTTTACGATCCCATGTACCATTGGTGATCACAGGTTTGCGGGTACTTTACTTGATTTAGGTGCTTCCATTAATTTAATGTCATACACTGCTTACAACAGGTTGAAAATGGGAGAACTTATTCCCACAGGTGTCACCATTAAACTTGCTGATCGGTCTAACTGTTACCCTCAAGGTATTATTGAGGATGTTTTGGTGCAGATGAGAGATTTGATATTCCCAGCAGATTTCTTTGTGCTGGAGATGGAGCATGAGCCAATGCCATCAGAAATACCATTGATTCTTGGGAGACCGTTCTTGAGAACAGCGCGTACAAAGATAGATTGTTTTGATGGATCATTGAGTATGGAAGTAGCTGAGGAGAAAATCCACTTCAATATTTATGAAGCTCTCAAACATCCAAATAGTGATGATGCTTATTCATGTTGTTCAATGGACACTTTTGAGAGTTTTGTGCATGAATTCATTCACTATTCATTGGAGGAGGATCCTTTGAGGAAGGTCATAGAGGTATCCGGAAATGGAGATGTTTCAGGTCCAGAGCTTGGCGAACTTGTCAAGAAGCTTGGCGAGGAAGGACTGAAGCTTGGCGAGGAAAAGAAAGTTGAACCTATTTTTGAGATAGCTTCAGCTGAGGATCTTGAAATGGAAGATGAGTATTATGCTATGGAAGAAGCACTTGAATCCCTGCCAATTATGAAAGGTAAATATCCTAAACCCATTTCTCTTCCAATTTCAGATGACGTTTTTGTTCCGTCTATACAGGTAGCACCCACATTAGAGCTTAAACATCTACCCGAGCATTTGAAGTATGCTTTTCTAGGGGAGGATGATACACTTCCAGTCATCATCTCTTCCAAGCTCTCAACGTTACAAGAGGAGAAGTTACTGAATGTACTTAGGGAGTACAAGGCCGCCATTGGATGGACAGTAGCCGATATCAAGGGCATCTGCCCAACATTGTGTACCCACAGGATCCATCTGGAGGAGGGAGCTAAGCCAACAAGGGAAGCTCAACGTCGTCTCAATCCTCCCATGATGGAAGTTGTCAAGAAAGAAGTCATCAAGCTTCGAGACGCAAGTATCATTTATGCTATTTCTGACAGCAAGTGGATTAGTTCTGTGCAGGTTGTGCCCAAACATTCAGGAATCACAGTGGTAAAGAATGATGAGAACGTGTTGGTGCCTCAAAGAGTCCAAACGGGATGGAGGGTGTGTATTGACTACCGCAAGCTCAATGCAACCACAAGAAAAGATCACTTTCCGCTCTCATTCATTGATCAGATGTTGGAAATGTTGGCAGGTCATGAATATTATTGTTTCTTAGATGGTTATTCAGGGTACAACCAGATAGCCATACATAAGGATGATCAAGAGAAGACCACCTTCACATGTCCCTATGGCACTTTTGCTTATAGGAAGATGCCATTTGGTTTATGAAATGCACCTGCCACATTTCAGAGGTGCATGGTAAGCATTTTCTCAGACATGGTTGAGAAGATCATTGAGGTATTTATGGATGATTTCTCTGTTTTCGGTGATTCTTTTGACTCATGTCTTCATAATCTAGCTATGGTTTTAGAGCGTTGTGTAGAAACTAACCTTGTACTTAATTGGGAAAAATGCCACTTTATGGTGGAGCAGGGTATAGTTTTGGGACATGTTATTTCAGCTAGAGGTATTGAGGTTGATAAAGCTAAGGTTGATGTTGTGCGTACCTTACCCCCTCCTTCCACTGTGAAGGAGGTGAGATCTTTTCTTGGACATGCAGGATTTTATCGCAGGTTTATCAAGGACTTCTCCAAGATATCCAGACCGTTATGTGCATTGCTCCAGAAAGATGTAGCTTTCAACTTCACCGATGAGTGCTTGCAAGCATTCAATAAGCTCAAGGAGTTGCTCACTACAGCTCCCATCATTCAAGCACCAGATTGGAGTCTACCATTTGAGCTCATGTGTGATGCTTCAGACTATGCTGTTGGTGCTGTTCTTGGCCAACACCCACAAAGACTCCCACATGTCATCTATTATGCCTCCCGTACTTTAAATGATGCACAGTTGAACTATTCAACTACTGAGAAGGAGCTCTTAGCAGTGGTTTTTGCTCTTGAAAAGTTTAGGTCTTACTTGTTAGGAACTAAAGTTATCATATTTTCTGACCATGCTGCTTTAAGATATTTGATGACTAAACAGGATGCCAAGCTCAGGTTGATTCGATGGATGCTCTTACTTCAGGAGTTTGATATTGAGATCAAAGACAAGAAGGGTTCTGAAAATGTGGTGGCGGATCACTTGAGTAGACTCACCCACGGTTCCAACGCAGAAGAAGACACTCTTCCTCTCAGAGATAGCTTTCCCGATGAACAACTCTTTGTCATTCAAGCTATGGAGCCATGGTATGCTGATATTGTTAACTACAAGGTGAGTAAGTACATTCCACCCAATTTCAGCAGAGCTCAGAAAGACAAACTGGTCAAGGAAGCCAGGTATTACGTATGGGATGAGCCATACCTCTGAAACATTGTACCGATGCCATCATCCGCAGGTGTGTACCCGAGTCTGAATTTCAATCTATTCTATTTTTTTGTCACTCACATGCAGATGGTGGACACTTTGGAGGGAAGAAGACTGCTCTCAAAGTGCTTGAGAGTGGATTTTATTGGCCAACTTTGTTTCATGACGCCCACATCATGTACAAATCATGTGAGAGATGCCAAATGACAGGTAACATTGGCCCAAGAGATCAAATGCCTCAACACCCTGTTCTTGTTGTTGAAATATTTGATGTGTGGGGTATTGACTTCATGGGACCATTCCCTAACTCTCAAGGTTATTTGTATATTCTTCTCGCTGTGGATTATGTTTCTAAGTGGGTGGAAGCTAAAGCCACCCGCACTAACGATGCTAAGGTTGTTCTTTGTTTTCTGAAAGATATTTTTGCTAGATTTGGAACACCTAGATGCATTATCAGCGATCGAGGATCTCATTTTTGCAATAGAACCTTTGATGCTTTGCTCCGGAAGTACAGTGTAACACATAAGGTGGCCACACCTTATCATCCTCAAACCAGCGGGCAAGTGGAAGTGTCGAATAGGGAGATCAAGCAAATTCTGGAGAAGACTGTTGGACCAACAAGGAAGGATTGGAGCCAACGCTTGGATGAAGCGTTGTGGGCTTACAGGACAGCATATAAGACACCTATTGGAATGTCTCCTTATAGGTTGGTGTATGGAAAAGCTTGCCATCTTCCAGTGGAGTTGGAACACAAGGCATATTGGGCTGTCAAGAAGTTCAATTTTGACATTGATGATGCGGGTTTGCATAGGAAATTGCAGCTGAACGAGCTTGATGAGATTAGGCACAATGCCTATGAGTCCAGCAGGATTTACAAGGAAAAGACTAAAGCTTTTCATGACCGGAATATTAAGAGAAAAGAGTTTGTTGTTGGTCAAAAAGTTTTACTCTTCAGTAGTCGTCTACGCTTGTTTCCAGGTAAGCTAAAAAGTCGATGGACTGGACCTTATGTTATCACTAATGTTTTTTCTCATGGTGCCATAGAGATTGTAAGTTCAAAAACAGGCAAGACATTTAAAGTGAATGGACATCGACTCAAGCCATTCTATGAGTCATTTGTGGAGCATGTCTTTGAGGATGCAACCCTTGGAGATGCATCTCTGTGCGTGGAGTGTTGAGACTTGCTGTCTGGCTGAAGACATTAAACTTAGCGCTACTTGGGAGGCAACCCATGTTGATGGAGAAGCGTGGAAAACCAGATTTGAAATTCTTAAACTCTCTATCTTTCTCCTTTGCTTTATTTTTCTCCATGTTTAGTGTGATTTGTGATGTGTTATGTGTTTCATTCCATGCTTGTTTGATGTATTGTATGTTTTAGTTTTGTTTTACATTGAGGACAATGCAAATTTCAAGTGTGGGGTGGGGTTTATATCATATCCTTAGTGTCTATGTATAAATTTTTCGTTATTTCGGTACTGTACAGTATGTTGTTTCGTGTCAATTATTTGACATAGCTTGAAGTCTCGTAAATTTCTGAAATTCTTAGGGAATGTATTTAAATGTGTCTAGTTTGTTCTCTCTAAATTTCAGCTCATTCCACTCTGTCATTAATTCTATATAATTCTGGCGAAGTGGAGCTGAGTCATGCGAGCAACAGTTCTCAGTACTGTGTAATAACCTTTTCGAGTCATTTATTTTCTATAGCTAGGGGTCTCGTAGTTTTCTGACATTTTGAGGGCAGGTTTGTAAATGAGTCTAGTTAGTGCTCGCGAAATTTCAGCTTATTTCGATGTAAGATGAATTTTGTAAAATTCTCGCGAGAGAGTGCTCGCGAGGGAAGTTTGTTCGCGTGGTTTGGTAGTTTTGAGTCTGGCGAGCAAACAGTCTGCTGTTTTGTATAATTTATTTGACATAGTTATAAGGTTCTTAATTTTCTGAAATTTTGAGGGTGTGTTTTTATATGTGTCTAGTTTGTGGTCTCAAAATTTCAGCCTATTACGATGAGTGATTAAGTTTTTAAAATTCACGCGAGAAGTGTTGCTCAGTACATTGTGTCTGGGGAGCTGCTCGCCAGAGATTGAAATTGCTCGCCAGATGTTGATATTTTTGAGTTTTTCTTTGTTTTCCTTGGGTATTTTAGTGTCTTATTTGAAAAAAAAATACAAAAGTAAAAAGTGTCAAGAAAAGCAACATAAAAAGAGTCTTTTGTTTTGTGTCTTTGGTGCCCTTAACTAGTCCATGATGTGATTATATCTTCCGTAATTGTGACTAAAAGATGATCATGTTATTTAAGTTTCTTTGGTTAATCTTGATATATGATGCGTATGCGAATGTGTAGTGGATGTAGAAAAAGTTAACATGGTACAGATTTTTGGCATGCTTAAACTTTGTTGAGATTCATTTAACCTATGAGCGATTGAGCCTATATGTGATTACACATGCTTTCTTTATTGAGTGTCAATTGCTTGCCACAGATTAAGTTAATGGACTCTAGATATTACTAGAACTTGCTCTTGTGCTTTTCAAAGCTTATAGTCAATACATGTTTTGATTGAGGAAGTGATAAAGGCATTTAGGGGACACCACCATAGCCATATAAACTTGTGTCTCGACTTTGTGTACACAAGATGTGCACCCCTGAGTTAACCACTTTGAGCCTACATGTTTAAACTTTTATGTCATCACCCACATATCTCTGACTTTAAACCTTAGAATAGTTATATCTTTACCCTTGTTCTAGGACTTGGTAGAGCTATACATGAGACAGGTATGTGAAGACGGCGACAATGTCGAAAAGTGATGCAAATAATAAGTGTGGGGTATCAAGCTAGTGTTTAAAAAAAAAAAATGTGATGTCTAGCTTGATACCCGAGTTAACTGTTGATGAAAACAATGATGTGAAGGCCCAACAAGATGAAATTCGGCCACAAAAGTGAGAAAGTTCATGGTTGTAAAGTTGAAGAAGTCTCTTATTTGGTGCTCTACTGGGTTCTAGAATTATATTTGAATTCCTTATTCCATTTATTCTTTAACCTATGAGCCAAGTCCCATTACAACCCATGAAAGTCCTTTTGATCCTCAAGATGGCAGCCTTTGATCTGTGGAGATTAGTCACAAGTGTAAGCTTATGGTGTGATCCATTTGGCAAGTAATTGAGTTGAGTGATTACCTTAGACATACTTTGAGAGAAACACTTTTGAGAGCATATACCTGTGAGGTTGAATCTTGACTTGTTTTTCGCATGCTACAGCTTTACATTCACCATGATTATGTCTTCGTCCTACATATTACATGTGTGTCATGCATTGAAATTAACTTTCGAAATTTTACGGAATATAAATTTGGAGTCATACTATCTTGGTGTTACAATTGTGGAAGATTGCTGAGACAATTTGTTAAGGGTGTTAGAGTCATGTAGTTAGAGTCTTTGAGTCTTTTCAGAGTCTTAGTTTAGTGTATTGCTCGAGGACTAGCAATGTCTAAGTGTGGGGTATTTTGATAGTCGCATATTTATGCGTCTATTTGGTATTTAATTTGTTCCCTATATTTAGTTTATTGTTATTAATCGAGTGAATTAATTATGTTTATTTGTTTTTAGGTGTTTTGGAGATTAATGGAGAAAAGGAGATTAACTAATATATTTTGAAGCTGCTTGGCGAGCAGATTATAGGAGATTACGTACGTTGATTTTGGTCCTTGGCGAGGAACTGCCTGGCGAGAATGCTTATATGTCTTGGTGAGGAACATAAAGTAGAAGTGAAATAGGAATTTGAGACATATATAATGAAGTCTTTGGCGAGGAGGTGCTTGGCACGTGAGTTAATTGGCTTAATTAAATGAATACTTTGATTGAGCTAGTTAAGGAAGTTACGTACGTACTATGCAAGCGAAGTTGGTGAGAGAAGTAGAGTTTGACTTGGAAAAGGAGTCATGCACGTGCTCCACTTGCTAGTTTAATCACCCTAGACATATATATATATATATATATATATATATATAGCAAGAGGGGGGCTGTAAAGAAGGGAGTTACGTACGGCTGGAGAGAACAAGGGAGAAGAAGGAAAAAGACAAAACAGAGCTAAGGGTGAAGAAGAAGTTCGCGTGCATGCGAACTAGTCCGATCTCAACATCGCCTTGTCAAACTCTCTAATGAAATAACTCTAGATTTTGTTCTTGTTGTTCCTTCTCTGATATATAACCTATTATTTGTTAGTTAAATCACCAAAGCCCTATCTTGCTCTGTAACCTTTTGTCCCGATACTAAACAAAAAAAATTCAATTTGCTACGCTTTTTTGCGACGACAATGGATGCCATCGCAAATACTTACCAGTGGCAATGGCAAATTCACCGTTGTGAATGTGAAGACTTTTTGCGGCGGCAAACCAATGCCGTCACAAAATATTTCAACAATTGCGACGGCGTAAAGTCTGGTTCAGAAGCTCGAAGAACTTTGTAAGTTAATATTCTTGGTTCTCGGCAGAACAGTAATGTGGAAACATGCTTAATTATATTGGTGATCCAATCATTATTTGCAGTTGCCTGAAGATGGTCTAAAATGAGGTTTTCTTATTTGATTGCTCTTTAGTTATTGTATGTTGATTTGAATTGCTTGCATGTCACTTGAGAAGGTTGGTGGTGCTTTTGTTACTTTCATTTTTAACTTATCTTATGAACTCCTCATTGCAATGGTTTACACGAAGACAGACACACCTATTATGTGCTTAACAAGGATTTATGTATCAGAATATGGGGTAATTCTTGAGAATCTTTGTGTTTGTTTGCCTCATCTTAATTTTGAGCATCACTGTCATACTCATGTTATAGTTTCACTATTAAAGGGTATGGTTGATATGATCTCGGTTCCAGATTGAGCATTTGAAGCTGCAGGTCAAGAGGCTAAAGTAATGGGTCAAGAAGCTGGAGCAATGGGTTAAGAAACGACATACCAACCTGGGCTTAACTTGACAATAGCTGAGGCAAAACCCTGTTCTGATAGTGAAATTTCTCTCCATGCTTCAAAAATTTTTGTTCAACAACATAGCTGTAGGTCTGATGATTTAGTTTCTACTTCTAGATCCCAGTACTAAACTTATAATATCTATAAGGTTCGTTAAGATATCTTAGTAGCAATTCATGGATCTGTATTATATGAGGACATCTATGCATCAAATCTAGTTGGAAAATAGTCCACATGTCTCAAAATGTACTTGACTTTGGTGGCATGTTTTAAGATTTTTCTTATAAGAATGTATTACTATTGTGCTTACTGATAATAAGTAGCTAATGAGAAAGGGAAATAATGTGGACTTGAATCATTGTCTATGCACCTTATTGAATATATTCGATGATTTGCCTTTCAAATAAAGGAGTATTCAAGGCTTCAACAACATTGAAGGTAGTATCTATCTTTGAAAGGACACAACCCTAGATTAACTAGTAATCAAGGATCAAGCCCTAACGACTGACCATAATCTATGAAATTTTGTAAGTTTTTTTGACATAACTCCTCTTAAAACTAAGACAACCAAAAACCTGTAAGAAGAATGACACTCCGCAGATAAATCCCACAAACAAACCATAGACTACTGATGTCCATCCGGATTTCTCAACATATAGCAGAAACTAAACTAGATGTAAAACTAAAGATTTAAAACATACTTTAAAAGTACTGGTTCTAAATACAAGGAGAAACAAACTCGACGATTACTCGAGTAACAACCTATTCACAAGAGTCTCAATACAACAATATAAAAAAACTGGTATCCAGAGTGACTTCTATATACATATGATACAAACTGACAGTGAGCTGAAACCTACAGATGAGAGGATGATGAGTGGACTCGGAGCTCTCGACGATACCAAGCACGCTTAGGAATAACACTGCAACATGGGCAACAGAAAACCGAAAAGCCCAAGGAAAGACATTTAAAATATGAAAAGTTAGAGTGAGTGGACAAATATAATATAGTAATCTGCGTAAAATGCTAAACTATAATTTCATGCCTTTCCGCTATTTTCTGTGAAAAAAATGCGAGTTCTAAACTGAATAACTGAAATATAAATGGAGGTGCTCTCCCAGGCCACCTAACCTGAAGCATTAAACTGAAATAAAAAATATGCAAATATGTGACAGGATCGTCCCCAGGCCACCTAACGTGAGTCGATATAGGTTAGATGAGACCACCTAACCTCCACTAACCAACTATCTAGTTATCAGCCAAATAGGTAGAGCATTGATGCAACTAAACAAATCATCACAAAGTAAGCCTCCGAATAAACGCTTTAAAAATATACCGTAAAGCGTACTGCGTAAAAATAACGAACTTGCAATCAACTATGAAAATAAAGGTCCACTCACAAGTCTGTGGATACTGCTGGAGTCCCGCGGAATTTCTTTTGCTGCTAGAGTCGCGATCTCGATGTCCTATAAACAAGGTTCTAAAAAACGCTAGGCGCTAGTCGGGTGGACAGCCAGCGCCTAGCGCCCAGAGGATTAATCGGGCGCCTAGGCGGCGCCTATGCGGTTTTTTATTTTCTATATATTTTATTTATTTAATTAAAATAATTATATAAATACAATTTATAAAAAGTATTATTATGTTCTAAAATAGCAAAAATACTTCAAAAATAGACAAAATGTTCAACAACAATGTTCTTAGTAATTATAAAAAAAAAACAATTTGAAAGAAACAAATTAGATTCTTGCTAGCCTATGCGGCTATGCCTCAAATTCTTCTTCTCCATATCCCTCTTGCACTTCTTCTGTGTCGGTCTCAAACTCAAAGTCTATTTCATCTTCTTCCTCTTCATCCGATACAAAATCATCCTCATGAAGTTCTCTAATTTCTTGAAGTCTAGAACTTCTCCGAGGCTCTAAACCACTACCCACTCCCAAATCATCTCCAACCATTTCACTATTAAGATCCGACTCAACATCTTCATCACCACCATCAACAATCCATCCTTGTGCCATAGTTGCTTCACTAGCAAGTAGTACATCCACATTCTTCTCTTTCTCTCTTCTTTTCTTGTTCATAATCCTTGCATTGAATTGGACATACACTAGATAGGTTACAACAAAAAAAAAAACTATAATCGGGCCAGGAAAAAAAAAATATTGGGCCGCCCAGCCAGCCCGCCCAGCCCGCCTAGGCGGCCGTTTTTTGCGCCAGCGCCCAGCTTCAACGATTTGGGCAAAATCGGAACGGTCCCTTGCCGCCCAGCACCTAGGCGGCCATGGGCGGCGTTTTTTAGAACCATGCCTATAAATACGGATCATTAGATATCAAAATACGCGTAAAACTATGAAAATCGACCCTATAAACAATCCCGGAAGTCCTGCTGATAATTTCTGAAAATTGACCCGTCGTAAAACCACTGTGGATTGCAACGCGTGGCCCTCATGCGCCTCCACAGGCGGCGGCGCATGAGCCACACGCGCATGCACCTCAATTTTTGGTAGTCAACACATAACTGCAAAGAACCATTCTTCTTTTTCATAAACAAAACTAGAGCTCCCTATGGTGATATACTAGCTAGGACGGATGAAACCTTTATTGACTAATTCTTGATATTGAACCTGCAACTCCTTTAACTCAGCCGGAGCCATACAGTACGGCGCCTGATCGAACTATGGAACCTGTACCCGAAAGAAGCTCAATCGTGAAATCAATTTCTCTTTCTGGAGGAAGACCTGGTAATTCCTTAGGAAACACATCAAAGTAATCCATGACCATTGCAATCTCCTCAAGGTTAGGAGTTAAAACACAAGTGTTTACAACATGCGCAAAGTATGCGGTACACCCTTTCCGCAATAATTTCTTGACTCGCACAGCTAAAATCAAGCACAAAGAAAGAACATTTCTTTCTCCACAAAATAAAATCTCAGGTAACCCCGGACTTCTAAAGACCACTTCTTTCCGATGACAATCAACCAAAGCTTGGTGATTGCCCAGAAAATCCATACCCAAAATCAAATCAAAGTCCGCGACATCAAGAGGTATCAAGTCAGCAGACAACCCGAATCCTCCAACCATGACACTACAGTCTCTATACACTAACCCCACCAAAACCATCTCACCGATGTGATAAACCACTCGCCACATCATTGGTATGTTAACTATTGATGCTAATCTCATGGAGATAAAAGAATGTGTCACCCCCGAATCTATTAATGTATAAACAGCATAACCAAAAATATATAACGTACCGATAATCACATATGGAGCTACTCTGCCCTCCTGTAAGGTCATATGGTGAAGTCGGGCCTGTCCAGTCTGTGCAGGCGGTCGCCCTCTCTGGCTCTGATCCTGATAAGCTGGCTGTCTAGGTGGTAGTGCTGCTCTAACCCTTATAGGGGTTCTCTGATCACTACCAGTACTCTACTCTAACCTCTATGTGGACACTCCCTCACAAAGTGACCCATTTGGCCACAACAAAAGTAAGTTGAAGACCCAGCTTGACACTGCCCGACATGATGCTTGTGACACCTGTCATATAGAGGGAAATCCCTGGGTGCTGATGAAGTAGGACGATAACTACTAGCTCCACTAGAACTAGTACCAGATCCCTACCTTTGAGGTGTACTCCTCCTCATCCATCTTTGAAAATGACTCGGACGACGTACAGGAAGAGTTAGAGCAGAAGATCCCTCACTAGAAGATGAAGTAGAACCTGAAGTGCTTGAGCTTCCCCTCTTTGAAGGACCCTGGCTGGGCCCACCTTCCTCAAATCGCCGATTCCGGCCCCGCTCAAATTGAAGCCTATTCTTGCATCTCACAGCGGCAATAACAAACTCATCAAAATTAGCACGTGACACACCAGATAGGTATGGGACAATATCAGTTTGCAAACCCTGCTCAAACCTCCAACACTTCTCCTTCACTGACCTGATGGAATTTGGTGCAAAACAGGCCAAGCAGGTGAAACAATTCTGGTACTCCATCACTAACATGTCCCCATGCCGAAGACTCATAAACTCTTCATACTTTCGCTACTCAGAAGCCTCGCTAAAGAAACAACTCATGAACAATTATGTGAACTCTGTCCAAGAAGTGAGAGCTTCATTCCTTTCAGTACTCTCCCACCAGTGATAAGCATGGTCCTATAACAAACCTGTGGCTACCACAGTCCTCTGCTCACGGGTCAACTATAGATGTAAACGGTCACAAATTTGACCGATTTCAACTAGCCAGTTCTCGCTAGTCTCAGGGTCATGAGAACTGGTAAAAGGAATGGCTCCTGCCTTCCTAGCCTTACTAACTAAATCCTCATGATCCTCACATGGTGCTGGCATCATGAGTGAAATTAACTCATGCATTTGATGAGCCAAGGATTGTGTATCATCCCATTAGGCTGGTTGTAGAGGCATACTGACTGACCTAAGTGTCCAAAAACAATTTAGCTCACTGAAAAAAGTCACAAACAGGATCGACTAAGAGACTCTAAGCATCTGACAATGCACAACACTTGGAATAATGGGCATCCGCCGACCGATCGGGCCATCCTTCCAAAAGTGTCGTACGTTCACAAATGTCTATACTAATATGACCAGAAGAGTCTACAGAATCTGTGACCTAATGCTCTGATACCAAACTAAAAGGACCCAACCCTAGATTAACTAATAATCTAGGATCAAGCCCTAACGACTAACCATATTCTCTGAAATTCTGTAAAATTTTTGACATAAATCCTCTTAAAACTGAGACAACAAAAAACCTGCAAAAAGAATGATACTCCGCAGATAAATTCCACAAACAAACCGTGAACCACCGATGTCCATTCGGATTTTTCAACATATAGCAGAAACTAAACCACATGTAAAACTCAAGATTGAAAACATACGTTACAAAGTACTGGTTCTAAATACAAGGAGAAGTAAACTTGACGACTACTTGAGTAACAACCTATTCACAAGAGTCTCACTGTAACAACATTAGAAAAACTGGTATCCAGAGCAACTTCTATATACATATGATACAAATTGACAGTGAGACGGAACCTACTGATGAGAGGATGATGGGTGGACTCGCAGCTCTCGATGATACCAAGCACGCTAAGGAATAATACTGCAACCTGGGCAACGAAAAACTGAAAAGCCTAGGGAAAGACATTTAAAATATAAAACGTTAGCGTGAGAGGACAAAAATAATATAATAATATGTGTAAATTACTAAAGTGTAATTTCATGTCTTTTTGCTATTTTCTGTGGAAAAAGTGCGAGTTCTAAGCTGAATAACTAATATATAAATGGAGGTGCTCTCCCAGGCCACCTAACCTGAGGCGTTAAACTGAAATGAAAAATATGCAAATATGTGATGGGAACATCCCCACGCCACATAACCTGAGTCGATCTGGGTTAGACGAGGCCACCCAAACTCCCCTAACCAACTATCCAGTGATCAGCCGAATAGCTAGAGCATCGATGCAACTAAAGAAACCATCACAGAGTAAGCCTCCGAATAAACGCTTTAAAAACATACCGTAAAGCGTACTGCATAAAAATAATGAACTCGCAATCAACTGTGAAAATGAAGATCAACTCACAAGTCTGCGGCTACTGTTGGGGTCCTGAGGAATTTCCTTCGCTGCTAGAGTCGCGATCTCGATGTTCTGTAAATACGAATCATTAGATATCAAAATACGCGTAAAACTATGAAAATTGACCCTAAAAACAACCCCGGAAGTCCTGTCGATAATTTATGAAAATTGACTCACCGGAAAACCAACATGGACAGTAGCGCGTGGCCCTCACGTGCCTCCACAGGCGGCAGCGTGTGAGCCACATGCGCTTCTCGGCCAAAATGCTCTGATGGCAGCATTTGATACATGGCTGAAAAGATCTGACGATGCTGTACAATTTTCATAACTACAACATTTCACGAATTGAAAGGACCCAACCCCGATTTAGTTTCCTAAACCGGAATCAAACCCTTTCTGAAAACACGAACCAACAAAAATCATAAAAATTTCGGCAGAGTAACGCTACTAACGCGGAATTGCCATTAACCTGCACTCGAAAAATAACTTCATCATATGCCACAAAAGCCAAACCGTGGACACCAATCCCATCCGGATTTCTCAATATCATAATAATAATAATAAACAGTAAACATAACTGTATAATATAGAAAATACGGGAAAAAACCACATAAAATATGTATGAGTATCGTATCAGAGCGACCTCTAGTATATATACAAAATATACAACAGTAGGCAAAACAAATAGCCTACTTGAAAAGACAAGTAGCTCGAACAACTAGCCACCGACCGCGACGTGAGACATCAGAATCCGAACTGCAAACTAGGCACAGAAACAAAAAAGCCCAGGGGAAAGGCAATAAAACGTTAGAATGAGTGGACGAAAATAAATATATGCCTTTCACCAATTTCATATACAATAAACAAGTATAGCGAGTGTAAATCTTACACTGGGCTCCGTACAAGTAATGTCTCCAACTCTTCAACGCTAACACAATAGCGGCCAACTCCAAATCATGGGTCGGATAGTTGACTTCATGTGGTTTCAGCTGCCTGGAACCGTAGGCTACAACTCTGCCATGCTGCATCAGCACACAACCAAGTCCCAACTTTGACGCATCACTGTAAACCACGAACTCACCGCTGTCGTCTGGTAAAGTCAGAATCGGTGCAGTAGTCAACTTTTCCTTCAGAAGTAAGTAACTCTCCTCACATGCATCGGACCACTCAAACTTGACGCCCTTCTTCGTCAACCTGGTCAGTGGACTAGCAATCCGAGAAAAATCTTGTACAAAACGTCGATAGTGGCCTGCCAAACCCAAGAAACTCCAGATCTCCGGTAAGGTGGTAGGTCTACTCCAATTCAACACGGCCTCGATCTTGTCAAGATCTACGTTGACTCCCTCAGCTGATATCACGTGGCCCAGAAACTTCACACTGTCCAACCAAAACTCGCATTTGCTGAACTTCGTAAACAACTGATTGTCCCGCAAAGTCCACAACACCGCTCGCAAATGCTTCTTATACTGGCCCACACTCCTGGAATAGATCAAGATATCATCGATGAACACGATCACGAACTTGTCCAGAAACCGTCTGAACACCCGGTTCATCAAGTCCATAAAGGCTGCATGGGCGTTGGTCAACCCAAACGGCATAACCAAGAACTCGTAGTGCCTATACCGCGATCTGAAAGCTGTCCTGGCCACATCAGACTCTCGGATCCTCAACTGATGATATCCGGACCTAAATCAATCTTCGAAAAGACTTAAGCTCCCTTGAGCTGATCAAACAAGTCATCAATCCGCGGCAACGGATACTTGTTCTTTACAGTGACCTGATTCAGCTTCCGATAATCGATGCAAAACCGCATGGATCCATCCTTTTTCCGCACAAACAAAACCGGGGCACCCCAAGGCGATACACTGGTCGTATGAAACCCTTATCCAGCAACTCCTGAAGTTGAATCTGCAGCTCTTTCAACTCCGCTGGCGCCATACGATACGGTGCCTGGGATATGGGTCCAGTGCCCGGCAATAGCTCAATAGTAAAATCAATCTCCCGAACTGGAGGTATACCCGGTAACTCCTCCGAAAACTCGGAAATGACCTCGATATCTCCAATGTCCGGCACAGCAGTCGTAGTGTCCACAAAATGAGCTAAGTAAGCAACACAGCCCTTCTTCATCATCTGATCCATCTTCATCGCGGAAATCACACATGGCAATAAAGTGTTCTTCTCGCCGCGAAACAATATCTCGGGAAAGCCTGGTCGTCGAAACACAACCTCCTTCTTGTGACAATCAAACATGGCCCAATGTGTCTCCAAGAAGTCCATACCCAAAATCAGATCAAAGTCGACGATATCAAGCAACAACAAATCCGCAGCTAAGCCATGGCCTCCAATAAAAATCTCACAATCTCAGTATACCCAGCCAATACTCACAATCTCACCAAACGGATACAATACTCTCCACAACCCCAGAAGTGGAGACGCAGGTACAGTAGCTAAAGATGATAGTTTATACGACACAAATCAATGCGTAGCACCTGGATCTAACAATGTAAGTACTGGATAACCGAAAACATGCAACGTACCGATAACAACCTCCGGTGAAGCTCTGCCCTCACGCAAAGTCATGGCATGAACCCTGGCCTGCCCGGTTGGTCGTCCACGCTGAGGCTGTCCCTGCTGTCCGCCCTGGCCCGCAAACTGTACTGGTTGAGCCCTCGAAGTGGCACCTCGCTCTCCTCCGGAACTCTGGGCTGCTTGTCCACCAGCACCATCAAGCTGGAAACACTCTCTCGCATAGTGACCCACCTGGCCACAATGAAAACAAGTGACACGGCCTCGCTGACATGGACCAACATGATGCCTGCTGTAGAGACTACACAACGGGTACTCCCTCGGTACGGCAAAAGAGCCACCGGTACGCCGAGGATAACTGGAACCGCTAGAACCCCCACTAGACTATGGTCGCTGCGGTCGATCCCTCTTTCATCTCTGTCTCTGTCTCGGTGCACTAGCTGGTGGTCGATATGGTCCACTGCCCGAGGATGAAGCTGAACCAGAAGTATCAGAACTCTACCTCTTGGAAGGCCCCTGACTCGGTCCGCCCTCCTCAAACCGTCTAGGCTGGTATCTCATCTGCCTTTCCTTCTCGATATCCTCACCTCGGAGTGCTGCACTGACAAAGTCATCGAAGTTGTTCCGAGGCATCGTAGTCAGAGTTCCCTCGATGTTCATGTTCAAACCTAGCTCAAATCTACAGCACTTGGCTTCCTTAGTAGCCACCATATCACGCGTAAACCGAGATAAACGGCTAAATCTGTCCCGATACTGAAGCACAGACAAACTGCTCTGCCTCAAGTTCGTGAACTCCTCATACTTCCGCTGCTAGGTAGCCTGGTTGAAGTATCTCTGCATAAACAAATCCCGAAACAAAGTCCACGGAGTATCAACTAGAACTCGATCGGTGCTAACCCACCAGAAGTATGCATCTGACTCGAGTAACCCAACTGCTGCCACTGTCATTTGCTCAGGAGTAAGACGCAGATGCTCACAAACTCGTTTAACCTGAACCAACCATGCCTCACACATCTCTGGATCAGCTGAACCCGAAAAGACAGTCGCACCAGCAGTACGAGCTTTGACCACAGGGTCAAAACGCTTCTCCAAACGCAACACTCTCATCAACAAGTCGTGCGTCTGGCGATCCTCATCAGGATCCACTTCCCAATCAACACGGGGACCACGTCGAGGAGGCATCCTACTGATACAAGACAAGCATTAGGTACAAGCAGAAGGAACGTAATCATGAGACCTCAGATATTTGAGAACACACAACACCCGAAGCATCGATGAGTACCGCTGGCCAGTCGGGTCATCACTCCAGACATGCTGTACAAACTCAAATATCCTAAGCGTCACAATTACAAAAGTCTATAAAATCTGACAACCTAATGCTCTGATACCAAGCTGAAAAGACACAACCCCGATTTAGTTTCCTAAACCGGAATCAAACCCTTTCTGAAAACACGAACCAACAAAAATCATAAAAATTTCGGCAAAGTAACGCTACTAACGAGGAATTGCCATTAACCTGCACCCGAAAAATATATTTCATCCTATGCCACAAAAGCCAAACCGTGGGCACCAATCCCATCCGGATTTCTCCATATCATAATAATAATAATAAACAGTAAACATAACTGTATAATATAGAAAATCCGGGAAAAACCACATAAAACATGTATCAGTGTCGTATCAGAGCGACCTCTAGTATATATATACAAAATATACAACAGTAGGCAAAACAAAGAACCTACTTGAAAAGACAGGTAGCTCGAACAACTAGCCACCGACCGCGACGTGAGACATCAGAATCCGAACTGCAAACTAGGCACAGAAAAAAAAAAAGCCCAGGGAAAAGGCAATAAAACGTTAGAGTGAGTAGACAAAAATAAACATATGCCTTTAACCAATTTCATATACAATAAACAAGTATAGCGAGTTTGGAAAATGTATATATGGAGGTGCCAGAAGAATCGTTCAAGCCCGACGGTGATAGGCCAGAGGAATCTCTCAACCCCAGGGGCATAATAGGGGAATCTCTCAACCCTGCCCAGAGGAATCTCTCAACTTTGGTCCAGAGGAATCTCTCAACTCTGGTCAGACTATCGGTGATCAGCCGAGTAGCCGAAGCATCGATGCAAGTATGCCATTACCATAAAAATATAAAATAATACCTCCGAAATAATAAATAAGCTCAACATCGTATATAAACAAATACGGAAAAATCACGAACTTGTACGATAGTGAAAATATAAATATGTCCACTCACAGGTGAGCAAAGCGCGCACTCATGCTAATCACGTGGTCCGGCAGAAGATCCCTCGCCCGAAGCACGATCATGATCCCTTGAATAATCACCAAAATATATCTGATCAAAATCACAATTCACAACACTGTACCACACCTCGGAAACCAACCGTTCCCAGAAATATATAATGCAGTGCAAAATAATCGACAAATTTTCTGAAATCTCCACTCAAAACCCTCGACTGAAAATCCGATACCCAAATCAACTCGAAAACCTCAAGGCGACGATCGGGGCGTGAATATGAATAAAACTACATTAAAATCATTAAATTCTAACACATCTCCGTCAACCGGAGAGATTTTCCGGTGGCCAAGCTCACCGTAGCTTCTCTTCCTCGAGCCTAACACATATCTCAACTACACCAAAGGCCAAATCGTACAGCAAGTAGCTCAAAATCAGCTCGAAAGTCCAAAATCCCTAACCGGCCGGAAATTGCTCCTCCGTCCAATTCTGTCACTGTGGCCATCCCGGCCTCCCAACCTCAAGGGTCCACCAAACTACCTCAAACCCAACAATTTCCAACTCAAACCCCCCTCGGAAAGTCGCCGGAACACCTCCCCCCGTCAAAGCCGATTCCGGCCAAAATCCCCAATATTTCAAATCGACATTTCTCCCTCAATTCATCACTAAATCAAGCAATTCCAAGTTCTAATCAACTAGAAATTAAGAGGGGAATCAAAATATACCAATACCTCGGCCGGAGGTGGCCGGAAAATGAAGGTCGCCAGCGAGTCAAGCGGCGGTGAAGTTTTCTTCTCCGGTCAACGCGTCCAATATGGTCAACGCCGGTCAAACTTCCCAAACAGTGTTTTTCGACAATTTTTGACTATTTTCGATATTTATACTCCCGTCTCGGGGTGATCAACGGTCCAAAACTAATAACCATTACGATTTGGACAAACTCGATACGAACGGATAAACTCGACGAAATTTTGAAACTTCAAATATTCATATTATATTCCTCGGTCGTCGAAATAATCATCCGGAACCGCCCACGAACTCGAAATCACGTGTACAACAATTCTCGAGAAGAGACTCAACTCAAATTCTCTGCCGATAATTAAGTCGTGATTAAAACCGGCAAATCAATCAATTATCGGAAAACAGTGATTATGCGCTAACTCGTGAATTAAGCCGATTACTCTACTGATTCTGTTCCGGGTCGTCACACGAATCGCCGTTGTTTGCCGAAAAATGGCCCGAAAGCTACGACCCCAAAAATTTGCCAAAAATCAAATCTGCTAAGAACATCGTTGTCGCTCCACCTTGAACCCTAAAACCATAGGGGTTCGACTCCTAGGACCAAACCCAATCGAACCCACCCTCAACCTCGCCAGAGAACGGCCGGAACACCGTCGTCCAATAACCCCAAAATTCGGCCGAGTCAACTAATTGATTCGATACCAAAACCCTTCCAAAACACAACAATTTCATATATCAATCGATAGCGGGGAAGATGAGCTTTCTAACCATACCTCGAACGTCACGGAGGTGGCCGGAATCGGCAGTACGGGTCGTGTACAGCGATACGGGTCTCGTACGAATGGGTTGTCGAAAAAGAAAACTTTCCAAAAATGCTCTGTATTAATACCTGTATTCATAGTAGACTCAAATCAACGCCTGAAATTCATTCTTATCTAGATCTAAAGGCCCAGATTATTTCGACATTTAAAATTAATATAATTTAATAATTACTCCTACCGACTTCCGATAATCATTAAAAATAGCTCACTTATCCCAAAAATTTTCCAAAAACTTTTACGAGCTAGAAATTAAATTATCTACAACTTTCATCAAAGAAGTGAAATCAAATTCTCGTCCGGTGAAAAAGTCGTTAACAACGCTAATAATGTGACTAATCCGCGATAATGCGTAACGTAGTTCGATAAGTGCGTGATTCTAGTTCAGATTATAACAATGTTCTTATTATATCTAAGCAATTAGATGAGGAAAAAAGCTAGAACACATTTGGATACACATTCAAATTATTTACGTCTATTAAGCTGTAGTTGGGATCTTGGGTGTGGATTTTCATGGTGTGGGTATACACAGGCTATTCAAAATGTCTTGAAGCTAGATTGTTGTAAAGAAAAATTTATACGCAGTCCAACCTCGTAGCTGAGCCTTAAACTATGCATTTTTTTCGGCAAAGACTAGAGTCTAAGTATCATTATAGGGCTGTTGTCTAGGTGAGCTCCTGATATCATGAAATTGTATGGTTTGTTAGAATGAAGATGCATCTTCAAGCTCTATTTTCTAATTCTATTTTCCTTTCAATAAATTTATTTTTCTGTTTTAGTTGTTAGATTATACTTTTTTTACATTTTAATTTTCAATGATATATGTTTATTTTTCTACAAGTTACGCAGCAGTACATATGAAATGTTGAGAGAAAACACATTAAATGATCAAGATAGTAAAATTCTTAGATAAGCAATTGGCTTCATGAACTTTCGTTCATCTTCAACAAAGAGAGTACTAAATGCAATGCAGTTTAGTTTAGTCCCATTCATTTGACTAGTTTTATTATATTTTGTCTTGTATTTCATTTCAACCTATGAGACTATGAGTTTGATTTGTGTGTGGTGCGATGCATGGATAGTAGTAGCTATTGTTTAGCATATTTGCTGATTTGCATATTTTGCACGGCTCTAATTCTTTGCGATGGTCAAGGTGTTGTCGCAAAGAAATAGAGCCATTTTGTTTCTGGAAAATACTGATTTTGCGACGGCAAATTTGTCGTGGAAAAATACAACTTGCGACGGTAAAATACCATTGTGAAAAAGATAAACAGCACTACGGCTAACAAAATTTGCGACGAAAAATCTACCATCACAAAAATAATTTATTTGCCACGATAAAGTTTTACCGTCGCAATAGCGTTCGGTCGACGGTAAAAACCATCGCCAATAGCAATTGCGTTGCCGCCAATTGCGACAGAACGGTTGTTGTCGCAAAACCTCATTTTGTCGTCGCAAAAGAGCGTTTCCTACGATAGTTTACTCTTTTGCGACGGAAGCCTGCCGTCGCAAAATGCATTTTTTGTTGTAGTGCAATTTTTGTATTTTCAGGATATTCTTACAACGAGGCCTCTTGGTTATGGTGTTAGAAGGGGGAAACTATACTACCTAGAGTTTACGAGCAATGGACACAAACAGTTAGGTCAAGCAAACAGTACTAGTAGTTTAAATAAATCCAAAGAAGCGATGTGGTTATGGCATCGTCGCTTTGGCCATTTGAATTGTGGATATCCTAGGAAGTTACAACGCGCCTCAGTTGTTTTCAGCTGTTAAAGAGTCAGATTTCAAATGTGATATTTGTGAACTGGCCAAGAGCCATCGTATTACTTATTCTCCAAGTTTGAATAAATGTTTAGTTCCATTCATGAAATTTTTTTCTGATGTTTGGGGTCCTGTAAGAATTTCTTCTCGTCCTGGATATCGTTACTTTATGACTTTTATTAAGGAATGCATTGGAATAACTTGGGTCTCAATGATGAAGTGTAAAAGTGAAGTGCATGCCAGATTTACTAAATTTCACAAGATGGTCGCAAAAAGGTTACCGTTGTTATGATCTGATTCTTTACAAATGCATGTCTCTTTAGATGTCTCTTTCCGTGAATCTGAACCATATTACTCAGATGGAGTTTCAGAGTCTTTCTTTCAGGAGGAGAGAGGCATATATATATATGAAAAAAATCCTCTTAAGTCTGAGTGAATTTGAAGAATTGGAGAGCTTGGAAGTAAATTGGAGGCTGGATTAGAAGCTGGAGATCGAACTGAAAAAACTTCAGTCGTCTCGTTCGATTAGTACACCAGAATCTTGGACTCGTCGACCAAAGATTTCTTCTTGGTTGACAAGTCCGTCAACCCGTTTAATGCATCTGGAACATCAACAATCGACCTGTGGATCACCATAGCCGACCCATCGACTGTTGACTTGTCGACCCGCGTAATCGACCCGTCAATTCCTGGACCAGAATTGCCTTTGTATGAAGTGATCGTGCCTGAAGACCCCTCTTCTACTCCATTAACTGAAGAACCCGCTCAGAATGTCATACGAGAGCTCTGGGCAAAAGGCAGGGAGACCACATTGACGTGTCTAGAATTCTTCTCGACTTGTCAAAGAATGGATCAGAAGCACGGCAGAGAGATCCCATCTACCCATCAAAGAATGGACCTGAAACTTCGACTTCAATAGCATAAAGTCAACCTGAAGATGAACCTCTCTCCTCTGAAGTAGCCATCCCTAAAGATCCCCCCCCCCCTATATCATCAACTGAAGAGCCCGTCTAGAATGTCCTACCAGAGGTACATACTTATAACATTGAAACGGGTTATGTAGAAATTATGTGCCCAGGAGATCTCAATGAGAAATAAAAGAGGTTCCAAAGAAACAATATTAACCAACCATAGAAGCCAAAGCCAAATACCATATTGCTAGCTTTGTATCTCAATATAGATTGTCTGAATCGCATGCACTTGTTGTTAATCAATTATGTACAGTATATATTCTCAGTAATGTGCAGGATGACTTGGCGGATCCAAAGTGGAAGCAAGCTATGAATGAAGAACTGGAAGCTTTACAAAAGAATGGAACTTGGGAGACTGTTTCTACACCACCTGGAAAGAAGATAATTGGATGTAGATTAGTATTTACAGTGAAGCTAAAGGAAGATGGAAGCATTGATCGATATAAAGCTCGCATGGTTGCCAAGGGTTACACCTAGCGATATGGAGTAGATTATCAAGAGACATTTGCCCATGTGGCAAAGATCAGTACTGTACGCATTCTCATTGCCTGAGCAACTCGACATGATTGGTCATTACAATAATTTGATATGAAGAATGCTTTCTTGAATAGAGATTTGGAAGAAGAAGTGTACATGATATTCCTCCGGGTGTCAATTGCAGGGCATGAGATGTTGGAAAAGTTTTTCGACTGAAGAAGTCTTTGTATGGTTTGAAGCAATCCCCGAGAGCTTGGTTTGGGAAGTTCTCTAGAGCTATGAAGAAGTTTAGATATCGACAGAGAAACTCTGATCATACCTTATTTATCAAACGCAAGGGTGGTAAGAGTATTGCCCTGATTATGTATGGTGATGATATTGTTGTCACATGTGATTATCCGGTTGAGATGGAAGATTTGAAGAGGCGTTTATCCCAAGAGTTTGAGATGAAGAATTTGGGCTCATTGAAGTATTTCTTGGGAATTGAAGTTGCAAGATCCAAGTTGGGAATCACCTTGTTACAACGAAAGCATGTACTTGATCTTCTTAATTGCTGAAACAAGAATGTTGGATTGTAAACCTGCTAATACTCCCATTGAGATGAATCACAAGTTAAAATTGTGTACTGGTCAAGTTCCAACAAACAAGGGCAGGAATCAGAGGTTAGTAGGAATATTGATCTATTTGTCACATACTAGACCAGATATTGCATATGTTGTAAGTATTGTCAGTCAATTCATGCATGAACTAAGTGAAGAGCATATGAATGCTGTAATGCGCATTCTTAGGTATTTGAAGTCTGCACCTGGTAAATGCCTACTGTTTTCAAAGAATGGTGAGTTTGGAGTTACAGGCTATACTGATGCAGATTGGGCGGGTTATAAGACTAATAGAGCATCTACTTCTGGATATTTCACCTTTACTGGTGGGAGTTCAGTTACTTGGTGTAGTAAGAAGCAAAATGTGATTGCTCGTTTTAGTGCTGAAAATGAATATCGTGGAATGACACATAGAGTATGTGAGTTATTGTGGATCCGAAATGTATTGAAGGAGCTAGGTTTCAAGCTCCAAAAGGCCATGAATTTGTATTGTGATAATACAGCTGTAATTGAGATTGCTTATAATCCAGTACATCATGATGGAACCAAACAGGTAGAGTTTGGGAGACATTTTATAAGGGATAACCTCGATAAGAAGATTATTCGGTTTTCTTTTGTAACTTCTGAAGAGAAGGTGGTGGATATACTCACTAAGGGGTTGTCACTCCAAGCATTTGCAGGCTGGATTGATAAGTTGCGTATGATTGATACCTATGCACCAAACTTAAAGGGAAGTGTTCAAAAGAATATTCATATTGTAATTAAAATTAACTCTTGTTAATATGACAGGATTGTGTAGATATCTTTTCCTTTTAAGAAATCGTATGTAAAATTACATTAACCCTAAAATTAAGATCAATAAAAGTATTAAATTCTGTATGAAATATTTTTCTACGGGAAATTAGAAACTTGATGTCAATAAGAGAAGAGATTTGAGGATTTATGAAATGGTGTACGTTTTCGGCACGCTTTCATGGAGGAGTGAAATAAGGATGGTGGTAGTGGAAAATTAATGTTGTTTTAGGCTGACGAGATCGACTTGTGTCATCAGGATCACTCGCCGAACTTTCTTGATGCTCAAGGAAGGGTGTAATGTTGTGATGGGGCCCGGTGTGGTGGACTTATGTGGGTCACCTTACTCCACCATCGGACTTGGAATTAGGGTTTTGCGGGAACCAAATGCATGTAATTCACTTTTGTCAAACAATGTCAATTGAATGGAGGAGTAGCTTCGGCAGTGGGCTACTCGTTTCACATGTGGGTTTGTCTCTTGATCATGTGATGATTCTCCTCCAGGCTTAGGGTTGATTTTCCGGTGACTTTCTTTGTTTGGTTTGCGGTCAATATTAATTGGCTACGTTTTCATGTTATGTTTTAGTTCATCGAACGCATTGTCAATAGTCAGTTGGGCTCGATTGCTAGTGATCGACATCTCGAGCTTGGGCTTATGAGATTGTTTTTTTTTTTTTTACTTTTGTCAAGGGTAATCTTAAGGTTTCCTACGCTTAAGATAAATCCCTCGGTCCGTGTGAAATAAATCAGCTATGTATTGTAGCATAGTATTTGACCATTTTGACGATGTCATGATTAGAACTTAAGTTGGGAGCTTACGAGACTGCTTTGATTCAACAGAGATTAATTTTTATTGACTTGTCTGTTTCGTCGTGAGAATGTTGTCAGATTCGAGGGAGTTGCAGGCTCGGCTAGAGGATTCGAGTCTCTCATGATCAGGATGCCCTGTATTGGAAGCAGCGATCAAAGAATACTTAGATGAAGAATGGTGACTGTGGCATCCTATTTTTCCATCTGAATTTTTTTATTAATTGGAGAAAAATACTTTGGTCTAAATGGGTTTGGCCAAGGTTGTCCAAACTACTCTGAATTATTTAACTCTCGACTTGTAATTTTTATAATCGAGATCAATTAGCATATAATTTATCGCTTAAGGATCATGTATACAAATATTTCACTACTACAATAAAGTCATCAGATGACAGTTATTAACTATAGTTTGTTGTTTTTGGTATATGTTGTTAATCGCTGTGTCGTCTGAAAACAACATTAGCCTACAGTTATCACCCGTTATTTGAAAATATATCAGACGACATATAATATCTATCTCTTATGTCGTCTGATGTAGTTTTAGATGACCAATTTAGCAAAGGTATATGTCGTCTTATATACTTTTACATGACATATAACAATGACAAAAAATCTAAAGCATATTCTAGATGACATATATGTTGTAGTTATATGTCATTAAAGAATTATAACAGTAATGTAACTGCAATATGCACAAATCTTCAATCAAACCACCATCGTATAAGTCTTTTATTGAACATTTAAGCTTGTCCATACAAAAGATGCAGCCAAACAACACTAGAATAAATCCTAGCTATGGTAGGTAAGGGCTAGTACAAAAGATCGAGACCATACATCGTCTGGTACTAATAGTAAAAGCTTCTCTTCTTCCTTCGATTATGTTTGTAGCAACTTGCCTTCAGTTTTGTCATCTGGTAAAACTTTGTGCCTAGCAACCCTTGCTATTGTATAGCTCTTGCACAATACGTTTGAAGGTAGGAGTCTCTGAAACTTGACAAATGAAATATTGTTGAATTTCTCTATGCAAGGAACATACAAATGAAATATTGTTGAATTTCTCTATGCAAGGAACATACAAATAGTTAAGACTACTACTAAGATGACACTCAATCATAATTCTAAGCTGAAATGAAAAAAGAAAACGGTATCATATTGAATTCATAGCATATATATCCGAAATGTAGGAAATGAATGAGTGAAGCAATTCCATTACATGAAATATTCCAGATGTCCAAACAATGGAGTTATAAAAAATTCGATCATGCTCAGCCAGTTTTCGAAACAAACTGTTCCTATGAGTCACAGCATACATATTTCAACAAAGCTATTACTATGATCAAAATCAAAAATAAATAGGAGCAATTCAAGAAACAGTTTTAATACCTTGGACTCGCTCATCTTGAAAGAACTTTGTTGTCAAAGTGGTTTTTTCAAATCCCCGGGGAGCAGTGAGCATAACAAATGACACTTGATCATTAAACAACATCATCTTCGATTCAATTATGAGAAGTGGAAGGTTAGGAACTGCACAACAATCTTCAGTCTTGGCTTCATTTTGTATCTACTTCGTCTATATTCATGCAACTCATTTTCACTCCATCCAATAGTCAGTAGAAAAAAAATAAAGAAGTTGGTACAAAATGTGGCTAGCAGGTCTCTTTCAAAATATAGTATATAAGTTACTAGAGGAACAAAACGTACTAGCGCTATAATCTTCCATACAAGTCCAAGCATCTTGCTTCAGAAAACAATATGCACTTTGCAGAAGACTAATCGTATATCTACACATCTTGATTCATAACGTTCGAGATATTGGTGAATGGAAAACATACCTGTACACGCAGTAGTACGGCTATACTGTTGGTATTTCTTTCGTAATGCTTCAAACTTATCTCAGTGTATACTAAACTCGGATACTGAGCATCTCCATCTCAAAAAAAATTGAAGTCTCAAACATCAGCTGCATATCTTGTTACCTAACTACCAAACCAGAAAACATAACCACCTACGCACCAAAGTGACCAAACCTTTCCTACGATCCTACACATTTCACACACACATAGAGCGTAACTAGGAAAGAGAGAGGGAGAGTGATGCAGCGGAGTATATAGGTTAACGAGCATTAAACATAGAAAGAACCAAAATATAATTGAATCCACCAGTGTTTTAGAAAAGCTCTTGTTTTTTTATTAATAATAAGATAAGTTTAGCGACCACGAAGAGGCACTTCAATACAAAAACAAATCCCTAGGATGCTAAAAAAAGGCCTACTCAAGCCCATCGATAGAAAATAAAATAAAACTCAAAATAAATAGTATCCTAAAAAGGTCCGAAAACACAAAAACACGTTTTTTTAGGCCCAAACGACATCAGATCACGAAACGAAGCATAACCACTACAGAGCAAGCTCTATGGCAGCAAGCTCTTCGGGGGTGAAACTTAACTCGTCATTCCCTTTCCAAAAAGGTATTATTTGCCCAGATCATACACTGTTTTCTAGACTTGTATTTTACCAATTTTACCTTTCCTTCGTGCAAGCTCCTTTTCAATTTTTAATGTCATATGTTCTACATCAGTCTCCTCTTCTTTGAAAGAACTCAACCCCGAATTATCATCATCAGGATAAAGAGACTCATCATCATGAAACTCATGCAGATTAGAAATATTTAAAGTGTTAGAAATTCTCCAGCTGCTTGGTAGCACCACAACATAAGCATTGTCATTAATCTTCTTGAGAATATGGTATAGTCCATATTTTCGAGGCTTAAACTTGTTGTAAGTACCCATTGGAAACCTCTCGTTGCGTGAAAATACCATGACATCATCTCCTTCTTTGAACACTTTAAGTCTTCAATGCTTGTCATTTGCAGCCTTGTTCTTGCAATTTGTCATCTCCAACCTTGCTTTCACCTCCTCTAGAATAGCTTGGACATCCTTGGCCATGCTTTCAGCAGCAACATTAACACCTTGAATCTTAGGAAGCTTCACTAAATCAACCATATGCTTAGGAACAACAATATACACAATAGAGAAAGGTGACCTTCTAGTGGCACTATGAAAAACATTGTTATAAGCAAACTCTACCTGTGGCAATGCATAATCCCATTGTTTTGGCTTGTCTCCAGATACACTATGCACCATATTTCTCAAAGCTCGATTTGTCACCTCAGTTTGACCATCAGGCTGTGGGTGAGTAGTACTACTACGGTTCAAAACAGTCTCAAACATTCTCCACAAAGTCGTCCAAAAATGGCTCAAAAATTTCATATCCTTATCTGACATGATGGTCTTGGGAACCCCATGTAAACATACCACCTCCCTAAAAAATAATTTGGCTATGTTGGAAGCGTCTGCTGTCTTCTTGCATGCTATCAAATGGACCATCTTGGAGAATTTGTCGACCACCACAAACACTGAATCCACTCCTCTCTGTGTTCGAGGCAGCCCCAACATAAAGTCTATAGACAAATCTTGCCAAATACCATCAGGAACTAGTAAAGGTAAATAAAGACCAGTGTTCTGAGACTGACCTTTAAAAGCCTGGAAGATATAACAACGACTAACAATGGTTCCAACATCCCTCTTCAATTGAGGCCAGTAATAGCGTTCTTCAAGGCTAATAATAGTCTTATCACGACCCAGATGTCCACTGAGCCCTCTTCCATGCAGATCACGAACCAGTTTCTCCCTTAGAGAAGTCTTGGGAATACACAACTTATTACTTTTGAATAAAGAACCATCACTGATGAAGAAGTCACCAACAGGACGTTCAGTACACTTCTCTCACATTTGCTTGAAATCCTCATCATCCTTATACAAATCCTTTAAGAACTTGAAACCAATAACTTCATGAGCCACTGTGGCTAGTAAAGAAGCTCTCCTCCTCAAATTTGTCACCCTATTTTGAACACCAGATTTATGCTGAATGACAAAAGGGAATTTCTGCAGAAAAATCACCTAACGTGCATGCATGTTGCTCACACTTTTCTAACTATTTATGAACTTCAGAGTCTCGTGATCTGTGAACAAAACGAGTTCCATTTGAATGAGGTAGTGCTCCCAGCACTTCAATGCCCAAACCACAACATTAAATTCTCTATCATAAGTACTCCACCTTTGTCGAGCTTCACTAAGCTTTTCACTAATAAATGCTACAACCCGCTTTTCTTGTGATAGAACAGCCCCTACTCCAACATCACTTGTATCACATTGAACCTTAAAAACCTTACCAAAATTTGGAAGAGCCAAAACTGGTGCAGTGCAGAATTTTTCTTTAATCAAAGCAAAGCTCTTCTCTTGCTCGTCACCCCACTAATTTTTTCTTCTTCTTTATACATTCAGTAATAGGAGCTGTAATAGTACTAAAATTCTGCACAAACGTCATGTAAAACGTAGCTAAGCCATGAAATCTACGCACCTTATAAATTGTTTTAGGAGCTGGTTGCACGCACTTTCTCCTCATCAATCTGAATCCCATCTTCACCAACCACAAATCTAAGAAATATTAGCTTGTTGGTGCAGAAAGTACACTTTTTCATGTTAATATACAACTTGTTCTATTGCAAAATTTTGCCAAAACCTGTCGCAAATGCTCTTCTTTTGTCTGACTGTAAATCAGAATGTTATCAAAATAAACTACTATGAAAGAACCAATAAAGGGATGTAGCACCTGATTTATTAGTCTCATGAAAGTACTAGGGGCATTAGACAACCCGAATGGCATCACCAACCACTCATACAGCCTCTCTTTGCTCTTGAATGTTGTCTTCTACTCATCCTTAGGCTTAATACGAATCTGGTGGTAACCACTACGAAGATCAATCTTTGAGAATATTTTGGAACCCTCCAACTCGTCCAACATGTCTTCTAAGCACGGAATGGGGAACCTGTACTTGATAGTAATCTTATTAATGGCCTTACTATCATCACACATTCGCCACTGCTTATTCTTCTTTGGAACTAACAAGACAGGAACTACACATGGACTCATACTTTCACAAATGATTCCCTTCTTCAATAAATCTTCAATTTGCTCATGTAGAATTTCACACTCCTTTGGAGTCATGCGGTAATGTGGTAGATTTGGTAGGCTAGCTCCCGGCACCAAGTTAATTTTGTGCTGTATATCTCGCATTGGTGGAAGTTCATTAGGAAGCTCTTCTGACACCAACTCTTAAAACCCTTTTAATATCTTCTGCACCTCCAATGGGATGTCAACCTCTTCCTTTGCAGCAGCTAACAACCCCTTCACCACAATTGGAAACACCATCTCAGACTCTCTCATGTATGTTTCCAGGTCCACTTCATTACAGCTAACTATCAGGAAACTATTTTTTGACCTTGTAGTGCTACATGCCGGTGCTAATGCAATTTTATGGGTTTTTCACATAAACATCACCACATTGTCTCTACCCTTATGAGTTCCATAAACATCTCACTTCCATGGACAACCTAGTAGAATATGACATGCTTCCATATCAAGCACATCACAGCATACTTCATCATAATAGTGTTTACCAATTGAAAGAGGTACTTTGCAGATTTACGTAACTCTTTCACATGGACCTTTCTTCACCCAGCCTAGAGAGTAAGGAGCGTTGTGAGTTTTGGTTGGCAATTGCAAATGTTCCACCAACTTCTTGGATACGAAATTCTCGCATCTTTCATTATCCACTATAACCGAACACCTTATTCTTCACTATACAAAAAGACTTGAAGATATCCTTCTTCTTTAGGAGCCAACAACATCCGTTGGAGTACCAGATTGACTCGTTTAGAAATCTCCTCTGTGGCAAATTCAGCTCCATCGTAAGGTTCATCTTCCTTCACTTCTTCTTCAATATAATCTCCAGTTCCATCCATAAGGGCTAGTTGTCTTCAACCATCAGGGCACTCATTAGATCTGGGGCTATGCTTTAACCATTTGTAACAAGTGACTCAAGTAAGCTTAGCATATGGATTTTGATTCCCAGTAGGTCCAACTATAGTTCCTTTCCAAACAGGAGCTTTCTGAGTTACTCCTTGATCCTGAGGGATTTGTTTTTCTGTTTCTGCTGGGACACTGAATGACGAGGTAGAATTCTTGGAGTAAGCAATTCTCTTGTAAAACCTGTTTTTCTCCAATAGTTATGCTTTCAATGCAAAATTCGTGGCATCAGCTATGGTCCACATATTCTGCATGCCAATCTTCTCTTGTATTGACGCTCTCAGCCCACTAACATATCTTGTTATCCTCTGGTTTTCTATCTCTCCCAAATCTTTATGTTAAGCCATATGTAAGATTTCATCGGTGTAGTCATTCACTATTTTGCTTCCCTAAATGCGCACTCGATGTACAAACGATATAGTTGTTGCTTGTAGTCCTTAGGCAAGAATCGATCTTTCAACAAAACTTTCATCTTTTTCCATATGTGGATCTTTGTCTTTCCTTGCCTTGTTTGAGAAGTCTATAATTGGTCCCACCAGTTAGAGGCACTACTTTTCAACTTCCAAGCAACTATCTTCACCTGCTTGGATTCTGGAATCTCCATGCCTTCGAAGAATCTCTCCACCTCTACCAACCAGTCAAGGAAATCCTCCAACTTCAGATACCTTAAAAAGGTAGGAATTTCTACCTTGAGCCTGTAGTCTCTGTCCGTCGTCGCCTCCTCTAGTTTGTGTCATAACAACATCTTCAGGTTCTGAATCACTCAAGTCTTGGGTTTGGGGTTAAGGTTGTAGTTCCATTCTTTCCCGATTCCCTTGATTCTCATTGAACATCCTTCTCATCTCTCTCATCAGTTGAGTTGTTATTTGGGTTGTTATCTGATTTATTATAGCAGTGATCTCTGCTCTTGTTATAGGAGTATCATCACCCATGATTGTTACACCACCGATAGAAGACAGGGTAAACCTGCTTTAATACCACCTGACGCAGCGAAGTACATAAGTTAACAAGCGTTAAACTTATAAAGAACCAAAATAGACTGGAATCCACCAGAGTTTGAGAATAGCTCTCATTTTTTATTAATAATATAAAAGATAAGTCTACCGACAAAAAAAAGTGCTTAAATACTGAAACAAAACCCTAGGGCTCTAAAAAAAGGCATACTCAAGCCAATTGGTCGAATATAAAATAAAATCCAAAATAAATAATATCCTTAAAAGGTCCAAAAACACGTTTTTTAAGACCTAAACGACCTCAGATCGTGACATTAAGCATAAACCCTATACAGCCAGTGTTAGGTCCATAATTGTGTTCACTACCAGCAGAAGTAGTATACCCGACGAAGTCCTCAAAAAACGACCGACGAGAAGGTTTCTCGTCGGTTATAGTAAACTATAACCGACGACAGGATTACCTCATCGGTTATAGGTTTTTGACCGTCGAGATTTTCTTGTAGTCGGTTATAGTCGTCGGAAAATCGTCGGTTATAGTTTCTGACTATTACAGACGATTTTTTTGGACTATTAGCCACGATTTTTTTCTATCGTCGGCTATAGTTTCTTATTTCAGATATGGGCAGCAGCTCGATCTGTCATTCAATAAAATTTCCCTTTTTTCTGAAAATGCTCTGAAATCGATCTTTGGGTGATGTCGAGAATGAGTTCGTGATTATTCATGCATTATATATATAGGTACGTGATTAATATGTTTTTGAATATATTAATTTGTTGAATTGATCGTTCGATATTGATTTTAATTTGAATATATATATATATTGATCGATCGGTCGATCGAGTTAATTAATTGATTCTTGAGTTTGAGTAATTGATCGATCGATGCATGGTTGATTTTGAGTACGTGATTAATGACGATCGTAAATATATATATTAATTATTGTTAATTTTGATTATTGTGAATATATATATATAGCTAGCTAGCTAGCTACCTAGGGTGATTAATTTATTTAATTAATATATTGCATTATATATATATTGTGATTAATTATTATATATAGGATTAATATATTATATATATAGCTAGCTAGCTAGCTAGTGTACGTACGTGCATGGTTATATATATATATTTAGATTTTTGTGATCGATCGAATATATATATAAATAATTAGGGTGACGCGCGCGTGTGTATATATATATATTAAAATTATGGGAATTATAATAATAAATATTTATATCTAGCTATGAAATTTTTATTAATAAGATCATGGGTATATATATACATGCAGTTATAATTTTCAGGATGGACAAGAGTTGGATGTGTCTTCCAAGATGGAATGTAAGATATCACCGTGGAATTAGAAGTTTTGTCGAATATGTGAAGGTTAATTGTGGAGGGATGACAATTCATTATTGTCCGTGTACGAAATGTCAGTGTCGCAGCGAGTGATATCGTTTTCACATCGATAAAGTATTGGAGCACTTGAAGAAAAACGGGTTTTGGGATAAGTACACATGTTGGATTTATCACGGTGAGAGCTCATCAGTTGGTGAACATGATCACAGACAATTTTTTGAGAGTGGCAGTACATCCAATGATCCAACAACAATGTTGATCAACGATATGTTTCCTCATGAGAGCGGTATATTTGCTCAAGCACCGGATATCCCTCCCGCCGTTGGAGACTTCCCTCATATTGAGCCAGTCCAGCAATTACCTACAGCTGTCAACACTGCTGGTATGGACAAGTACAACAACCTCATTGCCTTCCAACAGACCCCGTTGTACAACGGGTGTAATAATACTGTTCTCGAAAGTGTTATGGGAGTAATGAAGCTCAAAGTGGAGAACAAAATGAGTGTAAAGGTTGTTGATGATTGGCTGAAGTGGTCTGGTTTGTTGTTGCCCTCCGGTCATCGTCTTCCTACCACTCATCGTAAGGTGCGACAGATCCTTAAACATCTTGGCATTTCCTACATCAAAATCCATGCTTGTATATATGATTGTGTTCTCTTCTGGGGTGAAGATGCTTATGGGAATGATCTTGAATCCCTTGATGAATGCCCGATATGTGGTACAGATAGGTATAAGTTGACTCCTGCTGGAAACAAGAAAGCTGTGAAGATACTTCGGT
This sequence comes from Geum urbanum, assembly GCA_946800695.1. Lineage (NCBI taxonomy): Eukaryota > Viridiplantae > Streptophyta > Magnoliopsida > Rosales > Rosaceae > Geum > Geum urbanum. The sequence continues at coordinate 25,476,463 of OX327000.1, forward strand.
ATTTTCACCTGATAGATAGGCTAGAATGGTTGTTCATGTCTGCACACACGGCTGAAGGTATGAGATGGTGGGCCGATAGGAATTTGCCCGACGGTGATACGCTTATACACCCTGTTGACGGAGAGGCTTGGAAGCACATGGTGAAGGAGTTTTCTTATTTTGCATCAGAGGTTCGAAATGTTTGGCTGGGGCTTTCATCTGACGGATTCAACCCTTTTGGCAACATGAGTCTTCAATACAGTATATGGCCAGTTATTTTGGTACCGTACAACCTTCCTCCATGGATGTGCATGAAGAAAGAATACAATATGCTCACTATGATAATTCCAGGGCCGGGTTATCCAGGAAAGTGTCTCGATGTGTATTTGAGACCCTTGATTGAGGAGCTTAAGTACTTGAGTGAGCATGGTCATCCCACTTATGACAAGTTCAAAAATGAGATGTTCCAGATGCATGCCATGCTTGTTGGCACCATTAGCGATTTTCCTGCACGCGGGATGTTGTCGGGCAACGTTACCAGGGGATACAGGGCTTGTCCAGAGTGCATGACGGTTGAGTGTTGCAGACCTCATTGCAGGAAGATTGTACAGATGTGTCATCGTTGTTGGCTTCCACATGATCACCCATTTCGGGAGGATATGGAGGCATTTGATGGGACTGTGGAAACAGGTGAGCAGCCGAGAAGATGGACGGGGGATGAAATATTAGAAGTGCTAAATGAATACGATTTTGGGCAGCTAAGCAATCATCCTGAGATAGTGGCGTCAATACCTGACAAACCCGACAGGTATAAATTCTGGACACACAAAAGTATTTTTTGGGAACTTCCTTATTGGTCCAAGTTGCTGATCAGACACTACTTAGATGTCATGCACATAGAGAAAAATGTGTGCGAGAGTGTGGTCGGCACAGTGTTGAATTGGGAGGGAAAAACTAAAGACGGCCCGAAGGCACGCATTGATCTTAAAAGGATGGGACTGCGAAAACATTTGTGGTTGAGAGATGGGAAGAAAAAAATGCCACAAGCTCCTTATACCGTGAAGCCTACCCAGAAGAATGAAATTTTTGGCTGGATGGGTAATGTCAGGTATCCTTCAGGCTATGCTGGAAATATAAGTCGATGTGTTAACTTCAAAGACAATAAGATGTACGGACTAAAGAGTCACGACTGTTATATACTGCTTCAACGCCTCTTCCTTGTTTTCATTAGAGGGTACCTGTCTAAAGAGGTGGTGGAGCCGTTAGTGGCTTTGTCAAGATTCTTTCAGAAGTTATGCATGAGAGAAGTGAAGAAATCGGACTTGTTGGAAATGCAACATGACATAATTTTTATCATGTGCAAATTCGAAAGGATATTTCCTCCAAACTTTTTCGACATCATGCCTCACCTGATGCTCCATCTTCCGGAACAATTGTTGCTTACTGGTCCAGTACACTACACATGGATGTATCCTATGGAAAGGTACGTAATGCATCTCTGAATCTGGCTATATATATGTCTATCTTTAATATTAATTATTTATTCACTTATTGTTGCAATAAGCATAACATGCTCGATCTGTAATTACCAATTTACAGACAATTAGGGGACTACAAAGACTATGTGATGAACAAATCTGCACCCGAAGGGTGTATCACTGAAGCATATATTGTGCATGAGTGCGTAACGTACACCAAGTTGTATTTGGGAGCGTTGGAGGACCCTCCACAACATATGCCAGTAGATGGAAGGCAGTTCAGCCTTTCGATCATCTCCGATGATGTTGAAGTTTCTAGAAAGTTGCCCAACTCGTACAAGTTGGAACCTTATGAGCTAGTCATTGCCCATTGGTCGGTATTGATTAACTGTCCAGAAATTCAATATTGGAAAAATTTGCACCTTTACTGCCCTGCTATTTCCGGTGATGTTGAGTAACACAACAAGACGTTCGCAAACTATTTTGGCAACTGGGTACGTTTATAGGTAAATTGACCTGTATATGATGTTAAGTGCATGTCTCGCATCCTATTTATAGTTAAGTTAATAAATGATTATTTTCAGATGAATCATGTACAAGATGATGGTATCCCTCAGTGGTCACACGAATTGAGGCTCTTGGCGCAAAAACCGGTAACTTCCAGAGTTTATCCTATGTGTAAGGTAAATGGCGTGCTATTTCTTTGTGAACATAGAGATGTCAGACGAAAAACACAGAATTCTGGGGTAATGGTGCATGGTGGGCAGAATGGAGTTGACTATTACGGTGTTCTCCATTCTGTTGTCGAATTAATATATGGGGAAGGCATAACCGTGCACTTGTTTAAGTGTAGATGGTTTGATACCGACCCTCAGAACACAAGGACCGATCAATACGGGATTTTTTCGGTGAATACTGCTACAAGCTGGTATGAAGATGATCCGTTTGTGTTGGCCACGGCGGTGAAACAATTGTTCTATCTTGATGATCTTGTGCATAAAGGCGCGTGGAAAGTGGTTAACCATGTTCTTCCACGAAACATATACAGTGCCTCAACCCTTGGTGTGACCTCGGATAATGAAGAAGTCAGTGCATACCAAGAGCCGAACGCAACTGGTATTCCTGAAACCTCAACAATTCGCCTTAATAATGTGAGACAGGGCAGTGTGGTACGAATTCCTCAACCGAATCTTATTGATGTACATCAAAATGAAGACAATGAAGACTCAAGTGACGAGGACATACACATCTTACCTGAAATTAACTCGGAAACAGAGTCAGACTCAAGCGATGATTCTGATTATGCGCCTTAATTAGTGTATATATATATATGTATGTTATTTTAATTTGAGTTAGAACGTGCAATGTAAAATGAATTATATTCAGATTATCAACTTTAAATTGTGTCGATCGATTAAATTGCTATATGGTAACATCATAAGAGAGAGAGAGCTCGAGAGATCGAAAAAAAAATACAACCGATCGACGATATATTATTAAATATTAATAAATATATATTATTAAATATAGCCAAAAAAAATGAATGCGCGGCATTTTAATTTAATTAGGCTGCGCTTTTAATTTATGTCGGTTTTTTTTTCTAATAATTACGTATTAAATATTAATAAATATATATATTAATACACTACATATATAGTTTACAGGCATATATGAAAAATAAATAGAAAAACTATATCCGACGACATTCATATGAAATCTCATCGGATATAGTTTCGGTTCAACTATAACCGACGATATTACTTATATCGTCGGTTATAGTTCTTGTTTATATCCGGATCTGGGTACGTTTTGGGCAGAAACGAAACTGCCCAAAACGAAACTCAACTCTGTCGATCGATCGATTTTCTCCATTTCCTTGGTGTTGGGAGCAAGCAAGGAAATGGAGAAAATCGATCCTCAAGCCAAAGCCCTCGTCGATTTTCTCCATTTCAGGTTTGAAATCCCTAATTTCCTAATTTCGAATTTTTTCAATTTAGGTTAGATTTGAAGTTGTGGAATTTTTTGATTGATAATGTGAATGCATGCATGAACATTGTGATTGGAAATTCGATATTGTTGAATTTTATGCATGTATTGACATATATTGGAATATATTGGAATTTTAATTAGGTTAAATTGGTATATTGGAAAATATTGGAATTTTAGGTTAAATTGGTATATTGGAATTTTATGTATGTATTGATATATATTGGAATATATTGGAATATATTGATTTATTTTATGCATGTATTGATATATATTGGAATTTTAGGTTAAATTTGGATTTGGATTATTTATATATATATATATTGGAATTTGGATTTGGAATTTTTGGTTAAATTTTTGGTTCATTGGATTTGGAATTTTTGTTGAATTTGGATTATTGATATATATATATATATTGGAATATATATAGTTAAATTATTGGATTATATATGTATTGGATGAATTATATTGGATCATATATATATATTGTAATTATTGTGGATTTTATGGAATTATTGTTGATTTTTGTGGAATATTTATATATTGGAATATATATTGGATTATTGATATATATTGGAATTTATGCATGTATTCGAATTTTTGGATGAATTAGGAATTATTTTGAATTTTTATAATTTTATAGCAATGATGAATTGGTTAAATTGCGGTGCTTCCCGAGGGGGGTCGAGCTCGAGGAGGAGGTCGAGAGGGAAAGGGAGATCGGGACGTGGGGATGAGGGCTCGGGACGTGGGGATGCGGGCACCGGAAGTCGGTCCGCATCAGGATCCACCAGCGTCGGCAACACTTACAGTCTTCCGCTGACCTCTCGACACCGTACACTGATGGGCGAGGGACAACCTCAGCAGCAGCAGCTCAAGCCTGCTCGATCCTCAGGCCCGAGGAGGGTTCATCAGGTCAGTCGCACGCCGAAAACGGATAGTGCGACTCAATCCTCGGTCCGAATGCCGGACATTCATCGCGAGGACCCTTCCCCCGTCATCCACCAGACAGCTCCTCATTCTTCCGAGGAGGCTGGTGGATCCACTCAGTCCTCGGCGAGGATGCGACTATGCCCGCCGTCTACCTTATTCTTACCGTTGGAAATCCCGACGATACCTCACGTCGATTCCGACGGGATGCCTGTTCCGGGACAGCTAGGGTCCATTACCCCGGACCAGGCATATGCGTATGTACCCTTCCCGGAACCTCTCTGGAGTGTGAGGATTCCGGGACAACGCACCGACGAATCAGGTAAATATTAATTAGTGATATCTTTTTACTTAGTAATATTTAAATTCAATTAGGAGTTGATGTTTAAAAAATCGTCTACATATATATGTGATAGGCGAAACCGTGCCCGGTGAGAAACAGAAGAGAACTAGAGGCCCCGTCGTCGGCAAGTTACTGGACGACGCCATTCAGGCTAGCGGTGGTGGCCAAGTTATGATTCCGACCGGGGATAGAGGGCAGGTGATCGAGGGAAAGGTCACACGAAAGTACGCGGGGATGGCGGGCAGCCTCATACGGGATAGAGTCCCAATGTTGTGGCCAGATTGGAATTCAGTGCCGCAATCCGTCAAAAATCAGCTGAATAATGCTTTGTTGGTGAGTTGAATTGTATATTCATTATGTAAATTTTCTAAATAAATTTTTAATATTATTGATATATATATATGCATTGCAGAGGTGGTTCCACGTGGATGCAGACATTAGACCCACGTGGGCGGATGAAGTACATGGGAGCAGGTTTGCAGACCGGCATTTAATTTGTTTCAATTTTTTCGTTTCTTTTGATTATGTTCATACTATGTTGTAAGTTACTAACGCTTGATTTTATGGGTATATATAGGTATAAGGAGTGGAAGGGTGAGCTGAAGAAGCATTGGAAAAAGTACGGCGACGATCGTTCGGGTACCCCTAGCGAGTTTCGTTATAGGGAGTACGAGTGGTGATGGCTTGTGGTTCACTTCAACAACCCGAAATTGAAGGTACGCAACCTTCCATCGATTAAATTTTTGTTTTCTCGTACTTCCCTTAAATTATTTCGCTAATAAGTGTTTTTTTGTTGATGTTGGATTAATCGAGCAGGCTCTTTCTGAAGTCAACACAAGGAACCGGGCCAAAAACACCAAAAATCATCATGCCGGTTCCAGATCATACTCGGGTTGGATCGAGGAGGCGGCCAACCACCCAGAAGAGGATCCCCTTGTCTATACGATGCAGCACGCGTATCCGCAATCCCCCGAATATGCTGTAAGTGTCCTTATAACAAAATAAACTTATTTCTTATTTATTTAGATATAATTTTTTTAATTAATATTTTATTGTTCTTTATAAATTAGGCGAGAATTCAGGAGGCGATTCCGGAGGTGTTGACTCAAGTGGCGAGAGAGCTCTATCCCGACACCCCCGATGCGGAACTCCCGATTGATCAGATTAATCGATCTGATCCGATCGTCAGGGCCAGGATTATGTCAGCTGCGATCCCTCCAGGGAAGAACACATTCTACTACAGGGGTTCCGGAAAGTGGGGTCAAGGGCTGCTAAAGCAAACCCCTGAATTCTCTCGCGTATCGGGATCATCATCATGTTCGAGGACTAATGAGCTACAGGACCAGCTTCATAGGCAAGCAATTGAGATGAAAGCTCAACGGCGTCGGATGGAGGAGATGGAGCATGTGTGAGCCGCAGAGCAGAATCGGTTGGCCGAACAGCAGCAGCAGATGGGGACATGGATGCAGCACTGTTATGCACAGCTGCAGGCATCTGGAATCCAGATAGCTCCCCCGCCTATTTTCGGTGCGCCACAGCCACAGCCTCAGCCTCAACCTCAGCCGCAACCTCAGCCAGACCAAGACCAACCATCTGATGACAATCCGTTTGATCACATAGATTTAGGACACCCGTAGATTTGAACAATTATCGGTTTTTATTTTAATTATTTACTACGTACGCATGCATATGTATACAGATTTGAACGATTTCAGTTTTTTTTATTTATGTATTACTATAGTTTCAATGGTTGTTGATGTGCAATTTGAATAATATTTGTGATTATTTGGGAATGCAGGTTTTGGGATAAAACCCAGAACCTGCAAAAAAAAATTATTATTAATAACTATAACCGACGATATGTGTCAACATCGTCGGCTATAGTTTCCTCCACGGTCAACCATTTTGACCATGGGGAAAACTATAACCGACGATGACATTGTCGGTTATAGTTTTAAACTATGCCCGACGATAAACCATCGTTGCCTTTAGTCTCCCTTTTTTCCAACGATAACCCTAATTCATCGTCGGTTATAGTATCACTGACGGTCTATTACCGACGAGACTATAATCGACGATGTGTCGTCGGATATAGGGTATGACCGACGATGAAAGGAAACAGACTGACGACACCAAGTCGTCGGCTATAGTTATTCTTCTGGTAATGGTTCTAATTATGTTCCTAACTTCATGCTTATTACTTGTCTTCTTTGAATAAAGCATCATTTTTACCACGTTTCCTGTTCATGCTAGGAAATTGGGAGTTGACATGGAAACAATCTTAAAGATGGAAATTAATTCCTAAGTCACAAGCGCATTTGGAGCAACTTTGGGAAAATGACGATAAATGGTTGCCGGAAGTTATCGGAACCTACCAGAAAATCGCCGAATTTATTCATGGCCGGTCGGACTATTAAGCATGGTCCAAACACTCCAAGTTAGATTCAAGGGAAGGCCCAAACTACCAAGATATGAACCTTAGCTGATTTGGTTAGGTCACACACAATTTGAATTTTGGCTCTATTAGGCATGGTTTGGGTTCAAACTAGAAGCAAAGAAAAGGGGATCACGAGTTGTGGCCCTTGGATCAAAATTTATGGCCACTCTAGTACATCCAAGGGCACACAAAATATGCCGTTTTCTCTCGCAAAACCTCCCTTGGTCGAGCCCCCCATGAATCACACATACATCATATCTCATTTTTCAAGTTTTGCTTAGTTTTACACTCTCTATTGCCCCCATCCATTCCCTAACTTTGTAGCTCTGTCCTCTGCCTTAAACACCTCCTACATCACCACCAAAAGGCCTAGGAAACTCCATCACCACCATCATACTATCATCTCCACCCTCTTCACCCTAGCTTAAGGTGGGTTCATCATCTTTTATGGAGGCAAGAAACAAAGAAGAAGCAAGTAGTGAAGAAATGCTTGGAGACTTGAAGGCTTTGCTTATGGGATCATTTGCTTACTTCTTACACTTATTGATTCTCCTTTATGTTTCTAGATTATATTTTCACCATATGTAGTAAGTAGTCCCATTTGGGAGGCTAGGGTTCTTTGATGTAGACAAATGAAGGATTGATTTATGTATGGCTTATGTTTTAGTGTATTTTGTGTGAAGTATGTGTTTGTTAATGGATTTACTATGTTTTTGTGGTTGTTTATATGCTTGAGCTTCATATATGGTTTTAATTATGCATGTATTGACCTTAATTAAGTTGATGTATGCACTAAAGAACTAAAAATGGGACCTTGGTTGAACTAGTTACTCATCTAAGGCTAGATGCGTATGTAAACATGATTAGGGTCTATTCCAAAAGGGTTTACCTTAAGGTTGGTCTCCTTATCATAAAGCAAGGACTAAAGCCTCTTGAGTCAAAATAGACTTAATGAGCTTTGTTCAAGCATACATTAAATCAAGTGTTTTGTGGGTATTAGTTGAATCTTTCGATTCATAACTCAAAAGTTGCGGATTGAGAGATTCACTTAGACTTTCTCTCAGATCCTCTAAAAGAGGTTCGAGAAGGGAAACCTTTCACAAATATCACATAGTACGCTTGGTTGCTTCACTCATGTGACATATGGTCAAGATATAAACCCGAAATGCTTTAGGTCGTGTTCCCAGTTCACCAAATACACTACAAAATCAGGCACTATAGTTGACGACCTAAAGTCGACGGCTATAGCAAGACCAGTCGTCGGCTATAGTCATAGCCGACGACCGACCGTCGACCATACCGTTGATGGCAAAAAGCCATCAGCAAAACTATAGCCGACTACCTTACGGGGAGTCGTCGATTATAGTCATGACTATAACTGACGACATGAAATTGTCGGCTATAGTCTTGACTATAGACGACGACCGATCAATAACCGGCATTGACCGAGGGAGACTATAGCCAACGATTAGGTCACCAAGTCGTAGGCTATAGTATTTACCTTAGCTGATGACTTTGAATTGTGTCATCGGCTTTAGTAGAAAGTTTAATGAAAAAAAAACCCGAAAATGTACAATTCTAATCTCCGAACTTACAATTGCATAATATTATTGATTGAAATTGCAAAACACATTACAAATTCACTAACAAAACACAAATTCCAGCATATTACACACATACACTATGGGTGATCCAAATTGATGTTATTGAAAACATCGTCGTTAATATCAGCGTCTTCGGGATCCTCCTGCGGCCGCGTGGCAGGAAAAGGGAATGCAGGTGGAACCGGGACCAAGAATCCAAATGACTGGAGTTGTGCAGTCCAATCCTGAAACAAGAAAGCCATCGCAGACTGCTCATCTAATCTCGCCCGCTCCATCTCGCACACCCGCCTTAGAGTCTCTTCAAGCTAACTTGGATGCTCTGACGCCTGACTCTGGTGCTCTGCCGTCACCCTCTAGAGCTTATCCTGTTGATGACAAGACCTTGAACTTACCGACCTACGTGAGAATCTGGGAGTGTTCTTCAAGACGTCGTCCCCCTTCTGTCCCAGACTCCTGCAGTAGTAGTCGTTTCCCCATGGTGAGAAAACCTCACCCATGATCCTCGCTGCTATAAGCGGGTCAGATTAATCAATCTGAGAGATGGCCTTGGGGAGGTCCGCATCCTGGGTCTCAAGCCATTCACTACCAACATAAACACTTTAGGCAACGAATTGATAAACAACGCGCAACGAAGTGGGCATTTCGTTGCCTATAGTTGACAATAGGCAACGACATGGAATTTCGTTGCCTATTGTGAACTATAGGCAACGAAATCGTTGCCTGTAATAGTCCAATCGTTGCCTAATGTCTAGTTTATAGGCAACGAAAAAAATCGTTGCCTATTCAAATCGTTGCCTAAAGTATGGGTATAGGCAACGATTTTTTCGTTGCCTATAGTTTAATAGGCAACGAAAAATATTATAGGCAACGAATTACTATTTCGTTGCCTATAATTAGTATTATATCAGATCTAGCCAGCAGCTCCTCCATTCAAATCAAAATCGGTGGAAAAATCTGAAACGTTCTGGAATCGCCAGTGCATTTCAGGATGGACAAGAGTTGGATGAGGCTGGATAGAACTGATGCAAGATATGGGCAGGGAATTAGGAGATTTCTGGAATTTGTGGCGGCTAATTGTGGAGAGTTGCCAGTGCATTATTGTCCATGTAAACAATGTCGGTGTCGCGGCAATCGTTGTCCCATTGCTACAGTTGAGCGACACCTTCATAGAAACGGATTTTGGAATAAGTACACGCGTTGGATTTATCACGGTGAAGCATCAGCAGCCGATCCGCATGATCATGGACAATTTGCTGATACTGCGAGTTCATCCAATTATGATCCCACGAGGAGGTTCATCGACGATATGTTTCCTCATGAGAGCGGTGTATTTCATGATTCTCAAGCACCCGTATATGTTCCTCCAGAAGTCGAGAATTTCCCTCACATTGAGCCACTCCAGCCATTACCTAGAGTTTATGTCAACACACGTGGTATGGACAAGTACCACAACCTGATTCAGATGCATCAAACTCCGTTGTACCACGGATGTCCTAAGACAGTCCTTGAAAGTGTGATGGCAGTGATGCAGCTAAAAGTGGAGACCAAGAGCACCGTGGCAGCGGTCGATAGGTGGCTTCAGTTGACTGGTGATCTGCTGCCCCCCGGTCATCGTCTTCCCCCCAGTCATCGTAAGATACGACATGTCCTCAAAGATCTTGGACTTTCCTACACCAAGATTCACGCATGCATGTATGATTGCGTTCTCTTTTGGGGTGTAGACGATGACGGGAAGGATCTATCAAAGCTTGATTACTGTCCGGTGTGTGGTACGGACAGGTGGAAGTACACTCCTGCAGGAAACAAGAAAGCAGTGAAGATACTTCGGTATTTCCCACTTATTGATAGGCTGGAAAGGTTGTTCATGTGTGCATTCACAGCGAAAGCTATGAGATGGTAGGCTGAGAGGACTTCGCCTGACGATGATATCCTTAGACACCCTGCTGATGGTCAAGCTTGGAAGCACCTGGTGAATGTGTTTTCTGATTTTGCAGCTGAAGTCCGAAATGTTTGGCTGGGGCTATCGACTGACGGATTCAACCCCTTCGGCAACATGAGTCAGAAGTACAGCATATGGCCCGTTATATTGGTACCGTACAACCTTCCTCCGTGGATGTGCATGAAGAAAGAATATAATATGCTGACTCTGTTGATTCCAGGGCCGGGTTATCCAGGAAAGTGTCTGGATGTGTACATGAGGCCATTGATTATGGAGCTTCAGCACTTGAGTACAGTTGGTCATCCCACTTACGACAGGTTTAAAAATGAGATGTTCCGAATGCGTGCTATGCTCGTGGGCACAATCAGTGATTTTCCAGGTCGAGGGATGTTGTCGGGAAACCCAACCAAGGGGTACAGGGCCTGTCCAGAGTGCATGACTGCCATGTTTGGACAAGCTCATTGCTCGAAGATTGTCCATATGCGTCACCGATGTTGGCTTCCACGACATCACCCATTTCGCCAGGACGCCCAGGCTTTTGACGGCACTGTAGAAGAAGGTCTGCAACCCATGGGATGGACTGGAGATGAAATCTTAGAAGTCCTGAATGAGTATAATTTTGGGCCATTGAGCAATCATCCTGAGGTTGTTGCGACTATACCGAAGATACCCGACAGGTATAAGTTCTGGACACACAAGAGCATCTTCTGGGAACTCCCGTACTGGCGGATGTTGCCTATCAGGAACTATCTAGATGTCATGCACATAGAGAAGAATGTGTGTGAAAGTGTGGTGGGCACCGTTCTAAATTGGCAAGGTAAAACCAAAGATGGGCCTAAAGCTCGCGTTGATTTGGAAAAAATGAAACTGCGGGAACATCTGTGGTTGAAAAAGAAGGGGAGAAAGATGCCCCAAGCTCCTTACACGGTCACGCGTGACGAGAAGCATGAAATTTTTGTGTGGATGGCTAACGTCCAGTATCCTTATGGGTTTGCTGGAAATATAAGTCGGTGTGTTAACTACAGGGATAATAAGATTTATGGATTAAAGAGTCATGACTGCCATGTACTACTTCAACGCCTCTTCCCTATTATGATTCGAGGGTACTTTGATGATGAGGTGGTAGAGCCGTTAGTGGCGCTGTCAAGGTTCTTTCAAAAGTTATGCACCAGAGAAGTGAAAATGTCAGAACTCGAAGAAATGCGAAAGGACATCATTTTTATCATGTGCAAGTTGGAGAGGATTTTCCCCCCAAATTTCTTCGACATCATGCCTCACTTGATGATGCATCTTCCCGAGCAATTGATGCTCACCGGTCCCGTTCACTACACTTGGATGTATCCAATGGAGAGGTATATACCTTGCATTTGTATCATGTTTGCTAATTAAGTCTTTATATATTAATTTATTCTTGTTCTACGTACAACAATAATAACAAGCTGTTTTCATCTTTATAGACAACTGGGAGACTACAAAGGGTATGTACATAATACATCTGCACCTGAAGGGTGTATCGCCGAAGCATATCTTGCGCACGAGTGCGTAACGTACGTCAAACTGTATTTGGGAGCGCCTGAGGACCCACATTCGAATATGTCGGTAGATGAACCCCAGTTCAACCTTTCTGTAGTCTCTAATGATGTTTACCCACAGAGTAGGTTGCACGGGGAGTGGGAGTTGACACCATATGAGTTAGACATTGCACACTGGTGTGTACTCATTAATTGCCAAGAAGTTAAATATTGGAAAGACACACACCTTGGAAGTCCACAGGTTCGCGGGGATGTTGCGTACCACAACCGGACCTTTGCAAATTTTTTTGGCACATGGGTGAGTATATATTCATTTAGTCATAATATATATGACGTGTAAAAGCAAATTGTGACGGTTATTTATATGAAATGTCGTATCTAATGTTGACGGTTATTTGTTTCAGATGAACTATGTAGAAGATGATGGTTACCCACAATGGTCACACGCATTGAGGCTCTTGGCTATGAAACCTATATCATCAAAAGTTTACGCGATGTGTAGGGTCAATGACGTGAAATTTATGTGTCAAGAAAGAGACAACAGGGTGAAGACACAGAATTGTGGGGTAATGGTGCATGGTGGGGATAACGATCCTGACTACTACGGTGTACTCCATTCAGTGGTTGAACTCATGTATGGTGAACGCATGAAAGTTTACTTGTTTAAGTGCAGATGGTTTGATACTCGTCCGGAGAACGTTCGCATCGATCAGTATGGATACATTTCCGTGAATACTGCCACAAGCTGGTATGAGGAGGATCCTTTCGTTCTTGCCACATCGGTGAAACAAGTGTTTTACCTTGACGATCTTATGAACAGACCCCCGTGGAAAGTAGTAAACCATGTGCAAGCTAGGAATGTGTACAGTGCTGCCACACTTGGTGAGAATGAAGATGATGAAGAAGTTGCAGCATACCAAGAGGGAAATGGAATTGACATTCCGGAATCCGATACAATTCGCCTTAATAATGTTCGACCTGGTATTCTGGTTCAAAATTCTGGAGCAGCACTTCTAAATGTTAATCCAAATGACTTTGATGAAGACTCGAGTGACGAGGACGAGGAGCGACACCTATTACCAGACTTCAACTATCAAACCGCGTCAGACTCTAGCGATGATTCTGATTCTGATTATCACCCTTAGTTAGAGATGTAATTAATTGAGTATAGTCTTCGATTCTGATTAACTCCTAAATGTATATATGTGTTGTTTTCATCGAAGTTTACTTGTGTAATTTTCTGGATTAGTTTAACGGTTATTTTCATGTATGTTGTGGAAAACATGTGAATTTCGTTGCATAAAGGTTGAAGTTCGTTGCCTATAATAAAGATTTCGTTGCCTATAGTATAGGCAACGAAAATTTCGTTGCCTTTAATATACCTATCGTTGCCTAAAGTATTTGTGTCGTTGCCTATAGTCCTCTTCGTTGCCTATAGTATAGGCAACGAAAGTGCCATTCGTTGCCTATAGTTATTGCAACGAGAGAATCGTTGCCTATAAGTCAAGTTCGTTGCCTATAAGTCAAGTTCGTTGCCTATAAGTCAAGTTCGTTGCCTATACTATAGGCAACGATAGTTCCATTCGTTGCCTATACTCGTGAGAATAAATGAACCAGTCCCGACCAGCGCCGCCGCAACAATTCGAAAGTGAACCCAAATATTACTCTTGCCGGATTTTTGCCCTCGCCCTCGCCCTCGCCGCATCAATTATTCTCGCCCGAATAGGTTGGATTCTCCTTCTCTCATGATTCTCCTTACTTGAATATATAAACAACGTGATTTAGGTTGATTTTAGTTTGTGATTTATGTTAGGTTATGTTAGGTTGTGTTGGATTCTCCTTACTTGGATTTGTCTTGTGATTTATGTTAGGTTGTGTTGGATTTGTGTTGGATTTAGGTTAGGTTGATTTTAGTTGGATTTGTGTTGGATTTAGGTTAGGTTGATTTTAGTTGGATTTATGTTAGGTTGTGTTGATTTTGGTAAGGATGATGAACTATGTTGGATTGTTGATTTAATTAGGTTGAGATTATATTGTGGATTAGAGGATTTAATTTGCTTATTTAGTTTATGTAAGGTGAATTGGGAATAAGTGTGATTTTAGTTTGGTTATTTAGTTTAGGTAATTAGAATTGGGAATAAGTGTGATTTTAGTTTGTAAGCTATTCATTATGTTATTTTGTTGCAGACATTAATAAAAATGTCGGTGTTCAAAAGATTGCTTCCCGGGAAAAGTGGGAAACAGAAAGGACCTTCCTCCTCGTCATCACGAGAAGGAGCGACACCTCAAATGTCCTCCTGGTTGAACCCTCAAGGACCCAGGAGTGGGTCTAGGTCCGTTGGTCAGAGTTCTGGAAGCACCGTACCGGACAGTCTTGAGACCGTCTATGTACATTCCAATCGTCACCTCCAACTATATACAGCATCCCAAGATCCCCAAGGTCCACGTCACTCGGTGTCTAATGAACGACCCTCCCGCAACAGCAGCCGAAACTCCACCACGGAATCCGGTCGTCACTCAGTCAGCGGCGAACGCCCAAATAGTACGAGGGTACTATGGCCAAACCAGCAGGACCCACCGCGTATGCCACCTCTTCCCCCCAATCCGGCGACGCCACACCCTAATTCCGGATCATCTGGGCCATCCGGCAGTGCATCCCGCACGGATTCTGTGCACTTATGCCCGCCCAGGGACTTGTTCTTCCCTACGGTTATTCCGAAGATACCTCAGCTCGACCCTAACAACGTGGCCATATATGATGAGGACCCGTTCACGACGCCTGAGGAAGCATACACATATGAGCCGTTCTCTCAACCTCTGTTGAGTGTGAGGGTTAAGGGCCAGCTCACTTTCGAGAATGGTAAGTTTATGTTCTTTTAGTAGATACAGTGCATTAAATTAGGTTCTATTTCTTAATTTCCTTCTTTTGTACCGTGTCTTAGGCACCGTCGTCAACCCTAAAGCTAAACCGAGCAGAGGTACCACAACCGGGAAGGGTATTGAAGATCGAGTTGGTGACAATCGGGCTCATATTGATTATGAGGACGATGGCTCGGCTATCGAGTATTCTGACAAAGGGATGTATGCTAGCCAAGCAGGATTTGTCATACGTGATTTCGTCCCGATGTTGTGGGACTCGTGGGGTTCAGTTGATGCTCAAGTGAAGGCCCGAGTGCATAATGCACTGTCGGTGAGTTAAATTTACATTAATTTGTCATAAAAATAAACGTTCTTATTATTTTAAGCCATCAAACATACATATTTATGAGGCTAATTATGTATACGTGTATTGCAGCAATGGTTTATTATTGACGATCGGCTGAAGCAGCCCGGGGGGTGGTGTGAACGAAAGCTCACGTCGAGGTGATGTGATTTTGTATTTATATAAGGCTAAGTATCCTGAATACGTTAGATTTGTGAATATAAAGTGTTGGTTATATGATATTTTTGTTGCATCAATATAGGTATCGAGAGTGGAAGTCCCACTTGAAGACGTTCTGGCAGGAGAACATAGATAAAGGCCGAAATGGCACTCCAAGTGAGTTCAGATACCGGGAGTACGAGTGGAACTGGCTTATAGCCCACTGGAAGCATCCCAAGCTTGTGGTATGCACATGAATTGATTTGCGTACCTAAATCTAAACTAATATTATTATTATTAATTTACTCTAAGCATGTTATTAATTTAATATGTAGGTAAATCTCTAATATATTGTGTAGGTAAATTAAATTATACAACTTACATTGTTTATACGAAGTAAAGATAGTGAACTGTATTAGTGATTGAGATGCTAGAAATTAAAACCAAAAATAACAAAGATTAAATTATTTCCCTGCTGAATAACATGAAAAAACCTAGAAATTAAAGGAAACAATTCTTGGTCAGAGGACTAAATATGTGAAAAATAAATGGGTTGGATTTTAATAAAAAAAATTAATGTTGCAAGGATATTCTCTAATTTATGCTATATATATAATTGGCTAATAATTGTGCACATTTTCTTATTCTACAAGCACATTTCGAAAGCAAATGCTAAAAACCGAGCGCAGAACGTGAACCCACATCATTGCGGTTCCCGAACGTATGAGAGATGGACTCGACGTGGGGCAAGGTTGGAACCACAGACCGATCCTCTCGTGTATTCCATCCGACATGGGTATCCGAACAACCCTGAATATGTTGTAAGTATCTAATAAATATTTGTCCATATTTGATACATCTCATGTTTAATTAATTCTTGTATTTTACACAATTATTAATGCGTCACTGATTTTGCATTGGCTATTAGGAGAGATTGGTTGAGTCGATCCCGAAGGTGCGTGCTAAAGTAGCTCGAGAGCTGCATCAGGGGTGCACGGAGGAGGAGGTGACCCAGTATGCAACTCAGGTTGACCACATGACGCCCATTAATGCAGCGAGGTGCGTGTCAGATGCGATTCCCGTTGGAAAGAACAAGTTTTGGGCAAAGGGGATGGGTTACAGAGGAAATGGAGTCTTGAAGATGACTCCAGAATTCTCCAGCGGGTCCAGCAGTTCTAGGTCGTCCGGCCTACAAGAGCAGATTCAGAGGCAGCAGGAGGAGATTCTGAGGCAGCAGGAGGAGTTGGAGGAGATGAGGCGTGCCAAGGAAGCCATGGAGCAGGAAAGAGCCCGTGAGAAGGAGCAGCACGACCAAATGTGCGCATTCTTTCAATCTCACCAACCTCGGGGGGCTTCGCAACCGCACCCACAGACTCAGCCAAATCTGTTCACGCCGCAGTATTTTGGGGGTCACCAGCAGCCGCCGTTATATGGGGACCACCAGCAGCCGCCGCAGCAGCATCAGTTTTTTGGGGGTGCCGAGCAGCCGCCGCCGCAACATCAGTTTTACGGGGGTGACGACCAGCAGCATCAGGAGGGTTCACACGAGGAGTTCCTCAATTGTGTTAACTTTGATCAGTAGCACGTAGCTAGTTTTTCATTTATGTTGGAATGTGTACGCTGTTGTGGTTTGAACTCGTGTAAATGTTGCAGATTCTGGAATTGGGCCCAATCCAGAATCATGTATTTTTTTTAAAAATTACACAAACTATAGGCAACGAAATAGACCAATTTCGTTGCCTATAGTTTGCCAGAAATACAACAATTCAAACTATAGGCAACGACGTTCTTGACTATAGGCAACGAAATTCTTAATTATAGGCAACGAAATTCTTCAGTATAGGCAACGAAAATTTCGTTGCCTATAGTTTGAAAGGAGGTCAAAGTTGACCTGTCGGTGGGTTTTAGGCAACGAAATTTTCGTTGCCTATAGTGACATTATAGGCAACGATTTAAGCTTGTCGTTGCCTATAGTTGAAAACCCTAACCCCTAAACCACGAACTATAGGCAACGAAATGGGTTGGTATTTCGTTGCCTATAGTATAGTCAACGAGGAAAAGGCAACGAAACAATAGGCAACGAATTTTCGTTGCATATACTTATAGGCAACGAATTTTTCACTTTAGGCAACGATTTTAGATCGTTGCCTAAAGCTGGTATTCTGGTAGTGATTGCTCTCTCACAATCTGTGTCAACACCTCCGGAGTCACCTTTTGCACTCTCGCCTAATTGACAAGGAAAATAAAAATTGGACCAGTAAACATACGTAAAAAATTTAGAGATATATACGCAAATATGTTAATTAAGCTATAAGGGCATAAGACTTACAATATCTTCGCGGCACTGAGGATACGCTTTCTGTAACGTGTACTCTAAAGGGGGGACTTTAGGGTGTTGAACCACCTTCTCCATCAAACCCGCAAAGGATCTCGAACCGCCATGATGGTTCTTCGTGTTTTTTTCCTGGTTCACGGCATTTATTGCAGAAATAGCCTTCTTGGATGAACATACACTACAACATTTTTGCTCATTAACGGCGATTTGGAAACTAAGGCCGACGATTTAAAAATCGTTGGCAATAGTTTTCCATTATTGCCGGCGATTTTTTCCTCCAAATCGCTGGCAATAATTGGCCGGCAATAATTAAAAAAAATAAAAAAGTATTGCCGACGACTTGCATGAAAATCGCCGGCAATACTTTTTTTTTTTTATTACCGACCAATTATTGCCGGCGATTTGGAGGAAAAATCGCCGGCAACGCCGGCAATAGTACTATTGCCGACGATTTGGGGGAAATAATGGAAAACTATTGCCGAAGATTTTTAAATCATCGGCCTTAGTTTCCAAATCGCCGGTAATGAGCAAAAATGTTGTAGTGATATGTGAAAAAAAATGAATTAGGAAACTATTTTCGCCAAATACGATACAAGTAAGCACAGATGAAGTGTTGCATACCTCGAATTTTGGGGTGTTAAAGTGGACTACCAACCACTGACACTCGTACTCCATATACATAAACTCCATAGGGGTATCCCCACGGAGGTTGCCATGCTTATTCCAGTGCCGTTTGAGCTCACTCTTCCACTCCTTGTACCTATATATGGGAGGTATATGTTATAAATTGACAATACATGATCAACAAAAAGTCCAGAATTTAACTCCATATCTCATCACCTTCTTCCTTGCACGTCAATTACCCACGTGCATTTAAGCTCCTCCGGCACAATAAATTACAGCTGTAATGTATATATAAATAAATATATAAATGATAGACATACATAATGAATATATAAAGGATAATTATACATAATTAATATATAATTAACTTTCCGACAACGCATTGTTCACGTAGTCCTTCACACATTATGGCAAGGATGACCACTCTCCCCATAGAACTGGCACTCTGTCCCGAATTATACGCCCTACAATGCCGGCGTACTTCCGCGTATTCTTTCCTACTATCACGTCTCCATTCGAATTGGTATGTATGACCACTTTCCCATTGTCCTTGACCACCTTGTTAAGTAGCTTACCGTTGACCGTGCCTCTAGTTGTCTTTTTTGCATTGCCTCCAGCATTGATGTCGGCTAATAGAAGGGAAAAAAATTTCAACATAACCACTTAAGCGGTATATACGCTAATATAAATGAGTTTCAAATTAAATACTAAGTTTGCTAATATTTACCTGATTCAGACGTCGATGTATTTGATACCCTCGCACTATACAGAGGTGTATCAAACGGCACATAGATGTATGCCTCTTCCGGGGTAGTGTAACCAATCTGTCCTGCAATGGGCACTCCCCGATCATCGAACGCAGGTATGGATGGTATCATATGGGGCATTAAGGACCCATTATGCTCCATTCAGTTTCTTGCCTAGAGTTTACTTTCTGATGAACTTAAAAGTTTTACTATCCTATGTTTAAGTCAAGAACTCAAACACTACACATTGGAAGATTTAATTATTTTATGTTTGACTCTACTGATTTTGAGTTTGGTACACTACCAAAACAAGCACTATAGCCGACGACCTAAAGTCAACGGCTATAGCAAGACCAGTCGTCGACTATCTGGTTGTCGGCAAAACTATAGCCGACGACTAGACGGTGAGTCGTCGGTTATAGTCAAGACTATAACTGACGACTGGTCAACAACTGGCGTTGACCAGAGGGCGACTATAGCCGACGATCAAAATACCAAGTCGTCAGCTATAGCATTTACCTTAGCCGATGACTTTGAATAGTGTCGTCGGCTATAGTCATTACCTGCCTCTGGTGATTTGCTGTCACCCTCTTGAACTGTTCTTGTGGATGAGAAGACTTCGAACTTAGCAACCTGCGTGAGAATCCAGGAGTGTTCATCAAGACCCCATCCCCCTTCTATCCCAGACCCCTGCAGTAGTAGCTGCTTCCCTGTGGTGGGAAAACCTCACCCATGATCCTCGCTGCTACAAGCGGATCAGATTGATCAATCTGAGAGATACCCTAGGGGATGTCACAATCCTGGGTCTCAGGTCATTGCTCTCTCACGATCTAAGTCAACATCTTCAGAGTCACCTCTTGCACTCTCGCCTAATTGACAAAGAAAAAAAAAATTGGACAAATAAACATACGTAAAAAAAATTTAGAGATATTTAAGCAAATATATTAATTAAGTTATAAGGGCATAAGACTTACAATATCTTTGCGGCACTAAGGATACAATTTTTATAACGTATAATCCAAAGGGGGGACTTCAGAGTGTTAGGCGGCCTCCTCCATCCAACCCGCAAATTATATCGAACCACCATGATGGTTCTTCGTATTTTTTCCCCGGTTCGCCATGTTTATTGCAGAAATAGCCTGATTGCATGAACATATTTGAAAAAAAAATTAGGAAACTATTTTCGCCAAAAATGATACAAGTAAGCACAAATGGAGTGTTGCATACTTCGACCTTTGGGGTGTTAAAATGGACTACGAGCCACTACCACTCGTACTCCGTATACATAAACTCCATAGGGGTACCCCCACAGAGGTTGTCGTGCTTTTTTCAGTGCAGTTTAAGCTCACTCTTCCACTCCTTGTACCTATATATGGGAGGTATATATTATAAATTGACAATACATGATCAAAAAAATATCTAAAATTTAACTCTATCTCTCATCACCTTCTTCCTTGCACCTCAATTGCCCATGTGCATTTGAGCTCCTTCGGCAAAATAGACCACAGGTGCAATGTATATATAAATGGTAGACATACATAATGAATATATAAAGGTTAATTATATATAATTAACTTATCGACAATGCATTGTTCACACAGTGAAAGGACCCAATCCCGATTCAGTTACCTAAACCGGGATCAAACCCTTTCGAAAATACGAACCAACAAAAAATTTTCAAAATTTCGGCAGAGTTTCGTTACTAGCGTGGAATTACCATAACCTACACGCGGAAAATACACTTCATCCTATGCCACAAAAAGCAAACCGTGGGCACCAATCCCATCCGGATTTCTCAACATCAATATAATCAACAACAGTAAATAAACTGTACTATGTATATATGTATATCCGTGAAAATCCGCACAACATGCATCAGAATGTATCAGAGCGACCTCTAGAGTAAAACATATACAATATGTACATCAGTAGGCGAAACAAGAACCTACTGGAAAACACAGGTGACTCTGATCACTAGCCTCCAAACCGCGACGTGAAGTACCAAACCTGAACTGCAAACTGGGCATGGAAACCGAAAAGCCCAGGGGAAAGACAATAAACACGTTAGAGTGAGTGGACGAAAATAAATGTCTTTCACCAAGTAATATATACGTATAAAATCATATGCGAGTCAAATGCATAAGTAAGAAAAGGTACACGAGGGAGACTTCAACTCCTCACGCGTCCGGTACACGAGGGAGACTCCAACTCCTCACGCGTACAAAGCATGCAATATAAAATCGCGGAATCACTCATGGACTACCACGCGATAGCACAGTCTGAATCACGGGA
The DNA here is from genome assembly GCA_946800695.1 of Geum urbanum. NCBI lineage: Eukaryota > Viridiplantae > Streptophyta > Magnoliopsida > Rosales > Rosaceae > Geum > Geum urbanum. The sequence goes on from OX327000.1 coordinate 25,498,049, forward strand.
TTCCAGACCCACACGTGATTCCTAGCCAGAAGGCCTCGGGTCAGGATATCTGTCCCCCCCGGAGCGTACTCGGGGATCAGCCGAGAAGCTAATGTGTATCGATACCACATCATATACTGAGACTGTACTCTGTGTAAACCAAATCATAAATCTTTTCTATGCACATGCTTAAAACATAATATGTACGTATATGTATATATTCGTATACATATATTCGTATAAGTATAATCACAAACCACATGCTCATAAAATCATAATCAATCTGCATGCTCAAGTTCACAAATCATAAATAAAAGACTCGCAAGATTTCCGTGAAAAGAAATTGTCCACTCACAGACTCGCGTAACGCGCACTCGCGCTAATCTCGTGGTCCGGCGGAAGATCCCTCGCCTGAAGCACGATCACGATCTCGATCTCGATCCCGATCTCCTGAATATATTCACAAAACATAACTGATCAATATCGTAATCCACAACACTGTACTGATGCACGGAAACCAACCGTTCCCGGAAATCCCGAAATCCCAACTTGAAATCTCGACTGAAAATCGGCTAACCAAATCGACCCAAAAACCTCTGGACGATAACCGGGGCGCGATTACGAGAAAAACGATATTAAAATTATCAAAATCTGAAAAGTTGACTTTTTCCTCGCCGTTGACCACCGTTGACCGCCGCCGCCGACGGCGGCGCACCGTCAACCGTGAAATCACACGGCGGGAAGCTCCAGAATCCATGGTCTCGATGAGCTGAACCAGTTTCTCTTCTACCCCTAAGCACAATTCCAAACAGAACCCCCTCAATTCAAGCTCGAACCAATCGGAAAAATTAATTCCGGTAACCAAATCGGAGCACCTCAAAACCTCAACTACAGCCTAAACCATGCACCCCAATAGATTCAGAGAGGCAAGGGGAGTCGTACCCCCATCATCTCCACCATCGTGGCTCGCCGGAACCACCCAACCCATTAACGGCGATCAACCCGAATCGGCCCCAAATCGGACACAAACAAATTCTAACCAATTTCAACAAACTCAAGTATGAATCAACTCGAAATTGAACAAGGATTCGAACTATACCCTCGCCGAAGTCGTTGGTGGCCGGATTCTAGGTCGTCGGACGGCAAGCCGAAACGGGAAACTTCTCCCTCACTCGGTCAACGGTCAACTTTCCATTTTTGGAAAGTCAAGGCAAGTCAACGTCAGTCAAAGCCCAGAATGAAGTTTTCGACTAATTCTCGACTATTTTTCGACTTTTCGATATTTATACTCGTCCCTCGGGTCGATCGACGATTTGAAATGGATAACCATCACGATTCGGATAAACTCGAAACAAACGGATAAACTCGTCGGAACCCGAAACTTCAAATAATCATAAAACATTCCTCGGTTATCAGAAAAATCTTCCGGAACCGCCCACGAGCTCGAAATCACGTACTCAACAATTTCCGTGAAGACACCCAACTCAAATTCTCGACCGAAAACAAAGTCGCGAATCGAATCGGCAAACCACAATTACGACGATAAACTGCGACTAAACTCAACCTCGAGAATCGTGCCAAATACGTATCTGATTCTGGTTCGGGTCGTCACAAATATAACCCCCTTAAAGAAATTTCGACCTCGAAATTTACGTACCTGTCATGTGAACAGATGAGGATACCGCTCCCGCATACGCTGCTCGGTCTCCCAGGTGGCCTGCTCAACTGAATGGTTCTGCCACAAGACCTTCACCAGCGAAATCACACGGTGCCTCAACTCCTGCTCACGACGATCGAGAATCTGCACTGGCTCCTCAACATACGATGAGTCCTCCCTGATCGGCAACTGCTGTGGGGTTATCACATGTGAAGGATCTGAGATGTACTTCCGCAACATCGAAACATGGAAGACATCATGCACACAAGCCATCTCAGCCGGTAACTCAAGTCTGTACGCAACAGCTCCAATCCTCTCCGTAATCTCATACGGACCAATGTACCACGGTCGAAGCTTGCCACGCTTCCCGAAACGCACAACTCCCCTCAACGGAGATAGTTTCAGGAAGACCCAATCACCAACCTCAAACTCTAGACTCTTCCTCCTCACATCTGCATAGCTCTTCTGCCGATCCTGGGCGATCTTCAACCGATCCCGGATAACCTGTATGTCCTCCATCGTGGTTTTCACCAAATCTTGACCAATAAGCCAACGCTCGCCCACCTCACTCCAACACAATGGAGTACGACACTGCTTCCCGTACAGGGCCTCGTACGGTGCCATCTCAATACTGGCCTGATAGCTATTGTTGTAGGCGAACTCAATCAAGTGTAACTGCTGATCCCAGTTTCCGCGAAACTGCAACACACACGATCTCAGCATATCCTCAAGAGTCTGAATGGTCCGCTCGGACTGCCCGTCAGTCTGAGGATGAAAAGCTGTACTAAACCGCAACCTCGTGCCCAAAGCTCGCTGTAAAGCCTGCCAAAACTCAGAAGTGAACTGACTATCTCGGTCAGAAACAATCGACACAGGCACACCATGCAAGCGAACAATCTCGGATAAGTACAACTTGGCCAATCTGCCCACTGAAATCTTCCCCAGAAGTGCAAGAAAGTGTGCGGATTTCGTCAGTCGGTCAACAATAACCCAAATGCCAGTGTTGCCCGCCGAAGTATGCGGCAACTGATAGACGAAATCCATAGTAATGTGCTCCCACTTCCAAACTGGAATCTCAAGTGGCTGTAGTTTCCCTACAGGTTTCTGCCTCTCCGCCTTCACCTGCTGACAAATCAAACATCGACTCACGTACGCGGCAATCTCCCGCTTCATGTTGCGCCACCAATAGTACGCTCGAAGTGTACGAAACATCTTCGTACCTCCGGGATGCATCGCATACGCTGAACTGTGGGCCTCATCCAGAATCTCCTTCTTCAAATCCTCGTCTCTGGGCACACATAGTCTACCTCTGAACAATAACGTACCGTCTTTGCTCAATCGGAACTCTGTAGGCACACCGTTCCGAATCATGGTCTTCTTTCCCAGCAAATAAGGATCTGAATCCTGTACCTCTCGTACTTGATCAACCAGTACGGGTCGAACCTGAAAACTGGCCAACAAAGCTCTATCATCATCATACCCAAACACAGCACCTGTAGCCCGAAGCTCGGCTAACATCGATACTCTGGCCACACACATGTGAAACAATGAGGCTCCGGATTTCCGACTAAGTGCATCTGCTACAACATTGGCCTTTCCTGGATGGTACTCGAACGTACAGTCATAATCATTGATCAACTCCATCCATCAGCGCTGCCTCATGTTCAGAACCGGCTGTGTCCGCAAGTAAGTGAGACTCTTATGGTCAGTGAAAATCTTACACTGAGCACCATACAGGTAATGTCTCCAACTCTTCAACGCTAACACAATAGCGGCTAACTCCAAATCATGCGTCGGATAGTTGACCTCATGCGGTTTCAGCTGTCTGGAACCATATGCCACAACTCTACCATGCTGCATCAACACACAGCCAAGGCCCAACTTCGACGCGTCGCTGTACACAACAAACTCACCACTGTCGTCTGGCAATGTCAGAACCGGTGCGGTAGTCAATCTCTCCTTCAAGAGCAAATAACTCTCCTCGCACGCATCAGACCACTCAAACTTGACGCCCTTCTTCGTCAGTCTGGTCAGTGGTGTAGCAATCCGGGAGAAATCCTGAACAAACCGTCGGTAATAGCCTGCTAACCCCAAGAAATCCGGATCTCCGGCACAGTAGTGGGTCGACTCCAATTCAGCACGGCCTCGATCTTGTCAGGATCAACACTAACTCCCTCGGCCGAAATCACGTGGCCCAGAAACTTCACACTATCCAACCAGAACTCACACTTGCTAAACTTCGCGAATAAATGATGGTCCCGCAAAGTCCGCAACACTACTCGCAAGTGCTTCTTGTGCTAGCCCACACTCATCGAATAGATCAAAATGTCGTCAATGAATACAATCACGAACTTGTCCAAGAATCGCCGAAACACCCGATTCATCAAGTCCATGAAAGCTGCGAGGGCGTTGGTCAACCCAAACGGCATAACCAAAAACTCATAGTGCCCATACTGCGTCCTGAATGCTATCCTGGCAACGTTAGAGTCTCGGATCCTCAACTGGTGATATCCGGATCGAAGGTCAATCTTCGAAAAGACTGCTGCTCCCTTCAGCTGATCGAACAAGTTATCAATCCGCGGTAACGGATACTTGTTCCTCACTGTAATCTGATTCAGCTTCCGATAGTCGATGCACAAACGCATGGACCCGTCCTTCTTCCGCACGAACAACACTGGAGCACCCCACGGAGAAACACTCGGTCGAATGAATCCCTTCTCTAACAACTCCTGAAGCTGAATCTGCAACTCCCTCAACTCTGCAAGCGCCATCCGGTACGGTGTCTGGGAAATCGGTCCGATACCCGGCAACAACTCAATGGTAAAATCAATCTCCCGCACAGGGGGTATACCAGGTAACTCCGCCGGAAACACATCCAGAAACTCAGACACAACCTCAATACTACCAAGATCCGGCACTGCAGCTGTAGTGTCCACAACATGAGCTAAGTACGCAACACAACCCTTCTTCATCAACCGATCCGCCCTCATCGCGGAAATCAAACACGGTAGGGAAGTGTTCTTCTCGCCACGGAACAGTATCTCAGGTAACCCTGGTCGTCGAAACGCGACCTCCTTCCTGTGGCAGTCAAACATGGCCCAGTGCGACTCCAAAAAGTCCATACCCAATATCAAATCAAAATCCACAATATCGAGCAACAACAGATCAGCGGCTAAACCATGGCCATCAACAAATACCTCACAATCCCGGTAAACCCAACCAATGCTCACAACCTCACCTGACGGATACAACACTATCCACAACCCCGAAAGTGGAGATGCAGGTATCGTAGCTAATGATGACAGTCTAAATGATATGAATGAATGTGTGGCACCTGGATCTAACAATGCAACTACTGGAATACCAAAGACATGTAACGTACCGATAACGACCTCCGGTGATGCTCTACCCTCACGTAGAGTCATAGCATGAACTCTCGCCTGTCCGGCTGGTCGTCCTCGCTGAGCCTGACCCTGCTGCCTGCTCTGGCCTACAAACTGTGCTGGTCGAGCTCCCGAAGTGGCACCTCGCTCTCCTCCGGAACTCTGAGCCGCCTGTCCACCAGCACCATACGACTGAGGACACTCCCTCGAATAGTGACCCACCTGGCCACAACTGTAACAAGTGACAGTACCCCGTTGACATAAACCAACATGATACCTATTGCACAAGTTGCACAACGGGTACTCCCTCGGTGTAGCAAAAGTGCCAAAAGGTCGTCGAGGATAACTAGAACCGCTGGAACCTCCACTAGCCTGTGGTCGCTGCGGTCGATCTCTCCTCCATCCCGGTCTCCGTCTAGGTACACTAGCTGGTGGTCGATATGACCCACCGCCCGAAGATGAAGATGAACCGGAAGTATCAGAACTCTGCCTCTTTGAAGGCCCCTGACTCGGTCCACCTTCCTTGAATCGCCTCGGTTGGTACCTCTGCTGTCTCTCCTGCTCAATATCCTCGCCTCGGAGTGCAGCACTAACGAACTCATCAAAGTTGTTCCGAGGCATCGTAGTCAGTGTCGCCTTGATGTTCAGATTCAGTCCCAGCTCAAACCTACGACACTTAGCTTCCTCTGTAGCCACCATATCCCGCGCAAAACGAGACAAACAGGTAAACCAATCCCGATACTTAAGCACAGACAAACTGCCCTGCCTCAAATTCGTGAACTCCTCGTACTTGCGCTGCTGGGTAGCCTGATTAAAATACCTCTGCATAAACAAATCACGAAACAATGTCCACGGGGTATCCACAGGAACTCTGTCGGTGCTGACCCACCAAAAGTATGCATCACCCTCAAGTAAACCAACTGCGGCTACTGTCATCTGCTCATGAGTAAACTGCAGACGCTCACAAATTCGCTCAATCTGAACCAATAATGCCTCGCATATCTCTGGATCAACTGAACCCGAAAACACAGTAGCACCCGCAGTACGAGCCTTGACCACAGGGTCAAAACGCTCTTCCAAACGCAACACTCGCATCAGCAAGTCGCGCGTTCGACGATCCTCATCAGGATCATCATCCCGGTCAACACGGGGACCACTTCGAGGAGGCATCCTACTGATACAAGACAAGCATTAGGTACAAGCAGAAAGAACGTAATCATGAAACCGCAGATATTTGAGGACACACAACACCTGAAGTATTGATGAGTACCGCTGGCCAGTCGGGTCATCACTCCAGTCATGCTGTATCAACTCAAATACCCTAAGTGTCACAACTACAAGAGTCTACAGAATCTGACAACCTAATGCTCTGATACCAAGCTGAAAGGACCCAATCCCGATTCAGTTACCTAAACCGGGATCAAACCCTTTCGAAAATACGAACCAACAAAAAATTTTCAAAATTTCGGCAGAGTTTCGTTACTAGCGTGGAATTACCATAACCTGCACGCGGAAAATACACTTCATCCTATGCCACAAAAAGCAAACCGTGGGCACCAATCCCATCCGGATTTCTCAACATCAATATAATCAACAACAGTAAATAAACTGTACTATGTATATATGTATATCCGTGAAAATCCGCACAACATGTATCAGAATGTATCAGAGCGACCTCCAGAGTAAAACATATACAATATGTACATTAGTAGGCGAAACAAGAACCTACTGGAAAACACAGGTGACTCTGATCACTAGCCTCCAAACCGCGACGTGAAACACCAAACCTGAACTGCAAACTGGGCACGGAAACCGAAAAGCCCAGGGGAAAGACAATAAACACGTTAGAGTGAGTGGACGAAAATAAATGTCTTTCACCAAGTAATATATACGTATAAAATCATATGCGAGTCAAATGCATAAGTAAGAAATGGTACACGAGGGAGACTCCAACTCCTCACGCGTCCGGTACACGAGGGAGACTCCAACTCCTCACGCGTACAGAGCATGCAATATAAAATCGCGGAATCACTCATGGACTACCACGCGATAGCACAGTCTGAATCACGGGATTCCAGACCCACACGTGATTCCTAACCAGAAAGGCCTCAGGTCAGGATATCTGTCCCCCCCCCGGAGCGTACTCGGGGATCAGCCGAGAAGCCAACGTGTATCGATACCACAACATATACTGAGACTGTACTCTGTGTAAACCAAATCATAAATCTTTTCTATGCACATGCTTAAAACATAATATGTACGTATATGTATATATTCGTATACGTATATTCGTATAAGTATAATCACAAACCACATGCTCGTAAAATCATAATCAATCTGCATGCTCAAGTTCACAAATCATAAATAAAAGACTCGCAAGATTTCCGTGAAAAGAAATTGTCCACTCACAGACTCGCGTAACGCGCACTCGCGCTAATCTCGTGGTCCGGAGGAAGATCCCTCACCTGAAGCACGATCACGATCTCGATCCCGATCTCCTGAATATATTCACAAAACATAACTAATCAATATCGTAATCCACAACACTGTACTGATGCACGAAAACCAACCGTTCCCGGAAATCCCGAAATCCCAACTTGAAATCTCGACTGAAAATCGGCTAACCAAATCGACCCAAAAACCTCTGGACGATAACCGGGGCGCGATTACGAGAAAAACGATATAAAAATTATCAAAATCTAAAAAGTTGACTTTTTCCTCGCCGTTGACCGCCGCCGCCGACGGCGGCGCACCGTCAACCGTGAAATCACACGGCGGGAAGCTCCAGAATCCATGGTCTCGATGAGCTGAACCAGTTTCTCTTCTACCCCTAAACACAATTCCAAACAGAACCCCCTCAATTCAAGCTCGAACCAATCGGAAAAATCAATTCCGGTAACCAAATCGGAGCACCTCAAAACCTCAACTACAGCCTAAACCATGCACCCCAATAGATTCAGAGAGGCAAGGGGAGTCGTACCCCCATCATCTCCACCACCGTGGCTCGCCGGAAGCACCCAACCCATTAACGACGATCAACCCGAATCGGCCCCAAATCAGACCCAAACAAATTCTAACCAATTTCAACAAACTCAAGTATGAATCAACTCGAAATTGAACAAGGATTCGAACTATACCCTCGCCGAAGTCGTTGGTGGCCGGATTCTAGGTCGTTGGACGGCAAGCCGAAACGGGAAACTTCTCCCTCACTCGGTCAACGGTCAACTTTCCAGTTTTGGAAAGTCAAGGCAAGTCAACGTCAGTCAAAGCCCAGAATGAAGTTTTCGACTAATTCTCGACTATTTTTCGACTTTTCGATATTTATACTCGTCCCTCGGGTTGATCGACGATTCGAAATGGATAACCATCACGATTCGGATAAACTCGAAACAAACGGATAAACTCGTCGGAACCCGAAACTTCAAATAATCATAAAATATTCCTCGGTTATCGGAAAAATCTTCCGGAACCGCCCACGAGCTCGAAATCACGTACTCAACAATTTCTGTGAAGACACCTAACTCAAATTCTCGACCGAAAACAAAGTCGCGAATCGAATCGGCAAACCACAATTACGACGATAAACTGCGACTAAACTCAACCTCGAGAATCGTGCCGAATACGCATCTGATTCTGGTTCGGGTCGTCACACACAGTCCTTCACACATTGTGGCACGGATGACCACTCTCCCTATAGAACTGGCACTCTGTCCCGTATTATACTCCTTACCATGCCAGCATACTTCCGCGTATTCCTTCCCACTATCACGTCTCCATTCAAATTGGTCTGTATGACCACTTTCCCATTGTCCTTGACCACCTTGTCAAGTAGCTTACCGCTGACTGTGCCTCTAGTTGTCCTTTTTGCATTGCCTCCAACATCAGTGTCGGCTTACAGAAGGGAAAAAACTTCAACATAACCACTTAAGTGGTATATTCATTATGTATTAATGAGTTTCAAATTAAATACTAATTTTGGTAATATTTACCTGATTTGGACGTCGATTTATTTGATACACTCGCACTATACAGAGGTGTATCAAACGGCACATTGAAGTATGCCTCTTCTGGGGTAGTGTAACTAATCTATCCTGGAATGGGCACTCCCCGATCATAGAGCGCAGGTATAGATGGTATCGTATTGGGCATGAAGAGGTGTAGCGGCGGACCACCACGTGTCCCCGTAGAGGAACTATATGAAGGACCTACATTAGAGGCCGACGACTACAACGAGGGAGTAGGCGCAATTGACCGGGAGATGGGAAGCACAAAATTCATACATAAATCACAAAATTCACAAATTCATATATAAATCACAAAATTCACAAAATTCATACATAAATCACATATTTCATATATTCACAAAAAATCACAAAATTCACATAATATTCTGTAACGACCCGAATCAAAATTAGTACGTTAATCGGCTTAATCCGCGAGTTTACGAGTAATCACTGTTTGTCGTAATTGAGCAGTTTTAGCAGCCTTACTCACGACTAAATTATCGGGCGAGAATTTGAGATGAGTCTCTTCACGAGAATTGTAGTATGCGTGATTTCGAGTTCGTGGGCGGTTTCGGATAATTGTTTCGATAAACGAGGAATATGTTATGAATATTTAAAATCGCGTGATTTAGTCATATTTATTCGTTTGAGTTTGAATTATCTGACACGTGGATGTGATTCTATTTGGACCATCGATCGTATCGAGCCACGAGTATAAATATCAGAATAGTCGGAAAATTATCGAAAATCACTATTTTTGAAGTTTGACCGTCGTTTGACCAAAAATTGACCGTTGACCAGCATTGACCGAGGAGGAAGAGCACCGCCGGTTGACTCGCCGAAGACTTTCCGTTTTCGGCCACCTCCGGCTACAATTTGGGTATTGTTAGCTTCTCCTCTTGATTTCCTATGGTTTAGGACTTGGATTTGTGTGATTTGGAAAGGTATAGGTGGAGAACGAACTCGATGAATCCTGTGGATTTCGCCGTAGTCGGGGGTGGTGCTCCGGTGACATTTGGGGTCGGGGATGTGGGGGGAAAGGTTCCCCTCATCCTTGTGATACTTTTGGGTGAAGCAATTTTGTAATTTGTTGATGTTTGAAGCTCGCCGGAATCAATGGATTCCGTGAGGTTTCGGGCTCGATTCCGACCGGTGAGCTTGGAATTGGGTCTTGGTGTAGAAGAGAGATGTGCTGGGCTTGAGAGGTACTTATGATCTGGAAAGTTTTGCCGGAATCCGTCACGGTTGACGCCGCACCGCCGGCGGCGGCGGCGGAGCTCCGGCGAAAGGTTGACTTTTTGGAATTTGACAAGTTTTATGCCGTTTTGCTCGTAATCACGCCCCGATCATTGCCTTGAGATTTTCGAGTTGATTTGGATATTGGATTTTAAGTCGAGGGTTTATGTGGAGAATTTGGGGATTTTTGACGATTATTTTGTATTCGAGTTATATGTCTCCGGAAATGGTTGGTTTCCGAGGTGTGGTACAGAGTAATGAATTGTGATTTTGATCAGTTATATTTTGTGATTATTCAGGGGATCGAGATTGTACATTGGGCGAGGGATCTTCCGCCGGATTTCGGGATTAGCGCGTTTGCGCGCTGTGATTGTCTGTGAGTGGACACATTTCTTTTCACTGATTAGTTGCAACTCCTTATTACACGTTTTACGAGCATGAGCATGCATATGCGATAATGATTTATTCGAGCATGTGTTTTACGATTATGCATCGACGAATATGCTTATATGGTTATATATTACGAATACGCATTTATATTATGCTCAATACATTGCATGAACTATTTATGATTTGGTTTACACAGAGTACAGTTACAGTATATATTGTTGTATCGATACACCTTTATCCCGGCTGATCCCCGAGGATGTTTACCGGGGGAGGATGTGACCCCTGACCCGAGGTCTTTCCCGTGGGGGGGGGCAGACCTCTGACCTGATGCCTTTCTGGCTAGAATCACGTGTGGGTCTGGGATCTCGTGATTCGGACTGTACTAGCGCAGACGTGTCCATGAGTGACCCCGAAGGATTTTATGATGCATGCTCTATACGCGTGAGGAGTTAGAGTCTCCCTCATGTACCATATCATTTTCATTCATTTAGACTCGCATATGTTTTTATAACATATATTATTCGGCGAAAGACATTTATTTTTGTCCACTCACTCTGACAGTTTATATGTCTTTCCCTGGGCTCTTTATTTTCAATGCCCAGTTTGCAGTTCAGATTCTGGTGTCGCACGTCGCAGTCGGAGGCTTAGTATTCGAGCTACTTTTCTATTCCAGTAGGTTTCTTATTTAGTCTACTGTGGTGTATTTATGTATATGTATACTAGAGGTCGCTCTGAATACTCTGATGTTCATATTTTTCATATGATTTTCCCGGATTTCTGTAAAGTTACAACTTTTGTTTATTACTTTACATTGTGTTATGATATTGAGAAATCCGAATGAGATTGGTGCCCACGGTTTGGCTTTTGTGGCATAGAATGAAGTGTGTTTTCGGGTGCAGGTTAATGGTAATTCCGTGATATAGTGAAAATCTGCCGAAATTTCTATGGTTTTTGCAAGTTCGTGTTTTCAGAAGGGGCTTGATTCCGGTTTAGAAAACTAAATCGGGGTTGGGTCCTTTCATATTCCCTCAAAATAATCACAAATTCCATATATCACAAATTCCATAAAATTTACAAATTCAATTAACCTAATCACAAATTTCATACACAAATTCAATAACCCAATCACAAATTCCATACACAGATTCAATAACCCAATTATAAATTCCATACACAAATTCAAATAACCTAATCACAAAATTCATAACCCATAATCAACACTCATACACATTCACATAATCCAATGTAGATCAAACTAAAATCCCTAAATAATGCTAAAACCCTAAAATTTAGGGGGAAAATTAGAGAGAGAGAGAGAGAGAAAGAGGGAGAGAGAACCTGATTTGGAGTGATTGAGACCAATTTGGGGGCATTTCCGCCGATTTGAGACGTTTAGGGAGAGATTCCGGGGGTTTAGGACTATTTGGAGGAGAGGAGGAGAGGCCGAAGAAGTAAAGACTCGGGCTATTTTTTTCGGTTATAATGTCAAACCAGAGCCGATGACTTAATGAATGTCGTCGGCTATGCCATAGCCGACAACTTCATTAATGTCATCGTCTATACTTCTTCGTTTTTTACTATACCCGACGACTTCTGTGCAAGTCGTCGGGTATAGTATGTAAAAAAAATTGAAACACATGCCTCATCGGAAAAATTTACCTGTTTTGCAGTAACACCTGTTTATCTAATAGTAGAACAGAAATGAAGAAAACATTTCAAAAACATCCTCATGATCAACCCACACATTTAACTAATTAACAAACATTCATGTTTAACGAATGCTAATAATCATAATCATCACTTGAGTCTGGATCGGTGTCGGAGTTAATTTCAGGTAATATGTGCCGCTCCTCGTCACCAGAGTCTTCGTTGTCTTCGTTTGGAAGGACATCAATAAGACTTACATCCTCCATACTACCGGGTCTCACATTATTTAGGCGAATTGTAGAGGATTCAGGAATACCAATTGCGTTCAGCTCTTGGTCTACAGTCACTTCTTCAATATCATCGACCTCACCAAGTGTAGTAACACTGTATATGTTTCTAGGAACAACATGGTTGACTACTTTCCATGCTCCTTTGTGCACAAGATCATCTAGATAAAACACTTGTTTTACCGATATGACAAAAACAAAATGGTCATCCTCATACCATCTTGTAGAAGTATTCACCGAAAAAATCCCGTATTTATCGGTTCTTGTGTTCTCAAGGTTAGTATCAAACCATCTACACTTAAACAAGTGCACGGTCATGCCCTCCCCATAAATTAGTTCAACCACTGAATGGAGAACACCGTAATAGTCAATATTATTCTGCCCACCATGCACCATTACCCTAGAATTATGTGTTCTCCGTCTCTCGTTTCTATGTTGACATAAAAATTGCACGACATTGACCTTACACATCGGATATACTCTTGAAGTTATCGGTTTCATCGTCAAAAGCCTCAATTCGTGTGACCAGGGTGGGTCACCATCACATTGTACATGGTTCATCTAAAGATAAAAACAGTAACCATTAACTCATAATCTTCACATTGATTTAAGAATATATAAAAGTAAATCAATTTAAAACACGTACCCAGCCGTCAAAATAGTTTGCAAACTCCCTATTATGGTACTCAAGATCACCGGCAACCGCAGGGAAGTTTAGATTGATGTTTTTCCAGTATTGAACTTCTGGACAATTTATCAATACCTACCAGTGGGCAATGATCAGCTCATATGGTTCCGACTTGTACGACTTTGGCAACAAGCCATATACTTCAACTTTATTCGAGATGATAGAAAGTTTGAACTGGGGTTCATCTACCGGCATATGTTGTGGAGGGTCCTCCAACGCTCCTAAATACATCTTGGTGTACGTTACGCACTCGTGCACAAATATGCTTCAGCTATACACCCTTCAAGTGTGGATTTATTAGCCACATAATCTTTGTAGTCCTCCAGTTGTCTATCAAATTTTCAAGTGCATGTGAGGATTATGGAAATACATAATTTATATATATAAAATCATGTCAATTATCAGATGTTGAATCGTACATACATTTCCATGGGATACATCCAAGTGTAGTGTACTGGACCAGTAAGCAACAATTGTTCGAGAAGATGGATCATCAGGTGAGACATGATGCCAAAAACATTTGTGGGAAATATCCTCTCGAATTTGCACATGATAAAAATGATATCCTGTTGTATTTCCCTCAAGTCTGATTTTTTCACTTTTCTAGTGCATAACTTCTGAAATAATCTTGACAACGCTACTAACGGCCCCACCACCTTACGGGGCAGATATGATCAAATGAAAACAGGGAAGAGACGTTGTAGAAGTATATGGCAGTCGGAACTCTTTAATTCGTACATCTTATTGTCCCGGAAGTTAACACAGCTCTCTATATTGCCTCCATAGCCTGAAGGATACCTAATATTACCCATCCACCTAAAAATTTCATTCTTCTAGTCAGGCATGACAGTGTAAGGAGCTTGAGACATTTTTTTCTTCCCTTCTCTCAACCACAAATGTTTTCATATACCCATTCTTTCAGATCAATGCGTGTCTTAAGGCCATCTTTAGTTTTCCCCTCACAATTCAGCATTGTGTCCACCACACTTTCACGGATATTCTTCTCATTGTACATGACATCTAGGTAGTGCCTGATGGGCAACTTGGACCAGTACGGAAGTTCCTAGAATATGCTTTTATGCGTCCAGAATTATACCGGTCAGGTATGGGAGGTATTACTGCCACTACATCAGGATGATTGCTGAGCTGCCTAAAATAGTATTCATTCAGCACTTCCAAAATTTCATCCCTCGTCCATCTTCTGGGTTGTACACCTATTTCTACAGTCCCATCAAATGCCTCATTATCCTCCCGAAATGGGTGATCATGTGGAAGCCAACAACGATGACACATCTGCACAATCTTCCTGCAATGAGGGTTGCCGCAATCAACAGTCATGCACTCTAGACAAGCCTTGTATCCCCTGGTAACGTTGCCCGACAACATCCAGCGGGCAGGAAAATCACTGATGGTGCCAACAAGCATGACTTGCATCTGGAACATCTCATTTTTGTACTTGTCATAAGTAAGATGACCAACGTTACTCAAGTACTTAAGCTCCTTAATCAAGGGTCTCACATGCACATCGAGATACTTTCCTGGATAACCCGGCCCTAGAATTAATATAGTCAGTATATTGTATTCCTTCTTCATGCACATCCATGGAGGAAAGTTGTACGGTACCAAAACAACTGGCCATATACTGTATTGAAAACTCATGTTGCCAAAGGTTGAATCCGTCAGATGAGAGCCCGAGCTAAACATTTCAGACCTCTGATGCAAAATGAAAAAACTCCCTAACCATGTGTTTCCAAGCCTCTCCGTCAGCAGGGTGTATGAGGGTATCATCGTCAGACAAATACCTCTCAGTGTGTCATCTCATAACTTTGGCCGTATGTGTAGACATGAACAACCGTTCCAGCCTATCAATCAGCGAGAAATACTGAAGTACCTTTACAACTTTCTTATTTCCCGCAGGAGTCAACTTATACTTATCGATGTGACATACCGGACATGCATCAAGGTTTTCAATATTATTCCCTTCAGCATCTTCACCCCAGAAGAGAACACAATCATATATGTATGTATGGATTTTGATATAGGTAAGACCAAGATGTTTCAGGATATATTGCACCTTACGATGAGTGATAGGTAGACGATGACCAGGAGGCATCGCCGAAGCTATCAACTCCAGATAAGCATCAACAGCCTTGACACTCAATTTTTTCTCCACTTTGATCTTCATTATTCCCATGATCATTTCAAGAACAGTCTTGTTACAGCCGTTATACAATGAGGTATGTTGGAAGGCAATCAGTTTGTTGTACTTGTCAATACCGACAGTGTTGAATGCTCTGGGTAATTGCTGGACTGGCTCAATAAAAGGGAAGCCCTCAACGTCGGCAAGGATATCTTGTACTTGAGCATATACACCGCTCTCATAAAGAAACACATGAGCAATCTCGTTGTTGGATTATTGAATGTACTGGCCCTCTCAGAAAATTGCACATGATCATGCTGACCCGTTGATGATGTTTCACCATGATAAATCCAACATGTGCACTTATCCCAAAACCCATTTTTCTTCAGGTGCTCCTATACTATATCAATGGGAAAACAAACCAAATCACTGCGACACTGACATTGCGTATACGGGTAATAATGAATTGTATTCTCCTTCGCATTACACTTCACATATTCCACAAAATTTCACATTCCAACGCAATGTCTTCAATCCCATTTTGGAAGGAAAATCCAACTCTTGTCCATCCCCAAAATTCCTATTGTATATACATAAAGAATATATACATGCATTAATTAAAAATTCAACATTATATCTATGAAACTCTTTAACCTAAAAATTAATTACATTAATTCTTCTATTCTTAATTACAAATTAACACACATACATATATATATCAACGATTAACATATTTATATATGTAATTTCATTGAATTCAACTGAAAATCAACTCAACTCAACTAAAAAATAACTCAAAATGAACATTAATCATTCACCTCAACATCAACAATATCAACACAAATTAATAACTCAAATTAATTACATTAGTTCTTCTATATGTATATTCTTAATTACAAATTAATACACATACATATATATATCAACAATTCACTCAAAATCAACTCAACTCAACTAAAACACAACAATTAACTCAAAATCTTCACATTCATTCATTTCTATATATATAATCAACTCTAAATCAACAATATTAACACACATATATATACATACATACCTATATATATGTATAGCGGGAGAGTATCACGAACTCTTTTTGGACAGCTTCCGACGACACCCACGATTTAAGAGCGTTTTGGGATTTTTTAGGCGATTTCTTTTCAAATGGTCAAGCTGCTGCTCAGATCTATATAAAAAGAACTATAGCCGACGACTTCATTAAAGTCGTCAGCTATAGTATAGTCAAACCATACCCAACGACTTTATAGGTCGTCGGGTATAGTTGAATCACCATAGCCAACAACTTCGAGGGTGGTCGTCGGCTATAATATCATAGCCGATGACTATAGCCATCGTCAAGTATAGTTATGACTATACCCGACGACTTAATTGTGTTGTTGGGTATAGTGACATATACCCGACGACTTGAACAGTCGTCGGCCTGTTTTTTCAAAAGTCGTCGGCTATAGTACTTATTCTGGTAGTGGTAGACTTTGAGTTTGCTTTTACTGATTCTAGGTTTCATTTTTGAATGGGGTTATTTTGATGAAGTAGTGTAGGACAATAGCACTAATGTTTATCTCATCAACCACCTACTCTTTGATTTCAAGTCAATATTGTTCTGAATCTTAAAGTTATGCATTACAAGAAAAACTCACTTAGACCACGAAGCTATTTCGTCGTCTAGGTTAGAGTTTATGTCGTCTAAGTACTTAGACTACAGAATCTTCGTCGTCTAAAGTCCGTCGTTCAAGTGTCGTAGTCTAAGCACTTAGACGACGGAAATACATCATACCGTCGTCTAAGTGACGTCTTAGACGACGTAAATGGTCCGTCATCCAAGAGAGGATTAGATGACGTAAATAACATTTGAGTCATCCAAGTACAACTTAGACTACGGAATTATTGCATGGTCTAAGTAATGACTTAGACCACGAAACTATTTCGTAGTCTAAATGATAACTTAGACCACGTATGTATATATATTTTGTAGTCTAAGTCATCACTTAGATTATGAAAGCATATATGATTTTGTAGTCTAAGTGAGGACTTAGACTACAAAATCGTATTTTCTTTCGTAGTCTAAGTGAATATACATTTTATTTATTTTTTATTTAATTTAAATTTAAATTTAAAGTAAAATATTAATAAATTAATCAAAATGCTAAATTTAATTTAAATAACTAAAAATAGTACATGCATCGATATCATTCAGAAAAAACAAAATATTAAAAACTACGTACAAACTATTAAAATACGGCCTAAGTAGACGCGTCGCCGAGTCCGCCGCCTCCAGCCATGTCGTTGTCGTCGGGGTGTGGGGTTGGAGCAGTACGACAATCTTGTTGAACCTGGTTTTGCATGAGGGCGAGGAGGTTGGCTATTTTTACTTGTTGCTCATCAAGCCTCTGACGAATAGATAGCGTTGCCGCCCATGCGAGTCGAGCCTCCTCAAGGGCTGCTTGGACCGCCGCATCCTGAGCACTTGTTCTCGTCGAGCATGCCGTAGATGAGTCAGAAGATAAATCTCGCTACACCTAGCGTCTCAACCCCTTAACCTCCTTGCCAACTCGACGACCGTATACCTCATCGACGATTACAATTTGGCTCTCCCTCGATAGAGTAGGCTGGTATTCCGGTGGCCATTCTGGGTGTGCAAGCTGCATGTTGGCCAGTTCCTGCTGCGCCATTTCTACCAACCTCGCCTGAAAATAATAATAAAAATTAAATAATTACAAATTTGTATGAGAGTTTAATAAATAATAATTACGTTAATTGAGAAGAAATATATACGGCACTTACGCCGCTTTGACTCGCTTTATTGTTGAGTCTAGGCGTCACGTAAGCGATGATGCTAGCATCCAGATAAGGTAGTTTTGAGCCCTTATCTCTGTGCTCCTTGACGATTTGTATCATCTGCTTGGAGCCGGAGGTATGATGTTTGTCCTTCTCTCGATTGGCCTTGTTTATGTTCGATTGCGTCTGTTCGACAACATAAATCATTAAAAAAACTAATAAATGACTACAAAAATATTTGATTTCGTCAATTTAAATAAAAAAAATACGAATCTGATAAAATTCTTCTTCGAAGTGGTTGACCAACCACTCCTACTCATCTTCCCTATCCCCACGCAGCTCTACAGGGGTAGGCGAGCGGCCGAATTGGAGGTAATACTTGTGAAGTCTGTACTTCCAATCATGGTAGATGGTGTTGGCGGTGGTGTTGATGTGCCTAAGCATCTCCGGTGTGCAATCCACCGCATATTGTTTCTACAAGAAAAGAATAACAAATTTATAATCGTACATATTTTGAAATTACGATTTTTATTGGTTATTAAAAAATAAATTTAAAATTATATTACGTTCTGAGAGTTCTTTAAACACCTTCTCCTTCTCCAAGTCCGGCAACTTCTTCCAGCTAGGCGCAACCATACGAATCTTGTTGCGAATAATTGCCCTGATGTTGTGCGATGAGAGACTAGATAGCTGCGAGGTGGGAGGGCCATCCGTGAAATCGCCGTACGGCAACTGGATCTTTTGCTCGGTCGCCTTGAACAACTTCTCGGATTTTCCTCCATTTCCCAGTCCTCGGGTCCTTTTCAGTTGAGGGTCTGACAGGGCTCTCCTAACCTTGCGCCGCACGTAGAGAATAGACTCGGAGGCAGACTCCTAGGCACTTTCTGACATCGATGATCGGCCGGAATGGGTGTTATCGTCATTGGTCTATTTTACCATTAACTATAACTACTTTACCATTTACTATTTTTCACAATTTTTCTACTATATATTTATTCTTTTTCATATTTACCACAACATTTACTATCACTACAAGAAAAGGAGACATTACCGGCGACGGGAGGTCGCCGGCCTTGTCTTTTTTTTTCGCCGGAAATGTCATTCCCGGCGACGAGTCGCCGGCAATGACGTCGCCGGAAATCTCCCGCCGGTGTTAACATTGCCGGCGACGGGAAACGGCGTCGCCGGTAATGTCGGAGACATCACCGACGACTCAAGTCGCCGGCAATGGTTCCTCCGCCGTGGCCGGAATTTGTGACATTGCTGGCGACTGAGGTCCATGTCGCCGGCAATGTCTGAAAAAATTTTGAAAAAAAAACGCGGTTCTGGATTGGGCCCAATTCCAGAACCTGCATTGAAAGACATAAACCGTACAATCATACAAGTTCAACAGTACACATAAATGTCCAACGTACAGTACAAATAGCAACGACGATACGAAAATTAACTACAACTACAGGTCAGGGTCCAGGAACTTGCGGGTCAGGGTCGAAGTAATCCATGTACTCATTTGAATTCCGGTGGCTTCCTTGGTCTTGCTCTGGCGTTGACTGGTGCGGTGGTGGTGGTGGATAGCTAGGGAACGGAGGGACCCGGACCCGGACCGGGGGAGGTGTGGGGAACGGTTGTCCGGTAGTCTGAGCCTCGTACATCGTCCGCATCCATGTGTACATCTGAGCCTGCACCTGTGTCTGTTGCATTTGGTACTCGGCCATCTGCCTCTTTTGCTCCTCCAACTCCCTCTGCGTCCTATGAAGCTCCGCTGCGAGGTTACGACTAGAAGTTGAACTTCTTGACCCGGTAGAGTATTGTGAAGTGGTTTTCAATACTCCTTCTCCCGCCGAGCCCATTCCCCTACAGTAGTAGGTATTCTTTCCAGTCCCGCACGCTTTTGCCATGATCGGAGCCGCTATCGGGGGATCAAGCGGATCGATCTGAGAGGCATACTGGGTGACTTCTTCCTCGGAGCAGTCAGGATGGTTAGTCCGAGCTATACTCATGGTCACTTCTGCGGTCGCCTCCTCCACTCTCGCCTAATTGAAAAGCGAAAATGAACAACGTATTAACTAACAACATCTATTAATATCGAAAAATAGTTTTATTAACACATGGAGAGGCGAAAGACTTACCGCTTCGTCAGGGCACTGCGGATAGAACTTCTGATGAATATACACCAAGGGGTTCACTTCTTGTTGTTGCTGCGCCTTAGTCGACCAACCCATGTAGTTGAGTGAACCTGCATGATGGGCCCTGGTGTTTTTCAATCTATTCGCCCGGTTCGTCTTCGAAATCGCCTTGTTTGATAAACATATGGAAAAAAATTAGATCTCACACTATTTCAATCTGATACGATACATTAGGCTTGTAAGATATATTAAGGATGCATACCTGAGCTTTGGGGTGCTCGAAGTGGGCTATCAGCCACAGCCACTCGTACTCCCTAAACCGGAATTCGCTAGGGGTAGAACCTCGACCTAGCTCCTTGTATACAGTGTAATGGGAAGAAAGCTCGTTCTTCCACTCTTTATACCTATATTAAAACAAGGAAAAAAAGTTAGAGATATTAAAACAGTTGATAAACAAAAATCTAACTCGATATATATTCAAATAAGTCGAAGCACATCACCGATTATGTAGTTGACGCTCTACCCACGTGTGAATAAGAACTTCATCCACGTCAAACCACACCTGCAATATGAATATATAAAAGGTAAAATTATATATTTAAGTGGACTTAATTAATAAATGTAAAATTTACGTAATGAAAATACGATTTTACTCACACTGAGTGCATTATGCACTTGCATCTTCACGTAGATAGGCACAGATTCCCAATCTGGCCAAAGCATTGGGACCTTGTCCCGCACGATCGCACCGGCCATGCTGACATATTTGCGCGTGGTGTCGAATGCCTCGATCACCTCGCCATCCTCATTGGCCCTTATGGGCGTTTTCCTTCCGCCGGTGGCCTGCTCAAGTCTCTTCCCGGTGCAGGTGCCTCTAGCCCCTTTCCGTTTTCCAGTCCCATTAACGAAATTGCCTAATAAAACAATGTCAACAAATTGATATCATTAATTGAACCAATCGCAAGTCTTAAATAATAATTAAGTAATCAATCTGATGTTAAATAAAATTTACCTGCATCGTCCGTTTGTTGGTTGGTGCACCTCACACTCCAAAGATACACGGGGTCGAACGGGAGGAAGTTATACGCTTCCTCCACGGTCAGGAAATCCGGCCGTCCTTCAATATAAACAGGCATCCCCCTATCATCGAATTCAGGGATGACAGGAATCTCGTCGGGTAGGAAGAGACCGGACGGCGGAGATAGACGAGGCCTGGACGATGAGGCGCCAGCACCACCATGTGCCTCAGATGATTCCCGTGAAACGGGAGTAGGCACCATCCGAATATGGGGCATTCGGATTGAGGGAGTTTCTGATGCCCCCGTTGACTGTCGCTCGTCTGAGGCTCTGCCACCGGAGGGACGTCTGCTGATTGAGCGTCTAGAGACTGAGGCTCGAGCCTCGAATTCCGGTTCCACGGCTCTTGATCGTGCAGCTTCCTCCTCAGCTCGCGCCTCTAGCAAGGCTCTCGTGCGAGCAGTCATCATTGGCCCACTGGGCGTGTTGCTAACTGCGGGCGAGGAGGAAGCTTGACTACTGTTCCCTACACTATTTCGGGAACCTCTCCGAAGCCAATTAGCCGCAAAAGCTCCTGGACATCGTAATAGTCATGGATTCGGTTCAATAACAAATCGGAACCGGAACGGTGTGGAACCGGAACCGTTTGAAACCGGAACTGTTTGTAACCGGAACCGTTTGTAACATAACGGTTCCGGTTAC
This sequence comes from Geum urbanum, assembly GCA_946800695.1. Lineage (NCBI taxonomy): Eukaryota > Viridiplantae > Streptophyta > Magnoliopsida > Rosales > Rosaceae > Geum > Geum urbanum. Next base: position 25,520,101 of record OX327000.1, read on the forward strand.
AAACAGTTCCGGTTCCAAACCGTTCCGGTTCTATAACAAATCGGAACCGGAACGGTGTGGAACCGGAACCGTTTGAAACCGGAACTGTTTGTAACCGGAACCGTTTGTAACATAACGGTTCCGGTTACAAACAGTTCCGGTTCCACACCGTTCCGGTTCTATAACAAATCGGAACCGGAACGGTGTGGAACCGGAACTGTTTGTAACCGGAACCGTTTGTAACATAACGGTTCCAGTTACAATAAGTTCCGGTTCCAAACCGTTCCGGTTCCAAACCGTCCCGATCCCGATTTCCACCTTCATTTATACGATTAATTAACAACTATATCACCTAAATTAACGACTATACATATTCGATGTGTATATATATATACATCATGCATCTTAATTAAATTTATCCATCACATATTCATCCAAATCACAAACCCTAATTAATTTTCCACATTTTTCACACATATATATATCATGCATCTTAATTAGGTTTAATTTCCGTATATATATACATCACATATTCATCAAAACCACATTTATACATAATTTTCACATATATATATACATCACTTCATATTCACATACCTAAATATATATACATCACATATATACATACATGCTAATTTAGAACTTATCACCCTAATTTCCAACTTAGCACCCTAATTAATTTACACATACACATACACATACACATACACATACACATACACATACACATACACATACACATGCAAAAAAATAATTAAAAATTGAGAGAGAGAGAGAGAGAGGGAGAGAGAGAGGATCGGACCTGCCATTTTCTTCCACCTACAATGGTGAGGGGAGGAGAGGAGGGGAGGAGGGGAGGAGGGGAGGAGGAGATTTTCGGAGGAGGAGAGGAGAGGGGATCGGTGGAGAGGAGGAGAGGGAGAGGAGGAGTAGGGAGAGGAGAGGGAGAGGAGGAGGAGAGGGAGAGGAGAGGCTCACCAGACCGATTTGGGAGGAGGAGAGGGAGAGGAGAGGGAGAGGAGGAGGAGAGGGAGAAGAGAGGGAGAGGAGAGGCTCGGGCTCGATATGGGGGAAACCAGAAAACATTACCGGCGAGTTGCTTATAACTCGTTGGTAATGTCATTACCAACGAGTTAACTCGTTGGTAATGACATTACCAACGAGTTATAAGCAACTCGTTGGTAATGACATTACCAACGACGAGTTAACTCGTGGGTAATGTCATTACCAACGAGTTGCTTATAACTCGTTGGTAATGTCATTACCAACGACTTCAACTCGTTGGTAATGTCATTATTTCCCGAAGAATATCCGACAACATTTTCCGTCTACGATTTCCGGCTACATTTTCCGACTACATTTTCGATTATCAATTTCCGTATCCGTACGATTAATGACTACATTTTCCGTCTACATTTTCGATTAATGATTTCCGTATACGTACGATTAACGACTACATTTTCCGTATACGTCCGATTAACGACTACATTTTCCATATACGTACGATTAACGACTACGATTAACGACTACGATTTCCGTATACGTACGATTAACGACTACGATTTCCGTATACGTACGATTAACGACTACATTTTCCGTCTACGATATCCGGCTACATTTTCCGACTACAATTTCGATTATCAATTTCCGTATACGTACGATTAACGACTACATTTTCCGACTACATTTTCGATTATCAATTTTCGTATACGTACGATTAACGACTACATTTTCCGTATACGTACGTACCATTTCCAGCTATGCACATTTTCCGACTACAATTTCGATTATCAATTTCCGTCTACGATTAACGACTACAATTTCCGTATAGGAATTCAATGAGGATCTGTCATAGACCAATCTATGTTTTCGAATACATAGTTATATCTGTGTATATATTGCAGTAACTTCAAAAGGCACATCAGTTCAACAGAACTGATGCATTGGTTCACATTGGTTCACATTGGTTCACATTGGTTCACATTGATTCAGTCCCTGAACTGATGCATTGGTTCACATTGTTCAGATCAGTTTCTGAACACAGATGCATTGGTTCACATTGGTTCACACTGATGCATTGGTTCACATTGGTTCACATTGGTTCACATTGGTTCACACTGATGCATTGGTTCACATTGGTTCACATTGGTTCACATTGATTCAGTCCCTGTAAGTTCTATTTGTTTTCATTCTATAAACACAGATGTTCTTAACATGAGTTTTGCAGAATTCATATCACTAGAAACTAAGTTATCTAACATTAGTACCCAGTCTTAAGTGTCTAACAATCAATGCTTCAACAGATTTGTAATCAATGCTTCAAAATAAATTAATAAGATAGCATTAAAGTGACTAAACCACAAACAATCAAGTAATCAACAATTCAAAATGAATTCCCGCTGTGAGAAGATATAATGCAGAAGTTGATTATCCTCTTATGCATTTCTCAGCCCTACAATTTTCGACTACAATTTCGACTACATTTTCCGACTACGTACGATTTCCGACTACAATTTCCGACTACAATTTCCAACGTACTAAGGATGATAATCGTAATCATCTTCATCACTTGAGTCTGACTCGGTTTCATAGGTAACCTCTGGCAATATGTGCCGCTCCTCGTCATCTGAATCAGCGTCAACTTCATATGGATTAACATCGAGAAGTTCTGCTCCAGTAATTCGAACCACACTCCCAGATCTCACATTATTAAGGCGAATCGTAGATGATTCCGGAATGTCAAAAGCGTTCGGCTCTTGGTATGCAGTAACTTCCTCATCATCTGCGGTATCACCAAGTGTGGCAGCACTGTATATGTTTCTATGAGCAACATGGTTAACCACCTTCCACGGGACTTTGTTAAGAAGATCGTCCAGGTAAAACACTTGTTTTACTGATGAGGCAAGAACGAAAGGGTCATCTTCATACCAGGTAGTAGCAGTATTCACCGAAAATGTTCCGTACTGATCGGTCCTTGTGTTCTCCGGGCTAGTATCAAACCATCTACACTTGAACAAGTGCACTTTCATGCGGTTCCCATAAATTAGTTCAACAACTGAATGAAGGACACCGTAATAGTCAACGCCATCCTGCCCACCATGGACCATCACCCCACAATTCTGTGTTTTCAGTCGGTCGTCTCGATTTTCACATATAAATTTCACGCCATTGACCTGACACATCGAGTAAACTTTTGAAGCAATCGGTTTCATCGCCAGGACCCTCAATTCGTTTGACCACTCTGGGCAACCATCATCTGCTACATGGTTCATCTGAAAACGTCCATATATTAATACGTACAGAAGAAATTATGTCATCTTGAAACCACAAAAGCACGTACATACATACATGCTATGTAAGGATATATATATATAAAAATAGACATATACACATATACTTACCCATTGACCAAAGTAGTTTGCAAACGTCTTGTTGTGGTAATCAACATTTCCGGCAATAGCAGGGCAGTGAAGATGATAGTTTTTCCAATATTGTACTTCTTGACAGTTAATCAGTACCGACCAGTGGGCAATGGCTACCTCATTTCCATCCAACTTGTACGACTTTGGCAAGCTTCCCTGTACTACCACGTCACTGGAGATGATAGAAAGGTTGAACTGGGGTTCATCTATCGGCATATGTTGTTGGGGGTCCTCTACATTTTCGAGGTACACTTTGGTGTACGTTACACACTCGTGCGCAAGATATGCTTCAGCGATACACCCTTCAGGTGCATATTTATTCTTCACATAGTCCTTGTAGGCTCCCAATTGTCTACAAGTTAACAAGTACATGTTAACTTACTTAACCAGAAGTCATTACATATAAAAACCATAGGCAAACCAAATTTATGAATCATTTGTACCTTTCCATGGGATACATCCAAGTGTAGTGTACGAGACCGGTAAGCAACAATTGTTCGGGAAGATGGATCATCAGGTGCGGCATTATGTCGAAAAAATTTGGGGGAAATATCCTCTCAAGCTTGCACATGATAAAAATGATGTCATCTTGCATCTCCCTCAGGTCTGCTTTTTTAACTTCCCTGGTGCATAACTTCTGAAAGAATCTTGACAAGGCCACCAACGGCTCCACCACCTCTTTGGGCATGTACCCTCGAATGAAAATAGGGAAAAGGCGTTGAAGCAGTACATGGCAGTCATGACTCTTTAATCCGTACATCTTATTGTCCCGGAAGTTAACACACCTGCTTATATTTCCTGCATAGCCATAAGGATACCTGCATATATATATAGATGAAGCCATATATATGGACCAATTATATTTCTCGCATATAACCATATATACTCCGCTAAAAATTTAAGGACAAATTCATACATAGCCATAAGATCGAATATATACCTGACATTACTCAGCCACCGAAAAATTTCATGCTTATGCTTCGGCTTTACGGTGTACGGAGCTTGCGGCATTTTTCTCTTACCATCTCTTAACCACAAATGTTTCCGCACACCCATTGCTTTAAGATCAATGCGTGCCTTAGGGATGTCTTTTGTTTTCCCCTCCAAGTTAAGAACTGTGCCCACCACACTTTCACACACATTCTTCTCTATGTGCATGACATCTAGGTAATGTCTGATAGGCAACCTGGGCCAGTAGGAGAGTTCCCAGAATATGCTCTTGTGTGTCCAAAACTTATACCTTTCGGGCTTTTCTGGAATTGACGCCACTATGTCAGGATGATTGCTCAGCTGGCCAAAATCGTATTCATTCAACACTTCCAAAATTTCGTCCCCTGTCCATCGCCTGGGTGCCACACCAGTTTCAACAGTCCCATCAAACGCGTCTGGATCCTGCCTAAATGGGTGATCATATGGAAGCCAACAACGGTGACGCATCGAGACAATTTTACTGCAATGAGGACTGCAACAATCAACCGTCATGCACTCTGAACAAGCCCTGTAACCCCTGGTAACGTTGCCCGACAACATACCGCGGGCAGGAAAATCACTGATGGTGCCAACAAGCATGGCATGCATCTGGAACATCTCCTTTTTGAACCTATCGTAAGTGGGGTGGCCACACTCACTCAGGTACTTAAGCTCCTCAATCAAAGGCCTCAAATACACATCGAGACACTTTCCTGGATAACCCGGGCCCGGAATTAACAGAGTGAGCATATTGTATTCCTTCTTCATGCACATCCATGGTGGAAGGTTGTACGGTACCAAAATAACTGGCCATATACTGTATTGAAGACTCATGTTGCCAAAAGGGTTGAATCCGTCAGATGAGAGCCCTAGCCAAACATTTCGGACCTCTGCTGCAAAATGATCAAACTCCCTGACCATGTGCTTCCAAGCCTCTCCGTCGGAAGGGTGTATAAGGGTGTCATCGTCAGGCAAGTTCCTCTCAGCCCACCATCTCATTGCCTCGGCCGTGAAAGCACACATGAACAACCGCTCCAGCCTATCAATAAGCGGGAAATATCGAAGTATCTTCACAGCTTTCTTGTTGCCTGCAGGAGTCAACTTATACCTTTCTGTAAAACATACCGGGCAGGCTTCAAGGTCTTCGAGATCTTTTCCCCAGAAGAGAATACAATCATATCTGCATGCATGGATTTTGATGTAGGAAAGCCCAAGATCTTTCAGGATATGTCGCACCTTATGATGAGTGGTAGGAAGACGATGACCGGGTGGCAGTAGCGAAGCAGTCCACTTCAACCAAGAATCAACAGCTTTGACAGACATTTTGTTCTCCATTTTTAGCTGCATCACTCCCATCACACTTTCAAGAACAGTCTTACTACAACCGTCGTACAACGGAGTCTGTTGCAATGCAATCAGGTTGTTGTACTTGTCCATACCGCTTGTGTTGGCATGACCTCCAGGTAATGGTTCGACTGGCTCGATATGGGGGAAACCCTCAACGACGGGAGGGACATTTGGTGCTTCATCAGCAAATACACCGCTCTCATGAGGAAACATATCATTGATTAACATCGATGTTGGATCATAGGATGAACTGCCCCTCTCAGCAAAATGTCCATAATCATAGCGTGGACTGGCCCTCTCACCAAATTGTCCATGATCATGCGGACCCGCTACCGATGTTTCACCGTGATAAATCCAACAAGTGTACTTATCCCAAAACCCGTATTTACTCAGGTGCCTCTGCACTTTATCAATGGAAAATCGAAATCGATCGCTGAAACACTTACATTCTTTACACGGGCAATAATGAAGTGTAGTGTCTCCACAATTAGCCTTCACAAAATCCACAAAACTCCTAATTCCCTCGTGATATCTGACATCCCATCTTTCGAGGCTCATCCAACTCTTGTCCATCCTGAAAATTCTAACAATTTTACGTATTAATTATATATATATACACACATTCACTACTAATAATCGACGTGATCTCTCAATTCAACTCTAATTAAATCAACACATGCATGCATATGTATATATATCGATCTAATCTCTGAATTCGATTCAGTACTCGATGATAGTACGTATTCAGTACTCGATGATAGTACTCAATGATATATCGATCTAATCTCTGTTAAGCCTGACTCCGATAACAATACGATAATACCAGTCATTGATTCAGACACAAGATTAACTACAAGCTGTTTTCTCGTTTCAGTGACTGTACATCAACAACATTTCATATATATATATATATATATATATATATCTCACGAATTGGATTTGATCAACACACACACACACACATATATATATACCACATATACGTATATATACACCTACGTACCTATATAAATAGCTTCCCGACTGATCGAGTTTTCGACGCCCGCCTTAATTTTGACAATATACCGAATGATCGATTTCAGAGCGTACGTTTTCCTTCTTTCGATTTCTCTGGATTTTTTTCGCTCAAAATGATTGAATGATCGAGCTGCCCGATCCGGCATCTAATAAAAGACACATTGCCGGCGACGGAGTAAGTCGCCGGAAATGAAGACATTACCGGCGACTTTACGCCGGAATCTCGCCGGTAATGCTGCAAAACATTACCGGCGACTCCAACCGTCGCCGGCAATGTCTAGGGAGACATTTCCGGCGAAATTCCCGCCGGAAAATCGCCGGTAATGTCTCCCTAGACATTGCCGGCGACGGTTGGAGTCGCCGGTAATGTTTTGCAACATTACCGGCGAGATTCCGGCGACATTGCCGGCGACGGGCTAAGTCTCCGGTAATGTTGAACATTACCGGCGACTTTTCCGGTCGCCGGCCTTGTCTCCGGTGATCTCGCCGGTAATGGGCAAAAATGTTGTAGTGTTATGATGATTTCTAAGCTTAACGAGTCATATAATAATCTAAATTATTATACTAATTTTCGGGGTATTACAAATACATTCTTCTCCGGGTGCGGTGGCACTACCAGAAATGGAGACATTACCGGCGACTTGCCGTCGCCGGCCTTGTCTCTTTTTTTTCGCCGGAATTGTCATTACCGGCGACGTCACCCGGAAATTCCCCGCCTCAAGTCGCTGGAAATTCCCCGCCGGTATTAACATTGCCGGCGACGGAGTTTCACGTCGCCGGTGATGTATAGGACATTACCGGCGACGGAAGTTGCCGGCGACTTAGGTCCATGTCGCCGGCAATGTCTGGAAAAATTTTGAAAAAAAAACGCGGTTCTGGATTGGGCCCAATTCCAGAACCTGCATTGAAAGACATAAACCGTACAATCATACAAGTTCAACAGTACACATAAATGTCCAACGTACAGTACAAATAGCAACGATGATACGAAAATTAACTACAACTACAGGTCAGGGTCCAGGAACTTGCGGGTCAGGGTCGAAGTAATCCATGTACTCATTTGAATTCCGGTGGCTACCTTGGTCTTGCTCTGGCGTTGACTGGTGCGATGGTGGTGGTGGATAGCTAGGGAACGGAGGGACCAGGGGAGGTGTGGGGAACAGTTGTCCGGTAGTCTGAGCCTCGTACTTCGTCCGCATCCATGTGTACATCTGAGCCTGCATCTGTGTCTGCTGCTGGACCATATTTTGGTACTCGGCCATCTGCTTCTTTTGCTCCTCCAACTCCCTCTGCGTCCTCTGAAGCTCCGCTGCGAGGTTATGACTAGAAGTTGAACTTCTTGACCCGGTAGAGTATTCTGAAGTGTTTTTCAATACTCCTTCGCCCGCCGAGCCCATTCCCCTACAGTAGTAGGTATTCTTTCCAGTCCCGCACGCTTTTGCCATGATCTGAGCCGCTATCGGGGGATCAAGCGGATCGATCTGAGAGGCATACTGGGTGACTTCTTCCTCGGAGCAGTCAGGATGGTTAGTCCGAGCTATACTCATAGTCACTTCTGCGGTCGCCTCCTCCACTCTCGCCTAATTGAAAAGCGAAAATGAACAACGTATTAGCTAACAAAATCTATTACTATCGAAAAATAGTTTTATTAACACATGGAGAGGCGAAAGACTTACCGCTTCTTCAGGGCACTGCGGATAGAACTTCTTATGAATATACACCAACGGGTTCACATCTTGTTGTTGCTGCGCCTTAGTCGACCAACCCATGTAGTTGAGTGAACCTGCATGATGGGCCCTGGTGTTTTTCAATCTATTCGCCCGGTTCGTCTTCGAAATCGCCTTGTTTGATAAACATATGAAAAAAAATTAGTAACTAACTATTTCAATCTGATACGATACATTAGGCTTGTAAGATATATTAAGGATGCATACCTGAGCTTTGGGGTGCTCGAAGTGGGCTATCAGCCACAGCCACTCGTACTCCCTAAACCGGAATTCGCTAGGGGTAGAACCTCGACCTAGCTCCTTGTATACAGTGTAATGGGAAGAAAGCTCGTTCTTCCACTCTTTATACCTATATTAAAACAAGGAAAAAAAGTTAGAGATATTAAAACACTTGATAAACAAAAATCTAACTCGATATATATTCAAATAAGTCGAAGCACATCACCTCATATGTAGTTGACGCTCTACCCACGTGTGAATAAGAACTTCATCCACGTCAAACCACACCTAGCCTGCAATATGAATATATAAAAGGTAAAATTATATATTTATTCAGACTTAAATCATAAATGTAAAATTTACGTAATGAAAATACGATTTTACTCACACTGAGTGCATTATGCACTTGCATCTTCACGTAGATAGGCACAGATTCTCAATCTGGCCAAAGTATTGGGACCTTGTCCCGCACGATGGCACCGGCCATGCTGACATATTTGCGTGTGGTGTCGAATGCCTCGATCACCTCGCCATCCTCATTGGCCCTTATGGGCGTTTTCCTTCCGCCGGTGGCCTGCTCAAGTCTCTTCCCGGTGCAGGTGCCTCTAGCCCCTTTCCGTTTTCCAGTCCCATTAACGAAATTGCCTAATAATACAATGTCAACAAATTGATATCATTAATTGAACCTATCGTAAGTCTTAAGTAATAATTAAGTCATCAATATGATGTTAAATAAAATTTACTGCATCGTCCGTTTGTTGGTTGGTGCACCTCACACTCCAAAGATACACGGGGTAGAACGGGAGGAAGTTATACGCTTCCTCCACGGTCAGGAACTCCGGCCGTCCTTCAACATAAACAGGCATCTCCCTATCATCGAATTCAGGGATCACAGGAATCTCGTCGGGTAGGAAGAGACCGGATGGCGGAGATAGACGAGGCCTAGACGATGAGGCGCCAGCACCACCATGTGTCTCAGATGATTCCCGTGAAACGGGAGTAGGCACCGGGCGAATATGGGGCATTCGGATTGAGGGAGTTTCTGATGCCCCCGTTGACTGTCGCTCGTCTGAGGCTCTGCCACCGGAGGGACGTCTGCTGATTGAGCGTCTGGAGACTGAGGCTCGAGTCACGACTTCCGGTTGCACGGCTCTTGATCGTGCAGCTTCCTCCTGAGCTCGCGCCTTTAGCAAGGCTCTCGTGCGAGCAGTCATCATTGGCCCACTGGGCGTGTTGCTAACTGCGGGTGAGGAGGAAGCTTGACTATTGTTCCCTCCACTATTTCGGGAACCTCTCCGAAGCCAATTAGCCGCAAAACCTCCTGGACACCGTAATAGTCATGGATTCGGTTCTATAACAAATCGGAACCGGAACCGTTTGGAACTGGAACCGTTTGAACCTGGAACCGTTATGTTACAAACGGTTCCGGTTACAAACAGTTCCGGTTCCAAACGGTTCATGTTCCAAACCGTTTCGGTTCTATAACAAATCGGAACCGGAACGGTTTGGAACCGGAACCGTTTGAAACCGGAACTGTTTGTAACCGGAACCGTTTGTAACATAACGGTTCCGGTTACAAACAGTTCCGGTTCCAAACGGTTCCGGTTCTAAACCGTTTCGGTTCTATAACAAATCGGAACCGGAACGGTTTGGAACCGGAACCGTTTGTAACCGGAACCGTTTGTAACATAACGGTTTCGGTTACAAACAGTTCCAGTTCCAAACTGTTTCGGTTCTATAACAAATCGGAACCGGAACGGTTTGGAACCGGAACCGTTTGAACCTGGAACCGTTTGAAACTGGAACCGTTATGTTACAAACGGTTCCGGTTACAAACAGTTCCGGTTTAAAACCGTTGTGGTTCCAAACTGTTCCGATTCCGATTTTTCACCTATTATACGTTAAATTAACAACTATATCACCTAACTTAACATATATACATACATCATTTCCGGCTTTAAACTTTTCACATATATATACATCACATATACACTTTGTATACATCATGCATCTTAATTTCACCTAATTTTCACACATATATATATCCATCACATATTAATCCAAATCACCCTAGCTAATTAATTTTCCACATTTTTCAAACATACGTATATATATATACATTCCATATAAATTAATTAATTTTTCACATATATACATCACATATATTTCTCCTTCACCCCACAATTATCCACATTAATTTCCCACAATTTTCAAACATACCTTAATTACATTTTCCAAATATTTTCCACATGCATACATACATCCCACAATTATCAAAAATTAATTAATCAAAATGCATAAAAATAAAATGTGGAATGAGAGAGAGAGAGGGAGAGAGAGTGAGCTATTACCTGCCATGGTGGAGCTCGACCCAACTGTTGTCCGGCGACGGAGGTGAGGGGAGGAGGAGAGAGGGGAGGAGAGGGGAGGAGAGAGGGGAGGAGAGGAAGAGAGGGGAGAGGGGAGGAGAGGAAGAGAGGATTGAGGAGAGGGTTGAGATGAAGAGAGTGGGGTTTTAGGGTTTGAGAGGTTTTGAATTTTGAGAGGTTTTAGGGTTTGAGAGGGAAGAGGGAGAGGAAGAAATGGGGAGCAACTCGAGCTGCATGTTATGGAAATACCGCCACCATTGCCGGCGAGTTACATGGTAACTCGTTGGTAATGACATTACCAACGAGTTGCTTACTCGTTGGTAATGACATTACCAACGAGTTGCTAACTCGTGGGTAATGTCATAAGCAACTCGTTGGTAATGTCATTATTTCTCGAAAATTATCCGATCGACCTATTTCCGACCAATTTCCGACTAAATAATTTCCGACAACATTTCCGACCATATATAACTACAATTTCCGACTACGATTTCTGACTACGATTTCCAACACGATTTCCGACTACAATTTCTTTTGACAATTTCCGACCACGATTTCCAACACAATTTCCAACACGATTTCCGACTACGTACAATTTCCGACTACATTTTCCGACTACAATTTCCGACAACGTTCCGACACGATTTCCGACTACAATTTCCGACTACAATTTCCAACGTACTAAGGATGATAATCGTAATCATCTTCATCACTTGAGTCTGACTCGGTTTCATAGGTAACCTCTGGCAATATGTGCCGCTCCTCGTCATCTGAATCAGCGTCAACTTCATATGGATTAACATCGAGAAGTTCTGCTCCAGTAATTCGAACCACACTCCCAGATCTCACATTATTAAGGCGAATCGTAGATGATTCCAGAATGTCAAAAGCGTTCGGCTCTTGGTATGCAGTAACTTCCTCATCATCTGCGGTCTCACCAAGTGTGGCAGCACTGTATATGTTTCTATGAGCAACATGGTTAACCACCTTCCACGGGACTTTGTTAAGAAGATCGTCAAGGTAAAACACTTGTTTTACTAATGAGGCAAGAACGAAATGGTCATCTTCATACCAGCTAGTAGCAGTATTCACCGAAAATGTTCCGTACTAATCGGTCCTTGTGTTCTCCGGGCTAGTATCAAACCATCTACACTTGAACAAGTGCACTTTCATGCGGTTCCCATAAATTAGTTCAACAACTGAATGAAGGACACCGTAATAGTCAACGCCATCCTGCCCACCATGGACCATCACCCCACAATTCTGTGTTTTCAGTCGGTCGTCTCGATTTTCACATATAAATTTCACGCCATTGACCTGACACATCGAGTAAACTTTTGAAGCTATCGGTTTCATCGCCAGGACCCTCAATTCGTTTGACCACTCTGGGCAACCATCATCTGCTACGTGGTTCATCTGAAAACGTCCAGTAATACGTACACAAGAAATTATGTCATCTTGAAACCACAAAACCACGTACATACATACATGCTATATAAGGATATATATATAAAAATAGACATATACAGTAATTCCCTGGTGATACCTGACATCCCATCTTTCGAGGCTCATCCAACTCTTGTCCATCCTAAAAATTCTAACAATTTTACGTATTAATTATATATATATATACACACATTCACTACTAATAATCGACGCGATATCTCAATTCAACTCTAATTAAATCAACACATGCATGCATATATATATATATATATATCGATATAATCTCTGAATTCGATTCAGTACTCGATGATGGTATTCTTCTTTTTTCAATTCAAAACGTATTTGACTAGGTAGGAGGCTCTGTTAAGCCTGGCTCCGATAACACTACGATAATACCAGTCGTTGATTCAGACACAAGATAAGATTAACTATAAGCAGTTTTCTCGTACCGGTGACATCAACAACATTTCATATATATCTCACGAATTGGATTTGATCAACACACACACACACACATATATATATACATACACATATACGTATATATACACGTACCTATATATATAGCTTCCCGAGTGATCGAGTTTTCGACGCGCGCCTTAATTTTGACAATATACCGAAGGATCGATTTCAGAGCGTACATTTTCCTTCTTTCGATTTCTCTGGATTTTTTTCGATCAAAATGAATGAATGATCGATGCATCTAATATAAGAGACATTTCTGGCGACGGAGTAAGTCGCCGGAAATGAAGACATTACCGGCGACTTTACGCCGGAAAATCGCCGGTAATGTTTCAAAACATTACCGGTGATTCCAACCGTCGCCGGCAATGTCGAGCCACACATTTCCGGCGAAATTCGGGCAGGAAAATCGCCGGAAATGTTCGGCTTGACATTGCCGGCGACGGTTGGAGTCGCCGGTAATGTTTTGAAACATTACCGGCGATTTTCCGGCGACATTACCGGCGACGGAGTAAGTCGCCAGTAATGATGAACATTACCGGCGACTTTTCCGGTCGTCGGCCTTGTCTCCGGTGATCTCGCCGGTAATGATGGCAAATGTGGTAGTGTGGATTTTGTGAACTCGGTAAATAAACTTTTGGTCTAGAATATTGGTGAAAAGGAAGTCAATTTGATATAGAGTAGTCTCAAATCTCTTGTCCATATTATTTTAGTTTCTTTTCTTTGAGTTCCAATCTCAATTCCTTTTTTAGTTTCGTTCTCTTTTCTGCAGTGATTAACTCATTAATACCACTTTCTGTTTGTTGAGATGAACCAATGAGGCTACCCAAAATCTTCGCTCTGATCAATAGGCAGTCAAAATCCTCATTCACAACTCATCCCAGGTAATCAATATTCTTAAGTTTCTTTTATCCTTTATTGTAGTAATTCGGTTATGGTGAATCACTCTAAAAAATACTTGCATAGTTATCGTGACTTGCAGTTATGGGTTCGTTTGTGTGGGAATGGAAATGATGGAATTCCTTTGGTAAAGATCTTGATGTTAGACTTTAATTTTTTTGTTGCTCAACCTTTGTGAGAAGAAGACTAGGATGTGGCTCACATTATTGATCCATTTTGTTTTTCTAATGTCATACTTCTTTGCAAGAACACCATTGATTGCTTTTTAAAGCTTTGAAGAGTTAGATATATATGTTCCTTCTTCCAGTTTTGGTCCATGCTATTATTGTACCAACCGATGGTTTGTTTATATTTTTCCTTTGTTAAAGCAAATCGATGCTTTGGTAATTGTTAAAGATGCAAAATTTCATTTGTTCGTGCTTTCTCGATGATTCTCTACCATATACATCTGAATTTTATCAATTGATAGTGGGCATTGTGGATGACTTATCGATATTTCAATTGTGGATTATGGTTTCAGACTATCGAAGAACGAAGATGGAGTTATCACTAAGCTTTGCATTCACAGGAAATGGTAATGATTTTGTTTTGATCAAATTGGTTTTGGTTACTTCTATGGTTATGATCATTCTAATTTGGGTGTCATTAAACTGCTCTCAACACCATCAGACTACTTCAAATTCGAAAGATCACGCATCTGTTTAGATTAACCATTGGCGAGACATCTTGATGAGAATGGTTTAATTGTACACTAATCAATTCTCCACTTTTGCTCTATGTGATTACGTTAGGGCTCAGTTTTCATTACTTTCCATCATCTATGCACTTTGTGCGAATGTGCCTAACATTGTAAGACATCATTACTCTTTTTAAGCTTAACATTTAAGATATAATTTCAAAGACTGCATTAAGGGTTCTGGATTTGATGATTTTCTTTGACACTGTTTACTCACATTGATAACAACATATCATTTTTCATTCAGTTGTTTAATACATGTTTATTCATCAACATGTTTATGCTAGACTGATATACTCTTTGTCTATTATTATCTTATGGACTTTGGTTGTTCATCGATGATGCTTCTGACTTTTTGTTGTATGTGTGTGTGCACATTTTTTTTTCCAGACAATGGTCTACATAAGCTGTGGAAAAAGAAAGAGAAGTAAACAGAGAATTGTTTTGTATGAAGAAAAGAGAATTATTTCTACAATGTTTCTCATTATTTAATGATGTTCGTTCATATCACATTTCTTAGTGAAGGGACTTATATACTGATATATGAAGCTAGAGTATACAGTTTTCAGTTGTGGTATTGTAGATTTTGTAGTTGAGTAGTTTCTCATACGCTACTCTACTTTTTTATGTCCATTTAGTTTGTATAAACTAGCGATAAGAATTCTTTATGGAGGAATTAAGATATTCGTTATTACCTCAAAAGCCATAACAACTTAACTGCACATCGTTCCTTAACAAATATACCGTCAACTCTCATATCTTTTGGACTGTACAAATCTATCTTTAGTGTCTTCAACTCAGATGCGGAGATGGTAATATTCAATCCCCTAAATCCATGATCTCTATCCAGAGTTAGACATTTAAGAATAGGGAAACTTAACCGATCAAACTTACTAGCTGTAAAATGGAGGTGGAGGAATTTCAGGCTTGGGAAACAGTAGTACCCTGATGTAGGAATATTTATGATAAACATTAACCTCAGGATCAAAACCTTTAGTCCTTTGCAAATCAATAGGCATAAAGACAAGACATACATCTCATCCTTTTTAGGTAATATCACAATTTCTTCATGTAATATCTCATCCTGGAACATCTCAACTTCTTTAGGTAACATCTCATCTTCTTCATTTAACACATCAGTCTTCATCACTCACGTTTATCCGCACTCTTAATAATACATCGAAAAATCACACGCGCGAGCGCGACGCACTTCTGCACACGCGTATGGTCATGCAGGAAGGCTAGTATGAATAAAAGAAATTGAACTTAAGAACCACCTTTAGAGTTTGTCCGACCATTACACCATGAACTTCTATGCATCCCTCTTATATACAAATATATGATTGGGTTTAAAGTTTAGGGATATGAGTTATGGTTTTAGAGTTTAAAGTTTAAGGATTAGGATTCAAGGTTTTCATATTTGAGTTTAGAATTTAGGGTTTTTATTTTAGAGTTTGGAATTTGGGGTTTTAATTTTAGAGTTTGGGATTTGGGGTTTAAGGTTTGTAGTTATATGGTTTATTATTTGATAAGAAAAAAGTAAAAAGTGATATCATTTAATATCATATTAATGATTGATCTTGATTTAAGATTTATCATGACTAATTTTTTTTATCTTTATTAGAGTATAGGCACATTCGATGGACGTTTGATATGAGAAAAAATTTCTTGTTGGAGAAAAAAAAATTATGGGTGATAGAGATTATTCAAATTTATTCGTAAAAAAAATAATAGTTATTATAAAGAAGTTATCAAAAGAGAAATAAACCGAAAAAGTGGGAATTCAATTTTATATTTTATTTAATTTGTTTAATTTTATAATTTTATCTTTTATTTAATTTTTTTTCTTGATTAATATAAACCAAAAATAATTTTAGGTATTATAAAAATTTGATATTATGTAAAAACCATTTTTCTCTTAATATATAGATTTAATAATAACGGTGTCAATATTAACGTCAGAGCCATTAAAATTACGGATCAAATCAATGACTGACATCGTATCATAAATATTGGTGTACTTGCATCGGTGCACTGAAAATTTTCCATTGTCGGGTTGGGGAGACAGAGGAGGTGCACGTGCGTCACCGAAATCGCCGAGATATATTTTGAACGAGAAAAGATGCCGCGCACGTGCCGGTCAAAGGTCAAAAGGTATCGATTATACGAGTCTATCAGGAATCCTTTAATAAAGGGGAAGCGAAGCCCTAGGATAAGAACGAGGAGGAGAGAACGAGATGACCATCATCATGATGGTGATGGTATATATAGATAGATCATTACATAGGATATTTCAAGGTGACAAAAGATTAGCCATTAATTAATATATTTTTGGGAAGGCCATGCAGTAGATTGGGTGTAGCACTTCGGTGGGAAAAGCTGACGTGGCAAGGTACAGTCAATGAGAAGTCACTATTCTAAAACCCTATATTCATAATACCCCTGTAAGTTGGCATGGAATTTCGAAACCAACCCTTTGTCCCCTGTAATTGATTGGGTCGTAAACGAACAGGCAGCTTTGCCAACGTACTGCTCATAAATTGGTAATCTATCTATAGAAAAACAGAAAAAAGAACTAATTAATTAAGAAGCTTTGAGCTCAAGTCCTTCACGTTGCGATGAATGGCGTGATGATTTCATATACGATGGAGCAAAAATAGCCAGATAAAATTCCTTATTGCTTACAGAAGAACACTTTCAGCCTTTCAGCATACATGATTTTTTTTCGATAAGTTCAGCATACATGAGTTGGATGTAAACATATGCACTCACGATAAATTATATCTGCGTACTACATGTATACATGGCAATTCCCTAGTATGTATCTATCCGGCGATCGCCACGTGCATTTCGCGTGGCTCAAAATTCATATAATGGCTAACAAAGATGGACGGAGGATAGCAGGATCTTGTTCTTCGATTCGAGTCGTTCCCAAATCGTGAATCATATAAAGAAAGCTATATAGAAATGGTGACTGGTAAGCTTCAGACGTGTACTTAAGTGCATGCAAAGGTTACTTGCTACTTTGTTATGTTTAAATATGGCAGAGTTTTCTCTCACATTCCTTTTGTCTGGTGCAGCACGTGTGATCTAACATGCCGTTTCAAGAGGATGAGCAAGCAAGATCGCAAATGTAATCGACAACTATGTGTATGTGCAACTTGGTCTGCGGAAGAGGTTTGGCTTCGATCGAACCAAGTTGCTCACAGTTTGTGAGACAAAATTCAATCGGAAATGGCTTTCTTTTCCGTAGTGAATCTTATTCATCTTATTTTATGAACATCACCTTTTGTTATGTATCTCTTATTCTGCAAAACATTGGTTTAGAAGTACATAAAACTACTGGAGGAGAGAACCCAGGCGACGAAGATATTTCGTCACCCCAGAATCTTTCTGGTCGCCTAGACGGGAGGTGATCGCGCATTCGTCGCTTAACTGTCGTCACGTCAAATTAGTCTCTCCACGCTTGAAGCGATGTAAGCTGATAAACCTTTGTCGCTTCATTGACTTGAAGCGACGACACCTACATTCGTCGCCCCATAATTTTGCGGCGAAGATTGGAGGTGTCGCTCCAAATTTCAGCGACCAATATTGGTCAGGTTTGGGCGACCAAGGTCAGCTATAGGAAGCGACGAAGATTGACATATCTTCGTCGCTCCATGTGTTCAATGAAGCGATGAAAATTGACCTATCTTTGTCGCTCTCTATGTTCAATGAAGCAACGAAGATTGACCTATCTTTGTCGCTCTATATGTTCAATGAAGCGATGATGATTGATCTATATTCGTCGCTCCATATGTTGAATGAAGCGATGAAGATAAGTCAATCTTTGTCGCTCCATTGGGTAACAGTAAAAAAAAAATTATTCAAATGTTTACGTACCAAGTTACAACAGTACCTAATTATGCACACAATGTGCACAAAATCATTCTCAACAAAAAATATGCACAAAACAAACTCAATGAACACACAATCATCCATACACAAAAATAAACCGCAAATCTAAACGTACACAGTTTTGATGCCTATACAAACCCTAACTACTATTGTTCACAAATTAGAGTCTTGGTCGGCACCCAAATTGCAGCTAGATTGGGTGCCAGGAGCAGGGGTAGAAACTACATGAACGACAACTTGTTGACTCCCAGCTTGGATAGATCGTACTAAGGCCTCCATTTCTCTCATCCTTTCGGTGAGCACATTATAATCATCTCTGAACTTGCGCGCTACCTCTTACGCTTCCGCGACCTCCCTCTTCAGCATCTCGATTTCTGAAGAATTGTTGTTCACTTGGACGCCTCCTCTGGCTTTGGGCTCGCGTGTGATTGCGCGCCCCACCCTTGCCACGACGAACATGAACAAATAAATATATATCAATCATACACGATAAGTGAGCATACACGTAAATCGAGATAAATGACTCTAGGTTATGTAGTATTACCTCTTATAGAGGTCTCGGGCCTTGAACCCATCTCTTCCTCTATGATATCTATTTGCGTATCAAGAGGAAGAGGAAACTCTTGTGAAACCACATCGCTGTCATCCTCGGCCGCTGCACTATCTTGTTGTGACAAGACTTCATCGAGCCTTCGCTTGACTGCCGCTTGCTCAATTAAAACATAATAATTAAATAATACTAAAATATTGTAAACAAAAATAATAGTAATAACATAACTTAACATATTTTCGCTCACCACTTTCTAAGCCGCATTCTTGTCCGGCTCATATACATCGATCCAAGTCTGGACGGCCGAGGATTTATGACCCTTCTTCTCAAGCAGTTCGCTTCGGTATGAGAGTGCGAGGGAGCCCGAATGGTGGTTGAACTGCTGCTCCTTGTTCTTGTTTCTATTTCCCCGGTTACGTGAGCACAGTTTCTGCCACACAAAATAATAATTTAACAATACTAATAGATAAACATGTAAATTTAAAATCATGCCCAAGAACTCTGAAAATAGGTTATGAAGCTTACCAGGTAATCAGGGTCTTCGAAGTGGCCTTTTAATCACTCCCATTCTTCTTCTCTACCTAGGAACTCGGCAGGAGTCTCTTGGCTGACGTGCAAATAATGTTGATGGCAATCATACTTCCAGTCCTTGTATATTGTTTGCACTGTCACGTCTATGAAGTTCCACATGTCCAGCTCGGTTGCAGGGATGTCATAGTTCGTCTAGCACACAAATTAAAAATGTGTTAGTTTTCTTTACTAAATCCATAAACCCTAAATTAAAAAATTTAGCTAAGAGCAAAAAGTATACCCCAATACCGCTATTTAAGATGTCGCGGTGCTCATCTTTAAGTCCCAAAAAAGAAGGCGCAAGCACAGGAACTTTGCTGCGGATGATGCTGCCAATGTCTCTAGACATCAGACTTCTCAACTCTCTCGTCGCCGGTCCTTGATGCCTCGTAGAGTAAGGCACCTGTAGTCATTGATTGTTGTTCAGCCGGATGAGGTACTCAGTCTTTGTCCCGACAACGATCCTGCGCTGCATCGTCGTAACATTTATGGTTGCCATGTCCACCATGTCTGCTCAAACCGACATTACTAACAGTTATACATTTACTAAACCAAAACAGTAATGAACAAACCAAAATCAAGCAGTGGACCTGACCTGGAAGTTTGGTCTTCTTGCAGTGGATGCTGAGGGCATGCGGGCGCTCTGAGTTACCGAAGGCGGTAGTGGCGCTAGTGGATACCGCACCGCTGTTTTTCACTAATGGAAAAGTGTCTTCAAGCAGTAGGGCCGGCGTTTCATGATCCGAATGAGGTTGCGGATGAGACCCAGAAGGACCCACGGGGCCGGTTGATACTGAAGGACCCGCTGCCCCTGCCGCCGCTTCTCGACGCTGGAGCGCCGCTCTCCTCATCCGGTGACTAGTATTCCCGGGAGCCATTCTGTAAGCATCTCAAAACACCCAGAGAGGATAAAATTGTATTGAAACAGAAGGCTTATATATCAAGATAATAAGCACCAAAAATCCAAATCATTTCACACTTCACAACTTCCCCTGCCAACAAGCAGATGAATTCAAAATATAATGGACCCAAAATCCCAATTATTTAGCATAAAAGAAATTGACATATATATTCAACAACCAACCCAACTAGCATATATCATAAATTCATAATCAGTAAAGAGAGTCAAAGCAAATCAAAAGATGATAGTTATTTTCATTTCATACTAAAAACCTATTTTAATTAAACATAGTCTTAAATCAAGAGTCTTAAATCAGATACCAAAATCTAACATTCAAAATTAAACATAGGCACATAGAAAATGGTAATCTCAATCCAGCAGACCATAATGAAACTTGGATGAACCCATTTTAAAAAAGACAAAGCAACACCCAAAATCGATGCCATTTTACAGCTACCCTCTAACAAGCAGATCAAGCTCTATTTCAATGGACTCAAAAAAAAATGCGTCTAAGATCCTTGCAAGTATAAGTAGAATCGTTTACCCTGATGCAAAACAACGAAGATGAAGCAAGTTGGAGGATTCCCGAAGTTGAAGTGATGAACGCCGGAGTTGAACCGAGGAGCGCTAGAGTTGAAGTGTTGAGCGCCGGACTTAGAGGAATTCTGGATTCGGTCTCGGGTTTAGGGATAGACGAGGGAGACGAGGGGCTTTAGGGTTTCGGGGAGGGTGGGTTAGGGTTTACGGGGAGGGGATGTTAATTTAGGGATTCGAGGATTTGGGGGTGGAGGAGAAACGAAGAAGAAGAATAAATGAAGAAGAAAGAAATCGTTCCTGGCTCTAGAAATATAATCTAATTTAAGCAACGAAGCATGACTCTTGGTTGCCTGGAACATCTGAAGCGACAAAGATTGAGATTCCTCAACGCCTCGTACAATTTGAGGCGACGAGTATTGATTTCTTGGTCGCCTCAATTTTGTGTTCTTTTTACAAATTCAAAAATTAGAATAATGTTTTCAAATACATAATTCATAGTTCACAAATACGAATTTAGTTTTCAAATTCATAATAATATTAGTTTAGTCTTCCTCCTCATCGTTCTCTTCATCATTCTCTTCGTCTTCGCCTTCGTATTTCTCTAACATGTCTTCATTAGATTCGTCTTCATCTTCGTCTCCTTCTTTATCCAAAACTAGGTGAAGATCTTGGTAAAATTGTATCACCGTGGGAGTATCCTCTTGGTAAGGCTCGAATATATGATCTCCTGTAGGCGACCTGCTTTCATCTATGGCATGTACTTCGACACTGTAGACATTTCGGTGCGACATTTCTTGTACTACCTTCCAAGTACCACCCACCTTTGGATCTTCCATGTAGAATACTTTTTTTCCTTTGGTTGCAATAATGAAGGGTGAATCCTCATAGTAACTGCTGTTTGTATCCATAGATATTAGTCCATGATCTAACTTGACGGTGTCAAGATCGTCCTCGGAGTTGTGCCATGTGTACTTAAACAACACCACTGGCATACGGCCTGCATATAATACTTCGACTACGTAGTTAATATGGCCGTAAAACTTGGATGAACCCATGTCTGTCATGACATCGCTGTTTTGAGTCACAGTTCTTTGATCTTTATCAAACGAGGTGAACTTGACACCGTTCACATAACACGACTTAAAAATCAGGAATCGCTGAGGTCGTTGGGCTAATGACTTTACTCCTAGCACCAAGCCTTGGTCCAAGTTTTCATCCTTCAGAGACACCTGAAAGATAAGTGAAAGATAAGTGTTAAAAACCATTGAAGAACCTTACAACAACTATTAGTTTTCAGTACCCATGTTAAGAACCATCGAAGAAAACTCCTCCTTCGACGAAGATCGTCGAAATCTTCACCATTTTAATCCTTGAACCTTGTGAGATGTTCTTCTAGGTATGGTTTAATTTCGTTTGTTTCCACCAACACTTGCCAATGAGCCTCAGCTGTCTCTGTTTCAGTCAACCTAAACTGGCTACGAGTCTCGATAATCTTTGGCCTTACTTGTTGTGAAACACTGCTAATATTCCATTCTGGGGAAGTGTCAATTTCTTTGTGGTCTTCCCGTCTTAGATAAGACTTACAATACATCACCGACTCATATATGAGGTACCGTTCAGTAATACTAGCCTCTGGGTAACGTGTATTCCTCATTGACTTTTTATATTTTCCTAATTGCCTGCAATTCTATATAAATGGTTAGTACATATTACATAACTATCATAATATTAGCAATGTAAAATATGCTACCTTTCCATTGGATACATCCATGTATAGTGAACTGGGCCTGTAAGCAATACTTGTTCGGGAAGATGAGCCATGAGATGAACCATAGATGTAAAAAAATGTGGTGGAAAAATCAGCTCTAAATTGCAGAGAATCATCACTATCTCAGTTTCCATGTCACCCATAACCTCCTTCTTCAGCTCCCTACTGCATAATTTACGAAACTAATTTGACAGTGCTATCAATGGTTTCACAACGTTATATGGCAAGAACCCTCGGATAACCACTGGAAGAAGACGTTGAAGCAATACATGGCAATCATGCATCTCCAATCCATAAAACTGTGACGGGGGACGAACTTTGACCTTACTTCTCTAACTTCCCGCATAACCAAGAGGATACTTAACTTCCCTGAACCACTCGAACGCATCTTCTAGAGCGTTCTTTTAAACTAAAAAGGGTGCATGAGGAACCTTCGCCGTCCCCTCGTCACCCTCTCTTTGCCACTGGTTTTTGCGCACATTCCCCTTCTTCAAAGCAGCGTGAGCTTTTCGACCATTCTTGGTCTTCTTATGAATCGCAAAAATGGTTCCAAGGATGTTGTCACACACATTTTTTTCAATGTGCATGACATCTAAGTAATGTCTGATCTTCAATGATGACCAATAAGGCAGCTTCCAAAATATGCTCTCGTGAGTCCAACACTGTCTGTTATTCAGATTGTACAGCACCTTCAAGTTGTCATGTTGGCTAAGAATGGGGTAAGCGTGTGACCTAACGTCCTCCAAAATTTCATCTCCACTCTTCTGAACGGGACTTCTGCCAAACTCCACATTCCCGTTAAATGCCCATTACTCAATCACTAAGGGTGGTCCTGGTAGAGCCATTTTCAATAACCTTCATAAACTATCCTCACACATATATGCTCTGAAGTCAGCTTATCTAGATAAATTGGACATGCCTTGTACCCTTTCACCGTTGAGCCCGTAAGCATCCCTAAATCAGGAAAGTCGCTGATAGTCCACATCACTGCTTCCTTCATCAAGAATACCTCATTGTCTACTCGATCAAAAGTATGGACTCCAACGACCCATAAATGTATTAACTCCTCGATCATTGGCTCCATGAGTACACTAAGGCACTTTTTGGGAGATTTAGGGCCCAGAATCAACACCGATAGCATGTTATATTCCTTCTTCATGCACATTGATGGTGGTAGATTGTACGCCATCAAAACAACGAGCCATGTACTATGCAAAGTTCTCATTGTTCCAAATAGATTGAAACCGTCTGTTGCAACTCCAAGGCGCACATTTCTACAGTCCCGTACGGAACCTGGAAAAGTTCTGTCAAAATCTTGAAACGCTTCTCTATCAGCTGGGTGGCTGAGGCTACCAGCCACGCATATCCTCTCCCCGAGCCATTATATATGCTTGGCAGTGTGTGGTGACATAAACAGACGCTTCAACCTTGGTGTTAGAGGGAAGTTACGAATCATATGTTTGGGAATGTCATCCGTATATGGCTTATATCTTTCAGAATTACACACTGGACAAATCCTCTCGTTTACAAGCCCCCCCTGAACAACACACAGTTGAACTCACACGCATCAATTCTTTCATAACCAAGTGAAAGATCACTCAAAAAAATTTTAATTCTTGAGTATGAACATAGGAATGTGTGCCCTCTAGGAAGAAGTTTATTAATGTCACTACATAAAGAGTCAACACTTGTGTCCGACTATCCATATTCATTTTTAATTTCCATTGCATCTAATATGGCACTCAAAACAGTTTCGTCACTGCCTTCATATAATGGGGTATGGGACTCCTTTAATAATCTATCGTATTTTTCATAATCATTATCTACCATGTCATTGAATTTGATTCTAGAATTATCTTCCACAAATTGTTGGGGTGCATCTACATGGTATCCAGGATAATACGGATATGCATCATGTAGAATCTCCTATTGTGGGTTTATTGAAGGACCAGTACCACTAGAAGGACCGACTCTGTCTTGAAGCCACTGTCTTCGTTGACTGAGCATTTCCGGTTCACTTGAAACTTCCCCGTGAAGGTGCCAGACAGTATACTCCGGATTCAAACCACTGTGTGACAAGTGATGACACATGGTATCTATAGTAACCTTGAACAGACCGTTCTTACAACGTTTGCACGGGCAGAAGTGATAATCGGCTCCGTTACTATGTCGCCGGGCAAAATTCATAAACTCGAATATGCCTGTGATGTACCTTGGATCAACATGAGGATATGTCATCCAGGTTTTGTCTGGGTGTGCTTCCATGTTTGCTGTCAAAGGAAACAATCAATATGAACAAAGTTACCACGCCACATTTACGATACAACTAAAACCTGTCCCCACACTTCTTCTCCTTATGCCTTCTAGTTGGGTCCTATCCCCTTCAGGGGAACATGACATTTGTCAACCCTCTTGCACCCATGGGTTTCAACTCCAGTTTTGGGAAAGTTCGGCAACATCTCCCTACAGTTCCTCGAGTGCACACATATCTAAATAACCTAATTTGCACTCAGGGAACATTGTAAGGAGACACTGTCGAAACCATATCCCAAAATTTAAACTGAAACCACATGAATAACAAAAGGATCAACAAAGTCGTGTTCACTTAAAGTGTCCAAAAATGGGAAAATTCGAGAATCAACAGCTCATCTCGATCAACTAGATGAGTTGTTGATTCTCAAACGGGGGTTCTAAGTTGATAAACACCACAATTATATATAACCATACACTCGATTTCATGATTAACACTAATAACACCACTAATTGAGACCAATACACCTAATCTACACTAATCATCACAAATTTCACTAAATTGAACCAAAGTTCAAACATTATTGATGAACCCATAACATGATTTATCACAATTCAATTATTCAAACACTAAAACTATAACATATGACCAAATTCAATTCAATTTCAAAAAGTTCACATATACATCAATTTCACTTCTCAATTAACATGTAATATGGTCATAAAGAGAGTTAAAGAGATAAAAATCAAACTAACCTTACTTAAGAATAAAATGGATGGCAAGAACAACATTGTTTCTCAATTTCTTCAAATTTCTCTCCAAATCGGCCAAGAACAGCTCCAGAACGCGAATGACCTATTTTCCAAAAATTTC
Organism: Geum urbanum; assembly: GCA_946800695.1. Taxonomy (NCBI): domain Eukaryota; kingdom Viridiplantae; phylum Streptophyta; class Magnoliopsida; order Rosales; family Rosaceae; genus Geum; species Geum urbanum. Next base: position 25,546,041 of record OX327000.1, read on the forward strand.
AAATTTATAAAGGGTTTGACTTTAAGAAGGAGAGCAGATCCAGTTTAAAAAAAATGAGACGATGAACATTGCTCAATCTTCGTCACCTCAGATTTGTCGAGGTGACCAACATTGTTCTACGTCACTTCAGAAACCTAAATTTGGTTATTTCATTTTTATGAAGTGACGTAGATCAATGTTGGGCACCTCATTAAAGTTGAAGCGACGTACATTATTTCTGAGGCTACGAGTTCATTCTACGTCGCCTCAGAGGGATTGGAACTACGAAGATAAGTAACCTTCGTCGCTTGAAAGCTGATCTCCAATAGTGTAAAAAAGAAAGAGATCGGCTTAGAATGTGGATGAGTATATAGTTTGATCTCGTTCCATGGATATATGAACTCTTCGATCTATAAAACTTTTTAAAACCATGTTCTATTCGAGTCTTCTAACTTTTTGTCATGTACAACCTCCTCTTGCACACATCTCTCACATGGACATATAAGAAATTGGAAGCGAACATTTATGACTAATAACAGTTAATAAATGTATACTTAGTTTTGTTAATTACTCAGCAAAAAAAAATTCGTTTGAAATTAAATCATGGGAAAATTTGATAAACACCCTTGCAAGTTAAATTTTATTGGGTTTAGTCCATTGTCTTTTTTCATTAGTAGATTTAGATCAACATTAAATTTTGGATGTCATTAATGTTATTTTTCTGCCACTTTTTTGAAATAATTTACTAAATGCATCATTTTTGTAGAGAATTTAACATTCAATTTCAAACCTATAATGAAATTGATTTTCAGTTTTTGTTATTAAACACTATTATCATACAATTAATCTTGACATTTAAATTTTTATTAGATTATGGATACTACCAAAACAAACTCACTTAGACGACGAAAGCTTAAATGCTTCATCACCTAGGAAAAACTAACACGACAAAGTTCTTTTTCGTCGTCTAAGTTACCTTTAGACGATGGAAAAAAATTGTCGTTTAAGTGGTCTCTTAGACTACTCAAGTGTTGGTTCGTCGTCTAAAGTATCACTTAGACGACGAAATAAGTTTTCGTCGTTTAAGTTGTGTTTCCAGACGACTAAAAGAACATTTGTCATCTTAGGATTTGTAGTTAAACGACGAAATATATGTTTCATTATCTAAAATATAACTTAGACAACGAACATATTTTCGTCATTTTAGGTTTCTTTAAGCAACGAAACTTAATACTTAAATGACGAAATATTTCGTCCTCTAATAAAATCTCAATTATTAGATCAGATTTCATTTCCAAATCGAGCATTTGTCTCTCGCTTACTTCTCTAAAAACCTCTCAACATGCACCTCCTCCGGCCACAATTCCGATTTCTTTAATTAGTGTGGTTTTCTCATCTCCGAAGTTCTATAGTTACATATCTAACTCATTATCGGTGAAGGTATTAACTCGATTCTCTCATTTTATATATAGCAGGTGAGCCTAGCTAGTTAATTTTTTTAATTGTGTGCTGACTAATTATTGTTTAACCTTGCTTGAAATGCATATGTTGATTAATCTCATGATTACACAGTATTAGTGATAAATTAATTGTTAATTTATGGATTTAAATATGTGAATGCATGTTTATATTATTGGGTTATGTGATTTAATTGTATATATAATAGTAGATGAATAATTAATGTAAGTTATGAATGATAATTAAGAAGATTTTTTCGTAATTAGCTAGATGAATATATATTGTAAGAATGACAATTTTTTGTTAACTAATTATGGTTTATTCGATAATTTTTATGTTTCGTTTAACTTACATAGAAATATGGACAAGAGTTGGATACAGTTGTCGAATAGAAGTGATGTGAGGTATATGGATGGAATTCATGACTTTGTGATGTTTGTGATGCAACATGGTCAAGGAAAGAAGAGTTACAGGTGTCTGTGCAGAAAATGTATTAACAATAAGTATGTGGAGATTAATGTTATGTCTCAACATTTATATGAGCACAGTATGATGTGGAGTTACACTACATGGAGTGAGCACGGTGAAGAAGTAGACTACAACTCAGCACCAAACTTCAGCTCAGGGTACAGTTACTAGGGTGCATCATCCAGCAGTATTGGCACCACTTCTTGGAACCCCGTTATGGATGCAGTGCATGAAATTTTTCTGGCATTCAGTCATTTTACACACCAACACGAAGATGAAAGTTATGATAATCCTAATTATGACACAGTTCCTGCAACCTTTCCAGACATTGATATTGCTGAGGTGGATAAGTACAACAACATGCTACTTCAAGCCTAGACCCCGGTGTATGATGGATGTGAATTGAATGTCTTGCACTCCATAATGACTTAAATATCATACAAAGTGAAGAACAAAATCTCGGATGAAGGTTTTAACGATATCCAGTAACATATATGTGATTTGCTGCCTAAGGGTCACAACCTTCCTGACTTCCATTACAAAGTAAAAAAGATCTTGAAGTCCCACGGTCTAAAGTACAAGTAAATTCACGTGTGTAGAAACGTTGTGATGTTTTAGAAGGAGAATGCAAATTTGGACTACTGTCATGTATGCAACAAGTCCAGGAGGTTTAAGTCTAATAAAAGAAGTTCGAAGTAGAAGCTTGCCATGAAGGTGCTTCGCTATTTTCCATTGATTCTCAGACTACAACGTTTGTACATGCCTCTAAACATAGCATAAGCGATGAGATGGTATGCGAAACAACAAAGACTAAATGACGATGTGCTCAAACATCTGGCTGATGGGGAGAATTTTAAACATTTCGACAGAAATTTCAAGACTTTGCAGCAGAGGTTCGAAATGTTAGACTCAGACTTTCTATAGATGGATTCAATCATTTGGTATTAATAGCGCTGCCGTCAGAACTTAGCTAGTTATTCTCATATCATACAACCTACTTCCGTGGATGTGTATGGATAAAGAATTTAATTTCCTTATTCAGCTAATTTCAGGTCCTATATCTCATGGAAAGTGTTTAGATGTGTACCTCAGATCATTGATGGACGAGCTTAAACTGTTTTGGGAAAATGGAGTCCTAACTTATGACAAGCTCACTAACAAAATGTTCATGATGAGAACAGCTGTAATGTGGACTATTAGTGATTTTCTAGCGTATGACATGTTGGCATCTTGCACAACCAAATGGTACAAACACTACCAGAAAAAGTCACTTAGGCGATTAAACAGTTCCATCGCCTAAGTAGGCCTTTCCGTCGCCTAAGTACTTACACGATGGAATCTCTGTCGTCTAAGTTTCATCGTGTAAGCACCATAGTTTAGGTACTTAGACAACGACATCTCCAATTTGCGTCGTCTAAGTTCCATTTAGACGACGCATATTATTGCGTCGTCTAAGACATACTAAAACGACGGATTAGGAAGTGTCGTCTAAGTCCCAATTAGACGACGTATTGTTTCGTGGTCTAAGTATATCCTTAAACGACGCAAGTTTCCGTCGTCTAAGTGATCTTACTTAGACGACGGAATCAAATTTGTGGTCGTCTAGGTGATCTTATTTGGACAACGGCAACTTTAACTCCGTCGTCTAAGTAGGAAATATAACTTTTTTAAATATAATATATTAAATATTAAATTAATTTAAAAATTAATTAACTAATAATAATAATAATAAAATTATTATGTATAAAATTCGTACAAAATTAAGTAAATATTTTTCGATTCCGATCAAGATCACGAAAGTACATAAAAAAACCTAGCTAGCGACAGTAGAAGGTGTATGGACCCCGCCGATCCCACCCCCGCTCGAATCGTCATCGTCGGGTCCTGGAGGGTACTGAGAGCCAAACGGGTGACAAATAGCATCGGGATCTAGGCCTAGCTAAATCGACATGATGAGCATTAATTGATCCATATGATCCATCCGAGCTTGAGCTGCTTGACTCTCCTCCCAAGTCTTACGAGTGTCCTCGTGAGCCCTATGAGCATCCTCCTTGGTAGCTAAAGTGTTGTCGTTGGCCACTCGTCCACCTTTTTCAAGTGCTCATGTGCTAGGTTGAGCATTTTGCAGGTGCCCGATCCGTGGTGCAACAGTTTCTTCTCCTGATTAGCTCTGTTCCTCTGTGATTGCGCATGTTACACAACAATTTAAATTATTACGCAATTAATCATTATTCAACATAATTTTTCCCAAAAAATGACACGAATGTGGAGGAATATGAATTATGAACCTTATACGGTTCGGACTCAAAGTAGGCTTTCAACCACTCCCACTCATCTTCCCTTCTCTTTTTGAACTCCTTCGGAGTCTTTCCAGGGTTTGCCTTATACGTCTTATGCAATGCGCACTTCCCATCCTTGAAGATCTAGTGAGTGATTTCGTTTATGTAGTCCACCTTCTCCGAAGTCTGATCATAATTAAAATTGTTCTAACAAAAAAAAATTAAACAATTATAAACAGTAAACACTAAAATTTGTAATCAATTATGAAAAAAACTATAATAATAAATATTTTTTTACCGTGAGTCCGAGGAACACGTTCATTTTGTCCTCGTTGGGAAGCTCTTCTCAAGTAGGGGCTATCATACGTATGTGAGAACGTACGTAGTTTCCGATCTGGTGAGCTGTCAAACTAGTTAGCCTCCTTCCTTCAGGACATCGGGTGAATGCGTTTAGAGGCACATCGATCCTCCCTCCTCCCTCCTACCGATGTCTTTTCTATGCTCTCGGCTTTGCTTCCATTGCAAATTCTCCGAATGCGTTTAGAGGGTGTAAGTGAGGGGCCCCTCCTATTTCGCCGTCTCGAACTAACGACAGTTGAATTTTCATAAGAAGATTGGGGCGCCTGTGACATCGAATCTGAACCGCCTTGATCAGCTGCATCGTTGTCAATAGGAGGAGCGCGCGGAATCTCCCCTTCAGGCGCCGAACTCGTACCCGACTCATTGGAGGCTTGATTCCCCCAACCTATTTATCGTAAGACAGATTGATGCCACGATTCTTTGTCTTTTGCCGTGGGCCTTTTCGGCATCTTATATTTCTATGTATTAACACATATATATTTATTTCACATATAATTATAAACATAAAATAACACATATAGAAATATATATATATATATTAACACATATAAATTAACATATCTATATATTAATTAACATGGGAATTCAATATACGTACATATCCATATATATCAATTATCCAATATATTATACACATGAATATAAATTATCGAATTATAAAATCATCCAATTATACATATCTAAATATATCAATTATCCAATATTATACGTACATATCAAAATATATACACGAATATACACATATATACAAATACACACAATACGTATATACATAATATTATACACAATATATATAATATGTATATACATAATATTATACATAGTGTATATATATATATATGGCCAGCCGGAATATATAAATTCATGCATATATATCGACCAAGAGGGAGAGGGACGTACCAGAGAGGGAGAGGAGGACCCAATCGAAATCGCTGGCCTGTGAGTGGGGCAGAACTATTGAGGGAGAGGGAGGACCCGAGGTGAGGGGGGCGGCGCTGGTGAGGGAGAGGGAGCTTAGACGACGAAAACATAGGGTTCCGTCGTCTAAGACGAAATCATATTATTTCGTCGTCTAAGTGGTTACTTAGATGATAAAATCCTATGTTTTCGTCTTCTAGGATAGTGTTGTTAAATTACTCGCCAAATTTATCGACGTCTAGGATATAACCAAATTCGATTGGTCTCCAATTTGTTTATAATTAAATTAATTATTTAATAGATTGTCAACGTATATATGCGCACGCGTAAAAAATTTATATTAATTAATAATATACATCGGTTTTATATATTCAACCATGCATATATACATGCATGCATCAAAATTACAAATGCACTGAACTCGGTCAATCAATCAATCATTTTCGTCATCATAGTCTCCATCAACATCTTCCTCTTCACTACTCTCAATTGATGGTTGGTCCTCATCATCATAGTCTCCATGATTATCATCATATCCGAGGTCGTCTTCATCCTCCAGCTCCTCATCTTTAGATGCATTATCAATCGTAAGGTCCGTGATCTCCTTTTTAGTAAGATCTGTTTCTCAATCAAGCATGGGTAAGCATTCGTTAAGGTGAATGAGTTCCATTGTGTCTGGGATGACAGAAGTATCAGATTCGTGATATGCACTGACATTATCCCATTGAGTGTGAATCAGTGAAGACCCTTCAAGTGTTGTGGCACTCCATATTCCTCGGTGATACATATGGTTTACTAATTTCTAACCCGCACCAGTTTTTGGATCATCCAGATAGAACACCTACCTAACTAATGTAGCAAGAGCGAAAGACTCATCCTCATACCAGTTTGAGTTTGTATCAACTGATAAAAGGCCCAGATCTTCCTTCGTACGCTTGAACTATTTACACTTAAATAGAAAAATGTTGATACAATTCCCATATAGTAGCTGAACGACATTCACAAGAATTCCTTAATATACATCGTCGCCTTGTCCGACCGTGATCCCACTATTCTGTATTCTTCTTCCTTCATCTTGGTCCACCGAATGAAACTTTACACCGTTAACAAAACATTCTGGGTAAATATAGTGTTGAACCAGCTTATGGGCCAACATGTACTTTTCCCATGACCCCTACCCATTGTGGTTAGAGGAATTCTGTAGATCCTCCATCTGCAAAAAAATGTGAACGTACAGGATGTGATTAAGAATATATATATATATCTACCAAAGGTTTGCCATAGTTTCCTCTAAAACTAAAGGAAGCCACAAATAAACCTGCATCCAAAATTTGACCAAAAACACTACAAATTCATAAATTAAACACCAAATCAAATAACAAATTACTTAGCTAATTAATCCCTAGTCCGGCTCCAGATATATATATATATATATAAATCAACATCAAATTTAAAAAAGGAATCGCAAAGCCTATATACATGGTTTAATAATTTAAACATACATACCCATTGAAGGAAATAATCAGAGAACTTCTTCTTAAGCATTTTTTCAATCCAATTAGGACTCTTGTCCGGTTTGGCTGTCTGAATTTTAGTTCTGTAAGTTTCATATAACCAGTAACCTCGTCACAGTCTCGCAACTCTACCCAATGTGCTTCAATATGTTTCTCATGACTTAATCTTTCGGTTAATACTCCTCTAAACGATCGTATAAGATCTGTAACGACTGAAAGATTATAGGTAACATGTGTATCGGAGGCGGTCTGGACCGGATCATTGAAGTACTTGCTATAGTAAGTAACAGTCTCATGCATTATGTATGTTTCTGCGATGGAGCCATCTGGGGCAGACCTATTTTTGACGAATCCTTTAAACTGTCTGAGTTGTCTACAAAATAGGCATTATATTATTAATTCGCATCGATCTTTGTAATAAAAGAGATATATAAATGATAGAAAATGTGTTTAATTCGCATCGATATTTGTACTACTCCATGTTTTACCTTTCCTGAGGATACATCCACGTGTGGTCGAATCAACACTAGAATCAGACGTTACAACATAATGTGACACTCATGAGTCTTTAAACTTATGGACTTGTGTTCCCCTACTTTGACACAGTGATATATGTTGGATGCATAATTAGACGGATACCAAACACGCTGAAACCAGTTGAATACAACATCCTTCATTGTCGGCTTCACTGTGTATGATGCAACATGCATCTTATTGTAAACACCTCTTCTATCCCTCTTTAACCACAAGGGACGGTGTATATTCATAGATTCCAGATCTTTTCGCGCTTTTGGAGTATCCTTAGTCTTGAACTTATTACAGAGAATAGTTCCCATTACGCTGTCGCACACATTCGTCTATATGTGCATGACATCTAGGTTGTTCCTCAGCTTCAATTTTGACCAGTAAGGCAGTTCAAAAAAAATACTCACGTGGTGCCAATATGCCAAATATTGTGGAGGGTATGGATTGAGTTTCTTCACATCATCGTCATTGGTCAACACACCAAAATTGATGCTATTTAACCTCTCAAAAATCTCTTCGCCAGACCACTGTCGGGGTTTAGGACCATTCTCCACTGTCTCATTGAAACAGTATTTATCCTGTCGCCACAGGTGATCATGAGGTAGCCATTTATGATGACCCAAGTAACACACCTTCCTCGAGTGCCAACTAAAGTTGACGGCGTTCAAGCAGACAAGGCAAGTATTGTATCCTGTGATTGTGCAAGATGCCAACATCCCATATGCGAGAAAATTGTTGATGGTTCACATTACCGTGGCTCTCATCAAGAACATTGTGTTACTGAACTTGTCATACGTTGGAACTCCAGTTTCCCACAACAGTTTCAGCTCGTCAATCAATGGTCTGAGGTACACATCTAAACATTTTCCAGGAGACTTAGGCCCTGGAATTAGCAGAGTAAGAAAATAAAATTCCTTGTTCATACACATCCAAGGAGGTAAGTTGTACGACATGAAGATAACTGGCCAAGCGTTGTACGTGCCATCGTTAAAAGAATTGAACCCGTCTATAGAAAGTCCAAGTCTGACATTTCGAATCTCCGCTGCAAAGTCTAGAAATTCCCTGTCAAAATGTTTAAAAGCCTCCTTATTTGCCACGTGTCTAAGCACATCGTCATCTATTCTCTTTTTCGCGTACCAGCTCATCGACTCTGCTGTGTATAGAGACATGAACAAACGCTGAAGTCTAGAAATCAATATAAAATATCGAAGCACCTTCACATGAATCTTCTTCTTCGAACTGCTCCTATCAGGGTACTTCCATCTGGAGTGGTTGCAAACAGGACAGTAGTCCAACTCTGCACACTCCTTATTAAACAGCACGCAATCATTTCTGCAGGCGTGTATTTTCTACCACTTTAGACCGAGTTTGCTTAAGACACTTTTTACCTTGTAATGGGAACCTGGAAGCTTATGATTTTTAGGAAGCAAAATACATGTGTTTTTGGATTTTGTCATAACCTACATCTGATATTTTTTTCTTCACATTGTACGCCATTTCGGTCATTATGGCGTGCAACACAGTCTGTGGACATCCATCGTACACCAGGGTTTGGGCTTCAATGAAAGGACTCAATCCCGATTCAGTTACCTAAACCGGAATCAAACCCTTTCGAAAACACGAACCAACAAAATTTTTTTTGAAATTTGGGCAGAGTTTCGTTACTAGCGTTGAATTACCATAACCTGCACCCAGAAATTAACACTTCGTCCTATGCCACAAAAAGCAAACCGTGGGCACCAATCCCATCCGGATTTCTCAACATCAATATAATCAACAACAGTAAATAAACTGTACTATGTATATATGTATATCCGTGAAAATCCGCACAACATGTATCAGAATGTATCAGAGCGACCACTAAAGTAAAACATATACAATATGTACATCAGTAGGCGAAACAAGAACCTACTGGAAAACACAGGTGACTCTGATCACTAGCCTCCAAACCGCAACGTGAAACACCAAACCTGAACTGCAAACTGGGCACGGAAACCGAAAAGCCCAGGGGAAAGACAATAAACACGTTAGAGTGAGTGGACGAAAATAAATGTCTTTCACCAATTATTTGTATGTTATAAAAACATATGCGAGTCCAGGTAAATAGAAATAATAAAGTACACGAGGTAAAACCATAATCCTCTAGCGTACTGAGCATGCAAGTATAAATCCCACGGGGTCACTCATGGACACACACCGTGCTAGTATAGTCCGAATCATGAGGTCCTTAGTCCTCGTGATTCTAAGCCAGAAATGGCCTCAGTTCCGGGGAAACGCCCCTCACCGGTCAAGTAGGGATAACGACGCCCCTCCTGGATGGCCTACCATCGGGGATCAGCCGAGAGGCAATGTGTATCGATACAACAACGTAACCAAGACTGTACTCTGTGAAAACCAAATCACAAACAATTCGATGCAAATGCATGAAACAATATAAAATGTATGCATATTCATAAACGTATATCCGTATAAACATATTCGTATAATCGTAAACACATGCTTATATAATCATAAACTCGTATGAAATCTCATGCTCGTAAAACCATAATCATGCTGCATGCTCAAGATCATAAATCACATAAAAGACTCGCAAGATTTCCGTGAAAAGAAATTGTCCACTCACAGACTCTCGAAATGCGCACACGCGCTACACTCGTGGTCCGGCGGAAGATCCCTCGCCTGAAGCACGATCACGATCCAGATCTCGATCTCGATCTCCTGAACATATTCATAAAACATAACTGATCAAAATCGTAGTCCACAACACTGTACTGATGCACGGAAACCAACCGTTCCCGGAAATACGAAATGCAGTACAAAATGTATAACGGTAATCCCGAAATCCCCACTCGAAATCTCGACTGACAATCGGCTAACCAAATCAACCCGAAAACCTCTGGATGACGATCAGGGCGCGATTTCGAGAAAAACGACATTAAAATTGTCGAAATCTAAAAAGTCAACTTTTTCCCCGCCGTTGACCGTCGTCGCCGCCGGCGGCGCGCCGTCAACAGTGGAATCCCACGGCGGGAAGCTCCAGATTACATCAACTCAACCATGCAAACATCTTTCTCTACTATCACAAAGCCCAATTCAAACCATAACCACCTCAAAATCAAGCAAAACCGAGCCAAAATCTTCACCGAAAAACCCAATCGGGTTCGATCCCAAACTCCATCTCGTTCAAATCTAACCACCCAGGGATTATCATTGAGGAATGGGGAACGAAACCCCCAACAACCCAAGCTCGAACACCCACCGGAGCTACCTCAACCGACTCCGGCGACGGAGACGAATTCGACCCGATTCGGGTCCATCCAAAACGAGATCAAAACTCAACAAAACATACATCAACGTACTCGAAATCACTTAAGGGTTCTAACCATACCTTCCTCGAAGCCCAAGGTGGCCGGAATTAGGTCGCCGGACGGTGACTTCCCAAAATGGCAACTTTCCCTTTCGGTCCGATGGCTCACTTTCCAAATATGGAAAGTCAACAAAATTCCAGGTTGGTCAACGCCCAAAATGAAGTTTTCGACTAATTCTCGGCTATTTTCGATATTTATACTCGTCCCTCGGGTCGATCAACGGTCCGGAATGAATATACGATGTGATTCGGATAAGCTCGAAACAATCGGATAAACTCGTCGGAACCCGAAACTTCAAATAATCATAAAATATTCCTCGGTTATCGGAAAAATCTTCCGGAACCGCCTACGAGCTCGAAATCACGTACTCTACAATTTCCGTGAAGACACTCAACTCAAATTCTTGACTGAAAACATAGTCGCGAATCGAATCGACAAACCACACAATATCGTAAAACTGCGACTATAACCAAATCTCGAGAATCGTGTCAAACACACATCTGATTCTGGTTCGGGTCATCACATTCAATTAGCATGCTATTATACCTATCAAATTCAGTACTGTCAATTTTCAAGAATACGGTAGGGACTGGGTCAACATTAGGAGTATCAAATCCTCCCCATTCGTGTTGTTGTCTACCATGTTAACTGAATTTCAGAAAAGCATCATGGACCAAATCCGCAGTGGGATTCTAAGAAGGGGTGCCACTACCGCTGGATGAGGTACACTGGTAACTGTACCCTGAGCTGAAGTCTGGGCTTGTGCTGAAGTCTACTACTTCACCGTACCCACTTCATGTAGTGTAACTCCACATCATACCGTGCTCATACAAGTGATAACCCATAACATGAGATTCCACAAACTAATGGTTAAGACATTTTCTGCACGGACACCTTAAACGCTTATTTCCTTAACCATATTGCATCGCAAACGTTACACATTCCCCGATTCTGTCCATATACCTCTCATCACTTCTATTCTCCAACTGTATCCAACTCCTGTGTAAGTAAATGAAACTTTAAAATTATCGAATAAACCATTTTTAGAAGTTAACAAAAATTTGTCGTTCAATTCATACAATTCCTAATCAAATTAACAACTAATTTATTTATTTATCTCTAATTAATATTATTTAATTATGATACTAATATATCGATCCCCACACACACATATATATGCATTTCAAGCGCAATATTGTTAAACAATAATTAGTTAGCTAGCACACAATTAATTAAACAAAACAGCTAGCTAGCTAGGTTCACATTATGGAATAATATATATATATATGTAAACAAATTAAAACCGTCGGAATGATCGATTCATGGATCAGAATTATTAGTACCGACCAAATCGAATATACGTACCTTAATTCGTACCTTAATTCGTCAGGAATTATTAACCGGCCGGTTGACGTCATCGTTGATCGAAATGAAGTTATCGAGCTACCTAGAGGCAGGCTAGCTAGGCTTATATATATATTATTTTATTTGAGAGAGCTAGCTAGAGAGATTGATGAAGAGAGCTAGATGAAGAATTTCAAGCTGAGAATTGAGAGAATGACGAAGAGATGAATAACAAGCTGATTGATATATATACACAACAAGAAAAACTTACCTAGACCGCAAATCATTTCCGTCGTCTAAGTACTTAGACGACGGAACTTCCGTGGACTAGGTTACGTCCTCCAAGTACCGTCATCTAGGTACTTAGACGATGGAAATGGAGGTGTGCGCGGTCCAAGTGGAACTTAGACCGTGGACTTTTTCCGCGGTCTAAATGTTCACTTAGACCACGGAGAATTGTTTCTTTGTCGTCCAAGTGAAACTTAGACCATAGACTTTTTCCGCAGTCTAAGTGTACACTTAAATTGCGCAAAAAAGTCCGCGGTCTAAGTGATCATTTAGACCACGGAGAATTATTTTTCCGTGGTCTAAGTGAACACTTAGACCGTGCATATGACAGTCTCCGTAGTCTAAGTGATTATTTAATAAAATTTTAATTTAAAGTAAAATATTAATAATTTAATTAAAAAACTAAATTCTCATTTAAATAATTAAATATTTATAAATTAATTAAAATAATAAATTGGTACTTAAATAATAAAAATTTGTACGAACATTCATGAAATTAAATTGTTTGGAAACGGAAAAAATGATATGATAAATTACAAAGTTAGAATACATGCAAACTACTAAAATACTATAAAAGCAGACGCGCCGCCGAGTCCCCCGTCTCCAGCCGTGTCGTCGTCGTCATCGGAGTATAGCTTCGGAGGAGGTTGACACTGTCGTCGAGCCTGATTTTCCATGAGGGTGACGAGTTGGGATATCTGCGTTTCTTGCGCATCAAGCCTCTGACGCATAGATTGATTTTCCTCCCGTGCGAGTCGAGCCTCTTCAAAGGCTGCTTGGACGGCCGCAGCCTGAGTACTTTTCCTCGCCGAACATCTCGTAGATGAGTCGGAGGACAAATCTCGTTGGACCTTGCGTCCCATCCCCCTAACCTCCTTGCCAGCTCTACGACCGTATATCTCATCGGCGATTGCAATTTGGCTCTCCATCGATAGAGGAGGCAGGTCTTCTGGCGGCAAATCCGGGTGTGCAAGTTGCGTGTTGGCCAATTCCTCCTGCGCCCGTTCTACCAACCTCGCTTGAAAAAAATAATAAAAATTAAATATTTATAAATTTGTACGAAAGTTTATAAATAATAATTAAATAATAACTACGCTAATTAAAAGCACACATATATCACTTATGCTGTATTGACTTGCTTCATTCTCGAGCCTAGGCGTCACGTACGCGCTGACGCTAGCATCCAGATAAGGGTGTTTGGAGCCCTTATCTCTGTGCTCCCTGGCTATTTTGATCATCTGCTTGGAGCCCGAGCTATGATGTTTGTCCTTCTTCCCCCGGTTGGTCTTGTTGATGTTGGAGAATTTCTGTTGGACAACATAAATCATTAATTAATAAGTAACTAAAATAAAAATAATTCAATTCTCTTAATTTAAATGAAAAAATATCACCTTATGTTCTTCTCCTTGGAAGTGGTTACACAACCACTCCCACTCATCTTTCCTATCTCCACGCAGTTCTACGGGGGTAGGCACGGGGCCAATATCGTCATAATACTTATGAAGCTTGTACTTCCAATCACGATAGATGGCGTTAGCGGTTTGGTTGATGTGCCAAAGCATCTCCGGTGTAGGATCCACCTCATATTGTTCCTATAAGAAATAAATAGAAAATTATAATTGTATATATTATGAAATTACGATTTTTATTGGTTATTAGAAAATAAATTTAAAATTGTACGTATTACGTACCGAAAGTTCTTTAAACACTTTCGCCTTCTCTTCATCTAGCAACTCCTTCCAAGTAGGGGCAGTCATACGAACCCTGTTGCGAAGGATTGACCCGATGTTGTGCGCTGAGAGACTAGCTAGCTGAGATGTGGGAGGGCCATTGGTGAATTCGTCATACGGAAACTGGATCTTCTTCCCGGTGGCCTTGAACAATTTCTCGGATTTTCCGCTTTTGACGAGACCGCGAGTCCTTTTGGGTTGAAGGTCTGTCGAGGCCCTCCTGAGTTTCCTCCGGGCGCTGTAGAGGATAGATTCAGAGGAGGCCGACGACGCCTGAGCACTTTCTGCCATGGACGTCGGACCGGAATGAGCGTCATCACCGGTCGGGATAAGTGGGGCAGCGGGAATTTCCCCATTGGGCGCTGTCGAAGGACCAGAGTAGAGCATCATCGGCCTACTTGCTCTGCCGTTGTCCTCCTCTAAATCCCAACCGACTTGCTCTGCCAAGCGTCAGAGTAGAACATCTTCGACCTCCTTTTGGGCCTTTATCTTTCCCGACGGGGCCATTTTAACCTAGGAGTTGTTAAAATATTATTATCATAACAATTATATTTAAAAAATTACGATAATTATTTACAAGTATTAAGTGCGCCTAAGATTTAAATAGAGTACACTAGCTTGCATTTTGGGTCGTTCAATGGATGTGCGACCCGCGCGATAAAGTATAAAGTTTCAATCAATCAGCCTTGGTTCAATCGAAAAACATGGCCAGTTAGGGATAGAGATAACCCGAGAGGCAGGACTAATTTCGACAAAACACCCCGAGACTAACTAAATGAATGGTATATACACTATTGTTGTTAGTCTTTCTTAGATCCAAAACCTGTCACCAGTCATAACCCGTTTCTAGACACCATGTTCGATATTCAGCCAATCTTTCAAAAATTTACACTCCCTCAAGTCGTTTGCAAACTCCGCTCTCAACCTCGTGTCCATAACTTCACTTAGGTTATGGTGTGCGGTGATGAAATCCACACATCACGAGGGGTTAAGAAGATAAGCTGGGAAATGAGGCGCCATCTATTCCAAATAGTGCGACTTAATAAATCAAACTTATGTACTAAATTTAAATCAAAGACTACAAATTTACTACAAAATTTCTATAATTACCAATTTATTATTTTTAATAATTCACCGATTTACCATATTTACTACAAAATTACAATATTAATTACAACAATATTTACAAATTATAATTACATGCAATAATTACCAATTATACTATTAATTAAAACAATACTTAATTATAATAATTAATTATTATTTACCATGCCTTTACAATAATAATTATTCATTTACTAACCAATATTAATTATTATTACTAATATATTATTTTCACTAAGTAATTTACCAATTTATTAATTAAATTATAATTATGTTAAAAATTTAAAATATTACCTAAAAGATGAGTCGCAGGAGAGAGGAGGGAGTCGCCGGAAAGTCGCCGGATTTTTGGTCGCCGGAGAGTCGCCGGAGGAGGGAGGCGGGATTTTTGGAAGAGAGTGAGAGAGAGAGAGAGAGAGAAAGAGAGGAGAGAGGAGGATTGATTTGAGAATGGGATGAGGAAAAGAGGATCAACCACTGCCTTTATATACAGTTTCATCTAAGTGCGATGAGGAAAAGAGGATCAACCACTGCCTTTATATACAGTTTCATCTAAGTGCACTTGGACAACGAAAAGGGGCATTTCCGTCGTCTAAGTGAACCGTTTTAAAAATTTTAACCGGTGCCCAATTAATTTGGCGGGTGGGAGTTAACCGCCTTAATTTTGGGAAGCGTTTCAAATTTGACTTAGACGACGGAGATAGGTTTCTCCATCGTCTAAGTCAAATTTGAACCATTTTCCCAAAAGATTGGCGGTCGTAATTGGACCGCCATGATTCTTCAACCTAGAGGACGGAGACATACATCTCTGTCGTCTAGGTGGTCACCTGGATGACGGAGAGGGCCTTTTTCCGTCGTCCAGGTGGTCACTTGGATGACGGAGAAGGTTAAACTCCGTGGTCCAAGTGAAATTTACGTTAAATTAATTTTTAAAAATAATTTGCAAGGAAGTTGCCGATTTTTCATTCGAATGAAATAGTCGTAAAATATCGATTAACGCATCCTATATATAAACAATTGAATTTGAAACGACGAATAATCTTACATCTTTAAACTTGTTAAGTATCTACTGATCTTTATAACTTAAGTGTTATTAAGTATAGACTCATTGCATATCGATATTAACGAAATTGAATTTGGACAAAACAACCGTTGGATACATTCGCCGTAAGACAATATATAATTAGAATAATTTTCAGAAAATAGTAAGTTCGTGAAGGGTTTCATCGGCACAGTCAACCGCAAAACCGAAATTCTGACAAACCGGAAACGTGGATACACGAAAATTCGTAACTCCTGTTTTGGAACCGTCGAAGCTCACACTCTAAGAATTGTTTACTCTATGGCCTTGAAGAAAATAATATGCATTGGGACATGGTCTAGATGGTCGTTGTCTAAGATAAAATTACGAAATCTGAACTTAAACGACGCAAACTCACGTTTGCATCGTCCAAGTGAGTACTTAGACGACGCAAATGGGTGTTTGCGTCATCCAAGTGAGTACTTGAACGACTCAAACACTCGTTTGGGTCGTCTAAGTGAAAAATCCCTTAATTTAGGGTTGGGCCTTAGGGTTTAGGGTTTAGGGTATACTTAGATGACGGAAACATCCGTTTGCGTCGTCTAAGTACTATTTTATAGATTTAGGATTTTATAAATATATATAGGTATAATTTAGGGTTTAGTATTAATTGTGTTTAATTACCTTAGTATGGAGTACGAAAAGTCATTTTTTCGTCTCCGTTTTAATTGTTGCGCGTGAAAGTTAATTAATGTGATTATATTCGATCGATCAAATTATCGATCGATCCGATCCTCCGATCCGGATGGATTAATTAATTGATTAATTTTAATTTACATCGGTCGAACTGACCACACTATGTAATTAATTATTAAATTAATTAAGTACGTACAAAATTAATAGTTGTACATACGTACTCGTCCTCATAATATATATATTAATTAATTGATTGATCATGTATCATATATTACAATAATTAAAATAATTAATTACCAATTAATATTCCTCGTCGTTATATTGTACTCTTCGTCATAATCGTCATCATCCTCATCCTCGTTATCCGATTGCTCCTCCTCCTCATCATACTCAACATCGTCGGACGAATAACCTGAGTCCTCGTCCCCGTCCTCGTCCTCGTCCTGTGCGTCTTCTTCATCTACCTCATTAATTGCATCAATAATCTCATCTTCAGCTAGATCTGTACCACCATCAAGCATGGGTAAGCGTTCGCCATCTTGAACCAGGTCCATTATGTCGGAGCAGAAAACAGAAGTATTAGGCTCATGATTGGTAGGAATGTCTCTTTCCGGTTCATTAGCATCTTCAGTTGTCGTAGTATTCCATATTCCTCGATGAGAGATATGGTTCACTGTTTCCACCCTTCATCAGTTTTCGGATCATCGAGATAGAACACCTGCCTAACTAAGGTGACGAGAGCGAAAGGCTTATCCTTATACCATCTTGAGTTTGTATCGACTGATAAAAGTCTCAGGTCTTCCTTTGTACGCTTAAACCATTTGCACTTGAATAGGAAAACGTTGACATCATTCCCGTAACATAGCTGAATGACATATACAATAGCCCCGTAATATAGATAATTGTCTTTCCCAACCGTTACCCCACTGTTTTGTGTTCTTCTTCCTTCATCACGGGCCATTGAATGGAACTTTACACCGTTCACAAAACATCCGGGGTAAATATAATTAATCAGTTTCTTTACTAGCAAGTGCTTTGGCAAGGACCACCACCCCCCGTGGTTTTTGGATTTTTGTAGATCAATCATCTACGAAAATGGAAAAATTTAAGGGTTTACTTTCTACAAACATGATCAATATGTATATAAACTAAATACCGAGTCATACGTACATACGTACCCATTGGAAGAAATAATCAAGGAACTATTCTTCTTAACCATTTTCTCAAACCACGCCGAACTCTTGTCCGAATTTAACGCCTTAAGCCTCTCCCTGTATGACATCATGTACGGCTCAACTTCATTACAGTCTCGCAACACTACCTAATGTGCCTCAATAAGTTCTTCCCGTGTTAACGATTCCTTTAATACTCCTATAAACGGTCGTACGACATTTGTGACGACAGAAAGATTGATGCGGGCACTGGGATCAGAGGCAGTGGGAGGTGGTGGATCTTTGAGGTACCTGTTGCAGTAAGTAACACACTCATGCATTAGGTATGTCTCGGCTATGGAGCCATCCGGGGCCGACCTGTTTTTGACGAATCCTTTATACTGTCCAAGCTGTCTATAAATTCAAACGTTCAATTAATAAATTGTAGAATATGTACATATATATATAGCTACTAATCTCCAGTGGAACAAGTTATGAATCGAAAAACTTGTATAATTAATTAGTTGTACGTACCTTTGTTGAGGATACATCCAAGTGTACTGGACCAGACCAGAAATGAGCACCTGCTCGGGCAGGTGGATCATTAGATGAATCATGATGTCAAAGAAAGCAGGGGGGAAATCTTCTCTAGTTTGCAAATGATGTGCACAATTTGTTGTTGCAGTTCCACCACATCTGACTTCTTTAATTCTCTGGCGCATAACCCCTACCACCATCTGCACAATGCCACTATTGGTTCTACGACGTCACGAGGCAAATATTGGCGAATTACCACTGTAATCAGACGTCGCAGCATAACGTGATAGTCATGTGTCTTTAGACCAACAAACTTGTGTTGCACCTCGTCCACTGCTCCGGTTAACGAACACTCTTAAACCAGTGAAATATAGAACGTCTAAGTGTCGGCTTCACTGTGTATGGTGCAGCTGGCATCTTGTTGTACACTCATCTCCTATCCCTCCTCAACCACAAGGGACGACGTAGATTCATTGATTCCAGATCTATGCGCGCTTTGGGAGTATCTTTAGTCTTGAACTTAATACCGAGAATTGTTCTCACCACGCTGTCGCACACATTCTTTTCTATATGCATCGCGTCTAAGTTGTTCCTCAGCTTCAACTTCGACCAGTAAGGGAGTTCAAAGAATATACTCTTGTGATGCCAATAGTTGAGATCATGTGGAGGTATTGGATTGCAGTTCTTTACATCCACGTCATTAGTCAACACACCAAAGTCGAAATAGCTCAACCTCTCTAAAATCTCTTCGCCCGACCAACTAAGGGGTTTAGGATTGTTCTCTACCATCCCGTCGAAATGAGCTTCATCTTGTAGCCACGGGTGGTCGTGAGGAAGCCATCTACGGTGCCCCAAGAAACACACATTCCCCACGTGCCAACTAGAGTTCACGTCATCTAAACATATAGGACATCCATTATATCCTTTCGTCCTACAGGCTGCCAACATCCCATACGCAGAAAAATCGCTGATCGTCCACATTACGGCAGCCCTTATCGTGAACATCGTGTCAATGAATTTGTCATAAGTTGGGACTCCATTTTGCCATAACAGTTTCAGCTCGTCGATCAAAGGTTTGAGGTAGACATCTAAGCACTTCCCGGAGATTTAGTACCTGGAATTAGAAGAGTAAGGAAATTAATTTCCTTGTTCATGCACATCCACGGAGGCAAGTTGTACGGCATCACAATAACTGGCCAATTGCTGACGGCGCAAAGTCTCCAAATTCTCTGTCGAAATGTTTGAAAGCCTCCCCATTCGCTGAGGACATTGTCATCTATTTGCTTTTCTGCATATCATCGCATCACCTCTGCTGTGTATAGAGACTTGTACTGGCACTGCAATCTGGGAATCAAGGGAAAATATCGAACAACTTTCACAAGAATTCTCTTTTTCGAACTCTTCCTATTCAACTCATATCTGCACTGGCCACATATGGGACAATAGTCCAAATCTTTATACTTTTTGTAAAACAGCACACAATCATTCGGACATGCGTCAATTATCCTGTACTTTAGGCCGAGGCTGCTCAAGATATTTCTAACCTTATAATGAGATTTAGGAAGATTGTGATCATCAGGAAGAAACTTACATATTTGTTCCTGAATTTCGTCAAAAGCACTTACTAACATTTTGTGCTTCACTTTTATCTTCATTTGCTCCATCACATATTGCAACACATTCTCTCGACATCCAGGGTACACCGGTGTCTGCGCTTCAAGTAGCATCCTGTTGTACTTATCCATCTCACTAGTGTCAATGGCCAAGCTGGCAGCGGAGAATGTGTCATCATGCTCATGAGTGGCATTATAACCTCCCTCTTGGTGTTGGTGTCCACCATGACTAAATCCCGGAAATGCATCATGAACCAAATCTACAATTGGGTTCCAAGCAGGGGGCCGGCACCACTGCCCTGGATGAGGCGCCATGGTAACTGGATGAGGCACCATGCTGAGCTGAAGTCTACTGCTTCACCATGCTCGCTCCAGGTAGTGTAACTCCACATCATACCATTTTCGTACAGGTGTTGTACCATAACATTAACCTCTACATACTGACAATCAGGACATTTTTGGCACGGACACCTGAAACGCTTCTTTCCCTGACCATGTTCCATCGCAAAATTCACAAATTTGCTAATTTCATCCATATACCGGACATCACTTCTATTCCGCAAATTCATCCAACTCTTGTCCATACTTCTATGAAATTTAATAATTAATTATCATATTAGTCAATTAACTATTAATTCTATATATATACAAATTTTCAAGTAATTATTAAGCTATTATATATATACACAAATTTTCAACTACCTTAATTAAATTAAATTATGAATTAATTACTTTCAATAATTATCTTTATTATCTATTGGTGAATATACGTACGTACTCTACATCAATTACTTTAATATGTTTATCATGCATGTACGTGTTAACTAAATATTAACCAAATTTTTAAACATCCATGTATATATACGTACTACTGGTCGATCTATATTAATTGACTAATATATATATATATCATCAATTACCTAACTTAATTATAAATATATATTAGACGTACTAATTAATTAACAATGCAATCAATAAAACGTACAAATTAATTACATATATATACGTTAATGGTGTTGGGAAATTAACTATGTACATACCTAGCCTTCTCCGATATATGGAGAATCGATGGTCGGAGCCGAAGATATATATAGTGCTAGCTAGTTTGAATTGCATGCATGTATGTACGCGTGAGGAGAGTCTGATCATGACAGGAAGAGAGTTGAGACGATGAGGATGAAGTTGAGACGAGCAAGCGGAGAGGAAGAGAGTTCGACATGGAACGTATATAATGATTCACTTGGACGACAGAGTGTCGGTCCGTCGTCTAAATGGCCACTTAGAGGATGGATTGGGCACTTCTCCATCGTCCAAGTGCTTACAAGGACGACAGAGAACTTCTCCGCGGTCCAAGTGGCCACTTGGACCACGGCGTGTCGGTCCGCGGTCCAAATGGATAGGTGGACAAAGGATGCTTTCTCCTCAGTCCAAGTGGACACTTGGACGATGGAAACAAACTTCTCCGTCGTCCAAGTATCCACTTGGACAGTGGAGACTTTCTCCGCGGTCCAAGTGCAACTTGGACGACGAATAGAGTAAGGTTCTGCGGTGTAAGTGCATTTTTCTTGTAGTGATAATTGGACTTTTTTACATAGAAGGCGCATGTATTAATTTTTCGTCGTCTAAGATAGCACTTAGACGACGCAATTAAGTAAATCTGTCGTCTAAGTGATTTCTTATACGACGCCTAAAAATGGTGTCGGTCCGTCGTCTAAGACTCTACTTAGAAAACACATGTCTATGCGTCATTCTCTAAGTGTTGTCTTAGATGACGCAAATCCATTATGTCCTCTTAGACAATACTTAGACGATGACATATAGACTTGCGTCGTCTAAGTAAAGTCTTAGATGACGCAAGTATATACGTCGTCGTCTAAGTGTTGTCTTAGATGACGTAATGGATTTGCGTCGTCTCAGACCTTTTAGACGACGGAGGTGGTAAGCTTCCGTCGTCTAAGAGGCTTTTTCTGGTAGTGAAAGCTTGTCTTGTCTGCTCAGACGACGTCAACGCTAGTTGGCACGCAGGGAATATGTGTTTCCTGGGTCACCATAGATGGCTTCCTCGTAATCACATGTGGTGAAACAATAAGGATGAACTTGACGAGATAGTAGAGAAAAATTCGCAACCCAGACAATGGTCTGGCGAAGAGATGTTTGAGAGGTTAATCGACTTTGATTTTGGTATGTTGGGCGATGGCGATGATGTGAAGAAGCTCAATCCAAACCCTTTAGATGAGCTTAATATTGGTATCACATGAGTATTTTCTTTGAACTACCTTACTGGTCGAAGCTAAAACTTAGGAACAACCTAGATGTCATGCACATAGAAAAGAATGTGTGTGACAGCGTGGTGAGAACAATTCTTAGTATTAAGCTCAAGACTAAGGATACTCCCAAAGCCCAAAAAGATCTTAAAACTATGATTTTTTACCGTACCTTGTGCATAAAAGAAAGATGGAATAGATGTGTACAACAAGACTCCTGATGCACCTAACATAGTGAAGCCCGCACTGAGGGATACTGTATTCAGCTGGTTTAAAAGTGTTCGGTACCTATCCAATTATACATCAAATATATATCGATGTGTCAATGTTGGGGCTCACAAGTTCTATGGTCTAAAGACTCATGACTGCCATGTTATATTGCAACGTCTGATTCCAGTGGTAATTCGACCTTATTTGCCTAAAGACGTCCACGAACCAATAGTTGCATTGTGCAGATGGTTACAGAGGTTATGTGCCAAAGAATTGAAGAAGTCGGATGTTCTCGAACTACAACAAGAAATTTTCCATATCCTTTGCAAATTAGAGACGATTTCCCCCCTTGCTTTCTTTGGCATCATGATTTACCTCATAGTCCACCTTCCCGAATAGGTGCTGCTTTCAGGTCTGGTCCACTACACTTGGATGTATCCTTAGGAAAAGTACAATTTTTAAATGTAACTAAATTTGTTAAACACTATTTTTATCATTTATATATATACATATATATATTTATTTTCTTACATGTAATGTGAAATAAATTTTACCTCATTGTATTGTAGACAACTCGAACAGTACAAAGGATTCGTCAACAATAAAGGTGCCCCGGATGGCTTTATAGCCGAAACATACGTAATGCATGAGTGTGTAACATACTGCAGCATGTACCTCAAAGATCCAGTACAGACCGCCGCCTCCAATACACATGTTAACCATAATATTTCAGTCATCACAGATGTTGTGCGACCGTTTAGAGGAGTGTTAAAAGAAAAATTAACTCAGGTAAAACTTAATGAATCCCATTGGGTAGTGTTGCGAGACTGTGACGCGGTCGACCACTTCATGAAAGCTTACAGAGCAACAATTCGGGCATCCGAACTGGGCAAGAGTGATCTCTGGGTTGAAAGACAAGTGAAGAAGAGGTTCCCTAATTATTTCCTTCACTGAGTATATTAAAACCTCGGTCTATAGGTTTTGTGCCTACTTTATTTGACGTTGAGAAATTCAGATGTTGATTTTTTGGTGTTTTTGCCTTCGTAGTGTTTTTTCTTAATTTGTGCGTGCATGCAGGTTTATGGTTTTCTTTAATTTTAGGGATATCTATGTCAAATTTTTGATAGAAATTTATTCTTTAAACAGACATTCATATATCTTATTCACAATTTTGTAGATTAATAATCTATACAATTCGGATGACCACGAGGGGTGGTGGTCATGAAAAAAGCATAATTTGGCCCACAAGCCGATTAAACACCATATTTATCCTGCATATTTTGTCAACGGTGTAAAGTTTCATTCAGTTTGCTGAGATGAAGGAAGAAAAACACAAAACAGTGGGATCGTGGTAGGATAAAGTGATGCTGTATATTACGGGGTTCTTCTTAATGTCGTTCAACTGCTATATGGGAGTGATATAAAAGTTTTTATATTCAAGTGTAAATGGTTCAAGTGTACGAAAGAACATCTATGCCTTATATTAGTTGATACAAACTAAAGTTTGTATCAAGATAAGTCATCCGCTCTTGTCACCTTAGTCAGGTAGGTGTTCTATCTGGATGATCCAAAATTGGGTGGAGGTTGGAAAATAATCTACAATATGTCCCACCGAGGAATATGGAGTGCCGCAACACTTGAAGAGACGTCAACATTAAATACACAAGGGAATAATGTCGATGCATATAAAGAGCCTAGTCCTTGTGTCGTTCCCGACACAAGGCAACTGATTTGATTTAACAAAATCTTACCGGAACCTGATACTGATAAGGATCTACTAAAAAGGAGATCGAGGACCTAGAATATATTTATGCCTCTGAAGATGAGCTAGAGGATGAAGATTTCATCTTATATGATGATGATGATGACGATGATGATGATGGAGAATATGATTCTGAGGATCAAGAACCTGTTCAGAGGGAGGAGGAAGACATTGATGAAGATTGTGATGATGAAAGTGCTTCATATATATGTATATATGTAATACTTAATTATAACTACTTAATTGATTGAGAGAATTAGATCGAGATCGAACTTAATAATTAATTTGTAAGCGTACCAATTAATTTGATCGATCGATGATATTGGAATTTATACGCGTACGAATTTAGATTATTTTTAATATGTCTTACCCTTACAGGAATGATATTGAAATAAACAAAAGAAAAATGACAAGTTAAAGAAGACTGCTTAGATAACGAAACCGAAATGTTTCCTCGTGTAAGTAAACCTTAGATGACGAAACCGAAATGTTTCGTTGTCTAAGGTTTACTTACACGACGAATATTCCGTCGTCTAAGTGAAACCAAACCCTTAACTCTAATGCACTAAACTCTAACCCTTTTTCCTAAACCCTGAAAATATTAAATGACGAAATAATGTGTTTCGTCGACTAAAGATTTCTAAGACGATGAAAGTTGTTAACTTTCGTCGTCTAAGTATTACTTTGACCGAAATGACGATGTGCTTGACTACGTTGATCAAACCCTTAACAAACTTCGTTAATAGACTTAATATGTAAAATTTTCAATAATTTATATCTAATTGGAATATAAAATATCAACATAAGTAAAAATGCTCGTAATGTCAGAAATAATTTTACAATTACAAATTTATAATCGTATCAATTTTTTTTAACTTTAGTCAGTATTCGTAAAACTACATCAATCGAATACAAACACATTCTAAAATGGCTTCAATTTTTTTCTTCAATGTCATATTAATACCACAGTTACATCTAATGGTTGCTTTCTTATAATTCTCATGCATATATCCTCAATATTTAAATTATGATTTTTCTCCCAAAATAAAGAAAATATATACTAAGGCGATGAAACACTGCATCCTCAATATTTAAATTATGGTTTTTCTCCCAAAATATATACTTATGATTTTTCTCCCGATTTTCTCCAATTTCTGGAAAACGGCGAGGCCGACGCCACCTTCGACCCACCGAAGCTAACGACACCCCCCTCACCACAGAAGCCGCCCCTGCCCCGTGACCGTCGTTCCCGATTTTGGCTCTCTCTCTCTCTCATCTGACTTACCGAACTGGCACCGCCGTTACTGCTCTCTCCGACCGTCGTGGGCTGAGCTCTTCTCTCTTCCGACCTCGTCCCCTCACTGCCGCCGTCTCTCTATTCCATACCTCACCACCGCCGCCGTCGTCTTCTCTCTTGATCCTCGATCCTCACTTGACCCAACCCAAATTTTGGTTTCTCTCTCTATATAAAGTTGCCGGGAATTTGATGATTGATGGAGGTGTGATTGATGATTGAATTTGATGATTGCTATTATGATTAAGGATGATTAGATGATATTGGATTGCTAGGTTCATATTGGATTGCTACTGTGATATCTATTGTGATATGTGTTGTTTCGGGTTGTGTTAGTGATGATGTTAGTTAGAGCTATCATTTTGGATAAAACAGATGATGTATATGTGTGTTTGCAATTGAGTGGATGAATTGACATGTATATGTGTTGAAGTATATGTGTTGCAGTATTGATTGACAATATGTGTTAATGTTGTCGTATGGTTAATTTGGAATGATTATGCCATTTTTGACTGTTTTGAGTTGGTTGATGCAAGTTATGGAGAGTTTGGTAAATATAGTTTTTGGACGTACATATTGTTTGGTGTTTAGTTTTTGTTGCAGGCCGTTAAGATGCCGAAAAGGTGCACAACAGAAGAGAATGATGCGTATTATCAATCTCTATCATGACAAATGAGTTGGGCTCAACTGCAAACCCAACCATCAAATGAGTCCGGGATGGGTAGTGCACACAGAGGATTCTGAATGCTCCTAATGAAGAGATTCTAGCTCAAAACGCCTCGACGTCGTCATAACCCCCTCAATCTTTCAATGAAGATTCTGCTTGCGTTAGCGCGAGACGACCAAAATGAAACAAGAGGGACCCTTCACTTCCACCCCCCAAACACACTCGGAGAATTTGCAATGGAAGTAAAGACGAGAACCTAAAAAGATAATGGAAGGGCAAAAGATCAATGTGTCGTTAAATGCATTCACCCAATGCCCGGAAGCAAGGAAGCTGACTAGTTTGACTGCTCATCTGATCGGGGGTATTGTATAGAGCCACGTATGTATGATAGCCCCTTCTTGGGAAGAGCTCCCTGAGGAGGTCAGATTCAACGTGTTCCGCGGACTCACAGTAATAGAGTATTTTTTTCGTAATTGATCACAAATTATAGTGTTTATTGTTTTTAATTTTTTTAAATAAATTTTTTATTAGGCACATTTTAATTATTATCATAGTCCGGAGATGGTGGACTACATAAGGATTGGAAGTACGCATTCCACAAGACGTACAAGGAAAACCCTGGAAAGACACCAAAGGAGTTCAAGAAAGGAAGGGAGGACAAGTGGGAGTGGTTGAAAGCACACTTTGAGTCCGATAAGTTTAAGGTTCGTAGTTAATATT
The DNA here is from genome assembly GCA_946800695.1 of Geum urbanum. Classification (NCBI taxonomy): domain Eukaryota; kingdom Viridiplantae; phylum Streptophyta; class Magnoliopsida; order Rosales; family Rosaceae; genus Geum; species Geum urbanum. Next base: position 25,573,311 of record OX327000.1, read on the forward strand.
CCTCCACATGGTTGAACGTCTTTTTTACCCAATATATGAGTAGCTAGCAATTTCATCATTACACTCTATTTGGTATACACACAAAAAACTTTAAACAATGATACTATCAAGTTCTATAAAAGAAGATCACTGAAAAATAACATATAAAAAAACTATTGAATAATGATTAACTGCATACTAATTTATATTGTTGTGAAACAGTTAACATCATAGAAGAACAAAACTAATCGTGACAAGAAACAGTTGCACCATAGATCGGACTCCTGCAAGATGTTTAACCTGACGTTGGAACACTTGGAAAAAGGTTCGAAATACCCGCTGATATCAGGCGGCATTTGTGCTTACAATAGGTTAGAACAACACGAACATCTCGGGACTCAACATGCCATAAATAACAATTTTTTCCAAATTAATTGAATTTAATTTTACTGTTGGTTATCCATAATTTGGATCATGATTAATTAGAACATAAAATTTTGTTCAATTCTCTTAGAAGTTGGTTTAGTTGGCTAATTAAAACATGATTATGAGCATAAGAGTGTGGGTTTGTGTATTACAACAAGTGCTTAAATGCTTTATAATACTTAATTGTGTTAGTAACATGTGTATTATAATCTAATAAGAAAGATATGAGTTTTTGGAAGTGTTTTAATCAAGGTAGTTTAATTAATTAATAAGCCCTGAGGTTGTATAATAAAAAAAAAAATTTTGACATTCATATATTGTTCATGTTAATTTTAGGAGAGGTTGAAACAAATGGCCGACGAGAATTTGGCAGAAATGCAGTTGCAGTTGCCCGAGATGACGCTTGAAGAGATGCCTTCTCTTTCATAGGAGACATAGATAGAAATTATAGATGAAGTCTTCGGTAGTCGACCTGGGAATGAGGTTCATTGTCTTGGATGGGGAGTCTAGCAAAATTTGAGCAAGTCGTCACAATTGAGGAGTCAGTGTTCGAATGCCACAGATAAGAAGGAGCAAATACAAGCGACCCAGGAGGACTCTTGAGCAGCCCAGGAGGACGCTCGTAAGGATCGGGAGGAGACTCAAGCAACGACAGCTCGAATGGATCAGATTGAACAATTAATCCCCTTCATGTCGGCTAAGCTAGGCATAGATCTCAATTCTATTTTTCAGCCGTTTGACACTCCTCGGGATCCTCCTGGACACGATGACGACATGATCCGAGCATGGGGATTAAAATTTCATGTAGACCACGGAAATCAATTCTCCGTGGTCTAAGTGGTTATTTATTTATTTTAAAATTAAATTTTAAATTGTTGTAAAATATTAATAATTTAATTTGAAAACTCCAATCTCATTTAAATAATTAAATATGTTAAAATTAATTAAGTAAAATAAATTGGTAATTACTTAATTAATTAAATAATAAAAATTAATTTGTACATGCATACATGAAATTAAATATTGTTCGGAATCGGGAAAAAACGATATAATTAACTACACAAATTAACTACTAAAATATTGGAGGAGCAGATGCGCCGCCGAGTTCCCCGCCTCCAGCCTGGTCATCGTCGTTGGGGTATGGGTTCGGAGGAGGTTGACACTGTCATCGAGCCTGATTTTCCATGAGGGCGACGAGTTGGGCTATCTGCGCTTCTTGTTGATCAAGCCTTTGACGCATAGATTGATTTTCCTCCCGTGCGAGTCGAGCCTCTTTATAGGCTGCTTGGACGACTGCAGCATGAGTACTTTTCCTCACCGAACCTCTCGTAGATGATGAGTTGGAGGTCGACAAATCTCGAATCACCTTAGGTCCCATCCCCCTAACCTCTCTTCCAGCTGTACGACCGTATACCTCATCGGCGATTGCAATTTGGCTCTCCATCGATAGAGGAGACAAGTCTTCGGGCGGCAAATCTGGGTATGCAAGCTAAATGTTGACCAATTTCTCCTGCGCACGTTCTACCAACCTTGCCTAAAAAATAATAATTAAAATATAATTAAATAATAATTAAATAATAACTACGATAATTAAAAGCACATATATATATCACTTACGCCGTATTGACTCGCTTCATTCTCGAGCCCAGGCGTCATTTACGAGCTTATGCTAGCATCTAGATGAGGGTGTTTGGAGCCCTTATCCCTGTGCTCCTTGGCTATTTGAATCACTTGTTTGGCGCCGGAGGTATGGTGTTTGTCCTTCTTCCCCCGGTTGGTCTTGCTGATTTCGGAGAATTTCTGTTGGACAACATAAATCATTAAAAAATTAATGAGCAACTAAAATAAAAATAATTCAATTCTCTTAATTTAAATTAAAAATTAAACACCTTATATTCTTCATCTTGGAAGTGGTTACACAACCACTGCCACTCATCTTCCGTATCCCCACATAGCTCTATGGGGGTAGCCACGGGGCCGATATTGTCGAAGTACACATGAAGCTTGTACTTCCAATCACGGTACATGGAGTTGGCGGTTTGGTTGATATGCTTAAGCATCGCCGGTGTGGGATCCACCTCATATTGTTCCTATCAGAAATAAATAGAAAATTATAATCGTATATATTATGAAATTGTAATTTTTATTGGTTATTAGAAAATAAATTTAAAATTGTACGTATTACGTACCGAAAGTTCTTTAAACAGTTTCGCATTCTCTTCATCCGGCAACTCCTTCCAAGTAGGGGCAGTCATACGAACCCAGCTACGAAGGATTGACCCTATGCTATGCGCTGAGAGACTAGCTAGTTGAGCTGTGGGAGGGCCACCGTTGAATTCGTCGTACGGCAAATCGATCTTTTTCCCAGTCGCCTTGAAAATTTTCTCTGATTTTTCGCCTTTGACGAGACCGCGAGTCCTTTTGGGTTCCGGGTCAGTCGGGGCCCTCCTGAGCTTGCACCGGGCACTATAAAGGATAGATTCAGAGGAAGCCGAGGTCGACGACGCCTAAGTACTTTCTGCCGAACCGGGCGTCCGACCGAATTGGGCGTCGTCATCACCGGTCGGGATAACTGGGGCAGCGGGAATTTCCCAAATGGGCGATGTCGACGGACCAGCTGAAGGGTCCGGAGAGAGCGCGTCGTTGCCCTGCTGTAATTCCCAACCGACTTGCTCCGCCAAGCGTCGGAGCATAGCATATTCGGCCTCCTGTTGGGCCTTTTTCTTTCCCGACGGAGCCATTAAAACCTAGGAGTTGTTAAAATACCTGATTACCATAATAATTATATAAAAAAATTTATAGTAATTACACCTTAGTATTGAGTGCGCCTAAGATTTAAATAGAGTACACTAGCTTGGTATTTGGGTCGTTCAATGGACGTGCGACCCGCGCGATAAAGTGTAAACTTTCAATTAATCAGCATTGGTTCAATCGAAAAACATGCCCAGTTCAGGATAGAGATAATGCAAGAGGCAGGACTAATTTTGACAAAACACCCCGAGGCTAACCAAATCAATGGTATATACTCTATTGGTGTCGTCTTTCTTCGATCTAAAACCTGTCACCAGTCATAACCCGTTTCTAGACACCATGTCCGACATTCAGCCAATCTTTCGAAAATTTACACTCCCTCAAGTCCTTTGCAAACTCCGCCCTCAACCTCGTGTCCATAACTTCACTTTGGTTATGGTGTGCCGTGATGAAATCCACACATCACGAGGGGTTAAGGAGATAAGCTAGGAAATGAGGCGATATCTATTCCAAAGAGTGCGACTTAATAAACCAAACTTAATTATGTACTAAATTTAAATTAAAGACTACCAATTTACTACAAAATACTCATAATTATCAATTAATTATTTTTAATAATTCACTAGTTTACCATATTTACTACAAATTGACAATATTAGAACAATATTTACAAATTATAATTACATGCAATAATAATCACCAATTATACTATTAATTAAAATAATATTTAATTACAATAATTAATTATTATTTATCATGCATTTACAATAATAATTATTCATTTACCAATATAATTACTTATTATTACCAATAATAATTATTACTATTAATTAATTTTAACTAATAATTATTCATTTACTAATAATTATTATTACCAATAATTAATTATCATTACCAATAATAATTATTACTAATATATTATTACTAATAATTTATTTTTACTAGTAATTATTCATTTACTAATAATTATTATTACTAATATATTACTAATTAATTAACAAATTTACAAATTAAATAATTACTTTAATAATAATGATGTTAAAAAATATAATTATTCCCTAAAAGGAAAGTCGCCGGAGTAGCGAGTCGCCGGAGAGAGGGAAACGCCGGAATTTTGGTCGTCGGAGCGTCGCCGGAGGAGGGAGGTCGGAGCTTTTGAGAGAGAGTGAGAGGAAAGGAGAGGAGGAGAAATGAGATGGGATGAGGAAAAGAGAGAAATGCAGTGGCTATATATAGAGTTTCACTTACACGACGGAGCCTTATTTTCCGTCGTCTAAGTCAACCGTTTCAAAATTTTGAAACGGCGCCCAATTAATCGGCGGAATGGTTTCAACCGCGTTAGTATTCGGCGCCGTTCCAAATGTTGACTTAGACGACGGATAATAGATTCTCCGTCGTCTAAGTCAACTTTCGAAACGGCGCCAAAAATTAAGGCGGTATGATCAACCGCCAAGGGTTTTGAACCTGGACGACGGAGAAGATAATCTCCGTCGTCCAGGTGTGCACCAGGACGACGGAGAAAGGTTATCTCCGCCGTCCAAGTGACCACTTGGACGACGGAGATGGTCAATCTCCGTGGTCCAAGTTGAATTTACGTTAAAAAATATTTTAAAATTAATTCGCAAGGAATTTGCCGATCTGTCATTCGAATGAAATAGTCGTAAAATATCGATTAATGCATCGTATATATAAACAATTGAATTTGAAACGACGAATAATTTTGCGTCTTTAAACTTGTTAAGTATCTACTAATCTTTATGACTTAAGTGTTATTAAGTATATGCTCATTTGCATATCGATATTAACGAAATTGAATTTGGACAAAACAACTGTTGGATACATTCGCCGTAACATAATATATAATTAGAATATTTTCAGAAAATAATAAGTTCGTGAATGGTTTCATTGGCACAGTCAATCACAAAACCAAGATTTTGACAAACCGGAAACGTGGATACAAGACATTTCGTAACTCCGATTTTGGAACCGTCGAAGGTCACACACCAAGAATTGTTTACTCTATAGTCTTGACGAAAAGAATATGCATTGGGACATGGTCTATATGGTCGTTGTCTTGGATAAAATTACGAAATATGAACTTGGACGATGCAAATGAGCTTTTCCGTCGTCCAAGTGAGTACCTGAACGACGGATAATGGGTTTTCCGTCATCCAAGTACTAACCTGGACGACGGATAAGCTCATCTCCGTTGTCCAAGTGTAAACACCTGAATTTAGGGGTTATGGCCTAACTGTTTAGGGTTTAGGGTTTTCCTTCACTTGGACGACGCAAAATGGAGTCTTCGTCGTCCAAGTGTCTCCATTCAATTCTTCTGATTCAATTCGATCAAAAAAATCATCGATCCGATCCGCTCCTCGATCGATCCGATTTGATTCGATCTGATCCGGATCAATTAATTAATTAATTAAATTTAATTTACGTACGTCGGTCGATCCAATCCGAGCTTGGACACGTGTATTTAATTAAGTACAAAAATAATAGTTTTACATACGTACATACGTACTCCTCCTTATAATATTTATATTAATTATTGATCGATGATGCATCATATATTACAATAATTACAATAATTAATTACCAATTAATATTCCTCGTCGTTATATTGTACTCTTCGTCATAATCGTCATCATCCTCATCCCCGTTATCCGATTGCTCATCCTCCTCATCATACTCAACATCGTCCGACGAATAATCTGAGTCCTCGTCCTCGTCCTCATCCTGCACGTTTTCTTCATCTACCTTATTAATTGCCTCAATAATCTCATCTTCAGTTAGATCTGTACAACCATCAGGCATGGATAACCGTTCACCATCTTGAACCAGGTCCATTATATCGGAGCAGGTGACAGAATTATTAGGCTCTTGATGGGCAAGAATGTCTCTTTCTGGTTCAGCAGCATCTTCAGTCGCCGGTGTCCCTTCAATTATCTCTGTATTCCATATTCCTCGATAAAAGATATGGTTCACTATTTTTCACCCTTCACCAGCTTTCGGATCGTCGAGATAGAACACCTGCCTAACTAAGGTGGCGAGAGCGAAAGGCTCATCCTCATACCAGCTTGAGTTTGTATCGACTAATAAAAGTCCCAGGTCTTCCTTTGTACGCTTGAACCATCTGCACTTGAATAGGAAAACGTTGACATCATTCCCGTAACATAGCTGAACCACATATACAATAGCCCCGTAATATAGATCATTATCTTTCCCAACCGCTATCCCACTGTTTTGTGTTCTTCTTCCTTCATCTCGGGCCAATGAATGGAACTTTATACCGTTCACAAAACATCTGGGATAAATATAGTGTTTAATCGGCTTCCCTGCTAGCAAGTGCTTTGGTCAGGACCTCCTCATCATACAAACATGATCGATATGTATATAAATTACTAAATTCCGAAACGTACGTACGTACCCATTTGAAGAAATAAGGGAACTTTTTCTTAACCATTTTCTCAATCCACGCCGAACTCTTATCTGGATTTAACGCCTGAAGCCTCTCCCTGTATGACATCATGTACGGCTCAACTTCGTCACAGTCTTGGAACACTACCCAATGTGCCTCAATAAGTTCTTCCCGTGTTAATGATTCATTTAATACTTCTCTAAACGGTAGGACGACATTGGTGACGATAGAAAGATTGATACGGGCACTGGGATCGGAGACAGTGGGAGGTGGTGGATGTTTGATGTACCTGTTGCAGTAAGTAACACACTCATGCATTAAGTATCTCTCAGCTATGGAGCCATCTGGGGCCGACCTGTTTTTGACGAATCCTTTATACTGTCCAAGCTATTTACAAAATCAAACGTACAATAAGAATAAGTACATATAGCCAGTAATCTCCAGTGGAACAAATTTTGAATCAAAAAACCTATATAATTAATTAGTTGTACGTACCTTTCTTGAGGATACATCCAAGTGTACTGGACCGGACCAGAAATGAGCACATGCTCAGGCAGGTGGATCATTAGATGAATCATGATGTCAAAGAAAGCAGGGGGAAAAATCCTCTCTAGTTTGCAAATGATGTGCACAATTTGTTGTTGCAGTTCCACCACATCTGACTTGTTTAATTCTCTGGCGCATAACCTCTGCCACCATCTGCATAATGTCACTATTGGTTCTACGACGTCGCGAGGTAAATATGGTCGAATTACCACTGGAATCAGACGTTGCAGCATAACGTGGTAGTCATGTGTCTTTAGACCAATAAACTTATTGCACCTCGTCCACTGCTCCAATTATAGTAGCTGCATACGTAGCCAGATAACGAACGCCCTTAAACCAGTGAAATACAGAACGTCTAAGTTTCGGCTTCACTGTGTATGGTGCAGCTGACATCGTGTTGTACACTCATTTCCTATCCCTCCTCAACCATAAGGGACGACGTAGATTCATTGATTCCAGATCTTTGCGCGCTTTGAGAGTATCTTTAGTCTTGAACTTAATACCGAGAATTGTTCCCACCACGCTGTCGCACACATTCTTTTCTATGTGCATCGCGTCCAAGTTGTTCCTCAGCTTCAACTTCAATCAGTAAGGGAGTTCAAAGAATATACTCTTGTGATGCCAATAGCGGAGATCATGTGGAGGAATTGGATTGCATTTCTTTATATCCGCGTCATTGGTCAACACACCAAAGTCGAAATAGCTCAATCTCTCTAAAATCTCTTCTCCTGACCAACCACAGTGTTTAGGATCGTTCTCTACAGTCCCGTCGAAATGAGCTTCATCCTGTCGCTACGGGTGGTCGTGAGGAAGCCATCTACGGTGACCCAAGTAACACACCTTCCCCGCGTGCCAACTAGAGTTCACGTCGTCCAAACATATAGGACATCCATTATATTCTTTTGTCCTACAGGCTGCCAACATCCCATATGCTGGAAAATCACTGATCGTCCACATTACGGCAGCCCTCATCGTGAACATCGTGTCAGTGAATTTGTCATAAGTTGGAACTCCATTTTGCCGCAACAGTTTCAGCTCGTCGATCAAAGGTTTGAGGTAGACATCTAAGCACTTCCCTGGAGATTTATGACCTGGAATTAGTACAGTAAGGAAATTAAATTCTTTGTTCATGCACATCCACGGAGGCAAGTTGTACAGCATCAGAATAACTGGCCAAGTGCTGACGGCAGAGCTATTACTACCCCAATGATTGAATCCGTCTATAGATAGTCCGAGTCTAACATTTCTATCCCCCCCATCCACGGCGTGTCGCAGGACATCGTTATCTATTCACTTTTCTGTGTACCATCGCATCGCCTCTGTTGTGTGTAGAGACATGTACAGGCGCTGCAATATGGGAATCAAGGGAAAATATCGAACAACTTTCACAGGAATTCTCTTTTTCGAACTCTTCCTATTCAGCTCATATCTGCACTGGCCACATACGGGACAATAGTCCAAATCTTTATACTCTTTGTAAAAAAATATACAATCATTCGGACATGCGTCAATTATCCTGTACTTTAGGCCGAGGCTGCTTAAGATATTTCTAACCTTATAATGAGATTTAGGAAGATTGTGATCATCAGGAAGCAACTTACATATTTGTTGTTATCATCAAAAGCACTGACTGACATTTTGTGCATCACTTTTGTTTTCATTTGCTCCATCACATATTGCAACACATTCTCTCGACATCCAGGGAACACCGGGGTCTGCGCTTCAAGTAGCATCCGGTTGTACTTATCCATCTCACTAGTGTCAGTGGCTAAGTTAACAGCAGGGAATGTGTCATCATGCTCATGAGTGATACTGTAACCTCCCTCTTAGTGTTGGTGTCCACCATGACTAAATCCCAGAAACGCTTCATGGACCAAATCTGTTGTTGGGTTGCAAGCAAGGGGTCGGCACCACTGCCGCTGGATGAGGCACCCTGGTAACTGTACCCTGAGCTGAAGTCTACTGCTTCACCATGCCCGCTCCATGTAGTGTAACTCCACATCATACAATTTGCGTACAAGTGTTGCACCATAACATTAACCTCCACATACTGACAATTAAGACATTTCTGGTACGGACACCTGAAACGCTTCTTTCCCTGACCATTTTCTATCGCAAAATTCACAAATTCGCTAATTCCATCCATATACCGGACATCACATCTATTCCGCAACTTCATCCAACTCTTATCCATTCTTCTACAAAATTTTATAATTAATTAATTATTACATATATATTAGTCAATTAACTATTAATTATACGTACTCGATCTACATCAATTACTTTAATATGTCTAGCTAACATACATGTATGTATGTACGTTTTAATTAAATATATATTAACCAAATTTTAAAACATCCATACATATATACGTACTACATGTCTATAATTAATTAACAAATATATATATCATCAATTTCCTAACTTAATATATTAATTATATATTAGACGTACTAATTAATTATTAACAATTGGCGTTTTAACAAACGTACATGTAATTAATTATATATATATAAACCTACGTTAATGGTGTTGGAAAATTAACTGCGTACGTACCTGGCCTTCTCCGATATATGGCGAATTAATCGATGGTCGGAGCCGAAGATCAATATATATAGTGCTATCTAGCTACCTAGGTAGCTAGCTAACTAGCTAGGACGTCGTAGTTTGCATTGCATGCACGCGTGAGGCACTGATCAAGACAGGAAGAGATTATGATCAGTTGAGAGACGAGTGAGCGGAGAGGAAGAAAGTTCGGCATTGGCCTTATATAATGCTTCACTTAGACGACGGAGGTGTCGAAACGTCGTCTATGTGGCCACTCGGACCACGGCGTGTCGGTCCGTTGACCAAGTAGAACTTGGACGACGGAGACTATAATCTCCGTCGTCCAGGTGCACACCTGGACAACGGAGAATTCTCCGCGGTCCAAGTGTGGACTTGGACGACGGAGACGATAATCTCCGTCGTCCAGGTGCTCACCTGGACAACGGAGAATTCTCCGCGGTCCAAGTGTGGACTTGGACGACGGAGATTATATTCTCCGTCGTCCAGGTGCTCACCTGGACAATGGAGAATTCTCTGCGGTTTAAGTGGAACTTGGACCACGGAGATTATAGTCTCCGTCGTCCAAGTTCCACTTGGACCGCGAAGAATTCTCCGCCATCCAAGTTACACTTGGACCACGGAACTTTTACGTTTTCGTGGTCTAAGTGCTGTTTTCTTGTAGTGACGGTGATATCTTACATCCCATCTTGGAAGACACATCCAACTCTTGTCCATCCTGAAAATTATAGCTGTATATATACCCATGATCTAATTAATTAAAAATTCATCATTATATATATATCGCTATTTAAACTATAAATTACAAAATTTAATTATTCTACTCAATCGATCCCTAATTAATTACAAATGAACATATATATATTGTCTAATTTATATTCATTATATAAAACTTATTTTTGTCTAATTATATATTCTACTCGATCTCTAATTATTCGATCATATATTTATTTTCGTCTAATTTAACTCAAATGAAATCAACAATCAATTAATATATTATATATATGATTACACGCATGTACAATTCCCATAATTTTAATATATATACTCTAACTATAATCACAAAAATCTAAATAATAACCACACTACAATCACAATTAACCGAAACACACAATAATCACAATATATATTAACCATATATATATAATAATCACAGTTAACCCTATAATAATCACAATAATCAAATAAATCACCCTATATTCACAATAATCAACGACAATTACTACAAATCAACTATGAATCACTCAAAATCAACCATCAATCACTCAAACTCGACAATCAACTCAAAATTAACAATATATATCTCAACTTTATACATCATCCACATATATATATATATCTGTGTACGTACCACGTACACATGCACACACATATATATACCTACCTATATAATGAATCACGAACTCATTCTGGATAGTTTTCGACAACACCCAATGATTTCATAGCGTTTTCAGTTTTCGCGGGAATTTTTTTTTGAATGACCGAGCTGCTGCTCAGATTAGATCTATAAACACCTATAGCCGACGATACTATAAAGTCGCCGGTTATAGTCAAAAATACTCGTCGGTAATAGTTACAAACTATACCCGACGATTTGCTGTCTACTATAGCCGACGACTGTAATCAAGTCGTCGGCTATAGTACTATGACTGACGACTGGAAAACCTCGTCGGCTATATCCTACTATACCCGACGACAAGGATTGTCGTCAGCCTGTTTTCCGACAATTCGTCGGCTATACTGTTTTCTCTGATAGTGGCCGTAAATCCCCGAAATACTCCTTCACATCTTAAGTACGAAGTTATGTGGTGTCGGGACTCCGGTCATCATTCTGATGGTACATGGTAGTATTCTAATACCCGTGAATCCGATGATGGTAATATTACAAGTTTAGAACTGTACAGGGTATCAGTGTTGTTTGGAATTGTTTGGGATCAATAGAAGATATATATTATGGTCGGTTAATTACAAAAGATCCATAACTTGTCGCGTAGCCAGTTTAATATAATGAGGCGAGATGCCACGTCCTATTATTGCTCGAAGCTAAAAGCTGTGTCCTATTATTGCTTGAAGCTGAAAGCATAAGCCAGCAGAAGCAGTGTAGGTGCCTCTTCTCCTGGTGAAGACGAAAATCAGAAAGCCCTAGAGAAGAAGGAATGATGTGTCCCTTTCTTTATCGCCCTCAACAAAATGAAACGAGGCGAGATGCCACGTCTCATGCCTGGCCATCTGATGTTGAACTAGTTTATTTGCTAGCTAGCAAATATATTCTGCAATATTAATATTTTGTGTTACACAAATTATTAGAAGCGTCAAAACCTACTTTGCCACCTTTGGTATATATTAGGTGGAGCCCCACACCGCACGCGCGGTTATTCGTTAAGATATGAAAATTTTGATTATAGCTAAATCACGGCATACTGCTAAAGTAAAATTTACCTCTAAAGTCAAATTATTTCTCATCTTTTTTTTCCTAGCAAGAAATTAAGAAAGAAATAGCTAATATTTATAGAATCTCCTTGATTACAATTGCCAATAAAGTCAAAGACTATCTTTAATTCTTGACCATCAACTTTACTGTTACAATCTAGAAAAACACATGTTAATAATTTGATATACGAATGCTTTCGCGATATATGAAATAGACAATTAATAAAATGTGATCTCACACGAATATACTTTAGCAGGTTGTTAATATAATCACTCCAAATATATGCTCTAACTCTAGCTTCACCAGCACCTAACAAACACAAACCTTAGGTATTGAAACAGTGTACAAATCAAGGTGATAACCATGACGCCGAGTCGGAAACAGCCAATCGAAGCATCTCTCAATCAAAAACAGAATTCAAGCAGCAGGGTTCCATAGTGTCCAGTAGTTTGATCCATCTCAATTTCAATTCAAAGCCCAAGTTTATTAGACAAAACAAAAATACATAACCAGTAATCACTGGCCCTCAAAAACAATTCAGTTAACACGCATGTCTCTAGTAGTCAATTTGAATTGAAGGGATGATTTATATTTGAGGATAAATCATAATTTGGTAATATGAGTCCATGACTATCCACTACAAATACCTTTATAGAATCAACACGGTCAGATATAAATTGCTTCTGCAGAGAGTATAATCAATGAAATCTCCTTTAGGTCCATAGTCAATGCATTTCCTTATGTTGTTGGAGTCAGCTATAGAAAATGCCATTAAGTTTATGTCTAGTTAATATCAAGTAAATAAGCATATAGAAGCCACACTGGGACATAATTAACACAGAACGAAAAGGCAAAGGGGTTTCAAAATAGACAATCAACAATCTCCAGCAACACGAAAACAAAAAATTCTTAATAACTCCATGACTCTCTTTCTTTTTTCCATTTATTCCAAGAGCTCTCTCATTACCTTTTTTATTTACAGGATTACACACGACATCTCGTAATCACCGATATAACTTCCACAGATTTCCAACACAATTTCAAAGTTGGTAATTGTTCTTTCCACGGCAATGTATCAAAAAATTCAACTAACATTGTCAAAAATCGGAACTTAAAATCCAACTGAAGCATTAACCCGAAAAGCTACATTATTTCGCTTTCTACATTAACCTACATTATGAGAGCTTAAGCATCCAAACATCTTAAAACACACAGACTTAAAACACAGCCTATGGCACGAGGCTCAACCTATTAGTTACTATTACAGCTACAGTAAGACTCACCAAACAATCTCCTTTGTTGTTTGTCTAATTTCATCAGTCAAGGGCTTGCATTTATAACAGTAGAGTTTCCCGAGACAGAAACTATTTGGTCAAGGACTTGCGTTTATAATTGTAGGTCCATCTAATGATGTGCTTCTACGCAAACTATTCTAAGTTTGGTCATGCCACAATTACACGAAGATATAATGAAAGTAAAGAACTAAAGATAAATTCTACCTCTGAAAGTAATAGTAGAAGAAAATCAGCAGAGTAAAGTGTTGATAGTCCTTGCTACCCAAATTGTAGAGTATAGCAAAAATATGATTAAGATGCTCAACACACAAAAGAGATTACAAAACAAAAAAAATTGAGTATACATAATGTCTCCAAACCTTTATAACAATGCCTCTGATCAATTTTAATCTGTTTGGCTTGAAGCCTCGACTACCACAACAAAAGACTCCATAAGAAACACACAACTTTTTGGTTACAGTATCATTTAATACATTAAAGAAATCATAGTATAAGGTTCTTGCTTGGGTAGATATTAATACAAAATCTATGTAAACAAAACAAAAATCAAATGTAAGCTTGCGACATATCTGAAATCAAGAGATCAATGACAGATCGATCCCTAAACCCTAAACTCGGTGAGTAAGAAGTTGCAGCAAACCATTTATGATTCAATATAATCCAAATATTTGACACACATTTTGTTTCTTGTTTATAACAAACTATCTCCATGTTATTGTGTATCATTAGAACTTGTCATTACTCAAGAATTTTGCACTTCAATTCCATACAATTACGACTACAAATCAATAACTATAAATTGAAAGAAAACCTACAGTTAAAGAGTAAAGATCTAATATATCAACTATGAGCTATTCTATATGATCGAATCCACGAAGTTCATTAAACGCCACAAAGTTCGTTGAAAGTGAAAGCACGCTATTATGGTTTCTCTCTCTCACATCCATATCAACAGCTCTCTCACAACCTAAAACAACTTTGAATCAATCAAAAGAAACATAACCTAAAACCCACAACCTGAACCCAACAAAACAATGTATAAGAATCTACAAATAGACATTTTCAGAGGCTAACCATCAACATTGCAAAGATCAACCACTAAATCATGCTGTATGACTAAGTCAAACATTAAACATTACACATGTTCTGAAAATTAATGAATCAAAATAAGTTGGTGAATCACACTACAATGAATCAGAGCTAGTATCTGTTAGATGTAGCTAAGTTTTAAAACCACTGATAGGAAGCTGTAAGACAATCTATGGTATTCATAAATTTAACACCCATAACAAAAGGTTGTCACCATAAAGGAGGAACTTAGAAATCAAAAAGAGAATAAGAGAGGTTGCAAACCTATGTCTGTCGATAGAGCAAAAGGGTTGAGATCAAAGTCTTCAGTGGGACGACTAAGATGGAAATCGCGATGGAAAAAACTCCAAACGAAGAATCTGAAAGACACAATTAAAACAAATAAAAAAAAACATGAACTTCCAAATCGTTGGCTAAGAGAGTGTGGAGAAAATCTAAGTATTCTCAGTTTTCTTCAATATATGTGAAAGATTTAGTCTATTAATTAGCAATGAGGTTTTCCAAAAATATCAATCAACAATAACATAAGAAGAGGTTAATGAAGAATCAACAAAGAAGAACAAAGACAGTCATCAACAGTATCAGCTTGATGAATGCAGATTAATGTAGTGGACTGTTTCAAAAAATTTGACTTGCATAATAGGCAAGAATACATCACATTTTACCTCCAAGTCTCTTCACATGATTAGAATACTTTAAAATGTAGACTAATCTCAAACTTATAATCATAATCAAATGTCAGCTTACATGTCAAAACTCTGAGCCTCAATAATTGTATGCTTCATGTCAAGTTGTCCAAGTAAAGATGATTTTGTTGTTGTTGTAATCGACAGATGCTGAGCAAGATCTATGTGCCTCTGAAGCAAAAATATTCAGCATCAAGTTTATTATCCTCCCAAGATGAACTTCTAAAATAAGAAATAAAGGTTACTTACAACCATTTCTGCCAATGAGTTCAGCCTTTTGACAAAATCCTTCAATTCAGAGACTGTCTGGCCCTATAAGTATCACCATATAACACTCAGATTAGAATTACTTAATTATGGACATCAAGTTATTGAGCAGAAAGCTGAGTTTACACTAAAATCCCATGAGCCAAGCAGTAAACTGGTAACAGTCACGTACATTTGAAGTCACATCACTGTAGTCTTGCTTCATGGATGTTACTTTTTGACGTAGAATCTATAAACACACTGAATGCGACAACTAAGAAATTGAATTCAAAGGAAGTAAATTGCTTCCTAATTTTGTGAGAGAGCATTTGAAAATTAAAACAATGAATAATATAAATCAACTTGCAGAACGACTTCAAAATTGAGATCTCGTGTCTCTTTAAAGAGCGTATCACTGCAACTAGCCAAAACCAAATAAAAAAACAAAAAAACAGGGGACAGTGGAAAAAGGAAGTCCTTGTTAGAGTACAAATTGCGATGAAATTAGGCATAAGCATAAATTTTTAGGACAATTAATTATACAATCAAGCTTCATAACATGGCGTCAATACAATAAAGCAGGAATCATATAATCACAAAATCTCTCGAGAGCAACATTTTATTGGAACAAAAATAATAATAATTAAAAAAAAGAGCAGCACCAAAAGCAGCAGATTCATTGAAAATCAAAAGCCGATCTAGAGGTCAGTACCCAATCCTTCAAAATCAGATAACCTCAAAATCAAAAGAAACCCAATCTTTCACTAGAAAGAGAGATCATACAATATAATATATGAAGGAAGCAAAGGAAAATGAAAGTCTATGAGCTTGATTGTAACACATGTTCCTTTAACAAAGCAAAGGAAAATGAAACTACAGTTCCTTTAACACATATACTATCTAATATTAATATAGGTTCTAATTACCATTTAATATTCTAACTATGGATATAGGTTCAAAATTCTCATTGTGTTTTGATTACCTAATATTGTTGTAGAGAAACCCAATCCTTCACCGGTTTAGATAATCCAGTGCCGGCTGATTATCTATACGGATTAGATAATCAACCCAATACAGTAGATTAGAATACAGTAGATTCCGATATCTTTTATCTTTTGTAAACAAAGTAATGATTTCCTTCAATTTTGCCTCTAAATAAATTTTGAACCCATCGTCAAATCATTGTAGTCATCTTGATCTTTGCCTTTCTTTTTTCGCAACACAACAATGAAGGTTCGCTTAGCTGAAATTACTATAGTCTGTTTGGCAACACCGCCCCTTGGGGCGGGTAGTATTCCAATCAAAAGGGTAAGAATGCAGTCAAAAAAACGCACTGACCGTAGAAATCTCTCTCTCTCTCTCTCTCTAGGGGCCTTGTCAACTTGATCAAAGCCAATTGTCTTGGCTCTGCCTTCTTCAGAAAGTACCTGAGAAACCCCAAAAACATCATTCAAATGTGAAATTGCTGTTCAAGCTTCTCACATGGGGAAAGTACAAAAAAAATTGGATCTAATTTCAAATGGCACTACCACATTTTGACTCATTGCCGGCGATTTTTGCCGGAAAAATCGCCGGTAATGTCTTTTTTTTTTTAACATTACCGGCGACATAAATGTACCGGCGACATAAATGTACCGGCGACATAAATGTACCGGCGACATAAACATTGCCGGCGACTTCATTTATGTCGCCGGCAATGTCTTTTTTTTTTTTTTAAACATTACCGGCGACATAAATGTATGTCGCCGACAATGTCGTTTTTTTTTTTTACATTACCTTCGAGACATTGCCGGCGACATATGTCGCCGGTAATGTTAAAAAAAAAAAGACATTACCGGCGATTTTTTCGGCAAAAATCGCCGGTAATGTTAAAAAAAACATTACCGATGATTAACCTTTGTAATTGCAGCAGTCAGTGTAGTTTTGCCATGATTGACGTGCCTAATAATCCCAACATTCATATGAGGTTTCTTGTTAATCAAACACCACCAAAATGCATAAAGACTTTTACTTAACATTCCCAATCAAAACCAATCCAAAATTCCAGTTGGGTTTTCTTGTAAAAATCATTTTCCACAACAAATTACATAAAATTACTGTCTCTGATTAGCTAGTCCCAACATTCACATGAGGTACATGCATTTGTTGTCTTCCCAAACAAAATTGATGTAAAAATTTGTTTTCCCATGTTATCTTTGACTTCACAATGACCAGGGCATAACTGATCAATATGTTCCCCTTGTACAGCTCAGACTTTAATTTTGGTTCAGGAATAATGAAAAAAAAAGCTACGGCTATTCACACCCCAATTTCTACTATTTACATGACATTAATTAATTTTTCATTATTATCCCTATTTTGCCCTTATTTTCACTCTTGGCACCCTATATCCAAATTAGATAAAACATACAATCCGAATCAAACCCAGATCGAGCATGTTAGATAATCAGCTGTTTGGTTAATCATCATACTACGTACGGCTATGCCCACCATTATAGATCCAAGTTTCCTATGGAACAATTCAAATAAGAGGTTTATAGACAAAGAATTGAAGAGATCGTGTCTTGACATATATCTCTATACATACATCAGCGAAAATGATGCAAGTTTTCTATGTAACGCTACCATTTAGAGTGGGTCGGTATGTTGCACAAGATGTGAATAACTGATGTTGTGGATAGCCGAAGAATGCAGTAGCATACTCTACATCTTCTAACACATTGAGATGGATAATCTGACTGGTAATAGGCCACAAGTATACTGTAAACATGGCTACATTAAAAAATTATCTAAATCTCATTTTTCATAGCAAGATCGATCATACAATTGAGAGGAAAACGTACAAATTGGTTTATGATGGGGTGCAAAGAGAATATAAAGGGTGAAATAGGATTATCAAAGAGAAAATAGAAAATGGGGTGTAA
This sequence comes from Geum urbanum, assembly GCA_946800695.1. Lineage (NCBI taxonomy): Eukaryota > Viridiplantae > Streptophyta > Magnoliopsida > Rosales > Rosaceae > Geum > Geum urbanum. The sequence goes on from OX327000.1 coordinate 25,591,670, forward strand.
AGAGTAGAAATTGGGGTGTGAATAGTCGTAGCAAAAAAAAAGTCAAGTATTTTACATGTGTTCCTCAGTCCCTCAAAACACAATTATGATGGCATTAGGATCTGTTGCCACTCCAATAAAAGCCTGGAAAAGTAATGACAATGTCAAATTGAGACAGCCAAGTAATAACAAAAACAGTATTAAACCAGAGGGATATATGAATTTGTACCTGTAAGCAATGCTAGAGGTCAATAATCAGTTATTTTATTTGAAAATCTTGTTTACATATAGAGAAAGATTAAGTCCCACCATATATATATATATATATATAGAGAGAGAGAGAGAGAGAGAGAGATAATATATATATATATATTGCCCTCATGATGATCATAGTATCTTAATTAAGCCATTACATCTGTTAAACGTCCATGAAAACAGCTCCGTCAAATATGATAAATACACCTACACCAGCAAAATATATAATTAAATTAATACAGACTATATTGAGGCTGGATGCAATTGGATTAGTCATTCAATCCCTAAATCAAATGAACATAGTATAATCTACAGTAGGTCTTGTGAAATTAGGACTCCACCCTAGCTAAACTGAAAATTACTTTTCAGAATTCAACTAACAACAATTATAGTTGAGAATAGAACAAAACACAATTCATTATGTGATTCTATATGCATAAGTTTTTGCAACCACTATTGGGGATCTTTGTTGTTTGTACAAAGAGATAGATAGATCTATGTCTGCAACTCCAAAGCCTAAGTTACTGCAGCATCATCAAGCGCACCAAGAAGATCCTATATAAAACTAAATAGAAACTATTTAAAGAAAAATAACAATCTGTACAATATAGAAAATGATTACTGAAAATGTAAAGGACTCATGAAACTACAACAATGAAAACTTTTTAAATTTCACAAAAAGCCTTTTTATATTTCTGTTAATCAGATGATTGATAGAAACACTTCACTCAACTATGCAAATCGAGAACATGTATTGGCACTAACCAGCTTTTCATTTTAGTAAAGAAGTGAGCATAATTTTTTTTTGTCCAAGTGAAATGAGTACGAAGAGTGGGCATCTCTTTTTCTAGACACAATTTGTTCTTATATATATAAAGCTCTTCAACTATTTCAATAAAATTAACCTTTGACACAGTAGGATAAAACAATCACTCTGAATGCTACCATCATATCTAAGCGATTCAACTATTGGTTTCGTCATTTTACAAAAACCAAGTTAGTTCCCAAGTATTTGTTTAAAGTAGTTCCCAAGTACTGCTTACCAGAGTTAGTTTAATAGTTCATGCAACCATCATATCTCAGAAATTTACATATTCATCGAACTGTTAGTAGAGCGTTGTAAAACATTGAATCTACGTACATCTCTTTATCATTCTTCTCTATAATCAATGTACCATCAATCAGAACCCATAAAAACTAATGACATCAATGCAAACCAAGCTAAACCCACCACCAATCTGAGGAAAATTATCTGAAAATTAAAAATCAATCAAAATTTAAAATTTATGTAAAAAGGGACATAGTTTTATTAAAGGTTATCACAAACCAAGACTGTGGCTTGGCTGGAGAGGGGTGTAGCCTATTCTCAAAAACAAACAAAAGCACCTATAAATAACCCAGAATTGAAGTGTTTGTTGGGTTGCAATTACAGAGAAAGAGAGAGATAAAGGCCAATTGAAACCTGGTTGGGATTTGTGATGCTTCGCTTATTCGAAGTTCTAATGGTCATCGAAGTTCGAAGCAGTGACGGAGATCAATATCCGTCAATCAAAACAATGGATATAAGGAGAAGGAAACCTGAACGAAACTAATTTCAGAAGTCGACAAATTTGACAATGGCTGTGGCGAGAGATGGAGAAACCGTACCGAGAGATATGGAGGTTGGATTCATGGAAGCAGGGTCTGTAATTGAAGCTGGATTTGTGCTGATAGATATAAAGGGAGTGCACTACAAGAAAAACACACTTAGACCACGGAAACAATGTGCTTCGTCTAAGACGCACTTGGCCGAAAGAAAGACTCTTTCCGTCGTCCAAGTGGCCACTTGGACAATGGACCGACACGCCGTGGTATGAGTGACCACTTGGACCACGGGGTCTAAGTCTGTCGTCTTTGTATACACTTGGACAACGGAAACGTGCTGAGTCCGTCATCTAAGTTGTCACTTAGACGACGCACCGACGCTCTGTCGTCTAAGTGAAGCATTATATAATGTCTTTGCCTAAATCTCTTCCTCTCCGCTCGCTCGTCTCAACTTCATCTCCATATATATGTCGATCATTCAATTCTCTCTCTTGATCAGACTCTCCTCACGCATACGTACATGGCGCATGCAAATTCAAGCTGGCTAGCACTATATCCGAGCATCGATTCACCATATATCGAAGAAGGCTAGGTACGTACGTACGTAGTTAATTTCTTAACACCATTTAAAGTTTATATATATAATTAATTGTACGTTTAATTGATTGCGTTGTTAATAATTAGTACGTCTAATATATATTTATAATTAAGTTAGATAATTGATTATATATATTAGTTAATTAATATAGACCAGTAGTACGTATATATGCATGGATGTTTAAAAGTTTAGTTAATATTTAGTTAAAACGTACATGCATGTTAGACATATTAAAGTAATTGATGTAGAGTACGTATATTCACCAATAATTAATAAAGGTAATTATTGAAAGTAATTAATTAATTAATAATTTAATTTAATATATTAAGGTAGTTGAAAATTTGTGTATATATATAATAGTTTCATATATAATTACTTGAAAATCTGTATATATATAATAGTTGACTAATCTAATAATTAATTATTAAATTTCGTAGAAGTATGGACAAGAGTTGGATGAAGTTGCGGAATAGAAGTGATATCCGGTATATGGATGAAATTAGCGAATTTGTGAATTTTGCGATAGAACATGGTCAGGGAAATAAGCGTTTCAGGTGTCCGTGTCAAAAATGTCTTAACTGTCAGTATGTAGAGGTTAATGTTATGGTGCAACACCTGTACAAAAATGATATGATATGGAGTTACACTACGTGGAGCGAGCATGGTGAAGCAGTAGACTTTAGCTCAGGGTACAGTTACCATGGTGCCTCATCCAGCGACAGTGGTGCCGGCCCCCCTGCTTGGAACCCAACTGCGGATTTATTGCATGATGTGTTTCCGGGATTTAGTCATGGTGGACACCAATACCAAGAGGGAGGTTACAATACCACTCATGGGCATGATGTAACATTCCCCGCTGTTAGCGTGGCCACTGACACTAGTGAGATGGATAAGTACAACAGGATGCTACTTGAAGCCCAGACCCCGGTATACCCTGGATGTCTAGAGAATGTGTTGCAATATGTGATGGAGCAAATCAAGATAAAAGTGAAGCAAAAAATGTCAATCAGTGCTTTTGACGAAATTCAGGAGCAAATATGTAAGTTGCTTCCTGATGATCACAATCTTCCTAAATCCCATTATAAGGTTAGAAATATCTTGAGCAGCATCGGCCTAAACTACAGGATAATTGACGCATGTCCAAATGATTGTGTGCTGTTTTACGAAGAGTATAAGGATTTGGACTATTGTCCCGTATGTGGTCAGTGCAGATATGAGCTGAATAGGAAGAGTTCGAAAAAGAAAATTCCTGTGAAGGTTCTTCGATATGTTCCATTGATTCCTAGATTGCAGCTTCTGTACATGTCTCTATACACAGCAGAGGCGATGTAATGGTATGCAGAAAAGCGAATAGATGACGATGTACTAAGACACGCCGCGGATGCGGAGGCTTTCAAACATTTTGACAGAGAATTTAGAGACTTTGCCGCAGAGGTTAGAAATGTTAGACTTGGACTATCTACAGACAGATTCAATTCTTGGGGTAGTAATAGCTCTGCTGTCAGCACTTGGCCAGTTATTTTGATGTCGTACAACCTGCTTCCGTGGATGTGCATAAACAAGGAATTTAATTTCCTTACTCTACTAATTCCAGATCCTAAATCTCTGGGGAAGTGCTTAGATGTCTACCCTTATCTGAATGCTAGCGTCAACGCTTACGTGACGCTTGGGCTCGACAATGAAGCCAGTCAATACGGTGTCAGTGCCGTAAATATTTCTTCTTAATTAGCATAATTATTAATTAATTATTATTTATTAAATTGCGTACAAATTTATAATTGTTTAATTATTATTATTATTATTATTTTCAGGCGAAGTTGGTAGAACGGGCGCAAGAGGAATTGGCCAACACGCAGCTTGCACACCCGGATTTACCGCAAAAAGACCTGCCTCCTCTATCGATGGAGAGCCAAATTGCAATCGCCGATGAGGTATACGGTCGTCGAGCTGGCAAGGAGGTTAGGAGGATGGGACGCAAGGTGCAACGAGATTTGTCGTCTGACTTATCTATGAGATGTTCGGCGAGGAGAGGTGCTCGGGATGTGTCGGTCCAAGCCGCCCTTCAAAAGGCTCGACTCGCACGGGAGAAAACGCAATCTATGCGTCAGAGGCTTGATGAGCAACAAGCGCAGATAGCCCAGCTCATCGCCCTCATGGAAAATAAGGCTCGGCAATAGTGTCAACCTCCTCTGAACCCATACCTCGATGATGACGACACAGCTGAAGGCGGGGGACTCGGCGGCGTGTCTACTCCTCCTGTATTTTAATATTTTGTATTCTAGCTACGTAGTTTATCATGATATCGTATTTTTGATTCCAAACGATTTAATTTGATGTATGTACAAATTTTAATTATTTAAATACACGACAATTAAGTATTTTAATTAATTAATTAATATTTAATTATTTAAATGAGAATTTAGAATTTTAATTAAATTATTAATATTTTACTTTAAATTCAAATTTTAATTAATAAATAAATAAATATTTACTTAGACTACGGAGATATTCATATGCATGGTTTAAGTGTTCACTTAGACTACGGAATATAGCTAGATATCCGTGGTCTAAGTGGTCACTTAGACCACGCATATGAATATCTCCGTAGCCTAAGTGACCACTTAGACCACGGAGTTTTTGCGTGGTCTAAGTTCTCACTCAGACCACGCAAAAAGTCCATAGTCTAAGTGACCACTTAGACGACAGAAATAGACTTTTCCTTCGTCCAAGTGGGACTTAGACCGCAGACTATTTCCGTGACCTAAGTTATACTTGGACGACGCAACAGTCATTTTCTGTCGTCCAAGTACCTGGACGACGATACTTGGAGGACGTACCCTACACCACGGAGATTCCGTCGTCTAGGTACTTGGACGACGGAAATGTTCATCTAGACGAAGGAAATGGTCCGCAATCTATGTGCGTTTTTCTTGTAGTGGTGGTGATCAAACTGAGATTGAGAGAAAGGAGATGCCCAAGAGAGAGAGATGGCCATAAAAGTTATAACCCAGTACGGTTCACACGTGAGTTGGTCACTGTTCTAACAACAGTAGGACCAACTCTGTTATATAGGAAATGGCGTAGGTCAGAACTCTACGTTTTTGTATTCTTTATATGTGGAGATTGGTTAGCGTATGTATGACCACTTGACCAGTCCACTTGACCAGTCCAAGGTACTCTACCACCCGTAGAGCCATAGAGGGGAATAGTCCTCATTAGTTTAACACTAACTAGTATTAGCTAGGTTGATTAAGATTCTAGTTAGCTAGGTAGCCTAACTCTTGACCAAGACAGTAATTTGGTCGAGTTAGTGTTCAATACCATGTAAATATTGTTGATTAATTAAGCACTTGTCCGTGGCCTCGTGGACAATTCCGTTCGTAGACCAGTCCGATCATTTGCGAGTTTATATTATTTAAGATAATCTTACGTATTAATTATATGAATAGTTTTTCGATGAAATAAACATATAAAACGTTATAATGAATTTTATGAGTTATTAACATTTATACACGATCCTGAAGTTGAAATTAACTAATTATGTCTTAATACTTCATTGATATATTTATTTGGATTTGATGAGTATGTATATAAAGGCGACCAAATTCAAAATAGAAAACTATAATGCAAAGACTATAAAAAAAAAAAAACCTATAATGCAAATCCTCCATGATCGTCATAATGATCATATAGTTTTGTTGATATAGTCGTTGATGAAATTTTGGCCTTGGTTCCTAATTCAAATTCCCACAGAAAAAGCTTTTTAAACCTTTGAAAACTTTCATTGGCAGACAAAGTGTTTATAAATAAACAGAAAATAATTATATACACAGAATTAATTAATAATACAGTACATGCGCGAGGAGTGATTTTTACCTTGAGTTACTATCAAGTATCAACCCCGTGCGCGTAAAATCCGAAACTGTTGTCCCTCCACAGACAGGCCCCCACTTCTCATGACCACTATTCCCAGATAACTAGTAAAAGAAACAAAACCTATCAATTGACTAGCTAGTAAAAAAGAAAATTTACTGTCTAGCAAATAGTGATGTAAATATATGATGATTACTAATTACAAACCCTAGTGAGCTAATCACTGACCTTAAAAGCTGGGGGTTCATCGGATCAAACTATTTCAGAGAAGCAATCCCTCATGATCGGGATCATTGTTTCCCGTGACTTGTCTCGCACTTCTTTCATTTTCAGCCCCAAAACTCAGTATTTGCTTTACACTCCGTCCTCAAGTTTGTCACTTTTTATAGCAGCAGGAAAAGTTGTAAATCGGCTATATTTACAGCAAACATATATAGGAGCTAGCACAGTTTGACAGTTCATTGTTGCTTTGACCAGTGGCGGTATTAGGATCAGATTGTCGCACGGGCTAGTATAATCGGCGATGAAGATATATGATATAGGGATTGTATTTGGATTGCATGGTTGGTTAATTTAAGTCTTAACAATGCTACGGCACATAAGAGCGTGAGCAGACATGAGACTGAAAAGAGAAGGCCAATTCAAGTATGAAAACGTAAGAGAGATGTTGAACATACTAGGACGAAATCCCATGTCAGAGGCGCGATATTGCTAATATACGATAAGAAGAGTCGAAAATAATTAGGGTTTAGGTAGAAAAAAAAATTATAACAAAATTTAAGTAAACGATGAGTCTCATAAATAAAAAAAAGGTTAATACGAAGAATTTAGGTAAGATCCTTATAATATTTTTTACTCTATAGTTTAAGTAAAAAGTCTAATAGTAAAAAATTAAACAGTTTGAAAGTAAAAAATAACATTGTTAAAACAAAATGTGAATGTTAAAAATTAAAAAGTAAAAAAAAATTGTTAAACAAAAGGTACAACGTAAAACTATAAAAAAAGTTAAAAAGTAAAATATAAAACTTAAAAAGACCAAAATTTCTTCATGAACAGTAAAATGTACAGTGAATTATACAGTAAACCTGGGTTAAGGTTGTTATATAAAAAATAATCACAAGTAGCCTGCAAAGTCATACCAAGTAATCCAACAACACCCAATGTTTCGGTCTGTATACATGCATAAACTATATATAATATTTTTTTTCTTGTCTCAATGTCTTACCGGGGCTCCAGATTTTTTTTTTTTTACAAAGGAACTTCTCAAAAGCAACCACTACTTAATTAATTAAAATACAAAGCATTTCTAGAACTACTTGGTATACAACTCTCTCAAATATGGAAGCTATGAGCTTGATGACGAATTGAAGCCAAACTATCCGCAACAAAGTTTGTTTCTATGAAAACATACTTGAACTTGATGTTTTGGAAATTGAAAGGACCTGGAAATTTTGATGTCTTGGATCACTGCGAAATGTCTCCACGAATGAGAGCAGTTCCTAACATTGTTGGATTGATGACTAGTTAAGACTCCACTTCCACTAAGATCTTGTCAAGTCCTTTTCTTCAAGCTTAAAAGAGGCCATATCTGAGTGTCAGGACTTCAAAAAGAGGGATTGAAGTCTTGCCAAAGGCCCTAGCACCATATATAATTGATAGGGCATCCATCACTGTTTCTAATGATGAAGCCTTCAGCCGCATCCCCAATCCCACGTCCAACAACTAAACAATCGAAGTTGATTTTGTCAGAAGGAAAAGGCAACCATTCGATTTTGTGGGGATGAACTTTCTTCTTGTCTGATTTCTGATTGTGCTACCAATAATGATTGAAGGTAGTCAAAATTGCTGCCACAACAAAAGAGGGAACAACTTGCTCATTCTTGAAGATGCCATAATGGAAGATAACTGAAAGGACCCAACCCCGATTTAGTTTCCTAAACTGAATCGAACCTCTTCTGAAAACACGAACTTGCAAAAACCATAAAAATTTCGGCGGAGTTTCACTATAAAGTGGAATTGCCATTAACCTGCACCCGAAAACACACTTCATCCTATGCCACAAAAGCCAAACCGTGGGCACCAATCCCATCTAGATTTCTCAATATCATGACAATAATGTAAAGTAATAATCAAAATTGTACTTTACAGAAATCCGGGGAAAAATATATAAAAGTATAGTGACAGAGTAATCAGAGCGACCTCTAGTGTATATATACATAAATATACAACAGTAGGCAAAACAAGAAACCTACTGGAAAAGAAAGATAGCTCGAACACTAAGCCTCTGACTGTGACGTGAGACACCAGAATCCGAAATACAAACTGGGCACGGAAACCGAAAATCCCAGGGGAAAGGCAAATAAAATCGTTAGAGTGAGTTGACGAAAATAATCATATGCCTTTCACCATTTATATATATCATAAAACAAAGCGAGTTCATAAAATGAATGGAAGTGTCAGGCGAATCTCTCAAGCCTAGTGGGCACATCAGGGGAATCTCTCAACCCTGGATCTGGACTACCGGTGATCAGCCGAGTAGCCAATGCATCGATGCTAAGTAAATGCCATAACCATATAAAATATAAAACAATACCTCCAAAAACAATAAATAATCTCAACATCGTACTGTAAATAAATACTGAGATCAAGAACTTGCTACGACAGTGTAAATAAAAAGGTCCGCTTACAGATAGCACAACGCGCACACGCACTAATCACGAGATCCGGCGGAAGATCCCTCGCCCAACGTACGATCTCAATCCCCTGAATAATCACAAAATATAACTGATCAAAATCACAATTTATCACATTGTACCACACCTCGGAAACCAACTATTTCCGGAAACATATAACTCGATACAAAATAATCGACGTAAACTCCCAAAATCTCCACATAAACCCTCGACTAAAAATCCAGCATCCAAATCAACTCGAAAACCTCAAGGTGATGATCGGGGCGCGATTACGAACAAAACGACATAAAACTCGTCGAAAACCAAAAAGTCAACGGGTCGCCGGAGCTCCGCCGTTGACCGCCGCCGCCAGCGGAGGCGTGCCGTCAACCGGAGGAATTTCCCAGCGGCCAAGCTCACCGTAACTTCTCCTCCTCAAGCCCCACACATCTTTCAACTGCACCAAGGTCCAAATCGGACAACAATTGACCCAAAACCAGCTCGAAAGACTCACGACCAAGAATCGCCGGAAAACTTTCCCGGCCGATTCCGGCGCCGTCACGCCACCTCGTCCCTCAAAACCAAAGGGCAAAGCATCCTAGAGCAAAACCCAGTCGATTCCACCCAAAAATCTCACCGGAAAGTCGACGGAGCGCCGCCCTCAAACGGACCCGATTCCGGCCAGAAAATCAAGAATTTCAACTCACTTGTTCTCCCTCAAATTGAAACAAATTTTCACAAATCCAAGTTCTAAGCAGTTGCAAATTTCAAGGAGAAACGAAATATACCAAAATCAAAGCCGGAGGTGGCCGAAAATGAAAGGTCGCTGGCGAGTCAAACGACGGTGCAATTTCCTCCCTTGGTCAACGCGGGTCAACACCTCCAAGTCTGGTCAACGCCGGTCAAACTTCCTAAAACAATGTTTTCGACAATGTTTTCGACTATTTCCGATATTTATACTCGCGGCTCGATACGATCGATGGTCCAAAACGAATCACAATCACGTTCCGGATAACTCAAATCCAAACGGATAAACACGACGAAATTCCACAATTTCAAATATTCATAACATATTCCTCGGTCGTCGAAACAATTATCCGAAATCGCCCACGAACTCAAAATCATGCGTACCACAATTCTCGTGAAGAGACTCAACTCAAATTCTCGCCCGATAATTAAGTCGTGAACTGAAACGCCAATTCGATTGATTTACGGAAAACTGTAATTACTCACTAACTCGTGGATTAAACCGATTACTATACTGATTTTGGTTCGGGTCGTCACAAATTCATATCAGTTGATGATAGTTTCAATAAGCCTTCATTGCAAGAACTAGCGAATAAAAACACATTGTTATTGAAAAAAATGAGAATGACTATAAAAAACACTTTCATTGACGCAAAATCTTATTAAAATAAGGACATTTTAAGTACAAGAACGTCTTTGTTGAGAACTTTTATAATAATAATTAGTTACTTACTTTTAATCAATAATTTTCAAGACTAAATTTTTGATTATATTTTGACAAATTTACTTTTAAATGTTTTTATAAAATAAAATAAAATTTAGTTACAATCTCATTTTTGCTTTGGTACAACCTCCTCGGCTTCATCTCTTTTGTTGCTCCTTGTCTCCTGTGGGAATTTGGTCCCATGACTCCGTTTCCTTTGATGTGATTGGAAAATATTGACTCAGTCTTCATCGGAGTCGCCTCGCCTTCATCACCTCTCAGCGTGGGTGGAGGGTGTTTACATATATATAAACATATGTTTCTTAATTATGAACTTGAATAATTTAAGTTCGACAAAATTGGTATGTTGACATAATTTTGTTTGACACCTTGAAATTTTTTTAAATTTGGTAAAACTTTATATATAAATAAGTTATTCTTATATATCTAAATATGTAACGATTTATCTTCTAAAATATTATGAATAAAAAAATACTTATTATATTTCATATTAGAAGTTCTCGTCGATGAATCTTCATCGAATAACAATTTTTGTCAAACCTCATTGATTTCGTCAACCGCATCCGTTATCAAACCATATGTTAGCAGTGGTGGGATAGTTGAATCAGAGTAACGATTACACTAAATTTGTCTTAAGTTCATATCGCTACAATGTGTTAATGTATCGTATGATTTTATTTTAAAAAAATATAAAACATATTTATAAATTTTATTTTGTGTAAATATAAAGAATTGGAAAATAGGGAGATGGGGTTCAAATATATCCAGGTGGACCAGATCTGAGTGAGATATAGACCTTTGATTAGAGTAATATGTTAAAGCTGCATGTAAGACAAGTGTTTGAAGGATTTATGTTTGAAGGATTGATAAGACTGAAAGGTCGAGTTTGGTAAAAAAGTAAAGTAAACAAAACAAAAAGTTACAGTAGCTGAGCCGAAACAAAACAAACAAACAAACCCTAAAACAAATATCTCTCTCTCCCCTCCAATTTTCCGCCGGCCCGGAACTTTCGCAACCCTGTTTCAGACCATTTTTCTCTCCCCCGACACCCAAAAAAGTCTTATTATTATTTACTCGCCTCCCCCATTTCTCTCTACTCTATTAAAAACCCATCATCTTCTTCTTCTCTCTCTGTATCTTCCCCTCTCTCCCAAGAAAACCCACTTCAAGTTTTGAGCGCTCCCAAATGGGTCTGTTGCATGCACTGCCCTTATAAAGAGAGAGCTTCAACTCTTCTTTTCTCTCAGTACTTTCATCATTCACCTTCCGTGCACACTTTCGAGCCCATTTTCGTGATTATCGTAGAAAACCCAGACGAGACTTTAACTCTGAACGGTCCATTCAAAGCTTCTCTAAGTGTTGTGTTGTTTTCACCTGCATTTTTTCTGTGTTTGCATGCTTTGGTTTGAATTCGTCTGTTGAGATTTATTGCGAGCTGACGAAACCAGTTTAGCTAAGACCCGAAGACGAAACGGCCCGTTCTTGTGTGAAGCCAAGCTAGTTTGAACTTATATAAAATAAATCAAACACAATGGCTCCGGCGACTAATTGGCTCTCTTTCTCTGTAATGTCACCCATGGAAATGATCCATTCCTGCTCCGAGTCCGACTCTCCTTTTGCCCAAGCTTACGACGACTCCGCCGTCGCTACCGTCGCCTCTCATTACTACCTCGACAACTTCTACTCCAACGGTAAATATAAATACAGTACTGATCATACTTTTAGCTTCATTTCTATTTAATCGCCGAGTTGAAAAAAATGAAAAGCAAACGCTACCTGATATGTACAAGCCCGCTCAAACTGCATGTACGTAATAATCAGACTGACGACTCTGTATGTGTTTTATATGTCAGGGTGGACGAACCCGAAAGCGGAAGTGTTTTACGGTGGTGAAGAAGATAACCACCAACAACAACCCAATAATAATAATAATTCACTGGCGAGATTCATCGACCCAGCACCGCCGCAGCAGCATCAGCAGGCGCCGATTCCGAAGCTAGAGGATTTCTTGGGTGACTCGATGGTGAGGTACGGAGGCGACAGCCAGACGGAGACGCAGGACTCGTCACTGACTACGCAAATCTGCTACGACCAGCAGGGGGCCTACTACAACGGCCACCATGAGCTCAAGGCCATCACTACTGGGTTTCCGGCTTTCTCGAACAACTCCGGCTCGGAGGTTGAGGACTCGGCGTCCATGGCTTTGACCACCACCACGACTCAGCAGCTCGAGTTCATTGAGTCTGTTGGGAACGAGTTGGGCTTCTCTACCTGTGGTGATGCAGCTGCTTCAAACACAACAACAACAAGTAACGCTTTGTGTCTTGGTGTAACTAGTAACAACTACAAAGGAACTCAGAGTTCTAACCGTGAGAAAGCCATTGTTACTGTTGCAGCAGATAGCACCAAGAAAATCTCGGATACTTTTGGACAGAGGACTTCGATTTACAGAGGAGTGACTCGGTAAAAATCATTTTAGTCATTTCCTTATCTGGGTTATAACTGATGTTAATGTTCTTAGTTCATTTATTCTCTGCTAGTTAAATTACTGTTCTTGGTAAATGGGGAATAGAGGGGATGCATCTGGGTTTTTGGGGTCCTTTCCATATCTCTCTCCTTGTTTGACTATTTTTTTTTTCTGAGCTTGAATTGATTGATTAAGTCTGTGTTTAAATAAGAAGAGCAGAGGGTCATGTTTCATATTCATGCACAGACTAGTACAAAGCCTCTGTCTGTCTGAGAAATGTAAATTTTGTATTGCTTTGGTGTAGACATCGTTGGACGGGTAGATATGAAGCGCATCTTTGGGATAACAGCTGTAGAAGGGAGGGTCAGGCCAGGAAAGGACGTCAAGGTCCTCTATCTCATTCTCTCAGATTTTACATTGTTAATAAACTTCATATACTAGTACAGTTGCATCAATATGTTATTTTAGATTCATACACATAAGTACATATGGCATAGAGAGACTGTGTGGCACTCTAAAGAAGCCTGCATGCAGTTTTCAATGGTAGTCTTTACTCTTTAATAATGGGGGCGCTGGAGAAGGGGGGCCCTGGTTTCAAATTTTCGTACTTTTTCACTAGTCTTACACATATGATTGATTGATTGATGGTATCTAATTGTACAATTTGGTACTTCACTTGCTTTCACTTGGCTGATTTGATCAGATGGGCCGCCGTTTTGCCACTAGAACCCCATGTGGGTTTATATTTTTGCATTGCATTGCTTTGTTGTCTGGTCTTTGGGTTCAATCAAGCTTCTGTTGAACCTCTTCTTCATTTTCTTCTCTATTCTCTCATCCCTCTGCTAGAGTTTTGATATTTGAAGTGACAACGATGGCATGAATTTGCAGACCTCGATGAGTGAAAGTCTGAACGTTGGTCTGGACGTTTTGCAAACTTGGCTTTAACTTTTGCTTTTGCTTTTGCTTTCATCTGTGGACAAGTTTTTGGGGGTTTGACCAGAGCACCCACTTCAAAAAATTATCAAAAAATAAGCATACCAGCTTCTCTTTATTGTCTCCCAAACTTGGTTAGATAGTGACTATGCTGGACTGTAGCCTGGTAAAGTTAGCTAGCTGCTAGATTCTGGTCCACACAGATAAACCTTAGAATCTCATGTGCAGCACCAGCATATGCAAAAACCGTATTGGGCTATTGGAAGCTTGTACCTTAGTGCAAAATTTCTGAGTCTTGAAAATGGCTACTTGACTATAAATTATCCAAATGGCTAGAATGTGAAAAATGGAAACAAGGGTATTGGACTATTGGGGACCATAAAACAATATTTTGCTAACTATTACACTCAAAGCACATGTATCTTAGTTTATTTATCCATGTTATTATTATCATATCAAGTGACTGCTGTAATAAGCAGAAAACATTGACTACAACAATAGCTGATGCTGTAATCTTGTTTTACCTTTTGCATAAAATGTGGGACTGTGGAAATCATGCTATCATTCGGCAACTGATCCTGTCCTGCAGTTTACTTGGGTAAGATTTCAGCAACTTTGGTTTTTGTTGGTACAAGAAATGTTTTAGTGCCCAAGTAGTTCGTTTCATAAAACGGAAAGATTGGTTCTCTAATTTTCAGGTGGATATGACATGGAAGATAAGGCGGCTAGGGCGTACGATTTGGCTGCTTTGAAATACTGGGGACCTACTGCAACCACTAACTTTCCTGTAATACATTGAAAAGATGAATGTTTTAAGTTAGTGGACTAGTTTAATGGCAGTGAACATGTTAACTAATTCTTTCCATTTCTCAGGTTACAACTTACAGCAAGGAACTGGAAGACATGAAACTTGTAACCAAGCAAGAGTTCATTGCATCTCTCAGAAGGTTTGCTCGATGCCTCTACCCCTAGTGTCTTGCTTGTGGAATATATTTTAGTCTTCAGTAGTAAATTAAAACACTCTTCTCAATGCTTTACTTGCAGGAAAAGTAGTGGTTTTTCAAGGGGAGCATCAATGTACAGAGGTGTAACAAGGTTGGTACATCCATGCTCAAATGATTTGTTGATCATCCTTAACAGGTTCCTGTTTTGTAATTTTATATTTGATCTTCATACAAAAGGTCTACTCATTTACTATGTAATGTAATCATGCAGGCATCATCAACAAGGGCGTTGGCAAGCAAGAATAGGCCGTGTTGCTGGCAACAAAGACCTATACCTAGGGACATTTGGTAAGCTCTCTTCTTATACAAGAGAATCATCATATGCATGTGCACATTTTGATTGTGTCTGACATTTGACAATTGGTGGCAGCTACTGAAGAGGAAGCTGCAGAGGCATATGACATAGCAGCCATAAAGTTCAGGGGTATCAATGCAGTAACGAATTTTGAGATGAACCGTTATGATGTGGATGCTATTGGGAAGAGTTCTTTGCCTGTTGGAGGTTCAGCGAAGCGCTTAAAGATATCTCTTGAAGCTGAAGAGCAGAAACCCTCTCTGACCAACCATAGCCAGCAGCAGAATTCTCAGTGCAGTAGTGGCAGTAACAGCAACAACATCAATTTTGCTAATTCCATGGCTCAACCAATTCAAAACATCCCCTGTGGAATTCCCTATGATCATGCTGCAGCACTGTATCATCACAACCTTCTCCAACAGTTCCAATCATATAACTACTATGGCACTCCTTCAGATTCTACAGCAGGATCGCACCCTAACTTAGCAACAACTCCGATGACCATGGCAATGATGCAGCAGCAGCAGCAGCAGCCAGAGTTCTTCATCTGGCCTCAGTGTCAAACCCATTATTCATAGGGGTCTTGGAAGGTTATCATTTTGTTTCACCCATCATGTTATGTTAGCCGCTAACATTATCCGGCTGACCCGACATCTGACCCTCACTCCAATCCACCTCTTGACCTTATAATTAGGACTAGGACTAGGAAATGAAAGGCAGGAAGGTTTTTTGTTTGGAGGCTGAAAGCTATGGATAGAGTAGGAAGGTAGCTGGATTTTGTACGTAAGGTGGGAAACTTTGAAAGGCGTCTAGATTTACTTTCAAGAATTTTATTTTCTGGTATACCTTTTTACGTAAAGTTTCCATTTCCATTGTGGGTTTTCTTTAGTTGTCCACCTCCGAGAATAGCCAGAGGTCCAGACTCTTATGCAATAGCACCGTTGGCCAGCGGCTATGACAAATACCTCCTTAAATCATGAATGTTTTGTTCCGATGAGAAAAACATGAGCATGTTGGTAACAGATTGAGATCGTAGAAACATGAGCTTGAGCAAGAATTATAAATAAAGGACGAGGATCTCATATGAAAAGTAATAAAAGATCATTCATAGCATGGTCCAAGCAAACCCATTTAAAACCTTTACCGAATTATGACGGTAAAATAGTCGAAATTTATTTAAAACATTTATTGAACTATGAAGATAAAATAGTTGAAATGCCTCTTAAATTTAGTTGTAATTGTCAATTTACACTTTAAATTTTTAATTGTGAACGTTTGTCTTATCAACTTGGAAACATATGTTGATTCGCATCATATTCGTCAATTTTAATGGATTTCATTCAAATGTGATCATGTGCATAGACACATGATGGACATAAATATAATTTTGTAAACTTAAATTTTAATATTATTTATTAAATCAAAATTCAATATTTATGAACCAATTTTTCAAAGTTACATACAATAGTTATGAACCAATTCTTCTTCGCATCTGGACAAAATTTAATTTTCTTCTTAATCTTTTGCAATGTGTACACCACATTTGATAAATTATTTTCATTATGTAGTAAAAAGTTATTCAAGGTAATTATAGTCCCAAATGAATTTTTTTGTTGGGAAACTATCAGTATAGCAGAATTGTGATTTAGATCATTATCATTTTTAGCATGCGGACCCATTATCTTTCAATTATCTCTTCACCAGTAGTGATTCCATCGTTGGATTGTTTTCATTAACTAGAAAATATCTAAAATCTCGATAAATTTATAAATTATTTATTTATCAAAAAAATAATAATCTCACTAAAGTAATAATTTTCTCCGGTCCCGAGGTTATTCATTTATAGAGGTTTTACTGTATTATATGACTGAAAAAATTACTAAACTTAGAACACTATATATATATATTATTCCATGACTATTCAATATATTAGTTCGTTGGCTCACTATTTGTCCATTTATATGCCTAAAACAACAAAAAACTTTCAAATATTTAAAGTGAAGATTTAGAGCACAAAAATATTTTATTAAAAAAATAGAAAAGACTCAAAAAAAATGTAAATTATGTAAAATATAATTTTAAAATATGAAAATATAATTATATCTATTATGTGCATGGCACATGATCACACTTGGATTGAAACCATCAAAATTGACAGAGAGAGTGCAAATCAACTGTTGTTTCCAAAATGAGGAGGCAAAACTTCACAATTGATAAGTTAAGGTGTAAATTGACTAATTGCGACAGCAAATGCACCGTTTGGATGTTGCCCGATCAGGCACTATTAATTGTTGATATACCCCTATCAATTCTTTTATAGATCTATGGCTCAAGTCGATCAAAGAGTACAACTCTTGCCTCTTGACTAAGTCGACTAACAAGGAGAAGGTGATATCATTGGATGTCTTTTTTAACTTTATCATTGACTTGCCTTTTGTGGTTGTGGTGCAGTGAATTGATACAAAACATAAAAAGTAAAAGACAAAAGACAATTATAACTTAATTTTTATTGTGCCTTTGGAGTGCATTTGCTATGATGCAGTAATTGTTTTTGTTTGGGTATAAAATAAATATAATTATTTATGGTATATTTAGGGTTGAGAATTAACTGGCCGGCACCTGCGACTCAAGAATGTTGTGAATCTGGGAATCATAGTTGCGTGCGAGATTCATAAGTCAGATTGGAAAATAGTCAAAGTAGTATATTTGTTTCCTAATCCATGTTATTTCCTTGAGCGATACAGAGAAGTATGACATCATCCTCTATAAATAGACGAATCAGAGAAGATTTAGGCCACTGACACACATACACAAGTTTGCGCACAAGCAAATTCTACTCTCTTAGCGAGTAAACAACTAGCGACAATGAGATTAGAATCTGGTTCACCCGACATAGCGTGGAGATTCAAAGGTTCACTCTTGCTACAACCAACGACGACAGTGATCAAAGGAGTCTAGTTCACCTGACAGAGTGTGGAGATTCTGACAGTTTACGAAGTCACCCTCA
The DNA here is from genome assembly GCA_946800695.1 of Geum urbanum. NCBI lineage: Eukaryota > Viridiplantae > Streptophyta > Magnoliopsida > Rosales > Rosaceae > Geum > Geum urbanum. The sequence continues at coordinate 25,609,808 of OX327000.1, forward strand.
AGTGTTCTCAACACTTGCAATTAAGATTGCTCTGCTTTATACGCATACAGTGTATAAAGTATCGATCATTTGTGGCTTAGCAAAGAGACACAAAACCTAAGTCTTGAACAACTTAGGCGAGTAGAACTCAACGAGCGAGGTTGGTGCTCTCCTCGCTCCAATCACTTGTAAGGAAGCAGAGACAATATAGCGCAATACACAACTACATTATGCTCTTGCCAGTGACACCCCAAGCACGTACACCCAGATGGAGAAAAGTGACAGTTTGTAATTTTCTAAGTCACGACAACTTGGTTGGAAAAAATCAAGCCAAACATTTTGTCATGCCCACTAGGACTCAGGTTTAGTGTCTCTTAAAGCAACCATTGATAACCAGTATAAGAAGTCGTATCATAGCTATCGCAAACATCCACCGCCTAAGTTCCAGGAACATAACTCATCTAGTTGTCGGGGCTTAAACAACGAGGAAGTCGTACGAAGATTTGGTTATACAATGGCTTACAAACCAAAATCTGTAGCCGAGATCAAGGCTCTTGATTCGGCGGCTTACAGGGAATACGTTGTGGAACGGGAACATCACGTTGACATCCAGCTTAACCACATTCTGAAAGCAGTTAATGAGAACGAGGCAATTGTGACAAGATTCACAACAAAAGTTGATAACATGCGGTCCACTACGAAAAAAGACCGAAATCAATACAATTTAAAGTTTGATAACTTAGTAAACACTCTTGCAGCCTTAAACAAATCAATAACTGACAACTTCTCAGCCATACAAGCAAGGTTGGATGTACCGGTCTAGTCATCCCACGATGAGGATGATTAGAAGGATGACGAATATGTTCTACATCAAAACCCTCATCCACTGCCAAATCCAGAGCAAGAGTTGGAGGCACGGATTGTTAGGATCATTGAGCAAAACTTACCTGCTGTGGGTGAGATTTCTACAAGCTATAGTGATCCTTTTTCTCCTCTACCACCTAATTGGAGGTGGCTCAAGAACTACAGACCAATCACATTCACTCACTTTAGTGGAGATGAGACTGAACCAGCTGCCACACACATGGCAAGATTTAAGATCTAATGCGGCCTTTGGGGAAATCTAGGAGAGTTTAAACTTAAGAGTCTTTGCATCGTCTTTATCAGGAGCCGCACTGCATTGGTATACTAGTCTACCACAAGCTTTTGTTCTAAATTGGGAGACGATGGAAAGGCTATTTACTGAGCATTTTGGTGGAGTAGAGCCTACAGTGAAAGTTGGTAAACTCTTTCAGATGGCCCAAATGCCTAGCGGGTCACCAATAACATGTCTACGCAGGTTCAAAACAGAGTACACAAAGAGCAAGACTTCATGCACTATTGAGGAGCTCGTAGAGATTGCAGTTGGGGTCTAGAGAAGCGATTGCATATGAATTACGTGGATACAAAGTTCACCTCCTTGAATGCACTCATGCAGCATACCAGGAGACTGATAATAGACGCAATGCATCCAGAGGCACGAGTGCTCCAAAGGCACCATACCACGCATAGCGTTATAAGACAGTCGCAGTAGCTTACCTCAAGGAAGAGTTTGAAGAATCCAAACCCAAAGATGCAACGGTAGCTGGTGTAGAATTAATAGCAAAGAATCTGGTCAAATCAAAGAAAGTGACTTCCACTAAGGGACCAATGTAAGTATTGACACATGTGTTCACCAAACCAGAGTTTGAATCATACACCTATGACGCGAATGCGGCACATGAAATTCTCGATGATTTGATCGACAAAAAGTTAGCCAAAACAGACTTTGGTGCGTACCCGACTGTCGAGCAGCTGAAAGTTGAAAAGTACTGTAAGTTTCACAATATGTGGAACTACATAACTAAAAATTGTGTGAAATTGAAAGATCATATCAAAAAGTGGATCAAAAAAGGAAGAATAATAGTGGATGCAGCGCCTCAGATTGCTTTACTGGATCATCAACCATTTGCAGAAAATGCAGTAGGCACTGTAGACTTTTCAGCTCCGAACTCTACGAACACTTTTCACAGCGAGAAAGTTGTAGAAATTCAAGATGAGCTAATTAAGGAAGGCATCGCTATCGTGTCCTTTGGCCTAGAACCAAACCTATGAGGAGCAGCTACCAACTTATATTTTAGGTTTCATCATGATTGGACATATGATACAAGTCACTGCGAAAGTAGATCCAACAGTGGGTTGATGAAGGAGAAATTGTAGTACCAGACGTCTGTGAGAAAGAGCCAATAAAGGTTCCTTCATGGTTGGAACTCTAGAGGTATCCTGGAAAGGAGGAGCTAAAAGAAATCAAACTTTGGACCTCAAAGCCACTAGTGAAGCAACACTGTCAACCAACAAGAAAGAAGACGATTACGGGGGGAAAAAAAAGTTATGCCCGAAGTAACCCCTGTGGTTCTTTGTAGTGGTGTAAGGCTGAATGTGGCTTGAAGATGACTTATGATGAGTTTGTTGAGGCTATATGAGCAGCCCCACAAATTAAGTCCCCTCCTAAAAACTACCAACCAGCCAGTCTGAAGGGTTTAAAGAAGGCGTCAAAGGAATGAATCCTGTATAAGAGGATATGGGTAGCAAAAAGAAAACATGAGCCGGTTAAAAATACTCAGCGAATAACAAAAGAGGCTGCAAAGCCTTACGTTTGGCACGACAAAGAAAACTCTGGAAGCATTGGACAAAAGATTGATCAAGCCAGATCAGCTGGTAGAATCACCAAAGGAGATTCAGAGGAGAATGAACAGGCTTGCTGCTAATCCAGTAATTACATTTGACAAAAACTTTGACAAGCCTAAGGTCCTGGCCAAGTGTGGTTTCTAGGATTAATGAAATAGGGCCAGCATCTGATGTGCAGTGGACGCCAAAGAGGCGGAGGAAAGTGATTGAGGTGGACAAGAAACTGGTATGAAAATCAGCTTTGGAGTGAATCCAAAAGAAGGTGAAGCTAGTCACCGAGCCCGAAAAGAAGCTAGTGTTTAAATGGCGTTCAAAGCCCTTGGTAGTTGAAGAATAGAGAAAGCTTACTTCTTCTAACATTGAGATCAAGAAAGTAGTAGCCAGTGATACTTCACTCATTGCTGCCATTGAAGAGCCAAAATGACCTAAATCTGAGGTTCATATAGTTCAGCAAGACAATATACCTACTGCAAAGGAAGTGCATGGGAAGGTGACAAATTCATAACGCACAGACTTAGTAGCAAGAGATAATGAAGATGAACAATTGGTGGACTACGGGGATCATGATGTCAGAGAAGATATCTATACAGAAGAAATGCATGTAGGCATGGTTTATATCTTATCATCTAGGTTCGCTAAGCAAGTCGAGACCAAACAAGTGGCTTCAATAACCAAGGCCGTGAAAGGAATAGTTCTTGCCAAACATGAAGAGGAGGAAGATCCTATACCGGCTGTTGATCCAGCTGTGCAAAAGTCATACATGATGTTCTCCAAACCCACTACCATAATGGCATCACATATGAGATCACTCTAAATTACAGCAGGCATGGGGGACATCTAGTTAAGCAAAATCATGGTGGATACAGAGGCAGCGATGAACATTTTGACTACCCGAGCAATGAATTTACTAGAGATACCCAGATCATCCATTCAGGCCACATCCATGACTATCAGGAACTTTGCAGGGACCATATATCAAACGCTTGGATTACTGTTCGTTGAGGTCAAAGTCGGTCTTGTCATTGGAACCCATACTTTCTTTGTCTTGGACTGCAATGCACCGTATAGTGTGATCTTGGGAAAGGATTGGATTCACAGAAGTTACTGCGCACCATCGTCACTCCATCAGTAGCTTTTGATTAAGGACATGAAAATTGAGGAATCACACTTGATCAATGCAGACTTGACACCATATTTTATTTCTGCTAATGTTTTAGATGCCAATTACTACAATGAAACTTTAAGGCCATTGGATGGGTGTGGCGTCGATAAAAAAAGCCGACCTATTGGAGTAATGACCTATGACCTAGCTCAATGAGGTATAATGCAAGCTAAAGATGACAAAGTACGACAATTATTCCTTGAGCTAGCCTCGACTAGCCATCAATGATACGACCTTCTGAGAAATTGGAAGCAAAGGCTTGCGCTTCTCTATGTGCAAGATTTCAAACCTATATGATAGAGAAACATGCATGTGATTGTCTGCCTACGATAACATCAACATAATGTACTACTGAGGATGTACAACAAGGAGTGTTAGAAGAAGTGGTTATCATTCAGTGAGCCCCAGCAGCATTGGATAATATTCCACTTGAAGTAAAAGATTCTACTGAAAGGATAAACTTGAGAATAATGATTGAGCCAATGGAAGTGGCCATTAACACCTTCTTAGACCCTATGGAAAGAAAGGAGCTCATCGTTTTATTACTTGAGTACAAGGATTGTTTCATTGAGAAATTTGAGGATATGCCAGGACTTTCTCCAACATTGGTGGTTTATAAGTTACCAATCATAGAAGGGAAGAAGCCAGTTCAACAACAGATGCGAAGGATGAACGAAGAAACAATGATGCTCGTTAAGGAAGAAATAAAAAAGATGTTGAAATCGGGAGTCATCAAAGTAGCTAAGTATACTAAGTGGATATCCAAATTTGTTCCTATACAAACGAAGAATGGTAATATTCGAGTTTGTGTGGATTACATGGACTTGAACCAAGCCACATCGAAGGACGCATATCTTATGTCAGTGGCCGATTTGCTAGTAAACGTTGTGGCCCGGCATGAAATGTTATCATTCATGGATGAAACAACAAGATACCACCATATCCCAGTTGCCAAGGAAGATCGATATAAGACTACATTTAGATGTCCAGAAGTGTTAGGAGTTTTCGAGTATGTGAATATGCCATTTGGATCGAAAAATGCTGGAGCGACATATCAGTGAGCTATGCATTACATTTTCCATGATGTTGCTGGAATCACCATGGAAGTTTACATTGATGACATAGTTGTTAAATCCAAAAAGAAGTTTGATCATATTAATTACTTAAGACAGGTGTTTGAGCGAATTAGGTGACACCAACTTAAGATAAACCCTGCCCAATGTGTATTTGGGTACAAGCTAGTGATTTTCTAGGATTCTTAGTACATCAACGAGGTATAGAGGTTCCAGATGACAAGAAGGAGGCTGTGATCAAAGCATCACCACCAAATAATAAGAGAGAGTTGCAGCAGCTCCTTGGGAAGATTAGTTTCTTAAGACGGTTTATTGCCAACGCTGCAAGAAAAACAAAACCTTTTACTCCTTTGTTAAAGTTGCAGGGGGGAAAAGAGTTTATTTAAGAACCAATACACCAAGAAGCATTTGATGCCATTAAGCAATACCTAGTCAATCCACCAGTCTTAGTGTCACCACGTCCAGGAAGGCAACTTAAGCTCTACATCTCAGCAACAGAGTCATCTGTGGGAAGCTTATTGGCGCAGGACGATGATGCAAAAGCAGAACGAGCAAATTTCTACTTAAGCAGAACTTTGATAAATTGTGAGAGTAGATATACACCGATGGAGAAGCTTTGTCTTGCTCTGTGCTTTTTAGGTTGCAAGCTGAGGCATTACAGGCTATCTTTCACTACTTGTGTTCTCGCTCAGACTGATCTAGTACGATACATGTTAGCTCGACCTATTCTTATAGAACAGATTGCAAAGTAGATTCTCGCACCATTTGATTTTTTTCCGCAATATGTTCCACAAAAGGCAGTTAAAGATCAAGCAGTGATCAACTTTTTAGCACATCATCCAATGGCTAAAGTTCCAGAGCCTAAGGAGTTAGAGTTGTCCCATATATCCTTACCCCCATGGAAGCTCTTTTTTGATGGATCCAGCACAAGTTCTTTTGCAAGAGCAGGGATTACATTGGTTAACCCTCAAGGGGATACTTTTGCTTATTTTTTTAGGTTAGATTATCACTGCTCAAATAATGTGGCCGAATATGAGGCTCTAATCATTGGATTGGAATTATTGGTGGATTTGGGAGTCAATGATGTGCAGATTTGGGGTGATTCTTTGTTGGTAATCCGACACAGTTGCAAGCCACGTTGAAGGCATGATTAGTTTTAGAACCATACATGAAAAGAGCAAGTGAGTTAGCATTATTTACAGAGGTGTCTTTGGAGCACATCTGTGGGGGGGGGGGGGGGGGGGGGGGGGGGGATTATGCAGAAAATGAGTTGGCCCAACTCGCTATAGGCATCAAACTTGCTGACGGTGTACGAGAACATATTTTAAAGGTCGAACGCAGAATGCTCCCTGCCTTTGTGACTAGGAAAGAAGAAAAATGATGAATGGTATGTAGCAGTCTTGGACTCAATTGACACAGATTAGAGGAGGCAAATTATTGCATACTTAAAAGACCCTAGTTCCTCGGTGGACAAACGCACTAGGTATTTCGCTCCAAATGACCTTCTACGAAGTGACGAGTTGCTTAGACGGGGAAAGATGGAGTGAATTTACTTTGTGTTTGCGGAAAAAAGGCCAAACGAGTACTGCAAGAGGTCCATCTAGGAGTCTGTGGAGCTCATCAATCTGGACCTAAGATGCAGTGATTGATGTGACAGCATGGTTACTATTGGCCTTCCGTATTGAAAGATTGTATCTATTTTTCCAAAGGGTGTGAAGATTTCCAAGCTCAGAAACCAGTTAGCCATATTCTTAACATTCCTATGCAACCAATCATTAAGCCATGGCCAACATAAGGATGGGCTTTGGATTTGATTGGGATGATACATCCCCACTCATCCATGCAGCACAAGTACATCATCGTGGCTACAGATTTCTTCACTAAGTGGGTTGAGGCAAAACCATTAAGGGTGGCTTCAGCTGCTGCGATCAGACAATTCTTGTATGAAGATATTATATGCTGTTTTGGAATTCCAAAATGCTTTATCTCAGACAGGGGGGCAGCGTTTCTATTTGAAGAAGTGGATGAGCTAATGATAGACTTTGGGATCCAGTTTTTGCATTCTTCACCTTATTATGCACAATCAAATAGTCAATCTAAAGCAAGCAAACAACTGATCCTCCACATCATTAAACGAATGCTCGCAGACAACCCTTGTTTATGGCATAAAGAGTTATTCAGCTCACTCTGGGCTTACATGACTTCAAAACGTGCTGCTACATGAACTAATCCTTATGCATAAATGTTCGGTCACGATGCAATCTTGCCTTTCAAAATCAATGTCCAGTTTTTGCACGTCATGGATCAGCATCAGTTAGTGGGTGAAGATTACTTTCAAACAATGTAGTAGCAGCTTGAAGACTTAGACAAAAAAAAAAATACATTGATGCTTTGAACAATCTTCTCTCTGAGAAGAATAATGTTGCTCGCATCTATGATCGTCGCACCAGAGGTTTAAGCTTCGCAGAAGGAGACTTAGTATGGAAAATGATTCTGCCCCTTGGGGAAAAACAAGAATGACGTGGAAAATGGTCCGCAAAGTAGGAAGGGCCTTTTGGGATTGAGAAAATTAGAGGCAAAGGTGCTTTTTAGCTGCGAGACGTGGATGGAACTGTACATCATAATCCTATAAATGAAAAATACTTAGAGAAATATAAACAGCCAATTTGGGAGTATGAAGATCCTTCGGACCATAATACTTAATTTTTCAATCATTCACAGCCTAGAAGTGAGGCTCACTCTTCAAGCAAAACTAGAGGGGGAACCAGTATTCAACAAGGCCAATTCGTGTGGCTAAAATTACAGATTTTTAAAACATTGTTTTTTTAATCTTTTGCATACAGAGCCTATTAAAGGGGTTCTTTAAGTATATGTATGAAACAAGTTTTAAGTGGTTCACCTTCGCTATAGAGATTACATTTCGCTGAACGATCAAGAAATACAAAAATCAGTGAAATAAAAACTCATTTGAAACAACAAACTTTATTATGAGGTTATGTGGCCATGCATCGAGTGGTGGAAAATCTGTAGCGAAATGACCAAACCTAGTAACCAAATAGGTGTGGTGGTCGATCTAGTTTATGTCTGCCCCAATAGACTCAGTTGGGCGATTACTGACTAAGGGCTAGATCCTTCTTTGATTGCGTTGGCTCTGGCAGCTCGGGGATTTCCCCCAACAAATCCTCACCAAGCCTTCCCTTCATCTGACTTTGACCCTTGTTGCTCCACTCTACATGTAATAGAAACTTGATGGAGGTGAGTTGGAGCATGAGGAAGTTCAGAGTAGTGGTCTTCAGGGATGGTGTCCGTAAGGACTGGTCGCTACCATTGCATGCTAATTTTCAAGAGCTTCGAAACTAGCACGCAATCGGAGAACCTGAGCTTAGGTACTTCTACCTAAGATAGGTTTGACCTTGGGTACTTCTACCTGATGGATCTCAATAGAGAAGAAAATCAAGAGGAAATTCCTTATGGAAAACAAGGACAACGCTAAACATAATTGACATGATTTCCTTCTAAAAGGCTCGGTGTGCTTCTATGAATAAAATGGTAGAGGCACCAAGGTATTTATAGAAGCCTAACCTTAGGGGCTTCAATGTTCGAAGGAAGAATCGTTGCATTGATTCAATGCGACGATTAAAGAGGCTCAATGCTCTACTCTGATTCGTGTATCTCTTCAAAGCTGAAGTTTTTCCATTTCAATAAAAGAGAGTTATTAGGCATTTATGTCGAATAGTTATTGGGACTCGCCGTGATTTTCGGAGGTGCGGAATTAAATTTGGAGGGTGACATAAGCGTGCAGAGAAATCAAATCAAAACATTCTAGATGGGCCGAAATATTAAATTGACTTAGATAAATGACGTTACAAAATATATTAAAAGCCTATGCTGGGGCTTGGTCCACAGGAAGTATGAAAATTCTAAAGGATTTTGGCAACAAAGCCGCTCAGTTCTCGCAGGACGGTGGAGAAGTTGACCACTTAGCTTCAGTATTGGCTGCAAAGGCGCGAGTACTCTTCACACTCTGTAAGGAGGCTTTTCTATTTTCAAGGATGTTGAGAGCTTCTTTATGTTTCTCGTTGAACTTTTCCTCCATCTCCACAAGTTTTGCCTGGAGTTGAGCAATCTGGGCTCTTTTGTCCTGGATACTTTGCCACTCAGCATGGTAGCTTCGTCTCAGTGAGGCAAGATTGTCCTTTTACTACTTCCATCTGCGAATCTGTTCCTTGTGATTGGAAATAGCTTTTTCTTGCTCAACTTTTGCAAAAACCTAGAAATTTTGGAAGCTGGTGGACTAGCTCCTCCATTTTCTCCAGAGTTTGAGGATCAGCAGAATCTTTAGCAAGACGGGCTATCTGTATATTATATGTATTGGCTTTTCTTACTCCCTCATCTTCAAGGTTCAAGATCCAGAGGTCATGCAGATATATGATATCTACTTGCACTTTAGGAAGTTCCAGTTATGGAAAGACCAGTTTTGCGTAAACTTGAACAGCTTCCTCTAATGTCCTAGCCATGGTATCATTAGCTTCAGAAGGTCTAGTAGAAAGAGCAAGTTAAATTGGGAGTGCAACAAGGGGAATATTATTTCCATTATAGCTGCGAATCGTGTTGGCAAATTGTCCAAGCATTTGACTCCCTGCAACGAGAGAAGCTTCCTCAGTATCGAGGTCTTTGTGTGAAAGCACCTGTACAGGGAGGGGTTATGACCAAAGAATTTATCACCATCAAAAGCTGAACATTATAAAGCAAGATAGACAAACCTGAGACAGTTGTGGTGGCTTTGGAGTCTGAAATAAGTTAGAGTTAGGAGAAGGAGAGAAAATATTGTTCACAGGCGTCTGAAAAAGTCCCAGATTAGAGTGTGTTGTTATCAAGTGTAAAAGAAAACCTTCATAGAGAAAGCTTTTATTACCACTACGTGGCCAGTCTCTTTGGCTGCAAGAGTCATGGGAAGGATGGGAGCGTGTCCAAGCCCTTTTCACGCCTCGCAGCTTCCACTACTTCATCCGCGGGAGAGGGAGCAAGCTCTCGCTAAGATACAGCAGCAACAGCTGGTTGTACGACCCATAACAGTAGTTAAGTAATTATTCTAAATAAACTTCAGAGGACTAAACTAGATTTCAAGAGAATATACCTCAGAGGCAACAATAGCTTTATGTGGAGAAGGGGCAACATTATTCTCAACTTCTTTCTTCGGAGCTTTCTCACCCTGGCTCGCAACAGATACTTCTTGAGCATAAGGGCCCATCCCAATAGGGTCGATGACCAATTCATGAATTGGCTGCTTGTATACTTGTTTAATCACCAATTGGTTTACTCGAAGTTGGGACAAGGCTTCATCTTCACTGGCCTGATTTGAAGGTCCCATGTTCCGGGGCTGCACAAAAGCTTCATTGCAAGGACTTGCAGTGTCCACAGAGGAGGATTCAAAAAGAGGAAAAAGATGTTGTGTACCCTTGCCTTTGTTCTTTGCGACACGGATGTCCAAGGGATCCTCTCCATGAGTAGAAGTAGTGAAGACAGAAGGTGAAGTTCTACTCAACTCTCCTTTAACCTGCTCTTCAGAATCTTCCATGATGGCAAACCGATGAGAGCGGTGAGCCTTGTTTTACTATCAAAATGGGGCAGTAAGGAAAAAGGGTTTATACAAATCAAAAGCCGAAGTTGTTAAGATTAGCTTACCAGTGGAACCTGTTCAGAAGAGTCTCCATCTTTGTTGGCCCAACCTTCTTGAATGGGAGAACTAAGAATGGCTCGAGTCCCTTTCTTTGCAGCAGTCCTACTAGCGGCTCTGGCAGCAGGCTTCACAGCAGCAGTACTAGCAACAAAGAACTTGTTGCATTTGCAAGCGAAAGCTGAAGACACACTTTGTTCCCTATTCTTCCTTTTCTTATCCTTACTACTTCTACCTTGGGTCCCCGAAGTGTCCATGGCTCGTTTGTCAACTGCGAGCTTGAAGAAGGGGAGAAAGGAGTTAGGAATTTTTTTCCGAAAGACCTCGGACTTGTCCTTTTTCCAGATATGGCCATAATGCCTGTCATTCCACTATAAATAATCTCCAACGGCACTATAGGTAACGCAAACAGTACGCCCTCAAAGTTGCTTTATGTTCACTGGAGGGAAGGTGGGAACAACTGAAAGGCCCCAACCTCGATTTAGTTGCCTAAACCGGAATCGAACCCCTTCTGAAAACGTGAACCAACAAAAACCATTAAAATTTCGGCAGAGTAACGTTACTAACGCGGAATTGCATTAACATGCACCCCGAAAATAACACTTCATCCTATGCCACAAAAGCGAAACCGTGGGCACCAATCCCATCAGGATTTCTCAATATCATATCATAATCAGTAAACAGTAAACATACTGTAACATATATAATATATCCGAGAAAATCCGTACAAAACATGTATCAGAATGTATCAGAGCGACATCTAGTGTAAATATATACAATATACACATCAGTAGGCGAAACAAGAACCTACTGGAAAACACAGGTAGCTCGGATCACTAGCCTCCCACCACGACGTGAAACGCCAGAACCTGAACTGCAAACTGGGCACTGAAACCGAAAAGCCCAGGGGAAAGACATGAAAATCGTTAGAGTGAGTGGACGAAAATAAATGTCTTTCGCCAGTTGATATATATGTTAAAATAACATATGCGAGTCCAGATGAATAAATATAATAAAGTACACGAGGTAAACTCATACTCCTCCAGCGTACCGAGCATGCAACTAAAAATCCCACGGGGTCGCTCATGGACACATCCGTGCTAGTACAGTCCGAATCACGGGATCCCAGACCCACACGTGATTCTAGCCAGAAAGGCCTTAGGATAGGGTATCTGTTTCCACCCGGAAATACATCGGCACAAGAAACAGATAACTGTACCCACCTGGAAATACATCAGCACAAGGTACAGCCCCCCCTGGTAAGCACCCTCGGGGATCAGCCGGGATGCGAGTGTATCGATACAACAACATAAACTGTGACTGTACTCTTTGTAAACCAAATCATAAATAGTTCGATACAAATGCAATAAACAACATATGAATGCATATACGTAATATAATCGTATAACACATTCTCATATAAATCATAATCTCGTATGCATGCTCAAGTTCGTAAAACGTGTATAAGACTCGCAATCAATCCGTGAAAAGAAATTGTCCACTCACAGGTGAGCAAAACGCGCACTCGCGCTAATCTCGTGGCTCGGCGGAAGATCCCTCGTCCGAAGCACGATCTCGATAACGATCCCCTGAATAATCATAAAACATATCTGATCAAAATCATAGCCCACAACTCTGTACTTAACCACGGAAACCAACCGTTCCCGAAAACATATAATTTGTATAAAATAACCGACTGAATTTCCGAAATCTCCACTCGAAACCTTCGACTGAAAATCCGATACCCAAATCAATACGAACACCTCTAGGCGATAATCAGGGCGCGATTACGAGAAAAATGACATTAAAAACATCGAAATCTGAAAAGTCAACCCTCTTGCCGAAGCGCCGCCGTTGACCGCCGGCGGCGGCGGCGGCGTGCCGTCAATGGATACTTTCTCCGGCGAGGAAGCTCCAGATTTAAAGATCTCCTCAAGCCCAACCTTTTCTTCAACTGACACAAAGTCCAATTCAAAGCCTAGCACCTCCAAAACAGCTCGAAACCGAAATGAATTCAAACTCCGGCAACCAATTCGGGTTCACCGGAAAACTCATCCCCAAGTCAATTAAACCTTATGGGAAGCATCCCTGGGGCAAGGGGAGTCGAAACCCCCACCTCCCCACCACCACAGCTCGCCGGAAGTCCACCCCCCAACTCCAGCGAACTCCGGCAACCTAACCCGATTCGGGTTCCCTCCAAACCTCATCAATTCTCACAATTTCAAACACCAAACAACTTAAAAACTCAAGGGGAAGAGAACCATACCCTTCACGTGGGCGGAGGTGGCCGGAAAAGGCAAGTCGGCCGGCGAGAACCAAACGGGAAAGTTTCTCGTCGGTCAACGGTCAAACTTCCAAAATTGGAAAGTCAACGCTCTGGTCAAACTTCAAACAGTGTTTTCGACAATTTTACGACTATTTCTGATATTTATACTCGCGTCTCGGGACGATAAACGGTTCAAAACGGATAACCATAACAATTCGGATAAATACGAAACGAACGGATAAACTCGTCGATAATCTGAAACTTCAAATAATCATATTATATTCCTCATTTATCGGAAAAATCATCCGGAACCGCCCTCGAGCTCGAAATCACGTGCTCTACAACTTCCGTGAAGAAACTCAATTCTAATTCTCGGCCAAAAATTAAGTCACGAACTAAATCGGCAAATCACACAATTAACGACTAATCACGATTAAGCTTAATCTCGTGAATCGTACTGATTACTCTACTGATTCTGGTTCGGGTCGTCACAACAGCATAGCGCTTTAACATAATCACAGTAGGCTTATCAAGATATACTCTCCATGAAGTATATCCATTATGAGACTCAACTAAAGGGCAATGCATACCTTGGGTAATGATCGATGCATAAATATGCACCTCTATATTATTGATTGATGCTCATATACTTATTATTTTGTAATTTATTTAGAAATATTAGTTTACTTTATTGTTTTTAGGTATTTTGAGTTAAAAAGGGAGAAAAGAAGTAAAAAGAGGATTTAAATCATATTTGAGAAATCTGTTTGTGCAGGTCATTCAACTTCGATAGAGAACTTGGAGCAGTTCAGGATGAACCAAGGGATGATCTTTATATGTGTGGAAAGCTACAAGTGTCTAGTTTCCATGGCTTATTCCATAACGTGATTATCATGTGTCTAGAGAAAGTTCTGGATGATTTAGTCCATTGAGGTCAGTCTTCTCAGAAATCTAACTTTGATGAGAAAGTTGTGTTTGGAAGCCCAAATCACACCAAGGAGCCTAATGACAAATTTTCTCTTTAGAATCCAATTAATTACTAATGTGGCTTATATAAAAGAAGTTAAGAGCTAAAAGAATATTAGAAGTTTGACTTGTCTAAGAAGAGAGCCCAAAACCTAAGTGAGCAAGGACATGCCTAATTAAACCTCTATAAATACTCTTTTTAGAGTTTTGGTGAATGTTAATTAGCATTGGGAGGAAGAATAATTTGAGAGCAAGAGCAAGGAGCCGAAAAGAAGAGTTTCAATCGTCCAGCTTCGACCCATCGAAACTGGCCTTCGACCCATCGAATCGTCGACAGGTTTTATCAGTTTTGCTTTTCTTTGCTTATGAACTGTTGTAGTCTAGCTTCCTTGTTTATGAGGGGGTAATTAGTTAGTTAGGGGTTGATCAAATGCCTAGATATGCTTACGATTTTGAACCCCTTTTGATTCTATTAACTATTTGGATGAGTTTTGTTTCATTGTTCTTCTCACCGATGATTTCTATGTTCATGTTTCTTTGAGTGCACGCTTAGATGCATGGCTTAGGATCTAGAGTCTTGATTATATATATGACCACCTTATCATTGCATATTTATTAGAGACAAACATGCACTTGTGTGAAACAGTCCTTAGTGATGTAAGGGTGACCACCTTATCAACCCTTGAAGCTTTGTTATTCTTCAAACATTCTTAAAACATAATGACTTCAGTTTTCTAGGCTTACATCAGCATATGTATATGTCGGTTAATTGGGGATAAAGATTGAGTGGATTGTCCCTCTCTCTTTCATGCCAACTAAGAGAGTGTAATACATAAGATGACTTAACCAAAGCTCTTGTGTGGGGAATATTGTGTGGGGAATATTCATCCATGGTTAGTTCAATTGAATTGGGGTAATTGTAAGATGTCTACGGCGGACAGAAGTTCTTACTTTTTCTTTTTCTTTTTCTTTGTTGATTCACTTTTACTTTTCAGCATTTACTTTTCAGTATTTATTCTTAGTTCTCCGATTAAGTTCGGTAACCAAAACATCTCCGATAACCCTCTATTTTTTTTGTGTTAGTCCGCCACTTAGTATAGTTAATTGTGTATAAATTTTGTGTCATTTAGAGTAGTCGAATCTGTTAGTTTTTTGGCATTCGCGTCTGTTTAGTGTACTTAGTTTGACCAATTCCTTGTGTTCGATAATCCCTATTTACTGATTATACAATGATATATCTTAACTGAGGATAGGGTATCTTTGAAAGGTAGTTTACCACTTATCAAATTTTGGCGCCGTTGCTGGGGAATTGCTTAATTCTAAGTCTTATTAGTCTAATTGCTTTAACTTATATATTATAATTAATATTTGTATATAATGTCTAATTTTGTGGGTTGTTCTATATGTGACATGGCAGGTCACTCAAGTGAGGAATGTGTGTATAAGGTGTATCATCCGACCTTGATAAGCAAGTTGAAACCGGTGTTGCAAATGCTTGCGGAGCAGTATCATTATGAGGTTGGTATTGCCATAAAAGAAGGAGATGCATCATTGGATGATGATAAGATGGGCGAATTCCTTGAGGAGGAGTCCATCGAAATTCCTTATATTGAAATGGTGCTGCCACCACATGAGCTATCAATGCCAAACTCAAGTTCCACACTAATTTCATGCACCAACGAAATATTTGAGTTTGAGGATTCACCTATCAAGCCCCTTTGTTCTCTAGAGCATATTGAGATGGTGATACCGGATCACAATATGTCTAACAAGGAGACTCTCTTTAAAATGCCTGATCACTATATGTCTAACTAGACCTATTTTGTGCCTAGTTGATGCTCATAAAATTTCAGCTAATTTCTATGCATAATTAATTCTGTATAAATTATGCAAATTGTTATGCTCAGTTTTTCCAGTTTTGAGTTTTTGGAGTCTGTCCAGGGAATGCACTTTGACCCATTGAGGAAATTCCTCGACCCATCAAAATTTGAGTCACTTTTGGGCAGTAGTATATATTTGACCCGTCGAGGTATGTGTCGACCCATCGAAGGATGGAGAGATCTTTTCCGACGACTAGTTCGTCGTGGAAGGATTTTTTTCGTCAATTTTTGGTATTTTTGAGTTTTTCTTCGTTTTTCTTTTGTGTTTGTGAGTCTTATATGAAAACTAAAATACAAAAAGTAAAAAGTGTCAAGAAAAGAAACATAAAAAGAGTCTTTTGATTTTTGTTTTGAGTCTTAGGAGCCTTTAACTAGTCCATGATGTTATATATATTCCGAAATTGTGACTAAGAGTGAAACATGTGAACCATGCTACTAAGTTACTTGAATTTCTTTGGTTAGTCTTGATATATGGTGCACATGCTAATGTGTGTTGGATGTAGAAACAAGTTAACATGGTACAGATTTATGAGCATGCTTAAACTTTGATGAGATTCATTTAACCTTGTGAGATTTTGATGTGATGACCCGAACCAGAATCAGTAGAGAAATCAGCGTAATTCACGAGTTAGCGCGTAATCGCAGTTTTTCGATAATTGTGTGAATTACCGGTTTTGATTACGACTTAATTATCGTCCGAGAATTTGAGTTGAGTCTCTTCTCGAGAGTTGTTGTACACGTGATTTCGAGTTTGTGGGCGGTTCCGGATGATTATTTCGACGACCGAGGAATATAATATGAATATTTGAAGTTTCGAAATATCGACGAGTTTATCCGTTCGTATCGAGTTTATCCGAATCGTTATGATTATCCATTTTGAACCGTCAATCGTCCCGAGACGCGAGTATAAATATCGGAAATAGTCGAAAATTGTCGAAAATCACTATTCGGGAAGTTTGACCGGCAATTGACCAAGGCTGAGACGTTGACCCGCGTTGACCGAAAGAGGAAAACCGGCCACCGTTTGACTCGCCGGCGACCTTCATTTTCCGGCCACCTCCGGCTTGGAACTTAGTATATTTTGATTCCTCTCTTCATTTCTAGTTGATTAAAATTTGGAATTGCTTGATTTGGTGATGAATTGAGGGAGAAATGTTGACTTGAAAATTTGGGAATTTTGGCCGGAATCGGCTTCGATGGTGCGAGGACTTCCGGCGACTTTCTGAGGGAGGTTTGGGATGGAAATTGTTGGTCTTGAGGTCGATAAGTGGACCCTTGAGGATGGGAGGCCGGGATGGCCTCACGGTCACGGAATTGGACGGCGAAGCAATTTCCGGCCGGTTATGGATCCGTGGCTTTCGAGCTGTTTTCCGGCGTGTGTGGCCGGAATTGGGCTTAGCCATAGAAGAGAGATGTGTTGTACTCGTCGAGATGAACCTTCGGTGAGCTCGGTCGCCGGGAAATCTTTCCGGTTGACGGCCCGCCGCCGCCGGCGGCGGCAGTCACCACCGGAGCTTCGGCGACCCGTTGACTTTTTGGAATTTGATGATTTTAATGTCATTTTACTCGTATTCACGCCCCGATCATCGCCTTGAGGTTTTCGAGTTGACTTGGGTATCGGATTTTCAGTCGAGGGTTTTGACTAGAGATTTCGGGATTTTCGTCGATTATTTTGCACTGTGTCATATGTTTCTGGGAACGGTTGGTTTCCGAGGTGTGGTTCAGTGTTGTGAATTGTATTTTTGATTAGATATATTTTGTGATTATTCAGAGGATCGAGATCGTGCTTCGGACGAGGGATCTTCCGCCGGACCACGTGATTACCGCTAGTGCGCGCTTTGCTCGTCTGTGAGTGGACCTTTCTTTTCATTGATCGATTGCGAGTCTTTATATTACATTTTACGAGCATGAGCATATGTTTGTGATTATGATTTATACGAGCATGTGCTTTACAATTATGCATTTACATTATGCTTTATACGTATGCATGAAACTATTTATGATTTGATTTACACAGAGTACAGTCTTAGTATATGTGGTTGTATCGATACACTTGCATCCCGGCTAATCCCTGAGGATGTCTACCAGGGGGGAACTGTACCTTGTGCCGATGTATTTCCGGGTGGGTACAGATTTCTGTTCCTTGTGCCGATGTATTTCCGGGTGGGAACAGATACCCTGACCTGAGGCCTTTCTGGCTAGAATCACGCGTGGGTCTGGGATCCCGTGATTCGGACTGTACTAGCACATATGTGTCTATGAGCGACCCCGTGGGATTTTTCCATGCATGCTCTGTACGCTAGAGGAGTTTGAGTTCATCTCGTGTACTATATCATATTCATTCATTTTGACTCGCATATTTTATTATAATATATATTATTTGGTGAAAGACATTTATTTTCGTCCACTCACTCTAACGATTTTCATGTCTTTTCCCTGGGCTTTTCGGTTTCCGTGTCCAGTTTGCAGTTCGGATTCTGGTGTCTCACGTCGTGGTCGGAGGCTAGTTGTTCGAGGTACCTATGTTTTCCAGTAGGTTTCTTGTTTCGCCTACTGTTGTATATTTTATATATGTATACACTAGAGGTCGCTCTGATACGTTACTGATACATGTTTTCTACGGTTTTTCCCAGATTTTCTATATATTATACAATTATGTTTACTGTTTATTGTTATTGTTATGATATTGAGAAATATGGATGGGATTGGTGCCCACGGTTTGGCTTTTGTGGCATAGAATGAAGTGTTATTTTCAGGGTGCAGGAAAAGGCAATTCCGCGTTAGTAGCGTTACTCTGCCGAAATTTTAATGGTTTTTGTTGGTTCGTGTTTTCAGAAGGGGTTTGATTCTGGTTTAGGAAACTAAATCGGGGTTGGGTCCTTTCAGCTTGGTATCAGAGCATTAGGTTGTCAGATTCTATAGACTCTTGTAGTTGTGACGCTTAGGATATTTGAGTTTGTACAACATGTCTGGAGTGATGACCCGACTGGCCAGCGGTACTCATCAATACTTCGGGTGTTGTGTGTTCTCAAATATCTGAGGTCTCATGATTACGCTCCTTCTGCTTTGACCTAATTCTTGTTTTGTATCAGTAGAATGCGTCCTCGACGTGGTCCCCGTGTTGATCGGGAAACGGATACTGATATGAATCGCTAGACGCATGATTTGCTAATGCGAGTGTTGCGTTTGGAGTAGCGTTTTGACCCTGTGGTCAAAGCTCGTACTGCTGGTGCGGCTGTCTTTTTGGGTTCAGCTGATCCAGAGATTTGTGAGGCATGGTTGGTTCAGGTTGAACGTGTATGTGAGCGTCTGCGTTTTACCCCTGAGCAGATGATAGTGGCAGCAGTTGGATTACTTGAGTCAGATGCATACTTCTGGTGGGTTAGTACCGATAGAGTTCCAGTTGATACTCCGTGGAATTTGTTCCGTGATCTGTTTATGTGGAGATACTTCAACCAGGCTACCCAGCAGCGGAAGTATGAGGAGTTCACGAACTTGAGACAGGGCAATTTGTCTGTGCTTGAGTACCGGGACAGATTTACCCGCTTATCTCGGTTTACGCGTGACATGGTGGCTACTGAGGAAGCTAAGTGCCGCAAATTTGAGCTGGGTTTGAACTTGAACATCAAGGGGACTCTGACTACGATGCCTTGGAACAACTTTGATGAGTTTGTCAGTGCAGCACTCCAAGGTGAGGATATCGAGAAGGAGAGGCAGATGAGATATCAACCCAGACGGTTTGAGGAGGGCGGACCGAGTCAAGGGCCTTCAAAGAGGCAGAGTTCGATACTTCCGGTTCGGCTTCATCCTCGGGTAGTGGACCTTATCGACCACCATCTAGTGCATCGAGACAGAGGCAGAGATAGAGGAGAGATCGACCGCAGCGACCACAGTCTAGTGGGGGTTATAGCGGTTCTAGTTATCCTCGGCGTACCGGAGGCACGTTTGCCGTACCGAGGGAGTATCCACTTTGCAACTTCTGCAACAGGTATCACTCTGGTCCTTGTCAGCGAGGACCTACCATTTGTTATCGTTGTGGCCAGGAGGGTCACTTTGTGAGGGACTGTCTCCAGCCTATTGGTGGACAGGCGGCCCAGAGTTCCGGAGGAGAGGGAGGTGCCACTTCGGGAGCTCGACCAGTACAGTTTGCGGGCCAGGGATGACAGTAGGGACAGCCTCAGCGTGGATGACCGGCCGGGCAGGCTAGAGTTCATGCAATGACTTTGCGTGAGGGCAGAGCTTCACCGGAGGTCGTTATCGGTACGTTACATGTCTTTGGTATTCCAGTACTTACATTGTTAGATCCAGGTGCCACGCATTCATTCATGTCGTATAGACTATCATGTTTAGCTACCGTACCTACGTCTCCACTTCCAGGGTTGTGGAGAGTATTGTATCCGTCCGGTGAGATTGTGAGTATTGGTTGGGTGTACCGAGATTGTGAGATTTTCATTGGAGGCCATGGCTTAGCCGCAGATTTGTTGCTGCTTGATATCGTCAACTTTGATTTGATCTTGGGTATGGACTTCTTGAAGACGCATTGGGCCATGTTTGACTGTCACAAGAAGGAGGTTGTGTTTCAACGACCAGGCTTTCTCGAGATATTGTTTCGCAGCGAGAAGAACACTTCATTGCCATATGTGATTTCCATGATGAAGGCGGATCAGATGATGAAGAAGGGTTGTGTTGCTTATTTAGCTCATATTGTGGACACCATGGCTACTGTGCCAGATATTAGTGATATCGAGGTAGTTTCCGGAGGAGTTACCAGGTATACCTCCAGTTCGGGAGATTGATTTCACTATTGAGCTATTACCGGGTAGATGACCCATTTCTCAGGCACCGTATTGTATGGCGCCAGCGGAGTTGAAAGAATTGCATGTTCAACTTCAGGAGTTACTGGAGAAGATTTTTATTCGACCCAGTGTTTCGCCATGGGGTGCCTCGGTTTTGTTTGTGCAGAAGAAAGATTGATCCATGCGGTTGTGCATCAATTACCGGAAGCTGAATCAGGTTACAGTAAAGAACAAGTATCTGTTGCCGCGGATTGATGACTTGTTTGATCAGCTCAAAGGAGCTTCAGTCTTTTCGAAGATTGACCTCAGGTCCGGATATCACCAGTTGAGGATCCGAGAATCTGATGTGGCCAGGACAGCCTTCAGATCGCGGTATGGGCACTACGAGTTTTTGGTTATGCCGTTTGGGTTGACCAACGCCCTCGCAGCCTTTATGGACTTGATGAACTGAGTGTTCAGACGGTTTCTGGACAAGTTCGTGATCGTGTTCATCGATGATATTTTGATCTATTCCAGGAGTGTGGACCAGCATAAAAAGCATTTGCGAGCGGTGTTGCGGACTTTGCGGGATAATCAGTTGTTTGCGAAGTTCAGCAAGTACGAGTTTTGGCTGGACAATGTGAAGTTTCTGTACCACGTGATATCGGCTGAGGGACTCAGTGTTGATCCTGACAAGATCAAGGCCGTGCTGAATTGGAGTAGACCTACCACCGTACCAGAGATCCAGAGTTTCTTGGGTTTGACAGGCTACTATCGAAGATTTGTACAGGATTTTTCTCGGATTGCTACTCCACTGACCAGGTTGAAGAAGAAAGGCGTCAAGTTTGAGTGGTCCGATGCATGTGAGGAGAGTTATTTGCTCCTGAAGGAAAAGTTGACTATTGCACCGGTTCTGACATTACCAGACGACAGCGGTGAGTTTGTGGTTTATAGTGATGTGTCGAAGATGGGACTTGGTTGTGTGCTGATGCAGCATGGTAGAGTTGTAGCCTACGGTTCCAGGCAGCTGAAACCACATGAGGTCAACTATCCGACGCATGATTTGGAGTTAGCCGCTATTGTGTTAGTGTTGAAAAGTTGGAGACATTACTTGTACGGAGCTCAGTGCAAGATATACACCGATCACAAGAGTCTCACTTACCTGCGGACGCAGCCAGACTTGAACATGTGGCAGTGCAGGTGGATGGAGTTGATCAACGACTACGATTGCACTTTCGAGTACCATCCAGGGAAGGCCAATGTTGTTGCCGATGCACTCAGTCGGATATCCGGAGCTTCGTTGTTCCATGTGTGTATGGCTAGAGTATCTATGTTAGCTGAGCTTCGGGCTACGGGTGCCGAGTTTGAGTGGGACAACGAGGGAGCTTTGTTAGCCAGTTTCCAGGTTCGACCCGTATTGGTTGATCAGGTTAGGGAAGCACAGGATTCAGATTCCTACCTGTTAGACAAGAAGACCATGATTTGGAATAGTGTGCCAACAGAGTTCCGGTTGAGCGATGAAGGTACGTTGCTTTTTAGAGGCAGGTTGTGCGTGCCCAGAGACGAGAGTCTGAAGAAGAAGATTCTGGATGAGGCCCATTGTTCGGCGTATGCGATGCATCCCGGAGGTAAGAAGATGTTTCGTACACTTTGAGCGTATTACTGGTGGCGCAACATGAAGCGGGAGATTGCCGCATATGTGAGCTGATGTTTGATCTGTCAGTAGGTTAAAGCAGAGAGGCAGAAGCCTGCAGGAAAGTTACAGCCACTGGAGATTCCAGTTTGGAAGTGGGAGCACATTACCATGGATTTCGTTTATCAGTTCTCGCGTACTTCGGCTGGTAACACTGGTATTTGGGTTATTGTGGATCGACCGACGAAATCCGCTCATTTTCTCGCACTTCTGGGGAAGATATCAGTGGGCAGATTGGCCAAGCTGTATTTGTCGGAGATTGTTCGACTGCACGGTGTACCTGTATCTATTGTTTCTGACCGAGACAGTCAGTTTACTTCCGAGTTCTGGTAGGCATTGCAACGAGCTATGGGTACGAGGTTACGTTTTAGTACAGCTTTTCATCCTCAGACTGACGGGCAGTCTGAGCGGACTATACAGACTCTTGAGGATATGTTGCGGTCTTGCATTCTACAGTTTCGAGGGAATTGGGACCAGCAACTGCATTTGATAGAGTTCGCCTACAACAACAGCTATCAGGCCAACATTGAGATGGCACCGTACGAGGCCTTGTACGAGAGGCAGTGCCGCACTCCTTTGTGTTGGAGTGAGGTGGGCGAGTGATGGCTTGTCGGTCCTGATTTGGTGAAGAGCACCATGGAGGACGTTCAGATTATCCGGGATAGATTGAAGATTCCCCAGGATCGCCAGAAGAGTTATGCAGACTTGAGGAGGAAGAGCCTCGAGTTTGATGTAGGCGATTGGGTCTTCCTGAAACTATCTCCGTGGAGGGGAGTTGTGCGTTTCGGGAAACATTGCAAGCTTCGACCACGGTACATTGGTCCATACGAGATCACCGAGACTGTTGGTGCCGTGGCTTACAGACTTGAGTTACCGGCAGAGATGGCTCGTGTTCATGATGTTTTCCACGTTTCGATGTTGCGGAAGTATATTTCAGATCCGTCACATGTGTTAGCGCTACAGCAGCTACCAATCCGAGAGGATTTGACATAAGTGGAGGAGTCGGTACGGATTTTTGATCAGCGTGAGCCGGAGTTGAGGCACCGTGTGATACTACTGGTGAAGGTCTTGTGGCAGAATCACTCGGTTGAGGAGGCCACCTGGGAAACTGAGCAGCGTATGCGGGAGCAGTATCCTCATCTGTTCATCTGACAGGTACGTAAATTTCGAGGTCGAAATTTTTTTTAAGGGGGGTAGATTTGTGACGACCTGAATCAGAATCAGTAGAGTAATCAGCGTAATTCACGAGTTAGCGCGTAATCGCAGTTTTTCGATAATTGTGTGAATTGCCGGTTTTGATTACGACTTAATTATCGTCCGAGAATTTGAGTTGAGTCTCTTCTCGAGAGTTGTTGTACACGTGATTTCGAGTTTGTGGGCGGTTCCGGATGATTATTTCGACGACCGAGGAATATAATATGATTATTTGAAGTTTCAGAGTATCGACGAGTTTATCCGAATCGTTATGATTATCCGTTTTGAACCGTCGATCGTCCCGAGACGCTAGTATAAATATCGGAAATAGTCAAAAATTATCGAAAATCACTATTCGAGAAGTTTGACCGTCGTTTGACAAAGGCTGAGACGTTGACCCGCGTTGACCGAAAGAGGAAAATCGGCCACCATTTGACTCGCCGGTGACCTTCATTTTCCGGCCACCTCCGGCTTGGACCTTGGTATATTTCAATTCCTCTCTTGATTTCTAGTTGATTAGAACTTGGAATTGCTTGATTTGGTGATGAATTGAGGGAGAAATGTTGATTTGAAAATTTGGGAATTTTAGCCGGAATCGGCTTCGATGGTGGGAGGAGTTCCGGTGACTTTCTGAGGGGGGTTTGTGATGGAAATTGTTGGGCTTGAGGTAGATAAGTGGACCCTTAAGGATGGGAGGCCAAGATGGCCTCACGGTGACGAAATTGGACGGCGAAGCAATTTTCGGCCGGTTATGGATCTGTGGCTTTCCAACTATTTTCCGGCGTGTGTGGCCGGAATTCGGCTTAGCCATTGAAGAGAGATGTGTTGTACTTGTCGAGATGAAGCTTCGGTAAGCTCGGTCGCCGGGAAATCTCTCCGATTGACGGCGTGCCGCCGGAGCTCTGGCGACCCGTTGACTTTTTGGAATTTGATGATTTTAATGTCGTTTTACTCGTATTCGCGCCCCGATCGTCGCCTTGAGGTTTTCGAGTTGACTTGGGTACCGGATTTTCAGTCGAGGGTTTTGAGTAGAGATTTCGGGATTTTCGTCGATTATTTTTCACTGTGTCATATGTTTCCGGGGACGGTTGGTTTCCAAGGTGTGGTTCAGTGTTGTGAATTGTGATTTTGATTAGATATATTTTGTGATTATTCAGGGGATCGAGATCATGCTTCGGGCGAGGGATCTTCCGCCGAACCACGTGATTAGTGCGAGTGCGCGCTTTACTCGTCTGTGAGTGGACCTTTCTTTTCACTGATCGATTGCGAGTCTTTATATTATATTTTATGAGCATGAGCATACGTTTGTGATTATGACTTATACGAGCATGTGCTTTACGATTATTCATTTACATTATGCTTTATACGTATGCATGAAACTATTTATGATTTGATTTACACAGAGTACAGTCTTATTATATGTGGTTGTATCGATACACTTGCATCCCGGTTGATCCCCGAGGATGTCTACCAGGGAGGAACTGTACCTTGTGCCGATGTATTTTCGGGTGGGTACAGATTTCTGTTCCTTGTGCCGATGTATTTCCGGGTGGGAACAGATACCCTGACCTGAAGCCTTTCTGGCTAGAATCACGTGTGGGTCTGGGATCCCGTTACTCGGACTGTACTAGCACGGATGTGTCCATGAGCGACCCCGTGGGATTTTTCCATGCATGCTCTGTACGCTGGAGGAGTTTGAGTTCACCTCGTGTACTCTATCATATTCATTCATTTTGACTCGCATATTTTATTATAATATATATTATTCGGCGAAAGACATTTATTTTCGTCTACTCACTGTAACGATTTTCATGTCTTTCCCCTGGGCTTTTCGTTTTCCATACCCAGTTTGCAGTTCGGATTCTGGTGTCTCACGTCGTGGTCGGAGGCTAGTTGTTCGAGGTACCTGTGTTTTCCAGTAGGTTTCTTGTTTCGCCTACTGTTGTATATTTTGTATATGTATACACTAGAGGTCGCTCTGATACATTACTGATACATGTTTTATACGATTTTTCTCAGAATTTCTATATATTATACAGTTATGTTTACTGTTTATTGTTATTGTTATGATATTGAGAAATACGGATGGGATTGGTGCCCACGGTTTGGATTTTGTGGCATAGGATGAAGTGTTATTTTTCGGGTGCAGGTAAAGGCAATTCCGCGTTAGTAACGTTACTCTGCTGAAATTTTAATGGTTTTTTTTGGTTCGTGTTTTCAGAAGGGGTTTGATTCCGGCTTAGGAAACTAAATCGGGGTTGGGTCCTTTCATTTGAGCCTAAATGTTATATACATGTTTTCTTTATTGAGTGTCAATTTCTTGCCGCAGATTAAGTTAACGGACTTTAGAAATTACTAGAAATTGCTCTTGTGCTTTTCAAAGCTTATATTCAATACATGTTTCGATTGAGGAGAGGATACAGGCATCTAGGATGTACCACCACTTTTTCAAATTGCCATGTGCCCCTATTTGTGTGCACAAGTTGCAACCCTTTAGATATCCACTTTGAGCCTACGTTTAGCCATTCTTTCATCACAAATGAATATCTAAACACTTAGCTTAGTGTAGGACTTCTTTACCCTATGATTCTGGCCAGGACTTAGTGTGAAGTAATATCGACAAGAGGTGATGTGTTTCTTTGTTTTGGAGGAGTTGGAAGAAATTGTTTAATGTATTTGTATAGGGATAGACTTGTTCAGAATGCATAAAATGTTGTAATTGTCAAAAATAATAATTTCGAGAGATGAAAAGAAAAGACATTGTGTACTCTCGATGGCAATAAGTTTGTATTTGATAAAAGTTTGGATTAATGTCCCCTATATTTATAAATTTGGAGTTTGATTTGAATGGAAGGCCTAACAGTAAAAAATTGGTCTTTGTCATGTTTGCAAAGCCCAATGATATAAAGAAAAAGACAAAGAAGATTGTGGAGTTTTGGCTAAGTCTTTGGAGAACTATTCTATCACCACTTATCCTAAATATTTTCAATGCTTTATACCTAGCCTCATGCCAACCTTTGAAAAACTTTCTTGATCTTCAAGATGACAGCATTTGATCTGTAGAGATTAGTCACAAGAGTTGAGCGTATGGTTTAGTCCATTTGGCAAGTATTTAAGTTGAGTGAATACCTTAGACAAATTTTTAGAGAAACACTTATGAGAGCATATCTACGTGAGGTTGATTCTTAACTTGTTTATTGCATGCTGTAGCTCCATCCACTATGATTATGTCTTCGTCCTATATATTACATGTGCCATGCACTGAAATTAACCTTCCCATTTCTTTGGATTGAATTGTAAAGTCATGTGATCTTGGTGTTGCAAAATTAGGGATATTATGGAGACATATGTTAAGGGCGTTAGTGTTAATGTTTTTTTTCTTCTGTTTTTGTTGTTGAGTCGTGAGTCATTGTTCAGTGTTTTGCTCGAGCACTAACAAAATATAAGTGTGGGGTTCTTGATCGGTACATAAATATGCACCTCTATATTGTTGATTGATGCTCATATACTTATTATTTTGTTATTTATTCAGCAATCTTAGTTTACTTTACTATTTTTTTATGTATTTTGAGTCAATAAGGGAGAAAAGAAGTAAAAAGAAGGATTTAAATCTTAATTTGGAAAATATGTCTGTGTAGGTCATTCAATTTCGACAGAGAACTTGGAGCAGCTCAGGATGAACCAAGAGATTATCTTTATATGTGTGGAAATCTACAGGTGTCTAGTTTTCATGACTGTTTCCAGAATGTTATTATCATGTGTCTAGAGAAAGTTATGGCCAATTTAGTACACTGAGGTCAGTTTGCTCGGAAATTTGACTTTGATGAGAGAGTTGTGTTTGGAAGCCCAAATCACACCAAGGAGCCTAATGATGAATTTGCGCTTTAGAATCCAATTAATTATTGATATGGCTTATTGAAAAGAAGTTAAGAGCTAAAAAGATTTTAGAAGTTTGACTTGTCTAAAAAGAGAGCCCAAAACCTAAGTGGGCAAGGAGATGCCCAATCCAGCCTCTATAAATACTCTTTTTAGAGTTTTGGTGAAGGTTAATCAACATTGGAAGGAAGAATAATTTAAGAGGAAGAGTAAGGAGCCAAAAAGAAGAGTTTCAATCGTCCATCTTCGACCCATCGAAACTTGCCTTCGACCCATCGAATCGTCGACAAGGTTTCTCCAATTTTATCAGTTTTGCTTTTCTTTTCTTATGAACTTTTATAGTCTAGCTTCTTTGTCTATGCAGGGCTAATTACTTAGGTAGTGGCTGATCGAAGCCCTAAATATGCTTACTATTTTGAACCCCTTTTGATTCTATTAACTATTTGGATGAGTTTTGTTTTATTGTTCTTCTCACCGATGATTTCTATGTTCATGTTTCTTTGAGTGCATGCCTAGATACATGGCATAGGATCTAGAGTCTTGATTATGTACATGACCACCTTGTCATTGCATATTTATTAGAGACAAACATGCACTTGTGTTAAACAGTCCTTAGTAATGTAAGGGTGACCACCTTATCAACCCTTGAAGCTTTGTTATTTTTCAAACATTCTTAAAACATAATGACTTCAGTTTTCTAGGCTTACATCACTATATATATAAGTCGGTTAATTGGGGATCAAGATTGAGCGGTTGTCCCTCCCTCTTTCATACCAAGTAGAGGGTGTAATACACAAGATGACTTAACTAAAGCTCTTGTGTGGGGAATATTGATCCATGGTTAGTTCAATTGAATTGGGGAAATTGTAAGATGCCTACGGTGGAGAGAAGTTGCTAGTTTTTCTTTTTCTTTGTTGATTCACTTTTACTTTTCAGCATTTACTTTTCTGTATTTATTCTTAGTTCTCCGATTAATGTTTCTAACCAAAACATCTCCGATAATCCTCACATTTTTTGGTGTAGTCTGCCACTGAGTTTATTTCATTGTATATAAATTTTGTGTAATTTAGATTAGTATAGGTTAGGTTCCTGACTGTATTAGTGTCCGTTGGTCGAGTATGTCAGCTTTTTGACATTCGTGTTTGTCTAGTGTTTGAGACTTAGTTTCACCAATTCCTTGTGTTCGATAACTCCTATTTACTGACTATACAATGATATATCTTAAATGAGGATAGGATATCTTTGAAAGGTGGTTTTTCACTTATCATGTAAGGCCAAGTTGGCGGGCAAAATGGTTAGGGGTGTATAGCTCAATCCAAACCACTGCATTAGGGATTAAAATATCAGAACATGACGCACACTGAATAAACACATCCCTCGCTGCAGCATCTTGAGTGGGGGAAACTACAAAACCTATCAATAACTCAGGAGGTAATCTATGAGTCACTACCAACTCCGTCATCTTCTTTGGGAATTGCCTCAGGTTCCAGAAGTGGCTGAAGCACTGAAAGTAGCTCAGAGACTCAGCTTCACCAGCACGAACGAGAGTCCTACCTAGAAGTTCATCCTGCTCAAAGTCTTGAAGGTCTGGACTACAAAGTAAAGGAAAGTAGACTTGAAGCCACAAGTGTAGAATCCAAACGGGTCCAACAAACTTAAGCCTGAAAGGATTTAGCGAAATCTACCCAAGGCAGGTTGGGCCACACCAAGTTTGTGGCCGTTGTAGAGAGCCTTAGCAACCTTAGTGAAGGTGCCCGTCATCTTATCTGCAACAACGTAAAATACATAACGGCAGAGCCAATACTCTAAAAAGGAAATACTTCCATATGCATTATGCTTGAGTTGTTTAGTAGACTCAGGACCAGGACCAACAGAGGTCTGAAATGCTTCATTATTGTAGTGCTTCTGTCATACAAAATAAATGACACCAACATCAGAGCAGTTGGGATTGGCGTGAGCAGGGAAGGTCTTGTTGTCAAGATCGCCAAAAACATAGGGGCTATCCGCAGTAGGAAGACTAGTAATGGTGACCATGTCTAGCAATGTAATTCCCATGTTTCCAAAAGGGAACAAAAAGGTGTTGCTGCTTGTCTCCCAAAATTACAAAGTGACAGTGACTAAAGCACAATTACCTCCCTGAGGAAGGTTGAAACTTAAATCCAAGGCATGGGCAATATCAACCTTTGCCCAGAACTCATCATTGAAGAACTTTCGATCCTTGTACCACTGGATTTTGTCCTCCTTAATGCGTGACTACTTGACCAATTTCACTTCGGCATCCTTGTCGTCCCACTGAGTGGGTTTAGCAGCTTCAGTACGATCGAAAAACGGAGACTGTCGCACACCCTAACTAGGGGCAGAAGAGGCCTTAGAAGTACTGGTAGTCGGACGTAATATGACTGCATTGTCTTTATTGATCTAAAGCCTTTCGTGCGGAATATCTTGGTCACAGTGAAGGCGTTGGTGCATATGATCACAAAACTTGACGACATTCTCTCTTGAGGCCTCTAGGCAAAAATTTTGATAGGGCGTCATTGTTGCAGGAAGTATGAAGAAGAAGAAAGAAATGGACAGAAATGGCGGCGAGGTTTAAGATGAACAAATTTAGAAAAGAAGTTTTATGAGTAAGGGAGAGAGTGTGAGGCCAAGGGTTTAAAGTTTAGGCATGACTTTTTAAGGAGATGCACTCGAGTAGCCTAAACGAGGCTAGTGAATCATTGTAGAGAAGAATGACAGGTCGCATCGGCATAAAAGAACTCTTCGATTGCCTGGGAGGTAATCTCGAGGTCTGGGGGGGCAATGTTTGGGCCCAAAATAAGTATAACTATTTATTGTACATTTTGGACTGAGAATCAACGGGCCGGCACCTGCGGCTTAAGAATGTTGCAAATCTGGAAATCACAGTTGCGTGCGAGATTCCTAAGCAAGATTAGGAAAGAGTCAAACTAGTATCTTTGTTTCCTAATCCATATTGTTTCCTTGAGCGATACAAAGAAGTAGGGCATCAACCTCTATAAATAGACGAATCAGAGTAGATTTGGGCCCCAACACACATACACAAGTTTGCGCCCGAGTAAATTCTACTCTCTCAGCGAGTAAACAACCAATGACAACGAGCTTAGAATTTGGTTCACTCGACAGAGTGTGGAGATTCAAAGGTTCACTCTTTCTACAACTTATGACCACGACGATCAAAGGAGTTTGGTTCATCCGATAGAGCGTGGAGATTCTGACGGTTTACGAAGTCATCCTTAAGTGTTCTCAATACTCACCCCTAAGATTGCTTTGCTTTATACATACACAATGTGTAAAGTATCGATCCTTTGTGACTGAACGAAGAGACACAAAACCTAAGTCTTGAAACAACTTAGGCAAGTAGAACTCAACGAGTGAGGTTAGTACTCTCCTCGCTCCAATCGCTTGCAAGGAAGCAGAGACAACAATTGAGGTAGGTTATGATTGCAAATGAAGACACTTACACAAATCATACGATACCAAAAACCAAATTTTATACAATTCCCAAAGAACTACAAAAGTTGGGTGTCTACGTTCACGGGCCTGACTCTGATTGAGCCGTATCCAATCCAACTCTTCACAGGCCATCACCGACGAGAGTCCACTTTCAAGGCCCGCTCAAACGCCTCCTTACCCTCGTCTTTCATCCCCTTCCACTCGTAACACTGACCCAACAAGCAAAACGCCGTCGTATTATCCTCACCTTTACTCGGCCTAACAGCTTCGACCAAACCTCGACCGCCGACTCGACCCGGCGCCTCCGGTTCAGGGCCAGCTTCAGCTCCGCCCTCTTCACCAGAGCCTCCCCACGCTCTCTCTCCGCGAGTGATTTCACGCACGGTGGCGACAAAGCCGCTTCCAGCGACTTCAGCGCGGAGGTCCTGTGGCCCAATAGATCGAGCGCCAGAGCTTTGAGGATGTGTGGTCCCGGGTGTCTTGGCGAGAGGGACAGCGCCTTCTCGGCTTCGTTTAGGGCGCCTCTCGCGTGGGACTGGGACTGGGTCTTGTGGGCCGCCGTTGATCGGGCTCGGGTCAGGAGCTGGGATCCAAGGACGAAGTGGCGGGTGGCTTGGAGAGTGGTTCAGATATCGGTTCGGAGCTTCGTTAGGGCTTGTTTGGAGAGCTTGTGTACGGCGTAGAACATGGCCAGGGTTAATACGAGAAGCGAAACCTGAAGCACCATATCTGGTGCCATTTTCTCACCAAGGCTTTAACGCCAAAATTTGTTCTACGATCGCCGTGTAAATATACAGACATCAACGAAACTATTGCATTTTAAGCCCTTCTAGTTTCTGTTTCATACATTTTGGTCCCGTATGTATAGAGTTTTTTCGAATAGGTTTGTAAAGGAAAGTGACAGAGAGCAGCATTTGTGAGACTGAGATTTTAAAAGTTTCGACTATGAATGCGATACTCCCATGTGTATTCACAGTGATTTTGTTCTGCTACATACTTTTGGCAATGTTATGTTTTCGTAC
This sequence comes from Geum urbanum, assembly GCA_946800695.1. Classification (NCBI taxonomy): domain Eukaryota; kingdom Viridiplantae; phylum Streptophyta; class Magnoliopsida; order Rosales; family Rosaceae; genus Geum; species Geum urbanum. The sequence continues at coordinate 25,641,548 of OX327000.1, forward strand.
TAGCACTTACAAACATCGTCGTGGTGCCGGAGCCGTTGTGAAATGTACATTTTCTGGCTCGTGGCCCGACAACGTGACCATAGACCAAACTGTATTACAACATACCAAACTGTACCGTGACATGGAAAATGCCACTTTTTTTTTTTCTAGCGTTTTCCTACAGTTCATATAGCAAACTGCTGCAATAGTGAGAACCTGAAGAAGAAAGATGCAAGCCGGTGAACTTTAACTTGACCCATAGTGGGAGGCAGAGATGCTAATACCAAAGCCAAAAACTTTCACAGACTAGTAACAACAAGAGGCTGCAGGAGAAGAACAATGCAAACATGTCGTGGAGACAACGTTCTACTGATCCATAACTAGCTGCCGGTGGCGATTTAGGTCGCTGAGATAGTTGGAACAAGTGTAATCTTCCAAGTCACAAGCATCTAAAACGTGTGATCTCACTTGTGTAGACTTGTGTGTTTTCAACAGATCGTTGACTACATCTTCACCCTTGAGTAATTTCACCACCTACATTCATCAAAATTATGTGTTGCCTGTCAATTTTGCAGGTTTGGTTCCGAATACAAGGTAATTGAAAACAGATAACATACCCGATTCATGTATGGACGCTTCGTGGATTGATGGCGAATGCACATTGAAGCAGACATCATGGCTCGTTTCATCTCTACTGGATCATAATTATTTTCTAATCGAGGATCAGCTAGTTCCTTCATATTGCCTGAATCTAGAAGTGGTTTTGCCTGTGGAAACACAGGAATGGTCATTCATCTTTCAATGTAGTCAGGATTGATGTGTTCACCATCATCATTACTGAAAGAAGCTAGTAAACATAAAATGATATCAGGTTTATGAAGATAGTGTATCATCATACCCATATCACAAGGCTTTGCTGAGTGTTATCAACTGCACGACGACCTGTAATGAGCTCCAATAATAAAACTCCAAATGCAAATACATCAGTCTTTTCATCGACGATTCCATGCATAAAATATTCCGGAGACAAATATCTGCAACAGTTTGGAGATCCATATATAAGTCCAAAAATTATTGTATGAAAGCAACCTAGCACGCATATGTAACAAGCAAGTTATAAATCTGCATACTAACCCAAATGTGCCTTCAATAGGGTATACAACATGGTGAGTCCATTTGTCCGGCAGCCACTTTGCTAGTCCGAAATCAGATATCTGTTTGTGACAGTATATTAGAATTCTTTGTTATCCATGTAAGGCACATAAGAAAATCCGGGCTGTTTAACATGGACTTGTAGAACAACAAGAGTATACACCTGAGCTTCATAATCTTCGGACAGTAATATATTGGAGGCCTTGATGTCTCTATGAATGATTCGCCTGTGGCAATCGTGATGGAGATATCGTAACCCTTCTGCTATCCCAAGTGCTACCTTAAACCTTATTTTCCACTCCATTGTTTCTTCTCCTGCGATACAGAATATCTTGCATCAGCCAAATACTAATGATGGAAGAGATAATCAGCTGGAAAAGGGAGAGGGAACTTTGCAGTACCAAATAGTATAGAAGCTAAGCTGCCATGAGGTGAGAATTGGAGGACTAAGTGCAAACCACCATCGATGCCAAACCCAAGCAATTTAGCAGCATTCGGGTGGCTAATGTGTGCAATAACTCCCAGTTCTGCGAGGAAATCACCAACTCTGTCCTCATTTTCTGTCTCTTTTTCTTTCTTCATTAGCCTCTTTACTGCTACAATTTGACCATTGTTTAAGATCCCCTTGTAAACTTCAGCTTGCCCACCCTTCCCAATTAGGTTATCTGCCAACCATTATATGTACAACCACAACACAATAAATATATTAACCAAGATATGAAAATCCAACAAGTTTCTACAATTTTCATTCAAACAGATATAAGGTTCATCTGCCGGCCAGTAACTACATTCTCACACCATATGACAAACTAAGGATAGCCAATCGGGCCATACTCATACATCTATGACAAATTGTGTTTTCATTACTGAAAGAAGGTATTCAAATCAAGTTCACAAACCTAACAGCAGTGAAAAGTATTTGATTGCAGTGAAACAACAAAGTTTTGGCTGTCAAAACATGAGAAGATATGCAGAAACTAGAACCGTTCAAAAGATTTGGTTTGACAAAATGAAAAGTCAATATCACTAGCAACACCTGATCCTAGCTAACCAACCATATTTGATGTTACTTTCAAATGAACAGTAGTAAACAAAAAGAGGGTCAAACGTTGATTATGTTCTTACCATGTTTGAAATTGGCGGTAGCAACAGCGAGCTCGGCATAATCAAAGTTCCTCCATGAAGGCTTGATCGCCAGATATCCTTCGCAATCGACTTCGTCGTCCTCCTCCTCATCCTCGTCGGCGCTCCAAATCCTGGCCAATCTCCTCTTCATGTTTCTCCTGGACAACTCATAGCTAGTACCAAGCATGGGAATTGTTGAAAATCTCCTGGCAGACTTCTTCTTCAGGGCATCAAACATCTCCTTCCCCTTCTTATTCCATTGCAAACCATGACTTATGTCGCGGATCAGCGTCCGCTGGTTTTGTGGTCTATCTGAAAAAGTAGACGACGCACAACTGCTGCAGGAGTCGGAATCCGTTCCCGGGACCTCTAATACCCCCCTCGGTGAAGGCTCCTCCTCGCCGGAGTGGCCGGACTCTACCCTCTTCAGGCCACCTTGGGGCTCTATTTCCATCTCTTGGTTTCCTTTCGTTTCGCTCACCGACTCTGTAAAACCAATATCAAATCGTGCTTCCATATAATGTGGTCGCCCAGAAAACACAAAAAGATTAATAATTTGTATCTCATTTTAGGTCCAGTGTAACAAAAAAGTTCAAATTTGAAGACCATTTTCATCATTATGTTCAGTTCCTCTGTTTTCCCAGAAGAAGGTTCATGTTCTGTTTCCCAAATTCATATTCTGTTTGCCAACAGAAACAAAATGTAACGCTAGCAAAACAAACAACCAAACAATTATAAATCCTCACAGAGTTTGCCTCCCTCCCCATAACGCACATATCTGTTCATAAATAACTTACTCCTTTAGCTAAAACTTCCTAAATCCTCCGTCGTCCAAATACTCTGTTCTCTATAAATCCATATCCATGATGGCTAACTCTGACCTATATATCCATGGTTCTGCCTAGGGTTCACATCCACAAGAAGAAGGTATGTTTCTAACCCAGATAGCTCTTAATTTGTCTGGCTACAGTTTTTCTGTGTTCATTATACATGTTTGACGAACAAATTTACGTGTTTGATGATGAAACACTATCTTACATAATATATGTGACAAAATATAAATTATAAAATGAGAGAACAATTATCGCAGAGGAAATGAGAATGAGATAGATTACCTTCCATGGCCATGGTTTTAGGATTCCTGGGTTTCCCAAGTAACAATCTATAAGAACCAAATGGTCCAAGACCAGGATCCTATAAGCCCCAGAAGAAGAGCCTTCAACCAAAACAAAAGGAAACGAACTTCACTACATCAGCTAATTTCTTTCAGGGAGGTAAGGAAAAGAAGAAGAAGGAAAAATGCCCGAGAAAGAGAGGAAGAAGACGAGTTTAAAATTGGGATATCTTTAGGAGGTGGTTATTCTTCGAAGACAGAGGACGCTATAACACCATTGCCGAGCTATATATTCTCTCAAAGCTGATAGAGATGATTTGGGAATACAGTACACATATGCTATATTTATACACATGATGTTCTGTTTGGATATGCTACCAAAAACATTCAGATTAGTATTCGTATTGCCAAGGAGGGAATCTCAATCTCCCCGTTGTCTTTTAGCGCGCGTGATTTTGCCCTGATGGATGGGGCTCGATGGCTTTGGTTTTTGAGAGGGAATTAAAAGTTTCCTATTTTCTAAACATTCTTATCTACTGTGTTCAGTTTTTAGTTGTATATGTCTACGATAACTATTGAGCTTTGGACTTGGCAAAAGAAAAACTACTGAGCATTGGAAATACGTGCAGTGTGAACCAAGTTTTGACTGAATTCTATTTTAATTTGAATATTACTTATAATTAAAATTTACAAAATGAGAAAAACATGAATCAAAATGAACCGAAATCGGAGAAAATAGGATCATAGACAGCTGAAATTGAAAAAGTCATGAAACATAGATGACTAGGATCAAAAAAGTCATGAATTGGATAGGTCTTGATTGAGAAGGAAAGAGAATTTTTCATAAATCCATGTTCCCTTTTCAGAATACAATTTCGAGTTATTCATGAATCAATTTCTAATAATGTGTTAGGACTAACGCTCATTTAATTTATGTGTTCATAAATGTATAAATAGTACGTATATTTTATGTGAAATCATTCTCAAACCTATTTGTGATCGGAATGATATGGAATCATTCTAATTCCCTTATATTATAAGTAAATGCACCCTCATTTTCTGGTATGAGCATCATTAAGGTCCTTAAAGAGAGTAATCCATAGTGAAAACTTTGAATTAGGAACAAACAATGTTCAAAAAGGCGCTAGACGAAATTAGGTGACGGAGTTACTGCCTAACGCCTAACTACTTAGGTGGAGATTAATCGAATTTTAGGCGGATTGTTAATTTTTATATTTAATTAATTATATAATTAGTTAGTATATATATAATCTATAGATATAATATGAATAATAAAGAAAAAGAATAATAAGAAAATATAATCAAAACACATTGTGTTCGAGGTTTCTAACTTATGTTATTGTGGACTTTATAACACTATCATCTCTAATATGAAGTAAGTAAAAAAATTAAATGCGAAAGTTTAAGTTTTTTTCCATTTTTGAGTTAGACGACTGCCTACGCGTTGATTAGACAGAAGAGTGCCTAAGAAGGGGACCTAAGACAAAATTTAGATGTTTTTGTTATTTTCAAAGCAACGGGTTAGGCGGACACCTTTTTTCGAATATTGTGAACAAAATCAAATTCTCTAAACACTTTGACCAAATAGAATACTACAAAACAAGAAGCCAAGGTATTAGTGTAAAGCTACCAAGAATAACTGCTTCCGATGGATGCCATGTTAAAACTTTTGAATGGCTTTACAAATGATCATGGAATAACTTGTATCGAGTACATTAGGATTCCAAGTTGCTCCGCACAAGCTTAACAAATTACAAAGTAGAAAACTAAATTAACAAATTAATATGGGTTGGCCGGTATACTAGCTAGGTGATCGAGGTGATTTTTGGGAAAAGAATATAAAGAGCTGCTAGAGAAAAACAGAAGATTGGGTATAAAACAGAAATGACGTCCTTTTAAAAAAAAGAAAGTAAAAATAAAAATGATGTCAAACCTATGAACTGTGTCACGGGCCGACTTTTTATGCAGCGGAATTTGCCCGTGTGGCGCCATGGTTCTCTGACCAAGGTCAGCCTATCATCCCTTTCTTCACTTTTTGGGATATAATGTGCATACTTGCATACAACTTGGATGTTATCATCCTCTTACAAAATCCCTCTGAAATCATTTCTACACATGTTGAGGTTAACCCACAAGCTTTACTCATTACTGAGTCTCATCACTTAAGGCTTATTGTTCGTGTCCTGATGTCTTGGTAAATTAGTCCAAGACACTCGCAAACTACTTAATCGCTTCCTTGTGTCTTGGTACATCTCCCCAAAGACACTCGCCCAACCGATAGGTTACCTTGTCAGTATAAACACTCCCTCAAAGCCATCCTTTGCTCATCAGTCTTCTCTGTCTGCCGGATATTTCATTGAACACTCGTGCTAGGTGTTGAGGCTTACGTGAAGTCGACCATCTCTGGAGCACCCAACAATAACGTACCTTTGAGTCGTGCGCAACCATCATGGCTGCTTACGATCTCAGGACTTCCCCTCGATGCGCCTTCTCTTGGCGATTTACACACTCGGGGAACCCCTTCTATAATCACTTGGATAATGCACTCATCTTGGTGGCTTACATCCCAAGTCTCTTTATCCCATCATGGCCTCCTTCGACTCTTCACTGAACACTGCACTAGTCCATCACAAGTTCCAATATCTCTTTCATGTTCATTCTCTGTCCGGTCTCATAACTAACTCGTTTCCTCATATTTGTCAGGGTGTAGAGAAACCACTCGTACTCGTGCACACCTCAGAGTAGTCCCCACCATCCGTAGTGCTTACCCATACGCACCTCGGGGCTTACCCATACGCTCCCTGGGGTGGTGCCTACGGTCCTCGATGCACACTCATACTCATGTCCCTCTTCCAATCACAACCCAAGCTCGATGTTCCATTAGACTATCATCAAGTACTCACTTCCTCTTATTCGGGTCAGATAACCTTACACTTCCATTGGAGACCTAATTGGTCCTAAGGGCTTACTCTCGCCCATAGTCCATTCCTCGAGTGTTGCTCCCATCAAGCTTCTTACTAACTCGAGTGTGCCAGACGGGGTTGACACCCTTTATCATCTTCCTTCCCATCCTACACGGTATGACTCAAGCCGTGCTTCCTCTTAGTCCAAACCAAACCCAACCATGTGCTTTCATCGCTTATCGCGTGGCCATTGCGCACCACAAAGTCTCGACATATCATACTTAATCCCTCCAGGCATGTCCATACGCCGCTGGCATAAGGGAAGTACCAAGGACCTCACCCACGGCGCACATGCCGCAATACTGGCCATTCCTTTGGCCAATATTGCCCACTAGGCTTCCTGACTCATGGGAACCCATGTCGTCCCTTCTAGACTTCGTAGGCTCGGCTCCTAGGCCCAGGGGCGCCCAGGAGAGCTCGCTTAATGCCACATAGAGGGGTGGCACCAGGGGTGGTGGAGAACTTGACACCATGTACCCCCTTATATATGATAACGGGCATAAGTTCACTTGGCAAGAGGAAACATTAAAATGTCCGAGGAGTCATAATGGCACATAACTTTATCATTCGAACTCTAAATGACATACAGTTAAGTGCGTTGTACTATTTTTGTCCTTTTGGACATTTCTCGTGTTTGGACTTTTCCCAAATTCTAAGCAGAAGTACCTCGAACCCGAGAACCACTAAGTTACACTTATACGACTATGCCACTAGATCTTCACCTTCCAACTCGCATTGGCTTCCTTCCAATGCTCGTTGGGACTTGGCCATATGTCATGAGCACACAACTTATGCAGCTCGTGACAGACTGCAAGCCAGGACTAGTTAGTCTAATTCAAAGATGTGCAAAACTCATGGATATTTACTGTAGTTGACTAATTTGAAGAGTATTTGCGTACAAGTATAAAAGAATAACTAGTAATTTGTCATATCCATCAGACCAAAAGCTAGTAATTCATCATGTATTTGGAAAACTATCGTTATATAATAGTGATCGCAACATTAAATCATTTAAATGTTAACACTCACCCTATATAAAAAATGAAGAGAACGTTCTTCTCATTCTTTGAACGATGAAAAAACCTAGGATTTTTCTTGTCGAGAATTGGCGACGTTGCAGCACTTCCTTGCCTAAGCCTTGCCTTGTGATCATGTTCTTTGGAGACATGTGTACCCCTTCATCCATGGGTGGTTCGTGGCGATGGTCTCCTAAGGGTGGAACGTCGCTTCGTCGACGATAGACCTCGACCTCATCGCGTGATGACTCGAGATTTGAAATATCATCGCTAGTATTGGGATCGAGGCCGATGCTTAGAGGTGTCGACGACAGTGGGGGATAATGGGCGAGGGATTGTGCTTCGTCGCGGCCTCCCATGCTGAGGTCCATGCGGTGGTCTTCTACCTTGGACGCTACCGAACGAGATTATTGGATTGACAAGGGGTTTGCTTTAGTATGTCAACTAGGGTTGAGCAAGCGACAAGGTCGTGATGCTTTGTACTGTGAACCACACTACTTGGGGGCTCGGTTGTGGTGGAAAAGGACGACATAGATAGAGGGTTGGCACTGGTCATTTTTGACAAAGTTGATTGCTATTGGATTATGGGCTTGGCCAAGTTTGAATTTTTTTAGGCTTCAACCATAATGCTTTTTGGGCTTTGAAACTGCATGGGCTTGGATCAACTCAATCCTTGATCCGTTCGATCTTGGATCCAGGAGATCTGCTGTCGAGCTATGCTCCTTGGGACACGGTTATCTGCAAAGGAATTCAGTTTTTTTGCAAAAATAAGTTCGGGGGGATAGATATTGCTTATCGTCCTGTTTCGAGCTATGTCATGGTTAATGGTTAATGGTTACATGGTTATATTTTATTTTTTTGAGTTCATTGTTGGTATAATTATTTAGGCTAATTAGACGACTTTGTTGTGTATCTAGTCTAGACTGCGACTTCTTGTCTGTCGCTCGCCCTTGTTAAGGATAGTCGTATGTTGTAATATGTCATCATCTTTTGTTATCAATGAGAATGTACTAACTCCTCACGTTAATTTTTTCTAAAAAAAATAATTTAAATGTTTGTTGAAAAATATATTTTCAACAGTTGGATACAATAAAATCGAGTATAATTGATCATAAATCAATTGATCACATAAACATAATTTAATAAAGGAGCAACTATTTTCACCATATTATTCTCTAAGTTCACCATAATTTCTATGTTTATTTGTTAGAATTTTAAAAAATATTAACTTTGCTTAGTTCACCCATTATTATGCCAAAAATAACCTTCTTTGTTTCAGTTGCCGTTAGCACTCTACTGAAATTTATGAACTATTTCAGCAAGATCTTACTAAAAAAGAGCATATATTTCAGTAAGGGTCTACCGAATGAAGTTAATGATTTCAGCAGACCCCTATCGAACAAAGCAAAAGCCTACAAAATAATATTAATCCATGAAATATGAACAATACATAAAATTACCTCGTTTTCATGCTCTCACATGATATATTTTGTAGAATAAAAATGACCTGGTGAACACGAATGTCATTGAAGATGAATAAAGATTTAGAGGTTAAGGAAAGAACGTACGTTGAAGTAAAAAATTCACAAAGTCATTCAACGCTCTCGGATGAGTAAAATAAGTCAATATATTATAATTTATTGCTAATATATATAGTCCTCCTTTTTAGTATTTTTATATATGAGTGCTATAGTCCTTCAATAAATAATAAAATTATAAAATTATAGAGTGAATTTAGAAGATAATAGGATGAAAATAGTCATTCCCCGTAATATAAATTAAGAAATTGTACATAACTCAAACAGAAAACCTTGAATCCATGTGCGTAGTTTAACTCTTAACTTCAAGGTCGGGGACAAGATGATAATGATGTAGCAAGCATGTTTAGGTGGTGGACAAAATTAAAACCTCTTTTTGTCCACAGCCTTCTTCTTAGATGATGTGTTCATCGAGTTTCAAGCTCGCACACCGTATGACTTTTATTGCTCTCCATTTCAATTTGTTTTTGTGAGCAAATTAAACCAAAGAAATAATCATGTGTTAGACAAGAGGCATGCTTATCATTCCACGAGATATATAATTGATAGTCCGACAAAGAGAAAAGGCTTTGACAATAGAACTGCTTATACAGATTCATATTAATAATTTACATGTGATCGATCAAAAGTGAGAATTGGATCATGTAGTGGTTTGGTTTTGGAAATTTAAAGTTGCTGGGTTCGTCGTGCCCCATCTAAAAGTGGTTCAGCCTAACAACGAAACTAGAAGAGGGATTAAATGGTGTTAGTATTACTAGTGCGACTACTACGTACTTGCGTAGTTTCATCGGATATATAGAACATACTTTTGTTGAAGCTCCTATGATGCAGATTTATACCAACTACACGATATGATCCGAGCTAGTGTGAATAACTAGTGCATGTATTGATGCAATATACAATGTATATTTATGTATGCATGTTATAAAAGCTATATTATACAAGGCTCTTGATCGTAGTAAAAGATAGTCATAGAGATGACATATTCAACATACATACATCAGCCCCTTCCATTCAGGTATACCTATATTAAAAAAGTTTCAGGTGTTACACTCTCAACCGTTGGATTCCCTTAAATGAGCTATATTAAAAAAGTTTCAGGTGTTACACTCTCAACCGTTGGATTCCCTTACATGAGCTTCTATGGCTCAGATTAAAACATGAGAATTCGACCCACTTACTCCCCAAAACTGAACCGGGTCAATCAAATTAACCCATCTATGATTTATCTCTCTCCTCTCCCTAAGTTGCAGCAGAATGAAAACGTCTCTCTCTCTCTTTCTCTCTCCCTCTCTCTCTCTCCCTCTCCCTCGTCTCGATCGGGCCCAGCTCTCCGACCATGCCTCGCCTCCAAATTCGGTCGTCGTGAGTAGCCCTTGCGAGCTGGCTTATCCTTCCTTCCTTGGCCTCCTTCTTGTTGTTCTTGAACTTTGGCCGCGAGGTTTCTTGACGTTGGCGTCATTGTTCTCCGACCTTTCCTGTGCAAATTAACTTTTTATTTGAGCTCAGAGAAATTGAAATAGCCAATGATAGGTGAAATTTAAGTATGCTTCTGGCCTTTTGGGTACTATCGAAATCTGGTAGCTTTTTCCTAAATACCAATTGCTCGTTGATTGTGCTTTTTTGTTTGGTCTTGATGATTACGCAATGGTATTCTTTGAATCAGATGTATAAATATGAGACAAAAGATAACTAGATTTAGGACTCTTGTACAGAGATAATCCACAGCAATGTGGATTGAAATTGAGAGTGAATGCCAGAAATATTTATTGAGATTAATCTGTTGTAGAAGAGCGAACAGAAGAAAATGAATAAGTTTACACACTTGTAGAAGAGCGAACAACATTGCATATTTTTAAGGCTGATCGACCAGTATATTTAGTACAACATTATTCTTTGCAAGTGCAGCAAATTTCAAGTTCTAATTGTGAGAGTAGATCTTTTTTGCTTCAGCTTAGATTTCCGTGAACCTGCAAAACAAGTCGGAGCATAGTGTGGTACCGTGCTTAGACCCTCAAACGCTCAAGTCAGTACTTGCCTTTTAGAATCAAATAGTGAATATGGCAGAATTTCATTACCTCTGACCATGTAGAGATGGTCTATATATAGTGATCGAGTTAGGTCTAAGCATAATCCATATCGAATATGATTACTTTAATTCCGGATATGAGGAATCCATTAAGGAATTGATCTCCATATCCAGAGCCAATCAAATATCATGATTACCACAGGCTCTTTGGCATAATCCTACTAGGATACGTACAAATCTTTTCTTTTCCTCCTCGGATTCTGTCAACCCCCCAAGGTCCGATCAAATTGTTCCTTGAGGTCAGATTGCCCAGCCTCCTTGAGGCCCGATCTTACTTAGGATTGTCATGCCCATCGAACTTTCCAGAAGACTCTACACCATTCCAGAAACTTTTAGAAACCCTCAAATCATTCGATCTTTAATCGAACCCATAATCGTCCGAGCCCAGGCCTATATCTGGCCTCATCGAATCTTATCCAGAATCATTTTACCCAAGCTCATCCGTCCCCAGCTCGGGTGGCCAAAACTGACTCCCACAAATACCCCCACAACAGTGTAAGGTTCAACACGTGTTGGCCTCGCTTTACTGTACGCCCAAGCTCTTCCGTCTTCGAGATGCCTCCTACCCTTCTCATCAAGTAATGCGCGAAATCTCAAGCACGTGCTCACACTGCTCCACCATCATCATGACTTATGCATCATCACACCTCATCAGCCATTACGTCTCTCCCTATTCAATGCAACATTTCCTACTTCCAACTCTTTTTTCAAAAAATCAATCATATCCCTTAAAATCCGAAGTTGCTTATCTCCTCAAACGGTCACCTCGTATCACTTCGTACCCTTTCACAGTATATAAATCGAGTCCCATCTTCCTTCTCATTTTTTACACTTGCAAAATTCTCCCAACAAACCCAGAAAGCTCATCTCTGCAACTTTTCAGCCTTCAAAGTTTCCCAGAAAAGTCTAGAAAACTTTCAATACCTCTTTTTGAAGCCTAGAAAAATTCAATGGCTTCCAAGAACACTTCCTCTTCCACCCTGATCGAAGTCACTATTCTTCAAGATCCCAGCGCCGTCGAACTGACCGACCGGCCCAAGCCACTCGCCTCCGTTGGACCTCTCTTATAACCGCAATCAGCCATCGTCAAATCAACCTAGGTGCCCCTCACAGAGGCTACCCAAAATCCTCCCTCACCCACCAATTTCAAAGTGGATGAGATTAAAGTTACCAAACCTCCCATTCTAAAGGTTGAAGCCGACCCCACCTTCATGCAACTCTAGCCGCGCACCTCCAAGGCCATTTTCAAGAAGGCTCGCGAGGAACTTTACCCTTCTGCCTTGAATACCGAGGCCCTTACCTCATTCATTCAAACTTTCCATCAGGGGGACAACGATAATTTTCAGTTCACTCTCGTTCAAGATGAAGCGAGAGTGTCAGAGCTTGAAAAAGCTTATGGCCCGGGCCTGCTTGTCCATCTTTCCAAATCATCTACGGGCTCTCCTTCCCGATCCCAGCCTTCATCTGCTTCGCCCTTGAGTTCTATGGCATCGTTGTAGAACAATGGTGGCCAGACAGCGAAGGACCAGCTCAATCGGTGGTTCGACTGTCGTATGGGTATGTCGGAGTTCAGGCTCCTTGTCCAGGTCAAGCCAACTTTGGCAAATCAATTCTACCTCTCGCAATGGATCATGTATGTCAAGGAATCTCTGCTGATCGACCCGCCTTACTCTCCCAAGGACTGGAAGAAGACCCCCATCCTTGTCTTAAGGGATTGGGAGAAATTTGGCTGGGAGGCCGGCTTCAAGGTCTCTACTGCCATTAATCGTCTTCCCAACCTACTAGATGAGCTAACCAGGGTCGTTGAGTTTTGTCGTGACCTTATCAATGACACCCTAGCGATCCTGGCCAAATATCGTAAATGTTGGTGGCTATAGAGCAAGGAGTACCTCAGATTTGGAGGCTTGGAGAGCATCGTGCCACTTCAGCATGAGAATCGTTGAGAGGTGATCGAAGTCTCTCGGGCCCCCTAGGTCCACAAGAAAGGAGCCCCCACCCCCAAGCCTATACATGTCGAAGCTCTCACCGAGCATAGGGAGGTCTCCAAGCCTCGGAAGCGGAGGCTGATGAAGGCTTCCGAGCTTGTCAAGGACAAGGCTCAAGCTATGAAGCCACAGGAGGTTCAGGATCTAGTTTCCCCTGCTGCTACTACTACTACCACCAATATTGCTACTGCTACTACTTCCACTGTTCTTCCAATGTCTCCTCCCCTCAAGAAGATGAGAACCGACCAGGAGACGCATAGGCCCAAGGACTTCTCTCTCGATAAGCTTGTATTCTTTCGTATTCTCAATGCCATCGATCATACTTTGTAATTCTTATATCATCTTGCGTGCCTTTATAATCTTGCCTGCCTGTGCCATGCTTGCTAAATGTATATATTTCGCTATACTGCTGATTATACAAGTCCTCTTGGGAAGGTGGTCGAAGGGATCTTGCCCAGCCACCCCCAGGTTTACTTCAAAAGGTCTCAACCAGACTAGGACTACATCATTCAACCCCCTTACGATCTTACTGAGGAAAAGATAGAGGCCCTTGGTGAGGGCACCGTGCTTCCTTGTATGGGGGAGCTCATCCTCTACCAACTCTGCTTCAGTTTGGCTTGTGTTGACATTGCATGCCCATCCCTGGTTTCCATGATCCTCCAGCAAGATGCCAAGGACCTTGGATCTTTGGAGACTGAGGACTTGATAATGGCATCCTGGACTTCCCTCTACCAGGTAATCTTCCCTTTTCGTACATATGACATCTTTTCGTGCTGTTTACTCGGTCGTCGCTTTCGTACCTGACATATTGTTCTTTTCTCTATTCCAGTCTTCCGCCACCCTCACCGTGGCCAAGGACAAGGTCAAGGACCTTGAGGATCACATAAAGGGACTTGGGGAAGCCCAAGACCTTGCTTGCCATATGATCGACCAAGGGAAAAGGGACCTAGAGGCCGCTTGCTCACACAGGAGGAGGAAGTTAAGTCCCTGAAGTCGGAATTTGAGTGGGCCCAGTCTGAGTTAAGAGAAGTGGCAAAGATTGTCAATGCCAAGCTCAAGTAGGCTTTGGATGCCAATGACAGGGAGTGCAAAGATCGTTTGACTGCCTTGGAGACCTCCCATGGGCTCCAGCTCGAATCACAGCGAGTAGATTGGAAGAAGGAATAAGTAGAGCTGATCTACGCCTATAACCCTTCTACTGCTGCCTCAGAAACCGAGTCTGAGAGATGCCCCCAGCCTGTCTTTGGGGTGTAGCTTATGTAATATCATTAGGACCCTCTTTTCAAACAATCGAACAATGTTTTTCTTCTTTTCTTTTTTTTTCTTCTTTTTTTGTCTTTTCGTACATAATTTCTTTTTGATCTTAGCCTGGGCCATTAGCTCAGAAACCTCATATTCCAAGAGTAAGTATCATGCTTAATCTCTTGTGTTTCAGCTTATGGTACTATCCTTTATCGTTCTTAGCTCATCGTGCTCAACTATATCGTACCCTTCCATTTCGTGCTTTTATTCAATGCCCATCGATCTTGCTTATGGGGCTTAGGGAATCGGCCTTTGAGTGCCTGTAGCCTCAGCATGACTCTCGTACCCCCACAAGTACTAAATGCTCTCAGAAGAGGCTTAGGAGGTTGCTTTACCTTTGGGAGGATCGATTAGCTCGCAGAGTGAAAGTCCTTCCTTGGGAACCAACGTCATCTGCCCCGCTCAAGCCCATTTCCTTTCCTAGGCTTTAAGCTCCCCCTAATTGAACACATAGAATCATACTTAAAAATAAATCGAACACATAGAATCGTACCTAAAAAATGATCGTACTCTATCGTGTAATGTATATCGTACAACGTTTATCACATCGATCAGATCGTACAATGTCTATCTCATCGAGCAAGGAAGTGTCTATCTCCGATTCTATGTTCTCCAGCTCGTACGGCCTATTATAGCCTTCTCCAACGATCTTATGTGGCCCTTCCCAGTTTGCCCCCAGTTTTCTCTCTCTTAGGACCTTGGTATTTTTGAACACCTTGCGTTACACCAAGGTTCCAGGGAGGAAAACTCTAAGTTGAACCTTTCTGTCGTAATAAGCTTTTATCTTTTGCGGATAGGAGGCCACCCTTACTTGAGCTTGCTCTTTTCGTTCCTCTAGTAGATCCAACTAGTGCCTCAGGATTTCTGAGTAGCTCTGCTCTGTTCGTTCTGCCAGCTTGAGGTTAGGGATCTTGTGGTTGATTGGGATAACGTCTTCTGTTCTGTATACCAGGGCAAATGGAGTCTCCCCAGTGGGTTTCCTCTTGGTCGTTCTTTATGTCCAAAGTACATTTGGGAGCTGGGACACCGACTATCCCTTTATCAGTTGATCGAGCCTCCTCCTTAGACCTTGCAGTATCGTTTTATTCGAAGCCTCTGCTTGTCCGTTACCCAGAGGGTACCTCAGGGTAGAAAACCGGAACTTAATGCCATGATCGGCACAGTAATCCCTAACCTCTTGGCAATTGAACTGGGGGCCATTGTCTGCTATGATCGTTTGTGGTATTCCGAATCTACATATTATAAACTTCCAGATAAAAGTCTTTACCTCTATTCCTTTTATCTTAGACAAGGCCTCAACTTCGATCCACTTGGAGTGGTAGTCGGTGGCTACAAGGAGGTACTTTTTCTGTCCGCCCCCAACTCCAGTTGGAAATTCTCCCATTATGTCCAACCCCCACTATGCAAAGACACATGGTACTGAAACCGGGTGCAACTCCTCTGGGTGTAGAGAGGGTTGGGGGGCATGCCTTTGATAGGCTTCATAAGCACTGGCGTACTCCATGCAATCATTCTTCATCGTGGGGCAATAATGCCCTTCTGTCAAGCATCGTACCACAAGATTCCTACCCCCAATATGCATACCATATATTCCGGAGTGGAGCTCCTGCATAATCGTTCTTACCTGGTCGGGGTGCACCGCAAACTGGTCTGGTCCCCCGGAGGATCACGTGTACAACTTCCCTTCTCTGATGTTGTTTCTTACTGGCTGTCGTACTACCCTTCTGGCTTCCACCATTTCCTCTGGCAGGATGCCCGTTTCTATGTATTTCATTATTTTGTCCATCCAAGAAGGTCCCAGTTGGACCAGCATTACTGCCTCAACCTCCTCCTCGTCTATGCTTGGGTTAGACAAGTGTTCTACGAGGATCGTTCTTCTGAGCTGGTAGTGGACGCTGGAGGCTAGATTTTTCACAGCGTCCGCGTGCGTGTTCTCAGACCTCGGGAGCTGCATGATTGAGAATTCTTCAAACTGAGCAACCATCCCCTTGGCCAATTTGAGATATGCGTCCATGGACGCCTGGTGAGATGCGTATTCCCCTAGGACCTAGTTTTCAATCAACTACGATTCATAAAACACCCTAAGCTTCTTTACGTTCAGTTCCCTTGCCAGCCTCAGTCCTGCCAGTAGGGCTTCGTACTCAGCTCCGTTATTCGTGGCCTTCCACCCCAATGTTAGGGCTTGTTACACGATCATTTTGTCTTGGGTTTTCAGCATCAAACCAGCCCCAGCTCCCTTGTCCTTCGATGACTCATCTGTATACAACGTCCAATGATCTACTCCTTGCACCTCTCTTCCTTCCTCTTTTTCTCTCTTTTCTTGTACCTCTGGCACGGGCGTAGTGAACTCAGCTAGGAAGTCTACCAAAGCTTGCCCTTTCATCCCCATTCTAGACCTGTATTCAATATCGTGCTATGCCAAGTCGATGGCCCACTTAGTTACTCTACTCAAGGAGTCCGGGGTGTGGAGGATCGTTCTAAGTGGATACTCAGTCATGACGATGATTTTGAAAGCTTGAAAATATGGCTGAAGCCTGCGCGACGACATGACCAGGGCTAGTACCAGCCTCTCCAACTTGGGGTAGCGGGTTTCTGGGTCGAGAAGAGCTTTAGACACATACTATATGGGTAGCTTCCCCCCCAGTATCTTCTCGAACCAGAACTCTGCTTACTGCTACGTCGGAAATCGCCAAGTACAGGTATGGGTTTTTCCCTAGCACAAGGTATTGTTGAGCACCCGGAATGCCCTTTCGCATTCTTCTATCCAGAGCTCGCCCTTGGTCCTTTTGAGTGCCTCGAAGAACGGCTTACATTTATCGGTTGATCTGGACAAGAACCTGCTTAAGGCCGCCAGCTTGCCATTCAAGCTTTGGATTTCCTTCACTATGGATGGGGATTTCATCTTGACAATCGATGCGACTTGGTCCGGGTTCACCTCTATTCCCCGCTACATCACCAGGTATCCCAAGAAATTTTCGGATCCTACCCCGAACGTGCACTTCTCGGGGTTCAACTTCATGTTATGCTACTTTAGGAGGTTGAAGCATCCCCTCAGGTCAGACATGTGGTCTTGCTTGCTCTTTCTCTTAACTAGCATATCGTTCATGTACACCCCCATCGTATCCCTAATCAAGGGTTTGAATACCTTATACACTAGCCTTTGCTATGTCTCCCCTACATTTTTCAACCCAAAGGGAATTACCTCGTAGGCATAGACTCATTTCTTTGTCACGAATGCCATTTTTTCCACATCATCCTCTGCCATCTTGATTTAGTTGTAACCACTATAAGAGTCCATTAAGTTAAGGAGCTCATGACTTGCAGTGGAGTCTACCAATTGATCGATCCTAGGGAGGGGGAAGCCGTCTTTGGGGCATGCCTTGTTGAGGTCTGTGAAGTCGACACAGACCCTTGGCTTCCTTTTTTTCTTCTTGACAAGGACCATATTAGAGAGCCATTCAGACTGTGGGACTTTCTTGACAAACCCTGCTGCGAGTAACTTTTCCACCTCATGTTCGATTATCTTGTTACGCTCTATAACAAATGTTCTTTTCCTTTGTGCTATGGGCCTAAATTTAGGGTCCACGTGAAGCCAGTGCTCTATCACTTTCCTGTCGATCCCTGAAATGTCCCGTGCTGACCATGTAAACACATCTTTGTATTCCCTCAGCAAGTTCATCAGATTCTTATACTCGAGTCCACTTAGGCCTGAGCCAACTCTTGCACACCGATGTGGTCGATCTTGATCGAAAGGTTAAAGCATTACGTCTTCCTCTACCCTATCCTTGAAAGGCGGTTCCTGGGGGTCGAGTTCTATATCTAACTCATCGTTCACAGCATCCTGACCCCCACTCTGTGATTGCTACGCTGGCGGGGCTGGGGCAACCGTACCCCCAGCCTCGCCCACTGCCTCCTTTTTCATGCCCTTGGTGGCCAACACCGTACATAACCTTATTGCAGCCCTGTCCCCCTAGATGGTGATGGTGCCTTCAGGGGTTGAATATTTCAGGGCCTCGTGATAGGTTGACGCCACCACCCTTATGGACTTCGAGGGTCGTCCGATGATCTTTGATCACCCCCATCAAACCCATTCTCTCCATAGCATCCTTGAATATAATGTTTACTGCTGCTCTATTGTCGACTAGTACCCTGGTCACTGTCATGTGGACTATCCTGATGTTGACGACCAGGGCATCATCGTGGTCCTCTTCCTCCTCATAGAGGTCTGCATCCAAAAATTTGAGCTTGTTCTTCCTTGTTCGGACCATGGTTCCGCTCTCAGCTTTGAGCTTCTTCGATTTATGATCCCTCTCCTTGAGGGTCACCTCCAACTCCTCTGTCTCTGCCATAATACATTTCAAGTCAGGGAATGTGGTATCCCCGGGGTACTCGGGAGCCTGGAGGATACAGTTCAGCACTAGGTACTTTTCCTCTTGGCCCTTAGGTGGTGGTGGTAAGGTTCCATTGTTTATTTGACGCTTTCCATTACCTTGTGGCCCCAACGAATCTTCAAGTCTTTTTTTTGTAATCCTTCGTCAGGTATTCCCAGCAGTACCCATGTTTTACCAATTCCCCGAAATGCTACTTGAGGACTCCGCAATCGATCGTCTTATGCTCGTTGGCCTTGTGGTAAGCGCAAAAGTCTCTCGAATCGCCCTTGTCCATGATTGGTGGTGGCCTTTTAAGCCAAGGCTCGTTTTTGATGTGGTGGAATATGGTCAAAATCAAGATTATTGTGGGAAGAATGAACAACTTTCCACCCTGTCCGGCAGGCTGGTGCCCTGAGGCCCTTCTCTTGTTATCGTTGCTACCCATCCCCTGACTCGCATTGCTGTAGGTCATATCTTTCCACAAATTGGAGCTGGTTCCACCTCCAGGCGCCTTTTCCACCGAAGTGTCTCTGGCGTTGTAGGCTTTCATGTCCTACACCCAGGCGTCATCCAAGACCTCATGATAGACTGTGGATAAGTCCTTAGTCTTTTTCCTGATCAATTTACTAGCCAGTTTCGAATCCATGTCAAG
The DNA here is from genome assembly GCA_946800695.1 of Geum urbanum. NCBI lineage: Eukaryota > Viridiplantae > Streptophyta > Magnoliopsida > Rosales > Rosaceae > Geum > Geum urbanum. Next base: position 25,660,854 of record OX327000.1, read on the forward strand.
TCCGTTAATGAACACCGTGGCTGCTACGGTATCATCTTTACAGTGTATCGTCACATATTCCTTCCTAAACCTCGTGACCCAATCCCTCATGCCTTCCCCCTTTTCATTTTGATGGATGTGAGGTAGGTCACATCTTTTGTTCCCTCGGCGTTACTTTCATATCTTTTACAGAAAGCTGCTTTTAGACTTCGCCAATCCTCGATCGAACCTGAGTGGAGCATCTCGTACCACTGTAGGGCATGGTCCTTCAGGCTTACTTGAAACATCTTACACATCCAAGCGTCGTTCAACTGGCTAGTGGCCATAGACGACTGGTAGTTTCTAACGTAGTAGTAGGGGTCAGAATCCTCTGAATACCTATCAAACCTAGGGTGGTTCAACTTCCTGGGGGGCATAGCATCTTGGATGAACTGAGCCAACGGGTTCTGAGACATTCTCCAAGCCCTTTGTTCCGCTTCTGATTCCTTCTTATACATCACTTCCTTCCTCAACCTTTCTGCTTCTTGGTTGGCCAGGACGTTGTGGGCACGTTGCGTCTCCATAAACTCCTCCATCATATTCTTGAGGGCTACGACCCCTGAGTCTCTGGTTTGGTCACCATTTCCTATTGATTGTCCTGCTTGGCCACTAGGATTCCTTGTACCTCTAGTGCTGGCGGGCCGGGCGGGACCGATCCCTGGTTTTTCAACAATTCTACCAAATTCAGCAAGGTAGTCTGAATAGCAGCCACGGTGCTCGCCAACTCATTCGTGCTCGTAGCGGCCCATTCAGTAGATTGTTGCAACATAGCCATATCTATTCTCAAGCTCATGTATTGTTTCTCGGCCCGGTGGATATGCTGATCGACCTTGGCCCTCCAGCCCCTAGCTCCTTCATTTTCCTGGTCGGAACTGTCTTCATCACTTACATGCCCCTCTTCCACGAGGTTCTTTGGTTGAACTTGATGCGTGAGGGTACTCCTGTGTCTCGATGCCCCTATGTTAGGAGTGATCTGGTTGTTTCCCGTCGGCGGGGTTGCTTCCTTATCGTGTTGATTGCATGTGTTGGTATTGTCTTCCATAATTTTTCTGTTCACGGGAGTTAGCCTAGGGTTCTGCTCTTAATGAAAACACCAATTTGTGATAGCAGATTTATCCCACTTCAGCTTAAATCTCCGTGAACCTGTAAAACAAATCGGAGCACGGTGTGGTACCGTGTTTAGACCCTCCGACGCTCAAGTCAGTACTTGCCTTTAAGAATTGAATAACGAATATGGCAGAATTTCATTACCTCTGACCATGTAGAGGTAGTCTATATATAGTGATCGAGTTAGGTCTAAGCATAATCCATATCGAATAGGATTAATTTATTTCCAGATAGGAGGAATCCATTAAGGAATGGATCTCCATATCCAAGGCCAATCAAATCTCATGATTACCACAGGCTCTTTGGCATAAACCTACTAGGATACGTACAAATCTTTTCTTTTCCTCCTCAGATTTTGTCAACCCCCTAAGGTTCGATCAAACTGTCCCTTTGAGGTCAGATTGCCCAGCCTCCTTGAGATCCAATCTTACTTAGGATTATCATGCCCATCGAACATTCTAGAAGACTTTACACTGTTCCAGAGACTTCTAGAAACCCCCACATCATTTGGCCCTTAATCGAACCCATAATCGTCCAAGCCCAGGCCCATATCTGACCTCATCAAACCTTATCCAGAATCATTCTACCCGAGCTCATCCGTCCCCAGCTTGGGTGGCCAAAACTGACTCCCACACTAACCATCTCCAAATCCATCAAAATAACAAATGCTTGGAGCATCAACTTCCAAGTTAACAGTAATCCAAAACCATCAAATATAGCAAATGCTAACTGTACCAACTTCCAACACATTATCCAAAAAATAGAGTCTAGCAACAATTTTGGAAATCGTGCAAGTACTGCTTGGAGCCCTGGACCATGCATATACTAGCAAGAAGCACCTAATCATCCTACCATGTAAATGAAAAACCAAAAATTAATTCCTTACAAAGATTATAGAGTACAGAGAGTTTGATATGAAATGTAGGAATATACTACATGTGACGAATAACTATCCATATCCATGTCGTCTTCACTAGAACTTCCATTTGTGTCAACAACAGATCTAGACAAGCGACTAACAAATATTCATTGATAAGTTGGTATAGTTGCCAAAATTTATAGAAAATTACTAAAATAAAATGAAATTTTTGTGTATTCTTACTGATTAAGCTTCTGCAACGCTGGACAATTTCGTTTGTCATGGGTCTGCCCATCTTTTCCACAGTCATGACAATGTCTACCGTTACTTTTGTACTTTCCTTTTGCCTTCTCTTTTCCTCTCTTAAGCCGTTTTTCCCTTCCTTTTGTCTTAACTTCCTCTGGTTCATGATAAGTAGCTTCCTGCGTTGAACACCTTTTTGCACAAGACTCCACACCTTCATTGTCGTTACTGACAAGTGGTGGTTTAATCTTCTCAATCAAGGAATACAATGTTTTAACAAAACAATTTTCTTGCTTCTTCACTTAAGATAACATCATCAATAACATGTGAATATCTCTGGAATAATATACTACGTTTTTCAAGTAAGGGCTTCTTAACAATTATCTCTATTCCACTCTTGTCCAGCACAATTCCAGATCTTGCATATTTGGTCCCTCTCTTCAAAATGTATTGATCCGACAGCTTATGAATTTGACGTACTTTGTGCAAGTAGGCTAAAACATGTCTACATGGGACACCCCCACTCTCAAACAATCTATAGCTACATGACACAAACTCTTTTGATTTTCTATACACAAGTTCTTCCATCCTCATGACCCTCGCATGTAACTTTGAAGATGCTTTGAGTGTCATCTTCTCTTATGCTCTCTAAATTATACTCGTAGCTCTCCCAAAGCTGATCTTGAAAGATGTAATAGTACTTACGTGTATAAATCTCACCCATTTGCTTTTCCATCTTGATGGGGCACTTAAACCTTGGCTTCTCATTGATGTCAATATGATCTGAAATCAACTCCTCATGATGTTTGTTTAAAATTCCCCGACCAAACTGAACCATAAACTCCACAAAAGAGTTTTTATCAGAAACATACTCCTTAAAAAAATAATGTGTACTTTCTGCTCGTTGACTACTTGTCATGCCAGTTGAGAAAACATGGTTCAAATAAGCAGGAACCCATTTGAATCTTAGTTCAAAGATTGATTGCAGCCACTTATCATCACTTAATCCACTTTTTTCAAGAATTGATCTCCACTCTAATTCAAACTCTTCTCCATTCTATGATGAGTAAATGCAATCTCTGAAACCGTCATAGTGATCTCTATAGTTCCGATGAGATGTGTTTGGGAGAACTTCAGAGATGGCTTTTTCCATTGCAGGATCTTGATCAATAATAATCATTTTAGGAGCACCCTTGGGATATCAATTAAGAATTCTTGTAGCAACTAAACAAATAAGGCTGCAGTCTCATTACTTAATAATGCAGCTCCAAACACAATTGTCTGGCCATGGTTGTTTATCCCCATCAATGGTGAAAAAAATCAAATTGTACCGATTGGTCTGGTATGTAGTATCGAAGATGATCTCATCACCATCGAAACTTACACGATTGCCTGGATCTTGCATCAGCCCAAAAACAATGAGTAATTTTTTTTTCATCGTCTGCGTTTATTCTGAAACTGAAGGCAGAATTTTTCTCTTGCTCTAGTAGAAGATAGTCATGCAACATTTCTCCATCATGCCCTTTTGTCTCTTTATGTTTATCCCTTTCAAGATTGTACAAATCTTGTTGTATACAGCCAATGTGCTCCAGCCCTCCTGCTTGCACACCAAGAATGTCAAACTACTTGTATGTAGGTATGTTTACCATTGATAATTGTTGCCATAGTGATTTCTGAGCTTTATTACTTGACGATTGGACTTCAGCAAGTGCCTCCTATGGGAGCCAAATTTGGCCACATCGAGCTAGAGGGATTCTAGTCCTTCAAGTTCGCAAGAAGAAGAGATCCGATAATTGGAATAATAGGCTTAGGCCTGTACGATTAGGGTTCCAATTATGAATCGATTGATCTAGAGGTTTCTGGAAATATCTACAATGATGTAAAAGTCTATGAAATATTCATAAGATGGTGTGATAATCCCGAAGTACGATCATACCTCGAGGAATAGTACGATCGGACTTCGAGGAATTTTACGATCAAACCTCGAGGGATTGAAAGAATCCTAGAGGAAAAGGGTAAGATTTGTATGAATCCTAAGGGGATTACACCAAAGGGCTTGTCATAAGGAAACATGATTAGCATTGGACTTGTTTTGCAGGCTTTTGGACGGAATACTCAATGACGGTTCAAGGATAATAACTTATCAAGGATCTACGAGCTCTGCTCCCTTGGTTAATGAAAACTAGTTTTTCCAAAAACCCAACACTTGGGGAAGACGTAGCTCTCTACATGAGCAACAGTTTTCAACGATGGCAAAAAACTACCGATGAAGCAGTTAAGCAACCGTCATGATCAAGAAACTATGGCTTATGCATGGAAGCAATAGTTTTCCATAAATAGAAGATAACCCTTTCCAAGTCAGGAGAGGTGACAGTTTTTCAAGAAGATAAGATGGATTTCCAAAGAGTACAGTTTCTACAAGAACAACATCTTCTCCGGCGAAAGCAGACATCTTCTGCAAGAGAAACAACCTTCCACATTGCAATAACCTTCCCAGCAGGGGTACGTTGATGGAAAGCTGGAGGGCACACACTCAAAGTATGAGGAACCTCAAAGGACATACGCTCAAAATCGGGGAAAACATGGAAGTCCGAAGTCCTCAAGCTTTCTGTGAGGGGAAAGCTTAGGGTGGTTTTGATGAAAGGAAGGGCACACCATTGGAAGATTGGGACAAGCATCCTCAAGGTTTCGAAGAGTTTACTAGCTCGACTCTTATAATTTTTAAACATGGAACATCATACATGAGGATGAGGAAAGATCAAGTCGCAATCAATATCCTCACAAAGTTCACAAAGTCACAATCCACCTCGAGGGTCTATTCCTCAAGCATTATTTGGCTTCCCCTCCTATTCTAAGTAAGCTCGTGCTCAGGGAGGACCTATACCTGTACTTGACAATTTTCAGAGGTGGCCGTGAGTGGAGCTCTAGTTCGAAAAAGATTGGGGGGGGGGGCAGATACCCATGCATTACGTTTCTAAATATCTTCTCAAACCAGAGACTCGTTATCCCAAGCTGAAGAGGCTGATATTGACACTCATTATGTCATTGTGCAAGCTCAAACCATATTTCTAAGCTTTCAATATAATTGTCATGACCGAGTACCCATTAAGAACGATTCTACTTACCCCTGATTCCTCCAGCGGAGTAACCAAGTGGGTTGTTGCACTCAAACAACAGGATATTGAATACAGACTCCAAACGATTATGAATGCACAAGCATTGACAGACTCCTTAGTCTAGTTTACAATGCCAGAGTCAGAAGTGCAGGAGAAAAGAGAGATAGTTGAGGGATCTGCTAAGCAAGGGGCCGATTACTGGACCATGTATATAGATGGATCCTCAAAGGGCAAGGGTGTATGTGCAGGTATAGTGTTGAAAACCCTAGCTGGAACCCTTATGGATGGACGATATAACAGACTACGTAGAGACTGGAGCCCTACCTTAGGGGCGAGCTAAGGCCAGAAGAGTCGTTCGCCAAACAGCGCGAGACATGGTCCCCAACCACCGATGCACTCAGAGGAACTACATCCAATCTCGGGTTCATAAGTATTCACCCAGTAGGGGTTTGAAAGACGTAGTCACACTAGACATCTGCACAAAATCTACAGAGTCACAATCAACCTCAAGGGTCTGGTCCAATTCGCGAGTACGATTGAGTTATGCAAAGAAAGTTATGAATGAGGTTCTATAACATGACAACATGTTGAAGGTTGCAACAAGTCATAAAGTAACATATCAGATCAAACGATCTCTCAAGTGTAACCCAACGCTCAAAGAGGTGAGCTCTTGGATGAACTAATCATCTTTATACATCAAAAATGGTGAAAACATGAGGATCACAAAGCCAACACAAATAAGCACTAGAAAGTCATAGATCAATTCCCAAGTTCATGGTGTGGGAGTAGAAAGTTGCGCAACCAATGACCAACATCTTGTCAAACCATGCATGGGTAATCTCTAAATCTCAAGAGACCATCCAACACTCAAGGGTTTAGAAAACATATCCAAGTACCGGAGGAAGTTGGGAATGAACACAAAGAAGAGCAGATTTAGAGGAGTCTAAAAGTTCAAACCTGGAAATCTGCCTACGCAGATCAGTTGACTTCAACAGAGAACTGGGAACATCTCAGATCGAAACAGGTTATGGTCTTTATATGCATGGAAATCCCTATGTGTCTAATTTTCAGAACATCTTTCGAAGTCCGATTATCATGTTTCACGAGTAAGTTATGACTGATTTAGTACGAAGAGGTCAGTCTGATCGAGAATCTGACTTTTCACCTCACCTTGAGGAGGAGCTAGAGGACGATCTTTGGGGAGTAGCGTCACAAGGAGTGACGACGAAAGTCAAAAGAGGAGGATAAAAGATGGAGGGTTGCTGTCACTAGCAAGATCAAGGAGCTCGAGGAGGCCAACCAAATTCTTTATCTTGACAACACTCCACCATATCAAAGACGAGCCACACTTGAAGAGACATCTCCACCACCTGGACCAATCCAAGACCCCTTTACCACGAAATGAATGATCATGATATGATAGATTATGGATCTTTCAAATGACACTTTATCGAGTTGGTTGATCAGAGATATTTTTGGGAGTACTTAACCGATGAATACATACGAAAGGTGAAAGATTCAGTGAGGCCTCAAGGTAATGACAAGCGTCCCAAGAGTGACTGGTCCTTGCTGCCACTAGCTAACGACCAAGAAAAGAAGTACTTAGTGCTACACTGTATCATCAAAACTCCCAAATACTCTGGAGTAATGATTTTTTCGAGCGACAACTGTGTAATAGCAGAAGTGGTGGAACTAGGGGTATCCTCCAGCTCAGAACACTTGAGGTACGAACCTGGAGACCTGGGGGCATCCCCTGGCTCATAAAGCTCAAGGGCGTGGCAAGAAGGCTCAAGATATGTTGATGCTCGAGGGCAGATTACGAAGACCAAGGAAGAAGGCGATGATCACCAAATAAAGAATATATTCTCTACCCTTCACCAATGAATGATTATACAATATTGAACACCATTCAACTGGTGCTAAAATCCTAGAGGACTGGAAAAGTCTTCTGACCCACGACCAGAGAGCTCGAGGTGTGTTGAGGTCAACCAACAACCTCAAGAGTAACAAGCTAGAAGAAGACCTAAGTGGAAGTCTGGGGAGAGACCTCCAGGAACACCAGTTTAATGTAATAGACAGCAAAATAAGGCCAGAAACAAGGCAGTAGAAGGGAATCCCCTTGACCGAGAGAAGGATCCCCAAGATTTCAACGAGAAGCAACTTTAGAGCTCGTGGGAGCTAGAGGAAAAATGCGGAAGACCATGTATACTCTTACACGTAGTAGGAGAAAACACACCTTGCTTACCTAGCTGGAATATGATCACTATCGAGGTTAAGGAAAAAACCACGACCTCAAGGTTTACGCCAAAGTTGGGGGTAGTTTTTTGAATAACTTTGGATCGGACCTGGGGGCATTGTTCCCCTTAGCTCAAAAACTGGTGGAGGTAAAGATACCACACCTACACGCTCGAAGCATTTTGGAATTCGTCAGGAAGCTGCTAAATTAATGAGGAGACCACGAAGGTGCACACCCAAAATCCTGAAAGCTTGAGGGATTTTGAACACTCAGAATCTAGAGAACGGTGGAACACTTCACTCTTGGAAGTTTGTTGGATGATTATTGGAACAAGGATTGAAAGTACATGGGGTCGTGCACGGAGGGAATTCAAGCTAGGGGCATTGAGTATTCACCAAGACTCGAACAATCTAGTAGAATACTGGGGGCAATGAGTATCTAGCCAAATATCACTATTTTCAACAAAAAGTTCATAGATGATGTACCTTGATAAGGGCACTAAAGCAGGTCTGATACTTAAAATTCTAGATGATATGATCATAGAGCCCTAACCTTGGAGTGGAAGACGACCAACAACGAAATGGAGTACGAAACCCTTATGGCAGGGCTGAGGTTAGCTCGAGAGCTGAATGTGAAGAAGATCAAGGTATTCTATGACTCCTAGCTAATTGTGAACCAGGTACTTGGAGAGTACGCGAGCCATCATGCGTTTATAAAGGTATACCTTAGAATAGTAAAGGGGTAGGTCAGCCAGCTTGAAAAGTTCTCGATCATGCAGCTTCCCAAGTTAGAGAATACACATACAAATACGTTGGCCAACTGACTCTCCAGAATAGATTATAAGCTGAGGTGAACGATCCATATGGAGCATTTGCTTATGCCTAGTACGGATGAGGAGGAAGTAGTGATAGTGATGCCAAAGTATATGGGAACTTTATGGATGGACGAACTGATGGATTACAGTGAGGTAGGAATTCTCCCTGAGGGGTGTACAGAGACCAGGAAGGTTGTTCAAAAAGTAGCACAATACAAAATCAGAGATGGTAAGTTGCACCGACGATCCTTTAGCGGGTCAGACCTACTAGCAGTACATCCCCCATAGCCAAGAGAAAATGAAGAAATTGCACTTTAGGATATGTGGCATGCCATAAGGGGCATAAACCTTCCGGGTGAAAGGGCAACTGAGCTAAGGGTTACCTATTTCCTTAGAGATAACCAATGTTCGAAGAACAAGCTGGGGTTAAGCATCAACCTCTGAACCGAGCTAGGGGTTGAGCATCAGCCTGTGGACCAAAGACCCACAAGTATGAGTGGACGATCAGAAACCTTGAGGGAAGGCGATAGATAATTTACTAACCTTGAGGATCATGAGCTTTCAAGTTGGAAAGCTTAAGGGATCGATCACAGACCTCGAGGGTCAAGAGCTTTCGAATGGAAAGTTGAGGGGTCAATCAGCAAGCTTGAGGTATTGGTCAACAATCTTGAGGGAAGATCATCATGCTTAAGAGATCGATCAGAGACCTTGAAAGTCGTAAGATTTTGAGTGGAAAGCTCAGGGGACGATTGTTAACCTAGAGGGGATGATTTCTAATCTGGAGAGTTAGAGGCTTTTGGAGCTTGAAGGGTCAAACATGAGGCTCAAGGCTAGACATTGTCACAGCTTGAGGAGCCAAGCAGAAGCATTAAGGCTATCACAACCCTCTACGAAAAACCATGTCTAATACAGATCATGCCATCAAGCATGGCCAAGGTTATTATTTCCTTTGAATCTTGATTCATAATGTGGATCACCAAGCCACTTGGGGATCGATATGGCATATTTTCTCAAAACTATAGGAAGAGTATGGAGTATGATGGTTTAGGTGAAGTACGATGGTTTTACCTAAGGAACAATGATGTGTTTGATATATTCACGTGTACGATTTATATGAAGCCCCTGTGGTCGATCTTGACTAAAAGAAACGAGCAAAAACTTCATACGTAGCAACAATGTGGAAACCTCGAGGTTTTACAGAAGCCTTGGGGGTTTTCAAGAAAGTTTATCAATCTTCATCGGCGAGCTCGAGCAAACCCAGGAAATCGAAGAAAAGATTGAGAGTTCTGTTTTGCAAGCTCTCATGTCACGTGGAGAAGATGATACTAGCTGAAGGGACACCTTCTCACGAATCTATATAAAGTCTTCGAGCATAGAAAATGTTGTTGCTGGGGACGGTGATGGGATTGGTCAACCATGAAAGCTAGAGTATTCCGAGTTAATCCATTGATGTGGGGTTCTTAGCAATGTAATCCCTCTAGGTCTCCTTGACTTCAGAATGTTCCCTCAAGGTCCGCGATAGCTGGACATTCCCTTGAGGTTTGTGATAGCAGGTCAGAATACCCCCTGGGGGGAAATAATCTCTTGGACAAGCTCAGTGAAATATCTCAAAATCCTGCTCATCCCTCAAAAGGATGGTTTCCATGATTTATTCAATGAATTGATTATGTACGATCAAGTAGGATTAGCTTGTCTTTGCAACAATGTTTTGCAAGTGTATGATCTGTTTGATGTGTTATTCGATCACGAGGAGCTTAACGCCCAGGAAAGGCACCAAGCTTGAGTGGGGCAGATGATGTTAGTTCCCATGGGAAGGACCTTCATCCTGCGAGCTAACTAACTGTCCCAAAGGTAAGGCATCCTAAGGGAAGGAGGTTAGGGCATCAAGGAGGACACCCATGGATAGACTAAAATACTCAGAGAAATATCCCATGAGAGTTCAAAGTAATCTTGGGTTAGTAGGGCCTCGAGATTAGATTTGATGGGGTTAGGTTTGATGAGGTTGGATTGACAATGCCCCATGGGCAACTCTGCCATATCCTGGCACTTTAGGCATTTAAGTCCCTGCGTATTCATTTGGTGATGCCTTAGGGATAAGCCAGCTACAATTTTAGTTTTGTTGGAGTTCGTTGTAGCACCCGAGACAAGTTTTCTGGATGGAAAAAACTAAGGGACCCTACCAGGCGAAGAAACTTGGCTACAACGAAGCTTCAGAGTACGATAACCTTTAGTGCAAGGTTAAGACTAAGCTAGCAGTCTTTTGAGGGGAACCATATCAAAATCGCGAGTATTCCCCGGAGAGTTCAATAAATTATGGAGGCTTTCCATAAGCCTCATCCATGAGCATTTGTACAATCCATAGGTCCAAGAGGCATGCTGTGGCCACATCTACTCAGAGGTGACCCTGGTTATGTTGAAAAAGTTGAACGATTTGCTTGAGAAAGATTTGTTGATTGATCAAGAAAGATGCGTTTGATGAAAGTTTGAACTGTACTGTTCATAAATACCTTGAAAAGCTCAAGGGCGAAAAATCTACTACCCGAAAACTCGAGGAAAATAGATGGAATGCTTAGTAAGCTGAATACTTTCAAAAAAAGAAGTTATTTTCCAGAAAAGTTACAGTTTTCCATAAAGCCCCAAGCTTTCCATGAAAACTAGGGGTGATTGCTCGAAAGCTTGAGGAAGGTTGGAGGAAGGTTCTAGAAAGCTTGAGGAAAGTGTCACAGAGTTGGTGCAAATTTCCACCAAGCTTATGAACTATTTATTTTGGAACGTGAGATTGAAAAAGAAAGAACTATTCGCTCATGCCTGTTTGATCGATCACGAGGAAATATGTCAATTTCGATTTGCTAGGCAAAAATACATGCCTAAGATGATCCTACGAACCAAGGTAGAAGATGATCATGTTCGAAGGAAAGCATTAGTTTTCCCTTTCTAGGTGTGCAATCTACATAAACCTAAAGGGTTTTCTAGACCTTGAGGGTTTTTCATAAACTAGGGGGTTTTTCCAAACCCCGAGGGTTTTTCAGAAACCTTGAGTAATATTCTAGAAATTTCAGCAACGACTTTTTGTTGAGCATTCTCTATGGAGACTAGGTTATAACGATCTATTTGGCGTTCCAAGCTGAGGGAAGACTCGATTTTCAAGTATTCCTGAGCTCATCATTGCAAAAAGCTAAAGGATTTGAGTTAGGTAGGTTGCTTAGCTTATGATCATCATCTTCATAAACGATTCATCTACTGTAATGTTGAGGTATCACGTGGAAGACCTGTGGAAACAAGAAAGCTCGTGTGAAGAACGAGAAATCTCTTAATGGAGTTTTGTTTCCATGAGTGGATCATGGCTAAGGTATATGTTTCTTTTCAAGTTTGATTTAATATGTTGAATATTATTGCTTTGACGTCTTTGTAGGCCAAATTATCTGGAGTGTGAAGCCACACCAGTTGACGCAAGGTCTGCTTGGTATGCCTTAGGGGTATTTTTGGGAGCCAAATTTGGCCACATTGAGCTGGAGGGAATCTGGTCCCCCATGTCCGTAAGAAGAAGAGATCCGATGATTGGAATAATGGGTTTATGCCTATACGATTAGGGTTCCAAGTATGAATCGATTAATCTAGAGGTTTCTAGAACTATCTAGAATGATGTAGAAGTCTCTGGAATGTTCGTAAGATGGTGTGACAATCCCGAAATATGATCATACCTCGAGGAATAGTACGATCGAATCTCGAGGGATTGTACGATCAGACTTCTAGGGATTGACAGAATCTTAGAGGAAAATGGTAAGATTTGTATGAATCTTAAGGGGATTACACCAAAGGGCTAGTCGTAATCTGGAAACATGATTAGTCCTGGATATGGAGATCTATTCCTTAATAGACTCCTCCTATCCAAAAATATGTAGTCATATTCTTATACAAGCTATGCTTAGACCTTGAACGATCACTATATACATGACGACATAGCTCGACAAAGGTAAGGAAATCAACCCTAACACACACTTATGCATGGTCATTTACTGACTTAAGCATCAGAGGGTCTAAGCGCGGTACCACCTGTGCTTGGACTTATTTTGCAGACTTTTGGGCGGAATACTCAATGACGGCTCAAGGACAGTAACTTATCAAGGATCTACGACAATGTTAAACTTGAGGAAGAGGGTCTTAACCTTCAACGATCATAGGCAGCCCCCATGATCTGATGCTTTCATTAACCAAGGGAGCGGAGCTAGAGGGAGATCCAAATCTGCACCCACACCTCCTACTTGGACTTATCATAGGATGATTATGGCATTCATTGAATATTGTAACAACAAATCCCTTAGTTTTTTGTTTCACGACTATCAATCTGGCCTTGCAATCCTCCCTTACAATACCACAGATCCTTTTTTCTTCACCAGTCAATTCAGGCCAACTATTTCCTTGTTTGTTGCATACAAATTCTTTTCGTGTAACCTCATTAGTCGCTCTATTCCTTCGGCTAGAATCAGTTCGCACAATAAAACCAGTTGCAGATGCATATTTGGTATAGAAAACATGTGCCTCTTCCCACGTTCTAAATTGCTGACCTTCGAAATGTTTAAGCTCCCTTGCTACTTGAGGATAGAAAACCAAAGTAGAGATATCTTCTTGTGAATAAGAGTGATCGAGTTTCCATGTCCATGAACAGGGACGGAGGGACATGGGGGCCAGGGTGGGCTTGGCCCCCCCTGAATTTATGTGAAAAAAAAATGGCATATTATTATTATTATTATATAATATAAATATTATAATTTATTTTAAGTACATCTAAACTTTAATGACGTGTATGAGTGCATGACTAATTCAAATCCGACGACTTTGTAAGAATATTATTATATATTATTTCAATAATGAAGTCCAAATATTAGGTCAATTAAGATTCAATCTATTACCAGGTTTAGAATGTTATTGTCTTTTTTTCTTTATAAAAGCTCTACCATTCCTGAGATTAAAATACAATCATTTTTATTAAGTTTATTAGATATGGAGAGATACTTCAAAAGAAAAGAAAAATCTTCTTCTTCTACTCCAACATCAGATGAGCAACCACCTACGAAAATTGAAAAGAAGAATAGTAACAATATGAAAAAGTTTCGTGCTGGAGATATTACAGAAAAGTATTCATCGGATCCCGCTAAACGCCCGCCAAATTCAAGTTATCATCTTAACATTGAAGAAGAAGTTCGAAGATATTATCTACAACAAGACCATTGTCGGCCTAAAAATCATACTTTTCCTTTCACGGAATTTGGGGAAAAAAAGAAGAAAAGAAGGTTTATTCGTGATTGGTTTATTGAATTTTTATATTGGCTAGAGTATAGTAATAAAGAGGATACTGCATTTTATTTATGTTGTTATCTTTTCAAACCAGCTATTGGAGAACAAGGCGGCAGTGAAACTTTTGTTGGTATTGGTCATTGATTCAGTAATTGGAAGAAGAAGCAAACGCTAATATTACATTTTGGAGGATAAAATATTACTCATAATCAGGTTACGAGTAATTGTGATGCTTTATAAAACCAAAAACAACATATTAAAATTGTTTTGACAAAATATACAAATCAAGATCAAATTGACTACGATAACCTAAACTATTTTTTAAACTTTTCATTTAGTCCCCCTCCCTAACTAAGAATCCTAGTTCCGTCCTTGTTCATGAAGACAACCATCTGATCACTGTTTGATTGTAAAGGCAAAAATAGTTCATATGCCTCTTTATCCACAGAGGCTGCTGATGTCCCAATAATTTCCATATCTAAAAATCAATGACTCAACTTGAGTTAAAACTTGAAAATTGAGCATGAAAAGAACGATAAAGTGCAGTACTAATTTATCCAACGGCAAAAGAGAAGATATGAAAAGTAGTCAATTTGATCTTGATTTGTATATTTTGAACAAAATAAAAGAAAAGATTGAGGTATACCTTTCTTTTTCTTCCCGTCAATCTTTGTCTATATGTCTCCCTCTTCTTCTTGGATAGCACTCCGGTCTCCACTCTTGAATAGACTTTTCAGCTTTCCCGCTTCCCCTTTCGCGCTCTTGAATTGGAAATTGACCCGGTTCAGTTTTGGGGAGTAAGTGGGTCGAATTCTCATGTTTTAATCTTAGTCATAGAAGCTCATTTAAGGGAATCCAACGGTTGAGAGTGCAATACTTGAAACTTTTTAAAAATAAGTATACCTGAATGGAAGTCTTGCATGATACATATATTGCATCAATACATATACAGCACAAAGTAAGCCTATTCAACTTGAGTATAGAGATTATTTTGTGGCCGTCAATGCTCAAAGTCGACATAAATTAGTTTGTAGCATGATTACTTAAATGCGACTTCGAATCTATTAGATCATATACAATTATTTTGTGGCCGTCAATATATATATATATATATATATATTTCAGATCTATTCATGCATCTGTGTTTGAGTGTCGATCATATACAATTAGATCGACGCATACACCATGCACAGCCCAGACACACGATGACCCGATAATATTTATCGTAATTAATGTATTTATGTATACACGGTACTAGCAAGTAGTTTAATTACTTAATTAGATAATATTATGTGGCAATTAACACTCTGGTTATAGTTGTCCTGATATAAATTTGCGTAACAAGGAAATGCCCCATTGTGGAGGGAAAACATTCCGAGTATTTTAACCCTTAATGTCCACATTAGCAGTGCTGTACATTTGCTGTTGATACATACATGCATAGGGTATTATATATACTACTAATGTTTCGACAGTGATGAAACGCCTGTACAGGTTCATATGTTCCAATTAATGCAAGTCATTGTCTTCTCCAATCTCAACTCATCACCCAACAGAGAATAGATTCATCGATCGTTTACTTTGCTGATCCAAAAGTGAGGTATACTGGTGTAGTAGTCTCAAAAATTCAAACAGGCAGCACCCTACTTGTTTGTCCTGGTTGACACACTAAAGATATTATAACAGTGCAACCAAATTAGTTATCCACAAGATGCATGGTTATTGTCACCATCGATATCGCAAGCGAATAAATAAACCAGTATTGGTAAAGCTAGTGCAGAAGACGCATTGTGGTTTCAGTGGGTGAACTAAACCCGTTATAATGTGTGACTTTTCTGGGGAAATTTAATATTATTCCCCAGAACCCACCAACCTCACCAAGTCACTACTGCCCCGATCGATATGTCACTTCAGTTAGAGAAGTGCGTTTAACTGAATTCCCTTTGACGTCGACTACTTCAATTAAGTAGTTCGATATCGTTACAAAGATATCGTTATATGATTCTAAGAGTAAGTGAAACAAATTTATATGGGTTCTTAGTTCTGATTTCATCTTTCACTAGCTACTTGCTATGGCAGCAGTTTCTTAACTTCTTGACTGGTTTTGATGCTGAAACATAAAGTGGGACGCCAACTCGGGAAGAATAGGAGATGATGGAGAAAGGTAGTTAAGGTTTACTCTTGGAGGGGATAGAGACTAGGGGACACATGAGGACTTGCTTAGGGAGTTGGGGATGACTGAGGTGGGTTAGTTAAGGACATGACTCACCAGGATGTGCTATCGGAAATGTGCCCATCTATTCTATACAAGGAGTAAAATATCGGGTATCGAGGATATATCGACAGTCCAAAATTTGGATATATCGACGGAAATATCGACGAAATATTGATCTACTGAAAATTCTGACGGAAATGACGGAAACTAATAAAAATATATGGAAATTTGTAATGAAACTTTTGGAGGTTGTTATATGATCAATTACCTACCTTATGTAAAAAGAAAATATTGATCAAACATCAAAACATATGAATTTGCTATATTACTATATGAATTAGTATGTGTTAAGTGCTGATAACTATTAAAATATAATTTAATAGTTCTATTTTTATTTTTTTGATGGCTAAACTTTAATGGGAGGCTAGACCATCACATTTTTGTACAATATGTTACACATCACACATTATAAAATCAAATATATAAATACTTCAAAACCACATAGAGGACCTATGAGGTTTGAAATTCACACTATTTTCCTCATCTCTCTGTGCAGAATCATGTGTGTATTGTGAAGAATACTCATTAAATGATTGCTCTCCCATGTAATTCTGCACGTATTGACTTACATGCCAACCATATGGGTCAGGGGGCGGTCTTTGAAGATTTTGGAGCTCGTAGTATGAACCAGGCATTGCTCGACTTTCTTCATTGCTATCATCATTTGAGGCATTTGTTTGTGATTGTAACGATGAGTTATCACTTGTTGGAAGACCATAAGGCATGATATATGAAGGATAAGACATTGCAAAATTTTGACAAGCTTTTAATTTTGTTAAATTAAAAAAGTTATTGAAAATTTCAAAAATTTCGGTAAATATCGGAAAATATCGGAAAATATCGGGGATATATCGGAAATATCGGAAAGTTTCGGAAAATTTCAGAAAATTTGGAGATATATTCACGGATTTTTTAGGTAAGTTTAAAATATCGAAATATCAGCGAAATATCACCGATAATATCGATTTTGCATTCCTTGATTCTATATGACGATTTTGGGCCTTTCTCGAAATCGAAACCAAATTCTTATGCATTTGCAGTTAGTTAGGTTATCCTAAAAAATGGGCCATGGACCCGAAACACCCCTTGGAGAGAAGCTCATACCCTGCCCAAAGATAGCTTCCCGCTACTGCCACCCAAACTCGGCCCTAGGTGTAGGGAGAGCCTCTTTCCTTTGTGGCGTCTGAGTGGCTTTAGGCGGTTATGCGACTGCTTCAGGTGGTGGTGTCCTGGCTTTATTTCTACTAGAATTCATTATCGAATCTCAGGAATATTAGCAGTGAAATTGTTTACTGCATTGGTATCAACTGCAGTGGATGGAGACACATCTAACTCACACACTATATACAAAAATATACACAAAGAGATATGTGAGGAATAGAACTACTACTTGTATTTCCTCAAACAATAGTACATGCTCGATCTCTTATATAGAGAGGGATAGATTGCGGGAAAGCTAAATCTAATGAAGCCTCTAGAATACAATTAAGACATTGCCTTGGAACATGAAAAAGCTAAACCTAGAAGGCTCTAGATAACTCAAAACACTATGCAAACATTAATGAGCTTGATTTACTTTCCAACAACCTCCCTTAAACCAACCTCACTCAACTTCTTCATTCACAGCATCTTCTTCAACTTTAAGAAAGCATCTGTTTTGAGTGGCTTTGTAAATATGTCAGCAGCTTGATCCTTAGAACGAACAAACTGAATCTCAACTTGCTTATCATTCACCTAGTCACGAATGAAATGGAACTTCACATGAATATACTTGGTCCTTCCATGAAACACCGAGTTCTTTGACAATACAATTGCAACCTTGTTGTCACAATAAATCTTTGTAGGAAACTTTTGATCATGCTGTAAGAAACTCAGCATTCTCCGTAACCAAACCGCTTGAGTTGCACAACTAGTTGCAGCAGTGTACTCTGCTTCTGCAGTGGGAAAAGTAGTAACTTGCTCCTTATTTGAAGACCATGAAAAAACTCCATAACTCATATGAAATACATAACCTGATGTACTCTTTGCATCCTCCGAATCACCACAATCACTATCCGTATAATCAGCAAGTTCAACCGGACGACCACTTCAGTAGAAGATTCCATCTTAAGTGTCTTTGATATACTTCAGGATTCTTTTTGCTACCATCATTTGAAATTGCCGCGGTGACTCCATAAATCTATGAATAAAGCCAACACCAAATGTAATGTCTAGTCTGGTACCGCAAAGATACCGAAAACTTCCAACCAACTTCTTGTAGTGAGTGAGATTCACAACATCTCTACTCACAATTGCCTTCCCCGTTTTCAGGTTGTACACCTTGTAACCTTTGGTGATATTGTTGTACCCAACAAAAACACCTCTTAGCTTTGTCATTAAGCTTCTTTCTAATCTTGTTTGGTACATGAGAATAAGCAATGCATCCAAACACCCTCATATGTTGGATATTTGGCCTTCTTCCACTCCATACTTCATAAGGAGTTCTTCCCCCAACACTACTGCTGGGAGCTCTGTTCAAAATATACACTGCACAAGAAGCAACTTCTGCCCAAAACTGCTTTGGAAATTTTTTAAGTTTCAGCATACATCTCACCATATCCATGATTATCCTGTTCTTCCTCTCCGCTACGCCATTTTTTTTGCGGTGTGTACCTTGCGGTTATCCGGTGTTTGATACCACTCCTCTGCAAGAAATCATCACAAACCACATACTCTGTATCCCTGTCTGTTCTCAACACCTTTATCTTCTCTTCACTTTACTTCTCAATATGAGCTCTGAAGCTTTTGAATGTGTCACAAGCCTTTGACTTCTTCTTCGAAATATACACCCAAGACTTCCTGCTAAAATCATCAATGAAAGTAGCCAAGTACTTTCCTCTACCAAGAGAAGGAACTTCAACATTGCATAAGTCAAAATGAATAATCTCCAAGGGCTTATGTGCTATATATGCCTTTCCTTTAGGAACTGGATCTCTATGCTTCTTACTAATCACACAAGTCTTACATACTTGATTTGAAACCGTAATTGGTAGCAAACTAGGGACTAAATTTTTTTTGAGAAAGCAACTGTAGACTATTAAAATTTGAATGCCCAAAATGCATCTGCCATAACCAATTATCCCCCGCAGTGATACAACTTAAACATGGCAATTTCTCATAATCAACAAGTAACGGAAACATATGGTCCGGGGTTACCTTTACTTTGGCTATTAGCTTCTTTTGTAGATCTTTGATGGTGAACAAGCCTTGAAAAATTCGCATATCATAAGCTTTCTCCGATAGTTTCCCCACACTTATTAAGTTGTAGCTGAGTTCAGGTACAAAATAGACATCAGCTATGGTGTTGCTCATCCCTTCTTTTAATTAGATAGAGACTGTGCCTTTCTGCATCAGCGACATCTTTGATTTGTTGCCTAAGGTAATCTCCGTCTTTATGGACTCATTTAGCTCCACGAACAACTCCTTGTGACCATACATACGGTTACTACAGCATGTATTAAAGTACCACTTGACTTCCTCCCTTCCATTCACTGCATTAAAAGCCAACAATAGGTTCTCTTCATAGTCAACATCACTCTCTGCAATCTTGACATGGTACTGATGATTCTCTCACCTCCGTCTCTGGTTGCACTCAGTTTTGTAATGGCCATACTCCCGACAATTGATGCATTGAATTTTTGATTTGTCGTGTGCCTGACTCCAATTTCTACCTCTTCCTCTTCCTTTCCTTGCTCCAAAACAATTATTGGAACCTCTTTGGTAGCCTGGATTTTGGTTTCTTTGATTTGTATCATGGAGGTGGCTTCCCTTATTGCGGTAACTGCCTTCACTGCGATGGTTTCCCTCATTGTGGTGAGTTTTCTCCTTCTTCAGATTCAATCGTGTCTCTAAAACTTCTTCAACTGCAGTATCTGACGTCTCATTTAGTCTCTGCTCATAGGCTTTGAGTGAACCTATAAGCTCATCTACTAACATGGTGCCAAGATCTTGTGACTCCTCAATTGTAGTGACTTTTCCTTCGAACCGATCTGTTAAAGTTCAAAAAAATTTATCCACAATTTGGACATTCTCCATATTCTCTCCATTGGATTTCATCTTGTTCACAATAGCCAACATACGTGTGAAGTAGTCAGAGATGCTTTCCTTTTTCTCCATCTAAAGAAGCTCAAATTGCTGCCGTAGAGTTTGCAACAAGACCTTTTTCACCCTTTTTTGTCCCATATAGCAGTTGATGAGACAATCCCATACCTCCTTTGATGTAGTGACATGAGCAATCTTTTCATAGATTTCTAAATCGATTGCTCCAAAGATGTGCATCAACGCTTTGCGATCTTTCTTCCGGTTCTTAATCAACTCATCTCTCTATTCCCATGTGAGTGTTGCTCCATCTCCTGGATATGTGAATAAGTTTAACACAACGTGGTCATACTCCATGATTTGGAAGAACAACTCCATCTGCGATCTTTAATGTTGGAAACTGCCATTTCCTTCATATTTTTCGACTTGGCACTGCGAGAACTCGCTCTTGTTCGCCATTCCTGATCTACCAGCAACTCTTTTTGTCTGAGCTCTGATACCAAATGTAGAATCCCATGAATATCAGTAGCAAATTTTTTTACTGCAATGATATTAACTGCAGTGGATGGAGACACACGTCTAACTCACACTGTATACAAAATATACACAAAGAGATATATGAGGGAGAGAACTACTACTTCTTGTATTTCCTCCAACAATAGTACATGCTCTCTTATATAGAGAGAGATAGATTGCTGAGAAAGCTAAATCTAATGAAGCCTCTAGAATACAATTAAGGCACTGCCTTAGAACATGAAAAGGCTAAACATAGAAGGCTCCAAATTAATTCAAAACACTAAACAAACATTAATGAGCTTGGTTTCCGTTCGCAAGAAAAAAAATGAAAATCGAATGGCAAAGAACATGCAGTAACTTTTGTAACCCAAAAAACAAGTGTAGTAACTGTATAGCAATTTACACGATTGCCAATTCCTTTTCTTTCTTGGCTGCAAACTCAGAACTGGCTGTTTAGATTTATAATCTTTTACAAAAATATGTTTGTACTTTACATTATTGCCCTAAGTTATGTCTTTCTTCCGGTTATTAATTTTACTTTTTATTTTGGATAATTTTGGCAATTCAAATTTTGGTATGCTCATGACCCCCAAAAGGAGGGCTCTCTTTATTATGTAGAGATTACACAAAAAGCCCGTCCAGTCTAACCCGGTGGGCTTAGCCCGACCAAGCCCGATAAGGCCCATGAACATCAATATTTGGCCCGGCATTCATAGGATTGCGACACACAAAAAACCCGAAATAAATCTTTTTAGACATTCTCAGACTCTCAGTCCTCCTCCTTCCTCCCTCAAAAAATGTCTTTACTCGGCGACGACGGCCGTGGCTACGAGCTGGCCTGCAAGCTCGAGTCCTGCAACGTCTGGCGGACATGGCTCGGCGACTCCAACTATGCCAGCTTCATCCAATTCCTGAGCTCTCCTTCCTCCTGGGACTCCTTCATGAGCTCCGATGACTCCAAATCAAGGGCTCAGATCCATCTCCAACTCCGCGATACGCGCTCTTCTCTTCGACAAGGCCTCCTTCTCTCTCTTCCTCCGCCCCGATTCTACTTCCACCTCTTCTTGTTCTTCGCTCGCCGTTTCCAACCTCAATCCCAACTGTATGTCCCCCTCATCGCTTCCGCTTTTAATTTTTGAATTCATAGCTCTGCTTTTGCTCACATTGTTTTATACTCCTTTGCAGATTTGCAGTTGCACGCTGATGACGTGTACTTCAGTCTCGAGAGTTCTTCGCCGGAAGGAGGACAAGGTCAACAGCGTGAGGCCTCCAAGGTATGGTCTTTATTGGCTTTGTTTTGTCTGACATTGTTAATTTGTTATTTGGAAAGGTGTTAAAGGCAATTCGGTGGCTGCAGAGCCAAAATGTGTTAGAATATGAGCTAAAGGAAAGTTGCAAACTTAATGGAATTAGATTCTAGAAAGAACTAATTCCTCACAAAATGATCAGTTTTTGAATATCGCCTGGAATAATTTTTTTGCCAAGCTAGTGCATAGATTTGTGAATTGAAATGAACCGTTGATTTATGCATATATTTCGTGACGGATTGTGAGTTTCAATCAGAGGAAATGATGCGGAGAGTAGCTATCTGATTTTTTTATGTTTGTGCATGCAGATTCAATTAAAAGCAGCTTTTGGTTATCAATTAAGATATGGAGAATTTGAAATTGATAATAAGCTGCAAAGGTTTAAAAATGAAGAGCTGCCTGATACCTGGTATAATCAGTTTAGTGAGAGACATCGAGGGAGCAAACAATTTAGGTTGTCATCAGCCGACTGAGAATCAGAGAAACGTACTCCTGACGAGATTTCTGCTTATCTTAAGCTTGCCATGAAGCATAAGAAAAGGTGTTTAGTGTTCAAAGAAGATCCGAGTGCAGGATATGGGAACCCCATTCAAGATAATACATCACACATGAATCCACATTCTGCTTTAGGTGGTAGTGACCCAACTGATCATGATGTAACTTTTTCCCAGAAACAATGTTTGCATTCAATTGTGTCCCTGATAGTGCACTTCCACCAATGAGTACTGTGCAAGATGACAAAAAAGTTGAATTTTGTCGAGTTCTTGATACATTGCCTCAGGTTATGACTAGTAGTCCTGTTATGCTTGAGAGGCTTGGTATCAGACCTGAATACCTTAGTTTGGAAGGAGGAGCCTTAAATCGTGGAAAGAATGTGTCTGCAGGGAACAACAGCTCTCTTAGTCAAGAACAAGCTGCACAGTTATCTCAAAAAGTAGTAGCCCGTATGCTGACAAATGTGGGGTTTGAAGGTTCCTCAGAAGTTCCAATTGAAGTTTTCTCTCAGTTGTTAAGTTGTCATATCCGTAAGTTGGGCGACAGTTTGAGAGTTCTTAGTGATAGTTACAGAAAGCAGTGTTCAGCAATTGAACTATTGAAGATGTTCCTTCAAACTGTGGGATATAGGTAACTTAGCTGATTTTTGTTATGCTGCATGGCATTCAAATTCTTCATTACACTAACATTTTCTAGCTGAGATAGTTATGTACTATTGGTTTTTGCATTTTTCTCACTTGGCTTTTGGGGCCATCATCTTGTTTCATTTCCTCTATCTAAACTCTTTCAAAGGTTTGCTACCAACTGTGGTGCCTATAATCATTACAGAACTTGGAACCGAGGTCTAGAAGACT
The DNA here is from genome assembly GCA_946800695.1 of Geum urbanum. Taxonomy (NCBI): domain Eukaryota; kingdom Viridiplantae; phylum Streptophyta; class Magnoliopsida; order Rosales; family Rosaceae; genus Geum; species Geum urbanum. The sequence goes on from OX327000.1 coordinate 25,684,066, forward strand.
GAAATTAATTACCCGGACATTGTCTTTCATGCTGTCTCCAACTTTTGAAATTAATTTGGTTTATAGAAAACCAAATTAAGAATGCACTTGCCTGTTACTGACATTGTTTCAACCTTTGGATATTAGGTTTTGACTACCAAACACCTTTTTATTCCATAACAATATGCAGTGATTGTGCAACCAATTTTCTTTCTGACTGAATATTTGATATTAAATGCAAATTCATGAGTATCCATTACTGATACATCTTATCCTTCTTTTCTTTTCCATATCCAAGTAATTTTGGCCCTCTAGCGGATCAAGTCAAGGATGGCTCCAGGAATTTCCATCAACAAAGTCAACAGCAAATTCATGGAATGCAGTCACAGTTGCAGCCACAGCACCAGAATCCTGTTCGACTTCCCCAACAAGTATGTACACATTCAACTTTAATTGATTACAATTTGATGGTAATTCTGTATATTTATGATGAATGTTGGTGGGGTTATTTGTCGGATTGCATTACATATCTCCTAACTGTGGAAGTTTGTAGAGTCTGAGGCAATTGCAGCACAGTATAATATAATGACATAGTCAATAATGCGTACTTTGTGCATTGTAAATCTATAGATATCAAGGCAAATGCAGCAACTTGCCCAATCCAAAAATATGCCGTTTCAGCAACAACTGCTACAGCAGCAGCAGCAGATAGAAAGAATGCGAAGACGTCAACCATCTACTTCTCGTGCAGGTATGGACATGGTACAGGATAGACCCATGGTCCAGGTGAAAATTGAAGCCCCATCAGAGACACCCATGGATAGTAATACCTACAACAATTTTAATAACAGACATCAACAAATGCAGTTCAGGCAGCAACAGATGCCTGCAATGTCAAATCCTACAATGCAAAATGTTACTCCTCAGTCAGTCAATCAATTTAGACAGATGTCTTCTTCACAAATTGCGCAAATCCAAACACAGTAAGGAAAATGCGATGGAAGAAATAAAGTTCCTGAACCCTCCATGTGCTGATGGTTCACTGAAACTCTAGAACTCTCGTGTGTGCAGGAACGCCAGTGTTAGGGCACGGCCGGTGAAGGTAGAAGTATTCCAGGAACTGATGGGTGGAGATGCATCATCGAAGCATGATTCTGAAGATAATCGACTGACATCCCCAAAATAAGCCACTCCTCATCTAGTGGACAACTTGCCAATATCTGAACAGTCAGTATGCACTCCCCTATTTGGGCATGCTACCTGTTCTGAGGCATCTGTTACATTTGTTGTAAAAGCATGTTCATTATGTAAACTAACCCATGCTTAGTGCATGGTAGGGTGATAACACTCACAAATCATTGGAAAGAATTAGGTTCAAATATTTAACTTAATATTATAACTAGTAGCCAGCAGTGCAATTAGTACAGGCCAAAAAGAATTTAGGTATCTGTGTTATTCTGTTCAATTAGTTACTGATGACATGAATAGTGAGGAACCAAATAACGACTAGAGTTGAACGATGAGTGCATCAGATGTTTTTTCTTCTCTCTTCTTCCATCCTCTTCTTCTTCACCGTCATGCTTGTGTGTAAGATACAAAGATATGCGATTTGCAAACATTATTTCCTATCCATGACTGCACGAATCCATGTGCGTTAGTGGGGAGCTTCAGATATATAGATGCCTTTTTGATTGATCATACCTAACGGTTCGCAGGCGACCAATCAATTTGGCAATATCTTTTTTTGGGTAAATAAACAGTAGGAAAGTCTCTTAGTGTAACTTAAGTTCATTATACAAGTTTTATACACATAAATTCATCTCTCCTTTTTTAATAAATTTTAGTTTTTAAATTGCCCTCTTATATAAAGGTAGCTACTGATTTCAAATTCAAAACAGCTCCAAACCAAAACAATTTAGAGAGAGAGAGAGAGCTCCAAAACGCAGCTCGATTCTCTCCATTAGTTGTCTGTGTTTTTTTTTTTTGGTGTGTGTGTGTGTGTGTGTGTGTGTGAGAGAGAGAGAGAGAGAGAGAGAGAGAGAGAGAGAGAGAGAGAGAGAGAGAGAGAGAGAGAGAGAGAGAGAGAGAGAGAGAGAGAGAGAGGCACATACTGGAGATTCCAGTGGATAGTGTTTCTGTGAGAAGAAGTTTATGGAGAATCGGAGGATTCTGGCGAGATAAGCTTGGGTAAGGCTTCGATTTTACTTTCCTGTAGATGTTTTGTGCTTTGTGTTGTTTGATTTATACTTTTGTTTGAGTTATGATTTCGAATTTCCTATATGCACATTGATTTCAAATTTCGGTTTTTCGATTTTGATTCTGGTACGTTGGATTATGTATGGCACATTGTAGTGATATTATTATATGCTTTCTCTTGTGATTTATGTGTTTGTGTGTGATTGATGTGACTGATTTGTGTGTTTTGACATTTCGTATAAATTATGAGATGTTACAGAGTGTGAGTACTACCTGTGTTGAGAGAGTACACTACTGCCTCACTCTAAAGATACTAGTTAGTTGTTCTATGTCTGTTTGTACTTGATAGTACTATTATTGTTGAGTGAATACACTAATGCATCCATCTGAAGACATTAGTTAAATGTTCTGTGTGTGTTTCTACTTGATAGTACTATTAGTGTTGAGTGAGTATACTATTGATGACTATTAATGATATTACTTCTGTTTTGTAAGTAGTTTGTGTTTAATTTAAAGATTGGTAGCCATAGATTTGGATTTGTATGCGAAGTGCACATACAATAACCATACAATCATGTTCAATCTTACGCCTACTAAAACTTTCATTGATGTGGCTGCCTATGAGAATGGTATTTAGCCAATACTAAACATTGAGAAGTTTTACCATGATTCTCTTAATGAACGGTCTATTATGAAGCCTCCATTGACAAGAATCTCATCCGATCGTCCAAAGGATATTCGCATGAAGTCTTCTGTTGAAGGTGGGAAGGCACCGAGGCCAATCAGATGTGGTCGTTGTGGCAAAAAAGGAAGACACAACAGATTGACATGTGCCAAAGTCATCAGCAGCTGAAACCTGAGTAACTAATGTCTATATTAGTCACATGTAGTGTTTTCACCTGTCTAAAGTAGTACATTCTGCCTGAACAAATAATTTTCTTGAGGCATGTCCATTTCCTTTACACACACTTTATTAGTCACAAGATATAGTTGGTATGAATACAAATCATTGGTAGTACACTCTGAATCTCTTTCGTCGAGTATTTTTCGATAAACATACAATGTGATTTCTCATTATATAACATACATACTACTTTAATATAATTTTCCCTTATGCGATTTGTTTAACATACTAATTCGAGTTTGTCGTTTAACAATGTAATACTGCACTACTCCAAAACAATCAGGGTACTACTTCAAGACATGGTAAGTACTACTGTTCTGTAAGATAATGTACTACTGCTGTCTTTAGTAAGCACTGCTCCAAAATATTCAGGGTACTACTTCACCACATGGTAAATACTACTGTTCTGTAACACAATGTACTACTGCTATCTCTAGTAAGAACTACTCCAAATCATTTAGGGTACTACTTCAAAACATGATAAGTACTACTGTTCTGTAACACAATGTATTACTGCTGTCTCTAGTAAGCACTACTCCAAAATATTCAGGGTACTACTTCAAAATATGGTAAGTACTATGGTTTTGTAACACAATGTACTACTGATGTCTCTAGTAAGCACTACTCCAAAATATTTAGGGTACTACTTCAAAACATGGTAAGTATTAATGTCTCTAGTAAGTACTACGGTTCTGTAACACAATGTACTACTGCTGTCTCTAGTAAACACTACTCCAAAACATTTAGGGTACTACTTCAAAACATGGTAAGTACTACGGTTCTGTAACACAATGTACTATTGCTATCTCTAGTAAGCACTACTCAAAAATATTCAGTGTACTACTTCAAAACATGGTAAGTACTACTATTCTGTAACACAATGTACTACTGCTGTCTCTAGTAAGCACTACTCCAAAACATTCAGGGTACTACTTCAAAACATGGTAAGCACTACTGTTCTGTAACACAATGTACTACATCAGACCCTAACAACATAGTACTACATCAGACCCTAACACAACAGAAAACACTACACTACTACTTGGACTTTGATTCTTTCGGTTGCCTTCTTCCTGTTTTGTTGTCGAACTGAGCGTCATGTTCGCTGTCTTCCTCTTTTTTCCCTTCACATCTTTGACCAACGAAGATAGTGACTTCCCTTTACCTTTTTCGGCTATAGCAGCATCCTTCTGGGACCTTAGTTGGCGTTTCAATGGTTTTGCCAGCCTATCATGTCTTTTTTTTTTTACTTCAACTCACGTCTGGCATTGATAGGTTCTGCCACCTTATCGTGTTTCCTCTTAGACTTGAATTCATGTCTTTGATTACTATCGGTGTTGCCCTGCATGTCATCACCATTATTATAAAATAAAAAAAATCATTTTTTTGCAAACAACTAAAGCACACCAATTTGTATACACTACTACAAACTAACATACACACTACCAGAGACTAACGTATACACTATTGTGTAACAACCAAAGCACGCCAATGTGTATACACTACTACAGAGTAACATACACACTACCACAAACTAACGTAGACACTACTGTGTAACAACCAAAGCACACTAATTTGTATACACTACTACAGACTAACATACACACTACCACATACTAACGTAGACACTATTGCATAACAACCAAAGCACACCACTGATTTTCAACACAAACAGACTCTAGATCCAGCAATCACATAATTTATCAAAGCAATCCATGTAATAATCTATAGAACTGGAGAAGCAAACTATGAGATAGTATTGAATAAAATAAAACTCCATTAGACCTTAAAATCTTAAGGTAGTTCGTAATCGAGGTTATTGATGGGGCAAATCGGCGGTTCTTCCTGGACTCCTCCTTCGGCGCAGCCTCTTCATACTCGTAGAGATCCTGGCCTAAAACCTCTTCGTCGGAATCGATCTCTTCGTCAGAGTCGTTGGGAATACGAGGGCCTTTTCGTTCTCTCTTATCGGTGCCCTTGCCTCTCTTGTTCATTTTTGGCTTCTTGTTGATGCTGCCATTCCTACACTTTCCTTCTTTTTTGATTTTGTGCTTTGCCTCTGTCATGGCTTCACAACTGTGTGTGTGTGTGTGTGTGTGTGTGAGAGAGAGAGAGAGAGAGAGAGAGAGAGAGAGAGAGAGAGAGATGACATTGCTGTTAATAAATAAATTTTTAAGGTTATGTTTGTTATAACGATGACCTGATTTGGAATAAAAATGTTGAGTGACTTAATCTAATATAAATCTTATGTAAATGATCTTATGTGTTATTTACCCAATAAACAATTTGACAATATCAATGTCATGTTCTCACGTAGATATAAAAAAATATCAACAACCACTGGAGTACCTCCCGCGCTCCGGTCCACCGCTATGCGTGTGCTCATCTCCCTTCCATCTTTAGACCAATCACATGCCCTATGCAACTTTTCTTGCTAGCTCCACTGTTCGATTTCTTCCGTATGTTATATATGTTAGGCGAGAGGAGTCGTATTAGTTTTGTGTCGATGAAATCCTCATCAATTACGAAGTGATGAAGGAGCTAGGAACTATAAGGTTAATCAGAATTTGTATTGTAATAATTGTTTCCTTCTTTAACATGTAGTTGTTAAGATTTCTTCACCAATACTGGATACTATGGTCCCATGACTATCTATGGAAATGGGTGGATCATAGAATAAATGTACAACCATCGAGCATTACACAAAATGAAGCTAACTGTAAGTCGTCCGGCAAACCCTAAATCAATCACTGTTTCCATTACCAATTATGGCGTATGACCCAAGGTCCTGCAAATCTATTAGTTAGATTTGAATACATCAATGTTCGAAAAAACGTCCTAGACGTCCGCCTAGGCGCCGTTTAGGTTGAAAACACAAGGAAAACACCTAAGCCGTGGTCCGCTTAAGCGTCGCTTAATCGGCCGCCTAGCGCTTGAATCCGTTTAATCGGCATTTGACTTTTATTTATTTTTCTACATTGTCTTTTAGCTTTAAAATGCAAAAGTGCAAAACTTATTTGGATTTGAAGTTTTGAACTACTATTTGATGACATTATTTTTGAAAACAATATTTTGATATATGATATACTACGTAAATATACAATCAATTAAAAATATAAAAATAAATATACAATTAATTTTTTCTTTATTATTCATATTATGATATACTAAATTAATACACAATAAATTAAAAATATAAAACAATAACAATCCACTTAGCTGTCCCTAAAAATCCGATTAATATCTGCCTAAGCTGCTAGGCTCTCAATAGTTGTTCTACCGTATAATTCCTCCTCACGCTTTTTTGAACTTGGAATACATTATACTTAGACAAAAATAAAGATTTGGCAACCGAGATTAATTACTAGTGATAGTAATGGATAAAACATTCAGAGTACCCCCATTATTTAATCCAAACTACCTCACTGGTTTTCTACACCAGAAGAAGAAAGCTAGTCATGGACTCTATCACTGTCCACCAAAACATACTCAGCAACAAAGACGATAATGTTCACATAGCCATGTTCCCATGGCTAGCTTTTGGCCATATGATCCCGTATCTCCAACTGGCTAAGCTAATTGCCGGAAAAGACCACAAAATCTCATACATCTCCACCCCTAGAAACATTGACCGCCTTGTTAAGAACCATAATGCAATAAGAAGACCATTTCACATAAACATGAACACAACTGCTGTAATCAGCTTATATACATAACCAGAAGAATAAGCAGGATGCTGAAAACTTACCACTATCAGCACTATAGTTGGAGAAGATCTTCGACATCTTGATGCAATTATTAGAACTGTTCTGAGGAAAACCTTCTATGCTTCAATACCTATGCTTCAGAATGGAGCTGAAGCTTATGCTAAAAACGTATTGAACATAGGGACTTTACTCCTATATATATAATGATCTAAACCTCTGTATAACCCATCTCATAAGGAGTTATAGAGTTAGATACGAACTGTAAGAACTGTAATGCTGTAGTAAGAATAAGCCTCTTCACTTAGACTGAATGTTGCTGCAGATGCAACTAGTATGAGTTTCCTGTTTTGGCTAGGAGACAACTGCCTTGGCCAACACTGTATTAGAGTTTCAATCTGTTTATTCCTTGTGATGTTTCGATTTAATGCATCAATGTACGTAGAGTCCATTTCTAACATTCTCCCACTGGACTCACATTACATATGCATATCTGAACTTAAACAATCTGAAAGCATAACAACTGTAGTGTGCACTGAAAAAACATAAACACTGATAAACTCATCAGCCTGGTCAATAGGCAGATATGATACAGAACCAGAATCAGATTTAGCTATTATAACCAAAATGATTAAAGGTCACTAATATCAAATCTATAATCACATAGGCCTGTCGGTGAAAACGTGATATATTGACTGATGTGTCTACCTGCAAGTCAACTACTCACTTCCTTCTAAAAAAAATTGATTCAAAATCAAGAACTATAAGCAGCAAGTCACAAAATGCTGTATTCTGAAACTGTTATACTTTGATCACTGTAAACATGATATGTTATTAATCAAAACTACATTAAAACATTGTACAGTAACCTGAAAAATATCATTTTATTGAAAATTTAACTACAATGTCTCAACCTCTATTACAAATAAGATAAAAAAAAAAACTTCTTAGCTGCTCCCACTAAGCTCAAGCTTCTAATTAAATATGCCAGCAGTCCCAAATTTCTGATGTGTTTGTGAAAACAAGATGCAGATAAAGCCTTAGTGAATGGATCAGCAAGTTGATCATTAGTACCAATATTCAAAATTTCAATTTCTCCACGTTTGACATTTTGTCTCACACTCACTACCGGATTAAGAGACATTGAAGTCGCCGGCCTTGTTTTTTTTTCGCCGAAATTGTCATTACTGGCGATAAGTCGCCAGCAATGCCGTCGCCGGAAATTGCCCGCCGGAGATACCATTGCCGGCGACGGGAAACGCTGTCGCCGGTAATGTCCTAAACATCACCGGCGACTCAAGTCGCCGGCAATGTCAGCTCCGCCGTGGCCGGAATTTGAAGACATTGCCGGCGACTTAGGTCCATGTCGCCGGCAATGCTTGGAAAAATTTTGAAAAAAAAACACGGTTCTGGATTGGGCCCAATTCCAGAACTTGCATTAAAAGACATAAACCGTACAATCATACAAGTTCAACAGTACACATAAATGTGCAACGTACAGTACAAATAGCAACGACGATACAAAAATTAACTACAACTACACGTCAGGGTCGAGGAACTTGCGGGTCAGGGTTGAAGTGATCCATGTACTCATTTGAACTCCGGTGGCTACCCTGGTCTTGCTGTGGCGGTGACTGGTGCGGTGGTGGTAGTGGATAACTAGGAAACACAGGGTGCGGGGGAGGTGTGGGGAACAGGCATCCGGTAGTCTGAGCCTCGTACATGGTCTGCATCCATGTGAACATCTGTGTCTGCTGCTGGACCATGTGTTGGTACTCGGCATCTCTGATTGCCTGCTGCTTGGCTATCTGCCTCTTTTGCTCCTCCAACTCCCTCTGCGTTCTCTGAAGCTCCGCTGCGAGGTTACGACTAGAAGCTGAACTTCTTGACCCGGTAGAGTATTCTGAAGTGTTCTTCAATACTCCTTCGCCCGCCGAACCCATTCCTCTACAGTAGTAGGTATTCTTTCCAGTCCCGCACGCTTTTGCCATGATCTGAGCCGCTATAGGGCGATCAAGCGGATCGATCTGAGAGGCATACTGGGTGACTTCTTCCTCGGAGTAGTCAGGATGGTTAGTCCGAGCTATATTCATGGTCACTTCTGCGGTCGCCTCCTCCACTCTCGCCTAATTGAAAAGCGAAAATGAATAACGTATTAGCTAACAAAATAAATTAATATCGAAAAATAGTTTTATTAACACATGGAGAGGCGAAAGACTTACCGCTTCTTCAGGGCACTGCGGATAGAACTTCTGATGAATATACACCAACGGGTTCACTTCTTGTTGTTGCTGGGCCTTAGTCGACCAACCCAAATAGTTGAGTGAACCTGCATGATGGGCCCTGGTGTTTTTCAATCTATTCGCCCGGTTCGTCTTCGAAATCGCCTTGTTTGATAAACATATGAAAAAAAATTAGTAACTAACTATTTCAATGTGATACGATACATTAGGCTTGTAAGATATATTCAGGATGCATACCTGAGCTTTGGGGTGCTCGAAGTGGGCTATCAGCCACAGCCACTCGTACTTCCTAAACCAGAATTCGCTAGGGGTAGAACCTCAGCCTAGCTCCTTGTATACTGTGTAATGGGAAGAAAGCTCGTTCTTCCACTCTTTATACCTATATTAACACCAGGAAAAAAAATTTAGAGATATTAAAACACTTGATAAACAAAAATCTAACTCGATATATACTCAAATAACTCGAAGCACATCACCTCATATGTAGTTGACGCTCTACCCACGTGTGAATAAGAATTTCATCCACGTCAAACCACACCTGCAATATGAATATATAAAAGGTAAACTTATATATTTATTCGGGGTTAATTAATAAATGTAAAATTTACGTAATGAAAATACGATTTAACTCACACTCAGTGCATTATGCACTTGCATCTTCACGTAGATAGGCACAGATTCCCAATCTGGCCAAAGCATTGGGACCTTGTCCCGCACGATCGCCCCGGCCATGCTGACATATTTTCGCGTGGTGTCAAATGCCTCGATCACCTCGCCATCCTCATTGGCCCTTATGGGCGTTTTCCTTCCCCCGGTGGCCTGCTCAAGTCTCTTCCCGGTGCAGGTGCCTCTAGCCCCTTTCCGTTTTCCAGTCCCATTAATGAAATTGCCTAATAATACAGTGTCAACAAATTGATATCATTAATTGAACCTATCGTAAGTCTTTAGTAATAATTAAGTAATCAATCTGATGTTAGATAAAATTTACCTGCATCGTCCGTTTGTTGGTTGGTGCACCTCACACTCCAAAGATACACGGGGTCGAACGGGATGAAGTTGTACGCTTCCTCCACGCTCAGGAACTCCGGCCGTCCTTCAACATAAACAGGCATCCCCCTATCATTGAATTCAGGGATCACATGAATCTCGTCGGGTAGGAAGAGACCGGACGGCGGAGATAGACGAGGCCTGGACGATGAGGCGCCATCACCACCATGTGCCTCAGATGATTCCCGTGAAACGGGAGTAGGCACCGGGCGAATAGGGGGCATTCGGATTGAGGGAGTTTCTGATGCCCCCGTTGACTGTCGCTCGGCTGAGGGTCTGCTGACGGAGGGATGTCTGCTGACTGAGCGTCTGCTGACTGAGGCTCGAGGCTCGACTTCCGGTTGCACGGCTCTTGATCGTGCAACTTCCTCCTTAGCTCGCGCATCTAGCAAGGCTCTCGTGCGAGCATTCATCATTGGCCCACTGCGCGTGTTGCTAACTGCGGCTGAGGAGGAAGCTTGACTACTGCTCCCTCCACTATTTCGGGAACCTCTCCGAAGCCAATTTGCCGCAAAACCTCCTGGACACCGTAATAGTCATGGATTCGGTTCTATAACAAATCGGAACCGAAACCAAATGTAACCGGAACCGGGCGGAACCGGAACCGTTTGAACCCGGAACCGTTTGGAACTGGAACCGTTCAGTTTCAAACGGTTCCGGTTACAAACAGTTCCGGTTCCAAACGATTCCGGTTCCACGCGGTTCCGGTTTAAAACCGTTCTGGTTCTGCACCGTTCCGATTCCGATTTTCCACCTTAATTTATACGATTAATTAACAACTATATCACCTAAATTAACATATATAAATTTTCGATGTATATATATATACATCATGCATCTTAATTAAATTTAATTTTCACATATATATATATATATACACATCACATATTCATCCAAACCACACACCCTAATTAATTTTCCGGCATTTTTCACACATATATATACATCATGCATCTTAATTAAATTTAATTTTCATATATATATATACATCACATATTCATCCAAATCACACACCCTATATATTTTCCACATTTTTCAAACATTACCGGTATATATATATACATTGCATCTAAATTTCATGCTTATCACCCTAATTAAATTTAATTTCCACATACACACACACACATATATATATACACATTCCCACATACGTACATACGTACATACGTATATATATTTATGCACAAAAATAAATAAAAATTGAGAGAGAGAGAGGGAGAGAGAGAGAGCACCTGCCATGGTGGAGCTCAAGCTGCTTTTCCGACGACGGAGGTGAGGGGAAGAGGTAGAGGAGGAGGGGAGGAGGAGAGGAGGAGGGGAGGAGAGGAAATTCAATTTGAAATCAGGATATTTAGTGAGGAGAGAGGAGAAGGGAGAGGAGGTGAGGGGAGGGGAGAGGGGAGGAGAGGGAGAGAGTTTTGAGGAGAGGGAGGCGGCCGGAACGAGTAGGGAGGAGGAGAGGAGGAGAGGAAGAGGAGAGGATTGTGAGAAATGAAGCTCGGGCTCGAGCTGGGTTCTTGCATATCCATTAAACATTGCCGGCGAGTTAGTTTAACTCGTTGGTAATGTCATTACCAACGACTTAAACTCGTTGGTAATGACATTACCAACGAGTTGATTAACTCGTTGGTCATGTCATTACCAACGAGTTGCTTATCAACTCGTTGGTAATGTTGACATTTCCCGAAGAATATCCGACAACAATTTCCGACTACAATTTCCAACACGATTTCCGACTACAATTTCCGACAACAATTTCCGTCTACGATTTCCGACTACAATTTTCGACAACAATTTCCGACTACTACAATTTTCGACTACGATTTCCAACACGATTTCCGACTACGTACAATTTCCGACTACATTTTCCGACTACAATTTCCAACATGATTTCCGACTACGTACAATTTCCAACATGATTTCCGACTACGTACAATTTCCGACAACGATTTCCGACACGAATTCCGACTACAATTTCCGACTACATCATTAACGTACTAAGGATAATAATCATAATCATCTTCATCACTTGAGTCTGACTCGGTTTCATAGGTAACCTCTGGCAATATGTGCCGCTCCTCGTCATCTGAATCAGCGTCTACTTCATTTGGATTAACATCGAGAAGTTCTGCTCCAGTAATTCGAACCACACTCCCAGATCTCACATTATTGAGGTGAATCGTAGATGATTCCGGAATGTCAAAAGCGTTCGGCTCTTGGTATGCAGTAACTTCCTCATCATCTGCGGTATCACCAAGTGTGGCAGCACTGTATATGTTTCTATGAGCAACATGGTTAACCACCTTCAACGGGACTTTGTTAAGAAGATCGTCAAGGTAAAACACTTGTTTTACTGATGAGGCAAGAACGAAAGGGTCATCTTCATACCAGCTAGTAGCAGTATTCACCGAAAATGTTCCGTACTGATCAGTCCTTGTGTTCTCCGGGCTAGTATCAAACCATCTACACTTGAACAAGTGCACTTTCATGCGGTTCCCATAAATTAGTTCAACTACTGAATGAAGGACACCGTAATAGTCAACGCCATCCTGCCCACCATGGGCCATCACCCCACAATTCTGTGTTTTCAGTCGGTCGTCTCGATTTTCACATATAAATTTCACGCCATTGACCTGACACATCTAGTAAACTTTTGAAGCTATCGGTTTCATCGCCAGGACCCTCAATTCGTTTGACCACTCTGGGCAACCATCATTTGCTACATGGTTCATCTGAAAACGATAAGAAACCACACAAGAAATTATGAACATAGAAACCACAAAACCACGTACGTACACACATGCTATATAAGGATAATGGCAATAAAAAATAGACATATACCCTTACCCATTGACCAAAGTAGTTTGCAAACGTTCTGTTGTGGTAATCAACATTTCCGGCAATAGCAGGGCAGTGAAGATGATAGTTTTTCCAATGTTGTACTTCTTCACAGTTAATCAGTACCGACCAGTGGGCAATGGCTACCTCATTTCCATCCAACTTGTACGACTTTGGCAAGCTTCCCTGTACTACCACGTCATTGGAGATGATAGAAAGGTTGAACTGGGGTTCATCTATCGGCATCTGTTGTTGGGGGTCCTCAAGCGCTCCCAAATACACTTTGGTGTACGTTACACACTCGTGCGCAACATATGCTTTAGCGATACACCCTTCAGGTGCATATTTATTCTTCACATAGTCCTTGTAGGCTCCCAATTGTCTACAAGTTTACAAGTGCATGTTAACTAAGGTAAAAATAAGAATTTACATATAAAAACAGAGGCAAACCAAATGTATGAATCATTTGTACCTTTCCATGGGATACATCCAAGTGTAGTGTACGGGACCGGTCAGCAACAATTGTTCGGGAAGCTGGATCATTAGGTGAGGCATGATGTCGAAAAAATTTGGCGGAAATATCCTCTCAAGCTTGCACATGATAAAAATGATGTCATCTTGCATCTCCCTGAGATCTGATTTTTTAACTTCCCTGGTGCATAACTTCTGAAAGAATCTTGACAAGGCCACCAACGGCTCCACCACCTCTTTGGGCAGGTACCTTCGAATGAAAATAGGGAAAATGCGTTGAAGCAGTACATGGCAGTCATGACTCTTTAATTCGTACATCTTATTGTCCCGGAAGTTAACACACCTGCTTATATTTTCTGCATAGCCATAAGCATACCTGCATATATATATATATGGCCATAGGCAACAATTATATTTCTCGCATATAACCATAATCCGGTAAAAATTTAAGGCAAACCAATTTCCTGCATAGTCATATATAAGAATATATACCTGACATTACTCAGCCACCGAAAAATTTCATGCTTATGCTTCGGCTTGACGGTGTAAGGAGTTTGCGGCATTTTTCTCTTACCATCTCTTAACCACAAATGTTTCTGCAGTCCCATAGCTTTCAGATCAATGCGTGCCTTAGGGATGTATTTTGTTTTCCCCTCCAAGTTAAGAACTGTGCCCACCACACTTTCACACACATTCTTCTCTATGTGCATGACATCTAGGTATTGTCTGATAGGCAACCTGGGCCAGTAGGGGAGTTCCCAAAATATGCTCTTGTGTGTCCAAAACTTATACCTTTCGGGCTTGTCTGGAATTGACGCCACTATGTCAGGATGATTGCTCAGCTGGCCAAAATCATATTCATTCAACACTTCCAAAATTTCTTCCCCTGTCCATCGCCTGGGTGCCACACCTATTTCCACAGTCCCATCAAACGCGTCTGGATCCTGCCTAAATGGGTGATCATATGGAAGCCAACAACGGTGACGCATCTGAACAATTTTACTACAATGAGGACTGCAACAATCAACCGTCATGCACTCTGAACAAGCCCTGTAACCCCTGGTAACGTTGCCCGACAACATACCGCGGGCAGGAAAATCACTGATGGTGCCAACAAGCATGGCATGCATCTGGAACATCTCATTTTTGAACCTATCGTAAGTGGGGTGGCCACACTCACTTAGGTACTTAAGCTCCTCAATCAAAGGCCTCAAATACACATCGAGACACTTTCCTGGATAACCCGGGCCCGGAATTAACAGAGTGAGCATATTGTATTCCTTCTTCATGCACATCCATGGTGGAAGGTTGTACGGTACCAAAATAACTGGCCATATACTGTATTGAAGACTCATGTTGCCAAAAGGGTTGAATCCGTCAGATGAGAGCCCTAGCCAAACATTTCGGACCTCTGCTGCGAAATGATCAAACTCCCTAACCATGTGCTTCCAAGCCTCTCCGTCGGAAGGGTGTATAAGGGTGTCATCGTCAGGCAAATTCCTCTCAGCCTACCATCTCATTGCTTCGGCCGTGAAAGCACACATGAACAACCGCTCCAGCCTATCCATAAGCGGGAAATATCGAAGTATCTTCACAGCTTTCTTGTTGCCTGCAGGAGTCAACTTATACCTTTCTGTAAAACATACCGGGCAGGCTTCAAGGTCTTCAAGATCTTTTCCCCAGAAGAGAATACAATCATATCTGCATGCATGGATTTTGATGTAGGAAAGCCCAAGATCTTTCAGGATATGTCGCACCTTATGATGAGTGGTAGGAAGACGATGACCGGGTGGCAGTAGCGAAGCAATCCACTTCAACCAAGAATCAACAGCCTTGACAGACATTTTGTTCTCCATTTTGAGCTGCATCACTCCCATCACACTTTCAAGAACAGTCTTACTACAACCGTTGTACAACGGAGTCTGTTGCAATGCAATCAAGTTGTTGTACTTGTCCATACCGCTTGTGTTGACATGAGCTCCAGGTAATGGCTCGACTGGCTCAATATGGGGGAAACCATTAACGACGGGAGGGACATTTGGTGCTTCATCAGCAAATACACCGCTCTCATGAGGAAACATATCATTGATTAACATCGATGTTGGATTATAGGATGAACTGCCCCTCTCAGCAAAATCTCCATGATCATAGCGTGGACTGGCCCTCTCACCAAATTGTCCATGATCATGCGGACCCGCTAACGATGTTTCACCGTGATAAATCCAACAAGTGTACTTATCCCAAAACCCGTATTTACTCAGGTGCTTCTGGACTTTATCAATGGGAAAACGAAATCGATCGCTGAAACACTTACATTCTTTACACGGGCAATAATGAAGTGTAGTGTCTCCACAATTAGCCTTCACAAAATTCACAAAACTCCTAATTCCCTGGTGATATCTGACATCCCATCTTTCGAGGCTCATCCAACTCTTGTCCATCCTGAAAATTCTAACAATTTTACGTATTATATATACACACGTACATTCACTACTAATAATCGACGCGATATCTCAATTCAACTCTAATTAAATCAACACATGCATGCATATATATATATATCGATCTAATCTCTGAATTCGATTCAGTACTCGATGATGGTATTCTTCTTTTTTCAGTTCAAAATGTATTTGACTAGGTAGGAGGCTCTCTTAAGCCTGGCTCTGATAGCACTACGATAATACCAGTCGTTGATTCAGACACAAGATAAGATTAACTACAAGTAGTTTTCTCGTTTCGGTGACATCAACAACATTTCATATCTCACGAATTGGATTTGATCAACACACACATATATATACATACACATATACGTATATATACACGTACCTATATATATATATATAGCTTCCCGAGTGATCGAGTTTTTGACTCGCGCCTTAATTTTGACAATACCGAAGGATCGATTTCAGAGTGTTTTCCTTCTTTCGATTTCACCAGATTTTTTTCGATCCAAATGAATAACCTGCTGCGATTGGATCCTAATATAAGAGGCATTGCCGGCGATTCATTAAATCGCCGGAAATGGAGACATTACCGGCGACTTTTCGCCGGAATTTCGCCGGTAATGTTTCAAAACATTACTGGCGACCTCCTCCGTCGCCGGCAATGTCAAGCCAAACATTGCCGGTGAAATTCCGGCCGGAAAATCGCCAGCAATGATTGGCTTGACATTGCCGGCGACGGAGGAGGTCGCCGGTAATGTTTTGAAACATTACCGGCGACGGAGCAAGTCGCCGGTAATGATGAACATTACCGGCGACTTTTCGGGTCGCCGGCCTTGTCGCCGGTAATCTCGCCGGTAATGTTGCTTATTCCGGTAGTGACTATAGTACTTAAGATCAATGTGTTTAGAGTTATTAGTCCTTTTACTGTTCTTGCTAAAAAATACTGCAGCCTCATTGTCACAGAATATTTTTAAAGCTCCTGAAACAATTGAGCTTAAGGCTTTAGTTTGGATCAAAAAATTCTTCATCCAAATACTCTGACAGACACCTTCATATACTTTAATGAATTCAGCCTGCATAGTAGAGGTGGAAATTATTCCTTGTTTCATAGTTTTCCATGCTACAGCACCTCTTGCAAGCATGAATACATATCCTGAAGTTGATTTTTTAGAGTTAGGATAATTTCCAGCAAAATCAGAGTATGTATAGCCTATTAACTCTAACTTTTTGACTTGTCTATATACTAACAAGTGAGATTTGGTCTTAGTAAGTACCTAAGAACTTTTTTTCCAACTATCCAATGTTCTTGAGTTGGACTGGACTGAAATCTGGACAATATTCCTACTGAAAATGCTAAGTCAAGTCTTGTGCAGACCTGTGCATACATCAGACTTCCTATTAATCTAGCATAAGGCTTACTCTCCATTGGAGACATCTTCCCCCCATTTTTAAAATTTTTGGACAGTTTATCACCTTTAGTCATAGGTACATCTCCTTCAGAACATGTTTCCATGTTGAATCTTTTCAAAACTTTTAGTATGTAGTTCTGTTGAGATAACCCCAGTAGTCTTTGTGATCTATCCCTCTTGATTTCAATTCCTAAAACATATGAAGCTTCTCCTAAATCCTTCATATCAAAGTTGTTAGATAGAAAGGATTTGGTGTCTATAAGTAATTTTATGCTGCTGCTAGCTAGTAATATATATGTCATCTACATACAGTATCAAGAATATGAACTCATTTCTCACTGTCTTCATGTATACACATTCATCTACGATGTTCTCTGTAAAACCAAAAGATGACACAACCGAATCAAACTTCTTGTACCATTGCCTAGAAGCCTGTTTGAGTCCATAAATTGATTTTCGTAGTTTGCATACATGATTTTCTTTACCTGATTTTACAAAGCCTTCAGGTTGTTTCATATAAATAACCTCATATAAATCTCCATTTAAGAACGCAGTTTTTACATCCATTTGATGTAGTTCCATATCATAATCGACTACTAAAGCCATTATAATCCTGAAGGAGTCTTTGGTAGACACTGGAGAGAAGGTTTCATTATAGTCAATACCCTCTTGTTGTGTAAATCCTTTAGCTACCAGTCTAGCTTTATGTCTTTCTATGTTGCCATTTGCATCTCTTTTTGTCTTGTAAACCCACTTACAACCTATTGCTTTATGGTTTGGATTTGGTTTTACAAGTTCCCATACAGAATTTTGTTTCATTGATTTAATTTCAGCTTTCATGGCTATTTTCCATTCATTAAATTCACTGCTTTCTAAAGCTTGTTTATAACTTGATGGATCATCATCATCTGCTAGTATATCTATCTCTTGCAGATATACCATAAAGTCACTATCATCTCCATAAACAGGTTTTCTTTGTCTAGTTGATCGTCTAGGTTGAGGGATTTCCATAATCTGTTCCGGAATTTGTTGGTTTTCTGTATTTTCATTTTGCTCAGGGTTTACCAAATGTTCAGCCACTTCTGGAACCATGTTATTTCCTAAGTTTTGATTCTGTACTGCTGTTGCTTGATGGATATCATGATCTGTGTCAAAAGGCAGAATATTGACCAGTGCTTCAGTTCCAGTAACTTCCTCAAGTTCTAAAGATAAATCTTCAGGACTTGTGTTACTAACTCCTTCATCGAAAAACTTTGCTTGATTAGTTTCAAGTGTTCTAGAAGAATGATTTGGTGAATAAAATCTGAACCCTTTTAATTTTTCACAATATCCTATGAAATAACAGCTTGTGGTTCTGGAACTTAATTTTTGTGAATTGAGCTGTGGTATTCTAGCCTCAGCTTTACATCCCCACATATGGAAATGGTGCAAGCTAGGCTGTCTGCCACACCACATTTCAAATGGTGTTCTCTCTACAGATTTTGAAGGTGATCTGTTACAGATAAAATTAGCAGTTTTAAGTGCTTCACCCCACAAAAAGATAGGCAGTCCTAAGCTACACATCATGCACATAACCATGCTCATTAAGGCTCTATTTTTCCTTTCTGCTACCCCATTTTGAGATGGGTTATAGTGTGACGACCCGAACCAGAATCTGATGCATATTCGGCACGATTCTCGAGTTTGAGTTTAGTCGCAGTTTATTGTCGTATTTGTAGTTTGCCGATTCGATTCGCGACTATGTTTTTGGTCGAGAATTTGGGTTGAGTGTCTTCACGGAAATTGTAGAGTACGTGATTTCGAGCTAGAGGACGGTTCCGGAAGATTTTTCCGATTACCGAGGAATATTTTATGATTATTTGAAGTTTCGGTTTCCGACGAGTTTATCCGATTGTTTCGTGTTTATCCGAATCATTTCGTATATTCATTTTGGACCGTCGATTGACCCAAGGTACGAGTGTAAATATCGGAATAGTCGAGAATTGTCGTAAAATTTCTGTTTGAGGGTTGACCATCGTTGACTTACTATTTCGGGAAAGTTGACCAGTTTGACCGAAGAGGAAAGTTTCCTCTTTGAGCTTTGCCGTCCGACGACCTAGATTCCGGCCATTTCCGGCCACGAGACAGGTATAGTTAGCTTTCTTGTTTGATTTCGAGTTGATTGGTATAGGAATTTGTGAAAATTGGTGAGGATTTTTGGGAACCCGAATAGGGCCGAATTGAGGAAGTTCGACGGTGATGGTGACGGTGGTTCCGGCGAGAGTTGGAGGTGGGGCTGTTAAGGGTTTTGCTCCCCACACCTCACTGATGCTATCTGGGTCATTGGTTTGGGACGAGATGAAGTTTTGGGGTGAACCCGATTAGGGTTCCGGTTTGGAATTTCCGATCGGGTTTTGGTAAATTGAGGTAGTTCCGGTTTGATTCGAGGTTTGTGTCAGTTGTGAAAGTGATTCGAAATGAGGAGAACGTGAAATCTGGAAGTTTTGGCCGTGGAATTCCACCGTTGGCGGCGGCGGTCAACGGCGGAGCTCCGGCCAGAAGTTGACTTTTTGGATTTTGATGTAATTAGTGTCGTTTTTCTCGATATCGCGCTCTGATTATCGTCCAGAGGTTTTCGGGTTGATTTGGTTAGCCGATTTTTAGTCGAGGTTTCGAGTGGAAGTTTCGGGAAATTCGTTTATCATTTTGTACCGCATTGCATATTTTCGGGAACGGTTGGTTTCCGTGCATCTGTACCGTGTTGTGGATCATGTTTTTATCAGTTGTGTTTGTGAATATTCAGGGAATCGAGATCGAGACCGTGATCGTGCTTCAGGCGAGGGATCTTCCGCTGGACCACGAGATTAGCGCGAGTGCGCGTTTTGCTCACCTGTGAGTAGACAATTTCTTTTCACGGAAATCTTGCGAGTCTTTTATATGATTTACGAACTTGAGCATACGTATTGAGATTACGGATTACATGAGCATGTGTTTTTACGATTATACTTATACGGATATACGTATACGAATATGCATACACTTATATATTGTTTCATGCATTTGCATCGAGCTGTTTATGATTTGGTTTACACAGAGTACAGTCGTGGTTACGTTGTTGTATCGATACACTTTGCCTCTCGGCTGATCCCCGATGGTAGGCCGCCTGGAGGGGCGTTTCCCCAACCAGACCGGTGATGGGCGTATCCCCGGATCTGAGGCCATTTCTGGCTAGAATCACGTGTGGGTCTGGGATCCCGTGATTCTGACTGTACTAGCACGGTGTGTGTCCATGAGTGACCCCGTGGGATTTTACTTGCATGCTCAGTACGCTGGAGGATTATGGTTTTACCTCGTGTACTTATTGTTTTAATTTACCTGGACTCGCATGTGTTATTTTAAACATATATATTAACTGGTAAAAGACATTTATTTTCGTCCACTCACTCTAACGTGTTTATTGTCTTTCCCCTGGGCTTTTCGGTTTCCGTGCCCAGTTGTAGTTCAGGTTTGGTGTTTTCACGTCGCGGTTTGGAGGCTAGTGATCAGAGTTACCTATGCTTTCCATTAGGTTCTTGTTTCGCCTACTGATGTGTATATTGTATATGTTTTACTTTAGAGGTCGCTCTGATACATTCGGATACATGTTTATACGGATTTTCTCGGATATACATATATACATAGTACAGTTTGTTTACTGTTATTGATTATATTGATGTTGAGAAATCCGGATGGGATTGGCGCCCACGGTTTGGCTGTTGTGGCATAGGATGAAGTATTGTTTACAGGGTGCAGGTTTATGCAATTCCACGTTAGTAACGAAACTCTGTCGAAATTTTGAAAAATTTTGTTGGTTCGTATTTTCAGAAGGGGTTCGATTCCGATTTAGGTAACTGAATCGGGGTTGGGTCCTTTCATATAGGGAGTGGTATATTGTGCTTTAATGCCATTTTCTTGCAAAAATAATGCAAAAGGTCCCTTCTGTTGACCTGCATCAGTATGTTTTCCATAGAATTCCCCTCCCATATCTGACCTTACTACTTTAATTCTCCTTTCTAATTGCAATTCAACTTCAGTTTTAAAAATTTTAAAAGCTTGCAATGCTTGAGATTTTTCTGAAAGTAAGTAAATGTAGCAGTATCTTGAATAATCATCTATGAAGGTGATGAAATAGGTGTTTCCACACAGCGTTTTATGCTTAAATGGTCCACAAATATCTGAATGTATAAGTTCCAGCAGGTTCTGACTTCTTAATGCTTTTAGTTTTCTGAATTTTGTCAATTTTCCTTTAATGCATTCCACACAATCTTTTAAGTCACTGTAGTTTAGTTCAGGGATGATTTTGTTTTTCTGCACTGTTTTAAGTCTTTCTGTAGAGATGTGTCCAAGTCTTCGATGCCAAACACTTGCTGATTTGTTATTGAAGAGTGTTCTTTTCACACCAATAATGGTGTCTATACTGTATCTGTATGGTTCTTTATCAATTGATAGAGAACCATACAGATACAGTATATACACCATTATTGGTGTGAAAAGAACACTCAAGTTTATATCAGTTTGCAACGAAGTACATTCCAATTTCAAATAATCATTTGTAAAAGAACCATAGCCAATATATTTTGAACTCTGAAATTTTTTTATTCCACTAAAATCAATAACAAGTCTACATCCAAGTTTAACCAAAAGACCTACTGAAATTAAATTCCTTTTAAGGGAAGGAATGTAAAAAACATTGTCCAAAAAGATAAAATTTCCTAAACCAAAATCTAACTTCAGGGTTCCTATTGACTTCACTGCTACCCTTGAGCCATTTCCAACACAGACATAACTTCATTTGTCCTTGGAGCCCTCCTCCTTGTTAAACCCTGTAGAGATGT
This sequence comes from Geum urbanum, assembly GCA_946800695.1. Lineage (NCBI taxonomy): Eukaryota > Viridiplantae > Streptophyta > Magnoliopsida > Rosales > Rosaceae > Geum > Geum urbanum. The sequence goes on from OX327000.1 coordinate 25,706,157, forward strand.
AGTTATGTGAATAGGAGATCCTGAATCTAACCAGTAGGTGTTTATATCAGTGTTAATGAAATTTACTTCTAAAGAGAAAAATGATTTAGAAAACAACTCACCCTTTTTGATCATCCAAGCCTTGAAGCCACTGCAGTCCTTCTTCATGTGCCCCATTTTTTTTACAAAAGTAGCACTTGTACTTAAAGGATTTTTCAGTTTTAGTTGCTTCTGCAGTTTTTCCAGATGGCTTAAACTGAGAAGTTTTCTTAGGCTTAAACTTGTTCCTTTTTCCCTTTGGATTTTCAACTAGGTTCACTGCAGTGGTAGGCATAGCCTCCTTCTTTATGTTATCTTCTTCATCTACACACACTGAAATAAGCTTGTTCAGATCCCACTTAGTTTCTGAGGCATTATAGGTAGTTCTAAGGTGACTGAAGGTCTGAGGCAGTGAGTCTAAAGCCACATGCACAATCTGTGCATCTGATACCCCCATATGCAGATCCCTGAGTTTGGCATTGAGTTTAATGAGGTGGAGAATATGCTCTCTCACGTTCTTATTGCCATCATACTTAAGCTCATAGAATTTCTTACTGAGTCTAGCAGCCTCAACTTTCTCACTTGCCACAAATTTTTCACTTATTGCTTCCAGAAAATCAACTGCATCCTCAGGCTCCTCTATTGATCCCCTCACAATGTCTGACATGGTATTTCTAATTACATTCTTGGCCAATCTATTAGTTCTAGTCCACTCTCTGAAATGCCATTTATCATCTTCACTGCTGTCATTATTTAGACTCCCAGGTTTCTCTTCTATAAGACAGTAATCCATCCCTTGATGCATAGAAAGGCAAAATTCCACCTGGTTCCTCCACTTCCTATAGTTATTCCCATTAAGCAGTTCTACCTGCCTTAGGGTTGCAATTTCAAGTCCTAAAAGAAGGAGAAATAAAAATGTGTAAGTGTTTTATCAAGCATTTGTTCAATACTATAAAACTGTGTATTGAATAACAGAAACACATAACATGAAAATTGATCATAACAGTCTGTAAATTTTTCCCATACATAATGAACTTTTAAAGTAACATCTTTGTGACGTAAAATTTTAAAATGTTCTGTAATTAGTCTGCATTAGTACACTACAATTGTAGAAGTCAGTTATTCAAGGAGAATTTGATGTCTTTGGACAAGAAATATTCAAGGAATCCATATAAACTTCTGGTTTTTACATGTACCACTATAATGTTTAAAAGCTCACACTTTAACACTTCTTTGGAAGACAAAATAAGTGAGAATTTGAAAACACTACACAAGATTGATTTCTGTATATCATATTTCATATTGAGTCAGACAAGGAACATTTGCTTTATGCAAAATTATTCCAATACTAACCCAGTACATATGCTGAAGATTGATTAGATAATATATGAAGGGATTTCGATTTCAAAACAGCATACAAGATAATCAGGCAATCAGGCATACCACATAATAATTTCAGATTCATACTTTTAACCCAGAAACTGAATGCGGAAATTTTTTAAAGTTTGAAATTTAAGAATTGATTTCAGAAAACATACCTTTGCCTCAGCAAAAAGCACAGCTTCAACCATAAAATAAAACAGATGCAGAAAACCACTTAAACAAGCTTCATTTCTTAATTTGTTTTAATCTTTAGCAATTTGACAGAACTATAAGAACATGTTCAATGATTTGGTAAACCAAATTGATTCATGATTTGTGAAAATCCTAAGCTCTGATACCATTTGTTAAGAACCATAATGCAATAAGAAGACCATTTCACATAAACATGAACACAACTGCTGTAATCAGCTTATATACATAACCAGAAGAATAAGCAGGATGCTGAAAACTTACCACTATCAGCACTATGGTTGGAGAAGATCTTCGACATCTTGATGCTATTATTAGAACTGTTCTGAGGAAAACTTTCTATGCTTCAATACCTATGCTTCAGAATGGGGCAGAACCTTCAGCTAAAAACGTATTAAACATAGGGGCTTTACTCCTATATATATAATGATCTAAATGAAAGGACCCAATCCCGATTCAGTTACCTAAACCGGAATCAAACCCTTTCGAAAATACGAACCAACAAAAATTTTTCAAAATTTGGGCAGAGTTTCGTTACTAGCGTTGAATTACCATAACCTGCACCCAGAAATTATCACTTCGTCCTATGCCACAAAAAGCAAATCGTGGGCACCAATCCCATCCGGATTTCTCAACATCAATATAATCAACAACAGTAAATAAACTGTACTATGTATATAAGTATATCTGTGAAAATCCGCACAACACGTATCAGAATGTATCAGAGCGACCTCTAGAGTAAAACATATACAATATGTACATCAGTAGGCGAAACAAGAACCTACTGGAAAACACAGGTAACTCTGATCACTACCCTCCAAACCGCGACGTGAAACACCAAACCTGAACTGCAAACTGGACACGGAAACCGACAAGCCCAGGGGAAAGACAATAAACACGTTAGAGTGAGTGGACGAAAATAAATGTCTTTCACCAAGTAATATATACGTATAAAATCATATGCGAGTCAAATGCATAAGTAAGAAATGGTACACGAGGGAGACTCCAACTCCTCACGCGTCCGGGTACACGAGGGAGACTCCAACTCCTCACGCGTACAGAGCATGCAATATAAAATCGCGGAATCACTCATGGACTACCACGCGATAGCACAGTCTGAATCACGGGATCCCAGACCCACACGTGATTCCTAGCCAGAAAGGCCTCGGGTCAGGATATCTGTCCCCCCCGGAGCGTACTCGGGGATCAGCCGAGAAGCCAATGTGTATCGATACCACAACATATACTGAGACTGTACTCTGTGTAAACCAAATCATAAATCTTTTCTATGCACATGCTTAAAACATAATATGTACGTATATGTATATATTCGTATACGTATATTCGTATAAGTATAATCACAAACCACATGCTCGTAAAATCATAATCAATCTACATGCTCAAATTCACAAATTATAAATAAAAGACTCGCAAGATTTCCGTGAAAAGAAATTGTCCACTCACAGACTCGCGTAACGCGCACTCGCGCTAATCTCGTGCTCCGGCGGAAGATCCCTCGCCTGAAGCACGATCACGATCTCCTGAATATTCACAAAACACAACTGATCAAAATCGTAGTCCACAACACTGTACTGATGCACGGAAACCAACCGTTCCCGGAAATATGAAATGTAGTACAAAATGTATAACGGTAATCCCGAAATCCCCACTCAAAATCTCGACTGACAATCGGCTAACCAAATCGACCCAAAAACCTCTGGACGACGATCAGGACGCGATTATGAGAAAAACGACACTAATTACATCGAAATCTGAAAAATTGACTTCCCCCCCCCCCCCCCCCCCCCCGCCGTTGACCGCCGCCGTCGGCGGCGGCGCGCCGTCAACGGTGGAATCACGCGGCGAAATTCTCCAGATCAGACCATCTCAACCTTGCGAACCTCTTTCCCTTCTATCACTAAGACCAATTCAAATCACAACCACCTCAAAATCAAGCAAAACCGAACGAAAATCTCAAACCAAATCCCTAATCGGGTTGCATCAAAAACTCTTCCCTAACCTCAATTGATCACACCAATAGACTCAGAGAGACGAGGGAAGTCGAATCCCCCCAATCTCCCCTTCCAAAACTCGCCGGAGCCAAGCTCCCCGTCACTGGCGAAATCACCATCTCGGCCTCCAATGGTTCCTCCCCAAAACGACATCAATTCTTCTCAAACCAAAGCCACACATACTCGAAATCACAAAAGGAATCGAACTATACCTGTCCCGTGGTGGATGGTGGCCGAAATCCGGTCGCCGGAAGTGAAGGCCGAAACGGGAAAGTCACACTTTCACTGGTCAACGATCAACCTTTCCAAAAAAGGAAAGTCAAAGCCAAACTGAGATTTTCGACGATTTACGACTATTTTTGATATTTATACTTGCTCCTCGGGTCGATAGACGGTCCAAAACGAATATACGAAATGATTCGGATAAGCTCGAAACAATCGGATAAACTCGTCGGAACCCGAAACTTCAAATAATCATAAAATATTCCTCGTTTATCGGAAAAATCTTCCGGAACCGCCCACGAGCTCGAAATCACGTACTCAACAATTTCCGTGAAGACACCCAACTCAAATTCTTGACTGAAAACAAAGTCGCGAATCGAATCGGCAAACCACAATTACGACGATAAACTGCGACTAAACTCAACCCCGAGAATCGTGCCGAATACGCATCTGATTCTGGTTCGGGTCGTCACAAATCTACCCCCCTTAAAGAAATTTCGACCTCGAAATTTACGTACCTGTCATGTGAACAGATGAGGATACTACTCCCGCATACGCTGCTCAGTCTCCCAGGTGGCCTCCTCAACTGAATGGTTCTGCCACAAGACCTTCACCAGCGGAATCACACGATGCCTCAACTCCTGCTCACGTCGATCGAGAATCTGCACTGGCTCCTCAATATACGATAAATCCTCCCTGATCGGTAACTGCTGTGGAGCTATCACATGTGAGGGATCTGAGATGTACTTCCGCAACATCGAAACATGGAAGACATCATGCACACGAGCCATCTCAGCCGGTAACTCAAGTCTGTAAGCAACAGCTCCAACCCTCTCCGTAATCTCATACGGACCAATGTACCGCGGTCGAAGCTTGCCACGCTTCCCGAAACGCACAACTCCTCTCCACGGAGATAGTTTCAGGAAGACCCAATCACCAACCTCGAACTCTAAGCTCTTCCTCCTCACATCCGCGTAACTCTTCTGCCGATCCTGGGCAATCTTCAGTCGATCCCGAATAACCTGTATGTCCTCCATCGTGGTTTTCACCAAATCTGGACCAATAAGCCAACGCTCGCCCACCTCACTCCAACACAATGGAATACGATACTGCTTCCCGTACAGGGCCTCGTACGGTGCCATCTCAATACTGGCCTGATAGCTATTGTTGTAGGCGAACTCAATCAAGTGTAACTGCTGATCCCAGTTTCCGCGAAACTGCAACACACACGATCTCAGCATACCCTCAAGAGTCTGAATGGTCCGCTCGGACTGCCCGTCATTCTAAGGATGAAAAGCTGTACTAAACCGCAACCTCGTGCCCAACGCTCGCTGTAAAGCCTGCCAAAACTCAGAAGTGAACTGACTATCACGGTCAGAAACAATGGATACATGCACCCCATGCAAGCGAACAATCTCTGATAAGTACAACTTGGCCAACCTGCCCACTGAAACCTTCCTTGGAAGTGCAAGAAAGTGTGCGGATTTCGTCAATCGGTCGACAATAACCCAAATGCCAGTGTTGCCCGCCGAAGTACGCGGCAACTGATAGACGAAATCCATCGTAATATGCTCCCACTTCCAAACTGGAATCTCAAGTGGCTGTAGTTTCCCTCTAGGTTTCTGTCTCTCCGCCTTCACCTGCTGACAAATCAAACACCGACTCACGTACGCGGCAATCTCCCGCTTCATGTTGCGCCACCAATAGTACGCTCGAAGTGTACGAAACATCTTCGTACCTCCGGGATGCATCGCATATGCTGAACTGTGGGCCTCGTCCAGAATCTCCTTCTTCAAGTCCTCGTCCCTAGGTACACATAATCTGCCCCTGAACAACAACGTACCGTCATCGCTCAATCGGAACTCTGTAGGCACACCATTCCGAATCATGGTCTTCTTGCCCAGCAAGTAAGGATCTGAATCCTGTGCCTCCCGTACCTGATCAACCAACACTGGTCGAACCTGAAAACTGGCCAACAAAGCTCCATCATCATCATACCCAAATACAGCACCTGTAGCTCGAAGCTCGGCTAACATCGATACTCTGGCCACACACATGTGAAACAAAGAGGCTCCGGATTTCCGGCTAAGTGCATCCGCTACAACGTTGGCCTTCCCTGGATGGTACTCAAACGTGCAATCGTAGTCGTTGATCAACTTCATCCATCGGCGCTGCCTCATATTCAGGTCCGGCTGTGTCCGCAAGTAAGTGAGACTCTTGTGGTCAGTGAAAATCTTACACTGAGCACCATACAGGTAATGTCTCCAACTCTTCAACGCTAACACAATAGCGACTAACTCCAAATCATGCGTCGGATAGTTGACCTCATGCGGTTTCAGCTGTCTGGAACCATATGCCACAACTCTACCATGTTGCATCAACACACAGCCAATGCCCAACTTCGACGCGTCACTGTACACAACAAACTCACCACTGTCATCTGGCAACGTCAAAACTGGTGCGGTAGTCAATCTCTCCTTTAGGAGCAAATAACTCTCCTCGCACGCATCAGACCACTCAAACTTGACGCCCTTCTTCGTCAATCTGGTCAGTGGTGTAGCTATCCGGGAGAAATCCTGTACAAATCGTCGATAATAGCCTGCTAGCCCCAAGAAACTCCGGATCTCCGGCGCAGTAGTGGGTCGACTCCAATTCAGCACGGCCTCGATCTTTTCAGGATCAACACTAACTCCCTCGGCCGAAATCACGTGGCCCAGAAACTTCACACTATCCAACCAGAATTCACATTTGCTAAACTTCGCGAATAGCTGATGGTCCCGCAAAGTCCGCAACACCGCTCGCAAGTGCTTCCTGTGCTGGCCCACACTCCTCGAATATATCAGGATATCATCAATGAATACAATCACGAACTTGTCCAAGAATCGCCGAAACACCCGATTCATCAAGTCCATGAAAGCTGCGGGGGCGTTGGTCAACCCAAACGGCATAACAAAAAACTCATAGTGCCCATACCGCGTCCTGAATGCTGTCCTGGCAATGTCAGAGTCTCGGATCCTCAACTGGTGATATCCGGATCGAAGGTCAATCTTCGAAAAGACTGCTGCTCCCTTCAGCTGATCGAACAAGTCATCAATCCGTGGCAACGGATACTTGTTCCTCACTGTAATCTGATTCAGCTTCCGATAGTCGATGCACAAACGCATGGACCCATCCTTCTTCCGCACAAACAACACTGGAGCACCCCACGGAGAAACACTCGGTCGAATGAATCCCTTCTCCAACAACTCCTGAAGCTGAATCTTCAACTCCCTCAACTCTGCAGACGCCATCCGGTACGGTGTCTGGGAAATCGGTCCAGTACCCGGCAATAACTCAATAGTAAAGTCAATCTCCCGCACAGGGGGTATACCAGGTAACTCCGCTGGAAACACATCTGGAAACTCAGATACAACCTCAATACTACCAAGGTCCAGCACCGCAGCTGTAATGTCCACAACATGGGCTAAATACGCAACACAACCTTTCTTCATCAACCGATCCGCCCTCATCGCGGAAATCAAACACAGTAGGGAAGTGTTCTTCTCGCCACGAAACAGTATCTCAGGCAACCCTGGTCGTCGAAATGCGACCTCCTTCCTGTGGCAATCAAACATGGCCCAGTGCGACTCCAAAAAATCCATACCCAATATCAGATCGAAATCCACAATATCAAGCAGTAACAGATCAGCGGCTAAACCATGGCCATCGATAAACACCTCACAATCTCGGTAAACCCAACCGATACTCACAACCTCACCTGACGGATACAACACTCTCCACAACCCCGGAAGTGGAGATGCAGGTACCGTAGCCAATGATGACTGTCTAAATGATATGAATGAATGTGTGGCACCTGGATCTAACAATGCAACTACTGGAATACCAAAAACATGTAACGTACCGATAACGACCTCCGGTGATGCTCTGCCCTCACGCATAGTCATAGCATGAACTCTCGCATGTCCGGCTGGTCGTCCTCGCTGAGCCTGACCCTGCTGCCTGCCCTGGCCTGCAAACTGTGCTGGTCGAGCTCCCGAAGTGGCACCTCGCTCTCCTCCGGAACTCTGAGCCGCCTGTCCACCAGCACCATACGACTGAGGACACTCCCTCGAATAGTGACCCACCTGGCCACAACTATAACAAATAACAGTGCTCCGCTGACATACACCAAGATGACGCTTGTTGCAGAAACTACACAAGGGATACTCCCGCGGTACAGCAAAAGTGCCACCTGTACGTCGAGGATAACTTGAACCGCTGGAACCTCCACTAGCCTGTGGTGGCTGCGGTCGATCTCTCCTCCATCCCGGTCTCCGTCTAGGTACACTAGCTGGTGGTCGATATGACCTACCGCCCGAAGATGAAGCTGAACCGGAAGTATCAGAACTCAACCTCTTTGAAGGCCCCTGACTCGGTCCACCTTCCTCGAATCGTCTCGGCTGGTATCTCTACTGTCTCTCCTACTCAATGTCCTCGCCTCGGAGAGCTGCACTGACAAACTCATCAAAGTTGTTCCGAGGCATCGTAGTCAGTGTCGCCTTGATGTTCAGATTCAGTCCCAGCTCAAACCTACGACACTTGGCTTCCTCTGTAGCCACCATATCCCGCGCAAAACAAGACAATCGAGTAAACCGATCCCGATACTCAAGTACAGACAAACTGCCCTGCCTCAAGTTCGTGAACTCCTCGTACTTGCGCTGCTAGGTAGACTGATTAAAATACCTCCGCATAAACAGATCACGAAACAATGTCCACGGAGTATCCACAGGAACTCTGTCAGTGCTGACCCACCAAAAGTATGCATCACCCTCAAGTAAACCAACTGCGGCTACTGTCATCTGCTCAGGTGTAAACTGCAGACGCTCACAAACCCGCTCAATCTGAACCAACCATGCCTTGCATATCTCTGGATCAACTGAACCCGAAAACACAGTAGCACCCGCAGTGCGAGCCTTGACCACAGGGTCAAAACGCTCTTCCAAACGCAGCACTCGCATCAGCAAGTCGCGCGTTCGGCGATCCTCATCAGGATCATCATCTCGATCAACACGGGGACCACGTCGAGGAGGCATCCTACTGATACAAGACAAGCATTAGGTACAAGCAGAAAGAACGTAATCATGAAACCGCAGATATTTGAGGACACACAACACCTGAAGTATTGATGAGTACCGCTGGCCAGTCGGGTCATCACTCCAGTCATGCTGTATCAACTCAAATACCCTAAGCGTCACAACTACAAGAGTCTACAGAATCTGACAACCTAATGCTCTGATACCAAGCTGAAAGGACCCAATCCCGATTCAGTTACCTAAACCGGAATCAAACCCTTTCGAAAATATGAACCAACAAAAATTTTTCAAAATTTGGGCAGAGTTTCGTTACTAGCGTTGAATTACCATAACCTGCAACCAGAAATTAACACTTCGTCATATGCCACAAAAAGCAAACTGTGGGCACCAATCCCATCCGGATTTCTCAACATCAATATAATCAACAACAGTAGATAAACTGTACTATGTATATAAGTATATCTGTGAAAATCCGCACAACACGTATCAGAATGTATCAGAGCGACCTCTAGAGTAAAACATATACAATATGTACATCAGCAGGCGAAACAAGAACCTACTGGAAAACACAGGTAACTCTGATCACTAGCCTCCAAACCGCGACGTGAAACACCAAACCTGAACTGCAAACTGGGCACGGAAACCGAAAAGCCCAGGGGAAAGACAATAAACACGTTAGAGTGAGTGGACGAAAATAAATGTCTTTCACCAAGTAATATATACGTATAAAATCATATGCGAGTCAAATGCATAAGTAAGAAATGGTACACGAGGGAGACTCCAACTCCTCACGCGTCCGGGTACACGAGGGAGACTCCAACTCCTCACGCGTACAGAGCATGCAATATAAAATTGCGGAATCACTCATGGACTACCACGCGATAGCACAGTCTGAATCACGGAATCCCAGACCCACACGTGATTCCTAGCCAGAAAGGCCTCGGGTCAGGATATCTGTCCCCCCCGGAGCGTACTCGGGGATCAGCCGAGAAGCCAATGTGTATCGATACCACAACATATACTGAGACTGTACTCTGTGTAAACCAAATCATAAATCTTTTCTATGCACATGCTTAAAACATAATATGTACGTATATGTATATATTCGTATACGTATATTCGTATAAGTATAATCACAAACCACATGCTCATAAAATCATAATCAATCTGCATGCTCAAGTTCACAAATCATAAATAAAAGACTCGCAAGATTTCCGTGAAAAGAAATTGTCCACTCACAGACTCGCGTAACGCGCACTCGCGCTAATCTCGTGCTCCGACGGAAGATCCCTCGCCTGAAGCACGATCCCGATCTCCTGAATATTCACAAAACACAACTGATCAAAATCGTAGTCCACAACACTGTACTGATGCACGGAAACCAACCGTTCCCGGAAATACGAAATGCAGTACAAAATGTATAACGGTAATCCCGAAATCCCCACTCGAAATCTCGACTAACAATCGGCTAACCAAATCGACCCAAAAACCTCTGGACGACGATCAGGGCGCGATTACGAGAAAAACGACACTAATTACATTGAAATCTGAAAAGTTGACTTTTCCCCCCCGCCGTTGACCGCCGCCGTCGGCGACGGCGCGCCGTCAACTGTGGAATCACATGGCGAAATTCTCCAGATCAGACCATCTCAACCTTGCGAACCTCTTTCCCTTCTATCACTAAGACCAATTCAAATCACAACCACCTCAAAATCAAGCAAAACCGAACGAAAATCTCAAACCAAATCCCTAATCGGGTTGCATCAAAAACTCTTCCCTAACCTCAATTGATCACACCAATAGACTCAGAGAGACGAGGGAAGTCGAATCCCCCCAATCTCCCCTTCCAAAACTCGCCGGAGCCAAGCTCCCCGTCACCGGCGAAATCACCATCTCGGCCTCCAATGGTTCATCCCCAAAACGACATCAATTCTTCTCAAACCAAAGCCACATATACTCGAAATCACAAAAGGAATTGAACTATACCTGTCCCGTGGTGGATGGTGGCCGGAATCCGGTCGCCGGAAGTGAAGGCCGAAACGGGAAAGTCACACTTTCACTGGTCAACGGTCAACCTTTCCAAAAAAGGAAAGTCAAAGCCAAACTGAGATTTTTAACGATTTACGACTATTTTCGATATTTATACTCGCTCCTCGGGTCGATCGACAGTCCAAAACGAATATACGAAATGATTCGGATAAGCTCGAAACAATCGGATAAACTCGTCAGAACCCGAAAATTCAAATAATCATAAAATATTCCTCGGTTATCGGAAAAATCTTCCGGAACCGCCCACGAGCTCGAAATCACGTACTCAACAATTTCCGTGAAGACACCCAACTCAAATTCTCGACCGAAAACAAAGTCGCGAATCGAATCGGCAAACCACAATTACGACGATAAACTGCGACTAAACTCAACCTCGAGAATCGTGCCGAATACGCATCTGATTCTGGTTTGGGTCGTCACACTAAACCTCTATATAACCCATCCCATAAGGAGTTATAGAGTTAGATACGAACTGTATGAACTGTAATGATGTAGTAAGAATAAGCCTCTTCACCTAGACTGAATGTTGCTGCAGATGCAACTAGTATGAGTGTCCTGCTTTGGCTAGGAGACAACTGCCTTGGCCAACACTGTATTAAAGTTTCAATCTGTTTATTCCTTGTGATGTTTCGATTTAATGCATCAATGTAGAGTCCATTTCTAACACTCATCCCTACTCTCCCGCCAAATCTCTCAACTCTAATCACATTCGTGAAGCTTCCACTGCCCCATAATCCGAACCTTCCAGAAGGTGCTGAGTCCACCGCTGACTTACCCGAAGACCAGGTCTTCTATCTCAAGCACGCCTACGATGATATGTCCGATTTCATGACCCAACTTCTCAAATCCTTAAATCTGGACTGGCTCCTCTACGATTTCGCACCTTACTGGCTACCGGAGATAGCCCGAAACCTCGCCATCCCAACCGCCTTCTACAACATTGTCATCGGCGCTGTCCTGTCTTATGTGGGGCCCACATCGCCAGAAATTCCTCCGGACGACCGTAAAATGCAGGAGGATTTCGTAGTCTCGCCCAAGTGGTTCCCCCGTTTCCGTCCACAGTGGCCATGAGGATGTTCGAGGTGCTTCACCTCAACAAACAGAACCGTATCACCGGAGAGGTCCGGAGATAGCTCTAGGTTTGGAGAAGTCCGGGTACCCTTTCTTCTGGGTGCTAAGAATGAACTCCGGAGAGGGCGCTGCTAAGTTACCGAAGGGTTTCGAAGAGCGAAACCATGGACGGGGAGTGGTGTGCCAGAGTTGGGCGCCACAGCTGAGGATACTTGCACACGACTCGTTCGGTGTGTTTTTGAGTCACTCGGGTTGGAGTTCGGTGGTAGAGGCCTCGACTTACGGGAGGCCGCTGGTGCTTCTTCCCATGGCGAACGATCAGGGACTCGATGCCAAGCTTTTCGCGGAGAAGAACGTTGGGTATGAGATGCCCAGGGACTAAGGAGACGGGTCGTTTCGAGTGAGGCGGTGGCGGAGGCTCTGAGGATGGTGATAGGGAAGGTGGAGGGGATGGTTTACAGGGGAAAAGCTAAGGAGTTGAAGTTGTTATTCGGAGACAGGAAGGGGCAAGACGAGTACGTGGATACATTCTTGGAGTACCTTACTACTCACCACACACGTCGTTGCCTGTGAGCTAGTCAGGTCGTCATGGTCTTGCATTGCATTTCTATGCATAATTCGTCGGTTGTAATAAAGGAATAAAATATCAAATTTTGAGGATATATCCACGTTTTGAGATACGAATATTTCGACAGAAATATTGAAAAAAACAAAGTTTCGATAAAAGCTTTATACTTTTTTTCTTCTTCTGATATTCAAATAATCTAAGTACCATATATATACAATATGATGTAGATAGATACATAAAAGACCCCTCAGCAGGGTTGGTTGTCCTTTATTTAATGAGTTAGGTTGTTTGTAGTTCGAATCCCAACCTTGGGAGGGAGATATGGTGGCCTTTTTACTTGAATTTTCAAGTATAATTGGGCTTCGCACGAGGTTGACACTAGAAAGCTAATTATTGTGCGAGATCTCATAAATATCGAAAAATCTCGATTTTCTCATGCATTTATATCCTCATCATGAAATCACGATAAAATCGCCGAAATTTCGGCGATAATATCGAAATTACATACCCTGGTTGTAATAAAATCTCTTTTTTTTTTGCTCGAAGTGTTTTCCACTCTTGCAGTGCCGAACTGGTATCAAGTGTGTTTAATGTTTGCCAATTAAAAATTTAAATTTTGCATGCAACTCTCTTGCCCTGCGCATGTTTTATTTTTTTAGAATGCGATAATAATTAGATTGATAATGTGATAGTAATACAAAAATTTTATTGAATTTTCTGGCCGGATAATACGAAACCCTATGCGCATCACTATGCTAACAATATTTTCTCACTCAACATCCTAGACTAGCAAAATCAGGATAACACGGTAATCAAAACTGGGAAATACCATCCTTTAAACTAGCTAGACACCCTCTCTAGTCAAATTCCACCATAATGTCAGGGTCCACTTTCTCGGCTTCACTCTCCTTGGACAGATTTCACCTTACTAACCTTTTCTTCGCAAACAAGGCATTAACCCACTCCATCGTAGCCGCCTGGGCCAGCTGACGCAGTTCCCGCCCGTCCATATACCGTTTTGCAGTGAGTTTCAAGGCCGGCTTGTCGCGGTCATCCCATTGACATGCACTTACAATTCTCAAACTGAGCATGCTTTATCCTCTTCTTAGGCCTCTCTAGTGTTCTCTCTTGCACAACGGCCACAACAACTGGTTCTGGTATAGGTGTCGTTGGTACCAGCGGCAGCTTCTCACTATCCGCCACCTCTTCCTGACCATCTCCAGCGCCATAGGCCACTCCAGTTAATATAACCTGGTTCTGGTGCCAACCCCAGGCCACCACCTCCCCTTTAACCTCTTCCTCAACCCAGATGGATTCCTTCCTATATGCCTCCTCCAACTCTTCCAACTTAACACATTGGATAGGGAATCCATCCATAGAGTGGGACCAGCTGCGACATCCCATACAATAGCCATACAGAGTAATATATTCAATATGAAAAGTAGCCCAAGAATGGCCTCCTAGGGCTAAATGTACCTTAATTGGAAGCAGATGATTAAGATCAACTTCCACAAACAGACGGATCTCCTTGTTATCCTCAAGTCGAGCACGATCATAGTCAACATATCGACCCAAGCAAGATCTAAGATACTTCCACCATTGCTTGACCTCCACTCTATCAATGAGGTCGCCACCAATAACTGCACCCCACACCCAAACACGAGCCTTATATATGCACTGGTACTTGATGTGGTGGTATGAAACCATTTGTCTCCACCGCAAGCACAATTATGTCACGGTAGAACCATGAGACTTTGTCAACAGCTCTTCAAAGAGCACCAATATCTTTAAAGCATGCTATAAAGTGATCAGGAGTATATTGCCAAATCTTAATTGCTCCAGGGCCTAGCAAACCTTGCCAAAGCCGGATCATCCAATGCCCTAAGGAATGGGCAACCGACTTGGTAATCAAATGAGGGTGAAAAACATAGATCACAACGAAGCCATAGTTCGAGCCTCCGCCGAACTCACAGAAAGATTGATCTCCTCAAAAGGACGACGAAGGAAAGAATTCGTTATAGGAAGAGACGGGAGGCCAATTTGGTTCGACTTCTAAAAGAACTGATTTGACTCACAATAAAACTAGGGCACGACTTCGAAAAAAGAAACAATGAAACCAACGAAGACCATGAAACTTGGTCAACTTAAGGGAGGGTCGTGGGAAAGGGAATGCTGAGTGGATTAGAGACTAGGGAAGGATGATGGTGTAGAACGGAGGGGAAAAGTAGACGGCGGCATTAGGGTTTTAGGCTAACTAGGGAACTTAATTAGAGAGAAAACTCTCGGTAACCACTTTTTACACAAATATTTGTAGGCAACTATAGGAACACGTTGAAATCCAAACGAGAATAATAGCCAACCCTCTCAGTTTATTACCACTGCTCAGATGTGATGAGGTCGAATGCACGCATGTTTCATACTGTTGCTGATATATAAAGCCTTGCATGTTGGACTAGTGAATTTGGTGGGCATATATATCTAAACGACATTTCATACTGACACTGATACTGATACCTCATAAAAACTGCTTAACTTTGCATGGTATTTACATGGTATTATAGTACCCAGACTTACAGATATTTTCGAATTCGAGTTAGTGGGCCCAGTAAATGATATTTACCATAATTAATTTTAAGTGATCTTCGGTTGAATTTTTAACAAGTTCATTATGTCGGTTGACTTCGAATCTCTCATAGTATTTGTCTAGACGAGTCTGTAAATTCGTAGAATGTCCAAAATAGAATTACGACGAATGAGTTATAGTCAATTGATGTTTGACTGTAAATTACGTTTCCGTAAATAGCAACCATAAATAGATATTGCTCAATTTAGTAAGAAACGCTTTTCATGTGGGGGAGCTAACCTATTGACTGGGCTCTGGCAACAAAAAATGTCACCGAGCTGCTGGTCGGCGGTACGACAGATTCCAAACACCATATTAGATCGATGATCCAGGTATGGAATTGATCGGCTCGATCTCCATCATACATCTTTCTCCTAATGTCTTGACCTCCAATTTGGGCAGAGGAAGCCGTAATTTCTAGGACAAGCTCTATGAAAACGTAGGCTTTAACTGGATGGTTTTCTGGCCAACTCGACCGTAATTTTGGGATGGGTAAGGACCTATTTCACAAATTATTTATTGGATTTGTGGTAAGAATTGTTTTTTTTTCATGTAAGAATTCGTGCAAATTGAATCAATTCTCCAATCGATTCTCGCCGCCGATTCACCGTCATTGCTAGCGGATGTTAGCGGCGATGTCAGGTTGCGAGAGGTTAGGGGTTTTGTAGCCCTCCTCCTCGTGGTCATTTTTGACTAGTCTCGATCCTAGTGGTGGCTCGATGGCAACGATATATGGCCAAGAAGGTTTTTGGTGGTATTGGATCCACTTGCTTTCGGGGACGATTCCGGCCAAATGAGCCAAAATTGGGCATAGGTCTTTCAGAAGAAAATATGGGGCTTGAAAAGAGATTATATTTGGTATGTTAACCTCCACCGCCGATGGAGGTCAATGGTGGTGGCACATAGGTTGTACGTGCAGCCGCTACCTGTAGCGTGTTTGACCAGAAAATGTTCTTAAATTAGTAGTGTTATATGTCATTAGGTTTGAATGACGTTGTGAGTGTAATCGTGATGTTTAATTAATGTTTAGACTTTGTCGACCCACTGGGTGAGCAGTGATGACACGTGTCACTGCATTGGCGGTGCAGTCAACAAAGTCATTTAGTGTGTCCTATATCATTGCGACTGTATTGTCTTGATGGGTTTATCGATAATATTTGACTCAATCTGATTGAACATATTCTTAGTCGATAAATTACTAGATTTGTGAATATTTTAGCAATTTGTAGATATTTGAATATACTCGAATTGTCACAAATGGTAACAAAGCACGGTTCAACACTCAAACCCAACTCTTGTTGCGTACTGCATATTCTAAATTCTTTGGCATCGTGTGAATAAATCATATTGAGATTTGAATCGATGATTGTGTTCTTATTGAAAACTGATTACTGACATCGATGATTTATTTTTGATTTTTTTGGTAAACTTATAAATTTTTATCTCTACGATCGTCGTGAGGAGGGAGGATAGAGATGGTTGACGGAGAGTTGAGAAAATGAAGGAAGTTAAATGTATCAATTCAGAATAAAGTTTTTCATCAAAAATGAGGTACGGTGTATTCTGACGTATGTAAAATTGCGTGTTTTATTATTGATACAGGTTTGATATTGAAATTTTGATATTGATCATATATACTTTGTGCTAAAAAGAACGTAAAATTAAATTCTGCAACTGAGATCGTAATCGAAATGTACGACTTGTTTTTGGATTACATTTCGATAAAAGTTCCTTGCATTTTTCAATGTTATGAATATATGCATTGTTCATCTGTAATCGTAAATCACAAATAAATTGCAATAAACTACTTGTACTATATGCATATTTAGTATGTGTTATATGATTTATGGAATTAAGGCCGCAGCATATTATCGGGTACAGGAAAATTTTATTTCTTTAGTTTTTCTTGTGAATTATTTGGTGAATCTAAATTGTATATGAGGTATTACGACTATTTCATCGAAACTGTGATTCGAAGACATTATGCAAGTACAACTCATACCTGATTTAATTCGATTAAATTATTGTGTTCTATTGATTCTATTGATATTATGTGCAATGAGATGTGTGATCCCGATTTCGTTAGATGTCGGATATCCATTCAGTAAGGATTGTGATTCCCTGGGGTGCAGAGACCTAAAACCCAATTGGGATCACTACGAGAAAAAGTAACTTAGACGACGAAACATTGAAGGTTTCGTCGTCTAAGTGGACTTTAGACAACGTAAATAAATTACGTCATCTTAAACATTTTTCCGTTTTAGACGACGGAAATGAAACTTTGTCATCCAAGTGAGGACTGAGACAACGCACCGACACATCATCGTCTAAGTAGTCACTTAGACGACGACGTGTCGGTGCGTCGTCTCATCCCTGACTTGACGATGAAACTTACACACAGTCCATCATCTAAGTGACTACTTAGACGATGCACCGACACTTCGTCGTCTAAGTAGTAACTTAGATGACAAAACCTGATTTTCATCGTCTAAGTAAATACAATTATATATTGTGCCAGATTCTTTTCCTCTTCGCTCGCTCGGGCCATCTCATTCTCATTCTCATTCTCTCTCGATCAGTCTCTCCTCACACATTCAACCGGCACTATCTCTGACTCCGACCATCGACTCGCCATATCGGTGAAGGCTAGGTATGTATGTAGTTAATTTATGAGAATCTTAACGTTTATATATATAATTAATTGTACGTTTGTTTGATTGCATTGTTAGTACGTCTAATATTTATAATTAAGCTAGGTAATTGATTGATATATATAAATATATATTAGTTACTTAATTAGTATGCATGGATGTTTAAAAATTTGATTAATATTTAGTTATAACGTACATGCATGTTAGATTAAAGTAATTGATGTATAGTACATTCATTGTTAATTAATAAAGGTAATTAATAAATATTTTAATTAATTATACATTAATAAGGTAGTTGAAAATATGTATATATAATAGTTTAATAATTACTTGAAAATATGTATATATAATAGTGTAATAATTACTTAAAAATATGAATATATAATAGTTGACTAATATGATAATTATTAAATTTCGTAGAAGTATGGACAAGAGTTGGATAAAGTTGCGGAATAGAAGTGATGTCTGGTATATGGACGGAATTAAAGAATTTGTGAATTTTGCAATGAAACATAGTCAGGGAAATAAGCGTTTCAGGTGTCCGTGCAATTTTTTTTAACTATCAGTATATGGAGGTTAATGTTATAATGCAATACCTGTACGAAAATAGTATGATATGGAGTTAAACTACGTGGAGCGAGCATGGTGAAGCAATAGATTTCAGCTCAGCAGACTTCAGCTTACGGTACAGTTACCATGGTGCCTCATCCAGCGGTAGTGGTGTCGACCCCTCTGCTAAGAACCCAACTACAGATTTGGTCCATGATGCATTTCTGGGATTTAGCCATGATGGACACTAACACCAAGAGAGAAGTTACGATACCACTCATGGGCATGATGACACATTCCCCGCTACTAGCTTGGCCACTGACACTATTAAGATGGATAAGTACAACAGGATGTTACTTAAAGCCCAGACCCCGGTGTACCCTAGATGTCGAGAGAATGTGTTGTAATATGTGATGAAGCAAATGCAGATAAAAGTGAAGAAAAAAATGTTAGTCAGTGCTTTTGATGAAATTCAAGACCAAATATGTATGTTGCTTCCTGATGATCACAATCTTCTGAAATCCCATTATAAGGTTAGAAAGATCTTGAGAAGCCTCGGCCTAAAGTACAGGATAATTGACGCTTGCCCAAATAATTGTGTGCTGTTTTACAAAGAGTATGCACATTTGGACTATTATCCTGTATGTTGATAGTGCAGATATGTGGATGATGGGAATATGAGGAGTTCGAAAAAAAAAATTCCTGTGAAGATTCTTCGATAGTTTCCATTGATTCCCAGATTGCAGCGTCTGTACATGTCTCTGTACACAGCAGAGGCGATGCGATGGTACGCAAAAAAACGAATAGATGACGATGTGCTGAGATACGCCGCTGATGAGGAGGCTTTCAAATATTTCAATAGCGAATTTGGAGACTTTGCAGCAGAGGTTCGAAATATTAGACTTGGACTTTCTACAGACAGATTCAATCATTGGGGTAGTAATAGCTCTACCGTCAACACTTGGCCAGTTAATCTAATGTCGTACAACCTACCTCTGTGGATGTGCATGAACAAGAAATTTAATTTCCTTACTTTGCTAATTCCAGGTCCTAAATCTTCGGGGAAGTGCTTAGATGTCTACCTCAGACCTTTGATCGATGAGCTGAAACTATTGTGGAAAAATGGAGTCCCAACTTATGACAAATTCACTAACACTATATTCATGATGAGGGCAGCCGTAATGTGGACGATCAGTGATTTTCCAGCATATGGGATGTTTGCAGCCTGCACGAAGAAATGATACAATGGATGTCCTATATGTTTGGATGACGTGAACACTAGTTGGCACGCGGGGAAGGTGACAACCTAGGTCACGGTAGATGGCTTCCTCACCATCACCCGTGGCGACAGGATGAAGCTCATTTCGACGGGATGGTAGAGAATAATCCTAAACCTCGTCGTTGGTCTGGCGAAGAGATTTTTGTGAGGTTGAGCAGCTTTGATTCTGGTGTGTTGACCAATGACAAGGATGTAAAGAATTTCAATCCAATACCTCCCTTACTGGTCAGAGTTGAAGCTGAGGAACAATTTGGATGTGATGCACATAGAAAAGAATGTGTGTGACAACTTGGTGGGAACAATTCTCGGTATTAAGTTCAATACTAAAGATACTCCCAAAGTGCACAAAGATCTAGAATCTATGAATCTACGTCGTCGCTTGTGGTTGAGGAGAGATAGAAGATGAGTGTACAACAAGATGCCAGATACACCTTATATAGTGAAGCCGACACTTAGATGTTCTGTATTCCACTGGTTTAAGAGTGTTCGTTATTCGCTCACGTATGTAGCTACTATAATTGGAGTAGTGGATGAGGTGCAACACAAGTTTGTTGGTCTAAAGACACATGACTATCACGTTATGCTGCAACGTCTTATTCAAGTAGTAACTCGGCCATATTTACCTCGTGACATCGTAGAACAAATAGTGGCATTGTATAGATGGTGGCAGAGGTTATGCGCCTGAGAGTTAAAGAAGTCAGATATGGTGGAACTGCAACAACACATTGTGCACATCATTTGCAAACTAGAGAGGATTTTTCCCCCTTCTTTCTTTGACATCATGATTCACCTAATAGTCCACCTACCAAAGCAGGTGCTCATTTCTTTTTTGATCCAGTACACTTGGATGTATCCTCAAGAAATGTATGTACAACTAATTAATTATACAGGTTTTCCGATCCATTATTTATTCCACTCGAGATTACTATATGTACATATTCTACAATTAATTAGTTAAATGTTTGATTTTGTAGACAGCTTGGATAGTATAAATGATTCGTGAAAAATAGGTCGGCCTCGGATGGCTCCATAGCAAAGACATACCTAGTGCATGAGTGTGTTACTTACTGCAACAGGTACTTCAAGGATCCACCACCTCCCACCGCCTCCGATCCTAGTGGCTGTATCAATATTTCTATCGTCACAAATGTAGTACGACCATTTAGAGGAGTATTAAAGGAATCTTTAACATGAGAAGAACTTATTGAGGCGCATTGGGTAGTGTTGCGAGATTGTGATGAAATCGAGCCTTACATGAAGGCATACAGGGAGAACCTTTAGGCGTTAAATCTGGACAAGAGTTCGGCGTGATTTGAAAAAGTAGTTAAGAAGAAGTTCCCCGATTTTTTCCTCCAATGGGTACAAAAGAAGACCTGGGCCTTTTATTAGTCGATACAAACTTAAGTTGGTATGATGATGAGCCTTTCGCTCTTGCCACCTTAGTTAGGCAGGTATTCTAACTTGATGATCCGAAAGCTGGTGAATGGTGAAAAATAGTGAACCATATCTCTCATCGAGGAATATGGAATACCACGACAGCTAAAGGGATACAGGCGACTGAAAATGCTGAACCGCAAACAGACATTACTGCATATCAAGAGCTTAATATTTCTGTCATCCGCTCTGACATAATGGAAATGGTTCGAGCTGGTGAACGCTTGAACCCATACCTGATGGTTCTACAAATCTAACTCAAGATGAGATTATAGATCTAGAGAATGATGGCAGTGAAGATGAGGCACAGGATGATGACGATGACTCAGGGTATTTGTCGGACGACATTCAGTATGATGGTGAGGAGGAGCAATCGCATAATAGTGGTGAGGAGGATGCTGACAATTATGACGAGGAGTACAATATAATGACGAGAGATATTAATTGGTAATTAATTATTGTAATTAAATTTTTTCAAGGTAATGATGATTAATTATATTATGATGAGGAGTACAATTATTCTAAATTTTTTTGAATGCGGAGTACAACAATTAGCTAATTATTATTCTGAACTTTTTCGCATAATTAACTTCAAATTAATTAAAGAGGTCGCTTCGACCCGTAAAATGTGAAGATCTTAGACTACGGAATTCGGATGACCAAGTGTCAAATATTCCCTAAACTCTAAAACCTAGACGACAAAACGACTTTTCGTTGTCTAAGTAAACACAATTATATAAACCTAAACCCTAAACCCTTTACCTTAGATGACTAAATGGCACATTTTCATCGTCCAAGTAAACCATATATAAACCTAAACCCTAAATCTTTTACCTTAGATGACGAAATGGCACGTTTTCGTCGTCCAATTAATGACTTAGACGACGAAAATGTAAACATTTTGTCGTCTAACTCATGTTATCGTAATTTCACCTATAAGAGAACGACCATGTAGACTATGTCCCAATGCATATTCTTTTCATTGAGAGGATAAAGTAAACAATTCTTGGAGTGTGAGCGTCGACTGTTCCAAATAGGAGTTATGGAATTTTCGTGTATTCACGTTTTCGTTTTGTTAAAATTTTGGTTTTACGGTTGATTGTACCGATGAAGCCGTTAATGAACTTACTATTTACTGAAAATTATTCTACTTATATATTGTCTTATGGTGAATATATCCAACTGTTGTTTTGTCCAAATTCAATTTCGTTAATAT
Organism: Geum urbanum; assembly: GCA_946800695.1. Taxonomy (NCBI): domain Eukaryota; kingdom Viridiplantae; phylum Streptophyta; class Magnoliopsida; order Rosales; family Rosaceae; genus Geum; species Geum urbanum. Next base: position 25,728,493 of record OX327000.1, read on the forward strand.
TGAGGTGCAGTGAGCCTATACTTAATAACACTTAAGTTATACACATTAGTTTATACTTACCAAGTTTGAAGACGTAAATTAATTCGTCATCTTAAATCCCACTTTTTATATATATGATTCTTTAGTCGATATTTTACGACCAAAAAAAATTGAAAGATAGATTGGAAACTTCCTTACGAATTATTTTTAAATAATATTTTAGAGAAATTTTACTTAAGACGACATAGGAGGAGGCCGTTTCCGTCGTCCAAGTGCTCACCTAGACGACAGAAACGGCCTCCTCCATTGTCTAAGTTCAAAACTTGATCGGTTCAAATTCCACAGCCATTTATTTGGGAACCGCCGAAACTGACTTAGACGACAGAGGAGGTCGTTTCCGTCGTCCAAGTGAGCACTTAGATGACAAAAACGGCATCTTCCGTCGTTGAAGTCCAAATTTTGAGTGGTCCAAATTTCATCGTCATTTATTTTAGAAACCACCGAAACTGACTCAAACGACGGAGGATGCCGTTTTCGTCGTCTAAGTGGTAACCTAGACGACAAACACGGCCCCTTCGTCGTCTAACTCCAAATTTTGGGCAATCAACTTCCATCACCAAATTAATTCGGGGAGAAACCCGAGATTCACTTAGACGAAGGAAACGGCCATTTGCGTCGTCTAAGTGTCCACCTGGGTGTTTGTCGTCTAACTTACATCCATCTCACCTGGATGACAAAGGGCTCGATTTTTTCGTTTAGGTGAAACTATATATTTTGCAGTTTCCAGCACTCTCTCTCTCTCTCTCTCTCTCTCTCTCTCTCTCTCTCTCTCTCTCTCTCTCTCTCTCTCTCTCTCTCTCTCTCTCTCTCTCTCTCTCTCTCTCTCTCTCACACACACACACACACACACACACACAAATCTCACTTTCTAAAACTCCTCCTCCCTCCGCCGCCTCCCTCTGGCGTTTCCCACCGGCCTCTACCTCCGCAGCCTCTCACCTGCCTTCACCTCGCACCACCTTCTCCACGCACGCACGTACGGGTATGGGCTTCCTCATTCCACCTCCCACCGCTTCCAACGCCTCCCATCGGAACCACCACCGACCCCCTCCCACCGCCGGCACCACCACGGTAAAATTCAAAAATTTAAAATTTTACGTACGTACGTATAATTTTATTTTAATATGTATTTATGTATAATATTATGTATTTAGGTATAATAATGTGTATTTACATATTATATGGTGTATAATAATGTGTATAAACATTATAATAGTTTATATTTAGGTAAATATTATAAATTGGTAAAAAATAATAAATTGGTAAAAAATGGTAAATAATGTATTTAGGTAAAATTTGTTTAATAATGTGTATTTAGGTAAATATTATAAATTGGTTAAAAATAATATGTATTTAGGTAAAAGTTGAATAATGTGTATTTATGTAAATATTATAAATTGGCAAAAAATAGTAAATATTGTAAATTGGTAAAAAATAGTAAATATTGTAAATTGGTAAAAATATAAAGAGGTAAATATTAAAAATGATAAAAATTAACAATGGTAAATATCAAAACATGGTAAAACCAGATGGTAAATTGTTAAAAAAGGTAAAAATTACAAATAGCAAATGTTAAAAAGTGGTAAATATTAAAAATAGTAAATATTAAAAATGGTAAATATTAAAAATGATAACTATTAAAAATGGTAAATTTTGTGATAAATATGAAAAATAGTAAATATTGTAAAATAGTTATAATGGTAAAATAGTTTTAATAATTGAATTTTACAACTTCTAGGTTAAAATGGCCCCATTGGGTAAGAAAAATGCACAGAGAGAGGCCGAAGATGCCCGGCTCCGACACTTGGCAAACCAAGTGGGTTGGCGACACTTTTAGGACACCGTTGCGGCTCCTCCTGACCCTTCAGCTGGTCCCTCGGCTGCAGCGACTGGAAAAATTTCTAATGCTCCAGTTATAGCGAGCAAAGACAATGACATCTCTTCGGCCCGATCGTCGATGTCAGAAGGTGCCTAAGAGTCGGCCTCAAAGTCTATTCTCTACAGCGCGCGGCGCAAGGTCAGGAGGGCCCCGTGAGACCCTCAACTGAAAAGGATCCGAGGACTCGGAAAGGGTGAAAAATCCGAGAAGTTGTTCAAGGTGTCAGGGCAACAGATCTACTTGCCATACGAAGATTTCATCGATGGCCCTCCCACCTCGCAGCTAGCTAGTTGCTCATCGCACAACATCGAGGCAATTATTCGCAACAACATCTGTATTGTTGTGCCTAGCTAGAAGAAGTTGCCGGACTTGGAGAAGGGAAATGTGTTTAGAGAACTCTAGGCAATACAATTTTAAATTTATTTTTTAATAACCAATAAAAATCATAATTTTATAATATATACGAATTTAATTTTTATTCTTTTTTGTAGGTACAGTATGATGTTGATGGAATACTAGGGATGCTTAAGCACATCAACACCCCACCGCCAACACCATCTACCGTGATTGGAAGTACAAACTTCACAAGTACTACCTTCAATTCGGCCGCTCGCCTACCCCCGTAGAGCTGCGTGGGAATAGGGAAGATGAGTGGGAGTGGTTGGTCAACCACTTCGAAGAAGAATAGTATCGGGTTCCTCTTTTTTTATTTAAATTGACGAAATCGAATAATTTATTTTTTAGACATTTATTAGTTTTTTAATAATTTCTGTTGTCGAACAGACGAAATCAAACGCAAACAAGGCCAATCGGGAGAAGAAGCACAAACATCATATCTCTGGCTCCAAGCAGATGATACAAATCACCAAGGAGCACAGAGATAAGGGCTCCAAACACCCTTATCTGGATGCCAGCGTCACCGCTTACGTGACGTCTGGGCTCGACCATGAAGTGAGTCAAAGCGGCATAAGTGTCGTATATATTTCATCTCAATTAGCGTAATTAATATTTATTATTTATTAAACAACCATATAAATTTATAATTATTTAATTTTCAGGCGAGGGTGCTAGAACTGACGCAGGAGGAATTGACCAATACGCAGCTTGCACACCCGAATATGCCGCTGAAAGACCTGCATCCTCTATCGAGGGAGAGCCAAATTGCAATCGCCGATGCAGTATACGGCCGTCGAGCTGGCAAGGAGGTTAAGGGGTTGGGATGCAAGGTGCACCAAGATTTATCTGACTCATCTACGGCATGCTCGACGAGGAAGAGTGGTCAGGATGCGGCCGTTCTAGCAGCCCTCGAGGAGACTCGACTCGCATGGTTGAAAGTGCAATCCATGCTTCAGAGGCTTGATGAGAAACAAGTGCAGATAGCGGACCTCCTCGCCCTCATGCAAGCCAGGGTTCCAGAAGATTGTTGTCGTACTCCGACCCCACACCTCGACGACGACGACACGTCTACTCCTGCCGTATTTACTTAGTTTGTACATAGTTTTTAATATTTCTTTTTTTTTCGAACGATATCGATGTACATACAATTTTTAATTATTTTAATTAAATTTATTATTTAATTTAATTTAATAATATTGTACTTTAAATTCAAATTTTAAGGAAATTTTTTTAACAAAACTAATAACAATTAAATTCACTTAGACTACAAAATATACTGTTTCGTAGTCTAAGTCATCACTTAGACTACGAAACAGTATATTTTGTAGTCTAAGTCAATTCTTAAACTAAGAAACAATTTCGTAGTCTAAGTTGTACTTGGACGACGCAAATATTATTTTCGTCGTCTAAACCTTCACTTGGACGACAGATCAATTGCGTCGTCTAAGCCTTCACTTGGACGACGAAATGCTATATTTCTGTCGTCTAAGTACTTAGACTACGGCACTTGAACGGAGGACTTTACATGACGAAGATTTCGTCGTCTAAGTACTTAGATGTCGAAAACTCACCTACACGATGAAATAGCTTCATCGTCTAAGTGTTTTTTTCCTGTAATAGATGCTTGTTTGGAACGAGCATGTTAAGTAGAGCTTGTGCCTTCATGGGGTGATAAGGCCCAAAACCAGATTGGAGCCTAGTGGTTGGGCGTGAATATCAAATCTAATTAATGAGGGTGAACAAAATAAGAAAATGGATACAAAAAGATTGCTAACCCTGGGGGTAGTGGTGATATCGAGCATGAGGATCATGAGATTGATAAATGATACATATTGAGTTGTCAAGCGTACCGGGTCATGATCATCGAAAAAGAATAAGTTTGATGCGTTCACGGGATTGAAATGAAATGAGATGACTCGGTGGGCAAAGGTATGTAATTTATCGATTATAAATCCGATTATAAAATCCGTTGGTTTTATATCTCAATCTTAATTGGAATTGATTGATTCATATACGTACATGGGAATGAGGACTGTTATGGTTTCACTGTATGTAAATTCGTGAAATGAGCATGAGTATGTGACTCTATGATTATTCGTGTTTTCACGGTAATGGGATATTTGAATGTTTATATTTTGAGTATCGATTCTGTTGACAAATATGTGAGTATGAATTGTACGATTATAGAATTTAATGTTTGGATGATTATGGTATTCTCGTAATTTTTGTTGTTTGATTTCGAGGACGATATGTTGATAGATATCTCGTCGCAGTTAACTTTTGGCGAGTGAGAATTCTATAATTTTGTTTACAATTTCGATATGTAGGATATTGAATATGTTGGATATTGTAATGATCGAATTTCTGTTTAATAGTTGAGAAATCCGGATTAGCATCGGTGACTTACGGTATAGGTTGAGAATTGTGTTACGAAGTGTATTGAAGACACTGAAAGTTTTGGGTTTTCTATTTATAGAAGAAATTCTGTCTAATTTTTCATAGAAATGTATAAATTGTTTCCCAACCTTTGCGTTGTAATTTCGAGAACAATTATTTTAACGGGGATAGATTATAGTAGCTTGGATTTTTAATATAACTGTTAATATTTACAGATATTTTTGAATTCGAATTAGTTGGCGCCGTAAATATTTTTACTGTCAGTAAATATTAAGTGATCTTCAGTTGACTTTTTGATGAGTTGATTATGGCAGTTGACTTCGAATGAGATTCGTAGTATTTGTTGAGACGAGTCTATAGACACATAGAATATCAAAAATAGAGTTACAACGAATGAGTTATTGTCAATTGAAGTTTGACAGTAAATTACGTTTCCGTAAATAGTAACTATAAATAGAGATTGCCCAATTTAGTAAGAGAGACTTTTCCATATTAGGAAGTTGATCTATTGACTCGCGTTGGCTGGGGGCGTGATGAATTCCGGCCACCAAATTGGATAATCCATGTATGGAATTGATCGGCTCAATCTCCTCTACATATGTTTCCTCTAAGGTCTTCACCTCCAATTTGGGCGAAGTAATTTCAAGGACAAGCTCCACCTAGATTTCGGGGGGATGGTTTTTCGGTCAGCTCAACCGTCGTTTTCAGATGGATAAGGTTCTCGTTGACTTATGTAATACCCTGACCTTTTTATATAATCGTTAATATTTATGAATAATTCGAGTTCAATTTAGTGGCTATGGTAAATAATTTTTACCAAAGATAAATATTGAGGTCTCGGTTTACATTTATTTAATTGTTAAAGTTGGCTAAGTTTGGATGGAAGTCGTAGAATTTGTCGAGACAAGTTTGTAGACGCGAGAAATGTTGAAAACGGAGTTACGACAAGAAAGTTAAGATTCATGAAAGTTTGTCGTAAATTACATTCCGTAAATGGGGGAGTATATATAGGATTTTCCTTTTCGGGAAAGTCAGTTGAGAGGTAAGTCTGGTTGACCTCGTTCAACCTTCTCTTCCAAATAGAGAGAGAGAGAGAGAGAGAGAGAGAGAGAGAGAGAGAGAGTTGGCTAGGCAGTGCGGCGGTCGTCGCCGGTGCGATACTGGCCGACCCATCTCTAATCTCGATTCCGGTCAAAATCGGATCGTCTCTTCCTCCTCGTCATTTTCGTGGTCTTAGTTTCGACGATGGAGCTCAATATAGGCCGAATCAAGGGTAAGAAAAGTTAGGTTTCTAGCGACGATTCTTATGTCAAACGATTTGGTTTTGGTTGTAGATTGTGTTTGTGTATTGTTTTGGTGATTAGCAGGTCCATTTTTAGGGATTCAAATAGATCCTGATTCGGATTTTTCCGCTAACGATGGCCGAGAGAGTTTATTGACGGCAAGGTTAAGAGGGTTTTGATTCCCTCCTTCTCCTTGTTCATTTAGGTCACCGCTCGAGCCCGTAGATGGCTCGACTGGGGAGGTACATCGTCAGAACCAATTTTTGAGGATTTTGGGTCAATGGGCTTTCAAGCCTTTTATCGGTCACTTGCCAGCCGAATTGGCTGTGGCCATAGTTTATTAGTATGTCAGGCTCTTCTTGAAATTTTGAATGGTGTATTATTCTCCGTCGCTGGTGGTAGTCAACGATGGTTGCGCGAGGGGTTCACATGCCGCCGTCTGTGGTGGCACGTGGCTGGAAAATTACTTCCAAAAATGTGTTGAGTTATATGTCTTTCGGTTTGGTTCGACGATACGAACATAGTGGTGAGGTTTATTTGTCATTCAGCCTTCGTCGACCCAGTGGGTGGGAGATGGTGACACACGTCTGATGAAGAAATTAGATGTACCTTATATCGTTACGACCGTCTCGCAACAACAAGTTTGTTGAATAGGTTCTTCATCTAGATTAGTCGAAATTATTTTTGGATCGAGTACTTTCTCCATTTGCATGTTCATTTATTTGCTTTAATGATTTTCGAAAATGGGCGGTTCTTCACAAATTATTTGTTGGATTTGTGGTAAGAATTAATCAGTTGTTCCGGAACAAATTCGTGCAAATTGAATCCATTCTTTGATCTATTTTTGCCGCCAATTCACCGTCGTTGTGGCAATGGTTAGCGACGAAATTAGGTTGTGAGAGGTTAGGGGTTTCGTACCCCTCCTCCTGTGGTCATTTTCTGACCAGCCTCGAGCCCTGTGGTGGCTCGACGGCAGAGATATGTCACCGGTAAGTTTTCCGGTGGTTTTGGATCCGTCAGCTTTCAGGCCCGATTTCGGCCAAACGAGTCAGCTAGGATTAGGCCTATGAAAATATTAGGCTTGAAAAGAGATTTCATTTGGTATCTTAACCTATGCTGCTGGCGGTGGTCGCCAATATGGGCTACACGTACCGTTGTTTGTGGCGGCGCGTCTAGCCAGAAAATGTTTCAAAATTAGTTGTGTTATATGTCGTTAGGTTCGTAATGAAGTTGCAAGTCTAATCGGGAGGTTTAATTATATTTAGACTTTCTCGACCCAGTGGGTGGGCAGTGGTGACACGTTGCGCTGCCAGTGGCAGTGCAGTCGACAAAGCAATTGAGTGTGACTTATATCGTTGTGACCATATTGTCGTGACAGGTTTATCGATAATAAATTGACTCGATCTGATTGAACTTATCCTTAGTCGAGAAATTACTAAATTTGCGAATATTTTTGCAATTTTTTTAATATTCGAATAGACTCTGGTCTTCACAGGTATCACCATCTTTGTAAAGCATATATAGTCTATATAGATAGATCGAGTAATCTATACAACACTCTCTACTAAATAATGTACACTACCACATTTTAACCCATTGCCGACGATTTAAAAATCGCCGGCAATGTTTTTTATCATTACCGGCGATTTTTAGTAATGTCATTTTTTTTAATCATTGCCGGCGATTTTTCCGGTAAATCGCCGGCAATGTTCCGTCGGTAATTATAAAAAAAAAAAAGACATTGCCGGCGACTTACATTTAAGTCGCCGGCAATGTCTTTTTTTTTTTTAATTACCGGCAGAACATTGCCGACGACTTACATTTAAGTCGCCGGTAATGTTAAAAAAAAAAAAAAAAGACATTGCCGGCGATTTTTGGGAGAAAAATCGTCGGTAATGATAAAAAATATTGCCGGCGGTTTAAAAATCGCCGGCAATGGGTTAAAATGTGGTAGTGGTAGTTGGATATATTATATAATTGTTTTAGGATGTTCTGTCACAATTTTGGTTGCTTTAATCGAGTTTATTGTAATACGAGACTCATGTTTTATCTCTTCCACTATGCACTCAACAAGTGCATTAGTCGATGTTTAAAACTTGTCGCTGCTTTCATAATTTTTGTGTAATATATACATTTACTAACTTTTTTTGGAAAATTATATATATACACACTATTATTATTTTTTTGAAAATTACATACACTAGACAAATTCATATTAACTCCTAATTTGAAATTATATATATACATCACCTTTATTTTGAATATAGTCTTGACATATCTTTTTTCTTTAATTGCAGTCCAATGAATCAAAATTTATAAGTTTGCATACCAAATATATTCTTATTGATAAAGTACTATTAAAATTTTATGATTCGATTGACCTTGTACCCAAAATCAAGTATGTCCCATAAATAAGAGTTAAAAATATTTGCTCGCCCTTGTATTAATAGTGCACCAAAAAAAGGAGAATGCTGCTGCTACGGTTTTGCCGTCCTAGGCTTTTGATCTCGGAAAACGTCATCGCTATGGAAGTGTTGGCGTGGATTTGTCGAGGGGTACGTAATGATGCGATGGTGGAGGCATTAAACATGCTAATAGGATAGAACAAACCTTCTTTGATCTTCCTCAATGAAAAAAAAGGTCTCAAATCCCTGTATATGGAGGATATACTAAGAAGAATTGGTTTCCTTAACTGTGAGGCGGTCTTTAGTGATGACCAAGAAGGAAATGCAGGTCAATTTGGGGGAGTTGCGCTGTATTGGAAAGATGAGATGCATGTGGAGTTTCTTACAAAATTGAAACACTATATCGAAGTTATTGTGCATCCGCTTTATGGTCTTGGACGGAGGCAGCTTACGGGTTCTTACGGTCACCGTACTACAGCATAGAGACACCTTACTTGGGATCTTCTTCATTCTATGAGTGACGAGTCCTCTCTGCCATGGGTGGTCGTTGGGGACTTTATCAAAATACTCCATAATGATGAGAAGGAAGGCGGGGCTATCCGAAGTGAGGGGCAGATGTAATTGTTTCGAGATGTGCTATCTTTTGGTGAACTGATGGATTTAGGGTTTACAGGGCAGAAAACTACATGGGGTGGTGGAGGAGTAAGGTGCCGGTTGGATCACGCCGTTTCTACTAAATCATGGCTAGGGCTTTTCCCGTTGGCCTCGGTAAAACATCTCCTTCCTGTACATGGAGACCATATCTCTATACTATTAGAAGTTCACAGTTTTGTGGTTCCACCGTTACCTAAACAACAATTACGTTTCCAATTCGAGAGTTTTTGAGCTTCACATGAACATTGTGAGGTAGTTGTTAAGCAGGGATGGCATCGATCAAGGGTTGGCACCCCAATGCATGAAGCTGTTCAATGTATCCAGAACTCAAGATACGCTTTGACCAAATGGCAGAGACAAACCTTTGGCAATTGGAACAGAGATATTGCAAGAATTCATAACAGGTAAATGCTTTGTTGGGACTCCCTCTCTCAGACCCCAACCGACTCGAGTACGAGGTGTTATCCGAGAAGCTTGATTCTCTTTTCTCCAGGTTGAACATGAATACTGGGAACAACGGTAAAAAATTACTTGACTAACTCAAGGGAAAGACAATACGAAGTATTTTCACCGCAAAGCTTCTAACAGAAGATCCAAGAACTGTATTGCCTCTCTGATCGATGAACATGGAGCCTAATAGACGTCACCCGAGGGTTTAGAGAAGGTTGTGATTGATCATTTTTCTTTGATGTTCAAAGCAGAAGACACTTCCTACTCCTATGCTGAGGTTGTTAACCTAATCCAACTGAAAGTTACACTTGAGATGAACTCCGTGTTGATTGCACCGTATATGACTGGGAGATAAAAAACACTCTATTCCAGATGTATCTGACAAAGAGTCTGGGTCCAGACGACATGTTACCTTTGTTCTTTTAGAAGTATTGGGATTCGATTGGACCTGAGGTTACATTGATGGTAAAAAGCTTTCTAGAATCTGGTATTCTGCTTGGTCAAGTTAACCATACTCATATTTGCTTGATCCCTAAAGTTGCTAACCTTGAAAGAATGTCAGAGTTACGTCATATAGATCTTTATAATTTTATGTAAAAAATATTCTCCAAGGTGATTGTTAACAGGCTTAAGAAGTTCCTCGATCAGATTATATCACCTTTCCAGAGTGCCTTTGTGCTGGGACATTTTATTTCTGATAATACTTTTGTGGTTCACGAAGTGTCTCATTATTTGCATAATTGTGTTTTTTGTTCTAGTTAAAATAAAAGTAGATATTTTAGTAATCTCATATTCATAGAGATATAGATTAAAATTTTATCAATGAAAAGAGATATAGTTTCAGTCTACAATTTATTCAATTATTTTTCTCTTTCAACATTAATAAAAAATATTTGATTTCTCAAAGACAAAGTATCTTTGATAAATTGGACGAGAGAAAAATAATTCGCCAATCTAGATACAAGTCGTAGCTAATCATAAATCATTACGCTAACTTGATTTTCCCTACCTAAGGTTTTATCATGGACAATCAATCTCGACGTTCATTCGAGGGCCGAGATATCCCCCTTTAGCTTGTTGATGTTGTTGAACATTGAGTAAGCTACTGACATATGATAGATATACATATGGAAATAAAGTCTCGTTCGGTGGAGTTCCGGGCATAAATGTATCATGCATAATAAGTTGAAATTCAGCAAGAGGCTATAGCGAAGAGAGTTCTAAGTAATATAATATGAAGATGGATTATTAGCCTTTCAAATATGAGTAGTTTTTTTTTTCAATATAAAATCCCTAATATAACCCGTATTTTCTAAATCAAAATTGAATGCAGAAGAAGCTGCGGTAGACTTTGGCAATAGAATGTAAATTGTGTTGACTAGATGATCTTTCTTTACCAAATTATTAATCAAGTAGTTTGTTTCGCAAAAAATATGTGTGAAAGATGATTCCAGATATAATTGAGCCAACTGCCAAATATCCTAAACAAGGAAAGGATTTTCCATGACATCTCGACTATCTTATTTATAGAATCAATCAAGGTTTTGGAATCACTCTCTGTTAGTCTTCAGCACTATGAAAAGATGTATAAAACTGATAAAGAGTGTTAGTCTTCAGCACTATGAAAAGATGTATAAAACTGATAAAGATCATCACGCAAAGCCGTAGCTTCTGCTATCAAGATGTTTGACCAACCTAATCTGTTAGCCCTTTCAAATATGAGTAATTCGAATAGGATTATATTTCTATACTCAGGTTAATCGATATATCAGTTATCACAAGAGTAAATTACACATAAGGTCATATAGATAAGATATATTAATTCTACATAAAGTCACTCCACTTTTTTATCCCAAATAAGGTCACCTGTGTTTAACAAAAAACCATCTCGTTCAATTTATTTACATTCAGTGCCATCCTATTAAACTGCTCTCTCTCTTTGCCAGAACAAAATTTCCCCCCAAAATTCCCATACCCCAAAATCAGCCTCAACTGATTAGTCTCTGCTCCTCCGACTCGCTCTGGCTTGTCTTCTTCGTCTCCCTCCACTCTTCACTAGGTTTTCCTTTACAGCAGCACACCTCACCTTAGCTAGAAGTTTCACTTCTCCTCCTCCACTCAGTCGAAATCTTCAAACCAAGTCAGTCGTCGTTTCAAAGATGCTGGGAAAAGACGACGGCTCCGACTCCGGCTTCGACAAGGAGAACAATCTCGAGCTCTTCCTTAAGGTCGGATTGGACGAGCGGACTGCCAAAAACACAATCGCCAACAACAAGGTCACGGCTAATCTAACGGCTGTCATTCACGAGGTACTGGACTATTTTCATTTTCTCCATTTTCAAATATTTGACGAGGTTAGTTTTCTTCGTCTGATTTACTCTTTTGGTTTGCTAATTTTGCAGGCTGCAGTCACTGATGGATGTAGTTGAACTGTTGGCAATCTTCTATACATGGTAAGTAGTTTTAATTTAGGAGCAGTGGGCTTATAGCTGGATCATGTGTTGTTTATGACAGTGTATCAGAAATGGTTCTTTAATTTGAGTTGTCCAACATTATTGTTTCCTTGTGTTTCGTACGTTACGTACGTAGTAGTGTCTATAATAGTCTGTGGTAGTACTTATGTTAGTCTGTAGTAGTATGTACAAATTGATATTCTTTAGTTTTTTATGGAGCAGTATCTACAATAGTTTGGGGTAGTGTTTATGTTAGTCTGCAGTGTACTCTATAGTAGTATGTATTATCTGTAGTAATTTGTAGTGTTATCTGTAGTAGTTTGTAGTGTTGTCTGTGAGTAATATGTAGTGTGTTATGTAGTAGTATGTAGTGTCCTCTGTAGTAGTTTGTAGTGTGTTCTGTAGTAGTTTGTAGTGTCCTCTGTAGTAGTTTGTAGTGTGTGAGTATTTTGTAATGTGTTTTGTGAATAGTTTGAAGTGTATTCTATGAGTAGTTTGTAGTTTGTCTATGAGTAGTTTATAGTGTGTATGTGAGTAGTTTGCAGTGTATTCTGTAGTAGTTTGTAGTGTGTCTGTGAGTAGTTTGTAATGTGTTCTGTGAGTAGTATGTAGTGTGTTATGTGGTAGTTTGTAGTGTGCTCTATAATAGTATGTAGTCTTATCTGTGAGTAGTTTGTAGTGTGTTTTGTGAGTAGTTTGTAGTTTATCTGTGAGTAGTTTATAGTGTATCTGTGAGTAGTTTGTAGTTTGTTCTGTAGTAGATTGTAGTGTGTCTGTGAGTAGTTTGAAGTGTGTTCTGTGAGTAGTATGTAGTGTATTTTCTAGTAGTATGTAGAATTGTTGTAAGTAATATACAAAATTTATTTGATGGTATATTACATTATTTTGCAGAAATGGTACAAAATGGAAGACCCCAAGAAACCAAAAGTCCAAATAAGATCGACATTAAGAGGCTTTTGCAAAGTCATGAGTGACCTTCACAAAAAATTGCCTCCAAAGACAGTGAGGATTATGTAGAAAATACCATTTGACAGTTTCATATGGTTGTTTGCACAAGGTTTAATGACATTTGATGATTCACACAAGAACAAAAAGAGGAACACTACGACAAAGGAGCCACTTTTTGATTACCGAGTTACAAGAAGAAGCAAAGCAAAGTCCAAGTAGTGATTATATGTTGTGTTAGGTCTGATGTAATACATTCTTTTCTGTTAGCGTCTAATGTTACTGAACAATAGTACTTGCATTGTACCCCTGGATATTGGTACTACTTAATGGATACAACAGTAGTAGTAGTAATACACTAGCACATTTGTGAAGTAGTATTTTTTGTTGTAGTGTGTTCTGTGAGTAGTTTGTACTGCGACTGTGAGTAGTTTGCAGTGTGTTCTATGAATAATATGTAGTGTTAGTAATACACTAAATTTTTGTGAAGTAGTACTTTCTGTTGTAGTGTTGTCTTTTAGTAGTTTGTAGTGTGACTGTGAGTAGTTTGTAGTTTGTCTGTGAGTAGTTTGTAGTGTGTTCTGTAGTAGTTTGTAATGTGACTATGAGTAATTTGTTGTATGATGAGTGTACTACTACGGTTGTTGGATAGTACTAATGTAGTTGGTATTACACACAAAGCGATGTCACATACAAAAACACATAATTGACCAACCCAAAATGGCAAAATCGAAGAACAACAAACTCGAATTAGTATGTTAAACCAATTGCATAAGGAAAAATTACGTTAAAGTAGTATGTATTATACAATGAAGAATCATATTGTATGTTTTCTATGTTATCACATAGAAAACACTGCAACAGTTTGTTGAAAGTACTACTGTAGTTTCAGAATGTACTACTCTAGTTTTTGGATAGTACTACTCTACTGGGACTTGATGCATTCTAATTACAACAGTTTGTTGAAAGTACTACTGTAGTTTTCAGAATGTACTACTCTAGTTTTTGAACAGTACTACTCTACTGGGACTTGATGCATTATAATTACAACCGTTTGTTGAAGTACTACTGTAGTTTTCAGAAAGTACTACTCTAGTTGTTGGACAATACTACTCTACTGGGACTTGATCGAACATGATTGTATGGTTGTTGTAGGTGCACTTCACATACAAATCCAAATCCATGGCAACCAATATGCAAATCAAACAAAAAATGCTTACAAAACAGAAGGTAAAAACAACATAAAAGAATCAAGAGTGAAGGCTCAAAAGGATCCATTGGTAGTTTTGTAATCACGAGGGAGTACCTCCCTTCATAAAATAGGTAGTTAATCAACATCACAGCCCCGAACCCTTTTTTTTCTAAGCGAAAACCAACACATAGTAATTCAGAGAACAACAACACCAACGAGATGAGAAGAAAGAAACGCAGATGCAGAGGCAGATATGCATGGCTTGAAGGCTTGGAGCTTGTTTATATATAGATGAACAGAATCGAAGCCTTACCCAATCTTATCTCGCCGGAATCTTCCGACGATTCGCCGGAACTTCTTCTCATAGGAGCTTTTTCCCGGGACTGTCTTCTCTCTCTCTCTCTCTCTCTCTCTCTCTCTCTCTCTCACACACACACACACACACACACACACACAATCACAGAAAAGCTAATGGAGCTCGATCTCTCTCTCTCTCTCTCTACCATAGCTCCCTCCCTCTTTCTCTAAAAGCTACCGGTGGATCTACTCACAGTCACATACACACTACAAACAACAACTCTCTCTTATAAGGGTAATTTTGGAAACTTAAAAAAATAGAATAACCTTATATGTGTAAAACTTATTAATTTACCTTATGTGTAATCTAAGGCCTCTGACTGACCTTAAGTATAATTTCCTATTATCACATCTTATTTGGCTAGTTATCGCATGTATACTTATGGTAAGATGCGTCATGTTTATGCCAGAAACCTCTTTTTAGCCTGTCCACTTTTTGGAGCCTTAATTTCAGGTTTATTAATTTTGGCCCACAAACACGGTAAGTGAATACAAAGAGTTAACAAGTAAGTGAATACAAAGAGTTAACAAGTGTGTAGCACGGATATGGGCATAGACACGGAGACATGGATATGCGGGAATAAGTAATTAAATTAATATAAAGATTAATATTTGATATATATAATAAGCTTAAATTATGTTAAAATTAAAATTATTCCTGAACGTATCTGAACGTATCTTTTAAAAATTCATCCGTCACTAAAGAAAAAGCATATGCATTGAATCGAAGAAGAAAATAGAGACAACATTAGAACACGAATTAGAATATGGATTTGAATAATTTTGTTCGTGTATGAAGACTTTTAACCCTAAGCTCCCAGTTCTATAATAAATATGATTCATACTATAAAATATATATATTATTTGATAAGTTAAAGTGTCCTCAAATGACAAATAAGTGTCTTCGAGTGTCTAAGGAATGTCTATAAGTGTCCAAATAATAATATTTTGAGACACGTCACGTGATACTTTGAACACGTGGTATTTCTAAACATTCTCAAGTTTCGAAATATTTCTGAGTGTCAGACACGTGACAAGACAGACAAGTCACTACAGTAAAACATCGGTGCTACATAGGTTAACAATAAAATAGTTACCGCCAACGACTCCGAATCATAGATGGTGGTTTTCACCAATTATTTGCATTTTGGCCGATGCCCTGTCGGACTGCAGTTTTTTCTATCGACGATCCTTGCAAAGGGCATTATTAAACAGATCCATTATCACAAATCTTCAGATTATCGCATACTTTTATGGGGAGATGCGTCACGATTCTGCCATAAACTTTCTTTCAGCCCGTCCACTTTTCAAAGCTCGAATTTGGGGTTTATTAATGTCTGCCCACAGACGCAGTAAGCGAATACAAAGAGTCAACAATAGAATGATTACCGCCAACGACTCCGAATAACAAAATGATTGTTTTCCCAATTATTTGCTTATTTGCCAAGGCCCTACTGGATTGCAATTTTTCGTGGACGATCCTGGATTTGCAAAGGATATTATTATATTAGCAGAACAAACAATGCACAACAAACAATGACTATGACTCAATTGTGAAATTATATTAGCACCTCCGTGAGGCCAGGCCGGCCAAGACCTTACCCATTGCATTCATTACTCCTCATAAAACATGTGAGATTGGGAGTGTCGGTTAACAGCCCCACTAAAAACTATGACCATAATTAAATATTTTAAAATTATGTATTTTAATGATTATGTCTTGTCTTAATTAATATAAAAATAATTATTTTTTTAATTTTTAATTTATAGGAATATTGATTGTATTAAATTATAATGTTTATTTAACATTATCTATCAATAAATAAAATACAGTTTCAGATCTATCTCTTGCGTATCTATATTTCTCATTAAACACGTTATCAACAACTCTTGAGTTGATAACCAACTCAAATCACTAAACAGAAAAATACCACAAACCCCTAAACACTCAAACCTCCACTCCCGAGCACCCTCCTTGACGAAATTTCTCACCGTCGACCACCATTGTCGAAGTTCTCCTACGGCCAGAATTCGTGAAGCTTTTTGTTTCAAACTTTGACTACAAAGTTTTCATACCGAGCATAACACCCCTAAGGTAAGTCGACTAACCCTCTTTGATTTAGAATTAGGTTACAAAACTTAATTATCGTAACACCCTATATCTAAGTCTAGATTATGTTTCAATACCGTGAATTATTATATGTCTCTAGTTCCTATGGATTAATGCAGGTATGAGTGAAGGGGATTTAATCACCTCTTCCTCAAATTTTAAATTTAGTGACGGTCTTGGAGGAGTCATGATTATTAGTGAATATCACGGTTAATTGTTATATCACTTTGAAAAAAAAAAATCGATCTTTGTGACTATTTGATAGTCACAGTTTTATGGGGATTGATATGAAGCCACCAATTTTGCAACAATTTTTGTGACCATACATCATGGATCATGTTTATTATTCTCTAAACTTGGTATTAGTGATTGTGGTCTTTCGATCGGATACTAAATTACATCTCTTGTCTTTTGTAGATGACTGAGCCGACAATGTTAGAATTTGATATCCTTGACATTCAAGGAGAGGAAAACCATAAATGGGTATCTGACGTGATGGATACTCTCATCGTTAAACATCTAACTGATACCATCCAACCACTACCATCTAGTGCTGAAGCCAACGAGAACACCCTATCTCGAAAAACTCAAGCTCTCATGTTTCTTAGGAGACATATTCATTCTGCTATGAGAAAATAGTACTTATTAAAGAACGACCCCGAGGATTTGTGGGCGACTTTGTAAGAACGGTTCAACAATGTGCATGACGCACAACTTCTAGAGCTACACAAAAAATGGGATACAATCTAGTCATTGGATTATCCTAAGATAAATGATTTTTATCAAGATATGCTAGAGTTACAGTCAGTGCTTGTCATTTGTGGCGTTGTGAAGACCGACCAAGCTATGGTCGAGAAGTCTTTGGACACCTTCCTTACTTCCATGGACACGTTCACGCATTATTATTGCACAGATTACGAGCAAGAAATATTGAGATCATTCAGTAACCTCATGCGTGTGTTGGCCAAGAAAGAGTGGTATCGTGAGATTCTTCTAAACAATAATGTTATGCTAGCCGGTACAAAGAAACTCTATGAGAGATACAATATTGGTGAGAAGACACGAAATGATAGGAGGAACAATCGTTCGAAGCCTTATCAAACTCGTGGTGGTAGATGAACACGTGGTAAAGGTTATGGTAGTGGAAGAAATAGTCAAAATTTGACTTGGACTCACCATGACAACAATCACAACAACTCCAACAAGAATAAATCCAATTCTGATTCTAGGAATGGTGGGAATTCCTCACATTCTGTTTCTACTTCTAGCTTGACACCTTACTATAGATGTGGTTCTATAAAGCAAATGCACAAACAATGCCATACACTAGAGGATATCAAAAATGCCTACAAGAAGTGTCAGCAGTACTTGGCACATGAGACTAACTTCACTGAAGGCTATGAGATGGAAGATCCCGGTGAAACCAATCTTATTATAGTAAACAACCAAAGCAAGTCTTTAGACTTCAGATTTTAGTTAGTCTATGTATTAGACTCATGTCTTTTCCATGTCATCAAGTTTAGTTTTGTATTTGACTCTAGTTATAGCAACGGTTATTGAAAAAGAACAATTTTTGAAGTTTTGATGATGGAAAAAGTAATAAAATTTCTTCGTTTCGGTATTTGAAAGTGTTAAGAATGATTATGTTCATACATATTGCTTGAATTGTTTGAAGTCTACAAAATTATATGGCATTATGACACCAAAATACCATAAAAACAAGACTAAGAAGAGGAAGATTTGATTCTAGGGATTTTCAACCCGTCATAATTTTTCTCGACCCGTCGAATGTCACACCCTGGAATTGTTTTGGCACTTTTTTGACCGTAAAAAATTGAGCCTGATTTTTGTTCGACCCATCAGATACAGTCTTTCGGTACACAAAATAACACCTTCGACCCATCGAATGCCCGCTTCTGTCTCCAAAAGGCCACAATTTGAACCCGTCAAAATTTTTCTTCATCCCGTCGAAAAAGATATCGAAAATTCAATACGGTTTTTGGTTTTTTCTTCGACCCATCAAAGATTTTTCTAGACCCGACGAAGGTAAGCCACTGTGACTTTCCAATTTCAACCTGTCGAAAAATATCTTTAAATAGTTTATTTTGGATTTCTTCGACCTGTTGAGTGGTTATTCTCAACCCGTGAAAGATGTCAACCGGGAGTTGTGTCTTTGATGTGTTTTACATTGGTTTTATCAACAAACACTACAAGAAAAATGCACTTAGACGACGGAAACAATGTTCGTCGTCTAAGACGCACTTAGACGACAGAAAGACTTTTTTCATCGTCCAAGTGGCCACTTGGACAATGGACCAACACGCTGTGGTCTGAGTGGCCACTTGGACGACGGGGTCTAAGTCCGTCGTTCTTGTATACACTTGGACGACGAAAACGTGCTGAGTCCGTCGTCTAAGTTGTCTAAGTAAGGACGACGAAAACGTGCTGAGTCCGTCGTCTAAGTGGTCACTTAGACAACGCACCAACGATTCATCGTCTAAGTGAAGCATTATATAATGTCCATGCTGAACTCTCTTCCTCTCCTCTCGCTCGTCTCAACTTCATCTCCATATATAAGTCGATCATTCAATTATCTCTCTTGATCAGACTCTCCTCTCGCGTACGTACATGGCGCATGCAAATTCTAGCTAGCTTGCACTATATCCGAGCATCGATTCGCCATATATTGGAGAAGGCTAGGTACGTACGTACGTAGTTAATTTTCCAACACCATTTAACGTTTATATATATATATAATTAATTGTACGTTTGATTGATTGCATTGTTAATAATTAGTACGTCTAATATATATTTATAATTAAATTAGGTAATTGATGATATATCTATTAGTTAATTAATATAGACCAGTAGTACGTATATATGCATGAATGTTTAAAAATTTGGTTAATATTTAGTTAAAACGTACATGCATGTTAGATATATTAAAGTAATTGATGTAGAGTACGTATATTCACCAATAATTAATAAAGATAATTATTGAAGGTAATTAATTAAAAAATTAATTTAATATATTAAGGTAGTTAAAAATTTGTGTATATATATAATAGTTTCATATATAATTACTTGAAAATCTGTATATATATAGAATAAGTTGACTAATATGATAATTAATTATTAAATTTTTTAGAAGTATGAACAAGAGTTGGATGAAGTTGCGGAATAGAAGTGATGTCCGGTATATGGATGGAATTAGCGAATTTGTGAATTTTGCAATAGAACATGGTCAGGGAAAGAAGCGTTTTAGGTGTCCGTGCCAAAA
Organism: Geum urbanum; assembly: GCA_946800695.1. Lineage (NCBI taxonomy): Eukaryota > Viridiplantae > Streptophyta > Magnoliopsida > Rosales > Rosaceae > Geum > Geum urbanum. Next base: position 25,748,333 of record OX327000.1, read on the forward strand.
ATGTCGTAACTGTCAGTATGTGGAGGTTAATGTTATGGTGCAACACCTATATGAAAATAGTATGATTTGGAGTTACACTACGTGGAGCGAGCATGGTGAAGTAATAGATTTCAGCTCAGCAGACTTCAGCTCAGGGTACAGTTACCATGGTGCCTCATCCAGTGGCAGTGGTACCGGCCCTCTGCTTGGAACCCAACTGCGGATTTGGTGCATGATGCGTTTTCAGAATTTAGTCATGGTGGACACCAACACCAAGAGGGAGGTTACAATACCACTCATGGGCATGATGACACATTCCTTACTGCTAGCTTGGCCACTGACACTAGTGAGATGGATAAGTACAACAGGATGCTACTTGAAATGCTGACCCCGGTGTACCCTGGATGTCGAGAGAATGCGTTGCAATATGTGATGGAGCAAATGAAGATAAAAGTGATGCACAAAATGTCAGTCAGTACTTTTGACGAAATTCAGAAGCAAATATGTAAGTTCCTTCCTGATGATCACAATCTTTCTAAATCCCATTATAAGGTTAGAAATATCATGAGTAGTCTCGGCCTAAAGTACAGGATAATTGACGCATGTCCAAATGATTGTGTGTTGTTTTACAAAAAGTATAAAAATTTGGACTATTGTCCTAGTATGTGGCCAGTGCAGATATGAGCTGAATAGGAAGAGTTCGTAAAAGAAAATTCCTGTGAAGGTTCTTCGATATTTTCTATTGATTCCTAGATTGTAGCGTCTGTACATGTCTCTATACACACCAGAGGCAATACGACGGTACGCAGAAAAGCGAATAAATGACGATGTGCTGAGACACGCCGCAGATGGGGAGGCTTTCAAACATTTCGACAGAGAATTTGGAGACTTTGTCGCAGAGGTTAGAAATGTTAGACTTGGACTATCTACAGATGGATTCAATCATTGGGGTAGTAATAGCTCTACCATCAGCACTTGGCTAGTTATTCTGATGTCGTACAACCTGCCTCCGTGGATGTGCATGAACAAGGAATTTAATTTCCTTACTCTGCTAATTCCAGATCCTAAATCTCCGGGGAAGTGCTTAGATGTCTACCTCAGACCTTTGATCGACGAGCTGAAATTGTTGTGGGAAAATGGAGTCCCAACTTATGACAAATTCACTGACATGATGTTCACGATGAGGGCTGCCGTAATGTGGACGATCAGCGATTTTCCAGCATATGAGATGTTGGCAGCCTGTAGGACGAAAGGATATAATGGATGTCTTGTATGTTTTGACGACGTGAACTTTAGTTGGCACGCTGGGAAGGTGTGTTACTTGGGTTATCGTAGATGGCTTCTTCACGACCACCCATGGCGACAGGATGAAGCTCTTTTCGACGGGACGGTAGAGAATAATCCTAAACCCCGTAGTTGGTTGGGCGAAGAGATTTTAAAGAGGTTGAGCTATTTCAACTTTGGTGTGTTGACCAATGATCCGGATGTAAAAAAATGTAATCCAATACCTTCACATGATCTTAGCTATTGGCATCACAAGAGTATATTCTTTGAACTCCCTTACTGGTCGAAGTTGAAGCTAAGGAACAACTTGGACGCGATGAACATAGAAATGAATGTGTGCGATAGCGTGGTGGGAACAATTCTCGGTATTAAGTTCAAAACTAAAAATACTCCCAAAGCGCGTAAAGATCTGGAATCTATGAATCTACGTCGTCCCTTATGGTTGAGAAGGAATAGGAGAGGAGTGTACAACAAGATGCCAGCTGTACCTTACACAGTGAAGCCAACACTTAGACGTTATGTATTTCACTGGTTTAAGAACGTTCGTTATCCGGCTACGTATGCAACTTTTATAATTGGAGCAGTGGACGAGGTGCAACACAAGTTTGTTGCTCTAAAGACACATGACTATCAGGTTATATTGCAACGCCTGATTCCAGTGGTAATTCGGCTATATTTGCCTCGTGACGTCGTAGAACCAATAGTGGCATTGTGCACATGGTGGCAAAAGTTATGCGCTAGAGAATTAAAGAAGTCAGATGTGGTGGAACTGCAACAACAAATTGTGCACATCATTTGCAAACTAGAGAGAATTTTTTTCCCAGCTTTCTTTGACATCATGATTCACCTAATGATCCACCTGCCCGAGCAGATGCTCATTTCTGGTCCGGTCCAGTACACTTGGATGTATCTTTAAGAAAGGTACGTACAACTAATTAATTATATAGGTTTTTCGATCCATAATTTGTTCCAATGGATATTACTAGCTATATGTACTTATTCTTATTCTACAATGTATTAATTGAATGTTTGATTTTGTAGACAGCTTGGACAGTATAAAGGATTCGTCAAAAACAGGTTGGCCCCGGATGGCTCCATAGCCGTGACATACCTAATGTATGGGTGTGTTACTTACTGCAATAGGTACCTTAAAGATCCACTATCTCCCACCGCCTCTGATCCCAGTGCCCGCATCAATCTTTTTGTCGTCATAAATATTATACGACCGTTTAAATGAGTATTAAAGGAATCGTTAACACAAGAAGAAATTATTGAGGCATATTGGGTAGTGTTGTGAGACTGTGATGAAGTTGAGCCGTACATGATTGGGTATAGGGAGAGGCTTCGAGCGTTAAATCCGGACAAGAGTTTGGCGTGGTTTGAGAAAATGGTTAAGAAGAAGTTTCCTGATTATTTCTTCCAATGGGTACGTACCTATGTCTCAGTATTTAGTTTATATACATATCGATCATGTTTGTAGAAAGTAAACCCTTAATTATATATATATTTTCCATTTTTCCAGATGATTGATCTACAAAAATCTGAAAACTACGGGGGGTGGTGGTCCTGGCCAAAGCACTTACTAGCAGGAAAGCCGATTAAACACTATATTTACCCCAGATGTTTTGTGAACGATGTAAAGTTTCATTAATTAGCCCGAGATGAAGGGAGAAGAACACAAAACAATGGGGTAGCGGTTGGAAAAAATAATGATCTATATTACGGGGTTATTGTATATGCCGTTCAACTATGTTATAGGAATGATGTCAATGTTTTTGCTATTCAAGTGCAAATGGTTCAAGCGTACAAAGGAAGACCTGAGACTTTTATCAGTCGATACAAACTCAAGCTGGTATAAGGATGAGTCTTTCGCTCTCTTCACCTTAGTTAGGCAGGTGTTCTATTTCGATGATCCGAAAGTTGGTGAAGGGTGGAAAATAGTGAACCATATCTCTCATTGAGGAATATGGAATACTGCGACAACTGAAGGGACACCGGTGACTGAAGATGCTGATGAACCGGAAAGAGACATTCCAGCTTATCAAGAGCCTTATATTTCTGTCATCCGCTCCGACATAATAGACCTGGTTCAAGCTGGTGAACGCTTACCCATACCTGATGGTTGTACAGATCTAACTGAAGATGAGATTATTGATGCAATTAATGATGTAGATGAAGAAGAGGCACATGATGAGGACGAGGACTCAGGATATTCATCGGACGATGTTGAATATGATGATGAGGAGGAGCAATCGGATAACGGGGATGAGGATGACGACGATTATAACGAAGAGTACAATATAACGACGAAGAATATTAATTGGTAAATAATTATTGTAATTATTGTAATGATGCATGATCAATTAATTAATATATATTATGAGGAGGAGTATGTACAACTATTAATTTTGTACTTAATTAATTTAATAATTAATTAAATAGCGTGGTCACTTCGACCGACGTAAATTAAAATTAATTAATTAATCTGGAGGATCGGATCGATAATTGAATCACATTAATTTTCACGAAACCCTAACATGGGAACGAAAGAACGACTTTTCGTAGTCCAAACTAAGGTAATTAAAGACAATAGTAATTAATTATATATATAAAAAATCGTAAATCCTAAAAATAGTACTTAGACGACGCAAAATGGTCAACCCTAAACCCTAAACCTTCAGGCCCTAACCCTAAATTAAGAAAATCTTCACTTAAACGACGCAAACACACGTTTGCGTCGTCCAAGTAGTACCTTAAATTAGTAATAATTGGTAAATTGGTAATAATAATTAATAATAGTTAGTAAATTGGTAATTATAGTAAATCATTGTAAATTATGATAATTATGATTAATTTAGTAATTAATTATTTTAATTATTGTAAATGCATGATAATTATTATTGTAATTATTGAAAATTATATTTATGATTGTAATTATATATATATGGTTTTAATTAATATTATAATTGGTAATTATTATTACATGCATGTAAATAAAATTTGTAATTATTGTTGTAATTATTGTAAATTTGTAGTAAATATGACAAATTATTGAATTATTAAAAATAATAAATTGGTAATTATGGCATTGCATTTGGACTAGCCAATAATTCTAGAAAAATTCGACAAGCAGCTGTGTTGAATTTTGCTCGATCCTGAAAATTTGCATGTGTTCTCTGTGAATATGTGAAATTGTGTAAATAGAAAGCATGTGTATATTCGAAATTTACATACTTATTTATAATTCAATACTTGTTTATACTTACAATTTAATTTAATTTTTCAGTTATACATGTTAAAGGTAGTCTTTGATTTAAATTTAGTACATAAGTTTGGTTGATTAAGTCGCACTCTTTGGAATAGATGGCGCCTCTTTTTCTAGCTTATCTCCTCAACCCCTCGTGATGTGTGATTTCATCACCACATACTATAACCTAAGTGAAGTTATGGACATGAGGTTGAGGGCAGAGTTTGCAAAGGACTTGAGGGAGTGTAAATTTTCGAAAAATTGGCTGAATGTCGGACATGGTGTCTAGAAATAGGTTATGACTGGTGACACGTTTTGGATCTAAGAAAGATTTACACCAATAGAGTATATACCATTGGCCCGGTTAGCCTCGGGGTGTTTTGTCGAAATTAGTCCTGCATCTTGTGTTATCTCTATCTCTAACTGGCCATATTTTTCGATTGAACCAAAGCTGATTGATTGAAAATTTATACTTTATCGCGCGGATCGCACGTCCATTGAACGATCTAAAGACCAAGCTAGTATACTCTCTTTAAATCTTAGGCACACACAATACTTGTAAATAATTATCGTAAAATTTTATATATAATTGTTATGGTAATAATATTTTAACAACTCTTAGGTTAAAATGGCCCCATTGGGTAAGAAAAAGGTCCAAAAGGAGGCCGAAGATGCTCTACTCCGACGCTTGGCAGAGCAAGTCGGTTGGCAGTTAGAGGAAGACAACATCGCCCCTCTTCCGGACCCTTCAGCTGGTCCTTCGACAACGGCGACTGGAGAAATTCCTGCTACCCCATTTATCTCGACCAGTGATGATGACGCCCATTCCGGTCCGACATTGATGTCAGAAAGTGCTCAAGCGTCCTCCGCCTCCTCCGAGTCTATCCTCTACAGATCCTCAACCCAAAAGGTCTCGAGGACTCATAAAAGGCTAGAAATCCGAGAAGTTGTTCAAGGTGACAGGGCAAAAGATCCAGTTGCCGTACAAAGATTTCACTTATGGCCCTCTCACCTCTTAGCTAGCTAGTCTCTCCTCACACAGCATCGGGTCAATCCTTTGCAACAAGGTTAGTATCATTACTCCCACCTGGAAGGAGTTGCCGGCCGAAGAGAAGGCGAAAGTGTTTAAAGAACTTTCGGTACGTAATACGTACAATTTTTAATTTATTTTCTAATAACCAATAAAAATCGTAATTTCATAATATATATACGATTATAATTTTTTATTCTTTTCTTATAAGAACATTATTAGGTGGATTCCACACCAGAGATGCTTCGGCACATCAACACCACCACCAATGCCATCTACTGTGACTGGAAGTACAAATTTCATAAGTATTATGAAGATATCGGCCTAGAGTCTACCCTCGTAGAGCTGCGTGGGGATAGGGAAGATGAGTGGGAGTGGTTGGTCACCCACTTCGAAGTAGAAGAATATAAAGTGATTATTTTTTTTATTTAAATTGACGAAATTGAATTATTAATTTTTTTAGTTATTTATTAATTTTTTAATGATTTATGTTGTCCAACAGAAATTCTCGAAAATCAACAAAACCAACCGGGAGAAGAAGGACAAACATCATACCTCCGGCTCCAAGCAGATGATCCAAATTGTCAAGGAGCACAGAGATAAGGGCTCCAAACACCCTTATCTGGATGCTAGCGTCAGCGCTTACGTGACGCCTAGACTTGACAATAAAGCGAGTCAATACGGCGTAAGTGGCGTAAATATTTCCTCTTAATTAGCGTAATTATTATTTATTAAATTTTGTACAAATTTATAATGATTTAATTATTATTATTATTATTATTTTCAGGCGAAGTTGGTAGAACGGGCGCAGGAGGAATTGGCCAACATGCAGCTTGCACACCCAGATTTGCCGCCAGAAGACCTGCCTCCTCTATCGATGGAGAGCCAAATTGCAATCGCCAATGAGATATACGGTCGTCAAGCTGGTAAGGAGGTTAGGGGGATGGGACGCAAGGTGCAGCGAGATTTGTCGTATGACTCATCTACGGGATGTTCAGCGAGAAGAGGTGTTCGGGATGCGTCGGTCCAAGCACCCCTTCAAGAGGCTCGACTCGCAGGGGAGGAAACAAAATCTATGCATCAGAGGCTTGATGAGCAACAAGCGCAGATAGCCCAGCTCATCGCCCTTATGGAAAATCAGGCTCGACAACAGTGTCAACCTCCTCTGAACCCATACCCCGACGACGACGACACAGCGCGTCTGCTCCTCCTGTATTGTAGTAGTTTGTATTCTTGCTACGTAGTTTATCATGATATCGTATTTTCGATTCTGAATGATTTAATTTGATGTATGTACAAATTTTATTAATAATTTAATTAAAATATAAATATTTTACTTTAAATTCAAATTTTAATTAAAAAATAATAATCACTTAGACTACGGAGATATTCATATGCGTTGTTTACATGTTCACTTAGATTACGGAATATAGCTAGATATCTGTGGTCTAAGTGGTCATTTAGACCACGCATATGAATATCTCCCTAATCTAAGTGACCACTTAGACCACGGAGTTTTTGCGTGGTCTAAGTTCTTGCTCAGACCACGCAAAAAGTCCTTAGTCTAAGTAACCACTTGGACAACGGAAATAGACTTTTCCGTCGTCCAAGTGGGAGTTACACTTTGTTGACGCAACAGTCATTTTCCGTCGTCCAAGTGGAACTTAGACCGTGGAAATAATCTGCGGTCTAAGTTCCACTTGAACGACGAAAAATTCCATTTCCGTCGTCCAAGTACCTGGACGACGGTACTTGGAGAACGTACCATAGACTACGGAGATTCCATCGTTTAGGTACTTGGACGACGGAAATGCTCACCTAGACGACGGAAATGGTCCGCGGTCTTGGTGTGTTTTTCTTGTAGTGAAATAAAAGTTTAGAAAACATTTTGACCAAAAATTCTACACCAGATGTGGTTTTACATTGGATTTTTTCATGCCATAGATGTATTCTACAAGGGTCATTTCGACCGGTCATATGTTGTTATACATCGGTTGTTTTGAGATATTGTCATACCATATCAACACTCTATAAGGGTTACACCCTTTGAAATCTTTAAGTATTCACTTACAGTGTTCGCCATGTCTTGGGTTCAAAGACGCACTACAAGAAAATGAGTCATTACCGGCGAGATTCCGGCCAACAAGGCCGGCGACCGGAAAAGTCGCCGGTAATATCCATCATTACCGGCGACTTACCCCGTCGCCGGTAATGTCGCCGGAATCTCGCCGGTAATGTTCCAAAACATTACCGGCGACTCCAACCGTCGCCGGCAATGTCTAGGCACACATTTCCGGCGATTTTCCGGCCGGAATTTCGCCGGAAATGTGTGCCTAGACATTGCCGGCGACGGTTGGAGTCGCCAGTAATGTTTTGGAACATTACCGGCGAGATTCCGGCGTAAAGTCGCCGGTAATGTCTTCATTTCCGGCGACTTACTCCGTCGCTGGCAATGTGTCTTATATTAGATGCCGGATGGGGCAGCTCGATCATTCAATCATTTTGAGCGAAAAAAATCCAGAGAAATCGAAAGAAGGAAAACGTACGCTCTGAAATCGATCATTCGGTATATTGTCAAAATTAAGGCGCGCGTCGAAAACTCGATCACTCGGGAAGCTATATATATAGGTACGTAGGTGTATATATACGTATATGTGGTATATATATATGTGTGTGTGTGTGTGTGTTGATCAAATCCAATTCGTGAGATATATATGAAATGTTGTTGATGTACGGTCACCGAAACGAGAAAACAGCTTGTAGTTAATCTTGTGTCTGAATCAATGACTGGTATTATCGTATTGTTATCGGAGCCAGGCTTAACAGAGCCTCCTCCTACCCAGTCAAATACGTTTTGAATTGAAAAAAGGAGAATACTATCATCGAGTACTGAATCGAATTCAGAGATTAGATCGATATATATACATATGCATGCATGTGTTGATTTAATTAGAGTTGAATTGAGAGATCACGTCGATTATTAGTAGTGAATGTGTGTATATATATATAATTAATACGTAAAATTGTTAGAATTTTCAGGATGGACAAGAGTTGGATGAGCCTCGAAAGATGGGATGTCAGATATCACCAGGGAATTAGGAGTTTTGTGGATTTTGTGAAGGCTAATTGTGGAGACACTACACTTCATTATTGCCCGTGTAAAGAATGTAAGTGTTTCAGCGATCGATTTCGATTTCCCATTGATAAAGTCTAGAGGCACCTGAGTAAATACGGGTTTTGGGATAAGTACACTTGTTGGATTTATCACGGTGAAACATCGGTAGCGGGTCCGCATGATCATGGACAATTTGGTGAGAGGGCCAGTCCACGCTATGATCATGGAGATTTTGCTGAGAGGGGCAGTTCATCCTATGATCCAACATCGATGTTAATCAATGATATGTTTCCTCATGAGAGTGGTGTATTTGCTGATGAAGCACCAAATGTCCCTCCCGTCGTTGAGGGTTTCCCCCATATCGAGCCAGTCGAACCATTACCTGGAGGTCATGTCAACACAAGCGGTATGGACAAGTACAACAACCTGATTGCATTGCAACAGACTCCGTTGTACGACGGTTGTAGTAAGACTGTTCTTGAAAGTGTGATGGGAGTGATGCAGCTCAAAATGGAGAACAAAATGTCTGTCAAAGCTGTTGATTCTTGGTTGAAGTGGACTGCTTCGCTACTGCCACCCGGTCATCGTCTTCCTACCACTCATCATAAGGTGCGACATATCCTGAAAGATCTTGGGCTTTCCTACATCAAAATCCATGCATGCAGATATGATTGTATTCTCTTCTGGGGAAAAGATCTCGAAGACCTTGAAGCCTGCCCGGTATGTTTTACAGAAAGGTATAAGTTGACTCCTGCAGGCAACAAGAAAGCTGTGAAGATACTTCGATATTTCCCGCTTATTGATAGGCTGGAGCGGTTGTTCATGTGTGCTTTCACGGCCGAGGAAATGAGATGGTGGGCTGAGAGGAACTTGCCTGACGATGACACCCTTATACACCCTTCCGACGGAGAGGCTTGGAAGCACATGATCAGGGAGTTTGATCATTTTGCAGCAGAGGTCCGAAATGTTTGGCTAGGGCTCTCATCTGACGGATTCAACCCTTTTGGCAACATGAGTCTTCAATACAGTATATGGCCAGTTATTTTGGTACCGTACAACCTTCCACCATGGATGTGCATGAAGAAGGAATACAATATGCTCACTCTGTTAATTCCGGGCCCGGGTTATCCAGGAAAGTGTCTCGATGTGTATTTGAGGCCTTTGATTGAGGAGCTTAAGTACCTGAGTGAGTGTGGCCACCCCACTTACGATAGGTTCAAAAAGGAGATGTTCCAGATGCATGCCATGCTTGTTGGCACCATCAGTGATTTTCCTGCCCGCGGTATGTTGTCGGACAACGTTACCAGGGGTTACAGGGCTTGTTCAGAGTGCATGACGGTTGATTGTTGCAGTCCTCATTGCAGTAAAATTGTTCAGATGCGTCACCGTTGTTGGCTTCCATATGATCACCCATTTAGGCAGGATCCAGACGCGTTTGATGGGACTGTGGAAACAGGTGTGGCACCCAGGCGATGGACAAGGGAAGAAATTTTGGAAGTGTTGAATGAATACGATTTTGGCCAGCTGAGTAATCATCCTGACATAGTGGCGTCAATTCCAGACAAGCCCGAAAGGTATAAGTTTTGGACACACAAGAGCATATTCTGGGAACTCTCCTACTGGCCCAGGTTGCCTATCAGACATTACCTAGATGTCATGCACATAGAGAAGAATGTGTGTGAAAGTGTGGTGGGCACAGTTCTTAACTTGGAGGGGAAAACAAAAGACATCCCTAAGGCACGCATTGATCTGAAAGCAATGGGTGTGCGGAAACATTTGTGGTTAAGAGATGGTAAGAGGAAAATGCCCCAAGCTCCGTACACCGTAAAGCCGAAGCATAAGCATGAAATTTTTCGGTGGCTGAGTAATGTCAGGTATATATTCTTATGGCTATGTAGGAATTTCGCCTTAAATTTTTAGCGGAGTATATATGGTTATATGCAAGAAATATAATTGGTCCATATATATGGCTTTATCTATATATATGCAGGTATCCTTATGGCTATGCAGGAAATATAAGCAGGTGTGTTAACTTCCGGGACAATAAGATGTACGGATTAAAGAGTCATGACTGCCATGTACTGCTTCAACGCCTTTTCCCTATTTTCATTCGAGGGTACATGCCCAAAGAGGTGGTGGAGCCGTTGGTGGTCTTGTCAAGATTCTTTCAGAAGTTATGCACCAGGGAAGTTAAAAAAGCAGACCTGAGGGAGATGCAAGATGACATCATTTTTATCATGTGCAAGCTTGAGAGGATATTTCCCCCAAATTTTTTCGATATAATGCCGCACCTGATGATCCATCTTCCCGAACAATTGTTGCTTACCGGTCCCGTACACTACACTTGGATGTATCCCATGGAAAGGTACAAATGATTCATAAATTTGGTTTGCCTATGTTTTTATATGTAAATTCTTGTGGTTAAGTAAGTTAACATGTACTTGTTAACTTGTAGACAATTGGGAGCCTACAAGGACTATGTGAAGAATAAATATGCACCTGAAGGGTGTATCGCTGAAGCATATCTTGCGCACGAGTGTGTAACGTACACCAAAGTGTACCTCGAAAATGTAGAGGACCCCCAACAACATATGCCGATAGATGAACCCCAGTTCAACCTTTCTATCATCTCCAGTGACGTGGTAGTACAGGGAAGCTTGCCAAAGTTGTACAAGTTGGATGGAAATGAGGTAGCCATTGCCCACTAGTCGGTACTGATTAACTGTCAAGAAGTACAATATTGGAAAAACTATCATCTTCACTGCCCTGCTATTGCCGAAAATGTTGATTACCACAACAAGACGTTTGCAAACTACTTTGGTCAATGGGTAAGTATATGTGTATATGTATATTTTTATATATATCTTTATATAGCATGTATGTATGTACGTGGTTTTGTGGTTTCAAGATGACATAATTTCTTCTGTACGTATTAATATATGGACGTTTTCAGATGAACCATGTAGCAGATGATGGTTGCCCAGAGTGGTCAAACGAATTGAGGGTCCTGGCGATGAAACCGATTGCTTCAAAAGTTTACTCGATGTGTCAGGTCAATGGCGTGAAATTTATATGTGAAAATCGAGACGACCGACTGAAAACACAGAATTGTGGGGTGATGGTCCATGGTGGGCAGGATGGCGTTGACTATTACGGTGTCCTTCATTCAGTTGTTGAACTAATTTATGGGAACCGCATGAAAGTGCACTTGTTCAAGTGTAGATGGTTTGATACTAGCCCGGAGAACACAAGGACCGATCAGTACGGAACATTTTCGGTGAATACTGCTACTACCTGGTATGAAGATGACCCTTTCGTTCTTGCCTCATCAGTAAAACAAGTGTTTTACCTGGACGATCTTCTTAACAAAGTCCCGTGGAAGGTGGTTAACCATGTTGCTCATAGAAACATATACAGTGCTGCCACACTTGGTGATACCGCAGATGATGAGGAAGTTACTGCATACCAAGAGCCAAACGCTTTTGACATTCCGGAATCATCTACGATTCGCCTTAATAATGTGAGATCTGGGAGTGTGGTTCGAATTACTGGAGCAGAACTTCTCGATGTTAATCCATATGAAGTTGACGCTGATTCAGATGACGAGGAGCGGCACATATTTCCAGAGGTTACCTATGAAACCGAGTCAGACTCAAGTGATGAAGATGATTACGATTATCATCCTTAGTACGTTGGAAATTGTAGTCGGAAATTGTAGTCGGCAAATGTACGTAGTAAAATGTTTAAGGAAATTGTAGTCGGAAAATGTACTCGGAAATTGTATGTAGTCGGAAATTGTACGTAGTCGGAAATTGTATGTAGTCGGAAATTGAACGTAGTCGGAAATCGGAACCGTAGTCGGAAATTGGAACCGTAGTCGGAAATCGGAAATTGAACGTAGTCGGAAATCGGAACCGTAGTCGGAAATTGAACATAGTCGGAAATCGGAAATCGGAAATTGAACGTAGTCGGAAATCGGAAATTGAACGTAGTCGGAAATCGGAACCGTAGTCGGAAATTGAACGTAGTCGGAAATCGGAACCGTAGTCGGAAATTATACGTAGTCGGAAATTATGTAGTCGGAAAATGGTCGGAAATTGGTCGATCGGATAATAGTCGACAAATAATGACATTACCAACGAGTTGACAAGCAACTCGTTGGTAATGTCATTACCAACGACTTAGCAACTCGTGGGTAATGTCATTACCAACGAGTTGCTTCTCAACTCGTTGGTAATGTCATTACCAACGAGTCAAGTCATTGGTAATGACATTACCCACGACGTACGTCATTGGTAATGTCATTACCAACGACGTTGACCTACCTCGCCGGCAATGGTGGCGGTATAGCTCGAGCTCGATCTCCTCCTCCCCATTTCTCTTCGGCCTAATTCAATTCTCTCTTCCCTCTTCCCTCTCTTAGCACGAAATTCTCACATCTCCCCTCTCCTCAATCCTCTCTTCTCTCTTCCCTCTCCCCTCTCTCCTCCCCTCTCTCCTCCTCCCCTCCTCCTCTTCCTCCTCCCCTCACCTCCGTCGCCGGCAAAGTTGGGTCGAGCTCCACCATGCCAGGTTTGAGCTCACTCTCTCTCCCTCTCTCTCTCTCTCATTCCACAATATTTTTTTTGTGTATTTTAATTAATTAATTTTTGATAATTGTGGGATGTATATATGTATGCATGTGGACAATATTTGTAAAATGTAATTAAGGTATGTATGAAAATTGTGGGAAAAAAATGTGGATAATTGTGGGGTGAAGGAGCAATATATGTGATGTATATATGTGAAAAATTAATTAATATATATGGAATGTATATATATACGTATGTTTGAAAAATGTGGAAAATTAATTAGCTAGGGTGAATTGGATTAATATGTGATGTATATATATATGTGTGAATTAAGGTGAAATTAAGATGCATGATCGATGTATATATGTGTGAAAAGTTTAAAGCCGGAAATGATGTATGTATATATGTTAAGTTAGGTGATATAGTTGTTAATTTAACGTATAATAGGTGATATTGGAACCATACCAAATCGGAACCGGAACGGTTTGAAACCGGAACTGTTTATAACCGGAACCGTTTGAAAACAAACGGTTCCGGTTTCAAACGGTTCCGGTTCCAAACCGTTCCGGTTCTGATTTGTTATAGAACCGAAATGGTTTGGAACCGGAACTGTTTGTAACCGGAACCGTTATGTTACAAATTGTTCCAGTTACAAACAGTTCCGGTTTCAAACGGTTCCGGTTCCAAACCGTTCCGGTTCTGATTTGTTATAGAACCGAAACGGTTTGGAACCGGAACCGTTTCGAACCAAAACTGTTTGTAACCGGAACCGTTATGTTACAAACGGTTCCGGTTACAAACAGTTCCGGTTTCAAACGGTTCCGGTTCCAAACCATTCCGGTATTTCTGATTTGTTATAGAACCGAAACGGTTTGGAACCGGAACCGTTTGGAACCGGAACTGTTTGTAACCGGAACCGTTTGTAATATAACGGTTCCAGGTTCAAACGGTTCCTGTTCCAAACCGTTCCGGTTCCGATTTGTTATAGAACCCCAGTTCCCATGACTATTACGGTGTCCATACCAGGAGGTTTTACGGCTAATTGGCTTCGGAGAGGTTCCCGAAATAGTGGAGGCAACAGTAGTCAAGCTTCCTCCTCGCCCGCAGTTAGCAACACGCCCAGTGTGCCAATGATGAGTGCTCGCACGAGAGCCTTGCTAGAGGCGCGAGCTGAGGAGGAAGCTGCACGATCAAGAGCCGTGCAACCGGAAGTTGAGCCTCGAGCCTCAGTCTCCAGATGCTCAATCAGAAGACGTCCCTCCGGTGGCAGAGCCTCAGACGAGCGACAGTCAACGGGGGCATCAGAAACTCCCTCAATCCGAATGCCCCATATTCGCCCGGTGCCTACTCCCGTTTCACGGGAATCATCTGAGACATATGGTGGTGCTGGCGCCTCATCGTCCAGGCCTCGTCTATCTCCGCCGTCCGGTCTCTTCCTACCCGACGAGATTCCTGTCATCCCTGAATTCGATGATAGGAGGATGCCTGTTTATATTGAAGGACGGCCGGAGTTCCTGAGCGTGGAGGAAGCGTATAACTTCCTCCCGTTCGACCCCGTGTATCTTTGGAGTGTGAGGTGCACCAACCAACAAAAACGGACGATGCAGGTAAATTTTATTTAACATCAGATTGATTACTTAATTATTACTTAAGACTTGCGATAGGTTCAATTAATAATATCAATTTGTTGACATTGTATTATTAGGCAATTTCGTTAATGGGACTGGAAAACGGAAAGGGGCTAGAGGCACCTGCACCGGGAAGAGACTTGAGCAGGCCACCGGCGAAAGGAAAACGCCCGTAAGGGCCAATGAGGATGGCGAGGTGATCGAGGCATTCGACACTACGCGCAAATATGTCAGCATGGCCGGTGCGATCGTGCGGGACAAGGTCCCAATGCTTTGGCCAGATTGGGAATCTGTGCCTATCTACGTTAAGATGCAAGTGCATAATGCACTCAGTGTGAGTAAAATCGTATTTTCATTACGTAAATTTTACATTTATTAATTAAGTTCGAATAAATATATAATTTTACCTTTTATATATTCATATTGCAGGTGTGGTTTGACGTGGATGAAGTTCTTATTCACACGTGGGTAGAGCGTCAACTACATATGAGGTGATGTGCTTCGACTTATTTGAATATATATCGAGTTAGATTTTTGTTTATCAAGTGTTTTAATATCTCTAACTTTTTTTCCTTCTTTTAATATAGGTATAAAGAGTGGAAGAACGAGCTTTCTTCCCATTACACTGTATACAAGGAGCTAGGCCGAGGTTCCACCCCTAGCGAATTCCGGTTTAGGGAGTACGAGTGGCTGTGGCTGATAGCCCACTTCGAGCACCCCAAAGCTCGGGTATGCATCCTTAATATATCTTCCAAGCCTAATGTATCGTATCAGATTGAAATAGTTAGTTACTAATTTTTTTTCATATGTTTATCAAACAAGGCGATTTCGAAGACGAACCGGGCGAATAGATTGAAAAACACCAGGGCCCATCATGCAGGTTCACTCAACTACATGGGTTGGTCGACTAAGGCGCAGCAACAACAAGAGGTGAACCCGTTGGTGTATATTCATCAGAAGTTCTACCCGCAGTGCCCTGAAGAAGCGGTAAGTCTTTCGCCTCTCCATGTGTTAATAAAACTATTTTTCAAGATGGAAATAGATTTTGTTAACTAATACGTTGTTCATTTTCCCTTTTCAATTAGTCGAGAGTGGAGGAGGCGACCGCAGAAGTGACCATGAGTATAGCTCAGACTAACCATCCTGACTGCTCCGATGAAGAAGTCACCCAGTATGCCTCTCAGATCGATCCGCTTGATCCCCCGATAGCGGCTCGGATCATGGCAAAAGCGTGCGGGACTGGAAATAATACCTACTACTGTAGGGGAATAGGCACGGCGGGCGAAGGACTATTGAAGAACACTTCAGAATACTCTACCGGGTCAAGAAGTTCAACTTCTAGTCGTAACCTCGCGGCGGAGCTTCATAGGACGCAGAGGGAGTTAGAGGAGCAAAAGAGGCAGATGGCCGAGTACCAAATGCAGCAGACACAGGTGCAGGCTCAGATGTACACATGGATGCGGACGATGTACGAGGCTCAGACTACCGGACAACCCTTCCCCACACCTCCCCCGGTCCTTCATATCCCTACCTATCCACCACCACCACCGCACCAGTCAACGCCAGAGCAAGACCAAGGTAGCCACCGGAATTCAAATGAGTACATGGATTACTTCAACCCTGATGACCCGCAAGTTCCTGGACCTGACCTGTAGTTGTAGTTAATTTTTTTATCGTCGTTGCTATTTGTACTGTACGTTGGACATTTATGTTGAACTTGTATGACTGTCTTTGCTACGTGTACTGTTGAACTTGTGTGATTGTACGGTTTATCCGGTTCAATGCAGGTTATGGAATTGGGCCCAATCCAGAACCGCGTTTTTTTTTCAAAATTTTTCCCCACATTGCCGGTGACATGGACTCGAGTCGCCGGCAATGTCTCACATTCCGGCAACGGCGGTGCTGCCATTGCCGGCGACGCCGTCGCCGGTAATGTCCAAGACATCACCGGCGACTCAAGTCGCCGGTAATGTCCGAGACATCACCGGCGACGGCGTTTCCCGTCGCCGGCAATGTCAACACCGGCGGGGAATCTCCGGCGACGTCATTGCCGGCGATAAGTCGCCGGTAATGTCAATTCCGGGGAAAAAAAAAGACAAGGCCGGCGACGGCAGGTCGCCGGTAATGTCTCCATTTCTGGTAGTGACGGATTGATTGACATTGTTTTATTGATATATGATGGCGAGATTGAGTGTTATACGCGTCTAATAGCCAATCAAAACTTGTTAAATTTTGAAAGTATTTATGCCAATGCTGTTCAATTGGAACAATATTATTATGAGAACGAAAAAGAGTTTTGTGTACAATCTCCATCGAATGTTGCCAACGATGCAATCTGGAGAAGTTTATAAGGATATGTAATGGTCATATCTTACTACAGTCTGTATCATTGAATCCAATGCAGTCACTTATATTACTATGTGTGATTTGGACTCATATGAGCTTTTGCATTGTAATGATCAAGATATTGGGAAATTCTCCTGGTCATTGGTTCTTAAGAGCAAAGAAGAATATGAGAATATCTAAAACTATCGGATTAGATGGGGGGAATGAGATTTTTCCACTCGGTTTAGGCTTTGTCTCCAAGACGAGCACATCACAACAATGTGCATTTTTCTCACCGGATTCCTTTATGGCAAAATCCAATGTATACCGCTCGGTTTGCTAAATTTGATCATGATTGTAATGATGTTTACATGCATTAGTGTCTTTTATTGTAGACACAACTTTCATTCTTCCACAGACACTACCACATATTTAACCATTGCCGGCGATTTTTAAATCGCCGGCAATGTTTTTTAACATTACCGGCGATTTTTTCCCCAAAAATCGCCGGTAATGTCTTTTTTTTTTTTTTAACATTGCCGGCGATTTTTCCGGCAAATCGCCGGCAATTAAAAAAAAAAAAAAGACATTGCCGGCGACTTACATTTAAGTTGCCGGTTATGTCTTTTTTTTAACATTACCGGCGACTTAAATGTAAGTCGCCGACAATGTCTTTTTTTTTTTTTTAATTACCGGCGGAACATTGCCGGCGATTTGCCGGAAAAATCGCCGGCAATGTTAAAAAAAAGAAGACATTACCGGCAATTTTTGGGGAAAAAATCACCGGTAATGTTAAAAAACATAAAAATCGCCGGCAATGGTTAAATATGTGGTAGTGAGATTCAAAAGAATATATTTGGTGATCAATCAAACCGGTATGCGAACTGTTTATATATGGTTTTAATTGTTGCATCGACACATAGGTTACACATCTTTGCAATCCACGTGGTACGCTGCATTAAAAAACTCCCACCACATTTTATTAAGCTTCTGGCTCACCACTCGGACAATCCAATAAGATCTATTAGATTGGATAATGCAGGAGTTTCCCATATTCATTCATAAAATGGTCTTGCAGAAGCACAAATCAAGCAGTTACAGCTTGTGCCAGAAATTTGGTAATGCATACAAATTTACCAGTATCTACTTAAGGATATGCAATATTACATGCAACTATGCTTATTTTCTTTAGACCCATAAACCACCAACCATTTAGTGCGTACCAGTTGATAACTGGATATGAGCATGATATCTCACACCTACACATCTTTAGTTGTGTAGTACATGTGCCTACTACGATTCTATTATGTATAAAAATGGGTCATCAACAACGATTAAGCATCAATGTTGGTTGTGAATCTCCAATGGTTGTCCGTTAATTAGAACAGAAGATCTCTTTACTATTAGTTTTGCAGTAAGCCACTGTGATGAGACATACTTCCCACCATTAAGGGGAGATAGGAATGGTTCCATTCTGGTTAAACATCAGAAATTTACTTGGTATGTCCCTACTATATTTCATCATGATCCCTGCATATCTCAGTGTGAGATTGAAGTGAAAAATATTTTTGATCTTCAGAAAGTAGCAGATTCGATGTTTGACTTCTTTACTGATATCATGAAAGTGACCAGTCGATTATACATGCTGCAAATCCTGCAAGTTTGAAAGTCCCTGGCATTGGGCAAGATAACGCAACAACTGAGCAAGTTAGTAATTTTCCTGTCCATCGTGAGGATGTAAGGTTGGTCAAAATCCACTGATGAGTTGTCGGTGAAAAGGTAAGTCATTAAGGCACAATTGTTCATCATCAACACATGAGATTGTTTCTGACTGTAAATGTGTTTAAAAGTCGACATTGGCAAATACTGGGGGATGCTTCAGAGTCAATAACGATATCAGTAAACAAATATATCTTACCAATTTAAAAAAATGCTAGCAGTATTATGGATGGTTTGTAGATGATGCATTTACTTATTCTGTCGCTCAGGAACTGACGAAGATGAAGTAGAACATCGCTCTGTTGCAGATTGTCAACATACAGCAGATTGACCGATATAGAAAGTTGCAATCTAGGATAAACTAGACTCTCTTACAAAAGTCAAGTTTTCGGTCTGGTAGTGCTATGAACACTGAATGGTAAGCCGGTTAGACACACATGAGTCTTTATTTGAAAACACAACGAGAAGAACTTATGGCACAAGGATCTTCTCAACGCCCTAGTATTGATTTTCAAGAGATGTATTCTCTAGTTATAGATATCATTACTTTCTGTTACCTTATCAGTTTGGTAGTGTCCACAAAACTAAGTATGTAGCTAATGGATGTGGTTACAAGGTATCTCTACGAGGATCTTGATTCAGAGATATACTTGAGAGTTCCAATTGGCATGGTTATACCCAATTCAAATAACTCTAAACCATGGAGTGCTCACGGGATAAGATTGAGACGTTCACTACTCTAAGTGACTACTTGATTGGGAAGGGAAACAAAAATGATAAGTTATGCCCATACGTGTCCATTAGATGAACATGTTGTTTGAGATGATAAACCTTAGTAGGCCTCGATTTTGTCTTGGTGTTAGAGATGGATCATCGAGTTGGTTGAATTCTTATTCACCAATCTATTTGTCTAAATCAGGCAAAGAATAAAGCACACGCTCTTAGAACACTAATGGTTGTTTACAATTTGGACCCCAAAAGGATCCATTTCATCTGAAAAATGATAGTGAGGTACTTTTGGGGTTGAGATTTCATATCTTAGTGCAGTTGGAGCTTAGTTATCTATATCTTGGTGCACACATCCAGGCATTGCCTTCTCGGTCTGCGCCTACGTAAAGTCATTAGAATGGTGTAAATCACACCTTCAGGTACTTGAAGAAATTCATTGACTTGGGCTTATTATTTCCATACATAGAATACAGAGAGAAGCTAGAAATTTCCAAAAAATGGATGGTTGAATCGCAACATGCAGGTTCTGGGATTTTCAACCTGTCGAGTGGATCTCTCGACCCTTTCAAAACTACCTGCTGCATCGACTTGAAGCTACCATTCGACCTATCGATGGAAAGCTTTTACCCTCGAATCCTTCTTCAACCGCAAGCACTGTTCCACAATTCATTGCGGTTCCATATTCAGAGACACGATATGATCAATGTCTTCATTGGTTTTGCTGATGCTGGGTATCTCTCTGACCCACATAAAGGACATTCCCAAATAGGTTATTTATTCACCATGAGAAACATGGTGATTTCTTGGAGATCAACATAGAAAACCTTTATTGCTATTTCCTCGAACAATTATGAGATTATAGCTTTACATGAAGCAATTAATGTGTATGTAGGACTTAGATATGTAATACATAATATTTGAGGGTTAGTGGATTACCATCTATTACGACAAAACCAACTTGCATATTTGATGATAATGTGGTGTGTATTGAACAAATGAAGTTGGATTGCACTAAGGGTGATCATACTAAACACATTTCCCCAAAATACTCCTACAATCAACAATAGCAGCGGCTATTGATTATCCGTGTGAACTGGATTGGTTCGGTGGATAATGCTGCAGACTTGTTCACCAAGTCATTTCCCAAAATCTACATTTGTGGAGCATGTGAAACGCATTGGAATGCAAAGATTATCTGAACTCTAAGATTTTGAGTTACCGATCAAAGAGAGTTCATTTCGTAGACATCAGGGGGAGTCTACGTTACATGTGTTCGCTCTTGTAGCTGATGCGCTGTACTCATTTTCTCCTAGACCAAAATTTTATTTTTATCCAAGAGATTTTTTGTTTGCTTGGAGAGGTTTTTAGTGAGGCCACAAGTTATGCATCATTCATTAGGATCGCGACACAAGGGGAAGTGTTTATGGATATTACTCCTAGTACACTACTGGAAATTGACCCATTGCCGGCGACTTTTATGTCGCCGGCAATGTTTTGGACATTACCGGCGATTTTTGCCGGAAAAATCGCCGGTAATGTCTTTTTTTTTTACATTACCGGCGATTTTTGTCGCCGGTAATGTCCGTCGCCGGCAATCTCTCGATGGTAATGTAAAAAAAAAAAAAAAAAAGACATTACCGGCGACTTAATTTATGTCGCCGGTAATGTCTTTTTTTTTTTTTTTACATTACCTGCGACATAAATGTATGTCGCCGGCAATGTCTTTTCCGGCAAGACATTACCGGCGACTTACATTTATGTCGCCGGTAATGTTAAAAAAAAAAAAAAAAAGACATTACCGGCGATTTTTCCGGCAAAAATCGCCGGTAATGTCCAAAAACATTGCCGGCGACATAAAAGTCGCCGGCAATGGGAAGAAATGTTGTAGTGGTATCTAGATGTGTGTCTTGTCCTAATTAGCATAGAAGTAGATATTCTCTCAATCCTTGATTTATAGGAATATTGATTATATCAGATTGTGATGCCTATTTAATGTCATTTATCAATTAATAAAGTACAGTTTCATATCTATCTCTTACGTATTAATTTTTCTCCTTGAACAATCACTACAAAATCAGGCACTATAGTCGACGACCTGAAGTCGTCGGTTATAGCAAGACCAGTCGTCGGCTATGAGTGACCGTCGGCTATACGATCAATGAAAAAACACCGTCAGCAAAACTATAGCCGACGACCTTATGGTGAGTCGTCGGTTATAATCAAGACTATAACTGACGACATGAAGTTGTCGGCTATAGTCTTGACTATAGCCGACGACCGGTCAACAACCAGCGTTGACCGAGGGTGACTATAGCCGACGACCAGAACACTAAGTCGTCGGCTATAGTATTTACCTTACACGATGACTTTGAATTGTGTCATTGGATATAGTAGAAAATTTCTAGAAAAAAAATACCCGAAAATGTACAATTCTAATCCCCGAACCTACAATTTCATAATATTATTGATCGAAATTGCAAAACACATTGTAAATTCACTAACAAAAAACAAATTCATGCATATTACACACCTACACTATGGGTGATCCAAATTGATGTTATTGAAAACATTAGTGTTAATATCAGGGTCTTCGGGATTCTCCTGTGGTGGCGTGGCAGGAAAAGGAACGCAGGTGGAGCTGGGACTCGGAATCCAGATGATTGAAGCTGTGCAGTCCAATCCTGAAACCAGGAAGCCATCGCAGACTGCTCGGCTTATCTCGCCTGCTCCATCTCTTTCACCCGCCTTCAAGTCTCTTCCAGATAACTCAGATGCTCTGGTGCATGCTTTGGTGCTCTACCGTCTCCCTCTGGAGATGTTCCTGTAGATGAGAAGACCTCAAACTTACCGACCTGCGTGAGAATCCAGGAGTGTTCTTCAAGACCCTATTCCCCTTCAGTCCCAGACCCCTGCACTAGTAGCCGCTTCCCAATGGTGGGAAAACCTCACCCATGATCCTTGCCACTACAAGCGGGTCAGATTGATCAATCTGAGAGTTGGCCTAGGGGAACTCCGCATCCTGGGTCTCAGGCCATTACTCTCTCACGATTTGAGTCAACACCTCCGGAGTCACCTCTTGCACTCTCCCCTAATTGACAAGGAAAATAAATAAATTGGACCAGTAAACATACGTTAAAAATTTAGAGATATATAAGCAAATATGTTAATTAAGTTATAAGGGCATAAGACTTACAATATCTTCGGGGCACTGAGGATACGCTTTCTGTAACGTATACTCCAAATGGGGGACTTCAGGGTGTTGGGCGGCCTCCTCCATCCAACCCACAAAGGATCTCGAACCAGCATGATGGTTCTTTGTCTTTTTTCACCGGTTCGCCGCGTTTATTGTAGAAATAGCCTTCTTAGATGAACATATGTGAATAAAAAATTAATTAGGAAACTATTTTTTCCAAATACGATACAAGTAAGCACAAACGGAGTGTTGCATACCTTAAACTTTGGGGTGTTGAAGAGGACTACGAGCCACTACCACTCGTACTCCATATACATAAACTCCATAGGGGTACCCCCAAGGAGGTTACCGTGCTTCTTCCAGTGCCATTTGAGCTCACTCTTCCACTCCTTGTACCTATATATGGGAGGTATATGTTATAAATTGACAATACATGATCAACAAAATGTCTAAACTTTAACTCTATATGTCATCACCTTCTTCCTTGCACGTCAATTGCCCAAGTGCATTTGAGCTCCTCCGACACAATAAACCACAGATGCAATGTATATATAAATAAATATATAAATTGTAGACATACATAATGAACATATAAAGGATAATTATACATAATGAATATATAATTAACTTACCAACAACACATTGTTCACACAGCCCTTCACACATTGTGGCAAGGATGACCACTCTCCCCATAGAATCAACACTATGTCCCGTATTATACTCCCTACCATGTCGTCATACTTCCGCGTATTCTTTCCCACTATCACGTCTCCATTCAAATTGGCGTATATGACCACTTTCCCACTGTCCTTGACCGCCTTGTCAAGTAGTTTGCCGCTGACCGTACCTCTAGTTATTTTTTTTGCATTGCCTCCAGCGTCGGTGTCGGCTAACAGAAGGGAAAAAAATTTCAACATAACCACTTAAGCGGTATAAGCGCTAATATTAATGAATTTCAAATTAAATACTGAGTTAAGTAATATTTACCTGATTTGGGCGTCGATGTATTTGATACCCTCGCATTATACAGAGGTGTATCAAACGGCACATAGAAGTATGCCTCTTCCGGGGTAGTGTAACCAATCTGTCCTGGAATAGGCACTCCCCGATCATGGAGCGCAGTATGGATGGTATCGTATGGGGCATGAAGATGTGCGGCGGCGGACCACTATATGTCCCCGTAGAGGAACTATCTGAAGGACTTGCATTAGAGGCCGACGACTGCGGCGAGGGAGTGGGCATCGTTGGCCGGGAGATGGGAGGCATACGAACACCTGATTATACGGGACCCGTAAAGGTGGCCGGCT
This sequence comes from Geum urbanum, assembly GCA_946800695.1. NCBI lineage: Eukaryota > Viridiplantae > Streptophyta > Magnoliopsida > Rosales > Rosaceae > Geum > Geum urbanum. The sequence goes on from OX327000.1 coordinate 25,772,460, forward strand.
GCGGCGAAGGAGTGGCGCCTTTGTTGAAGAGCGGCCTCGTGCATGCGGGTCGGTGGGCCCATACATCTTGTTGCGGCTGCTGAAGCAGTTGAAGGTGTCGAGAGGTCCTCAGACCGCTATAAGAGTAACTTATAGAGGCAGACGAGGAACTATCGCTGCTAGACCCAGTTCCTTTGTTAAAGCCCTTCGAACTTTTCCGACTTAACCAATTCATGATCCCTAATACTTTAAACCCTAATTAAATTAAACCACATATAAATCAAAAAATTTATACATAATTCAAAAAATTCATACATAAATCGCAAAATTCACAAAATTCACACATAAAGCACAAAATTCATACATAAATAACAAAATTCATACATAAATCAAAAAAATCACAAAATTCAGACATAAATCACAAAATTAACAAATCCATACATAAATCAAAAAATTCACAAATTCATACATAAATCACAAAATTCACAAAATTCACAAAATTCATACATAAATCACATATTTCATATATTCACAAAAAAAATCACATAAAAATCACATAATATTCCCTCAAAATAATCATATATTCCATATATCACAAATTCCATAAATTCCATACCCAACTTCAATTAACCCAATCTAATAACCTAATCACAAAATCCATAACTCATAATCAAAACTGATACACATTTACATAATCTAACACATATCAAACTAAAATCCCTAAATAAACTTAAAACCCTAAAATTTAGGGGGAAAATGAGAGAGAGAGAGAGGAAGAACCTGTTTTGGAGAGATTGAGACCGATTTGGGGGCGTTTTCGGCGATTTGGGACATCCTAAGAGGAAATCCAGGGGTTTGGGGCGATTTGGAGGAGAGGAGGAGAGTTTTTGAAGGAGGAGGGGCCGAACAGCGAGGTCTCAGGCTGGGGTTTTTTGTGTTATAACAGTGAAGCATAGTCGATGACATTCATTAAGTCGACGGCTAAAGCTTAGCCGACGACTTAATTAATGTCGTCGGCTATGCTTCACTTTTTAATTTTTTTACACTTTATTAACTTTTGCCGACGACTTTTATGCAAGTCGTCGGGTATAGTATGTAAAAATTTTTAAAAGGCATGCCTCATCGGTAAAATTCATCTGTTTCGCAGTAACACCTGTTTATCTAATAGTAGAATAGAAATGAAGCAATCATGCACAAAAACATCCTCATGATCAACCCACACATTTAATTAATTAACAAACATTCATGTTTAACTAAGGCTCATAATCAGAATCATCACTTGAGTTTGGATCGGTGTCGGAGTTAATTTCCTGTAACATGTGCCGCTCCTCGCCACTAGAGTTTTCATTGTCTTCATTTGGATTAACATCAATAAGACTTGCATCCACCCATAAAAGTCAAACCACACTACTGGGTCTCACATTATTTAGGCGAATTGTAGAGGATTCAGGAATACCAATTGTGTTCGGCTCTTGGTATCTGTGGTCTCACCAAGTGTAGCAGCACTGTATATTTTTCTAGGAACAACATAGTTGACTACTTTCCACGCCCCTTTATGCACAAGATCATTTAGATAAAACACTTGTTTTACCGATGTGGCAAAAATAAAATGGTCATCCTCATACCACCTTATAGCAGTATTCACCGAAAAAAGAACTTATTTATCGGTTCTTGTGTTCTCAAGGTTAGTATCAAACCGTGTACACTTAAACAAGTGCACAGTCATGCCCTCCCCATAAATTAGTTCAACCACTGAATGGAGAACACCGTAATAGTCAATGTTATTCTACCCACCATGCACCATTACCCTAGAATTCTGTGTTCTCCATCTGTCGTCTCTATGTTGACATATAAATTGCACGCCATTGACCTTATACATCAAATACACTTTTGAAGTTATCTGTTTCATCGCCAAAAGCCTCAATTCGTGTGACCAGTGTGGGTCACCATCACATTGTACATGGTTCATCTGAAGATAAAAACAACAACCATCAACTCATAATCTTCACATTGATTTATGAATATATAGAAGTAAATCAATTTGAAATACGTACCTAGCCGCCAAAATATTTTGCAAATTCACTATTGTGGTACTCAAGATCACCGGCAACTGCATGGCAGTTTAGATGGATATTTTTCTAGTATTGAACTTCTGGGCAATTTATCAATACCCACCAGTGGGTAATGACTAGCTCATATAGTTCCAAATTGTACGACTTTGGTAATTGTCCATATACTTCAACTTCATTCGAGAGGATAGAAAGATTGAGATGGGGTTCATCTACCGACATAGGTTGTGGAGGGTCCTCCAACGCTCCTAAATACATCTTGGTGTACATTACGCACTCGTGTGCAAGATATGCTTTTCCCTCAAATTTGGGGGAAATATCCTCTCAAATTTGCACATGATAAAAATGATGTCATGTTGCATTTCCCTCAAGTCTGATTTTTTCACTTCTCTAATGCATAACTTCTGAAAGAATCTTGACAACGCTACTAACGGCTTCACCACTTGACGGGGCAGGTATGATCGAATGAAAACAGGAAAGAGACATTGAAGCAGTATATGACAGTCATGATTCTTTAATCCGTATATCTTATTGTCCTAGAAGTTAACACACCGGCCTATATTGCTTGCATAGCCTGAAGGATACCTAATATTACTCATCCATTTAAAAATTTCATTATTCTGGACAAGTTTGACGGTGTAAAGAGTTTGAGGCATTTTTTTCTTCCCTTCTCTTAACCACAAATATTTTCGTATACCCATTCTTTTCAGATCAATGCATGCCTTAGGGCCGTCTTTAGTTTTTCCCTCCCAATTCAGCACTGTGCCCACCACACTTTTGCAGACATTCTTCTCAACGTGCATGACATCTAGGTAGTGCCTGATGGGCACCTTGGACCAGTACGGAAGGTCCCAAAATATGCATTTGTGCGTCCAGAATTTATTCTAGTCAGGTATGGGAGGTATTGCTGCCACTACATCAGGATGATTATTGAGCTGCCCAAAATCATACTCATTCAGCAATTCCAAAATTTCATCCCCCGTCCATCTCCTAGGTTACACACCTGTTTCTACAATCTCATCAAATGCTTCTTTATCCTCCTGAAATAGGTGATCATGTGGAAGCCAACAACGGTGACGCATCTGGACAATCTTCTTGCAATGAGAGCTGCCGCAATCAACAGTCATGCACTATGGACAAGCTCTGTATCCCTTAATAACATTGCTCGACAACATCCCGCAGGCAGGAAAATCACTGATGGTGCCAGCAAACATGGCATGCATATGAAACATCTCATTTTTGTACTTGTCATAAGTATGATGACCAACATTACTTAGGTACTTAAGCTCCTCAATCAAGAGTCTCATATACACATCAAGATACTTTTCTAGATAACCTAGCCCTGGAATTAACATAGTCAGCATATTGTATTCCTTCTTCATGCACATCCTTGAAGGAATGTTGTACGGTACCAAAATAACTGGCCACATACTGTTGCCAAAAGGGTTGAATCCGTCAGATGAGAGCTCGAGTCAAACATTTCAGACCTTTGATGCAAAATGAGAAAATTCCCTAACCATGTGCTTCCAAGCCTCTCCATCAGCAGGGTGTATGAGGGTATCATCGTCAAAAAAATCCCTCTTCGTGTGCCATCTCATAACTTTGGCCATGTGTGTAGACATGAACAACCGTTCCAGCCTATCAATTAGCAAAAAATATCGAAGTACCTTTATAGCTTTCTTATTCCATGCAGGAGTTAACTTATACCTATCGGTGTGACATACCGAACATGCATCTAGGTTTTCAAGATCATTCCCTTCAGCATCTTCACCCCAGAAGAGAACGCAATCATATCTTCATGCATAGATTTTGATATAGGTAAGACCAAGATATCTCAGGATATGTTGCACCTTACGATGAGTTGTAGGCAAACGATGACCAGGGGCAGCGTCGAAGCTGTCAACTCTAGATAAGCATCAACAGCTTTAACAATTTCAAGAACAGTCTTGTTACACCCGTTATACAATGGGGTCTGTTGGAAGGCAATCAGCTTGTTGTACTTGTCAATACCGGTATTGTTGACAGCTCTGGGTAATTTTTAGACTGGCTCAATTAAAAGGAAGCACTCAATGTCGACAGGGATATCTTGTACTTGAGCATATACACCGTTTTCATAAGGAAACACATCGTTGAGAAACCTCGTGATTGGATCATTGGATGTACTGGCCCTCTCAGAAAATTGCCCATGATCATGCTAACCCGTTGATAATGTTTCACCGTGATAAATCCAACATGTGTACTTATCCCAAAACCCATTTTTCTTCAGATGCTCCCATAATATATCAATGGAAAAACGATACAAATCGCTGCGACACTGACATTGCGTACACGGACAATAATAAATAATTGTATTCCCGTTAGCATTACACTTCACATATTCCACAACATTCCACATTCCAACGCCATATCTTCGATCCGATTTTGGAAGGAAAATCAAACTCTTGTCCATCCTCAAAGTTGCTACTGTATATACATAAATTAATATATACATGCACTAATTAAAAATTCAACATTATATCTATAAATCTCATTAACCAACAAATTAATTACATTAATTCTTCTATTCTTAATTACAAATTAACACACACACACATATATATATATATCAATAATTAACATATTTATATACATAATGTCATTGAATTTAACTCAAAATCAACTCAACTCAACTAAAAAACAACTTAAAATCAACATTAATTAATAATCTCAATATCAACATAAATTAGCAACTCAAATTAATTACATTAATTCTTCTATATATTCTTAATTATAAATTAACACACATACATATATATATCAACAATTCACTGAAAATCAACTCAACTCAACTAAAACACAACAATTAACTCAAAATCTTCACATTGATTCATATTTATATATATAATCAACATTAATCAACTATAAATCAACAATATTAACACACATATATACATACATACTTATATGTATAGCGGAAGAGTATCGCGAACTCTTTTTGAACAGCTTCCGATGACACCCACGATTTAAGAGCGTTTTGGGATATTCTGGGCGATTTCTTTTCAAATAATCGAGCTGTTGCCGATATCTGTATAAAAGGAACTATAGCCGATGACTTAATTAAAGTCGTCGGCTATAGTATAGTCAAACTATAGCCGACGATCTATAAAGTCGTCAGGTATAGTTGCACCACTATAGCCGACGACTTAGGGGGTAGCCGTTGGCTATAGTATCATAGCCGACAACTACCACCGTCGTCGGATATAGTTTTGACTATACCCGACGACTTAATTTTGTTGTTGGCTAAAATGCCATATAGTTGACGACTTGAAAAGTTGTCGGCCTGTTATTTCAAAAGTCGTCGGTTATAGCATTATTCTGGTAGTGAATAGTCTTTTTTTAGGTAAATGATAGTCCAAATACGATAGTTTTAGTAAAACTACAATCTATCATTTTAACTGATGGACTCATTAAGTTGATAAAACTAAATCCAAATATATATCTAAATATATAGTTATTTGGTCTACCAAACCCATTTCAAAAAAAAAAAATTGTTTGGTTCTTTAAGGAAAATATATGTTTGATCACATCGATTTACGTCAAATCCAGAATGAATGTGATTTAATTCCATAATATAAATTCTAGTATTCACATTGACCAAAATTTTCTGTAGACTATTTTGATATTGCAATGTATACATTTATTTATAATCAATTCATTTATATAGAAACACTAGTGTGAATATAAGAATTTAGTACAATTCGCCATACTAAAATTGAAATGAAAATATTTGACATAAGTTTGAGTATTTATATATCACATAGTGAACGTTTTATACATAAATAAATAAATTATATTTTATTTTAAAAAAATAACCCTATTTACGGTAATTTGTGATTGAAAAATTAGTAAACCGTACCACGATAGTAGGCATTAGGCAATGTAAAAATATAATATAAGACACATTTGACAATACCCATACAATTGTATGTTACATGTTATGTACGTAATACAAATTTGGATACGTGGAAGTAATAATACGGTTTAAGTAATGAATATAATTCACATCCACATTATTAGTATAAAAAACTATACGTTTATTTTATATATAGCTAATCAAAAGTTTAACCACTAATATTTTATTTCAAACAGTTTGATTGGTTGAAAGGCATTAAGTAATGAATATACTCATAGCATTATAGTAATACCCGACTTTTTAATAATGATAATACCAATAGTATAATAAGATACTGAGTTCAACTAACAATAATTTTTCAGTTTGATTTGTTGAAAGGCATTAAGTAATGAATATACTTATAGCATTATAGTAATACCCGACTTTTTAATAATTATAATACCAATAGTATAATAAGATATTGAGTTCAACTAACAATAATTTTTTTTTTCTGGTAACCTACAAAAAAATGGGGGGGGGGGGAGCATTAGTATTTAATTTAATTTTATTTTATTGTGGTAAATATTTGAGTCAAATCTTATTAATTAACATTTAATGTAAAGGTGTTAAAGAATTTTTCAAGTTTGTGATCTAATTAAGTAGGTCAATAAATATTCACCTCTCCATATGTTTGCCTAGTACGTCCTCAATACGCCACTGACTGAGCGGTTGTTACACTTCTCCATAGATTTGCAAAGTCCTTCTGTGTAGTGTATGTTAGTATTTTTGTGTTAGACGTACATGATCTTAAATTTGTTTGACTCTCACCAGTATTAACTAGTTGTAGGGTCAGGTTCAATGATATCAAAATTACACAAATTTTTACATCATTGATTAGTCATTAAATTACACATTATATTTTATTTTACCGATTATTGTCTTTAATTTCTGTCTGGTTTCTTCTTGGAATATGGGTTTTACTTCAATTATTCTTTTTCCATGCAAATTCTGGGTTTATCTATTTTCCTATTTTACTTCTTCTTCTTCTTCCTTTCTTATTCTTTCATGCGATCTGGGTTTATCTTTTTTTCTCTTCTTTCATTCTCGTGCTCATCACCTTACTATACACCTCCCATACATTACGTCCGTACACCAGTTGATATATACATCGCGTCCATTAGTCAATCAATTCAAAGTTGGTACGGAATAAAAGTAATTTTTGAACTCGGAATTGGCTTTAACATCCCGCTTCAATTCTCAGGGATGTTTAACGGAAAAAGCAGTGTTGTCTTCCTCGAACTCGACGAAGATTTCATGAACACAAAAAAAAAATCTAGCTATTGTAAATGGTTGAGATGTTTAGAAGCTATGAGTGCATAAAATTCTAGCTACTCTAAATGTAAATGATGATCAAGAAAAAAAAAACAAAAAAAAGGTGTTTGGGCCCGATTATTAAAAATAACGCCCAGTTCCAATAAATATTTTATGGGCCGACCACTGCGGCCCAGATCGCTATACCTACCGCGAAAGGAAAAGATTGGTTAGTGCGAGATTTCTGAAAAGAAATGGAAAACACAGATTGACTATGATTTCAAATTTATAATCTTTCTCGGAATCAATTTCCTTGCTTGATGAGGAGGTTATCAAAACCATTATAAATAAGAAAATTCAAGAGAGATTAAGGACATTTACACACATACACAAATTTGCTCTCAGCAAACAAACTCTCTCAACGAGAAACAACCGACATTAATCGCGAGTTTAGGATTTTCAGCAGACAGGGCGTGAAGATTCAAAGGTTTTCTTTGTCAGACAATGGTGATCAAATGAGTGTTCACCAAATAGGGCGTGAAGATTTTGGCGGTTTAAGAAGTCACCCTCTAACTAGTATTCTCAACACTCGCCAAGAAAATTGCTCTGCTTTAATTATGTCAGATATGGTGCACAAGGTATTGATTTTCGTGGCTCAACAGCGAGACAAGAAACTTAAGTCTTGGAATACTTAGGTAAGAAAAACTCATAGAGCGAGGTTGATGCTCTCTTCGCTTCAATGGCTTGAGCCAAGGAATTGAAATCTGAGTTCGAGATGAAATATCTTGGGTAGATATGGTTTTTTCTAGAACTTGAACTAGAACACCGTATTGGTGGAATTTTTATCAATCAATCAGGCCACACGCAGAAAATGGAAAGACACTTTAATCTAGATAAAGCTAAACCTAGTAGTACTCCCATGGTCGTTTGAAGTTTTGATCCTTTGATCTCGATATGAGGACGAACAATTGCTTAACGCAAAAGTACCTTATCTTAGTGCTATGGGAGCTTTGTTGTACTTAGTCCTATGTACTAGATTGGATATCTCATTCGTTGTGAATCTGCTTGCAAGATATAGCGCAGCTCCAACGTACCCGTAGACATTGGACTTTGGACTAGTGTTCAAAATGTTTTTTTTTTCGTTATTTGAAGAATACTACGGATTTGGGTTTGAATAATCCCTACAGAGTGACAAATAATGTAGTATCAGAAAATACATGTGCAGGTTCCCAAGGTTATTATTGACTGGGCACTGAACCTATTCATAGTCAAACTATGAATAAAGCTCTTTTTATCAATCAGTGTCCCATAGATACGCTCTTCGATTACACTGATGCTGAGTTTATCTCTGATCAACCCACGTAAAGGACGTTCCCAGACTGGTTATGTATTTACAATGGAAAATACAGAGATATTGTGAAGAAGTACCAAACAGAATCTTATTGTTACGCCATCTAATCATGTTGAGATTATTGCTTTACACGTGACAATCCGCGTATTCGTTTGGCTTCGTAGTGTTATTTCTCACATTAGATCGACTTGTGGACTGACCGATGATCCTACTATCTTGTTCGAGGACAATGCAACTTGCATTGAAAAAATGAAATTAGTATTCATAAAAGGTGACAACACCAAGCATATTTCGCCATAGTTTTTTCTTTTATAATCAACAACAACATACTTTGCAACATTGTTATCACGCAAATAAGCTTAGAGAAAAACTTAGCATACTTGTTTACCAAGGCATTGTCTAAGTCCACTTTCGAGAAGCATGTACGGAGCATTAATATGTGTCGTTTATCAGAGATACTACGATCCACTATCAATAGAGAAGCCAACTTTAGGGGGACCTAGATGTCAAGAGGTGCCATGTTTGTTTGAAGTGAATGACGTGTTGTACTATTTTCCTTAGATCAAATTTTTGTTCTTTTCTCCTATACATAGGTTTTTGATTTTCTCGACAAAGTTTTTGATGAGGCAACTAAAAAGTGTTAGAAGAGCATATACTATCAAGACTACACGATGATGAACATTTCAGATACCATAAGAGGGAGTGTTAAAATACGTTGTGATATTATGTGTTTATCCTGACCGTAAATCTAGATAGATAGATAGATATATTAACATATTATGGCATAGGATATATTTTATTGTTGTACATTAAATAATAGTTTACCTAATCTTACATAAATTCTCACAGATTCCTATATAAAAGGTTATATTCAATGAATAAAAAGAATTCTCTCCTTATTTTCCACGACTATTCCAACAGCACAAGACTTTACTTAATTTGTATGTTTTAAAACGCAAAACACGTTGCATCGAAGAGATGGATTCTGCTTTCAGATGATATGACCAATTACCCTATTATCAAAATAATGGGTTTAATTATGTATTGGGGTAATGTACGTGTAAACATGCTAGCGAAGAATCACTCACAAATTCAGTCAGGCATGGCATCACATCCTAAATATATTATATAATTCGATCTTCTGGAAAGACAAAATCTACTTTTTAAAAAAAAACTAGCCACTAAAGAAAGATTAATCCAGACAGAAATATCTATTAAAAACTATCGCTACTCGTTACATAATGAAGCAATCAAACTGGTTTTGTTTACCAAGAAGAACTCCCTAGCCTGGTCTGAAAGAAGAAAGCCTGAGAAAGTCATGGAGTCCGTCCACCAAACCATGCTCAACAAGGAAGACGTTAAGCTTCACATAGCCATGTTCCCATGGTTAGGATTTGGTCACATGATCCCGTACCTCGAGCTCGCCAAGCTTTTTGCTAAAAAGGATCACAAAATATCATTCATATCCACTCCAAGAAACATCGACCGCCTCCCTGCTATCCCGCCAAACCTCTCTGCCCTCATCACCTTTGTGAAGGTTCCACTGCCCAACCACCCGAACCTTCCAGAAGGTGCCGAAGCCACCTCCGACCTACCCGAACATGAAGTCGTTTATCTCAAGCTCGCGTACGATTCTATGTCCCATTCCATCCGCCAACTTCTCACATCTTTAAACCCCGATTGGCTTCTCCACGATTTCGCGCCTTACTGGCTTCCGGAGATAACCCGAAACCTCGGAATCCCTACGGCCTTCTTCAGCATTTTTCTCGCGGCTTGCGTCACTTTTATTGGGACCACCTCCCCCGATGTACCTTCCGACGACCGTAAGCTACCGGAGGATTACGTAGTCTCGCCCAAGTGGGTCCCATTTCCGTCCACCGTGGCCATGCGGATGTTCGAGGTTCGTCGGGTATTCAACCGAGTCGTCGGAGACGACACCAACGTTTCGGACTTTTATCGGATACTGGAGGCGGCGAGTGGCTGCGACGTGATTGCTGTGAGGAGCTGTGCCGAGTTCGAGCCGGAATGGTTGAGCCTTCTAGGACGTGTGCATGGGAAACAGGCCCTACCTGTCGGTCTTCTATGCCCAGCGCTTAACAACGATCACGACGACACCTGGCAGTCGATAAAGGACTGGTTTGACCAGCAGACTAAGAGCACGGTGGTGTACGTAGCATTCGGAACGGAGGCGATGCCGAGTCAAGAGGAAGCGATTGAAATAGCCCTGGGTTTGGAGAAGTCGGGCTTTCCATTCTTTTGGGTGTTGAGGGCGAAAATCGGCGCGGAAGCCGTAAAGTTACCGGAGGGTTTCGAAGAGCGAAACCGAGGGCGGGGAGTGGTGTACAGAGGTTGGGCTCCACAGTTGAAAATACTTGGCCACGACTCGTTCGGTGTGTTTTTGAGTCACTCGGGTTGGAGCTCCGTGGTGGAGGCTTTAAATTACGGGAGGCCGCTGGTGTTGCTGCCTATGGATAATGACCAGGGACTTAATGCCAAGTTTTTCACAGAGAAGAGCGTCGGGTATGAGCTGCCGAGGGACGAAGAAGACGGCTCGTTTACGAGTGAGGCGGTGGCGGAGGCGCTGAGGATGGTGATAGAGAAGGAGGAGGGGAAGGTTTACAGGGACAAGGCCAAGGAGTTGAAGTCGTTATTTGGAGACAGGGTGAGGCAGGACGTGTACGTGGATAAATTCTTGGAGTACCTTAGTACACACCACCGACGTCGTTAATTGACATAAAGGGTTGCTATGCATGCATGTACGATTGTACGTACTTAATTGATGGTTGACGTACGTTAAAACTCTTCTTCTCCGGCCTTCATCATTTCTGTTTATGAAGAAATAAAATCATCCATTCAGATCAACTGCTGTTAAGAATTCCATCTACTCTTCTTTGTAAAAAAAATATTTCATCTACATAAGTGGATTCTCTTTGTGAGTGTGTAAAACTGTGTTTGTCGTTTTGTACGCTCTTGTGTATTTCATAGTTAAAAAAACGTTATCATCTGATTAAAGTCAGGTCCCGATGGTGAGATAATGTTTTCGATCCATATTCGAAGAGATCGAATGATTAAATGCAAGTGATTGAAACAGTGACATATTTTATGCGCTCCATCTAACTTAAAGTTCTCATCGATGGCGAAAATACGTTTAATTGCAAAATAATGATAATTAATTTGGTTCTTTTCATACTTGTGAAGCCATATTAAAGGTGTTTTCTTAGAAATTAATTTGCCTAACCTAACCCCTCTGTGGCAAAGTAGAGAAAAGCAAAAAAGGGTCTAGGGTTTCAGACTGTGGTAATTAAGGAAGCTCGTCCGGCGGCTCGCCTCCCTGTGCCAGCCTCTGGTCGAGCCGCGGCGTCGCGATTATTGTCGGACGGGCGAGGTCGTTCCACCGTGGAGGGTGACCGGAATAAACAGCTCAGGTCTTTACGGGCAGCAGGGGTGTTGTGGCCGGATTTCGACGAGAGGTTTTGGGATCTGGCAAGCTTTTGTCGGTCGGCGTTCGGGCTTGGAGTATGAGCGGCCGCCGACGGTATGGAAGCGGTACTGCTCGGATTTTGCGAGATCTGCCTCGAGAGATCTTTGCGGGTCCTGGGGGTACTAAAGAGCAAGGAATGAAATATCCATAATATCTTCGATATTTCCGCGATATTTCCGTATTTTGGACTTCCTGATATTAATTATACATATCAATATCTTTTGTCCGATATTTATAGAAATATTCGATATTTTCCGATATATCGCCGAAATCCTCGACATTTTCGAATTTATCCGATATTTTGATTTTACATATATGTTGATCGCACTAAATCAAAAGCACAAAATCCTCCACGCTAATAATCCAAAAGCCCAATCAAATAAACTCTATAAATAATCTACAAAACACAATTTACAAGTTTCAAAACACATATTAATCATATAAGAATCTCATAAAGTTCAAATACAAATTTTCATGTATTTATCTCAATTTCCGTCGATTTTTTATTGAATCGATATTTCATCGATATTTCCGTCGAAATATCCGTATTTTAGACAGTCGATATATCTTCGATATTCGATATTTTACTCCTTGCTAAAGAGGTACGGTGTTGGGTCGGGTCGGATCGGATCGGTCCACAGTGGACAGCGTAAATCCAGCGTCGGTGCTTCTCCCGGAGGACCGCAGATTCGGGTCAAAACTTTTCTCTGGGGTTGCTGCTGTTTGCTGGGCTTGGGCATAGATGGGCCTAGGGGTAGCTTAGGCCTAAGTAGTGTTCGGTTTTTATAGGGTTCCTTTTTTCAATTTTTGTTTTGTTTTGTTGTGTGTTTGTGGAGATGTTGACTGTTGAGATGTTGAGAGAGGTTGGAGCTTGATCAAGAAGGGTAGCACCAAATTTAATTTTTTTAGCCTAGAGGATTTTGACCCTTGATCGCCTTACTAGTTAGTAGCTCCCCTTTGTCGAGCTGCTTGTGTTGGGCTGAAACATTAGTGTGGTTTATTATAGACAGTAGTTTTTATCATGCCGACTATAAGTCAATTCCTTGTAAATTACCAATTTATAATGATATTCTATCACTTCACCGAAAAAACAAACATATTAAAGGTCCTCTGGATAGTAAGCAAGATAACGCAATACGTACGTACGTATGCCAATGCTTCATGCATGTAATTGTTGTCGCATTTTGCCGTCATGATCAATTTGGAACGCAGAGTGATACATAGCCCCTCTTATTTTTATAACTTTAGATCATCTCCAACAATGAAGGTTCTATACCTTATAATAGAACCTTGTAAAATTACTATTCACTATAGGATCTTCTCATCTCCAACAATGAAAGTTCTATACCTCATAATAAGACTCATCTTCTTCTCTCCAACCATGAGTCTTATACCTTATACCTTAAAACTTATAATCTTTATTATATATTTATTTTAATATTAAAAAATATATATTGTATTCTATAATAATTTTTCAAACTATTTTAATTTAAAATAAGCTATATATTATTGAATTTTTTAATTAAAAATTATTAATTAGGGCCGTAGATATAACATCTAACCGATAATTGAGATGTGATTTTCGGTGTCACGTGTCATAATATGATTGGTCGTCGAGATTGTACCGTCTATCTTATCTGTCACATGTCGATCACTGAACCATCTCCATTTTCTTTATAAACGGAGCTCTCATTCCTTCATCCTCACCAATTCACAAACACTCCTCCTCCACAATCAAAATTGTGGTTTCTAAGTTTTGTACTCATACTTTGAGTTTATTTCAGCTATGCTCAATATGTTCAGGAAACTACTGAAGAAGGATGAAGAAGATAGTGGCTCAAGAAATCACGAGGATGATCTTATGATGACTTCAGCTGCCTCACACTTGCAGAGGATGAATGAAGAAAACTCACAGTGGGGTGGTTCTTCTGAAGGTCGAGCGTACATTGAAAGAGACTTAGGCGTATCTTGAAACATACTAAAAGCAACAATACATTAATTAAAATGACTTCAACAGTATTTCATAACCATGACGTATCTTGAACCGGCGTATCCTAAGTTAGGGGGTCGAAATAATTTTTCTTTTTATATTTTATCTTCATTCTCGTCGTGAACGATCCAATTTATTATATAAAGAAAATAGTTGAAATGATTACTTAAATTTGTCACGATCGACATTTTGATTACTGAATTGTACAAAATATCAAAAAAGTGACTGAATGTTAACTTTATTTATCAATTTGATCACTTTGCCAATTGAACATGATGACTAAAATAATAGAAAAAGTAAAATTTCAATAACGTTTTTGATATTTCCAGTGACTATTTTGATATATTCTAAATTTCAATGATTATTATAATCATTTACCCCATTATATATGTCCCTTATGAAAAAGTTAAATCCTCTGTTGCAAGATAAGGAATAAGAAAAAAGATTATCAACGATCGTCCATTATATTCAGGTATTAGAGTATATATGTGCATCTTCACAGTTCACGTACACTTTTCCAACAAACTTTCTCACTGATATATTCTCTATGGAAACGAAAGCACATGTTGATGAAATCTTGTTTCTCATTTAAAGTTCATTGTAGATGAAGTTATACACTTATGTGACTTGATCATCGATCATTAGCAAGATTTAGATTCGTCCTTAGCAACGTCAAAGAGATCGAGAAATCTAAAAATGTCGTTGTTGCTGAACAAGTTCTAATTTTTCCTCTTCAATAGATGAGTACTGTGAGAGTAGATTTCGATCTCCCTCTAGCTTGAATCCTCGTGAACCTGCAAAACAAGTCAGAGCACGGTGTGGTACCGTGCTTAGATCTTCGAATTCCGATGCTTGAGTCAGTAACTTGCTCAAGAATCAAAGAGTAATTAGGGCAGAATAATATTACCTCAAGCCATGACGGAATGGTCTATATATAGATATCGTACTACGTCTAACCATAGTCTTTCCTTGAGTCAGACTACTTTACTTTCGGAGAGGAATAATCCATTAAGGAATGGATCTCCGTATCGTGGGCCAATCACACCTCATGATTGCCACAGGCCCTTTGGTGTAACCCCTTTAGGATTCATACATTCTTACTTATTTCCTAAAGGATTTTGTCAATCCCTCGATCTCCGCACTGTACCTTGAGATTGTCACACCATCATACGAACATTTGAGAGGCTTCCACAACGTTCTAAATACATCGAGAATCTTCTAGATAGTTGATTTTCACACAGAACCCTAACTGTACAAACCCAAACCTAATGATCTAAATATCAGACCTATATCATTGTTGGACCTTGAGGGCCCAAAACCCTCAAGCTCTCTGTGGCCAAAACTAACTCCCACAAATACTCACACAGTAGTATAAAGTCCGACATGTGTCAACTTTGTGCTGTTGTCACTAGACTTCTGCACTTTAGAATTTAAAAATCCCCTAAGCTTTTCCATCAACTCCTCGCACGAAAACTGAAGAGCTCTTCTATTTTCGACATAACTTTTCTGCTGTTAGAGCTCTTCATCATTACCACTACTTCCCAACAGTCACGCCCTTACCCAAAATTCAACCCATTTCAAATTCATTTCTCTTCCTAAGAATCCGAAAAAACATATCTTCCCTAATGGATACCTCTCTTCATCCACACCCTTTACTCTATATAAATCAATCTCCTAAATTTTTTCATTTTTTCATTTTCCCAATCTTACTAAGCCCTTTCGCAAGAACCCAGAAATCCCTACTAACCCAGAACCTTCAAACTCTCAAACTTCAGAAAGAAAACAAAAAACCCAGAACTTTCCAATGGCTTCTCCGAAAAACACCTCCAACAACTCACTTCTAAGCTCAGATGAGGTTGTCGAACACATCATCATGCCTCTTCGTCACACCACAGCCAAATGTGAGATTGACAAATCCAAGCCTCTCGCTAACTCCATTCCTCTCCACAAGGTGCCACTGTGTTAGGGCCAACCATTACAAAATTGATAATACACAACGTTACCTAGACAACGGTTTGCTCAAAAATCATTGTGATAGTTTTTTCTACAACGGTTTACTTTAATATGTTATCTATATAAAGCAAAAGTGTTGGTACTCTATTCATGTTCGATCACAGCTCCACAACATTGACTAAAACCATTGTCTATGGAATAACAAGCAGTTGGCACTTGTATACATTTCATGACTACATGCCTACGTACATGCATGCAATATGTTAATCGATTATCTATAAACATGGGATAATAATCCCAGGGACTTTAAACTTAGTCCCAGACCTCATCAAAATGAATAGCATTCCCATAAGAAGATGAAATCGAAGCCCAACAAAGACAAAAAATGATTTATAAAAAAATAAAAACTGGAGAAAACTAAATAAATTTGATATATATAAACTTAAATTCCACGTCCCCTTAAACTCTCTTGGCAGTTTTTTAGGTGTTGGTAAGCCAAATATGCACGATCAAATCAGTTATCAAGGACTTTGTTTCGTATAAAAAATGGACGATCTTAGTAACTCATATGGTGTTGAGACCCAACGATCAAACAGGTGAATTTTCTTGTCGATCGATCAATTTTGATCATTGGATAATTGTTTTTTGACATGCTTGAGAGTTTGTTATATTGTTTTGGAGGCAGGGTTATTGAACAATTGATTCTAGAGGTGATTATAATGTTTAGTGGTGAAGATCAATAATCGAAGTTGTCTAGAATCGGATGGTGTATAACAAAATCTTTTGCAACTTGATGGGCCCCTCGACACTGGAATTAGATAAGAATTCCAAAGTCTCAATCATTTCCCGTTCGTTAATCTTCTTCTTTTTGTTTGTTTAGAGTAGATAATTTCCTATTCATTTTTGGAAAAATTGTAGTTTCTTCCTCTCTTCTACAATACTAATCAACTATGACCCTCACTGGTTTTGTTGAATTTGGTTTTATCTGTGCATGTAGTTTCTTCTTTAATAAAGCTTATGTTGCAGAGTAATGAGAGTATAAAGCTAGGCCGCACTTGATGATTTTATTTCCTTCGATTTGATTGGTTCATGTTTTGAGATTAATATAAGGAGATCTCCTTGATATTCATATAGGAAACTTTAGAGCTCTTTGTTTCTCTATGTAGCAGATTGCAAGTTGAAAAGTCAATGTTTGAGTTTATATGGGCAAGACATGAAATACCATAAACTCTTGATCGGAGGTTCAGATGGCTAGTTGATATGCATGCATGTAGTACAGTTATCTCAATGTCTGATGCTTTGTAGTTATAGTTTGTTCTATATGATGTATAGAAGTGTGTATAATGCATTTGACTGTGTAAGATCACATTCTCAGTTTGGATATATATATAAAAAGGATTTGGTATGAATGATTCGAGGTTTTCTTTCGATTTTCTATGAATGGTTCAAGGTTGGATGATGAAATCAGCAAGGTGTACTGTTGTATAAGTTTTTATTTGCAATTTTTTTTGTTGCATACATCATCAAAAGATAACTGCTTAATATAAAACTCTTTGTTGGTTTGCCCATTCTACGACGGTGTCTAAAGAGATTGTTGTGTAAGCAAGGAAATAAACAACAATATTTTACTACAACCATTGTATAAGGACACTTTGTATAACGAAATATCACCATTGTATATGTGACATGTAATAGACAACAGTCACTTAAACGACGAATTTATTTTTTAATACATAATGGTTTTGCACCTTTATCTATGTGCTATTTGGTAGTAGCGACCATAATTATGTACCTATTATGCTCCTAACTTTATGCTTATAGCTTGTTTTTTTTATGAATAAAGCATTGTTCTTATGACGTTTCCTGTTCTTGCTAGGAAATGTAGAGTTGGCTCAGAAATGCATTAAATATATAGAATCAGATACTTATAGGAGAAGACATATACATTTCCGAGGTTATGAGAGAATTTGGAGAAACTTTGGGAAAATGACTAAATAGCTTCACCGGAAGTCGCTGGAAGTTGCTCGGAATCCGCCAAAATTTGCCACAGCAGGCCGACCAACACATGAAGTCCAGCCCAATGGGGGCCCATTCAGCCAATTTATGCTTACCAATCTGATTTGGAGAGAAAGAGAAGAAGTTGGACCACATGATGTCACTAATTTGGAGTTTAGCCTTCCAAGGCCTAAAATAGTGGATCATGATCTCCCTAATTCAAAGCTAACCCTTAGATCTTCCACCTCCTCTTTTATTACCATGCTAGGGTTGAAATAGAGCCTCCCAACTCAGCCAAATTCGAGCTCCCCTCTCACCCACACACACTACACTTAATTTCACTCATTTTCCATGTTTTGAGCCCCTTTTCTCTCTAGTTTTCTCTCTTGCTTCTCTCTAGGGTTCTTAGTTGAGTTATCTAGAGAGAATCTAGATTTCTCTTCCTCTAATCTTCTGTTCCAACCCTTTACAAATCCATGAGATCTAGCCTTGCAAGTGTTGGCCAAACTTCTTCCACTTTCCCTCATCACCATCTCTCACTTCCTCTTCTCATCTTTGCCTCCAAGGTTTGGTAAGATTTATAGAGTTCAAAGAGGTGAGAAGTAATCCCTCTTCTCCTTTGCTTCTTGGGGTCTTAGAGGTCTTCCTTACCTCCTCTACAAGCTTTGGTGCATTTTTGGAGCAAGAGGTGAAGAAGGAACTTGAAGAAGCTTGGAGGCTTTTTCTTAAGGGACTCTTCAGTTATTTCTTGCACTTATTGTCTATTATCTTTGTATCTAAACTTGATTGTAGTTATGAGTAGTTAGTAGTATATTTGGGAGGCTAAGGTTAGAACCCTAGCCATGTGATGAACAAATTATGTCTTGGGTTGTGTATGACTTTGATTTTAGGGTATGTTATGCAATTTTGTGTGGTGAATGAGTTTGTTGTGTGATTGTGGATGTTTATATGTTTTAGCTCATTATATAAGTTTCTAATATGAATGTGTTGACCCTAGCTAAGTTGATGTATGTGTTCATGGAACTAAAAATGACCCTTGAATAAACTAGCTACTCACTTAAGGATAGATGAGCATATAAACATGATTATGGTATTATCTAAGGAATTTACTTTGAGATTTGGTTCTCTAGCATCTAGCATGGACTAGAGCTTCTTTGAATCTCAATAGACTTGAAGGACTCTAGTTAAGCACATATTGATTTGAAAAGGTTATTGTTCCAAATCGTAGAATCTCTTGGCTCGTAACTCACTAGGTGCGAGTTGAGGGATTCACATAGACTACTCTTAGATTCTCCAATCGAGATTTTAGAGGGGAACCTTTCCACATCTATCACACGATGTGTTTGTTTAGTTCACAACGTGACATACGATTGAGATATAAGCTCAAAATGGCTCATGTCTTGGTCTCGATTCACGAAACACTTCAATGTTGGGCTTTAAGTCGTCTAGTGTCTGAAATGACCTAGGAACTTGAGTTCAAAACCAAACGTGACTCAAAAGGTCACGATTTGGATATCCATTTGTGTGAACAAACTTTAATCCAATATATAAACCGGGACATTATTTGATGCATCATATGGTTAGTAGGACTTCCTCGTATATAAACCGACCATCTTTTCTTATTAAATTTGTTTACTATCTTTGTGTTTGCATTTTAGTGTAATAACCAGCCAATCAACTCATATAATCACTAACCATAATTTATGTCATCATCCCTCGCAATGCTAAGTCTCCAAAGGACTT
Organism: Geum urbanum; assembly: GCA_946800695.1. Classification (NCBI taxonomy): domain Eukaryota; kingdom Viridiplantae; phylum Streptophyta; class Magnoliopsida; order Rosales; family Rosaceae; genus Geum; species Geum urbanum. The sequence continues at coordinate 25,792,203 of OX327000.1, forward strand.
AGTAGTGTGAGATACACACTTCCATCGTTTCTTTTAGTTTTTGTTCAAGTTAGTGTCTAGTTATCCTTAGTCTTAGTGCTTTTTGTTCCGAGTTAAGGAGTTATAGTGCTTAATTCTCGTGGGTTCGACACTCGACTACCTTTATAAATACTATAACTTGACCTCGTACACTTGCAAGTAAAGAACTCTTTGTACTTATGAGTTAGTCAATAGTTCATAAATTTAAGGGGGTACGAAATCCTTCAGTACACTGCCAATTGTAATGCGTTCTTCTGCTGCACTACATGCTCCTTCTGACTAAGCCATGGAACCACCCTAGAAGACCGATTAAGGCCCTCCCTCGCCCACCACTTTCAAGGTGGACGAGTTCGAAATAAACCAACCCCTCATTTTTTCTGTAGATGCCAATCCAACCAATCCAACTCTCTGACCCTGGTCCACTAAAGCCACCGGCTGCAAAAGATCCCGCGAAGAGTTATTTCCTTCCATCATCAATGTCGACTCTGACGAGACTTTGGCGACCTTCATTCAAACCTTCCACCAAGGGAACATCGATGACTTTTGGTTCGCCTTCACCTTCAACGAGGCGAATGTATCAGAGCTGAAGAAAGTACATGGTCCGGGTCTGCTGTTCCACCCGTTCCAGGTTGTCTATGGTCAGACATTTTCGATCCTGACCTTCATATGCATTGCTCTATAGAATAATGGTGTCCTGACTCCTTTCGTATTTTCTTGTGCATCAATCGCCTCAACCAGTGGTTCGACTGCCGCATGGCTCTCCCTGAGTTTCGGGTGTTCTTTCAGATCAAACCCACTCCTCTAAACCAATTTTACCTGAGCCACCGGGTGATGTACGTGAAGGAGTCCCTTCTGCTCAATCCCACTTACTCTCCAAAGGACTGGAAGAAGACTCTCGTCCTCATTTTTGGGGATTGGGAAAAACTCGGCTGAGAAGCTGGTTGCAAGGTGCCCACCATTATCAACTTCGTTAAGCCCACCGAGGAGGTTGTGTACCCCGTTGACTTCTATCGCGATGAGGTGCACGATGCCCTCAAGATCTCCTCCAAGCACCACCAGGTTTAATGGTTATGAAGTTGCAAGCGGCTTTCACCTAGAGGCCTAGAGGGAGTCATTCCTCTAGATTATAAAGATCGTACCATGGTCTTCGAGGTCCTCAGGGTTTCGAAGGTCCATCGCGAGGGAGCATCCACTCCTAAGCCTGTCAATATCCCTGATCTAACTGAGATATGGGAAGTTCCCAAGCCTAAGGCGCAATGACACTTGGTTAAATCCTCCAAACTAGAGAACAAGAAAGGGAAGACTTTGACCTCAATTGAGGACCCTATGGAGGTCTCCCTCCCAGATGAGAGCAGAAAAATTGAGATGCCTCCCTCTCCTCCTTGAGATGAACTGCCACCACAATCACCCCAAGGAAGAAAGTCTGCATTAAAGCCCCTGGGTCGTCAAAGCAAGTAGCATTCTCTGTTGGTAAGCCATCGTGGTAGAAATCCTGCTTTTCTGTAATTTCACCTTTAAATTTTATAGAATGTGATTTTGCTGTGAATGGAATTGGTGATATAAATGTTCTATATATATCGTACGTTTACTCTACAGGCCTGAACGTAGAAGTAGTTAAGGGCTCTGAGCCCCACCTCCCCCGTGTATATTTCAAGCACAGGGACAATGAGCATCAGTTCGTCGTCAACCCTCCCCAAGATTTAACTGAACAAGAGGTCGAGAAGCACACGTGCGGTGTCCATCTCTTTGTCATCGAAAGAACTCCCTCTCTAACCTCTGATCTGGAATGAACAAGTTAGACGTTGCGGCGGTGACCTTGGCAGCTAGTATGCTCGAGCAGGACCACGAGGATCTAACCTCCTTTGACCTCCCTGACCTAGTCACCATGTCATGTACCTCTATGTATTGAGTAAGTTTTACCTTCTTGCTTCTTCCTACTTTACCCGTACAATCCATCTTATATTTTCCTTAACTAATGTCATTCTTGTAGGCTGCTGCAACCCTTATAGTGGCCCTAGGAACCTTATCAAGCCGTGTGCAAGATTTCGAAGGCAAGGCTGCCACAATCGAGGAGGAGGCGACGAACCTAATGGAGAAAGTCTTCGTGTTAGAGGAACACATTGTTAGTTATGGCAAGGCCTAGGAGCTGGCAACCCTTCAGCTGGATGTCAAGGATCGTGCTCTTGAGGAAGAGAAAATCTTGCACCAAGCTGAGGTGGCCAACCGGAAGGATGATCTAGCCAAGGCCCAGCTCGAACACAGCTTGACGGTCCATGCTGCTAAGGAAAAGATCAAGGAGAGGATGAGGGATTTTCAAGAGGAGCATGCAAAGGAGATTGCTACTCTTAAGGAATCTCATGAGCTCGAGCTGGAGAGCCAGATGGTGGATTTAGAGAAAGAGAGACGGGAGCTCATCAATATCTATAACCCCGCAACCTCTGATGATGAGTGAAGCCCCCTTCCTGTCTCTAGTGGTGTATTATGTAATAGCTTAGGACCCCCCTTATCGAACAATATTGTATTTATAATTTTTTGTCTATTTTTTTCCTTTGAACTAAATTATGTAACATATTCAATCGTTTAACTTAGGCACTATCATTCTGGTTTATACACTTTCTCATTCACCGTGCTTATTCCAACCTTGGGGGTTTGTCTCTGGGTGATTATGGCATTAGTACGACTTTTGAACCCCCCCCCCCCCCCACCTTCATACAAATTTTCTCACGGATAAGGCTTAAGGAAAGCCTCCGTCACCTTGAGGTCTCCAAAGGATGCTCGCGATTTTGAGATTGTCCTTTATCAAAAGACTTGCATGCTCAGTCTTAGCCTTGTACAAAGGACTATCGTTCTCTATAACCTTCCCTCAACAAGGTTTTTTTCTTCTAAAGCAATACCAACCTCGAGGAACACCTTATGCTATCACCAAGACCACATGAGGCCTACCCCCAGATCTCAAAAAAACCTGTCTCGAGTACGTGTTGTGGTAGGGTCCCCTACTTTCTTATGTCAATCGTTCTTGGTTTATCCCAAAAGGGTGTCACCGTATGAGTACGCTTGGGACTTCAATGCCCAAAGTGCCTAAATTAGGCTAAGCTTTCCTCTAGATGGGTACTGTGGGAGAAGGAACTTCAGGGTTCAAACTTGGCACTAAGGAATGTAGTTAAAGATCGAATGTGGAACAAGGACATTGGCAATTAAGTCTTTGAAAAGTCTCTCGAAGATCCCTGTAGGTTTCGGAAGAGAAGATCGAGGTTTGAGCTTCGAACCTTAATGAAGAACCTCAAAAATCGAAGTAAGTCTCAAACTTTGAGTAGCGATGATCCATAGCAAGATTATTGGGCTGGGACCATAGATTAAGTTCCAAAGGCCCAGGGTATGGTTCAGATATGTCCAAAGGGAGGCCACGAACCCAAAGAAACCCAAAATGAGGGTCGTGGGGTGAGTGAAGCGTGATCCTAGGGACATGCCATTGAAATAATAGATGGTTGATAGACATAGCCTAGCTGCGAGGATCGAATCTCGGTGCAGGAACTTTGAAGTCCAGCAACTACGTTAATGGACATAGTGGCTTCTATTTTGGTGGATTTCCGATGGTATAAATACATGAAATTGGTGAGTTTTTTAGTTGGAATTATACATATACACGCTTCCATTGAACTCTCACTTACTTGAGCATCAGAGAGTCATTTGCAGATACCCCCCCTCCCCCCATCGTTCAAATGAAATTCGGCCATCGCACCATCATCTTTGAGTTGTCATCAAAGGGGATATCAGTTTGATCGTTGGAGAAAACTATGTGGAGCTTTGTATCACGACTGACTTTTTCATGCTCCCAAGAGTTGGTGCTGTCTATGGGAAACGATGGTGAACGATATCCTAGACAACGACGATGAGGTGTTTCACCACAACAATTGAAACCGAGCTAAAGATGAACTAGAAGATGGCAAAATTGATGAAAGAGCTAAAAGAAGGCGAAGAGAGAAGATACCTATCTTCGAAGTCGGGTGAGCAAATGGTTTGAGTTTGACACGGCCGAGAAGTTCAAATTGAGAGAAGACTCCTCTTCTAGGGATTCCTTCTCTTAAGAGAGGACTCCTCGTCTAGGGTTTCCTTCTCGAAACCTAACTTGAGAGAGGACTCCTCGTCTAGGGATTCCTTCTCGAAGTTCAACTTGAGAGAAGACTCCTTGTGTAGGGATTCATTCTCGAAGTTTAACTTCAAAAAGGACTCCTCGTCTAGGGTGTCCTTCTCAAAGTTCATAAGATCGAGTAATGGTTTCGAATTTGTTTTGAACTTCGAAAGTGTCAGGTTCGAACATGTGTTTCGAAGGTGAGTAAAGTTATTGAAAAAAATAACTTTTTACTGTGAAAGTTTCAGAATAGGAAAGATAGACTAAAGTAAGCAGTTTGACAAAATTAGATGCTCAAAAGCGTTACCTAAAAAGGGCCAAGAAAAATTGTTTAAGTTATATAACCAAATGAGTCAAAGTTAAAGACTAAGTAAAGAAAAATAAGCCTAAGGCTCATCGGAACTTTCCGGGAACTCAATGGTTAGGGTAGCCAGGGCAGACGGGACACCAGCTGAGGTAGGTACGATGGCTGAGCTGGATGAAGGATCTTGGGGCTTAAGAGAATCCACGGCATCGAGAATCTGCTTAGGAGCTTCGAGAGGATCCACAACATCGACAACCTTCTCAGGAACTTCAAGCTGCTCGATGATGGTGCTGAGAGGAGATACCTCGATTACTAGAGCAGCTGCAGTAGTGTCAGCATGGGAGATGTGAGTTGTAGACTTGCCTTAACCTGGAAGGGACCCAAAAAGGGGCTCGTACTTGTACTTGCACCCAAATTTTTCGTAGACTTCACTAGGGTTGACAAAAAGGCGGTCCTCTGGAGTAGTAAGACCTTGGTTCCATCTAATTCGAAAGTATTAGGCGGAAGCGTACTTGATCAGGCGTTGACTGGCAGTGGCCTCATTATCCCAAGCATGCATGGCATCCTCGAGGTCAGTCTCTAGCTCCTCGTTTTTGACCCGAGTTGCTTTCAAGTCTTCTTGCAAGTCTGCGACCTGAACTTCCATCACTTCGACCGTCACCTTTTTAAGTTTGAGTTTAGTCTCGATTCGGGTAACTTTTGTCTTGGTGTCTACAACCGGTTTCTCAAGTAGGGCAAGGGAATCTTAAAGTTCCTACTTTGTTTGGGTGGCCTTTCGAAGCTTCTCCTCGGCGTCAGCAAGCTTCGAGGAGATTTCTCCCTTCTCTGTAGAAGCTAAGTCAAGCTTCACCTAGAGGTTTACATTGAGTAGGTCCATCTCTTTGAAGCAAGCTTCGGTGTTGGGCACCCCCTGAAGGACAAAAGTCATCGTTAGTGGCTGGTCAATACGAATAAAAGATGATAGCATCATCATTCATCAACATCATTAATTTCTAAAATTTAATTATTCATCATCAACCTCATAAACCAAAATAGGACTTAAATATCATTATCAATCAACATTAACATAAAACAACATCAATCATCAATTAATCAACATCAACAAACCTATAAATCTATTCACATCTTAAACATAATCAAAACATCACAAACCTATAAACCAAAACATCACAAACAGTTTATTAATTGTAATTGAGAGAGAGAGAAAGAGAGAGAGAGAGTTACTGAAATCTAGGTTAAGGAGAGAGAGGTGGTTGGTTGGCTTGTTGGGCGGATAACGGAGGTAGGCTTCAGTAGTGGGCGGCGGCTTTGGGTATTTAGGTTTTTAAGGTTTTTAGAGTTTAGGGTTTTAAGGTTTAGGAGGAGGAGAGGAGAGAGAGGTGGCGGGTTGCTCTGTTGTGGGTGATCGATTCTGGGCGGTGGCGGCGGAGAGAGATTTTTAGGGTGAGAGAAATGGCTTGGGCTGCCCCCGTTCTTGGGTTGAAATATGATACTATAGCTGATGACTTAAATGGAATTTTTTTGGCTATAGTATAGCCGACAATGGTTTGTATGAACATCGTCAGCTATAGTATAACCGACGTCGTGTTGTGAGAATGTTGTCGGCTATAGTGTAACTGATAAGATATGGTAAAAATGGTCGGGTATAGTGACTATGGCCGACAAGTCTTTCCAATCTCATCGGGTATACCCTAAACATAATTTGAAAAATTAGCCTCGATCATGCGAAAATACAATTCACACAAATACTTGTTTAAGTAATTTTGGAAGATAATCACAATCCTCGCTAGATTAAGAAGTGCATAAATAGTTAACAAAATTATAATCATCACCATTCAAAAAACACGTAAATTTAACACATTCATTTTTAACTAATCAAGGCTCATAATCAAAATCATCGCTTGAGCCTAATTAGGTGTCTGAGTTAATTTTTTGTAATATGTGCCGCTCCTCTTGACCAGAGTCTTCTTTGTCTTCATTTGGATTAATATCAATAAGACTTACATATGCTCGAGGAAGTCGAACCACACTACCCGGACTCACATTGTTAAGGCAAATTGTTGAAAATTCAGGAATATCAATTGCGTTATGCTCTTGGTCTACAGTAACTTCTTCATTATCTGTGGACTCACCAAGTGTAGCAACACTGTATATGTTTCTAGGAACAACATGGTTAAATACTTTCCATACACCTTTGTGCACAAGATCATCAAGATAAAACACTTGTTTTACCGCTGTGGCAAAAACAAAAGGGTCATCTTTATACCATGTTAGAGCAGTATTCACAGAAAATATTCCGTGGTCATCGGTCCTTGTGTTCTCAGGGTTAGTATCAAACCATCTACACTTAAACAAGTGCACTGTCATGCCTTCCCCATAAATTAGTTCAACCATTGAATGGAGAACACCGTAATAGTCAATACCATTTCGCTGACCATTCAGCATTACCCCAGAGTTCTGTGTTTTCCATCTAGCGTCTATATGTTCACATATAAATTGCACGCCATTGACCTTACACATTAGATACACTCTTGAAGTAATCGATTTCATCGCTAAAAGCCTCAATTCATGTGACCAGTTTGGGTTACCATCATATTTTACATGGTTCATCTAAAAAAATAGTAGCCGACAACCATTAATATTAGATGACCAACGTCGAGATATTAATTTATATATAGCAATAATTATATATATAGACGTACCCAGTCGTCAAAATAGTTTGCAAACTCCCTAGTGTGATACTCAAGATCACCGCAAACCTAAGGATAATATAAATGGATGTCTTTCCAGTATTGAACTTTAGGACAGTTAATCAATACCCAGCAATGACTAGCTCATATTGTTCCAACTGGTACGACTTTGGAAACTTTCCACCAACTTCAACATCAAAGGAGAGGAAAGAAAGATTGAACTGTGGTTCATCTACCGACATATGTTGTGGAGTGTCCTCCAATGCTCCCAAATACAACTTGGTGTATGTTACACACTCGTGCACAAGATATGCTTTAGCTATACATCTTTCAGGTGCGGATTTATTAGCCACATAGTCTTTATAGTCCCCTAGTTGTCTATCAAGTTTAGAAGTGCATATTATGATTATTTCAAAATAATGTTAAAAAAATTAGACACAAATTCAGATGTTGAATCGTACGTACATTTCCATAGGATACATCCAAGTGTAGTGTACTAGACCAGTAAGCAACAATTGTTCTGGAAGATGGATCATCAGGTGAGGCATGATGTCAAATATTTTTTGGGAAAATATCCTCTCAAATTTGCACATAATAAAAATGATGTCCTTTTTCATTGCCCTCAGGTCTGATTTTTTTTCATTTCTTTAGTGCATAACTTCTAAAAGAATCTTGACAACACCACTAACGGCTCCACCACCTGTTTGGGCAGGTATCCTCGAACGAAAACAGGGAAGAGACATTGGAGCAATATATGACAGTAATGACTCTTTAATTCATACATCTTATTATCCTGAAAGTTAACACACCGGCCTATATTACCTGCATAGCCTAAAGGATACATGAATTACCCATCCACTCAAAAATTTCATTCTTCTGGTCAGGCTTGACGGTGTAAGGAGCTTGAGGCATTTTTTTCTTCCCTTCTCTCAACCACAAATATTTCCGCAGTCCCATTCTTTTCAGATCAATGCGTGCTTTAGAGATGTCTTTAGTTTTTCCCCTCCTAATTCAGCATTGTGCCCGCCACACTTTGCACACATTCTTCTCTATGTACATGACCTCTAGGTATTGCCTGTCGACAACTTGGACCAATATAGGAGTTCCCAGAATATGTTTTTACGTGTCCAGAATTTATACCTGTTGGGTATGTTAGGTATTGATATCACTATTTCAGGATAATTGCTCAACTACCCAAAATTGTATTCATTCAGCACTTCCAAAATTTCATCCCACTTCCATTTCCTGGGTTGCACACCTGTTTCTACAGTCCCATCAAAAGCCTCGTGATCTTGCCGAAATAGGTGATCATGTGGAAGCCAACAATGGTGACATATATGGATAATCTTCTTGTAATGAGATCTATAGCACTCAACAGTTATGCACTCTGGAGAAGCCCTATATCCCCTGGTAACGTTGCCCGACAACATCCCACGGGCAGGAAAATCACTGATGGTGCCAACAAGCATGGCATGCATCTGGAACATCTTGTTTTTGTACTTGTCATAAGTGGGATGGTCAACGTTACTCAAGCACTTAAGCTCCTCAATCAAGAGTCTCAAATACACACCGAGACACTTTCATGGAGTACCTGGCCCTGGAATTAACAGAGTGAGCATATTTTATTCATTCTTCATGCACATCCATAGAGAAAGGTTGTACGGTACCAAAATAACTGGCCAAATACTGTATTGAAGACTCATGTAGCCAAAAGGGTTGAATCCGTCAGATGAGAGCTTGAGCCAACATTTTGGACTTTTGATGCAAAATGACAAAACTCCTTAACCATGTGCTTTCAAGCCTCTCTGTCAGCAGGGTGTATAAAGGTACCATCGTCATGCAAATTCCTCTCAGTCCACCATCTTATAGCTTCAGCCGTGTATGCACACATGAACAACAGTTCCACCCTATCAATCAGCGAGAAATAACGAAGTATCTTCACAACTTTCTTATTCCATACAAGAGTCAACTTATACATATCCGTACCACATACTGGGCAGACAATAAGTCTTTCAAGATCATTCCCATAAGCATCTTCACCCCAGAAGGGAACACAATCATATCTGCATGCATGAATTTTGATGTAGGAAAACCCAAGATGTTTCAGGATATGTCGCACCTTATGATGAGTGGTAGGAAGGCGATGATCGGGGGGCAGCAGCGAAGCAGACCACTCCAGCCAATCATCAACAGCCTTGACACTCATTTTATTCTCCACTTTGAGCTTAATTACTCCTAAGACACTTTCAATAATAGTCTTATTACACCCATTGTATAACGGGGTCTGTTGGAAGGCAATCAGATTGTTGTACTTGTCCATACCGACAATGTTGACAGCTCTAGGTAATTGCTAGAATGGCTCAATATGAGGTAAGCCCCCAACGATGGGAGGGATATCTGGTGCTTGAGCAAATACACCGCTCTCATAAGGAAACAAATTATTGATCAACCTCGTTGTTGGATCATTGGATGTACTGGCCCTCTCAGAAAATTGTCCCTGATCATGCTGACCCACTGATGATGTTTCACCGTGATAAATTCAACACGTGTACTTATTCCAAAATATGTTTTTCTTCAGGTGCTCCTATACTATATCAATGGTAAAATGATACATATCACTGCGACACTGACAGAGTTTACACAGGCCATAATGAATATTATTCACATATTCCACAAAACTCTTCATTCCAATTTTATAATTTTGATCTCATCTTGGAAGGAAAATCCAACTCTTGTCCATCCTGAAAATTCCAACTTAATATATATATATATACATCTTTAATTCTATCATCTACTAGCTAGCTACATAATTACAAAGTTACACACACACACACACACGTACCTATATAGCGGAAAATAGTTTCAAGAACTTATTTTGGACAGGTTTCAATGACACCCAACAATTTGAGAGCATTTTGAGTTTTCCTCCAATTTTTTTTGAATGGTTGAGCTGCTGCCCAATCTTTTAAAGATAAGGAACTATAATTTATGGCCTAAAAAATCATCGTCGGATTTAGTTAAAAATATCGTCGATTATTTGGAAAATCATCGTCGGATATAATATAACTATAGCCGACGATGATTTTTTACTATAACCGACTATCAAACTTTTACCGGTAGAAATTTATAACTGACAACGGTCTTGTACCGTCGGCTAAAGGTCAGTATAGCTGACGGTAAAAAAACTCATCGGCCTGTTTTCCCTCTTTTCATCGGCTATAGTACTTATGCTGGTAGTGACCGTGATCGCGACCCCAGTAGCGAAGGGAATTCCGTTGGACCCTAGCAGTAGTCGCAGACTGGTGAGTGGACCTTTATTTTTCACAGTCGATAGCGAGTTCACATTTTTCAGAGAATTTATTTGGAGGTTTACTTTGTGATGGTTTTATTTAGTTGCATCGATGTCTTAGTTATTCAGGTGATCCCCGGATAGCTAGTCAGACCGGGTTAGGAAAAATACCCTGCTCGACCCAGATTGTCTCGGGTTAGGACAAACACCCTAGACGATTCCATCACTTTACTTTTTATACATACAGACGTTCCGGGTTAGGACAAACACCATGAATGACAACCTCCATTACATTTCAGTTTATTATATTTGAATTCGCATTATTTCACGGAAATCAGCAAAAATGCATGATAAATCAGTTTTATTGATTTATGTTGATTATATTATTTTTTTCACTCACTTGATTCATTTTGGGAGTACGTAAGCAGCTTGTTAAACCTCTCGGGTGTGGTTACAACAAAAAAACCAAAATCCCATATTTTCAAATTCGTTTGCTTCATGTTCAAAATCAAAGGGTTTTCTCTTAAATATTTTAGAGTCGTAATTAAAAGATTTTCTTTTTATTTTGAATGGGTCGAACTCAAGTAATAAAACTCTATTTCCATCAATGACATATAGTGAGATTATGTCGAGTAAATATTTTTACAATTTTTACCCTACATTAAGCAAATAATTAAGGTACATGTTCAATATTTATTTTTGCATTAGCTTTAATTATTGTTGACGTTGTGCGTTTTGTTGAGGTCAAGGTATGTCTTCTCAGAAAAAAATTAGGAAACCAAACTTAAATTCCGCATTAAGATTTTTGGGATTTGGACATGAATTGATTGATTTGCCTTTTTGTGATTTGGTTTGTTGTATGCTTTCATGAATCGCTTGTTTGAATGGGTTTTTATTATTTGAATGCTTCTACTACGTTTTGGGTTGTGATTGAGCTGTGATAGGTGTTTTACAGCACACAAAAATATCCTATTCCTTACACAAGTTTTATCTATATAGTAGAATGAAAGTAGGGACCATTACCCGCTGAAAAAAATGAGACTAAGTACTTTAGACACAAACATATGCGAATGCCAGAAAACTGGTAGACTCGACCACACAGTAGAGAATTAATTTAATAAAATAGTTAGACTCGACCTAAATTAACACAAAAACATAGTATTATAGAAGACACAATGGAGGCCTACTAATTAAATGTACAGAGGAATATAAGATTATTTGATTGTTGAATAAAATTCATAAACACAACATACGAAATGAAAACATGAAATTAAAATTGTAGGAAATCAAATGGATTAAAGCGTTACGCACCTCTCTCCACCCTAGATAGCTTTGAACTACCCCAAACCCAATTCACACAATGATGGATGAAGGCTTCCCATAACTAACCCAAAATTGCTAGGACACTAACCGTATTACACTCTCTTACTTGACATATTTTGGGGTTGGTAAATCGCCTCCACTTAATTCCCAATTGACAACCTTATCATGGTAATCTAAGATTAACCTGTTAAATTCATTAAGATTCGTAAAATGTTTGAGAAACAATAAAGCTTCTAAAGCTACTGGTAAGTTCTTTTACATAACCTAGGAAAATCTTCACGCAACTAATAGTGTTGATTTTATCTCTCTAGAATACATATCGATGCTAACACTCGCATACATATTCAAGACAATAGACTCTAACACATACAACTAAGTTTTTAACCAATGAAACATGTGATAAAAAGTCATCAATCGTTTCATAGCGAAGAAATTCTCATCCAAAATATAAATCACAAAGGGCTCAAAATCAAAACACATCTAGGGCTTTGATCATCCCCTAACAAAGTGAGTTTAACTACTCATGAAATATAAAAAAGATTCAAAGAAATCCATAGAGGTTTGATACAAACGAGATGAAGAAGAATTCTGGCAGACGTGACTTCGACCCTTCGAACCCTGACAACAGAGCTCCTTTTGCAGTTCCTTACTATCTTGCTTGATCTCCTTGCTACTAATTGCCGATCAACCCTCTCAAAAACTCTAAAAAGAGTTTATATAGTTGTTGATTGGGATAGTCCTTGTTCACTTGGGTTTTATCTTCATATATTTGCAAGAAACTCATTTATTCTTTTCCTTATCACATTAGAACTCTTCCAATTAACTCATTTTCTTTATTTCCTCCACACACCAAACAAAACAAATAAACATAAGTAAAAATATCCAAAAACATAACAATAAGACTAAATATTGGGTTCAATTAAGAATAGATAAGTTGCACATTTATGCAACTATCAAGCTGTGATATATATACAAATCTACGACATCTCCATTATAAAGTAAAACATGTCAAATTTTTAGAAATCACAATTTTTAATAATGATTAGTAAATGATTAAGAAAACCTGAAGTACTTTACTGATAAATGATTTTGTTCATACTAAGTTAGAAATTGAATAATTTTGCACAAAACAAGTGTTCCTTGTCTGGTTCAGTGTGAAATATGGTATACTAAAGCAAATCTTGTGTAATGTTTTCAAACTTTTACTTGTTTTTTCTTCCAAAGAAGTATGAAAGGTGTGAGCTTATAAACATTGTAGTAGTACGTGTAAAAACCAGAAGTCTATATGGATTCACTGACAGTTTTTCTTGTACAAAGACATTGATTTTTTCTTTGAATAACTTACTTCTACAACTAAGGTGTTCTTATAAAGACTAACCATAGAATATTGAATTTTACATCACAAAGGTGTTATTCAAATGGTTAAATTTATGGAAAATTCTTAAGGCTGTTATGCTTTTGGCCTGTGTGTGTTATGTGTTTTTCTATTTTGCAGAAATGAACCTTAGAAAAATGACTTACACACTTTTATTTTTTGTTCTTTTTTTAGGTCTTGAAATTGCAACCGAATAACTATAGGAAATGGAGGAACCAGGTGGACTTTTACCTTTCCATGCATCAAAACATGGATTATTGTCTAATTTAGGAGAAACCTGAGGGAATAACTAAAAATAACACTGATGATGATAAGTGGCACTTTAGGGATTGGACTAGATCCAATAAGATGGCTAAGAATATGATAAGAAACACCATTTCTGAGATTGTGAGAGGGTAAATTGAGGAACCTGAAGATGTTGTAGACTCTATGGAGGTCATAGGTGCAAAATTTGTGACAAGTGAAAAGGCAAAGGCAACTAGGCTCAGTAAGAAATTTTATGTGCTGAAGTATGATGGTACCAAGAATGTGAGGGAGCATATCATTCACATGATTGACTCAAATGCTAAGCTCAAAGAACTAAGGATGGGAGTCACTGATTCACAGATTGTTCATGTTGCTTTGGATTCACTTCCCCAAACATTCAGTCACCTTAGGACCACCTATAATGCATGAGAAACCAAGTGGGACTTAAACAAGCTTATATCTGTGTGTGTTGATGAAGAAGATAACATAAGGAAAGAGGCAATACCAACTATTGCAGTGAACCTAGTTGAGAAACCAATAGGGAAAAAGAATACGTATAAGGGTAAAAATACTACTCAGTTTAAGACATCTACAAAATCTGAAGTGGCTTGCAAGGCTGAAAGATCCTTTAAGTATAAGTGCTACTTCTGTAAGATTCTGTAAGAAGGTGGGAAACGTGAAGAAGGACTACAGTGGGCATAATGCATGGATGATCAACTAGGGTAAGTTGTTTTCTAATTCAGTTTTCTCTTTAGAAGTTAATTTCATAAATACTTATATAAACACCTATTGGTTAGACTCAAGATCTCCTATTCATATAACTACATCTCTATAGGTTTTAACAAGGAGGAGGGCTCCAAAGACAAATGAATTTAACGTTTGTGTTTCGAATAGCTCAAGGGTAGCAGTGAAGTCAATAGGAACTATGAAGTTTGACTTTGGTTTAGGGAATTTTATTTTTCTGGACAATATTTTTTACATTCATTCTCTTAAAAGGAATTTGATTTCAGTAGGTCTTTTGGTTAAACTTGGTTGTAGGCTTGTTATTGACTTCAGTGGAATAAACTCTTTTTAGAGTTCAAAATATATTGGTTATGGTTCTTATGCAAATGATTGTTTGAGATTTGATCGTACTGTTTTACAAATTGATGTGCATTTAATTGAGAATAATACATATAGAGGATCCATAAACACCACAATTGGTGTGAAAAGAACTTTATTCAATAACAAATATATAAGCTTTTGGCATCGAAGGCTTGGACACATTTTTAAAGAAACACTTAAAACATTGCAAAAGAACAAAATGCTCCCTGATTTAGACTAGAGCAATTTACAAGACTGTGTGGAATGTATCAAAGGAAAACTGACAAAATCCAGAAAATTAAAAGCCGTAAGAAGTCAGAACCTATTAGAACTAATACATTCATATATTTGTGGATCTTTTAAGCATAAAACACTATGTGGAAATACCTATTTCATCACCTTCATTGATGAATATTCAAGACACAGTTACATTTACTTACTTTTCAAAAAGTCTCAAGCATTACAAGCTTTTAAAATCTTTAAATCTGAAGTCGAATTACAATTAGAGAAGAGAATTAAAGTAGTAAGATCAGATAGAGGAGGGGAGTTTTATGAAAAACATATGGATGTAGGCCAACAAAAGGAAACTTTTATTTTGCAAGAGAATGACATTAAGGCAAAGTATATAACTCCCTATAACCCATCTCAAAATGGTGTAGCAGAAAGAAGGAATATGATCTTAATGAACATGGTAAGAAACATGATGTGTAGTTCAGGTCTGCCTATTTATTTATGGGGTGAAGCACAGATTGTAAATTATATTTGCAACATATCACCTTCTAAATTTGTAGACAAAACATCATTTGAGTTATGGTATGGCAGACAACTCGGCTTGCATCACTTCCATATGTGGGGATGTAAAGCTGAGGCAAGAATGCCACAGCTTAAAACACAAAAGTTAAGTCTCAAAACCACAAGTTGTTATTTTATCGGATATTGTGAAAAATCGAAAGGATACATATTTTATTCACCCAATCATACTTCTAGAACACTTGAAATTAATAAAGCAAAGTTCCTAGATGAAGGAGTTTGTAACACAATTCCTGAAGATATATGATCTACGCATTTTATGCTTGATTCTTAACGTCTTCTTTACATTTAGCTTTGTTTTGACCTTAGTATTCTTATTTCTTACTTACTTTGTTGTTTTAGGTTTTGAATAAAGGAGATGAATAAAGGAGGCAGAAATAAGCTTAAAACGCAACAAATTGAGGTTTCCTAATTAAATTAGGGAAAATGGTCTTTTCCTACTTTGACTATGATTCCTACTCGAATTAGGAATACAAATGGTTTGAGATTTCCAGAAGTTTCGCGGAGCTGAAAAATGAAGTTTTCTAAATCAACTAGGAATGACGTGGCGGAATGTTCCGGAACGTGCAAAAGGATTCGGAAATGGTCTTCATAAAAGTTACCAAAATGGTGTGCAAAAATGGTTTCCCAAATGAAGAACGAAGACATTTCTCCTACTTGGACTAGGAAAGAACAAAAGATGGCGGATCAAGAGAAGATGTGGCCAAAAATATGAAAAATATCAAGTATATCTCAATTGTGCCTGATTTGAAGATCAAAATATCAATAATATCTTGAGATTTTCGGCCAGAATATATTCCTTGGAGAGCAAGAAGAGAAAAATCTAAAAAGAAGATATTTGGCATAGAATAAGGAAAGAATATCCAAGATACAAGCCTGTAACTTCAAAGGATCAACGAATATGCAAATCTACTCCGAATATGGTGATCATATACCTTTTTGGAAAGCTCTCTAAATCTTCTTTCCAACTAGACCAAGAATATGATTTTTCAGATCCACAACTCCGGGAATACGTGTTCGAAGTTATACTGACAGATTTACCCGGGATACACTAAGAAAACCTAGTTTGGAGAGGAAGATTCCCATTCTTTACATATAAATAGAAGAGCTCGACTTCATTCTCAAGCATCACACATATAGAAGCCAAACCTCTGGTTCAAACACCTTTCGTCTCATACTCAGCAAATTCTTCCTCCAAGGCCGAGCATCCACCTCCTCCCCGGATTAAGTGTAATCGGCGCTCTTCGTCTTGCATTTGAGAATCACCACTTAATTGGCGTTTCCAGTGCTCTTCACGAAACAAAAAGTGTAACCATGAGCTTTTCTACTTCATCTCTTACTTGTAATAGATTTTGTTTAAGTATGATTGTAATAAAGTTTGACAAAATATTTTATATTTCAGATTTGTTTTAGTGTTTTCCATGTGTTCTTAGTTTTTAACTTTCAATTCATATGCATGCTTATGTGCTTAAAGCTTCTTAACATGTTAGGTGATACACTTTTCGTTCCTCTCTCGCATGTTTTGTATGATCCTTAGATGATTAAGTTGTTGTGCTCTTCGTTTATAATTTAAAGGCATGTCTGTGTACTTTAGGTTAAAGATTAAGAATTTCGTTGACAATGAATAAATATGAGCATGAATTGGCTAGGTGGATATAATGTGTCGTTCACTTGTAAATATATTAGTTAGTATTTATTTTCAGTCTAGTAAGCATGTTTATGATTTTATGTTCTTTAATTGTTTCTACTTGTCTATGAGTGAAGCATGTTAGAATTTAGGGTTCTACATCTGTTTGCTAGCCATTATTTGTTTAATTTCGTAGATTATAAAACCAACCTTTAAATACCCCCTTAAACCTTAGCGTAGTCATGCATGCACCCTCAATTTACCTTTTGACACAGACCATGAAATGCATGAAGTCACTACAGTTCAAAATTAGAATTTAGAAAATCACGTTGTTCCCGAAATGCCTGAACATTTAGAAAATCGTGAGAAAAATGAAGACATAACTGAGCATCAAATTCTAGAACCACAAGCCTTGGAAATCCCTAAACCTAGAAGATAATCTAGAGAAAAGAAACCTGTATATGGAGATGATAGTGAATTTGTAGTGTATCTACAAGAGGTGTATGTGTTAGCAGATGACAATGATCCATTAAGTTAAAAATAAGCTTTATACAGCAGTGAGCTTAAGTGAAAGGGAAAAAGTTATGGAAGCTGAAATTACATCCATTAAACAAAATGCAGTATGGAAAACTAGTAAAACTAGATCCTAACCACAAAAGTATAGGTTGTAAGTGGGTGTTCAAGATAAAAAGAGGTGTAAATGGAAATATAGAAAGGCATAAAGTTAGGCTAGTAGCTTAAAGGTTTACACAGAAAGAGCGTGTCGATTATAATGACACTTTTTCTCCAGTGTCTACCAAAGACTCTTTCAGGATTATAATAGCTTTAGTGGCCCATTATAATATGAAACTACATGAAATAGATATAAAAATAGCGTTCTTAAATGGAGATTTAGATGAAGTTATTTATATAAAACACCTGAAGGCTTTGTAAAACTAGGTAAAGAAAATCATGTCTGTAGACTAGAAAAATCAATTTATGGACTCAAACAAGCTTTTAGGCAATGGTACAAGAAGTTTTATTCAGTTGTCTCATCTTTTGGTTTTACAGAAAACATTGTAGATGAATGTTTTTACATGAAAACAGTAGGAAATGAGTTCATCTTCTTGATAATGTATGTGGTTGACATTTTACTAGCTAGTAGTAGTGTAAAACTACTTAAAGATACCAAATCCTTTTTATTAGATGACTTTGATTAGAAGGATTTAGGAGAAGCTTCCTACGTTTTAGAAAGTGAAACAAAGAGTGATAGATCACAAAGACTCATAGACTTATCTCAACAAAACTACATTTAGAAAGTTTTGAAAAGATTTAACATGGAAACATGTTCTGAAGTAGATGCACCTATGACTAAAGGTGATAAATTGTCCAAAATTTCTAAAAATGGGGGGAAGATGTCTCCAATGAAGAGTAAACCTTATGTTAGATAGATAAGAAGTGTCATGTATGCACAGGTCTATACAACACTTAACTTTGCATTTTCAGTAGGAATTTTGTCTAGATTTCAATCAAACCCAACTCAAGAACATTGGATAGCTCGGATAAAGGTTCTCAGATTCTTGCTGTTTGGCACGATTTTTCCCAACGAGGATGTAAATCACAAACTGTCTCTCT
The DNA here is from genome assembly GCA_946800695.1 of Geum urbanum. Lineage (NCBI taxonomy): Eukaryota > Viridiplantae > Streptophyta > Magnoliopsida > Rosales > Rosaceae > Geum > Geum urbanum. The sequence goes on from OX327000.1 coordinate 25,810,711, forward strand.
TAAATGTGTGTTATGGCAGAATGCCGATGGCAGAATGTCGATGTGTGTTGCGTTGTTGATCTTGCTTCTTCACAAGCAATTGAAGCGAGAAGAGCACAAAGCTCGCTTGGTGAGTTCTTTCTGCCTAGGTATTCTAGGACTTGGGTTTCGTGTCTCGCTGCAGAACCACGAAAACGAATGCTTCACACACCTTGTCTGGTGCATAGTAGAGCAATTTACTTAGCGTGCGTTGAGAACACTAAATATGACTCATTTGATCGCTAAAACCTTCATGCCCTATCTAGTGAAGCTTCCATTGGTTCTTGTCGTTTAAAGAAACTTTGAATCTATCACGCATTGTCTTGTGAAAATTCTGGATATGCCATCGCCGGTTTTTCTCGCGAGGAGAGTTGTGTTTGCCTAGGGCAAATTATGGGTGAGAAGAGATGCCCTTAACATTGTCTTGAATACCTATATTATAGTGATCACACCAAGCGTGTTCCTTACCTCATAAGGATTAGGAAATCTAGATTTAATTCTTTAAACTATCTTGAATACTAGATTCACAATATTACTTTTTCCTCGCTCAATAAGGATTAAAGCCAGACAGTATGATTTCTTTCCCAAACTAGATTATTCAAGCGGGCCACAGGAGTCGATCTACGGTGTCTATAACTCAATAAAATGCTATTTTATGGTCCAAACATAGCCCCATTTAAACGATCTTTAATACTAGATTCAAAATATTAGTATTAACAGATTAGTAATTACCAAGTTATCAAAAACAATCATATCCCAGTTTACAGGTCATATTCTTTTGGAGTCTATCAAATAAAGGTTTGCATTTTTTTCTAAGATTTTGGTAGAATTTTGCCACATAATTTAAATATCCTAAAAATCATTGTAATTGGATTTTATCTAAAAGTACGTCTGAAAATTTGTCAGCAAATTGAATGATTCTGTCAATCGGGCTTATTTGTAGGTGATGGATGTTAAACCCCAAGAATCTGATATTAGTCTCAAATAGTTTGATTTTAGAAGCCGAAACTACTAAACCATTATCTTGGCTGATAGTGAAAAATTGTTGTAGAGATTGAGAGAATATGAGTATGTCATCTATATATATTATGATAAAATGACTATATGGGTTGAATACATCATTCATAATGTTTTGGAATTCGTTGCGGGCAATCTTGAGCCCAAATGGCAGTACATTCTATTCATAATGGCCAAATAGTGTAACAAATGTTATTTTGTATATGTCTGACTCATGGATTTGAATTTGCCAGAATCCTGATTATAAATCAAATTTAGAAAAGATGACTGAATTTTGTAGTCTGTTAATAAGATCTCTTTTATTAGGAATTTGATATCTTATCCATTCCAAAAATGTATTAAGAGGTTTGTAGTTAATGACTAGGCCTGGAGTGCCTCTTTCCAGCTCGGCATTTTACTGGACATAGAAAGTCGGACATGACCATGGAGATTTACTAGGTCGGATGATTTTTTTGTTGACTAGATCTTTTATTTTATTTTTACAAAATTTCATGACTTCATGACTCATTTGGATTGGTCTGACGTTGGTAGGGATGTTGTTTTCACTGAATTCCTTAGTATAAGAAAGGGTGACTATATTTTTTTTTCTATGCCAAAAGGTAGTACGTATACCAGAGCATAAATTTGTGGTGATTTTTGTTTCGAATGATTTGATTTTTTTTGTGACAACCCAAACCAGAATTGGTTTATTAATCGGCTTAATTCGCGGGTTTCACGCATGATTGTGGTTTATTGTAAATAATCGGTTATGCAGTTTTGTTCACGACTTAATTTTCGAGCACGAATTTGGTTTGGGTTTGTTCGTAGGAAATGTAGAGAATCTGATTTCGAGTTCGTAGGAGCTTTCCGAGGATTTTTCGGATAATCGAGGAATATTAAAAGAATATTTGAAATTATCGTCGAGTTAGTCGTGTTTATCCGTTTGAGTTTGAGTTATCCGAATCGCGGATAGAGTTGATTCGCGACGTATATATAGCCGAATAGTCATAAAGTTATCAAAAGAGTTCGAAAATGGGCTGTTTGACCGAGTTGACCTGTTCTGGCCGAGTTGACCGAGTCAACCCGCGTTGACTCAGTGAGACCGTGACTCACCGTCGTTGTGGCCGCCAGAGAACGACACGGTTGCCGGAGTTTGAGGTATGGTTTTGAAGCTTGTCTTATGGGCTTTCATTTGATGTATGTATTGTGGGTTTTGGTGATGGTTTGGTTGGGGAATTTTGAGGAGGAAGGTGAACGGAATAGGCCTAATTGGAGGGAGGTATTCTGGCGGTGCTTCGGCTGATTTTTGACCTGGAACGGACTGGGCTCGAGCTGGGGAAGGGAACCCCCTTGGTTTGAGACGTTTTGGTGGAGCGACGGCGCCGGAATCGGCCAGAGAACTTTTCTAGCAATTCTTGGCCGTGGACCTTTCGAGGGGTTTTTGGAAGGGTTGCCGACCGAATTGGGTTTTGGTGTAGAAGGGTTTTGGCTTTGGATTGAGGAGAGGAAGCTCTGGTGGTCTTGGTCGCCGGAAAATCTCACCGGTGGCGGTCAACAGCGGAGCTCCGGCAATAGCAGGGCAGTGAAGATGATAGTTTTTCCAATATTGTACTTCTTGACAGTTAATCAGTACCGACCAGTGGGCAATGACTACCTCATTTCCATCCAACTTGTACGACTTTGGCAAGCTTCCCTGTACTACCACGTCATTGGAGATGATAGAAAGGTTGAACTGGGGTTCATCTATCGGCATCTGTTGTTGGGGGTCCTCAAGCGCTCCCAAATACACTTTTGTGTACGTTACACACTCATGCGCAACATATGCTTCAGCGATACACCCTTCAGGTGCATATTTATTCTTCACATAGTCCTTGTAGGCTCCTAATTGTCTACAAGTTAACAAGTGCATGTTAACTTACGTAAAAAATAAGAATTTACATATAAAAACAGAGGCAAACCAAATGTATGAATCATTTGTACCTTTCCATGGGATACATCCAAGTGTAGTGTACGGGACCGGTAAGCAACAATTGTTCGGGAAGATGGATCATCAGGTGAGGCATGATGTCGAAAAAATTTGGGGGAAATATCCTCTCAAGCTTGCACATGATAAAAATGATGTCATCTTGCATCTCCCTGAGATCTGATTTTTTAACTTCCCTGGTGCATAATTTCTGAAAGAATCTTGACAAGGCCACCAACGGCTCCACCACCTCTTTGGGCAGGTACCCTCGAATGAAAATAGGGAAAAGGCGTTGAAGCAGTACATGGCAGTCATGACTCTTTAATCCGTACATCTTATTGTCCCAGAAGTTAACACACCTGCTTATATTTCCTGCATAGTTATAAGAATATATACCTGCATATATATATATATATATATATATATAGCCATAGGCAACAATTATATTTCTTGCATATAACCATGTTCCCATAAAAATTTAAGGCCAAATTCCTGCATAGCCATAAGAATATATACCTGACATTACTCAGCCACCGAAAAATTTTATGCTTATGCTTCGGCTTTACGGTGTAAGGAGCTTGCAGCATTTTTCTCTTACCATCTCTTAACAATAAATGTTTGTGCAGTCCCATAGCTTTAAGATCAATGCGTGCCTTAGGGATGTCTTTTGTTTTCCCCTCCAAGTTAAGAACTGTGCCCACCACACTTTCACACACATTCTTCTCTATGTGCATGACATCTATGTAGTGTCTGATAGGCAACCTGTGCCAGTAAGGGAGTTCCCAGAATATGCTATTGTGTGTCCAAAACTTATACCTTTCGGGCTTGTCTGGAATTGACGCCACTATGTCAGGATGATTGCTTAGCTGGCCAAAATCATATTCATTCAACACTTCCAAAATTTCTTCCCCTGTCCATCGCCTAGGTGCCACACCTGTTTCCACAGTCTCATCAAACGCGTCTGGATCCTGCCTAAATGGGTGATCATATGGAAGCCAACAACGGTGACGAATCTGAACAATTTTACTGCAATGAGGACTGCAACAATCAACCTTCATGCACTCTGAACAAGCCCTGTAACCCCTGGTAACGTTGCCCGATAACATACCGCGGGCAGGAAAATCACTGATGGTGCCAACAAGCATGGCATGCATCTGGAACATCTCATTTTTGAACCTATCGTAAGTGGGGTGGCCACACTCACTCAGGTACTTAAGCTCCTCAATCAAAGGCCTCAAATACACATCGAGACACTTTCCTGGATAACCCGGGCCCGGAATTAACAGAGTGAGCATATTGTATTCCTTCTTCATGCACATCCATGGTGGAAGGTTATACGGTACCAAAATAACTGGCCATATGCTGTATTGAAGACTCATGTTACCAAAAGGGTTGAATCCGTCAGATGAAAGCCCTAGCCAAACATTTCGGACCTCTGCTGCAAAATGATCAAACTCCCTGACCATGTGCTTCCAAGCCTCTCCGTCGGAAGGGTGTATAAGGGTGTCATCGTCAGGCAAATTCCTCTCAGCCCGCCATCTCATAGCTTCGGCCGTGAAAGCACACATGAACAACCGCTGCAGCCTATCAATAAGCAGGAAATATCGAAGTATCTTCACAACTTTCTTGTTACCTGCAGGAGTCAACTTATACCTTTCTGTAAAACATACCGGGCAGGCTTCAAGGTCTTCAAGATCTTTTCCCCAGAAGAGAATACAATCATATCTGCATGCATGGATTTTGATGTAGGAAAGCCCAAGATCTTTCAGGATATGTCGCACCTTATGATGAGTGGTAGGAAGACGATGACCGGGTGCCAGTAGCGAAACAATCCACTTCAGCCAAGAATCAACAGCTTTGACAGACATTTTGTTCTCCATTTTGAGCTGCATCACTCCCATGACACTTTCAAGAACAGTCTTACTACAACCGTCGTACAACGGAGTCTGTTGCAATGCAATCAGGTTGTTGTACTTGTCCGTACCGCTTGTGTTGACATGAGCTCCAGGTAATGGCTCGACTGGCTCAATATGGGGGAAACCCTCAACGACGGGAGGGACATTTGGTGCTTCATCAGAAAATACACCGCTCTCATGAGGAAACATATCATTGATTAACATTGATGTTGGATCATAGGATGGACTGCCCCTCTCAGCAAAATGTTCATGATCATAGTGTGGACTGGCCCTCTCACCAAATTGTCCATGATCATGCGGACCCGCTAACGATGTTTCACAGTGATAAATCCAACAAGTGTACTTATCCCAAAACCCGTATTTACTCAGGTGCTTCTGGACTTTATCAATGGGAAAACGAAATCGATCGTTGCGACACTTACATTCTTTACACGGGCAATAATGAAGTGTAGTGTCTCCACAATTAGCCTTCACAAAATTCACAAAACTCCTAATTCCCTGGTGATATCTCACATCCCATCTTTCGAGGCTCATCCAACTCTTGTCCATCCTGAAAATTCTAACAATATTACGTACTATATATATACACATTCACTACTAATTATAAAATAAATCATCATTAATTACATTCAAATTCATCCGATTAATTAACAAAAGTCGACACATGCATGCATATAAATTAAAAATATATATATATATATACCAACAATTCACAATTACAAATTAACATACCTGTATATATATATATAGACATATTAACAGTTAATATTCACAAAATCATTTTATATCGATCCATACATATATATATACACAAATTAACATATTTTCATCGAAATAATCTCAAATCCACTCAAAATCAACAGTCAATCACTCGAAAGCAACAATATAGCCACTCTATTTGCGTATCAAACCAAGAATCGACGCGATATCTCAATTCAACTCTAAATCAACACATGCATATATATATATATATATCGATCTAATTAAATCAATCAACACACACATATATATACATATACGTATATATATACGTACCTATATATATAGCTTCCCGAGTGATCGAGTTTTCGACGCACGCCTTAATTTTGACAATACCGAAGGATCGATTTCAGAGCGTTTCCTTCTTTCGATTTCACCGGATTTTTTTCGATCCAAATGAATGAGCTGCTGCGATCTGCATCTAATATAAGAGGCATTGCCGGCGATTTAATAAATCGCCGGAAATGGAGTCATTGCCGGCGAAATTCCGGCGAAAGTCGCAGGAAATGTTTCAAAACATTGCTGGCGACCTACTCCGTCGCCGGTAATGTTTTGACACATTACCGGCGACTTTCGGACACATTACCGGCGACGGAGCAAGTCACCGGCAATTATGATCATTACCGGCGACTTTTCCGGTCGCCGGCCTTGTTTTTTGAAAACTCGCCGGTAATGAGTGAGAATGTGGTAGTGAATATTCTCAAAAGAGGTAGGAAAAGGGTCCATAAAGTTAATACAACACACATCAAAAATCTGAACTACTAAGATTGGGTGCTGGGGCATTTGATCTTTAGGACCTAAGTTGCCTGTCAGTTGGCATCTAGCACATGATTTATGAAACTTATGTGCATCATCAAACTGTATTGGACAAAAGAATCCACTCTCAAGTACTTTAATCGCAGTCTTCTTTCCAACAAAATAGCCTCATTCTACATGTGAGTGACAAAAAGATAGAATAGAATTCAATTTCAGGCACACACCTTCTTATCAGCAAATCTGGATAATGTTTCCATAGATACGGCTCATCCCACACATAGTACTTGGCTTCCTTGACAAACTTGTCCTTTTGTGCTCTGGTGAAGTCTGGTGGAACATATTTACTCATTTTGTAGTTAACAATATCAGTATACCAGGGCTCTACAGCTTGAACAGTAAAGAGATGTTCATATGGAAAGCTATCTCAGAGAGGAAGAGTATCCTCTTTGGCCTTAGACCCATGGGTGAGTCTACTCAAGTGGTCTGCCACAACGTTCTCAGTGCCCTTCTTGTCCTTGATCTCGATATCAAACTCTTGAAGTAAGAACATCCATCAAATCAACTTGGGTTTAGCATCCTGCTTAGTCATCAAATATCTCAAAGCAGTATGGTCAGAAAATATGATAACTTTAGTTCCTAAAAAGTAAGATCTAAACTTTTCAAGAGCAAAAACCATTGCTAAGCCTTTTCTGTAGTTGAGTAATTCAACAGTGCATCATTTAATATCCTGGAGGCATAGTAGATGACACGAGGTATTCTTGCAGGCACTTAGCTGTAAAGTCGAATGAAATATCCTTCTGCAGCAATGCACACAATGGTCAGATTGTCTGGGAAAAGTCCTTGATAAATGTGCGATAGAAACCTGCATGATCAAGAAAACATCTCACCTCCTTCACTGTAGAAGGAGGTGGTAAAGTCAGCACAATATCAACTTTTGCTTTGTCTACCTCAATGCCCCTACTGATATGACATGTCCCAAAACTATACCTTGCTCCACCATAAAGTGACATTTCTCCCAGTTAAGCACAAGGTTAGTTGCTATACAACGCTCTAAAACCATAGCTAGATTATAAAGACACAAGTCAAAATAATCACTGAAAATAGAGAAGTCATCCATAAATACCTCAATAATCTTTTCAACCATGTCTGAGAAAATACTCACCATACACCTCTGAATTGTTGCAGGTGTATTGCATAGACCAAATGGCATCCTCCGGTGTGCAAAATTTTCATATAGGCAAGTGAATGTGGTCTTCTCTTGATCATCTTTGTGAATGGCTATTTGATTGTACCCAGAGTATCCATCCAGAAAACAATAATACTAATGCCCAAACAATTTTTCTAACATTTGATCAATGAACGAGACTGGAAAGAGATCTTTTATTATTATGGCATTCAGCTTGCGGTAATCAATGCACACTCTCCACCACGTTTGAACTCTTTGAGGCACCAACACGTTCTCATCGTTCTTTACTACTATGATTCCTGATTGTTTGGGCACCACCTGCACATGACTAATCCATTTACTGTCAAAAATAGCATAATAATACCTACATCTCGAAGCTTGATGACTTCTTTCTTGACAACTTCCATCATTGGAGGATTGAGTCGACATTGAGCTTCTCTTGTAGGCTTAACTCCCTCCTCCAGATGGATCTTGTGAGTACACAACGTTAGATATATGCCCTTGATATCAGCCACTGTCCATCCAATGGCAGCTTTGTACTCCTTAAGTACACTCAACAACTTCTCCTCTTGTAATGTTGAGAGCTTAGAAGAGATGATAACTAGAAGCGTATCATTCTCCCCCAAGAAAGCATACTTTAAAAGCTCGGGAAGAAGTTTAAGCTCTAATGTGGGTGATGCCTGTATAGATGGAACAAGAACATCATCTGAAACTAGAAGGGAAATAGGTTTAGAATATTTACCTTTTATACTTGGTAATGATTCGAGTGCTTCTTCCATAGCATAGTACCCCTCTTCCATCTCAAGGTCTTCAGGCGAAGCAATCTAAAAAATAAAGGCTAAACTTCGATGGACTGAGACTCAACTTCAATGGATCAAAACTTGGTCTTCGATGGGTAATCCAAGGACTTTTCTTCGATGGGTCGAAGAATTTCTTCTTGATCCATCGAAGCATTCACTCTAGTTATGTCGACACAAGAACTATTTTCGATGGGCCGAAGGTATTTGAAAGGACTCAATCCCGATTCAGTTACCTAAACCGGAATCGAACCCCTTCTGAAAATAAGAACCAACAAAAACTTTTCGAAATTTCGGCAGAGTTTCGTTACTAACGTAGAATTGCATAAACCTGCACCCAGAAAATAACACTTCGTCCTATGCCACAAAAGCCAAACCGTGGGCACCAATCCCATCCGGATTTCTCAACATCATATTATAAACAATAAACAGTAAACATACTGTACTATATATAGTATATCCATGAAAATCCGTATAAACACGTATCAGAATGTATCAGAGTGACCTCTAGTGTAAATATATACAATATACACATCAGTAGGCGAAACAAGAACCTACTGGAAAACACAGGTAGCTCAGATCACTAGCCTCCAACCGCGACGTGAAACACCTGAATCCGAACTGCAAACTGGGCACGGAAACCGAAAAGCCCAGGGGAAAGGCAAATAAAAACGTTAGAGTGAGTGGAGGAAAATAAATATATGCCTTTCACCAGTTTATACACATACTCAATGTAAAACAGTGCGAGTTCGGAACACAACATCAACACACATATATATGGAGGTTGTCGGGCGAATCTCTCAAGCCTGACGTCAGGTGAATCGCTCAACCTGACGGTGATAGGCCAGGGGAATTTCTCAACCACGGCGGCACTCAGGGGAATTTCTCAACCCTGCTTCAGAGGAATCTCTCAACTCTGGGCCAGAGGAATCTCTCAACTCTGGTACATCGATGTAATAAATGCCATCACCCATAAACATATAACAATACCTCCGAAAATAACATATATATCAACATCGTATAATTTAAATACGGAAAATCATAAAATCCACGAACTCGCAAATCAACAGTGAAAATAGAAACTTGTCCACTCACAGATCTGCTAGCGCGAACTCGCCCTAATCTCGTGGTCCGGCGGAAGCTCCCTCGCCTGAAGCACGATCACGATCTCGATCTCGATCTCCTGAATATACATAAACATAACTGATCAAAATCACAGTCCACAACCCCGTACTGATCCACGGAAACCAATCGTTCCCGGAAATATGCAATGCATTACAAAATGATTAACGAAATTCCCGAAATCTCCACTCGAAACCTTCGACTGAAAATCGGCTACCCAAATCGATCCGAAAACCTCTGGACGATAATCAGGGCACGATTACGAGAAAAATGACATTAAAAACGTCGAAATCTGAAAAAGTCAACCCTCGCCGGAGCTCCGCCGTTGACCGCCGCCGCCGCCAGCGGCGCGCCGTCAACGATGGAATCTCACGGTGAAACTTTCCAGATTTCAAGGTCTCCTCGAGCCAAAGCTTTTCCTCTTCTACCCCGAAGTCCAAAACTCACCGGAACCCATCCAATTTCTCGCGAAACCGAACGGAAATCCTCCCTCCGGCGACCTAATCGGGTTCTTCCATAAACTCATCCTCCATCCAAACCAAAAACATGGGGAGACTCACCAGGGCAAGGGGAGTCTAACCCCCTTAACCACCACCACCAACGCTCCCTGGAAAACGGCCAACCATCACCGGTGACCAAACCCAAACCGACCCGATTCGGGTTCCATGAAATCCTCATCAATTTTCATAAATTTAAACATCATTCAACTCGAAATCACAAGGGGAAGCTGTACCTACCCTCGTCGGAGTCGGAGGTGGCCGGAAAACGGTCGTCGGACGGCAAGAACGAAACGGGAAAGTTTTCCACTTCGGTCAACGGGTCAAACTGCCATTTTAGGAAAGTCAACGATGGTCAACGCCAAATAGTGATTTTTGACGATTTTACGACTATTCCCGATATTTATACTCGCGCCTCGGGTCGATCGACGGTCCGAAATGAATATTTGAAATGATTCGGATAAGCTCGAAACAATCGGATAAACTCGTCGGAAATTGAAACTTCGAATAATCACAAAATATTCCTCGGTTATCGGAAAAATCTTCCGGAACCGCCCACGAGCTCAAAATCACGTACTCTACAACTTCCGTGAAGACACTCAACTCAAATTCTTGGCCAAAAACATAGTCGCGAATAGAGTCGACGAACCACACAAATATTGTAAAGCTGCGACTAAACCGAAACTCGTGAATCGTGCCGAATATACTACTGATTCTGGTTTGGGTCGTCATAGTATTCCCCTCGATCCATTGAAGAAACATCCGTAGACCTTCCTGCTGATTCGTTTTGATGGGTCGAAGGGATACTTCGATGCATCAAAGGATACCCCCTGGTCGTTTTCTCCTGCATTTTCAATGACTTTTCTCAAAGGATCATCATCCAATGAGTAGTGAATAAACTCCTGCACAAAGCTCTCAAAAGTGTCAATTGAACAACAAGAATAAGCATAATCACGATTGGGATGTTTGAGAGCTTCATAAATGTTGAAGTAGATCTTCTCCTCTGCCACTTCCATGTTCAATGATCCAGCAAAATAATCTATATTTGTACGTACTGCTCTCAAGAACGGTCTCCCAAGAATCAATGGTATTTCTGATGGCATTGGCTCATGCTCCATCTCCAGCACAAAGAAATCTGTTGGGAATATCAAGTCTCCCACCTGCACTAAGACATCCTTAATAATACCTCTAGGGTAACAGTTAGACTTGTCTGCAAATTTAATGGTGACACCAATGGGGATAAGTTCTCCCATGTTTAATCTATCATAAGCAGTGTAAGGCATGAAGTTTATAGAAGCACCTAAATCAAGTACACATGTAAACCTGTGATCACCAATGGTACCTTGGATAGTAAAATGTCCTAGATCACCCAACTTAGGTGAAAGCTTTCTTTGAAGAACGGCAGATACTCACCCATGCCACCATAAGTATTGGGTTGCCTCTGGAAGTAATTTGCTTCCTCCTCTTGATCAACCTCTTCATCTACTATGAACTTGGGACAATCTTTTTCTAGGTGATTTGTAGCTGAATATAGAGTGCACTCAACCTGAGTTACTGCAACTGTTGTCTTCTTGGCCACTTTCAGAATACTAGCAATTAGGGCAATATCGTTCTCCATAAAACTTAATCTTTTTTCCATGGCTCCATCGATTGTAACTGTATTGAGAGATCTTCTACTTGCTCCCATTGTTCTATCTCTTGACTGAAGCTGTCTTGAGTTTTTTGCTTTGCTCTCTGCAATTTCCTTTGCTTCAACTCCAGTCGTATTCCACCAATTTTTCCCACAAGTTGAATCAAGCTTTGACCTGTTAAAAGAATCAAGTCCTTCATAGAAGAACTCCATTTGATTATTGAGGTCAAATTTATGATGAGGGCATTGTCAAAGAAGACTCTTAAACTGGCTCCATGCTCCATGTAGTTCATCACTGTCTTTCTGCTTGAATTTGCTAATTTGCTTCTTCAAGTTCTTGGTGCGGGAAGCAGAGTAAAACTCTTCCATTAATGCAGAACACATCTTCTCCCATGTGTCCATAGATAGAGGAGCTAAATAATTCTACCAAGCTTTTGCTTGCTCCTTCAGAGAAAACGAAAACAAGAGGAGCTTGACAGTGTCCTCTTCCATATTTGTCGATCTCTGGATTCTGCACAACGCTGTGAATTCATTGAGATGGTCCTTAGGATCTTCAGAAGGTGTTCCTCTGAAGTGTGGAAGATTCGATATAAGGGATGGGAGAATAGAATCAGACCCTAAATTCTCTGGTAGAACAATAGGTGAATCTATTGCACCTGTGCTTAGCACAAAGGACTCTCTCAACTTGGTTGCATTTACCATTCTTCTTAGTGATGGTGGTGGTGTTGGGATATGTTCCTCTTCCTCAAACTCATACTCTGAACCTGAATGTCTTTCTTGCTCAGATGGTCCACCACCACTGTTCACACTCATGGACCGTTGTTCCTGCTGCCTTCTGTTTTACCTTGTTGAGCATTCAATCTCTGGATCAAGTAGTAATGGCTCAGTGCTTCTAGTGTGCTTAGTACGCATACAAAATATTCTTGAACACTAAAGAAACTATAAGACTCAAAAGAAAAGAAACAAAACAAAACAAAAACTAAAAGACTCTATTAGAATTTAGAGTTAAGAAATTCCCCGGCAACAATGCCAAAATTTGATAAACGGGTAAACACCTATGAAAAAATACCCTATTTTTAACTTGGATATATCAATGTAGTATGATAAATAGGGGTTATCGAACACAAGGAATTTGTGACACTAAATCCTCACTCAAAATTAAAATGTTGACATACTCGACTACAGTACACTAATGACACTACCACCCTACTCTAAACAGACTCAAATGACACAAAATTTGGGCACAATATACTAGACACAGTGGTGGACTCCCACATAAAAATTTAGGGTATTCGGAGTTGTTTGGTTGCCAAAATAAATCGGTTAAGCTACAGCTATTGCAGAAATTAATAAATTGCAGAAAATAAATTGTTTGTGAAAATCAATGAGATATTAATGTTAAGGATTTCTCTCCATCCTAGACATACTTACGACCTCCTCAATATAATCGAACTAACCATGGATGAATATTCCCCACACAAGAGCTTTGGTTAAGTCATATTGTGTATTACACTCTCTTACTGGGCATGAAAGAGGAAGGGACAATCCTCTCGATCTTGATCCTCAATTATACGACTTATACATATGCTGATGTAAGCCTAGAAAATGAAGTCATTACGTTTTAATAATGTTTGAAGAATAACAAAGTTTCAAGGGTTGATAAGGTGGTCACCCTTACATCACTAAGGATTGTTTCACACAAATACATGTTTGTCTCTAAAGAATATGCAATGATAAAGTGGTTATGTACACAATCAAGACTCTAGATCTTAAACCATACATCTAAGCGTACACTTAAAGAAACATGAACATAGAAATCATCGGTGAGAAGAACAGTAAAATAAAACTCATCCAAAAGTTAATAGAATCAAAAGGGGTTCAAAATCGTAAGCATATCTAGGGCTTTAATTAGCCCCTAACTAAAGGAATTTAGCTATTCATAGTCATAATAACATCATAGCAAAACATGATGGGAAAAGAAGAAGAACAAAGAAACCCTAGAAAACTCAGTAGGAAGCTTTCAATTGGTTGAAAGCCAGGTCTTTGATGGATTGAAGCCTGATAGCTACTCCTTCTCTTCTGGCTCCGAGTCTTTCTCTCCTTTGAGTATTTTTCTCTCTAAAATCTCAAACTCTAATTATTTCCTGAAAATTCTTTTATATAGGGTTGATTTCTTGGGCCTTTTTCTTCTCCAAACTAGGCTTGGACTTCTTTCCATGTGGACTCTTAACTTCTTGATCCAAATGTCTCAAGATTTTCCTTTTTATTGTTTCTTTTTGTAATTTCTCCATATGGCCTGAATAAATAAAAACATTAATAAATATCGAAAACTAAACAAATGAGCCAAGTAATTTCACATGATTAAGCACAAGAAAGTTACATAAATATGCAACTATAGTTGAGTGACCATTTGACCAATTTTGCTATAATTAAAACCAAAAGAAGGAAGTACCCGCCGAAACATCCATGTAAGAAAAGGCATGCTACTCAAGCCTGCAGCTGGCTTGAAACTTCTAATTACTAAACAATGTAGCATCAGAAAACTCAATTATAGTAGTACTAGGAATTCGAATGAAGACGATGGCATCAGAAACAGAGAAAATGTCAAGATGATCATACCAGCATCATAATTATTGCTCAAATTCCTCTATTGTTTTCATACTTACAAATGGTAAAACATGTAAAAACAAATAACTTCTGTTCTCAGATAAATAGCCAAAAAACAATGAGATACCTAAAACTGAAAAGAGAAAAAGAATCTACTGAAACCTGTCGAAAATCTTGCTCAAAAGTTTTGAGTAAAAAACCTTTCAATCAGTGAAAGAAAGCGAAAGAAAAAGCAACCAGACACTGAAACAATTTACAGTTGGGAAGAGTGGGATCTAGCTTTCGCGTGGTATTTCTTATGCATGGCAGGTGCAACAACAGCAAATAGTGATCGCTTTTGCTTCTTTGGTGAGACACCAAAGATAAATGACCGCAAAGGAACTCTGGACCGGCTCTCCGTATGAGCCAGCTGTTGTTGAGGAGGCGGTTGCTGTTTCTTTGATGCAGATAACTTGTATTCCTCATTCAAATTTGCCATATTTTTTTCTACTTCAAGTTGGAGTGTTGTCACATGATCAATTCCTGCTTGCAACTCATCTCCAACCTTGTTATTCTCTTGTTTCATATTTAAAATCTCGCCTTGGAACTTTGCCGCTTGGTAGCTCGTAAAGTCAAAGTCTCCATCTTCAGCACTAGTCTTCAAAGCCTTGGTAATTTCTTCTTGAATGTCACACAGTGAAGAAAACCTGCACTGTAGTTCGTCTTTCAGTAGTGAGCCCTTTTCTATCCAAACATTTAGTTCAGTCTGTATCTCCATCAGGTGCTTGTACAACGGCCGTGCATCTGATTTCAGAGACTGTCTTGCATGACTACTTCCTTCTGGCTTCCTTCTCTTGTCCTCGAGCTTTGATATATCAGACTTTAAATCTTGGATGCTTGTTTCAAACTTCTGTATCTGATGGACGGAAGTGCTAAACTTTAACCAGAAATTCAAATTCTCCTCCAATAGTTCATCCATGCTAGCTCTGAATTTTTGTTCGATTGCTGATGTGGTGGGAGTTTGATCACTTGGCATTGCCTTAATCGGATCAAACTCTTCCTTCTCTATTGGTGTCTGCCCCTGCTCAAAAGCTTTGAGTGCTTCTTGATTTTCACAAAAACTCTGTAACAGAAGGTCCAGCTTCTTATGCAATGCTATGATCTCTTCATCCTTGAAAGCATTGGCACTCTTCAGTTCTTTCATCTGCACCGTTGTTTCAAATAGGTCATTCTCAGTATCACCAAACTTCTTCTTGAGATCCTTGTAGTTCCGAAGAGTTGCAGTGTACTCTGCCAGCAGAATCTTTTCTCTGTCCTCCAAACCAGTTTTGAACAATTGCTGCCAGTCTGGCTCATCTTCACGCTTAGGCTCCTGCGCTGTCAACTCCATATCAAGAAGACTTCCCACTGTATGCTTTGAAGTTGTCTCCTCGTCCTTGTGCACAAGCTTCTTTGGTTCGTTGTTATCTCCCTCTGTATCTCCCGCAGAAGTACTAAGTACTTCTTTAGATTCTACAGAACCATCACCAGCAGTTAGTGTTTCCTCCTTCTGTTGTTCACTATTCGCTGATGATTCATATACTTCTTTTCCTTGATCACCAGCACTACTGGGAATATTTATAGCTTTTCCATTACCATCACCAGGATTTAGTGTTTCCTCCTGTTGTGTAGACTCTTTTAGAGTTCTCAATTCAGTCGGAAGGTCTTCATCTTTAAGCACCAATGCTGTAGCCATCTGGTCCATATCCGACTTCACTTCCTGCACTGAGTTTAAAATATCAATAGGAGCAACCCCATTGTCTCCTCCTTGAAGCATTTTATGTAACTTGTCTTCATCAATAAATGATGCCTCTTTTGGCTTTGACGAGACCGAGGGACTCGACACCTCATCTGGCTTCACGGTTTCCAGCTTATGAGAAATGTGATCGAGGTTGCAGTTGGCTTCAGTAAAATGTATCTGGAGATTATTATTTTGGTTTTCAACACTTTCGTTTAGATCATGAGCTTGATGCAACTTATCCTCCAAATCCTTCAGCTTTTTGCTCAAGTCGTTCTTGCCGTCAATAAGATTCGCCTTGTCATCTTCCAGAGTCCGAATGTGGTCATGGATCTCGTCATTTTCACTTCTTAATCTATTGACCAAAGCCATCTGGGATGAAATAGCAGTCTCTAAGCTGATCACTTTACTCACAAGCTCGTCTATTCTCTCTGCCATTACACTAACAGTGAGAGATTCATTTGACCCTGCATCGAAGTGTTCCTTAATTTTCTCTCTCAACATCTCTAGTTTCTCTCTCTCTTGATGCACATCCTCCTCCGTCTCCGCTTCCTGGTTTGATCTCGTGTCCTTTATTGTACTTAGAGATCCAACCTTTGCATTTAATTTTCCTGGAATGGCCTGATCAGTAGAAAACCTATTCTTGAGAGACTCGAAGTGTTTTCGGGCTTCCTGAACTCTTTGAGACTCAACTCTTGCTTGCTTAGCTGAACTTTCCTGGTTCATCAGCAACTGAGACAATGTGTCTTGACATGACCTCAAAGCTGCCACTGCCATCAAGTTCCGTGCATCATTGTCATCAATCAACTGACCCTCGCCAAACTCATCTTGCAAGCTGCATACTTTATCTTGCATTCCCTTGATGTTATTCTCAATCTCCCAGTACTTTGCAAGACCACTCTCGTATGAGCTCTTTACAAACTCTTTCTCTGTTTGCATTGTTAGAATCTGCTTCTGAATCTTGTCAATCTCTACAAGCCCCTCAGCTTTGCTCAAACCAGACTCAGGAATCATTCTAACAGTTGTTGCTTTCACTGACTTCTCAGGCTGCAGCTTCTTGGTGCCGACTGTTGCTTTTGTGATGAGACTCTTCAAATCCTTAGTAGAACCCTCTGGGACTTTTGGAATATTCCCTTTCGACATGTCTAGGGGCTTCTTTGGTCTTGGTGATGGAAATTCGTCGTCGTCATCCATGGCAAACTGAACTTGTTCTGGGAAAACAGAAGCAATGGTGGTGTTGGCATTTTGGAGCTCCGTTGAAAGGTGATCGTACCGTTCAGCCAAAGACCTGTAAGCTCTGTAGGTTTCTTCCACAAAGTGTATCAATTCCGGTCTCTTTTTATAGTACATTTCTGCTCTCTTGGCAAAAGAGTCTCCATCTCCCGTAAGGAGCGTAAGAACCGTTTGCACCTTTTCCTCCATATCTGCATTTCCCATAAGAAGAAAGACCAAGAACAAACATTAAGAAAAATTCCTCCAATTGCATAAAAAGGAAGAGTGGAGGTATCTATAAGAACATCTGTTCTTATATTGTGAGATTGTAACATAACAATGTTGCAGTGGAGGTATTGAAAACATACAAGAACATAAAGCATGTTCATATTGCTTCAAGCACATTATATCCAACTAACATGTTTCCTTTCTGTGAACTTCAGACGTACGTACGTACATAGCCTCCTGTTATGTAAGGCTAATCAGATAATGAAACCATCCACAACACCACAACTCTTCCTGTTACATATTTCGTGATAACTGCTGAATTTAAACAGATTCACATGTACTATTTTACGTTGAATTAACAATAAACCAAAAAATAAGACGATTAGGAAAGTTTTCGATTTGCAACATAAAACAGCACATATCCTTTTGTAAATTTCTAATCTTTGCGAGTGTGACTTAAAAACCATTAGATAGACAAAGTCATCAGTACTAAAACCTAGAAGATATCGTCAGACGGATATTGTACCAGTAGTCAGATGACATATGATGGAAGAAAGTTGGGTTTACCTTGGAGGTTTTGCTCCAGCCATTTTGATTGCTTTGTTCTGATGTGACTAGCCCACCACCATGAATATGCATTGCTTGCAGCTCTCTGTAACATGTTTAAATTAGCTCTATCTCGATCTCTTTTTCCGATTTATTTTCAGACCAAAACCATGCGACCCTTCTTCTTCTTCTTTTCTGATCAAACCGTTAGCTGAATGATGATGAAAAAGAGGGTGTGTGTTTGAATCAAAGAATCAAAGAAGAAGAAGAAAATGAAAAGCAAACGCAGATAGTTGGAGGAAGAAGAACGTGCAAAACAGAGGAGAAGGTGATACAAAGCTTTCTAAATATGATCATGGAGGGGAGCAAACTTCGCCACCCGAATATTTTGTCAAAGTCTTCCTTTTGAAATTTAAAGACGCAAACGGCAAACCTTCGGTTTCAGCTATATAAAGAAGGAAATAAATACAGCATACTACAATACAATAATGGACAATATGAAATTGTCAAATATATTTAAAGACATGGTCGTTAATTTTGGACAATGGAGGACAAAATCTTACAAATCAGCACATTTTATTATGGTACTGACACGTGTCATGTACAACTTTACCAATTTAACCTCAAGCCTTCCCATATATAATGCACTGTTTCTGAAAGAAAGAAAAAAATGGTACCCGATTTTCCCCAAAACCGATATCCGATTTTCAAAAAAATCAGTGATGTTAACTCCAAGGTCTCTATCGCAAGTTGCAGCGATCGATCTTTTACACTTCATCAACTTGATTGCAAGCAGCAGCGACAGATTTTTTTACGTTTTGTAAACTTGCATTCGAGTTTGAAAAGCTTGTTGTTCAGTGAAGCTTGATTCATCGCGATTTTGTGTTTTTGAGTAGCAGTGGTGCAATTTCATCACGAATCTATGTTGAACCTAAAATCAACAATTCTCGGTGAGTTTTTCTTAAGTTTTTGTTTGTTCATGTGTTTTTTTGTGTTTTTTCACTGTGATTGTTATATGGATTAGGTTTGGTTTTGATATCATGTGTTTGATCGAAGTTTATTTTTCAAGAAATCATGTGATTTTTCTTGTTTTTTTTAGTTGCAGATGAATGATTCTACTTGGTTGGGGTGTTTACCAGTTGAAGCATGTTTTTATTAGTATCGGAGGTCTATGTTTCTACTGTGTTTGTGTGATATATGTTGCAATCTATGATGTCTAATCTATATTTTTTAGTAGCAGTTGTGTTTGTTGTTTTTCAGGATCATGTGATTGTTCTTATTTTTTTAGTGGCAGTTATTTCATGTAATGGTGACTTTATTTTTTTTAGTAGCAGTTGCAATCTATGATGCTAAATCGAGTGTTTTTAGTAGCAGGGTTGTTTGTTGTTTTTTCAATAGTAGCACATGAGTTTTTTAGTAGTAGTTGCTTCATCTGATTGGTTTTGCAGTAGCATATGCATATAGAACTGTGTTCCTTAGTAGCAGTTTGTCATTTTTTGTTGGGGTTGCAACAATTACTGAAAATGTTGATGGAGTGGTGTGTCTTGCGGTGCAACGGCACGCTGCTTTATTTTGATATGTTTTGTGTTTTGAGTTTAAAATCATGATCATTGATTCATCACGCATTTTTAACAATTTTTAGATTGCTATTGTTATATTGTTTATTTTTTCAGTAGCAGTGACTTTGTTTCCTGTGTTTTTGTTGATGTATGTTTCAATCTATGATGTTAAATTGAGTTGTGTTGCTTGTTTCTCTGTACCAGTGATTTGATTTCTATTGCTTTTATAATCGAGTAGCAACTTCTCAATTCGGTTGTTTTTTGTGTGTGTAGTGATGGCGTTTCTTTCAAAACTTGCAAAGATTATATGTGGTAGTGAGGACCTTCTTATCTTGTTGATGAAGTCGACCAAGTTTGATGAAATTTGCTTTCAAATTTGCTCTAGGTTTTGAAATCTCAAACAAGAACAGTTCAATTTGAGGTACTGTTTTAGTTATTCACCTAATACAATTTTAGAAACAGATGAAGATATCGTTTATATGTTTGAGGTCTACGAGCATTTACCTGCTTGTAAATGGATAGAGATCAATGTTTTAGATATTGGAGCAGGGTGCTTAGGTTTTATTAAAGAAGCATTAGTCCCTGAAACTATTTCAGATGATGATGTATACTTTCAACATCACAATGATCATGAAGATGTGAGCAACGATGATTCCAATTTTTCAGGAAGATGACAATATGGGTCTAGGAAATTTTGTTAGTAAGAGAAAGTTTTGTTGTGCGGAGTGGGGAGATTATATTAGTCACATTTGTCAGTTTTTTAGTGGTGGAGCTGTGGAGTTTAGGGAGAAGTTATGCAAGTATTCTGTGGAGAAGGGTTTTGACTTTAAATATGTCAAGAATGATCGGAATCGTGTTACAACAGTATGTGCGGAAAAAGGCTGTGAGTGGTCTGTCCATGGTACTTTATGCGAGACAAACAGCTACTTTTTCTTGAAGAATCTGAACAACAATCACACTTGTGTCACCGTATTATCTCGTGAGAATCCTAAGAGGCTAAGGCGCAAAGTTGTTGCCACAATCATAGCCAACAAAGTTCGTTCCGACCATTTGTTGAAGCCAAAACATATTATCAATGATCTGAAGTCCAACTATAGTGTAGATATTCAATATCATACAGCCTACAGGGCTAGGGGCGTTTCCAATCATGTTTTGAATGGCAGTGAAAGCACTAAATATGGTCAGTTTTCATGGTATATTGATGCTTTGAGGCGAACCAACATTGGTTTTCATGTTGTGCTCGAAGAAAGGGAAGGGAGATTCCACCATTTGTGTGTTGGTTATCAAGCATTAATTGCAAGGTGTGACGACCCAAACGAGAATCAGTGGTGTATGTGGCACGATTCACGAGATTATGTTTAGTCGCGGTTTTACATTATATGTGTGGTTTGTCGGTTTTGCTCGCGATTTTATATTCGGCCGAGAATTTGAGTTGAGTGTCTTCACGGAAATTGTAGAGTACGTGATTTTGAGTTCGTGGGCGGTTTCGGATGATTTTTCCGATAACCGAGGAATATAATACGATTATTTGAAGTTTCAGTTTTTGACGAGTTTATCTGATTGTTTCGTGTTTATCCGAATCGTGATGGTTATCCGTTTCGAATCGTCAATCGACCGGAGGCGCGAGTATAAATATCGGAAATAGTCGAGAAATAGTCGTAAAACAATGTTGAAGTTTGACCGGACCGTTGACTTTCCAAAATTGGAAACTTGACCGTTGACCCGAAGTGGAAAGTTTCCCGATTGGTCTTCGTCGGCCGACCTGCATTTTCCCGCCACTTCCGGCCAAGTGAAGGGTACGGTTAGCTTCCCCACATGATTTTAAGTTACTTTGTGCTTTGATTTGTGTGAATTGGTAGAGTTTTGATGGAACCCGAATCGGGTCGGTTTGGAGTATGTCGCCGGCTTTGGTTTGTCGTTTTCCGGCGAGCCACGGTGGTGGTGGTTAGGGGGGTTCGACTCCCCATGACCTTGAGATGCTTCCCATGTGTTTTGATTTGAGTTTGGTCAAGGTTTTGATGGAGTCCGATTAGGTCGCCGGAGGGAAGTTTTCCGTTCGGTTTTGGATGGAATTGAGGGGGTTGTGGTCTGAATTGGAGGTTGTGGTAGTTATGAAAAGGATTGGGCTTGGAAAGATCTTGTGATCTGGAGCTTCTCGCCGTGGAATTCCACCGTTGACGTCGCGCCGCCGCCGGCCGCGGCGGTCAACGGCGGAGCTCCGGCGAGGAGTTGATTTTTTGGTTTTCGACGTTTTTAATGTCGTTTTTCTCGTAATCGCGCCCTGATTATCGTCCAGAGGTTTTCGGATTGATTTGGGTAGCGGATTTTCAGTCGAGAGTTTCGAGTTGAGATTTCGGGAATTCCGTTAATCATTTTTTACTGCATTGTATATTTCCGGGAACGGTTGGTTTCCGTGGTTAAGTACAGAGTTGTGGGTTATGTTTTTGATCAGTTATGTTTTATGAATGTTCAGGAGATCGTGATCATGTTTCAGGCGAGGGATCTTCCGCCGGACCACGAGATTAGCGCGAGTGCGCGTTTTGCTCATCTGTGAGTAGACAATTTCTTTTCACGGATTGTTTGCGAGTCTTATTACACGTTTTACGAACTTGAGCATGCATACGAGATTATGTTTTACATGAGCATGTGTTATACGATTATGCCTATACCAGTATATATTACGTATATGCATTTATATATTGTTTCATGCATTTGCATCAAACTATTTACGATTTGGTTTACACAGAGTACAGTTTTTATATATGTTGTTGTATCGATACACTCGCATCCCGGCTGATCCCCGAGGATGTATACCGGGGGAGGCTGTGACTCCTGACCCGAGGCCTTTACCGGGGGGAGGCAGACCTTTGACCTGAGGCATTTCTGGCTAGAATCACGTGTGGGTCTAGGATCCTGTGATTCGGACTGTACTAGCACGGATGTGTCCACGAGCGACCCCGTGGGATTTTTATGCATGCTCTGCACGCGTGAGGAGTTAGATTCTCCCTCGTGTTTGTACGCGTGAGGAGTTAGAGTCTCCCTCGTGTACGTACGCGTGAGGAGTTAGAGTCTCCCTCATGTACTATATGATTTTTATACTTTTGACTCGCATATATTTTTATAACTTATATATTATCGGTGAAAGACATTTATTTTCGTCCACTCACTCTAACGATTTTCATGTCTTTCCCCTGGGCTTTTCGGTTTCCGTGCCCAGTTTGCAGTTCAGGTTCTGGTATTTCACGTCGCGGTTGGAGGCTAGTGATCTGAGCTACCTGTGTTTTCCAGTAGGTTCTTGTTTCGCCTACTGATGTGTATATTGTATATATTTACACTAGATGTCGCTCTGATACATTTCTGATACGTGTTTTATACGGATTTTCTCGGATATATTATATTATACAGATATGTTTTCTGTTATTTGATATTATTATGATGTTGAGAAATCCGGATGGGATTGGTACCCACGGTTTGGCTTTTGTGGCATAGGACGAAGTGTTATTTTCAGGGTGCAGGTTTATACAATTCCACGTTAGTAACGAAACTCTGCCGAAATTTTGAATGATTTTTGTTGGTTCATGTTTTCAGAAGGGGTTCGACTCTGGTTTAGATAACTGAATCGGGGTTAGGTCCTTTCAAAAGTTCTGTTTCTAGACGGAACATTCATCAAAAACAAGTACAAATGACTGCTTTTGGGTGCATGTGCCAAAAACGGGAACAAATGTACCACTTTGCTGTTTTCAGTATTTTTTCTGAGGCTTTTATTTTTTTCAGTAGCAATGACTGGAAACTTTTGTTTTCTCTTTTCATTTATTTTTTTCAGCATTAGCTGTGCAAATTTGTATTTGCAGTAGTAGCAATATGACATTTTTGTGTTATCTTTTTGTATGTTTTTGCATAAATTTTTCTATTTGCTTTTGCTATAGTTGATTCCGAAAGCAAAGACAACTAGACTTGGTTTCTTGAGCAGCTGGCAATTATGTTGGATGATGATGCTTGCAATATTGTTTTCATGATTGATAGGGGAACTGGACTTATTGATACTGTTACAGAGGTGTTCTTATCTTCTCCTCATTCTTACTGCTACAAGCATTTGAAAGATAATCTCAATGGGAGGTATCAGAGTACTTTTAATGTTGAATTCAAGAAACAAATATTGAGGCAGTTCAGTAACTGTGTGTATGCGAGAACAAAGCAGATATTCGATGAAAGGATGGAGCAATTGCAAAACTCTCGAGGTCCTATCAATGATTTTTTGAAGGACTTGCATCCTGAAAACTATAGATGCACGTCTAAACACAAACACGTCAAAACTTTCAAAGTGAATTTTTTTTGGATTAACTGGTAACACTCACAAATCATATGCTTAGTCTCACAATACTAACACACATGTAAAACCACAACATACTACGACCACCTGCCAAAGCATGTATACTCCTGATTTGACATAATTCATTCCTAAGAGTATAATATAATAATACACTATCTGTAGGGACAAAAGTCATTGGCTAACACCTACAATCACAAAATAATTTATTGGCAATTCATTTAAACACTGGTTAGTTCGTGTATTACATCCGACTTCACATCTCAACCATAACGACCACAAACAAGACTTAATTTAAGACTAAGTGTGTGTGTGTATATATATATATATAGCATAAAGTATATATTTATATCATAATCTTGTAATAAATATATACATAATAAAATTTGTAAAGGAAGAATGATCAAACTTAAACTTATTTAAAATGATTAGCAATTTGGTGGTAGTCCGCCCGAAATCCTCCATTTGTCTTACACTTGAAAGTAAATAGAACGATTAAGTAAATAAATTTGAAATGAAAGAACAAGAAATTAAATTAGTTATCATCGGTCCAAAAGTTTCATTCGGTGGTAGTCTCACGAAATCTTCCATTTATCTTACACTTGAAAGTAACTAGAACGATTAAGTAAATAAACTTGAAATGAAAGAACAAGAAATTAAATTAGTTATCATCGGTCCAAAAGTTTCATTCGGTGGTAGTCTCACGAAATCTTCCATTTATCTGACACTTGAAAGTAACTAGAACGATTAAGTAAATAAACTTGAAATGAAAGAACAAGAAATTAAATTAGTTATCATCGGTTCAAAAGTTTCATTCGACAGTAGTCCGTCCGAAATCCTTCATTAGTCCCAAATGAAGCATAAAAAGTAAATAATGTGAGCAAGTAAATGAACTCAAAGTACAAATACAGAAGATAAAATTATTAATTCTTGAACCCAAAATATCATTCGGATGTAGTCCATCCGAAATCTTCCATTAAGTCTGTTTTATAACTAATCTGAATTATGCCTAAATTAAAGAAGTGAGTACACCATCTCAAAGTATTTTTCGAGAGGAATTTAATGGTAATAGTTATAAAGTTTGGTATGGAGTTCTCAAGTCCAAAAACAAATAAATTCTAAAACTGTCCAGAAATGCTTGTGCTTGATATTAAGCTTATTTGTACGGATTAATTAGTTACTAAATCTTACCCAATGTCTTTAAAACTTTGTAGATTGATAATTAAACTCTCAAGGTTTGTATTGATATAAAGAACACTAAATTTGGTTAAGAAATGCATGAGATATGAATATTTTAAAATAAGAACATTTAAAAAAAAATTCGAATAAGATTAAGGAAAAGATTAGCAAAACTTATAAAAATAAGATTAACCATAATTTTCTCATTACTTAACCTTTTTAAGTGATTCAAAGCCAAAGTTAAATAACTTTTTGTGTAGAATCTAATTATGTAAAAATATATGTCTAATTAAGATTGCACCAGAAACTAAAATATTAACCTTACACTAGTGCTCATTATTTCTTTTTTTTTTGTTTAGATATGCACTTTGATGTAATCCTAAAGGTAAATAAGTATAGCAAATGTACTCATGTACTTACTAAAAAATTATAGTAGGTGAATGAGGTGTTTGATTAACTCAAGATAGTCTTCTTGGAGCAAAGAAAGAATTACTAATATGCTTGAAAGAAAGATTGTTTGGTGTGAGATCTTAGAAGAGTTGCACTTGAGGGGGTATAAATATAGATATGGGAGGAGACATGAGAAATAAATTTACACTTATTTTAATTTACTTTGTAAGGCAAGTTGATAAAGAATAGTTAGGCTACTCTCTAGGGTAAATATTTATTTGTAAAAATAATATTTTGTTGTTGGAAATCTGATTAAAATGTGAATATGTAATCATGTGAATGCAATACGTAATTTGATGTGTGAGAAAAATGTGTGCTTTTACTAATAAAGTGTAATATAGTGTAAAAACAAAAAACACATAAACCAATATTAATTAGCACCAAATTTGTTTCGAAATGATATATAAGCCCAACCTATAAGTGAAAGGACCTGACCCCGATTTAGCTGCCTTAACCGGGATAAGACCCTAACAACTCTACTAATAATAATCTCTACTCATATTAAGAAAGAATTGAACTAGAGATCCAAAATTCAAAGGCCATAAAACAAGGAACTGTTTTTATGATAACAACTCACAACTAAAAATAGAAATGGAAAAATGATTCCGACATCGAAGCAGCTAGACATTCTAAACTAACTACACTAATGAAAATACTATCTCATAGGATCTACCTTGAATCCTATGGTGGATACCGCTATGATATGTGCGCGCTCGACTTTAGATGAAACTCTCTAACTTGGGCGATTGAAAACGAAGATCCTAGGGGAAAGACACATAAAGCATAAAACTAATAGAGTAATTGGACGAAAATCAATGATCCATTGAACACAAAAGCAAAACTAATTTATGCATGTCCACCGATTTTGTACTAAAATAATTAGCGAGTCTAAGTAAAATATAAAGAAAGAATATACATCAAGCAAGAGTAAAAGTCATCTAATCCTCCTTGAGTATCGTGAAGTGGAGGCGGCGTCAAGGGCTCTCTAACCCAAGACGACAAATCAAAGTGAAATAGTAACTAGGGTAACTAGACCTCTAGTCACCTAAAATCGTCAAGAGCCACCTAAGACAGACGACGTGAATGCCGGGGTAGAGCCGCCTAACTCATCCTGAAGCTACTCGAGGATCAATCGAATAACTGATGCATCGATGCAATACAGAATATCTGTAATAATGTCTAGCCTCCAAAACTAAAAATGAAAGCTCAAACTAAATGAAAATATAATCTGCAGAACTCATTAAACAAATGTGAAAATAAAATGTCAACTCACAGTAAACAACTAGCTCTGAGATCCGACAAACGTCTCCTCACCCAAATCTCGATCACGATTTCCTGAATAAAATAACATAATTATTTAATATATAATTACGATACCATATGTAAAACTAGCTTAGAAACCATCTCGGAAACCCGTTGATCAAGTCTAGGTTACTGCCTCGCCGGAGCTTTACAAAGGACGGCGGCGCGTGGCTGCCGTCGACGACCCCTAAAGCTTATATGCCCGAATTCATCTCCTTGAGCCAAACAACTTCTTCATCTCCAGAGGGAAATTTGACTGCACTGTGGCCGAAATTACTGCCACAGCCGTGAATTCTGACTTCCGACGACCGCCATCAACGACGGCCTCTGACCCTGCAAATTGTTCCTCACTCCAAGCTCAACAAAACCCCTAATCCACACGCTCCAATTTGACTGCAGCTAACAACCACGAGCCCCGAAAGCCACAACGACTAAAATCACTGATTTAGGGTTTCGACGTCACAGCGCCGTCGCCGAGCCTAGTCGGAGCACGAGGATATACCCAAAATGCTCAGGAGGAAAAGGGCTACCAAAACCCCTTATCCCCAACCTCAAAAACTCGCCGCAGCACCGTCATCTGTCGCACCCGAAATCCAACGAGTTCACCTCGTCGATTGGCACACCACACAGCCTAAAACACAACAACACACCAAAAAAATGAAATAGGAGATTAAGGGCTTCAAAACCATACCAAGAATGCCGGTAATGGTTGAGTTTTCCGACAAGTCGGGTCGGGTCACTAAACAGGTCGTCGCCAGAGATCCGGGTCAATGCCAAGCAAATTTTCTGGGTGGGGTTTGGCCTAAAATTCCCTTTATATTCCCTTAAGCTGATCATAGAATTAACAACTGAGATTTGATCTCAGCTGAACCAACGGGTGAGATCAAATAAGCCATATAAAATTTCTTTTCTAATTTGTAACTCTACTAACTTCAAAATTTCGTAAAAATTAGCCCTATTATTCAAAAAAAATCTAAAAATTCCTACGAACTCGAAATAAAATTCTCTACAACTCTCGAGAAAAGACCCAAGTCAAATTCTAAATGGATTAAAAAGTTGTTAAGTGCCCAAACACTTGAGACTAATACACGGTAAAACTAATACGAGTTATTAAGTACTTTATTTTGGTTCGGATCGTTACAATCTACCCTCATAATAAAAAATTTATCCTCGAAATTTATACCTCTGAAAGTTAATGAGGTGAACATGCGATGTTGTAACCACTACATGAATACTGCCATGAGACCTCAGGAATGCGATACTTCCGCTAACTGCTAATTGGTGTAAATTTCAAAATTAAGGCTTTTGAAGTAATACCTGAATTGCTCCAAAAATATGCTCCTAAGATCAACAACACAAACATGAATCTCATAAGCTTCATGAAATATGCTACTCTTATCCATGAATGCAACACGCTGAAATGTCACACCGTGAATGATAGAAATATCATCCCTACGCACAACCGTATTGTCAAGCACAATAATCGTCATGATGTAACCAATGATGATGAGCACTTTCGTTACTAACCCCACATCCAACTTAAAACCTTTTAAGAACAACTCTAACGAAAACATCGACTTCACCCAAGTCAGAAGCAACAAATTTCTACACTCATCCTTATAATAATGTCTTCCAGGAGGCATAAATTCATTCTTTGAAAACAGAGTCTTTCTTTCAGATCTAGATATCTAGTCCAAAGCACATTAGTTGAACCACCTTCTCAAGATGTTGACGTATATCAAGCTCTAAATTTCTTGTATGCACATGCAAAATATCAAGTACGAGGACCGCCTACGCGTTACTTTTTAAAAGTGTTTCTCGCCTCATCGAACACAACGAAAAAAAAATCCCCATATAACTATGTTGAACGTAATCCCTGAAACACTTCTCGTACAAAGTTGTTTTGCTAACAAGTGATCATTTGATCGACTCCTATAAGGTTCAACATCATATCGTACTTCATGAAAGGAGCGGTTCCAATGACCTTAAACTAGGAAACTATCTACCGAAAATTTGACATAATCTATCTGATTATAATCGAACCCAAAGCCTGCAAATCTGAGCATTTCATCAACACAATTCAAAAAATCTCCACAGATAAAAAATTACATTCATACTTGATATTCCAAAACATTCTTGGATACAACAAGTCTGATAGGATACATAACATTGATTATCTGACCATTCTGCTCATAAATTTAACACAACTGAATGAGTTCCAGTCTCAAAACTCGAGTGTCAAACCAACTTAACTAAAAGATGGAACGTAGACGAGACAATAAGAAGACAAGTCTACAACAATCATGATGAAGTTCAAAAACAGTTGTGGCTAGAAACATGTCAAACAAAGCTAATCGTAAACCTATACAAGTCTGACCTTACCAGTATTCGTACTTCCATGTTCAAGAGAAAATCTATTTGCATCAACAACTAAACGAAACAAAGTAAATCAATATGATACAAAATCAAGAACACTAGTTTAGATAGAGCAAGTGAAATTTCTCGACGAACAAAATCAAGAAAGAAAAGTAACAACACAAACAAAATACAAAGGATTTAATGATTAATCTTCTCAACACACGCTATCGAGTGCAAAGAAATATAACTTAACTAAATGAAATGGAAGGAAGCAAAATTAAAAAAAAATAAAAAATTGAAACGAAACATCTTCACTAAAGAAGTATACACGGCATCCCCAAGTTACTCAAGTCTCCATTTGTAGTACAAGCAACTTGACTTCCATTACGAAACTTCACGTTCTAGAACCCCATTATCTACGGAATAGGCCGGATAGTTCATCATCTCATAAACCTTTAATCCACTAACGTAGCTGAACATGAGGCAAGAAACCTAGAACCTAAACCCGACATAGGAAACTGTAAAACTAGACATGATAAACGAAACTTTGCAGCTGATCATAACTAAGGAAACTACAACGTTGCACATAACAAAATGAAGTCATTGGATGCAAAGACTAACCTAAATCAGAAATCATCTTGAGAAAACTAAAGCGCTGCAAGAGTTACCACAATTAAAAACGACATAAGTTTCCACTAGCGTATCAATATCCGGGAAAATTTACTAACGTCGTACTAATGACTTTCTACCCCACAAGAACCTTTACATAACTTACTATTATCTATCAATCAAATGGGCGCAATTCTACAAATACGCCACATACTGAACGCATGTCTCAAGAATCAAAACATGCTTGCCAAGAGGCTACATCTACTCCCAAAACTTGGTGCTATAATCCTTTATACCTTAACGTCATAGCAAGCATGGAAGTTCAACGTATGACAAGTACCAAAAACTTAAAAGTACTACTAACTTTCTGAGAAAACATTTAACCTTGAATAAATACGAGTAGATAAATCGAGGTCGGCCCACGCGAGGCATAAAAACATGGGAACACTGACTCATAGGCAGAGGTTGGTACTCAGTCAAATTCACCATGTATTCGACGACGATCAACAACTTGAGTATTCGATGGGGATCCGCTGCAGTTGGGATCATTCCGGAAGTGTTAAGTGTAATCGAACACCAAAGCGAAAGAAACCAAATACAGTCTATAAAACATATAACCTAATGCTCAAACACTAATTAAAAGGACCCGATCCCGATTTAACTGCCTAATCCAGGATAAGACCCTAAGAACTCTACTAATCATAATCTCTACTCATATTAAGAAAGAATAAAACTAGAGATCCAAAACTCAAAGGCCATAAAACAAGGAACTATTTTTATGATATCGACACACATCTAAAAATAGAAATGGAAAAATGATTCCAACATCAGAGCAGTTAGACATTCTAAACTAACTACACTGATAAAAATACTATATAATAAGATCTTCATCGCTTTTAAGATGTTTGCATACATCTTAAATGCATACATGAAATAAGACTACTGCAAATGTGGCGGTGTGATAGTTCTAGTATCAAACTAATATGAGCCAAATCCTATATCATGGGCTAGGCATTTCATCAAACATGTCAAGTGCACCCAACTTATCTGAACCTTTACATAATTTCAAACGGTCTAATGCTAAACCAGTTTGATCACACTTATCTAATACTAAGATCAAATTTATCAGAACCTTGACATAATTTCATGTATGCAATCGATTTCCTTATAACCTAATAACTTCGATCAAAAAGAAAAATCTAAGTGAGCAGGTTTAAGACACTGATCACTTCTTGGAATCGAACGTACTCGTAAACTAATACCTGTGCTTAACACCTAACCCCCCATGAATTTCCTCCACATCGATGAAAGTCATGAAACAACACAAATCCAAATCAGAAACAACTCCAAAAACTAAACCCAGAACTCAAACATAATCAAGTTTTTGATAGAAAAGCACACTTTTGGATATAAGTCGCACAGAAAAAATGCATATTGAGACTGAGTGTCGAACCTTTAGATTTTCTAGATATTGATTTGCTTTGATCATTGAGTTTTCCTATGCTTCGACATGAAAAATTGGAAATTAACGATGCGAGAGAATATGGAGAGAGCATTCTCAAAATATTTGCATATTAACAAAGGAAAAAAAATTGGACCCCAGGTTTTTGGGCATGAGGTTGTAGCCGCATGGGCCTCTATTCAGGTCCGGGCCTGATGATGATGGAGACCACGTTGCAGCAGCGGCTAGAAGGGCAAGAATGAGAGCGAACATTCTTTTGGCAAAGAAGAGATTACATAAGTTAAACTTACGATAAGTTCAGTTAATTTTAAAAAATATTGACAAAATTAATCGATCAAATTATGACACTATAACACGAGGCAAATTCGTAAAAGATCTAAGAGTGCATGGACCTTCAGAATTTTCCCATTTAACTTGCACACTTGCTAAATGACCACAACATTGACATACTCTTTTTTTTTTTTTACTTCCGGCCACTTGGGGGAGTTGGGTACTTCCATGTGCCTTACTCCACCAAAGTCCAAATATATTCGATTAGTTTTCTTCATAAATCACAAGAAATTGGTAAAGAATTTCCGAACGCATGGAAATAATGGAATTGGTTAAATATTTCTTAATTCTCCAAATTAGTATCAAAGTTATCTTCTTTGTAGCTTATCTTCTTTTGTATGAAAATAAAATAAAAAAATCAAGGTTAGTCAACCAATTTCATTTGTCAATGACAAGTTCCTTCGTCAACAAATTAACTAGGGAATTTAATAAATATGACTGTGATTCTTTTTTCTTTCTTTTTTTGCATTGGTTAAATTGAACGATAAATTTTAATTTGCTCATACTTCTTTGGAGTGATCATAATTTAATGTTGTTATATTTTTCATATCAATGAATAAGTTACCGTTTTATTTTTATACAAAAAGTTGATAAACTTTAATTATTCTTTTTTATGTAATACCTTTATAACTTCATTCATTTAGAATCCCCAATTGATATCCTACTTTAAAATAAAAACTAAAATTTAAGGAAAAAGTTAACAAAACACAGCTCCAGCAAATATACTAAACAAAAGATTTAACTCAATGTTAAAACTTTTATCTCGATTTCCCACTCTTTGATTGCATAGATGAGTAACAAAACATTCAAAATAACTCGGAAATGATTTTCACTGTTGGAGTGAAGGTAAAAACAAGATTGTTAAATTTGGTTTTTTGATCAATTTAACTAATATTTATAAGAGAAATGATTTGTGGCCTTACAAAAGGTCTAAGATTCAAGACCTTAATATTTTGTGTCATGCTATGTCGTTGACATGTCATCAATACTCGCTAAGTAACAATTTTGATTATCATGTCATCTTCAACAAAAGACTACGATGCCCGTTCTTAATCTAACGGTTCGCATTTACACACAATTTTTTTCTTTTCTAAATTCTAAACTTCGACAAATAATTTACGGATAGATTTCTTCATCGATTGATTAGCTTCTGTTCAGATTTCATTCGCATCTTTATTCTGGAATTTCGACTCTCTCCCATGGTTTTCAATAAGTGGTAGTATTAATCTGTCTGCAGTTATTTTTACCAAAACAAAATCATTAATCTTGTTCAATGAGTAAGGATCCTCGATAGAGAAATTAAATTCATTGATAAAAAGTAAGGATCGACTAGACTGATATAGATGATATTGTAACACAGAGAAGGATATAGGCGAATTACAGTCCATCAATCGCAAGGTTGAGGAAGAACGCTAACTAGCTGTTCATACCAAGAATAATGAATATTCAAGATATGACCAAATGTAACTAGACTAAGTGTTTACCGATATGTAAAGACGATAATTAAACGACACAATAATTATAGTGGTTCACCAATTGGCTACTCCACTTGTGCCTCGTTGGGCTTTCACTATCTCGAGCCCGATAAGGGTTCAGGCCCAAGTGTTATATGGGTTGTGTGTGTTGTCTCCTTTTTTAAGTGGGATAGAGGCCTCCCTTTATAGGTAGGGAGTGCCTCTCTCTTTACAACTTTAGCAATGTGGGAGAGGGGTGCAAGCCTCTCAAACCACCAAATAAGAATATAAATGCTAGTCTTGTTCCTTCTTGGCAATGGATGGATGTTTTCCGGTGGTGGCGACGATGGCTTGGCCGGCTCTTGCTGTCGATGAGTAGCTCCGGTATCGGTCTTTATGATATACCCTCGATTACACTTGGTAAATATATAACATATATGAACACTAGCTAAGCAATTCTTGTTAAATTAGCTAAAAATGTTACCACTTCCCACTGATCAAACATTGCATATATTCCGATCTATACATGCTTCTATACTTCGGGGTTCAAATGGTTCAGTGATATTCAAAAGGGATTAAAGTATACTCAAATCGTTGGAAAAGCTGTTGGCCTAGCCTGTTGCATATTGCATTGGAAAAAACTGAAGTTCTTGAATTTCTTTCCACTGCATCTCTCGAGTTATTTTCCAGATTTCTTACGAACTAGGTTCTACGATTTAGGGAAATATCCCTTAAATATGTTCTGTCTAATTTTTAATGTAATTGGACACAAAACAAAATGAAAGGGTAAAATTGGCTCATGATAAATGACATGGCTAACAAAAATATAAAATTCAAATTATTAATGTGACATGGAATTAACACATAAGATTAAAAGACGGCTAAAATGAGAGCATTGAGACATTTTTTTTAGAGTTGAGAAGAAACCTAGAGTAGGAGCCGCACCTTCAAAAAATTTCAAACCCGATCCCTTCTCTATTGATCAACTCGATCTCTTCTCCCAAATCGATTGGTCTTCTCCCATCGTTCCCGATCATTCTCCTCTTGAAATAGTTCCATCTCGTTTTGTTTTTTCTTTCTTCTCTTCTCAGCGAGTTTTATCCTCTTTCCTCCTGTCTTTGGCTGCACCGCCTATGGCGACGAATACCGATGAGATGCAGCGCCGCCTAGAGGCTACTGGGTTCGACCCAGACCTTGACAAGATCGATATCGTCGATATGGTCCCTAAAGCCGAGGAGGGTGAGGAAGCTGATGCATGTCAATACACTATGATGCGAATTTTTGGTCTGATGACTTTGCCGAAGGACCTTGAAAATTCTTTCAAATCGGCGATGGTTCGACTGTGGCATGGCGCTCTGGGGCCGGCGTGGATCTTTATTACCTGCCGCAGCCTGGACCGGTTCTTTGTAAAGTTTTAAGAGCCAGGAGCTTTGAAGCGGGCTGTCATGAGGAGCCCGTGGTATTTCAGGGATTTAATGGTGGTGGTGGAGCAGTTCGACGGTTGCTCGGCTGTGGATGCGGTGCCAGCTGCCAAGGTTACAATGGATGTGTTTGTGAAGGGTGTCCCAGATGCAGGAATGGATCGGGCGTGGGCAAGGAAGATCGGCAATGCTCTTGGGCGTTTCCGAAAATATGATGTTCCTCTACTACATTCAGGCGTCATAAAGTTCTTGGTAGATGTGGATCTTCGACATGGAGTGGTAGTGCGTAAACATTTTCGCTTTACTCCTTCTTGTGTGGAAATGGTAAGTTTTGATTATCCTGATATTCGTGGTTATTGTGAGCATTGCGGACTATTTGTGCATGCGGCTGAGGGCTATCGGATTCTGCAGGCATGGAGAGCCAAATTGGAGACCATGGTGGCGGCGAAGCCCTCTCTGCAAGTGGGCCACTCGGTCCCACTGGGGTTTGAACCGAATCCAGCGGCTATGGTGGTCGCAGTGGTGGAGCTGGTTAGGGTGGTGGCCGAGGTGGTTGTCTCTCCTGAGGCTATGAATGTTAACCACATGTCAGACAAGCAGGACGTGTTGGAAATGGTGCAGGGACATGTGCCTCACATGCAGGACAGCCCTTTATTTAAGGGGGGTCCACTGACTTTGTCTGATTATTTGCAGATTACAAGTTCAACTGAGGGTGGCGACAGATGCTTTTAAAGGTCTGAGCGCCTCTTCAAATGTTGTGGTTTCTTACGTCAAGTCCGAGTACAAGCAGTTTGCGAAGCCTCGCGCAGATGGGGCATCTTCACTGAAACGCAATGCTCGGGAAGAAACTCCTCCCCCTGCAGCCTAGGGGGGAAATGGAGGCTTTGAAGGGACACACAACTTGGAGTCCCCGCAGAAGAAGGTGGCAATGGACTCGGTGACACTCGCTCAGATACAAGCGGAGGAGCGCCGGTTGCAGTTAGTATAGTTTTGAGGACATAGCTAGATAGGGTGTAAGCCACCCCCCATTTTTTAAT
Organism: Geum urbanum; assembly: GCA_946800695.1. Classification (NCBI taxonomy): domain Eukaryota; kingdom Viridiplantae; phylum Streptophyta; class Magnoliopsida; order Rosales; family Rosaceae; genus Geum; species Geum urbanum. The sequence goes on from OX327000.1 coordinate 25,846,188, forward strand.
GAGTAGCTTTTAGCTTTTAGTTACATTGTCTTACACCTAGTTACATTTAGCTATGGAAGTTGGATACCAGATTAAACTGTAATAGTGTAGGTTGCTTTAAGATGGTCTTTCTATCGTGTCGGACACCGGTATCCCTCTTATAACTTATCACATACATAATTCTACCGTTTCACCTCAAAAAAAACACATAAGATTAAAGCCCGATAGCATTGCTCTATTTATAACACCAACAGTTGGGATGCTCTTAGATCTTGTTGCAATATTGCAATACCCTAACTAAATACAGTTACATTAATAACTTTCTGTCCTCGGGCATAATATAATTTCCACCAAAACACACACACACATACATGAGAATGGAAGGTACTGAAAGATGAAATGAACCAGACAAGGGTAAGCAACGATTCAAACCAGTAATATAACTTGAAGCAATCTTTCACACTACTCAGTTAACCCAAAGTCCCAAAACCAAACTTCTTGCAAGCTAGGCTTTCACTTTCAATTCATCTGATTTGGATATTATATGTAGCAGCTACACAGCATGTGGTTTGTAATCTTACCTCTCTCTTAATCACTGAAAACTCTAAAATAGATATCATGGTTAAATTTCTCTATACGTTTCAAGATATACAAGAGGAAACAGTATTTTCTTGAAGTAATTCCTTGATTTTCCAAAGATAGACGATCAAATTAGGTCTGTTATTTACCAAAACCGTATAAGGACCACTGCTATCTGTTAGTATTGCATCATTAGTTGTACGATTAATATACTTATCCACTTAAGCAGGTTAGCGACACCTACCGGACCACCCACAAGACCACCAAGGAGGCTCCAACTTCACTCACCAGACCCACCCCATCCGAGCGCACACGCGCCCCCCAGGCGCACGCTCAAACGCACGGACCACACACCAGCAACCACACCAGTCCCACATCGAAGAACACCAGCAGGCTCCAAACTCAACCACCTATATATATAAGGTATTTATTACAGGTAAGATCATCCCATTCGTTCCATCTTTACTAATTCACACATTCACGACCAACTCACACGACCAAAATACTACTTACTCGCACGTTCGCTTGACTGTTATATCCAATACATCATCTGACTTAGGCATCGGAGCGTTGAAGGCCGGCCACCCCGTCTCGACCCCTGACCGCCTGCTTCGTTGTTGTATTCTTCTAACAGCCGCACCCGAACGCGCGCACCCGATCACCCGACAGAAGAGGAAGCATCCGACCGCCCGAGGGAAAGAGTCCGCACGCACGAAGGAAGAGAGAGCGTCTGTCCATCCGAACAGCCCCAGCGTTCGGACGTACCAGGAGGAGGAGGAAGCAGTATTCGTGTTGCTTCTGCCCCATTACGCCCCCGCGCGTAATTCGGTAGAAACACTATCATCCCATTTATACAGACCTATTTCTAATTAACGCTCACACGCCCACTATTTATACGGACCTATTTTACTCCCATGCTTCCTCTGTTTTTCTCATTCACCCTATCTTTCTCTGTTTCTAAACTAAGCGTCATCTACTATTCTTCATTTCGATCATGGCGAGCGGCGATGTGAAGCTTATAGGAGAATGGCCGAGCCCTTTTATGTTGAGGGCTCGTGTCTCCTTGGATCTCAAGTCTGCGGAGTATGAGTGTCTCCAAGGGAATTTGGAAAGAAAAAGTGAGCTTCTGCTCAAATCCAACCTTGTTCACAAGAAAATCCCTGTTCTTATTCATCATGACAAGCCCGTCTGTGAATCTCTTATCATTGTTGAGTACATCGACGAGGCTTGGTCCTCTGGCATGTCAATCCTTCCTTCTGATCCCTACGAGCGCACCATTGCTAGATTCTGGTGTAGCTATCTTGATGAGAAGTGGTTCCCAATGATGAAAGACATGGCTGTTGCACAAGATGATAATGCAAAGAAGGCAGCACTATCATCACTGTTGCACAGGAACGATGGCGAGGAGCACGTCGACAGCCTGGTCCAGGAGTTACGGGAGGCGACGCTTGAGAAAGTAGAGGAGCGCCAGATCCGTCAGAGGTTGGAGGAGCGGCTGGACGCATTCATCAACCAGCAGCTGGACGCACTCGTCAACCAGCAGCTGGGGCAGCACGAGGGGACCCAGGAGACCACCAGCGCAGGGCAACACCCGTTCGGCGGGACCAGCGCACGGGCGACCCGAGCGCCCTCACCGGAGGAGGAATCGGCGCCCATGACGAACAATGCTCTGATCCTCCGGAGGATGGAGGAACTGGCGGAAGAGGTCTCGCGCTTGCGCAAGGACAAGCTGGCCGGTCAGGGCGGGACGTTCGCCCTCCGGGTCAGCCCGTTCTCGGCGCATATACTGGAGAGGGGAAAGGACCCCCACGAGACGACGAAGATCGCTCGGTTCGATGGGAGCGGAGATCCCAGCACGTACGTGGACGAGTTTCGATCCACCACGGACAGAACCCGATACTCGGATCCAACCCTATGTTTCCTATTTCAGGAAACGCTGGCGGAGGAAGCGCGGAGCTGGTTCTACGAGATTCCGCCAGGGTCCATCCATTCGTTCATCGAGCTGGCGGAGAGCTTCCAGAAGCGCTATCGGCTCCAGGGCAAGTACAACACCACGGGTATCCTCATCAAGGTCCGCCAGGGGATGGACGAGAGCCTGTCGAGCTACATCAATCGGTGGAGAACGCTCGTAAGTACGTGCAGGGACCTCGACAAACGGGTGGCCAAGGTAGCCCTGATGGATAATTTGCTCGCCACCCCGTTCGTAGAGAAGCTTGTAAGGAAGGAACATCTCGACTACGACGAGATCATGGACCTGATTGTACAGAAGGCGCTCGTAGAGACGCGAGTGTACGGGTCTGCCTCCGAACCCAGTTCCAGCAGACCAGAGGCGACAAGCGCCCAATCACGACAGCTAGCGGACGACGAAAGGCCAACCGGGGGCTATAAGAGGAACCGGGACGCGCAAAGGCAGAATTACCAGAGGCCTTTCATCAGCAGTCATCAGGGCAACAGCTACAACCAGGCGTGGGGACAAGCGCAACGGGAAGCCCGTCTACCGCCAGCGCCACAATACCGACCGGCGGGACAAGAGGTCTGTACGGTCGATCACCAGTCCAACGAGCACCTACTTCGCCTGCATTGACACTGAATACCGCCACCAAACAACATGACGAAAGCAATGGCTCCGACCGGCCAATTCCTGGACGTCTGGTGCGAATTCCACAACGCCGCCACCCACCGTACCAACAGCTGCATTATGCTGAAAAAGGCCCTTGAAGACTTGAAGGACGAGCGGACAACCCCTCCCAGGGCGGACGGACAACAGCGCGAGGCGAACATTGGAACCCGTGGGACTATCAGTACGATATCCAGGGGCAAGCGCAAGGAGGGCACCTCATCGCCCGATCGGCCGAGCCAGGAGGTGCTGACGATCGGGGCGGGACGAACGCAGAAAACAGGAAGAAGGGAGGCGCCCGCCATCTGCTTCACGACGGAAGACGAGGAGAGAAGCCCGAAGGACAGCACCCTACCGTTCGTGATCGACGCGATCATCGATCGTTTCCTCGTGAGGACGGTGCTGATCGACAATGGGACGTCCGTGAATGTGATCTACTTTGACGCATACACGGCGCTCGGTAGACCCGCCAGCAAGATGACGCAGGATCGCGAGTGCGTAGCCAGCTTCACGGGCGAAACGTCATATCCGATTGGGAGCGACAATATTCGGGTCGGGATCAATGCGCCCGACTCCCCGCACAGTGAGATCCGGACGGACTTCATAGTCATGGACACCCCCTCCCCGTACAACGCCATACTCGGGAGGCCGGGGATCAGCAAACTGAAGATGATCATCGCAGGGCACCTGCTCTTGGGACGATTCCCAACGGAGCGTGGAAACGGGTACGTTCGGGGATACAATCACGAAGAAGCCACGAAACCCCAGGGCAGGCAGGAGGTTCTCACCTTGGAACCTACGCCAGGAACGGAGATACCGGGCGATCCACGCGACGGGCTAACAGCGCCACGGGGGAGACTCCGTTCAGCCTGACATTCGGAAAGGAAGCTATGTTACCCTTAGAGATCACCCATCAGAGCCCACGGATCGAGGGGCACGATCCACGCACGAACGGTGAAGGGCTACGTATCAGCAATAAATCTGCTGGAAGAGCGAGGAGACATGATGCATCTCCACAAAGGAGCGAACAAACGGGGATCGCCCGATCATTCAGCCAGCACATCCGGGCTCGACCAATCCAACTGGGGGACTGGGGGCAATCCGACAGGGGATGAAGACACCCCGTCCGTGGAGGGAAGCGCCAGCACTTTATTACCTCCGAGATATGCAGGGTCAACGACTACGGGTACCATGGAAGTACTGTCATTAAAATTTTGTATTATACTTTTGTTGTACTCTTTCCATTAGTTTATGTTAGCGCGCCCGTTCGTCCTTACCCCGCCCGCTTAGTACTCGGGGGGATAGGCTGCGCACGTGAATGTAACGGTTAAAATTCCATTCAAAGCAAAGGGGCGGGCGCAAGCTCGCACGAGTCATTCAAAAGATGCCAAAAAAAAGGAAAAAAAAACTTCAGACAAGGCACACGTACGGAAAGAAGGTACTTTGTTAATGGAAGGCACAAGGCCCGACTACAAAAATCTATCCCATTACAAAGAAGAAGACGAAACACCCTACACTACGCCCCCGTGTCAACATCCAACTCCTCAGCCTCCTCCGACGACGCTACCACAACAGCTTCCACCTGCTCGCCTGGATCCATCCGCCTGATCACCGGCTCCAGCTCCGCCCTAGCAGGTTCCCCATAGGGCCCCACCTCTCTCTCATACGCAGGAACCTGAGCGCCCGCCCGTCTCTCAATTTTAGACTCCACGAACTCTTGGTACTCCTCCATCTTCAAGAAAGGACTCACCGCTGCCTAGAACGCAGCCACCTGCTCATCCACTTCCGCTCTGACCAGTTCTCGGAGCTCGTCAGACTCCTTGAACGTCGCCACAGCCATACGAGCAACGCGATCAGCCTCCTTCAGCCGGGACTCTGAGAGCGCCTCCCGGGCGGCTGCTTCAGCACGGACGCGCTTCAGCTCGACGCGCACCCGCTCCACCTCGGCCACGGCCTTGTCCCGTTCAGCAATAGCCACAGCTTCACGGGCGGCAGCTTCAATAGACCGGGCGGTTGCCTCATCCGCACGAGCGGTGTACCGATGGACCAATTTGTTGGCCTGCTCGAGCTGCGCCGCGACCATGTCCGTCATCATCCGCTGCTTCGCCCCCTCAGCCCGAACGCGCGCCAGTTCCAGATTCTCCCGCGAGCGGACACGGAAGACCTGATGCAGCAGGCGGGTGCACGCAATAAAGACCGCATCCAGCCCGTCGGGGGCAGCATTCTCCAGCGGCTGCAGCAGGGACCCCAGAGACGCAGCGCCATCCACCAGCGCACGGCGCAAGGCGTCCACAACATCAACATTCATCTCAAAAGCAGGGCCGGGAGGGGAATCTTCAGTCCGGGGGCGCTTCTGCGCACGCTCCTCACCCTCCCCCTTCTCAAGAAATTGTGGAGGACCGGAAGACGGAAGCAGGGGATTTGGAGAGCAAGCGTATCGTGGAGGACTTAAAGGTCGATCCGAAGACGAGGGCGCAACGGGCGCACGACTGGCAGACTGAGGCGCCTGGGCAGCCTCCCGCCTGTCCCCGACATCATCTCGCTCGGACTGCTGCTGCTCGCGCTCCGCCCGGGCCTGGGCCTTGAATCCAGTAGCATCACCCGGTGGCGGGCGGGGAGCATCCGCTTGTGGCCCTCGAATGAGCGGAGCAGGATCAGCCACGTTTGCAACAGGGGTCTTGGGTTGGGTACTGTCCCCCGGGACGAGTGCGCCACGACCGTCATCCGCCACCTTGCGGGCTTTCGCGGCAGCATCCCGTAGTGCGAGCAGGAGGCGCTTGAGCACGTCATCCTTGTTTGTCGCCGTGGACTTCGTCATCTTACCTACAGAGCACACAGATGGAAGGTTAGCAAACAGGTACAACACTTCGTAAAATTATCCTATTCCTATTTCTGGTAGCAAACTACGAACAGCCCAGGCGACCTGGCGGCACGCGTGCACCCAGCGGGTACTCGTTCGTATAGAACGTACGGAAGGACTGAGGGACTCAACCTGACGGGGTGGAGTGTCGCAGACGGAAGAAATGGAGGCATTCCGCCCGTGTGCGGTGCCCAGCCCGCTCGAACGGAGGACCTTGAACACCACCAATGTTCGGGTCTGTGTGGGCCCACACCGGCCAAGGCAGATTTGGAGGAGCGCCAGGATACATTGGCAGCACGGGCGAAGAGGCAACACTTAGCAAAAGAGAGTAGGGGGCAAACTACCAGAAACACCAAAAACATAAAATTCCTACCCCAAACAAAATCAAGCTTGGCACACCTCAAGAACACGCCCTGTTCTTAAGATGCAAAATCCAGAAAAAACCAAAAAACCCCAGAAACAACCAAACACGAACCAAAACGAAAAACACCAGAAACGGGATGAGAGCCTCACCAAATTCGGTCTTTGACGGCAGAAAGGTTGAACGTCAAGCACGTATTCCGGCAAGAAAGCACGAACGAAGAAACGGTGAACAGATTGCAGAGCGATTCCGGCAGAGTTTCGACAAATCGTATGAAGGTGATGGAGGAAGATGACACCACACCCCTCTTTATACTGATCGCACGACGTAAGCCAATAAACGCCAGCCGTCCATTCTCGCGTGTCCACCATCGGATTGCAACACGTGGCACGGGGCGGTTTACTAACCCTCCTTGGTAACCGCGCCAACTTTTCAGCTTCCCGCCTTAAATTCAAACAACTAGCACGGTCTCCCACGGCTCGACACGTGGCGCTCATGCACCACCCCCACGCACCCACGCGCCTGACGTCTGAGCTCCACGCAGTTATCACGACACCAGCATTAAAAACGACTGCTCGCATGTATTACACAACGGTTCCCAAGGAGCAGCCAAAAGGAATGTCACCTCAAAAACATCTCGCCAGCGCACCACCAGACCCAAGGCACACCACGCCGATCACCCGCGCACGTCCGAACGAGGTAACACCACCACGGGCGTAGGGCACCTCCCCCCTTGCGCACACCGGTAAGAAATGGCAAGCCGATTTAGGCGGCAACAGGCATGGCGCGCTAAACTCGATGGGCGACACGGGCGTGGGGCTCTTCCCCTCCGTGTGCGCAACGTTAACGATCGATGCACCAACTCAGTTCTGGCAGGGGTGTGGGGTCCGCCCCACCCCCTGCAGGCGCTGAGACTGATGGGCGACGGGTGTGGGATCCGTCCTCTCCGTACGCAAAAATACAGGTCGCCTATAGTGAAACAGGCATGGGGTCCGTCCTCCCCTTGCAGGCTCTGAGACCGATAAGCGACGGGTGTGGGGTCCGTCCTCTCCGTTGGCGCAAGTACAGTAGCAGAGGCATGGGGTCCGTCCCCTCTCTGGGCGCGCTAAGCTCGTTAGGCGGCATGGGCGTGGGGTTCTTCCCCTCCGTGAGCCAACTCAGTCCTAGCAGGGGCGTGGGGTCCGTCCTCCCTCTGCAGGCTCTGCCACTGATAAGCGGCAGGTGTGGGGTCCGTCCTTTCCGTCCGCGCAAATACAAGCCGGCTGTGGAGCCAGAGGCATGGGGTCCGCCCCCTCTCTGCGCGGCAAGCTCGATGGACGACACGGGCGTGGGGTTCTTCCCCTCCGTGGGCGTAACGTTAACGATCAACTCGCCGAATCGGAACCGGCAAGGGTGTGGGGTCTGTCCTCTCCTTGAACGGTCCGAGACCGATGAGCGTTACCGGGTGTGGGGTACGTCCTCTCCGGACGCGAAATCTTCCCGGTTTAGGTGGCAGAGGCCTCTGCGCGCGCTAAATGCGAAGGGCGGCACGGGTACGCGTTCGTGCGCGCTGCAACATTGTACGTCGCGGTCCTGATCGCACCGTTGACGCTACAGCGTACGCGACGGCATCCCCGTTGACGTGCGACGTACGCAGTGTCACCCCAATGCTAGCGTTACGACCAGCATTTGCATACATTCACACATCATACCATACATTCATGCATCTTACCATACATTCACACTTGCATACCTATATATCTGTTGTACTTATTCATGTTTACAAGACCGACTCCATCCGGGCGCGCGGCTCCAAAATAGCAAGTCTTGTTTGGAGGCCGGGCCCACAGGTACACGAACGCACGAACAGGTACACGCTCGAACACGCAGGTCCCACTCCGTCATGCGAGCCCTTCCTTGACCGGAGAGTTGGGGGGACTTGGGGGTCACAGGATCATGCACCACTGCTTAATCGGATAAGTATCTGGTTTAATCGCACGAACCCTTTTTCAACTCCCCAGTCAAGAAAGTTCTCTTTGACTTGGGGACTTGGGGGACTTGTTTGTATAGCATGAGTTGTCCGATTAATATACTTATCCGCTTAAGCAGGTAATCAACACCTACCAGACCACCCCAAAGACCACCAAGGAGGCTTCAACTTCACTCACCAGACCGACCTCATCCGAGCGCACACGCGCCCGTGGGGCGCACACCCGAATGAGCGGATCACACACCAGCAAGTGCACCAGTCCCACATCGAAGAACACAAGTGAGCCCCAAACTCAACCACCTATATATGTAAGGTATTTATTACAGGTAAGATCATCCCATTCGTTCCATCTTGACGAATTCACTCCAACTACACACTATCTATACGCATGTTTGCTTGACTGTTATATCCAATACATCATCTGACTTAGGCATCGGAGCGTTGAAGGCGGGCCACCCCGTCTCGACCCCTGACCGTCTGTTTGTTGTTGTATTCTTCTAACAGCCGCACGCGAATACGCACACCCGATAACCCGAGAGAAGAGGAAGCGCCCGAAGGAAGAGTCGACCGTCGGAAGAGAGAGCCCGTACGCCCGAAGAGAGAAGAGAGTGCCCGACCATCCGAACAGCCCGAGCGTTCGGACGAGGAGAAGGAAGTCTGCTCGTACTTGCTTCCGCCAGATTACGTCCTCGCGCGTAATACGGTAGAAACAGCTACCTTGACATTGCATTGAATTGACGAATTTTTCAATAAAACGTATTCTTTTCGTTTACAATGTAAAGATTCAAAAAAAAACACATTTTTTTTATTCTGAACAAATTAAACCCGAGTTTTACGTTTTTTTAACTGGAAAAAACATGATTTTTATTTTTTATTTTTTCAAAAATGAAGGAAGATGACTCTTCCTCTATACGCACACTATGTTTTTCAAGACAAAAGTAATTGAAAAAAAAAGTGATTAGAGTTTCCTAAAACTCTTAATCTAGTGCATAACTTCATACACAATTTTGAAGTATATGATTTTGTATTGTGATACCTTTTTGTTAAATTTGCAAGTGTGGGAGGTTGTCCCTGATATTTTTGTTTTTTTATGCAAAGTTGGAGATTAATTATTATATCAAGAATGCATTTTTATGGTTCAGCAAAAGTTCATGGTTTTAGTCCGTTTCACATTATATAGTAAAATATATTGATATGTATAATATGTATATATCCAAAATTTTACGTTTTTTGTTTTAATCATTTTCTGTTTTAAACACGTATGTATCAAATTTTATAATTTGTCGTTTTCAAAATTTATGGTCGACATTTTATGAATTTTATTAAGTTAAAACTACCGAATTATACACATACATATTTTTAACGTATAATTTACATACCATTTTTTTCTAACTATGACCGAGAGTGACTGAAGGGACCAGTGGGATTAAGTTGCTCGACGAAACCAAGACGCCAGGGCTGGTCGAGTGGGCCAAGAGCTTTGCTGCACATGCTGCTCTGAAAGATGTTCTGCCTGAGATTGGGAAGCTTACGGAGTATAGTAAGGTTTTTCTTGCCAAAATGAGAGCTGCTGCTGCAGCTTCTCCAGCCAAGTAGTAATGAAGCTGATGATGAAGTACCATGTATTTGTTTAGCTTATGATAAAAAAAATGTATTTGTTTAGTGTTGTGTGAACTAGTTCCGAGTATTTTTTTGGTTTATAATTAAGAAAAATGCTAATGACCACAATATTATAATACACACGTATAAAATTACTGCCTTGGATTGAGAATATATGGTCTGCTGGATCACTGCATTGCATTAGGACATGATGTTGGCAAGAATGCACATCTTGATTCTTGAGCTGCCTTGGTGAGAGTAATGTTCAATTCAACAAGCCTCATGAAGTTTTAGTTCAATTTTCTGTTGTTTACTTGGTATCATCTATAACCAAAGAAGCTAATTAGAGAGATCAAATAAGGATTGATCATATAAATACAAGTATAAAAATGTGGAAGGTATGTCAACTTTAGCTATCATATGAAACCTAATAATAAGAAATACTTGCTATATATCATGTGAAACTAGACAAGTTAAACTGACAAGCAAAATCTTAGTAAGTGAGTGCCTCAATGGATGTACTAAGTTCTGTTACGAGAATTTAAAAAATGTATGATTTTATACCTTTCGTTTGAGCATTGATTTTAACGTAATATAATTGTTGAATTATAAATGTGGGAAATTCTCCACTAATGACTCTTATAATGAGGATTTGGTGAGTATCTTTCAATTAATGATTGTATGAGTTACTTTTTAATAACATTTTTACAAAGTTAACCATTAGATGTCTCATTTTAATTGTTCAAGTTTTCAAGTTCAAGTTTTCAACGACAGCCAATCCATGAACTTAAGAAATCGATCTTAAATATACCGTGGCCCAAAACAATTAGAAATGATGGTGTGAAAAATAATCTCATCCTAGATCTACTAGAAATCATACTACTAGTTAATTTCTTTTTTTTGGTTTGGGTCGCCGCCGCCGCCGCCATGCACCCTCTCGACGTTGTACACACCAGGTTCCAAGTCAACGACGACCAAGTCTCGAATCTTCCGACATACAAGAACACGGCTCACGCTATCTTCACCATTACTCGATTGGAGGTAAAGCTTTGTTTCGCCTCACTCAAAAAACTCTTTAGGGTTTTGTTTTGATGATGATCATCTGATTTTTTATTGCTCTATGTGTTAAAAGGGACTGCGAGGACTCTATGCTGGCTTCTCTCCGGCTGTGATTGGCTTCCCGTTTGTAACCAATATAATAACAACAACAACAACAACCACCACCACCCAAACCTTCAGGCCAAAATGAAATTGAACTAGATACATCCACTTCCAACGGCTAGAGTATTCGTTTGGGAAACCTCTCCCATGTCCTAGCCTCCCGGCAAGGGTAACGCCGTTAAAAAAAAGTCAGTAAAACGATTTTCAAATCCACAGAGGCGAAGTTCCCTCTTTCCTATTCAACTGCTACTTCTCTCTCACTCTCTTCTTTTCATCTCTGATTCCCTTTTCCCTCTTTCTTTAAACTCCAACTCAGCAACAACATCAATGAAGCAAATTGAAAGGAAGAAAAAAAATCTGAAAATTTTGGACCCAAAATAAAAAGAAAGAACAGAAAATGAAAAATAATCTTTTTCACATCGCTAGGTTTCAAACTTAGGTTCAATGCATGCACAATCAACCTTAAAACTACTGCGCCATCATCACATCTGTGTCATATATGGGAAAGCAAATAGTAATTATGCAAACTCAGGGACCCAGGGGCTCCGCCACTGTTTCTATGATAGTTTCTTTGAATTTCTTGGCTCGCTTTTCAAATTGAAAGGAAATGGAAAAAATCTGAAAATTTTGGACCCAAAATGAAAAGTAAGAACAGAAAATGAAAAAAACCTTTTTCATAGCTCTGGGTTTTGAACTTAGGTTCAGTGCATGCACAATCAACCTTAAAACCATTGTGCCATCATCACATCTGTGTCATATATGAGAAAGTAAAAGGTAATTATGCAAACTCAGGGCCAGGGGCTCCGCCACTGTTTCTATGATAGTTTCTTTGAATTTCTTGGCTCGCTCTTTATTGTTGATATGTTTGGGTCTGGGCAAGTTAGAGACTTGGAAGTGTTTCCATATTATGCCCTTATAAATTTTTGTGTTAGATTAGATCTAGTTTTCTGGGCTGTGTTTGATTTGCAAGAGTAATCTACAAGAAAACTAGAAAGATGAAATCTTGGTCTTGCTGTTTGTTAGGACTAGGCCTTATACCTAGCCCATTTCAAGCCCGGTTATCTTTTGTATCTAGGCCCAGATTCCTTTTGACACAGTTGTTAGCTAGTTCAGTAGAGTACATCCGTATTGTCTACCAACTAGTAGTGCCAGCTCTATCTGACACCTGTAGTGTACTGATTTGTGTGGTCCCTGACCATGTGGCAATGCCTGTTGGACGTTTCTAATTTTATTTTGCATATAAGGACGTATTTTTGCCTAGTAGAGGCACTTATGAAATATGAACCTATTTTGAATTCTTGCATTTTTATCTTCCCTAGCCCTAAAAATCCAATATCTAGTACCAGAGCCCTAGTTCATAAGGGGCTTGCACCAACCTCCACCATCCTCAACCCCTCCTCATCCCATGACTACTCTTCCGCCCCCGCCGGTTGCCTCAGCAGGCGCATCATCCTCAGTTCCCCTCCTTCCACAGACCCTGAATTGTCTGTTCTTCAAGCTCAAACCAACGAGCTTCACTCCACAGTTCAAACCCTCCAAGCCAATCAAACTTCCTTCCAAACTCAACTCACAGATCAGCTACAACAGTTCCAACAGACCATTTTGGCTCGGTTATCCCAACAACCTCCACCATACTCCTCATTTCCCACTCCCTCCCTCCCTCTACAGCAGGCTGCGACATCATTTCCTTCTGTTCCAGTTGCATTTGGTCCATTCCCCACACCCTCTACTTCATAGACAGGTTTAGGTCTCTCACAACCTCCTTCCCCATCTACATATCAACCCACCCTTTCAAATCTGGTCTCAACAATACCATCTTTCTTAACTACTACTGCAACAACTCCAAATCCCCCTCCCACCCCCACCAAGTTTCCCCCAAATACACAACCTAGATTTTACACTCCTATCTCCCAAAACTCACTAACATTTCCTTATCTAAATGAGTTCTCCCCAGCAAATCCCCACCTGCATCACACTTTTTCCACTCCTACTCCACCACCACAAATTATCCATCCTTTCACATCAAACAACAACCCAGAAATCAAAACTCATCGTGCTCCTCTTGTTAAGCTTCCCTGCTTTACTGGAGAGGATGTGGTAGGTTGGCTTTCCATGGCCCAATGTTACATTCAGTACTACCATGTTCAACCCCACGAGCGCATCTCTGTAATCTCTTCCCATTTTGGACCTGACCCCTCCATTTGGATGAACGCTGTGGAAGTGCGGCAGCCCGACATCACATGGCACCAGCTCGTATCTGCCATGCTCGAGCACTTTGGTGCTGGCACCGCTGCGAACATCGCAGCCACTCTGTTCCACCTCAAACAAACCCAGTTCATAGACGAGCACATCACAGCTTTCACCAAACTGGCCTGCAGAGTCGATGGTTGGTCCGATTCACATCTCAGAGTCACCTTTTGTGGTGGCCTCAAGCCCGATATTCGCCATGACGTTCTAGCTCACGAACCTACATCCCTAGCTCACGCTCAAAGGTTAGCGCGCCATTTCGAAGCTAAGAACACTTAAATGCGTCAGTCCCGTTATCCCAAACCATCATGGGTCCCTTCATTATCTTCCAACTGAGATTTCCACACATCCTCCCCCACACCCATTCCATCCGCTTCAAACACCACCACCACCAACAATCAGCCTTAAGCCCATCGTCCTTCCAATCTGCCCAAATCGAATCGACCCATCAGATACCTCATTCCACAGGAACAGAAAGAACGACGCGACAAAGGGCTTTGCTACAATTGCGAGGACATGTATGGACCGGGTCATGTCTGTCGACACTCCTTTATAGTGATTCTTCTATGTGATGCCACTGACGAGGACTAGGAATTCCATGACTGCACCGCCGCAACAGATGCCGATTCATATGACCCCGAGCCTCCTCAGCCTATTCTCAAAATTTCCAACGGCTCAGTAAGCGAGATGATGAGACTCCTAGGTTTGATTAACGATGTGGGTGTTGATGCATTCATTGATTACGGCGCCGCCATGAACTTCCTCTACCTGCAGTCGCCAAGAAATTGGGGATGCCAATAACCCAAGCATCCCATCAGCGTTTCGTGGATGCTTTCGACTGAGATATGACCCTCTCAGGTTTGGCCCAAGATGTATCCTTGGGAATGCAAGGTTATTCTTACTGCAATTCATTCCTCTTGCTTCCGGTATTGGGCTGTGATGTGGTGCTCAGGGCGCCATGGCTAGACTCGTTGGGGTACATTGGCTAGCATTTTCTAGAGAAAGTCATGATGTTTAAGGTCGATGGCGTACAACACGTTCTCCGAGGTATATCATCCAAATCTTCTACCAGTGACAACAACACCCTTTTGGACCTTCTTCCCCAAGAGCACCATGATTCCCTAGCCCACCCTATCTCTCCCAGCCCATACCCACTACAAACAGCTGCACCACCAGAACTAGCCCACCTTCTATCCCAACTCCAAGCCCTTTTCACTCCACCCACTTTATTACCTCCTTGCCGCGTCGTTGACCACAGAATCACCCTCATCCCTAATAGCTTCCCGGTTCACTCTCGCCCTTACCGTTATGGGGACTCACATAAAGATGAAATTGATAAACAGGTGGCCGAGATGCTTGAATTGGGGTATATCAAGCCTAGTCAGAGCTCATTTTCATCATCGGTCCTCCTCCTCAAAAAGATGGAAGGAGCGCGGAAGTTTTGTGTTGATTACCGAGTGCTGAATGCTATCACAATTTGGGACCGTTTCCCCATCCCCATTGTTGATGAACTATTGGATGAAATTCATAGGGCACGGTTCTACACAAAGCTCGACTTGCGTTCTGGTTTTCATCAAATACGAATGGCAGAGAATGACATTGAGAAAACTACATTCCGCACACACGGCGATCATTTTGAATTCGTCGTAATTCCATTTAGGCTCACCAATGCCCCTTCTACATTCCAGGCATTGATGAACCAGCTGTTGAAACCATTCCTCCGCTGATTCGTCCTGGTCTTCTTCGACGATATTCTGATCTTCAGCAAAGACTTTGAGTCTCATTTATCACACATCCACTCTGTGTTTCAGGTACTCCAGGATAATGAGATGAAGCTTAAAATGTCCAAATGCCAGTTCTTCCAAACTGAGATTGCTTACTTAGGCCACATTATCTCTGGCAACAGAGTTGCAGTCGATCCCTCAAAGGTTTAAAGTATCAGTGATTGGCCTAAACCCACTTCTCTCAAGGCCCTTCGGGAATTTTTGGGCCTCACCGGCTACTACCGCAAATTCGTGAAGCACTACGGCATCATCGCCAAACCGCTCATGGATATGCTCAAATTGGACAGTTTCAAGTGGTCTCCAGTCTCAGAAGCAGCATTTGCATCACTCAAGTAATGCCTGATCTCAGCCCCAGTCTTAGCTCTCCCTGATTTTACTTTTCCATTTGCCATAGAAACTGATGCTAGGGGCATTGGTCTTGGGGTAGTTCGTCACCAGGAAAGTCACCCCATATCCTAGCTCAACAAATCCCTCTCACCTCACCACCAGGTTCTTTCTGTTTATGACCGAGAAATGATGGCTATCCTTTTCGCCATCAACAAATGGCGCCATTACCTGCTGGGCAACCAATTCACCATTATCACCAACCACCAAACACTCAAACACATCCTAGACCAACGCATCTCCACTCCCGCCCAACACAAATGGCTCTACAAACTATTGGGTTACAATTATTCTGTTTTTTATCGTGCAGGTACTCCCAACAAGGAAGCCGATTAACTATCCCACAAATTTGAAGTCTGTTCTATCCAAGGGTTCTCCACTCCTCTTCTGGATTGTCTCCACGCATTGACCAAGCCTGTTTGTCCAATCCAGAACCTCACCCTATCATTCAGGTTCTCCTCCACGGTGAACCTTCTCTGAAAAACTTCACACTCATCACTGACCGCCTCTACTACAAGAACAGGGTCTTCATGCCGGCCACGACCGATTGGCGCCTCAAGCTACTTCATGAGTTCCATGACTCTCTCACAACAAGCCATTCCAGTGTACTCCGCCCATTCCACTGCCTTTCTCGCAACTTCTCTTGGCCCAAGATGCGCTCTGACGTCAAAAACTATGTCGCTGCCTGCGACTAATGCCAGAGGCAATCCTACGAAACAATCCACCCTTCCGGTCTACTTCAGCCACTCCCCATTCCAGACCAAGTATTTTTTAACATCTCCATGGATTTCATTGATGGTCTCCCATTGTCTCAGGGTAAAACTACAATTCTCGTCATCGTGGACTGCCTTTCCAAATATGGTCACTTCCTGGCCATGTCTCACCCTTACACAACCGCATCCATTGCCGAACTCTTCATGAAGTAGATTTATCGCCTCCATGGCATGCCCCAATCAATTGTCAGCGACCGTGACCCGATTTTTGTCAGCCAATTCTGGGAGAGTTTCTTCAAGCTACAGGGTACAAAGCTCTGCCGCAGCTCTGCCTATCACCCCCAATCCGACGGACAAACTGAAGTTCTCAACCATACTCTCGAGCACTACGTTCGATGTTTCGTCCACGACAAACCAGATTCATGGTCGTCCCTCCTCTACTGGGCCAAATTCTGGTACAACACCACATACTATGGGGCAATCAAGATGACGTTGTTTGAAGAGCCCCCACCGAAAGTCTCTTCCTCTGTTCCAGGCTCCACCGTGGTACAGGAAGTGGATGTGTCTCTTCGCACCGATTGTGATTTCTAAATCAACGACAGGGTCTTTATCAAGCTCCACCCATACCGCCAGCAATCAGTCGTGCGCCGCCCCTCTCACAAGCTCTCCCCCCCCCCCCCCCCCCCCCCCCGATTCTACGGTCCCTTCTAGATCACTGCTCGAATCGACAAAGTGGCCTACCGCTTAGCTCTTCCACCATAGTCCCACACTCACCCAGTCTTCCATGTCTCGCTGCTCAAAAGCAAGATCGGTGACAGCCTTTCGGTCTCCACTCAACTTCCCCCTCTCACAGATGATGGCTCCTTGGCCTGGATTCCCCACAAGGTCCTGGATATGTCCATCGTTCTTCGCCGACGATGCTCTGTTACCTATTGGCTTGTTCAATGGGCAGCTGAGGACGTGACCTGGGAGGACGCTCACACCATCACCACTCAATTCCTAGAATTCAGCGCCTGAGGGCAGGCTCCTTCTAAGGGGGCGGGCCTTGTTAGGACTAGGCCCTATACCTAGCCCATTTCAAGCCCAACTATCTTTTGTATCAAGGCCCAATTTCCTTTTGACATAGTTGTTAGCTAGTTCAATAGAGTACATCTGTATTGTCTACTAAACAGTAGTGCCAGCTCTGTCTGACACCTGCAGTGTACAGATTGGTGTGGTCCCTGGCCACGTGGCAATGCCAGTTGGATGTTTCTAACTCTATTTTGCATATAAGGATGTATTTTTGCCTAGTAGAGGCACTTATGAAATATGAACCTATTTTGGATTCTTGCATTTTTATCTTCCCTAACCCTAAGAATTCAATACTGTTGTGTATTTTCTAGGTTTTAGTTTAATTGTACGAGTGTACTTATCTCATGAAAATGTATTTGGTGCAATTAAACATAGGATAATTAGCTTTTAAAGTTAGAAACTTTTTTAAGTGTTTTAGATCCCAACACTGTAAAGTTAATGTTGTGCCTTCTCTGTACATAGATCTGCACTAGCTTTTGAATTATGTGTCTGAAAGAATTGAACCGGTGTAAGCTATATTGTTGGCGTTCTTGCTCTTCATATATCACTGTTACAGTGAGCAGGCATTTGCGTTTCATCAAAGCATGTTTTGTCATTTTGAGTACAATGACTTTAGCTGCATCGTTATCGATTTCTGTTACGTTGTGTTACGTTGTGCGTACTATGTGGAGAAGTGGTGATTAATGGTTGATGTACGTAGTTCCTGCATACTGAAGTTATGTTATGCCTGCTCTTAGTTATTGTCTTTCACTGTTTCTTGGGAACAGTGCTGTCGAAAGGAGGAGGAGATGGACGAGGTTTACGCAGAGCTGGAAGAAGTTAAGGCCGAGCTTGAGAAACTCAGGGTAGATTACAAAAGCAAATCAGAACTATCTGATTACTTGAGGAAGGCATACAATGAGCAGCTCACTAAAGCACAGGAGGCAAGTTTGAAAAACGAGAAGCAGGCTCGAGAAATAAATGAGTGCAGAAAAAATCTCCGCGGTGCAGCAGATATGTGAGGATCTAAAGTGCAGCTTGAAAGATAAGAATTCTGTGCTTCAACATCTGAGGGCTGCAAATGAAAAGCTCCGGGTTGATAGTGATGAGAAGTGTCGAAAGCTGGAAGAAACCAACAGTGTTGGCATTGGCTTTGGATGAGGCAAATGAGAAGAAAATGGAGAGAAAGCAATTCAAGCGTACAAAGAAGAGATTCGAGAGAAATGTTTGGAAGCGGAGAGAAAAGCTGATGCATCAAAGGAACTAAGAGAAAGAGATGAGGTGATTCTCAGGGTAGAGGAGGAAAATCGTAAAGTTCTAGATGAGCTCAAGTGGAAGAAGGAGCAGTTCCAGCATCTAGAAGAAGCACATGAGAAGCTCCAAGATGAGTTCAAGGAAACTCAGAAGGAATGGGAGAGGGAGCGGTGTTCATTGCTTGATGAGATTTTTTCATTGCAGACAACCTTGGATTCTCAAACCAGAGTTTCCGATGATCTCCAAAAGCGGCTACAGATGTGTAACCAAGCCCTTGCCCATGAAGAAAGTCGAAGAAAGCGTCTGGAAGTTCAAGTTTCTGAATTCCAAACTAGTGCCTTTTCGGAGAATGAGGATGCAAGATCACAACTGGAATGCTTGACAGCAGAGAGAGACAAAGAACTTGCATCTCTAAGGCAGTCTCTAAGCTCAAAAGCTGCACTTCAGAAAGAAATGGAATATCAGTCAGGGAAGCTTCAGCAAGAGAATGAGGAGTTGCAAATGTCCCTCAAAGAACTCCGAGAAGCCCAAATCCAATCAGCACCAGGTTGACCTTCTCTGGCAAAGCTGCGGAACAACCTTAGAAGAGTGGAGCAGATGTGCAAAGACTCTCTCGCGGATCATAGGGCTAAAGAAGCTGAATGGAGCTCTCAGTTGGAAAATATGACAGGGGACTTGAACTACTTTAAGTCTGAGTTAGAGAGTAAAGATGCAGCAATAAATGGGCTCACGATAGAAATGGAACAGATGCAGAGAGACTTCACCTCGGATCTCAGAGCTAAAGAATATGAATGTAGCTCTCAACTCGAAAGAATGAGAGCTGAACTGACCATTTTCCAATCTGAGTTAGTGAGTAAAGATGCAGCACTAAAAGACTCCAACATGAAACACCGTTGGAGTGAGTCACACGTTTTGTATAGTTAGAAGATGTATATTCTGTAATTAAGTAGGATTCAATGTTTAATTTAGTTTTTTTTAGGAATGCAAGTACTTGTGTATATATAACCCAATTTGGGATTGATCAATACATCGGAAAATTCCCATAAGTTTTGACTTGGTATCAGAGCCTAAGTCGCTCCTGAAAATCTGACCTGACCTGATTTCTGCTACCTGACTTGAATCTGACCTGATCTGACCTGACATGATCATAGCTATTTGACCTGACTTGAATCTGATCAATTGTCTGAATTTGTTTGAAAAACTGCTCTTGTCCGTTTCTGAAGAATTTAACATGTCTATGGATATTTCACTATTTGAAGAATCTGTCTTCTGTCACATGAAGAGTCAGAACACTTGATGGGTAATGTTTCTCTCACTGAGAAACATCAAAGTAAAATTGGTATTGCTTTGAAAGTTTCTGACTTTACTAATAGTGATACATGGATAATTGATTCTGATGCGTCTTATCATATGACTTTTGACAAGACCTTGTTTTTGAGTCTATCACCTTCTTCGATACATGAAGTATGTAATGAAAATGGTGTGTCTTTTCCAGTCTTAGGTATTTGATCAATCCAAGTTACTCCATCTCTTGTGCTACATCACGTTCTTTATGTTCCCTCTTTATCTCATCATCTGTTGTCAGTACCTGAGTTGAATTGCCAAAACAAATGCTTTGTTACTTTTTAGCCTATGTATGTACGTAGTATTTCAGAATCTATGTACTCAGGCAATAATAGGCAAGGGAGATCAGAGGGGAAGACTATTTCACTTGGATTGCATGTATAGCGGGGAGACATGAGAACCATCCAGACTTGTTGCTTTGACATTGAATTCTGATTGAGTTAAGGAAATTTGGTTATGGCATCGCCAGTTGGGTCATCCGTCATTTGGTGTCATAAAGAAATCGATGCCATCCTTGTTCATGGGAATAAAAGAATCTAGTCTCCATTGTGAAACCTGTGTGTTCGCCAAGAGTCACAAGTCCAGTTACACTCCTAGTTCTTCTTCCAATTCAGCACCATTTGAATTAATTCACTCTGATGTATGGGGACCTTCCAAGAATACAACATTGTCAGGCATGAGATACTTTGTTTCATTTATTGACGACTTTACAAGATTGACATGGGTTGTGTTACTCAAGACGAAGGATGTTGTGTTTCCTGCCTTCACTGCTTTCCATAATCTTATCCATAATCAGTATGATGTTTGTGTGAAGATATTTCGATATGATAATGGCGGAGAGTTTGTCAACCACTCTTTCCAAGACTATTTTCGATAATATGGAATAATCCATCAGACTACTTGTCCTCAGAGACCTAACAAAATGGAGTTTTTGAACGAAAGAATTGTCATCTATTGGAGATAGGCCGAGCTCTCTTGCTTAGTGCCAACATGCCTAAATATCTGTGGGGAGAAGCTGTATTATGTGCCTCTCACCTCATTAACCGACTACCATCTGCTGCTCTGCAAAATCAGATTTCGTTTGAGGTGTTGTCTCAAACAATTGTCATTCCATCTCTGAACAAGCTTCCTACCCGAGTCTTTGGTTGTGTGGCCTATGTTCATCTTCATCAGAATCAGCGGATGAAGTTAGAGGCATGTGCCCTTAAGTATGTCTTTGTTAGCTATGGTACTCACCAAAAAAGGTACAAGTGTTATCACCCTCCGTTTCAAAGATTCTATGTCACTATGGATGTCACTTTTAGTAAAGACGTGTGTTATTTCTCTCCGTCAGCCACTCCCCTTGAAAAGGAGAAGAGTGGATTTTATGAAGACCAGTTTGGGGCACCAGAAGAAGAAATTCCTAAGGAGAATACCCTAGCCGGACGAAATCTTAATTCTTCGGACTAGACAGAACCAACATATCGATCGGTCGAGACAATTTTTCGACCGGTCGAAAATCCTTCAAACCAGACAGACTCAGCTCATCGACCGGTCGAGGTAATTTTTCGACCGGTCAAAAATTCTTCGGACCAGACAGAACCGGTGCATCGACCGGTCAAGGAAAATTTTCATCCGGTCGAATCTGATCACCCGGAACAGACAGACTCTACTCTTCGACCGATCAAGGGTGTTGTTCGACCCATTGAATTTCCTCAGTCAGAAAGTGTTCCGCGTGTCAACGATGACACGTGGAAAGTAGGAGAAGCAATTAGTAATCAACAACCAGTTCTAAAAGATGTACATGCAAGCACAGTCTCTCCCCCTCTATCAACGATCTCCCCTGACCTGTCATCACCTGGGGTATGTATTCCTTTGCCTAGTTCTAATATTATTGAGAGAGTATTACCTGCTAGGTCTACTCGCGGTCAACCCTCCAAAAAATATGAACCTCTCATGTCAGCTAAAGTCAAGTATCCTATGGTTAATTATGTATCAACCCATAGACTATCCAAACCATATGTAGCCTTTGTGAATCAATTATATGTTGTTTCTCTTCCTAGTAAAGTACATGATGCAATTAAGGAGGAGAAGTGGGCTAAGGCGAGAGAGGTTGAGATGGATGCTCTCAACAAGAATGATACATGGGATGTGGTACCACTACCGCATGGCAAGAAGATTGTTAGATGCAGATGAGTTTATGCTGTGAAACATAATACAGATGGATCAGTTGACAGGTATAAGGCAAGATTGGTGGCAAAATGATACACTCAGAAGTATGGAGTAGATTATGATGAAACATTCGTACCAGTAGCAAAAATGAATACCATTCGAGTTCTCATGTCCCTGGCAACTAATCTAGACTGGCCCTTGCAACAATTTGATGTGAAGAATGCTTTTCTCCATGGATACTTGAATGAGAAAATTTACATGGATCTTCCTCCAGGATATGGGACTTCTACAGGTGAAAAGATGGTGTCCAGATTAAAGAAATCCTTGTATGGATTGAAACAATCGCCAAGAGCCTAGTTTGGCAGATTCACAACTTTCATGAGGAAGATTGGATACAGACAAAGCAATTCAGATCACACCTTATTCTTCAAACACCAACAGAGCAAGTTGACAGCATTAATTATTTATGTGGATGACATGGTGGTAACTGGTGATGATCTAGACGAGATCAAGAGGTTGAAAGTTCAGCTATCATCTGAATTCGAAATGAAGGACCTTGGAAATTTGAAGTACTTCCTAGGTATTGAAGTGGCTAGAAACAGAGACTGCATTATGTTGAGTCAAAGAAAGTATGTTTTAGATTTGTTAACTGAATCATCGGACTGCAGAATATCCTGATCAGGTTCCCACAGACAAATCTAGGTACCAGAGATTAGTTGGAAAGTTAATTTACTTGTCCTATACTAGGCCCGATCTTGCTTATACTGTTAGTGTGGTAAGTCAGTATATGCATAATCCTAATGAAGATCATATGAATGTGGTGGTGAGAATCCTAAGGTAATTGAAGTCTGCTCCTGAAAAAGGTCTTGTGTTTCGAAAGAATAGAGATTTGGGAACTTGTGGCTACTCTGATGCAGATTGGACAGGTAACATCACTGATAGACATTCTACTTCTGGCTATTTCACATTCGTTGGTGGGAATCTAGTTACTTGGAGAAGCAAGAAGCAGAATGTTGTGGCTCGGTCTAGTGCAGAAACTGAATACAGAGGAATGGCTCAAGGAGTCTGTGAGTTGCTATGGCTCAAGTATTTGTTGGGAGATTGGGCTTTAAGCAGGAACATCCAATGCCTCTTTATTGTGCCAACACTGCTGCAGTTGAGATTGCACATAATTCTATTCAACATGATCGGACAAAGCATGTAGAGATTGATAGACATTTTATTAAAGAGAAGCTGGATGCTCGGATCATCTCATTCCCTTTTGTTCGATCAGAAGAGCAATTGGCTAACATCCTCACTAAGGTAGTTTCATCCAAGACATTCAATGACTCACTTGGCAAGTTGGGCATTCAAGATTTATATGCTCCAACTTGAGAATGAGTGTTGGAGTGAGTCACACTCCTTGTATAATTAGAAGATGTATATTCTGTAATCAAGTAGGATTCAATGTTTGATTTAGTTTCCTTTTAGGAATGTAATTATGTGTGTATATATAACCCAATTTGAGATCGATCAATACATAAAAAAAATTTCATAAGTTTTGACTAATGGAGCAGACGCGGATAGTGTTGAAGATGCTGAGTGGAGCTCTCAACTTGAAAAGATGGCAGGTGATGTGAAAAGCTATATTTCCGAGCTAGAGAGGGAAGATACAACAATTACTGGGCTCAAGATGGCTATGGAGCAGCTGCAAAGGGACTGTGCAACATTTCGAACCAAAGAGACTGAATGGAGCTCTCAACTTGAAAAGATGGCAGGTGATGTGAAAAGCTATATTTCCGAGGTAGAGAGGAAAGATGCAACAATTATGGAGTTCAAGATGGAAATGGAGCAGATGCACAAGGACTGTACAACTTTCCGGGCCAAAGAGAGTGAATGGAGCTTGCAATTTGAAAAGTTGGCAGGAGATGTGAAAAGCTATATTTCCGAGATGGAGAGTAAAAATGCAACAATAATCGAGCTCAAGATGGAAATGGAGCAGATGAACAGGGAGTGTGCAACATATCAAACCAAAGAGACTGAATGGAGGTCTCAAATAGAGAAGATGACATGTGATATGAAATCCGAGCTAGAGAACAAAGAGGCAACAATTAACCAGCTGAAGATGGGAATTGATGAGATTCATAGGGACTGTTCAGCATATCAGGCCAAAGAGACTGAATGGAGCTCTCAACTGGACAAGATGACAGGTGAGCTAGTGTGTAAAGATGCAGTAATATATGAACTCAAGATGGAGTTGGAAGCTTGCTATTCTTTGTCCGTGCAGCTGAAGTTGCAAAATGAGGGCTTTCTGTCGTGTTATTGGTCTTGAAGCATGAAATGTCCCAGGCTCAGTTGAAGATTGCAAATGAGACATCCGAAATGGTTCTTTTTGAGAAAGAAAAAGAAGAGTATATTTCTCAACTGAGGCACCAACTGGAGATGAAGAATGCAGCTCTAGTTATGGCACAGAAATGCATTGAAGAAGAACGTGAGAAGGCTGCATTTTTAAATAAGAGAATTGATGCTTTGGATTTCATTGAGATAGAACAACTTCAAATGCAGAAAGAACTTTCCAGGTATAATGGAATGGTGGAGGACTCATCTGAGCAACAACGTAGCAACAAACAGCAAGTTTTGCAGATTGAAAGTGTTCTAGAAAGAGAACGTAGAGAACTTGATGATGCCTTAGAGAGAGCAAATACTGATTTGGCAGAGAAAATCAGTGTTGTAAGTGAAATTGAAATTGAGTTACACATATGGAAATCCATCACTGAGAATCTGAGAGTTGATCTTGAAGAAAGTCTTGGCATGCGTAAAGAGTTAGAAGCTTCCCTTATTGCAGAGTTCGATATTGGAGAAACCATCAAGAAAGAGAATAAGGGTCTTCTGCATATTCTCGAAGAAAAAGAGAAAACAGTAGAAAACATCCATGAGCAGATTGTATAAATGGAGCAAAAGCTTAGAATAATAGATGCAGAAAATGCTGGTTTTGCAAAAAGAGAGGCAGCAATGTCATTAGAGGTTGGCAGGCTTGAGCAAGAGTTACTGATGAGAGATCTCACAGGTGTTATACTTGCAGAGATTGGCGCTGAGAGAAGTAAGCAAGAGAAACAGAAGCTCATTCAACTTGTAGAAGAGAAATACCAGAGATTGAATCATCTGATGCAGGGAGTGGAGTCCTTGGAGCACAAGTTTAGTTGCTCTTTAGTTTCTTTGTCTTCAAAGCTAACTGAGAAACAGGCAGACATTAATCTCATCCAGGAGGCTTGGGAGAAGAACAGTTCTGTAGAGAGTTCGGCTGGACCAGAAAATGAAGAAAAGAAGTTTGTGATTGCGCAACTTGAGGAAGAAATATGCACTTTGCAGACACAGCTGGAATCGCAGCGGAAATCTTTGTGCGACTCACGACTGCGGGCATTGGAGGTAGAAGCTGAACTGGGATTAAAAGAGATGGAAATGAAGAAACTGAATGGGCAAATGAAGTTGAAGCTGAGAAGCTCAGATGCTTTAATTGAAGAGCTCAAGAGTGAAAGAAGAAACTTACTAGAAGATGTCATTCAGTTATCATCAGAAGGTATCAATAAGTTCTGCAGTAAAGACCAGCAACTTGCAGCTATGTTGGAAGAAATGGTGCTCTCTTTTCACAATCAAGGTCCCGGAATAGATATGACATGGAATGATGAGCTTGTTGATTCAGAAAAGGAGAATGTTTCTACGCCTACCTCGACAAAGAAACGTGAACCAATTTCTGACATGAGATCTCCATTTAAAAACCTTAACACTTAGCTTCTGAGGAGAAAGATGCTATTCACTCATAGCTTGCCTCATATGTTATATGCAGGTAGTAGCACTGATTTTTATTTCATAATCATGTGTATTAGATGGGCATATGTAAGTATTCTGCCTTTGACAATCAATTTAACCACGAAATTTGATTTACTACTTAGCAAGTCATACTTAGGCAGTTTCAGTTCAGTTTGCAGAACTCCTATTGATTAGCTATTCTAGAATTTTTCTGTAACCAGCAGAAAAAAGAAAAGAAAATTAGATTAATCAATTATAGGTGTTTTGGGATTCATCAGATATACAGATCAGGAATATCAAAATCTTTAGCCTTTCACAGAATCTCACTATTCTTGAGTTAACTACACCAATTGACACGATTTAACAAGTAAGTAACAATCTAGATGATCAATTTGAAAGTTTGAAAATCACCATAGATTAGAGTAAAAACTATCTAGTTAAGTTAGCATTGTGAAATTTCCCACAATTCCTGAGCAGAATGCAGCTTTTGTTCTGTAGCTAGACACCAATTAATTAGCAGAAACTAACCAACCAATAATTCCAACAAATAAACTTATGCAACCAGTAGGCATAAGATTTGATACAGTTTAGCGAATGAATTATGGATCAGGCTGTTGTACACCCCGGGGCTAAATTTTTCCTTGTCACACGTGTCAAGATATAAGTACTTGATTTTTTCAATTTTCTTCAACGTCTACGCAGTCATCCTCTTTTGCTACCACCAATCATCTCTAGTCTCTCCACTGATACTCACCGCCGCCCGAAATCCTCACCGTTGCAAACTGCAAAGAACTCCCCGGCATCCTCTCCCATTCCCTCTCTCTCCTCCCTCCGCCCTCCTCCACCCTCTCCCTCGGGTTCATCCTCTTCTCAATAACTCTGGAAACCTAGAATATATTCTGGACACCCAAAGCGACATCATCATTATCGATCAGTTTCCGCAAGCTCTCAAATTTCTCTCTTCCCACCGTCGCAAATCAACAACACCGACAACTTCGACTCCGACATCTCCTTCAGGTCCGCTAGGGATCATTTCGTCGAAGCTCTCAATTCGAGTCCCGCTCAACCGCCCGATCCAATTCCCAAGCCTCCAGCGGGTTAGGCCAACCCCGTCGTCATAAAAGCGCCGCCTACTCATCTGCAGTGCTGGAACTTCACATCAGAACAGGTCTGGTGGACCGGGTCGTCGTGTCGTCGAATTCGATAGTGAACCCGGTGGAGTTTTAGAGGCTACAGATTGGAGATCATCAGCCTTCCAACAAATTTTTAGTACCCAAGAAAGAGCGACGACAACATGATCGGAGGCACGGTGATCCCGTTTTGGGAAGGCGAGGTGGCATCGGAGAAGGAGCAGTCACAATGTACCGGCGTCGGAGGTGGGTTTCAGGCGAAATCACATACACTGAGCTAATGATAAGCTCAGTCAGCTTCAAAAAATGTTGAATTAAAAAACCAATCAGAACTTGACACGTTACAAATTTAGAAATTAGTCTTGGGTGCTTAGCCTTGCTGTGGAGAGCTGAATTTTCCATGAATTATATCCGAGTTACTATAAATGATGCTTATACAGAAGCAAAAATGAGTGTCAACAACCTCACTTGAAGTTTCCTTTAAAGTACAACAACACATCAATTATTGGTAAAACACAACAACCTCACATGAGCTTCACAGTTTTGCAATGTAGAGAAAAGTCAGAAAACCATATCTCTACTAGCTTCTACTAGACGAAGCAGACTTCCTCGAAAACTCTGACAAGCCCTGCCTCAAAGCTTCAAGATTCACCCCGTTTCCAACCAAAATGCTCGTCACGCGCATCTTTGACACGTGCAAACACCATAACAACACTTTCTAAACACATAACACCATCCATTTGTCACTTTGCTCATCGAACCACTATCAACCAATTTGCATCAAACAAACAAAATCACTACCGCATGCATATTTCTATCTTCATCATCGGAAAAAAGCATGGAGGTAAACGACACCCCGGTCTTTTCATGAATCCTCTAAAAATGGTCCGTCTTGTGAGTCCGGCTCGAGTAAATCTCCTATAGACATAGAGACTAATCATCATTGCTGGCTAGCAATAAGAATAATAGAGAGGAAAGATGACCCACAAGTGAGTAATGGGTTCTCCTTACCTGAGTAGGAAAGAATAAGGAAATGCCTAGAGTTTGGAGAAATAATTTGGCAACATGGGCAGTTAGGGTGTTGCAATCAACCTTGTCATCAAACTCAAGGCCAGTCCCAAGCCCAATGGTGATGATCCTAACTCTCTCATGATTCCTGGCCAGAATGGGAGTACTATGTAGGAGTGGCAACACCACAGTTTGGGAGCAAATCAACTCTGAACATTGTCCCATATTTTGTATTAGCTCAGTGGCTATTTATATTGTCTGATAGCTTGTCTGTGTGCAAGAGAGACTTTTATAACATTGTATGTGGATCATGTTATGGTTATGAATGAAAATTGCACCTTTTCTCTCTAAAATCTTCTACCTTTCTCTTCTCCTTTCCTTTCAAGCTTTGGTACCGTATCAATTGGTATTAGAGACTCATCATGGCCGGTGGGGGTCCCAAAACGAAAGCAGCCACCTCTTCCACGAGGGCTCTTGCTTCTGCTTCCAACAACGTTCCTCCAGAGCTTCCCTGTGACTCTGTAGATCCAGTAACCGCGAAACTTGATATCACGTCCAGCCTCTCAGTCTTGGCCAACCAGCAACGCCAACTCCGAAACTTTGTCAACGTTCTTCACGCCAGCCAATCGTCAATCAACTCCACACTGGAGAATTTGACTCAGCTCAGTTTGTCATTAGTCAAAGAGGTTCGAAACTTACTTTCCCCATCATCTTCATCAACGTTACAAATTACAACCCTCCCACCATCACCCTCAAACGGCCTTCTTCCCATTTCGCCTGCTTTGGGCTCTTTACCCTCGCTTTTACCCCAAACATTTCAGCCCCATCCACCTCTCATGTTTCTCCCCATTCCATCACCTTCACACCATCTCTAACATTTACCACAACACCACTGAATTCCACATCTCCCACCCATACAGAGCTTTCCTTCGCCAACACTACACCTCATCTTCAATCTACCATGTTCCAGATCCCCTCACCGAGTCACTCCACCTCAGCAGCACAATCGTTCTGTCCTACGTCAAAGCTTGAGTTGCCTCGCATCTCGGGACGCGGCCCCCTGGGTTGGGTATCAATGGCTGAGCGATACCTCAACTACTATAATATCCTGATAGTATAGCAAGTGGCCACCACCTCCTGCCTATTTGACGAATCTAAATCGTTGTGGGTGACTTAGTTCGAACAACGATTTCCATCGGGGTCTTGGTCTCTTTTCGTGGAGATGTTGGTTCAATCCTTTGGGTCTAGTGACAACGCCAACACCGTGGAGGCCACCATGTCTCACCTCATGCAATTGGGAACTGTCAATGATTATCATGAGCAATTCATCAAACTCTCTTGTCGTTGTCCTAGCTGGTCGGACATGCAACTAATGAATACCTTTTTCAGAGGACTGAAGGAAAAAATTCGGCATGAAATGTTTATGCTCGAACCTACCTCACATCCCGCCGCCTTCCGCATTACTGGAAATGTTGAGAACAAGCTTAAGGCTGTTAAGGCCTTTCTCTGCTCCACATCTCACCAATGTTTCATCCTCGAACCACTCCACCTACACTCCACCACCCTCTCACCCTCGCCCTACCCAAACTCTGTTACCACCACCACTTCCTAAACATCAAAACCCATACAACTACGACTTTCCACAGCAGAGTACAATGAATGTCGTGCCAAGGGGTTATGTTCCACCTTCCCTGAGAAATATTCTTTAACACACAAGTGTCTGAACACCATTGTCCTCATCATTGAGGTCGAACCAGAGGACGATGTCTATCATGATTGTGATGAGCCGGTGGCGGACCCGGACTCTCTCACCATTCACGTGATTGTGATGAGGCTTCCCAGTAAGATAGGAAATGTTCATATTCGGGTGTCTGTCGACTCCGACGCGTCGGCCAATTTCTTGCATCCCTAAATTGCTTCTAACTTAAATTTGCAGGTTAATGAAGCGAGTAGGTGTACCTTCACCACTGCGTCGGGCGCACCAGTCACAACAAGTTCTGTGGCAGAGGCCGTCACTGTGAGCATTCAGGGCCACCAATTCACTGACTTCATCAAGCTTTTGGTAGTCGCCGACTGTGACCTGGTTTTCAGCGCAGAGTGTCGAATCTTTGGGCCTCATTGGCTGACACTTTAAGAAGAAGCTCATGGTGTTTGAAGTGGACAGCCAAACCCATATCCTCTGCGGCATCCAACACCTATTGTCGTCCATGTCAGAGCTTCGCCACCTCCACTCGCTCTTCGGGCCTCCTTTTTTCGCCGAAGAGACCAAGCTCGACCAATTATCCTTGGTTCCACCAGCGCTCAGTTCCTTGTTGGGCCAATTTAAGGATTTGTTTAAGGAGCCCACTTCTCTTCCTCCATCCAGAGCCTGTGACCACAAGATCCCACTATTACCATAGGCCAAGCCCATTTCCTCTAGGCCTTACAGGCATTCACCATCCCAGAAGACTGAGATTGAGAGGCAGATTCAAGAGATGTTGGGCCGCGGGGAAATTTAGCCCAGTAACAGTCTTTACTCCTCACTGGTCATATTGGTGCCAAAAAAAGACAATACTTAACGTATTTGCTTGACTTCCGATCTCTAAATGATATAACGGCGAAGGATCGTTTTCCGGTGGACGAGTTACTAAATGAGCTTCATGGGGCCAATTTTTTTTACCCCAAGATCGTATGCATAATGATGACCTTCACAAAATGGCCTTCCGAACACACGACGGACACTACGAGTTTTTGGTAATACCATTTGGTCTTACAATGCTCCTTCAACTTTTCAAAGCCTCCTGAACGATATATTTCATCCATACTTACGCCCAAGTTTGTACTAGTTTTCTTTGATGATCTACTTGTGTATAGTAAGTCTATGGAGGAGCATGTGCTTCATTTGCATATAGTACTAACATCCTTGTAGGCCAATTCACTAAAACTCAAAGCTTCTAAGTGCTCTTTTGGACAAACAAGTGTGGGATACCTTGATCATGTAGTCTCAGCTAAGGGTGTTCAAGTGGATTCGGTTAAAATCCAAGCAGTGGCCCATTGGCCTTAGCCCACAACATTCAAGGGTTTGCGTGGGTTTCTAGGGCTTGTTGGGTACTATAGTAAATTCGTCAAGAATTTTAGTCACATCTCTAAGCCACTCACTAATCTTTTGAGGAAGGATAATTTCTTGTGGACATCGGACACAATCGAGGCGTTTAATCGTCTTAAGGAGGTGCTGACTACGACGCAAGTCCTAGCCTTGCCGGACTACAACAATCAGTTTGTGATTGAGACAGATGCATCAGGTGGCGGCTTGGGGGCAGTGCTCGAACAATCAGACCATCCCATTGCCTATCTCAACAAATCTTTGTTAGGTCGCAATCTAGCCTTATCCGTCTACGATAAAGAGATGCTCGCCATCGTCTTCGCAGTGTAATCATGGCGCTCATATCTCTTGCATCAGAAGTTCGAGATAGTCACTGATCACAAAGCACTCAAGTATTTCTCATACCAGCACTTATCCACTCCGGCCCAGCAATGATGGTTGCTAAAATTGCTCAGTTACAATTTTGAAATAGTCCATCGTTTTGCAACATTGAATGGCGCACCCATCGCATTGTCATGCCGCCGTGACCTTGCTGCAATGTTGAGCATCACTTCCCCTATTTTTGATTGCTTGGGTGACATTGCAACTGCTTGTCAAGCCAACCCTGAGGCCCAAACTATTACCCAACAACTTTCAATCGGGTACGTGTTCTAAATCGAGTTTCTCATTACTTCATGGCCGCCTGTGTTACTGATCGATGGTTAATCACCTACCAAAGTTACCCTATAATGAACTCAATATGCTTGTCAATGCAGGAGAATAATATAGGGGTCAATCCACAGGAAAAGATGAGACTCAATACTCTAAACTACAAACAGATGCGAAAGTCAGAAACCTGGCAGTCTCGACAACTGACACTAACGTAATTAATTAAAATAGTTAGATTCAAACCTAAAATCACAAAATTAATACAGAACACTATAGACACAGTGAAGGACTACCACACAAATT
The DNA here is from genome assembly GCA_946800695.1 of Geum urbanum. NCBI lineage: Eukaryota > Viridiplantae > Streptophyta > Magnoliopsida > Rosales > Rosaceae > Geum > Geum urbanum. The sequence goes on from OX327000.1 coordinate 25,878,197, forward strand.
TTCAAGGCAATCGGAGTTGGTTCGGTTGCCGAATAAAATTCTGCAAATCAGATTACGAAACTGAAACAGTAAACAGATTAAGAGTAAAGTAACAATCAATGATAAAAATGGTTAAGAGAAAGTGTTATCCACCACCGTCACATCATCTAGACCACAAATGTAGAACCAAAATCATATTAATGTCATGAATGAAAGTTCCCAGGAAGATTCAAAGCTATGAACATAACCTATTACCCAATCCTTACATTTACAACATTAAAGATCTACTTATCAGTATTGTGTGACGACCCGGACCAGAATCAGCAGTATGATCAGCTTGATCGATGAGTTACTGCGTAGTCGCAGTTGTCTGACGGTTATTCGAATCGCCAGACTCGTTAACGACTAAATTATTGGCCGAGAATTGGAGCTGGGTCTCTTCTCGAGAGTCGGTGTACGTGTAATTACGAGTTAGTGGGCGGTTCCGGATCGTTATTTGGACGACCGAGGAGTTAGTTATGAATATTTGAAGTTTCGACGGGAACGAATTTAAATGGCAGGTTTGTTCGCGACTAAATTATCGGACGAGAATTTGGCTTCGGATCTTTCACGGAAGTTGTTCAGAATTTAATTTCGAGCTTGTGGGAACTTCCGGAGCATGATTTTGAGTTACGAAGATTTAGTTATGATTATTTCTGATTGTGGACTGTTTAGTTGATTTAAATGTGTGTTGGTTCGAAGGGTTGACTTTTATCCGTTTGGCTGGTGTGTTTGACTTTGGGTGATATTGGAAGAATATGTCGAGACGAGTTCATGGCCGCGAGAATTATCGGAATCGGAATTACGACGAGGAAGTTACGCGCGTTTGAAGTTTGTCGAAATGGATAATTATGAAGTTTCCGTTTTGGGAAAGGCTATAAATAGAAATTTGCTATTTTGGGCAAGTGTGTGACTTACCATTTTGGGAGGTTGACCGAGTTGACTGAGTCAACTCGGTGGGGAGAGAATGGCGATGGTGTCCACGGTGGTTCCACGGCGGTGATCGATTCCGGCCACCTCTTGGCTCGGGACTTGTCCCATAAGGTGCGCCTCAGCCTCCCGAGTTTGTTCCTAGTCACCCCACACGGCGAGGCTCGCCGGAAGTAGATGATTTTTCCAGCCAAAGTTAAGGGATTTTATGTGATTTCGGGTTCCATGTTTAAGGTCGATTCGAGCTGAAATTTTTAGTGGGCTTTGAAGCTCTCCTCACTTACATGCTACCCTGTAAGTTTGGTGTTCTAATTTTGCTTGAACTTGGAGAATTTTGGGATTGAAATTTGTGTTACAATTCGGTTTATCATGAAATTGGATGTGTTAGAGTTTGAATTGGACTTCGGTGCAGTTATGTAAGTTGCTCAGTGCATGATTTTGAGTGGAATAGGTGCAGCTCCGCCTTGAAATTCTCCGGTCGGCGGTGGCGCCGCCGTGGGCGGTGGTCAACGGCGGTCAACGGTCAAAGTTTGACTTTTTGGACTTTCGACAAGTTGCATGTCATTTGACTCGAAATCGCGCCCCGATCGCAGTGGGGAGGTTCGTTTTTCGAATTGAGCGACCGAAAGTAAAGCGAGGTATTGAGGTGTTATATATGGATTTTCGACGATTCGTCGACTTCGAATTATGTGTTTCCAAGAACGGCGGTTTCTCGTGATTTGATTTGAATTGTCGGATTATGACTTTGAGTATTGGATTTTGTGAGTATTCAGGTGTTCGTGATCATTTGTTTGGCGAGGAACATTCCGCCAAATCACGGGTTAACGCGATACGCGTTACGCTAGTCTGTGAGTGGACAATTTATTTTCACAGATAGATTGCGAGTCTTTTATTTATGATTTACGAACTTGAGCATGCAGATGGATTATGGTTTTACGAGCATGTGTTTTTACGATAATGCATATACGAATATACGTATACGAGTATACATGTATATATATATATATTATGTTTTAAGCATGTGCATAAAAAAGATTTATGATTTGGTTTACACAGAGTATAGTCTCAGTATATGTTGTTGTATCGATACACCTTGGCTTCTCGGCTGATCCCCGAGTACGCTCCGGGGGGAGACAGATATCCTGACCCGAGGCCTTTCTGGTTAGGAATCACGTGTGGGTCTGGGATCCCGTGATTCAGACTGTGCTATCGCGTGGTAGTCCATGAGTGATTCCGCGATTTTTATGTTGCATGCTCCCTACGCGTGAGGAGTTAGAGTCTCCCTCGTGTACTCGGACGCGTGAGGAGTTAGAGTCTCCCTCGTGTACCATTTCTTACTTATGCATTTGGACTCGCATATGTTTTATATTATATGTACTTGGTGAAAGACATTTATTTTCGTCCACTCACTCTAACGTGTTTCATGTCTTTCCCCTGGGCTTTTCGGTTTTCGTGCCCAGTTTGCAGTTCGGACTCTGGAGTCGCACGTCGTGGTCGGAGGCATAGTACTCGAGCTACCTTGTTTCTTCCAGTAGGTTTATTGTCCTACCTACTGTGGTATACTTATATGATTATGTATTAGAGGTCACTCTGAGTTTTCGGTTGAATATGTTATACGATTTTAAACCCGGATTTCAGTAAAGTACTATTATATGTATTGTTTACTTTACTATTGAGATATTGAGAAATCCGGATGGGATTGGTGCCCACGGTTTGCTTTTTGTGGCATAGGATGAAGTGTATTTTCCGCGTGCCGGTAATGGTAATTCCACGCTAGTAACGAAACTCTGCCGAAATTTTGAAAATCTTTTGTTGGTTCGTGTTTTTGAAGGGGTTCTATTCCGGTTTAGGCAACTAAATCGGGGTTGGGTCCTTTCAGCTTGGTATCAGAGCATTAGGTTATAGGTTCTGTAGACTTCTGTAGTCGTGTTTACTAAGGATATTTGAGAATGTACAACATGTCTGGAATGGTGACCCGACCGGCCGACGGATAATCATCAAATTCCGGGTGTTGTATGCTTTCAAATATTTGAAGTTCCATGATTACGTTCCACTTGTTGTGAACGATATTGTATTCATTAGGATGCCTCTTGACGTGCTTTCCGTGTCGTTTCGGTTGTGGATCCTGTTGAGGATCAATCGACGCGCGATTTGCCAGAGAACAATGGATTCAGATGAGTATTCAGAGTTCAGAGAATTGTGTGGCACGGTTTTCCTGGGGATGTGTATATGAGCGTCTATATGTTGCCTCAGAGCTGAGATTTGTAGCAGTGATGTTTGCCTGATTCAGATTGTTGTATTTGGGGGCTGATATTGTGTGAGTTCTGGTTGCGACTTCATGGCCTGCGTTCAGGGTGTTGTGTATACGGTAATGATTCCATCAGGCTACCCAACATTCGACTATGGAGTGTTTACCCACCTGAGGCAGAGATGCATTGTTCACGTGTTTGTCCTTATTTGCACGAGTTATGTGGCTTCAGAGGGAGCTGTGTACGAGGTTCGAGATGAGTTTAAACCTGAGTATCAGAGAGAGTTTGATTGATGTGCCTCGGGATATCCGTGAGGAGCTTAGTGTGTTGCACTCAGTGGCGAGGCTATTATGAGGGAAAGATGTATGCGGTTTTTGATGTGGCGGTTTGCGGAAAGTGGATTCAGTAGAGATATTATGATGAGGTTGAGTTCCGACACCTCAGGATCAGTGACTTCATCAGGCTGTGGTCTTTCTGATATTGTTGAGGGTCATCAGATCACGCAGAGGATCCGTTTGACGATGGTGGAGATCACAGAGTAGCGGACTTGCTCCTGTGGCATGAGTTGGGCGATCATTGGTAATCCTTTCACGCAGCAGGTGTTGCGGTGATTTGTGTTCGAGGAGCACTTTCAGTTGCTGTTTCGGTGGCCAGGAGGGTCACGTTACGAGGGAGCGCCCTCAGCCAGCTGTTGTAGCGGTTCGACAGCTCAGAGTTATGAGGAGATCCTTATGTTGTTCTTGCAGTCTGATCAAAGTACCCTTTTGATGAGTTATTCAGCAAGTCGCAATTGACGTGGGCGGTTAGTTGGGCATGTTGGAGTTCGTGCCATGACCTTGTTTGAGGACAGACTCTTCTCCGAGGTTACTGTTGCTTGATATCCATGGCGATTGTACCTGCATCTCCACTTCCGAGGTCTTGGAGAGTGTTGTATCCATCCGATGGTCGTGAGATCCTTGTTTGAGGTTATCGGTTAGCCGCGGATCTGTTATAGCTGGACATTGTGGTTTTAGTGTGCTTGTGAGTATGGACTTACTGACGACGCATTTAGCGATGTTCGAGTGCCTCGAGGAGGAGGTTGTGATTCGATGACCAGACTTTCCCGAGATGCTGTTTCGCGGTGATGGTCGAGCGGATGATGAAGACGGTTTGTGTTGTTTGCTTAGCCCATGTTGTGGATACTACGGTTACTGTATCTGACATTGGTGACATTGAGGTGGTTCCTGAGTTTCCGGGTGTATTCCGGAGGAGTTACCAGGGATCCCTCCAGTTCGGGAGATTGACTACACCATTGAGTTTGTACCAGGTGCTGGACTCATTTTACCGACATTTTGTCGTTCGGAGCTAGCGGAGCTGATGGAGCTATTGTTTCGACTCCAGAAGTTGTTGGAGGAGATTTCATGCGACCCCGCGTAATTGCGTGGTGTACTCTTGCATTGTTGTGCGGATGTTGGATGATTCGACGTGGTGATGCATTGACTACCGAAGCCTGATTCGCTTCAGAGGAGAGTGAGTATCCTTCGCTTTGGATTGACGTTTGGTTTGATCAGCTTGTGAGAGCTTCAGTTTTGTTGAAGATTGATTTCGGATCCGGATACCATCAGTTGAGGTTGATAAGTCAGTTGTGGCTATGTTGGCTTTCGGATCTCGGTGTGGGCATCATGAGCTTTTGGTCACGCTGTTTGGTTGACTAGTGCCCCGTAGATCATGTGGACTTGATGGACCAGATGTTCAGACGGTTTCTGGACGAGTTGCGGCCATGTTTGTCAGCAACATTTTGATTCACTCTAGGAGTGTGGGCCAGTACCTGAAGCAATTGTGAGCGGTTTTGCGGACTTCGCGAGACGATCAGCTATTTGCGAAGTTCAGCCAATGTGACTGTTGAATGGTTAGCTTGAAGATTTTGGGTTGTGTGATGCTATCCGAGGGAGTTGGCGTGGATCCTGACCAGATAGAAGCCATGTTGATTTGAGGTTGACCTACCATGGTACCAGAGATCAGGAGCTCTTGGGTTTGGCAGGCTATTACCGACGGCTTGTACAGGATTTTCCCGGATTGCCACCCTACTTTCCGGATTGACGAAGAAGGCGTCAAGTTCATGTGGTTCGATGCACGCGAGGAGAGTTACTTACTCCTGCAGGATGGTTGACCGTTGCTTCGGTGTTGACCTTACCTGACGATCGCGACGAGTTCGTGAGTTATGGCGATGCATCGAGGTTTGGATTTGGTTGTGTATTGATGTTGTGTAGCAGAGCGGTGGCTCATGGTTCCAGGCGGTGGAAACCTTATGTAGCTACGTATTCTGTGTATGATGTGGGTGTAGCTGTTCTTATGTTAGCATCGAAGAATTCGAGACAACAGCTATGGTGTGCAGCGTAGTGTAGGATGTACACTGATTACTTGAGTTTCATCCACTTGCATTTTCGGCCAGATTTGGGCTTGAGGCAGTGTAGATGGATGGGGTCGACTAACGACTATGGCTGCACCTTTGAGTTTGTTCGAGAAGACTAGAGGTTTTACTTTGATTATCCATTTGGGATGTTGTTGCTGATGCATTCAGTCGAGAATCGGGAGCTCCAGTGTTTCATGTGTGTGTGTGGCTCGAGTTTCCGTATTAGACGAGTGTATGTTACGGAAGCTGAGTTAGTGTGTGATGATGTTGAGGCTCATTGTTTTGCGTGCGTTTGGCAATAGTGGTACGGAGATGTGTCTGATACTCCGAGTTTACTACTCGAGAAGCAACATGAAGAGCAATATAGCAGCTTGTGTATGCGCAGTATGTGTGTGCAGATGCCACAGTTGTCGACTGGCGATGGCTAGGAGGCAGAGACTTGCCGAGATGGGTCAGCCATTTGAAATTTCCGATTAGACGTGGCGCTTATCGCTGTGATCTTGTGTGTGTTTGTACGCACTTCGGTTTGTGATACCAGTTATCAGGCCTTTGTGGACCGTTTGATGAACTTGGTACATTTCCTTGTACTCTCGGTGATGATTTTAGTGGCAGGAAGTCATGGCTGTGTTGATGGAGGTTGTCCATCTACGTGGTGTATCTGTGTCCCAGTTTGCCGATCGAGGTAGTCAGCTACAACTGAGTGTTGGCGAGCTTTGCAGCGAGCATTGGGGACCAGATTACGGTTTGGTATCAGTTTTTATCCTCGGATTGGTGGGCGATCTTTGAGGATTATTCAGGCCTTGGAGGGCATGTTGTGGACCTTGGTATTGCAGTTCCGGAGGATTCGGGACCAGCAGTTTCAGCGGTTTGATTTTGCTTGCAGTACCAGTTTGTGGACCACTATGGTTTTGAGGTTATTTGATGTTGAGTTGAGGTATGTTGTTGTACTCCATTGTTTTGGAGCAAGTTTGGTTTGAGTATGAGTTGACGTTTGATTCTAATTTTGTGGAATGTGTTACCACAGACTGTCTGGTTAGCGGAAATGAGTTGATAATTGCTTGAATTCGATGTTTGAGTTGTGTTGGCATGAATATGTTGAGTTGTGAATTGACACGTTGTTTTGATTTGTATGTGGCCATAGGCGAGTTTGTGTTATGCCGTATGGTTCGGCATCGCCTATAGCATTGGCTTTTGTGCGAGTTGTGTTCCGTGTGGCGGAATTGTGTTTCAGGTTGGTTTCGCATTGTGTACCCTATCTGTTCCTTATGTAGGAACACTTGGCGATTGTGTGAGCCAGTTCAGATTTGTGATTTGAGGGTACAGGGATTCCAGCACGGAGTTATCTCCTATTGTGGAGTTTGTTATCAGTGTCATGCAGTTGACGTAGCCACTAGGCAGTTGAGCAGTATGCAGAGGCAGTGCTCCTACTTTTAGCCAGCAGACTCGGAAATTTCAAGGTCAAAATTTTTTTAAGGGGGGTGGATTTGTGATGACCCGGACCAGAATCAGCAGTATGATCAGCTTGATCGATGAGTTACTGCGTAGTCGCAGTTGTCCGACGGTTATTCGAATCGCCAGACTCGTTAACGACTAAATTATTGGCCGAGAATTGGAGCTGGGTCTCTTCTCGAGAGTCGTTGTACGTGTAATTACGAGTTAGTGGGCGGTTTCGGATCGTTATTTGGACGACCGAGGAGTTAGTTATGAATATTTGAAGTTTCGACGGGAACGAATTTAAATGGCAGGTTTGTTCGCGACTAAATTATCGAACGAGAATTTGGCTTCGGATCCTTCACAGAAGTTGTTCAGAATTTAATTTCGAGCTTGTGGGAACTTCCGGAGCATGATTTTGAGTTACGAAGATTTAGTTATGATTATTTCCGATTGTGGACTGTTTAGTCGATTTAAATGTGTGTTGGTTCGAAGGGTTGAATTTTTATCCGTTTGGCTGGTGTGTTTGACTTCGGGTGATATTGGAAGAATATGTCGAGACGAGTTCGTGGCCGTGAGAATTATCGGAATCGGAATTACGACGAGGAAGTTACGCGCGTTTGAAGTTTGTCGAAATGGATAATTATGAAGTTTCCGTTTTGGGAAAGGCTATAAATAGAAACCTGCTATTTTGGGCAAGTGTGTGACTTACCATTTTGGGAGGTTGACCGAGTTGATTGAGTCAACTCGGTGGGGAGAGAATGGCGATGGTGTCCACGGTGGTTCCACGGCGGTGATCGATTCCGGCCACCTCTTGGCTCGGGACTTGTCCCATAAGGTGCGCCTCGACCTCCCGAGTCTGTTCCTAGTCACCCCACACGGCGAGACTCGCCGGAAGTAGATGATTTTTCCGGCCAAAGTTAAGGGATTTTATGTGATTTCGGGTTCCATGTTTAAGGTCGATTCGAGCTGGAATTTTTAGTGGGCTTTGAAGCTCTCCTCACCTACATGCTACCCTGTAAGTTTGGTGTTCTAATTTTGCTTGAGCTTGGAGAATTTTGGGATTGAAATTTGTGTTACAATTCGGTTTATCATGAAATTGGATGTGTTAGAATTTGAATTGGACTTCGGTGCAGTTATGTAAGTTGCTCAGTGCATGATTTTGAGTGGAATAGGTGCAGCTCCGCCTTGAAATTCTCCGGTCGGCGGTGGCGCCGCCGTGGGCGGCGGTCAACGGCGGTCAACGGTCAAAGTTTGACTTTTTGGACTTTCGACAAGTTGCATGTCATTTGACTCGAAATCGCGCCCCGATCGCAGTGGGGAGGCTCGTTTCTCGAATTGAGCGACCGAAAGTAAAGCGAGGTATTGAGGTGTTATATATGGATTTTCGACGATTCGTCGACTTCGAATTATGTGTTTCCAAGAACGGCGGTTTCTCGTGATTTGATTTGAATTGTCGGATTATGACTTTGAGTATTGGATTTTGTGAATATTCAGGTGTTCGTGATCATTTGTTTGGCGAGGAACATTCCGCCGAATCACGGGTTAACGCGATACGCGTTACGCTAGTCTGTGAGTGGACAATTTATTTTCACAGATAGATTGCGAGTCTTTTATTTATGATTTACGAACTTGAGTATGCAGATGGATTATGGTTTTACGAGCATGTGTTTTTACGATAATGCATATACGAATATACGTATACGAGTATACGAGTATACATGTATATATATTATGTTTTAAGTATGTGCGTAAAAAAGATTTATGATTTGGTTTACACAGAGTACAGTCTCAGTATATGTTGTTGTATCGATACACCTTGGCTTCTCGGCTGATCCCCGAGTACGCTCCGGGGGGGACAGATATCCTGACCCGAGGCCTTTCTGGCTAGGAATCACGTGTGGGTCTGGGATCCCGTGATTCAGACTGTGCTATCGCGTGATAGTCCATGAGTGATTCCGTGATTTTTATGTTGCATGCTCCCTACGCGTGAGGAGTTAGTGTCTCCCTCGTGTACTCGGACGCGTGAGGAGTTAGAGTCTCCCTCGTGTACCATTTCTTACTTATGCATTTGGACTCGCATATGTTTTATATTATATGTACTTGGTGAAAGACATTTATTTTCGTCCACTCACTCTAACGTGTTTCATGTCTTTCCCCTGGGCTTTTCAGTTTTCGTGCCCAGTTTGCAGTTCGGACTCTGGAGTCGCACGTCGTGGTCGGAGGCATAGTACTCGAGCTACTTTGTTTCTTCCAGTAGGTTTATTGTCCTACCTACTGTGGTATACTTATATGATTATGTATTAGAGGTCGCTCTGAGTTTTCGGTTGAATATGTTATACGATTTTAAACCCGGATTTCAGTAAAGTACTATTATATGTATTGTTTACTTTACTATTGAGATATTGAGAAATCCGGATGGGATTGGTGCCCACGGTTTGCTTTTTGTGGCATAGGATGAAGTGTATTTTCTGCGTGCAGGTAATGGTAATTCCACGCTAGTAACGAAACTCTGCCGAAATTTTGAAAATTTTTTGTTGGTTCGTATTTTTGAAGGGGTTCGATTCCGGTTTAGGCAACTAAATCGGGGTTGGGTCCTTTCAATTGTCTATCCCTCAAAGAACCTGAAGTCAAGGACCCGAATTTACTAAGAGAAAAGCATTAAGATTTAGAAAGGGTTTGAGAATCTACAAGGCTTTACAAGTACACTATGGTCGTGTCTTGCTAGACCTAAGGTTTCTTATACCAAGCACGTATGAGTTCTACAATTGAAACTTGAGGAAGGTAATGATCACCAACAATCATTAATTTTCTTAGAATTAGATTCTTAAACATGCATACTAAGCGTACACTCAAAGCATACACAAATAAGAATCATCGATGTATAAACAACAAAGAAACCTCATTCGAATAACAAAAGTAATAATTAGTTAACAAGCATAAATAATCTAGATGACATGAACGGGGCTTCAAAGCAACCCCTTAACAATGGAGTTTAGCTCCTCATGGTAGCCATAAGAGTATAAGAGAAAGATAGAAAAATTACATAATTGAATGCCCCCTTTTTCTTCATGTTTTCTCTTCCTTTGTTCTTCTTCTTTTTCACGTCTTCTCTCCCTCTTTCACGCCTTGCATCTTGCATTTTCCCCTTGCTCTTTGGCGTCTCTCCCTCCTCTTCTCACATGATTTCTGTTTTTCCCTTCTTTGGTTTGATTTGGTCTCTCCCATTTAATCAAAAACTGATTTGGTTTGGGTTATTAATATTAAATGGGCTGAATCCACATTCCATAAGGCTTTAGTAATCCATCTTCAAGTTGGACTTGGTCCATTTATCTCTTGTCAGCCCATAGTTACTCGTTGAGCTAGGAAAGCTCAATTACTCATCTTTTATTTATTTACCTCCAATTACCTACAAAACAAATAATAATAATAAGTCGCTTAAAAACGTAACAAAAAAACTAAATATAAGGTTCAGTTAAGCACATAAATGTTGCATAAATATGCAACTATCAGTTACAAGGGAAATATTTTTGTTCCCTCAACTTCTGATTGGCGCTCTAAGATTCTAATTGAGTTCCATTCTCCACTCATCGTCGGACATTCCGGGTTCTTGTCGACATACAAATGTATATCTTGGAGTTTCTAATGGCCTGGGGTGCGCAAGGATATTAAGGTTCATTATCAGCTGTGATGAGTGCCAACAAAACAATTATGAGATGATTAATCCACCCAGGTTGCTGCAACAATTACTCATACCCGACGGTGCCTTTCTTTCTGTTTCCATGAATTTTGTTGAGGGTCTTCCCACTTCTCAGGACAAGAATTACATACTTGTGGTGGTCGATCGATCGATTCACCAAATTTGGTCACTTCATTAGTCTTACACATCTGTTCATGACTGCCACCATTGCTACTATATTTACAAAGGAAGTGTTCAAGTATTATGGTATGTTGAGGTCAATTGTTATTGATAGGGATCTTGTTTTCACCAGTGCATTTTGGGAAGAATTCTTCCGCCTTTAAGGCATCAAGCTATGTCACAGTTCGGCACGTCATCCTCAATCCGATGTGCAAAAGAAGGTGCTTAATCAAACTCTCGAACATTATTTGAGGTGCTTTGTAAGCGAAAAACCCCACACTTGGTCCGATCATTTACACTGGGCTCAATTTTGGTACAACACGAGCTTCCATAACGCCATCAAGATGACACCTTTTGAGACTTTATTCGGATTCCCTCTACATACACGTGTGCAAAATTGTCGATGTATTATTAAGAGTGCGGATTGGGGTGAGTGTGATGAAGACTGAGGTGTTAAATGAAGAAGATGAGATGTTACCTGAAGAAATTGAGATGTTCCGGATGAGATATTACATTAAGAAATTGTGATATTACCTAAAAATGATGAGATGTATGTCTTGTCTCTATGCCTATTGACTTGCAAAACACTGAAGATTTTGAGCCTGAGGTTGATGTTTGTCATAAATATTCCTACATCAGGGTACAAACTGTTTCCCAAGCCTGAAATTCCTCCACCTCCATTTTACAGCTAATAGTTGTGGTAAACTCAAGTTTGATCGGTTAAGTTTCCCTATTCTTGAATGTCTAACTCTATATAGAGATCATGGATTCAGGGGATTGAATATTAGCATCTCTACACCTGAGTTGAAGAAATTAAAGATAGATCTGTACAGTCCAGAAGATATGCGAGTTGACGGTATATTTGTTAAGGAATAATGTGCAGCTAAGTTGTTATGGCTTTCGAGGTAATAAAGAATATCGTAATTCCTTCATTTTTTTGAGGAAGTAATTCCTCCATAAAGAATTCTTATCGCTAGTTTATACAAACTAAATGGACATAAAAAGTAGAGTAACATATGAGAAACTCAACTACAAAATCTACAATACCACAACTGAAAACTGTACACTCTAGCTTCATATATCAGTATATAAGTCCCTTTATTAAGAAATGTGATCCAAACGAACATCATTGAATGATGAGAAACCTTGTAGAAATAATTCTCTTTTCTTCATACAAAAAAATTCTTTGTTTACTTCTCTTTCTTTTGCCACAACCCATGTAGACCATTGTCTGAAGAAAAAAAAATTGCACACACACACACACACATACAACAAAAAGTCAGAAGCATCACTGATGAACAACCAAAGTCCATATGATAACAACAGACAAAGAATATATAAGTCTAGCATAAACATGTCTATGAATAAACATGTCTCAAACAACTAAATGAAAAATGATATGTTGCTGTCAATATGAGTAAACAGTGCCAAAGAAAACCATCAAATCCATAACCCTTAATGCAGTCTTTGAAATTATATCTTAAATCTTAAGCTTAAAAAGTGTAATGATGTCTTACAATGTTAGGCATATTCACACATAGTACATAGATGATGGAAAGTAATGAAACTTGAGCCCTAAAGTAATCACATAGAGCAAAAGTGGAGAATTGATTGGTGTACAATTAAACTATTCTCGTCAAGATGCCCTGTCGATGATTAATCTGAACAGGTGTGTGATCTTTCGAATTCGAAGTAATTTAATGGTGTTGAGAGCAGTTTCATAACACCCAAATTAAACAAATGATCATAACCATAGAAGTAACCAAAACCAATTTGATTAAAACAAATTAATTACCATTTCCTGTGAATGTAAAGCTCAGTGATAACTCCCTCTTCATTCTTTGATAGCCTGAAACCATAATCCACAATTGAAATATTGATAAGCCATCCACAATGCCAACTATCAATTGACAAAATCCAGATGTATATGGTAGAGAATCAGCGAGAAAGCACGAACAAATGAAATTTTGCATCTCTAACGATTAACAGGGTATCAATTTGCTTCAACAAAGGAAAAAAATAAACAAAGCATCGGTCGGTAAAATAATAGCATGGACTAAAATTGGAAGAATGAACGTATCTAACTCTTCAAAATTTTTTAAAAAGCAATTAATGGTGTTCTTGCAAAGAAATATGACATTAGAAAAATTAAATGGATCAATAATGGGAGCCACGTCCTAGTCTTCTTCTCACAGAGGATGAGCAACATTAAAAGTAAAGTCTAACATCAAGATCCTTACCAAAGGAATGCTGTCATTTTCATTCCCACACAAACGAACCCATAACTGCAAGTTACCATAACTATGCAAGTATTTTTCAGAGTGATTCACCATAACCGAATTACTACAGTAAATGATAAAAGAAACATAAGAATATTGGTTACTTGGGATGAGTTGTGAATGAGGATTTTGACTACCTAGTGATCAGAGTAAAGATTTTAGGTAGCCTCATTGGTTCATCTCAGCAAGCAGAAAGTGGTCTTAATGAGTTAATCACTGCAGAAAAGAGAACGAAACTGGAAAAAAAAATTGAGATTGGAACTCAAAGTAAAGAAACTGAAATAATATGGAAAAGAGATTTGAGACGATTCCAAATCAAATTGACTACATGTTCACCAATATTCCAGACCAAAAGTTTATTTGTAGAGTTCACAAAACCCACCGCAGTCGGAGAAGAATGTATTCTTCGAAATTGCCAATCGAGCTTCTTTCTGAAAGTGATAAGGGATGAAACCTCTTTTATTTTCGGTTTCCCTCATTCACGTGTAGTGTTGTGATTGTCTACTGTATTTTGAGTTTGTTATTTACAATTTTATCCTTTTTTTGATTTAATTCAATTATTGTACTTATAAAATAAAAAGGATAATTTTCGACATTAACCATGTTCTACCATCTAACTCTTCTTTAAGTGGCGTAAGAGGTTTTGCCTTTATGTGGAGATAGAGATTAAAATCGATCAATAATGCATAGATTCGTATATAGTCCAAATGATCCTTCCTGCGTCTCATTCTTAGAGTTTTGCTTGTGCCGAAACTCATCATCGGCAACACAAAACACGTGGCAAACAAAACTTGTATAATTTCTCTGCAAAATAAAAATAAAAAATACAATCGAAAAACCCCACGTCTCTTTCTCTCTCTGTAATTCTCTCTCGGCCTCCCAATTCCGACGAGCCTTAGAAGCTTCCAATTTTTCCAAGGTAATCTTTCAAAACCCTAACTTACGAACCCTTAATTTCACAGCTGGGTCTTGTTCAAGTCTCATTCTTTCCTCACTTATCGAATTGCGATGACTCCAGAAACAAGTCCGGTTTCTTTTCGCATTTGTTTTGTTGAATTACGTTATATTACTTAGCCGAATCTGCTTCGTTGTTTTTTATTTTATTTTAAATTTGTGTTTATATTGGTGTTGAGAATCAGAAGCATGTAATCAAGTAATTTAAGAACTGAGACTAGGTGGGGCTTTTGGGCATCGCAAATTGAATAAGTGAGAAACTAGTCAACAATGCTAATTCAATTTCAATGATGTACTAGTGTGGGTCTTTCTGGAATCACTGTGAAGTTTGTAATTGGGTGAAATGTTTGCTTGGCTTTTGAACGAAACAAAGTATGCGTACATGAGAATGTATTGTGAAGATAAATTGGGAATGACTGTATGGACTGCATCGAACTGTTGAGGGTACATGGTGAATGTGATGAGTTAAGCTGTTTGTTATGCATCCATACATTTTTGCTCTTTGAGCCTAGATGACGTTGCATTTTTAGATTTCTTGTGTTTAGTCTGTGATGTAATATTGTGATGATTTTCAGAGGTGGTGAGAGTCCTTCACTTGCTGGCACTGGCTCAGGATTGCTGTGTTGTCAGAGACTGAAGGCTTAGTATAATTGAGTTGCCTTATGATCTGACCTGCTACTTGCAATCCAATATGGTCCTAACTGGTTCATTGCAATTATCTCATGGATTGGGATTTTGCAAGAATCAAGGGTACCAGAAACAATTCAAGGTAAAATGGATGTTTTTCTTTACAACTTTGATTTATATAACATCCAGTAGTTGATTTTTGCTTACTACTATATGTAATTTCATTCTTTGCAGAGGGGAATAGGACGGGACAAATTACATTTATCAAGCACTTCCTTTACATCGCGACTCTCGGTATGATTTGTGCCTCATCACTTTAGGTTCTGGTTCCCAAAAGTTATCTGAAATTTATTTGTTCTCAAAATTTTGATTATTACTAAAAGCATTGATCTCACATGAAACTTACGGGTTCATGCCAGTTAAGATGGGGGTCTTAAGCCATGATATATCGTCTCTCTTGCTAAAGTAGAATTTTGGAACTTTGGGTTTAACATGATTGGCACCTTATTACAATATGACCTAATCTTAATTGATGCTCGCAGCTGTTAAGGAATTTTTAGAGACTCTCTGGAAAGATTCTTGGGATTATCTACTGTTTCCAGTTTGTGATATAAGACTTCGGATTGGACACAGTGAATTTTGTTTATCCTTACACTATGATTAAACTCCGGTTCAGTTTGACGAATGGCTTACTGAATTCAGTAAAACATGTCTAAAAAGTAGAGGTTTGGAATGTTGAAAATGATTGCCACTTTTTCAGAGGCTAGCATAGGTGTAGTATGATAACAATGAAGTCATATCTTATGGGATCTTTAGAGAATGTCAGGAAATATTTTGAGACCTGTATTTTTTGTGACAGCTTCGAAAACCTGATTCTTGGAGCATCTCTTTATCGGAAAATGTACATAAACCCTTACATACTGTATCTCAAAGATATCATGCATTTAAATGCTATTCTTCTGTAACATCTGGCCAACCTGGCTTGGAGACAGCTGCCATGTTGTTGAAAAGGTAAATTTTCTTTTGCTTAGCTCTGGAGACATATTTATAAATTCATGCTTACACACTTAAGATTTGTTTGTCTGAGATTAAACTTGGGATGATAATGCATGTTTGATAAACTGTACCTTTTTTTTTGTCAAATACCTTCTGTGGCTATGCTTATTGTTTTTTCTTTCTTCCTTTTCAATGTTCTTTCTGCTTAGTTTTTTCAAAATTACTTATGTAAAAAAAAATGTTTGAGTTGATTTCAAACATGAGGATATCTCATCTTAAAAGAAAATAAAGGGAACTTTGCTACAGCATCAACATATAAGAAGGCATTTTTTATTTTGGAGGTTATTTTTTTATGCTGTTGGTGGATGAGTTTCTGAGATGTTATTTTTATGTATCATGTACCAGTCATTGGTGTATTATCTGGGAGCTCCAGTAGTGATGGTACATGTATAGATGACAGTAATATACTAAGTAATAGACCTAGGAGGATCAATGTCGGATGTCTTGGTGTCTTTCACCTTGTTTATAGTTTCTGCTAGTCCTTGTTTGCACCAAGTAATCATACAGGCGATACAGCAATGCTCACACACATGCAGGCTTTCATGCACATTAAGTGGCATACGAGATCATATTTATTGCTTTAAATGGTTGTGGCATTCACTTCTAGATTGTTAACTCTGTTATTTTTATTATGCAGGTCATATAACGTTGTACAAGGTTATCCACTTGTATTCAAATTGGTTCCTTCAGTTGGCATCATTATTTTTTCTATATGGGGTCTTGCACCACTTACGCGTCTGAGCAGAAACCTGTTCCTGCATGTATGGTTGTCCGTATACGTGACTAATCTTGTTTATACAATAAAAGGCAGTTCATTTTTGCATGCTTCTGGACTGGGGAAAACGTGTGATGATACTAACTATTGTTTCCACAACCTACTGCAGAAGAGTGATAACAGCTGGAAAAAGAGTAACACACATTATGTTACTAATTCGTACATTCAACCTCTGCTTCTATGGACAGGAGCAATGCTCATCTGCAGGTATCGTTTTGTTTTACTTTTCTGGTTAACTATAAGTCTTATTCTATATCTCTTTTCGTGGGAAGTATCACAAAGATCCCAAACATATTTCATCTTACCAAAACATTCTTAAAATAGTAATAATGAAAATCCCAAGAGGTCTGAAAAGAAAGAATAAGTTTTGTCTAAAATGAATATCTAGTCAAACAACAGATTAGGAACCTCACAATCCACCACATGAAGTTTGACTAATTTGTCTCCTTAACAAATGTAGTCTACATGCATATAAAACCCAAATAGTTTTAAAGCACAGTAATTTCTCACCAACCAAACTGATTCTTCCTGCTAGGTGACAACACCAAAACTGTTTTAAATGATTACGGTCAGCACCAATATGCAGTTAACTGAAATTTCCACAACACAGATCATTTGGAGACATGATAACGTTTATGCTTTGATTTTTATGAGAAGCCTATTACCTTTGAAAGTTGTACAGATGACAGTTGTTTTCTTGCAGAGCATTGGATCCAGTTATTCTACCTACAGAAGCTAGCCAAGTTGTTAAGCAACGGCTTGTGGACTTTGTAAGATCGCTATCAACTGTTCTGTCATTTGCCTATTGTTTATCAAGGTCAGCTTATTTTTGGGTTTTTATCTTGAACATGTTAGATCATGCAAATGTGTGTATATAGCTGACTAATACCGTTGAGCAACATCCTTTATGGACCGTTAAGAACTGTTTTCGGATCATCAGTTCACTTCAGTGCAATGACATTAACACATTGCAATATCTTTTACAGTGTGATTCAACAAGCACAAAAGTACTTCATGGAGAATAACGAGTCCAGTGATACACGAAATGTAAGTATTAAGTGCTATATATGTTATTTAAGGTTTTTCCAGTTCCTATCTGAGATATACCTGTTGCTGTGGAGGGTGAACGATTAGAGGATGCACTTGAGCCAATCAAATCAAATGGTTTATAACCCTACCAGTTCTCAGATTTTATGTACTACAATTTTATCTTTTATATGCTGGAATTGTTGAAGGGGCACAGAAGAATGAGCAATATGCTTTATACAAATTGGAATAGCAATTAATGTCTTATTTTTGTGGAAGGTAAATGGTTACAAAGGGATCCAGGCTGCCGTATTTTGTTTTTCTCTGTAGTGCATTCTAGGATTTTCTTATAACATTAACGGGTCTTATTATTGTGAACAGTAATAGCATTGTCTATAGTTAACTGAATATTAAGGAGTCCAACCTGCCACATGTCTCTGTTCGTGCAACTAATAAGCTCCTTCCTTTGTACAGATGGGTTTGCAATTTGCAGGGAAAGCCGTTTATTCTGCAGTATGGGTTGCTGCTATTTCGTTATTCATGGAGCTGCTAGGTTTCTCTACCCAAAAGTGGCTTACTGCAGGAGGTCTTGGAACAGTCTTACTGACTCTGGCTGGTCGTGAGGTGAAACCTTTGGATCCTTTTTACCCTTGCTTTTATTAAAATACTGAGTTATGTTGTTATCTGACTCATATGTTCTTTTCTTAATATAGATATTTACAAATTTCTTGTCAAGTGCAATGATCCATGCAACCCGGCCTTTTGTTGTGAACGAATGGATTCAAACAAGAATCGAAGGCTATGAAGTATCTGGCCATGTTGAGGTTTGTTACGATCATTCACCATTCATCCCTTGGTTAAGTAAACAGATATTATGTACAGATTTCTGAGAAAATAGAAATTATGCCTAGTGTTTTTGCTTAGATATTATGCATATTCGTCAACCCGAAATAATAGTAAAAATACTCCCCAATATAAGCAATTTTATCCCTTGTGTTTGCAGAGATTTTAAATTACCTTCGGTCTTTTTGTCACATGTAGCATGTAGGTTGGTGGTCGCCAACTATTGTAAGAGGTGAAGATCGTGAAGCAGTACACATCCCAAACCACAAGTTCACAGTGAATGTTGTGAGAAATTTAAGTCAGAAGACTCATTGGCGTATCAAAACTCACCTTGCCATTAGTCACTTGGATGTCCATAAGATAAATGTAAGGAGTCTATCTGGTTTTTAAATATGTATCATAATTACTGTTTAATTGGACCAGACTAACATCCTATCTTTCTTCATTACGTTCATAAGGTTACTGTAAGAAGTTCAGTGCTGAATGTATTGGTCACTGAGATTCCTTATATCTGTGCAGAGCATTGTTGCTGACATGCGCAAAGTGTTGTCTAAGAATCCCCATATTGAACAGCAGAGGTTGCATAGAAGAGTATTTCTGGAAAATGTTACTCCTGATAATCAAGCTCTCATGGTTCGTGCCTAATTTTCTACATTCCTTACCGTATATACATTGTTATTCCCTTCAAAGTATCTTACATCAATACTAAAATTTTGATGTTGCAGATCTTGATTTCCTGTTTCGTGAAAACATCACATCATGAAGAGTATCTCTGCGTTAAAGTAAGGGCACTTCGGTTCAGAAATTACTTATGGAAGACCTAAAAAAAAACCATTAGCTGAAAGCATGGTTCACCCTGATCAGATTTTGAATAGCAGCGTATAAGCACCACCCCACCCCCGCTCCCAACCACCTTCCAAATAAAAAACAAAAAATTGAGCTCAGATATTTTGACTAAACTGCTTCCTGTATGATCCTTTTGCAGAGATTATAACCCATGCCTAAACCAGAATCTGAAAAAAAAAAATACAGAAAAGTTTAAGTTAGTTGAAGTATTCTATACATTGATAACAAAACATTTAGCTGTAGAATTAGCATTTGATTTTCCACAACCATACCGGCACCACAAATTTTTCTTGCTTGTTTTTGCATATCCTTTTTCTACTTGCTTTGAAGGAATAGAAGTAAATGATAATGTTGAGGTGGATTTTTTAATAGTACTTATCTTTTATACTGCCTTCATGGTACCATTGAGGGAGCTAGTGTATTTACTAATACAGCTTACATATTTGAATAAACAGGAAGCTATACTCATGGATCTTCTTAGAGTCATCAGTCATCACAAGGCTCGACTTGCCACACCAATCCGTACGGTGCAGAAAATGTATAACGATACTGACTTGGACAGTATACCATATGCAGACTCAATGTATAGCCGTGGTGGAGTATCACCTAGACGTCCGTTGTTGCTGATTGAGCCTTCATATAAGATAAAGGACCCTAAGATAAATGGAGAAGATAAAAAACGAAGTCGTCCAGTGCAAACCGGTGGAGAGCGAGATGGGAAGGCTACAGTGCGGCCACCAACCGACTCCAAGGTTGATGCTAAAGTTGGTGCAACATCAGTATCCGACTCCAAGACAAGCAAAACACAAACATCCGACACCAAGTTGGATACCAAGATACAAAATTTGAACACCAAGGAAGACCCCAAGGCTTCAAAGTCATCGACTTCTGATCCCAAAATAAGTGATAAAGCAGTGATAAAGGCAGGAATGAATTCTTCTGCCAAGACAAATTTTAAAGACGCAGAGAAGTCTAGTTCCGACTTCAAAGCATCAGACATATCATCTGATCATTCGGCGGAGACAATGTCTGGCAGAAAGCAAGTCAATTATGCGAGTGGTGCTGAAAAAACAGGTGGATCGATGCCATCCCCAGTGAAGCAAGAAGGTGAAAAGATGACTGCTATGGAGTCACCAACATCAAGACCTACTATAGAAGAAAATTTAGTCCTTGGTGTTGCCCTGGAGGGCTCAAAGAGAACTCTTCCTATTGACGAGGGGATGGCTTCCCCTTCATCTCATGAAGAAGCAAACGATTCGTCTTTCCGGAAAGGGTCTTCAAACACAGATAAAGGTAGGAAAAATGATCAAGTACCAACTAGACCAGGCTCAGCATGTGACAATGAGTGAATTCAAGAAGATTAGAAAGGAGGCTCTTCCGTCCGTAGGCTCATATAGATAGTCACTTCATGTAGCTATGGCTTTTAAAGGCTGCGTTTTACATTGTGCATTGTCACACTATATTCTTCATTGGTATTGTCATTGTCAAATGGCGATTTGTTGGCCTTTTTCATCGAGCCATCAACATACCAAAAAGAAATATATGTTTTTTTTCAGAGTTGAATAGTGTACCGTTGAATTGAAAAATCTACTGTAGGTCTGATCTGTTTGGTTCATACGATTACAATCTGTTGCTGGCATGGCTTTTCCTGCTTCTCGATCTGTTGGGATTATTGTTGACTTCAGACTTTTAGTGATCCCTGACTAGTATCTTGAAATTTACAAGATTTATAGCACCAAGTTACAAACATAGCTGCGTACAGGTATTTAAGCTTTCCAACTGCTTATGAAATGTTGGAAGGATTTCCGGGACGAAGAGAAGTATGACAACCCCTTATCTTTTTTCTTTGTTTCTTTGTTTTCCTGGTATAAGCTTTTCTCCTCATAAGAAGCGATTGAACAAAGAAGAAGCCGAATATGTTTTTAAATTGCCTTTTTTAAGTAACTCCCGCATTGTGAGTTATAGCATTCAGTATTGTCTTTATAATCAAATATATTATATATTTATGCTAAGTTTGTCTCCTCATAAGAGCACGACACCCTCCCCCTTTCGAGGGGCACACTACCCCTAAGGGGTAGGTAGCTTTAATATTTACCCCCCAATGTTGCTGACTTGCGACTGCTACAGCTAAGAGCACCCCAACCCACAACGAGCAAGGCCTACTGTAGATCTTTTGTCTCATGCTATACAATCATTTGTTTATCTCAAGGATAATGATTAAACGTGTTTTGTTCCGTCTAAATCAGGGTCGTCTAGATGTCATATATATGCAGTACTCTAGAGATTGGGTTGTCAAGATCGAGGTGATCATCAAACTGCATATCAAGGACTATATATACTTGATTGAGTTAGCTGCTAGCTAACTTAAGATCATCACTTCAGTAACTCCATGTAATTCGGTTTGAAAACAATACACATTGATTGATTAAACTGCAGACTACCTTTTGTTTCCATGTGCAGAATATCATGTTCTTCGAACGTAACTATATCTTGTTTCCATTTTTGGTGAACTTGGTCCTCGACTCATTACGGATTTTGTCTTGCGTGAGATATGCAAAAGATAGGAGATCTATGCAGTACTAAAGAAGCGTCAATTATTTCTTTTGGGTATGAAGGTGGCACGAGGCATTGATACATAATACAAGAACCTTTCACACAGGAGTTTTGGCAGCCATTCGGCTGATGGTGAGGCTCTTAGTCTTCTTACTTAACCAGGCAACTTATCTCTATCAACAAATGATCAAACATTTTGAACATCTTAGAGGGGGATGAATAGACCTTTATCAACTTTTTCGTCAAAAGATCGTATTAGGGATAACAATATATGAAGCTATCCTGATGGGAAAATACTTAACGATATAAAGTAAAAATGTAAGGAAGTAAAAAGACACAGAACACCAAAATATTTTTCTTTAACGCAAAAACCCTGTAACATGGAGAAAATTGCGTGCTCTTAACTCTTGAGGAACAAACATTTCCACTATGTAAAATTATTTCTTACAAGATTTTAGTTCTCATGATAGAAACTCGCTCGTCTATCCTAATCAGTATCGCACACTAGTCTAAGAACTACACTCTCATATCTAAGTGTTTACATACGAAAGTTACAAAAACTTCTACCCAGAATCCAACTTCCACAGTTGATTTCCAAGAGTACATGTTAAGACACTCCTTACAAGACTACATCTCCGATAATAGCAAGTAACAATGTTATCCTATCTAGACTCGCATGCTAGACTAAGAACTGTATTCGGTCATGTTTTTAAGTGTTTACACATGTGAAGCTGAGGATGGAAGGACACGTTACTATCCCTATCTAGTCTGCCCACTAGTCTGAAATACACCCGGTCTTGTTTCTTCGTTTCCTCATACAAATATGTTAGAAGCTTTATTTCCAGAACACAACTATCACAAAGTTGGTTCTTTAGAACACTTCTTGGGTTGCTTGCACTACCAATCCGATCTTATGGATGCAAGATGAATGTATATGAGTTTAAAGGGTTTTTGTGTAGTCTTTAAAATATAAAGTACAACACAAAGAACAAGCAACACCTTAGACTCAACAAAGAAACTATGCTATGATAGTGTCTACATTTTAACAACTTAGCAAAATACTAAGCCAAACAACATGTTTGAACAATGTGAGCTTACCCCTTTATATAGGCCAAATGAAGTGTCCTATGTGAGAGGCCAAATGAAGCTCGACCAAGCATTTAAAAGAGTAAAAAAAAACAGTCTTTAATCTAGACCAAGTGATAAAACTTGAAAGCCACACAAAGCTATTTTACTTTAAAAAAATATTTTCATCTTAGGATAAGAATGAAATACTTTTGAAGTTTTAATTAATTTTTTTGAAAACAAAACTTAAAACGCTTTGTTTAAATGCTTTGAGAGCTGTCTAAAACGTGGCTCAACTCTTGGTCAAGTGACAAGAGCTTGTCCATCACACAAAGAGGCTTGGTCACCACATAAAGAAGAATAGAAGATATTTTAAATATGTGCCAAACAAGGTGGCACATAAGAGAGAGGTGGAACCATTTCAACCAAGTATACAATCTTGAAGACCATACAAAGGTAAAAGAGAGTTGTCTTTTTTTTAACGTGGCTCAACTCTTGGCCAAGTGATCAAATTTGGTGATCACACAAAAGACTCTTTTTTCTATAAATATCTTTCTTAATTCAAGGTAAGTAAAACTTTATTTTTATGTAAAAGAAATATATATTTTACATATAACAAATGACCAGTGGTATAATTTGGAAAAAGTTTTACAAATATATATGGTGCTTTGATAAAACCGATCAAATAAACAGTCAATCCAGGGGCTCAGGGATTGAAGAATAGTTATGTATCCTCAGTGAAAAATAATGAAATGCATATGCATGTTTCTACCTAAGTCCATGAGATCACCTTGGTTCTTCATCTTCATTCTTTACTTGTATGGATCTCTATCCATGTTTTGTTCATAATAAGATGTGTCAATAATCATATACCTACGTTCTCCCCCTTTGACATTCTTAGAACAAAACACCCATTTTACAAACTATTCCTAGAGATAACAATCTCTTTGTTGAGGATTTGAGGAATACCTTCACAAGATCTCAACAAGGCAAGACACAACTAAAGTAAAACAAGGAGCAATATAGATTTAGAAATAATACCATCAATGATTATGCATAAGCATATTATACGAGTTTGAGCATATAACAAACATTGAAACTCTACATCTACTTGTTTCTCCCCCTTTTTGTCACAGAATGACAAAGGGATGTAAATGATTCTGGATCAGAGGACTCACCCTCAATTGCGGAATTTGGGTCATTAAGATTTAGGATTGAAACCCTCATTGATATCACAAATCAAACCCAATAATATAGACACTACTTGGCATGGAAGGAAAAGCTTAAAAAATTTCTAGTTCAAATAATAGTTTTGACAACTTTCATTTAAAAATTGAAATTCATGTGAGTTGATCAGGTTGATTACTCCCCCTAAATGTATGCCTAGCAAAAGTGTTTTTTTTTTCTAAGAAAATACACCATGAAAAATGAAACAAAAAACATAAGAAAGACAATACACTAATTTAGGAGCACATGTGTGGACATATTCTTGACCTAGATATCTTATGCATAGGCTCACAACATGAGATAAAGAATTTCAACTGTCCCAAGTACTAATGTATTTCACAAGGATGTATGATTGAGAGAGAATATCACATATCACCGTGGTCCATAAAACACATTCAAGACATCAAGATGTGTGTGTGTGTGTATGTGTGTGTGAAATAGCTAACCTTATGAGGCTTAGTTCAGCATCAAATAAGATGAGAGATGATGTATCATATAGTACACAAGTGACTTTGTCACACCCATTTTTATAGCTCCAAGAACACTTTATCCAATTTCAGAGACAATTTTATCTTTTAACATTTCCTTGATTTATTTGAAAACTCATTTGAAAAATCGTCATCTTAAGTTTATGTAGCAAAAAAGTTATCATTGACTCCCTGATCAAATGTTCGAAGGGGCAATATGTGTAACAAGGATACTCAAAGGATTACAAATTCAAACCCATCAAAGGTTAGAATGAATTCCAGGGATCCTTACTGGTTTCATATAGCAAAAAGTCCAACTTACGTGCACCGTTCGAAACCAAGTGAAGGACTAGCTCTTAATTCATTTAACACATCACCTTTTAGATGGCAATTAATTCTCAAGTTCATAACTTGAACATAGCATAATTTCTCCAAGAACATATATCCTCAACATCTCATCTCGATTTTATAGCCTAGCTTTTCCCAACCCATTAGGCTAACTAAGTGAGAAATAACTCAGACATTCACTTAGGTCAAGTTCAATAATTATCCAGGGATATCAACATATATACTGATCTTTATTGACAAACACTAAGACATAAAGTAGATAACTAATTTTTTTGGTTTTTCATGAAGTGCGGACTAAGACTCTAATTAAATTCTAATTCTAGCCAACTGAAATGCAAAAAGCACACATTGAGTAGGAGAAGTAATCAAGCCATGAAAACACACACCATTTCCCTTCCATAAGAATACAAAATGTGAGTTATCAAGTGATTTTTGGTGGGAAGCCGTAATTATGAAGCATCTGCTTCGCTTGTGAGCCTTTGCAATGAAACATGACTGCCCAATATGGTTATAATCTCTGTGACTTGTTGTGAAGTGCAACTCTTTCCTCTCTTTAGCATCACCTGTGCAATTAAAACAAGAATTCTCTGTCTTTTTCATGTTAGTCAAATATCAAGAGAACTTGGATTAAAAGCAACACTAATCTTAGAGCAGGTATCCATCGGGATACAAATATCAGAGTTTCATGATCAAAATAAGAAGACCACTTCTCATATTTTCCCTTATGTGCTTGAGGGTCTTCTTCAAATAACTAGGATGGCTAGGCTCAAAATCATAAAGGTTGTTCATCATATAAACCAATTGAGCCTTGCTTCTGGTTATAACTATCATCACCAATCACATCAGTGTGAGTGATCATTCTCAACTTTTTACATTCCTGATGTGTGCGGAGTGAGGATAGCAGATGTCTCATCTAACCCTGTGCACTCAGGCTAATGTTCAGAAAAATCATCTTCATATGAGAAATTTTGCAAAATAATGGGTGCATTCTCAACACATTGTTGACAACCTATTTCTGCTCATACATGAAAGGTGAAGCATGAGGAGATCGACAAAAGTGATTTACTAACAATGACATGGTCTCCAACATATTACAATATCTTGAGCTCATGTTAGAAACATAATGACCATGATTGTCCAAAAAATTTTCAAACAAATTTTCCTAGTTTATCAGCTTTATCATCTCTACCATTTTGAACAAGACAATCCCACCAATACTTCTTGTTTGGACATTGACAAAATAAGGTTCAAATTAATGCATGACAGATTTTAAAAGCATGTGAGGTGAGATAGATACAGCAGGGTTATCATGGTTAAAACTTTATTATGACACAAACATATTACATATGTAATTGAACCAAGAAGAGATTGAAACACACAACACATGAAAAATGACCCATATAAATATTCTTCGATGCATGAGAAGAATGAGTCAGTTACCCACACTTGATGTCATCACACATACCTATAGGTTTATGAGTGGGTTGGAGTAAACCTCTCACTTCTTCTTTGCTTGTGAAATTCACATGGTCTTTGATGATTCAATCATTGTACTCTGGCAGAGGATAGAAAGATTAGTTGTTATCCTGTATATACAACTAACTCTAACCATAACTTGCATTCCCAACGATTTTGTCAAAGGTAATCACCAACATTTCCTACTTAGTGTGAATCTGAATAGTCTGGAATCTCATCATTATAATCAACAGTGACAACACACCCATCAAAAGATTTATGAATATAGACATAAGTCTAATTAAGCAATTATCAACCTTTGATGTGATTCTACAAATCTTTATTGAACAGAGTACTCATATCAATAATGAAGCTCATAAAAAGTCTAATATATAGTAGTAAAACACAAACTTTCAATCATACCGCTATAAAAGGTATGTTTAATACTATTTCAATTAAAACCACACATGGTAAGGATTTTAAGAATAAACATCAATCTCCAACATTTTCACAAATAGGCTTAACTCAATTATTTCAGATCAAACTAAAAATCATGCACAAAGAATTGAACTTGATAACAACAATTTTTCTTTTATATGTAGGAATAAGACCTCATAACATAAAAAATAAATTGATTCAATTAATCTTACATGAAAATTATTCAAACATTGATAATAGGTATATGCCCATATTTCATGATGATGTGCAAAGAAACATAAGAGAGAAGAATATTGCTTACAACCATTTGTGCTTGTCACCTAGGATTGGAGGAGATGAGAACCTACATAGTAAGTAATAGTAAAAAAATATGCTATCATCACATTTTTATACCAAGCTTTGTTAGTTGAAACTCCAGTAGAGGATGCGGCAGTTGGATGCAATCTTCCTTAAATTTTCAAATTCGGAGCAAGGACAGATGAGTGTTGATGACCTTACTAATTAGCGCGGTGAAATGATTGATAGGATTTGTAACCCTCAGATGCATTTTTAGATGATTGATTATTAATCCATTATTCGAAATAGAGAGTGATTATGGCAGCATGCAGAGGCAGCGGAAAAAACGTCTCTAAAAAAATGAACGAGAGCAATGATTGCCATAAAATATTCAACAGTCAAAACATAAGTTTTTAACAATTCTCTCTACTTAAGCACATGAAACATAAACCCTAAACTAAAAAATAATATTGGTAACACATTGATCCATAGAGTACGTGTTTGAACCAACCATGTTTAGGAATCTATGAGATGCTTGCAAAGCTTAACACATTTTTTAATTCAGTTTTGACTTGTGATAAATTATATTCAAGTATGAAATCCATTCATCATGTTTTGTGTTTGCTGCATCACCACTTAAAACATGAAAACCCATGAGGCATGGTGTGGTATGACATAGTTATGAAAAATAAAGATTCGCTTAATAATTAATCATATTAAGGATAAGTACAATGAATCTCATTAATCATCAACTTGAATGCAGAAAGTTTAGGACGTACATCTAGAAACCAAAACATTCACAAACCTTCACTAAGTATCCTATTTGCTGTGTGTTATATGCAATACTTAAAATATTTACACATGCATGAATGAGCAAAAGAAAAAGATTTTTTTTTTGTTTTCTTTTGTTTCTACAAAGGAGACCCATGCAATGCTGAGAATAGTATATGAACAAACTTTCTTCCAAAATGTACAGAAAAAGATATAAGTCTTAGATGTTATCAAAAAAAATAAACCTAGGATAGAAACAATGTTTGCAATCTCTGAAGGTATTGAATACTACATACATGTGAACATATAGACATATTTTAATCTTGTGTTCAAAAATAAACTCAGCATAACCAGATGACATTGAAGAACCACATCACTAAGACATGCAAGTACTACTTTAATTAAGATGCATAGTTTAATCCATGCATCAGAACTTCTAATTATGAAACAATGGCATATGAACATGAATACAAGAATAAATTTGTACATGTATAAACATAAGAGATCAAAATTCAATCACTTGCTTGTGAAGCCGTGAGATGACGAGGGCCCATTCTTATCAAAGCATGACTTATGCTAGAAATACACGTCGGGGGATCAAAACATAGTCTATCAACCAATGTTTGATTTCAACTAGGATTTCGAGTGTTAGTTTCATTGTCATTCCAAGTAGACACAAAAGTTCTATTGGAAAGAGACATGTACTTATTTCTTTCAATAACAAACTCGAAATGACCAGATTCTTCATACATAGTGCTTTCATATGAAATCACCAGTTCAAGAATAGATATGTGTTCAATGAATCTAAATATTCCTTGTGAGATTTTTTCTACGCTAACCAAATATTCACATAACCCCTTATGATCAATTATTAACTCCTGAAAGCCCTCATCATCATTTGATTCACTTGAGGCCTCATTGAGCGTAGTAGCATAAAAAGCCACAAATTCTCCTCTATCAAATGGAGTATTATGCTCTTTGTCACTTGACAAATCATTA
This sequence comes from Geum urbanum, assembly GCA_946800695.1. Lineage (NCBI taxonomy): Eukaryota > Viridiplantae > Streptophyta > Magnoliopsida > Rosales > Rosaceae > Geum > Geum urbanum. Next base: position 25,907,081 of record OX327000.1, read on the forward strand.
ATTTTTCTCTTAAAAAGAAAGAGCGCAAAATGAAGTCTTTGACCATTCTAAAAATGACTTTAAGACTTGATACACTTTCAAAATTGCTTCATAAGAAGAACAAAGTACATAAAACAAAAGTCCTACAAAATCATATACATCTTCCATAATAGAGGATGAGACAATACTCTTTGTCCATCCAAGCTGATCCACGGATCTCACTAACACAGGTTATTGACCCGCGCGGGGAGGGGGGGGGGATGATATGTCAAAAACTATTGACACTGCTTGGCTGATGTTCAAAGAGATGTTCATGCTTCGATATTTCAATCTAGCTACTCAATAGCGGAAATTTGAGGAGTTTACTAACCTGAAGCAGGGGAATATGTCAGTGCTTGAGTATCGGGATAAGTTCACCCGTTTGTTTCGGTTTGCACGTGATATGGTGGCATCAGAGGAAGCAAAGTGCAGGAGGTTTGAGTTGGGTTTGAATCTGAATATCAAGGGGACTTTGACCACTATGCCTCGAGATAACTTTGATGAGTTTGTTAGTGCTGCACTCAGAGGTGAAGACATTGAGAGGGAGAGACAAGTGCGGTTTCAGACACGTCGCTTTGAAGAGGGTGGACCTAGCCAGGGTGCTTCGAAGAGGCTGAGTTCAGGTACTTCTAGATCAACATCATCTTCTGGTAGTGGACCTTACAAATATCCTACTAGCACTACTAGGCAGAGTCATATGTGGAGGAGGAGTTGACCGCAAAGGCAACAGTCGAGTGGGAGTTCTAGTGGATCGAGTTATCCTCGACCTATCTTCAACACACCAGCTACACCGAGGGAATATCCATTGTGCAACAACTGCCACATGCATCACTTTGGTCAGTATCAGTATGACACCTCTACTTGTTACCGTTGTGGCCAGGTGGGTCACTTTGCGAGGGAGTGTCCTCAGCTTGGCACTTTTGGTGGTATTGCGGATCAGAGTACTAGACGAGATCAGGGTACTGCTTCTGGTGATTGTGCGACACAGTCTTTTGGACAGGGTGGTCAGCAGAATCGCAGCCAGCGTGGACGACCAGCTGGACATGCTCGAGTTCATATCATGTCTCTACGTGAGGGCAGAGCTTCTCGAGAGGTTATCATCAGTACGTTGTACATTTTTGGTCATCCAGACCTTACTTTACTAGATCCAGGGGCTATGCATTCATTCATGTCATATAAATTACCATCATTTGCTACTATACCTGCATCTCCACTCCCTAGTTTGTGGCGAGTGTTGTATCCATCTGGCGAGGTAGTGTGTGTCGGGTGGGTATATAGTAATTGTGAGATTTTTATTGGAGGTTATGGGTTAGCTGCGGATTTGATGCTGCTGGATATTGTGGATTTTGACGTGATTTTGGGCATGGATTTCTTGGAGAACCATTGGGCTGTTCTTGACTGTCACAAGAAGAAGGTTGTTTTCAGGAGTCCAGGCATGCCGGAAATCTTGTTTCGGGGTGAAAAAAATATTTCTTTGCCTTGTTTGATTTCAGCAATGAAGGCTGAGCAGATGTTGAGGAAAGGTTGTGTGGCTTAACTTGCACATGTGATTGATATGAGTGTTTGTGTACCGAACATTGGTGATATTGCAGTAGTTTGTGAGTATCCAGATGTGTTTCCCAAGGACTTACTCGGTGTTCCTCCAATCAGGGAGATTGACTTCACCATCAAGTTACTTCCAAGTACCAGACCTATTTCGCAGACACCCTATCATATGACACCAGTAGAGTTGAGGGAGTTGCAGATTCAACTTCAAAAATTGATTGAGAAAGGCTTCATTCAACCTACCGTTTCACCTTGGGGTGCTCCAGTGTTGTTTGTGAGGAAGAAATATGGTTCGATGAGGCTACGCATTAATTATCGGAAGTTGAATTAGGTTACGGTAAAGAACAAGTATCCACTTCCACGGATTGATGATTTGTTCAATCAGTTGAAAGGAGCTTCAGTCTTCTCGAAGATTGATCTCAGGTCTGGGTACCATCAGTAACGAATTCGGGAGTCCGATGTGGACAAGACAGTGTTTCGATCACGCTATGAGCACTATGAGTTCCTTGTTATGCCATTTGGGTTGACCAATGCGCCAACTGCTTTCATGGACCCGATGAATCGAATCTTCAGACGCTATCTAGACAAGTTCGTCACTGTGTTCATCGACGACATCCATATTTATTCCAGGAGTATGGGGAAACACAAGAATCATTTGCATGCAGTTTTGTAGACTTTACGAGACGCTCAGTTGTACGCCAAGTTTAGCAAGTGTGAGTTTTGGCTAGATAGTGTAAAATTTTTGGGTCACGTGATATCAATTGAGGGAGTCAGCGTGGATCCTGATAAGATTAATGCAGTGTTGAATTGGAGCAAACCTACCAACGTGGCAGAGATACGGAGTTTCTTGGGCTTAGCAGGCTACTATCGCCGATTCGTACAGGACTTTTCACGGATAGCGACACCGTTTACCCGTTTGACGAAGAAAAGAGTCAAGTTTGAATGGTCTGATGCTTGTGAGGAAAGCTACTTGACTTTGAAGGAGAGGTTGACTATTGCACCAGTGTTGACTTTACCTGACGATAGCTGTGAGTATGTTGTGTACAGTGATGCTTCGAAGTTAGGTCTGGCTCGTGTCTTGATGCAGCATGGAAATGTGGTGGCATATGGTTCTAGACAATTGAAGCCACATGAAGTTAACTATCCTACTCATGATTTGGAGTTAGCTGCCATTGTGTTAGCATTGAAGAGTTGGAGACACTACTTGTATGGAGCACAGTGCAAGATTAACATCGATCATAAAAGTCTTACCTACTTGCGTACACAGCCAGATTTAAATAAGAGGCATCAGAGATGGATGGAGCTGATTAATGATTATGACTGCACTTTCGAGTATAATCCAGGAAAGGCTAACGTGGTTGCTGATGCTCTTAGTCGAAAGTATGGTGCTTCTCTCTTCCATGTTCATATTGCAAGAGTGTCACTTTTGACAGAGTTGCGAGCAACGGGAGCAGAGTTGGAGTGAAATAATGATGGAGCATTGTTAGCCAGCTTCCAAGTTCGTCCAGTGTTACTTGATCAAATTCGTGAAGTTCAAGATTCAGATGCCTATCTACTGAGCAAGAAGAATTTGATTCAGAATAATGTACCGACCGAGTTTCGGATTAGGAGTGATGACACTTTGATGTTCAGAGGGAGATTGTGTGTGTACCCAGAGACGATGATTTGAAGAAGGAAATACTCGATGATGTTCCGCATATGCTATGCATCCAGGTAGTACAAAGATGTTCCGGACACTTAAAGCTCATTATTGGTGGCAAATCATGAAGAGGGAAATGGCAATGTACGTGAGCAGATGCCTAATTTGTCAGCAAGTGAAGGTAGAACTTCAGAAACCGGCAGGTAAATTACAACTTTTGGAGATTCCAGTGTGGAAATGGGAGCATATCACCATGGATTTTTTGTATCAGTTACCTCGTACTTCTGGTGGTCATACTGGTATTTGGGTGATTGTGGATTGCCTTACGAAGTCAGCTCATTTCCTTGCACTTCCAAGAAAGCTTTTCGTGAGTAGATTGGCGAAGCTGTACTTGAAAGAGGTTGTGAGATTGCATGGTGTACCTGTGTCTATAGTTTCTGATTGGGATAGTCAGTTCACTTCAGAATTTTGGCGGGTATTGCACAGAGCAATGGGGACTAGACTACACTTCAACACAGCTTTTCATCCTCAGACAGATGGTCAGTCGAAGAGAACTATTCAGACTCTGGAGGATATGTTGCGATCTTGTGTTTTACAGTTCAAAGGGAATTGGGATCAGCAACTTCATTTGATTGAGTTTGCGTACAACAATAGCTATTAGGCTAGCATTGGTATAGCACCTTATGAGGCATTTTACGGCAAACAGTGTCGAACTCCATTGTGTTGGAGTGAAGTTGGTGAGAAATGGCTTCTTGGTCCTGATTTGGTGAAAAGTACCACGGAAGATGTTCAAGTTATTCATGACAGATTGAAGGCTGCACAAGATCGACAAAAGAGTTATGCTGACGTGAGATGAAAGGATCTTGAGTTTGAGGTTGGTGATTGGGTTTTCCTGAAACTTTCTCCTTGGAAAGGTGTTGTTCATTTCGAGAAGCGCGGTAAACTTTGTCAGCGATATGTTGGCCCATATGATATCACAGAGCGAATCAGTGCTGTGGCGTACAGATTGGCATTACCATCTGAGATGGCCAGGGTACATGATGTGTTCCATGTGTCTATGTTGTGGAAGTACATTTCTGATCCATCTCATGTGTTGACACCGTATCAGCTTCCTATACGGGAGGACTTGACCTATGTGGAGGAACCAGTTCAGATTCTTGATCGGAATGTCCAGGAGTTGCGACAAAGAGCCATTCCTCTTGTGAAGGTATTGTAGCGGAATCATTCAGTTGAAGAGGTTACTTGGGAGACCGAGCAGCACATGCGTGAACAGTATCCCTACCTCTTCAGTTAGCAGGTATGTAATTTCGAGGACAAAATTTTTGTTAGGGGGGTAGATTTGTAATGACCCGAACCGTGGGATGTCTACATATTGATCTGAGCCGTGCTTACTGTGAATTAATCATACTCGTGGTGTTCACGTCTTAATTATCGGGCAAGAATTTAGTTTAAGTTCCTTCGTGGGAATTGTAGAGGATTTGATTTCGAATTCGTAGGTGGTTTCAGAGGATATTTCAGGTAATCGGAGAATATAAAATGAATATTTGAAATTATCGTCGAGTTAGTCGTACTTATCCGTTTGGGTTTGAGTTACCCGAATCGTGAATTTGGTCGGTTCGCGACGTATAAATATTGAATAGTCGTAAAATTGTCGAAAAATCACATTTAGGCCGAGTTGACTAGTTTTGACCTGTTGACCGAGTTGGGCCGAGTTGACCTGCGAGCTTGTGCTGTCCGACCTGGCATTTCTGGCCACCTCCAACCACGATTTTGGTATGGTTGGAAAGCTCTTGACTTGTACTATTGATTTGTGTATTCATTTGTTGAAATTGGTTGAGAATTGAGGGAGAACGAACTCGATGAAATTTGGAGATTTCGCCGGAATCAGGTGGCGGATTTCGGCGAGATTTGGTGTCGCGGTGGTGGGGGATTTGCTTCCCCTCAACCCCTTGAAGATTTCTGGGTGGTTTGTTTGGGAATTGGTGGAGGTTTGAGGTGGTACGTGGTGGTGGCCGGAGAGGAAGTTCAAGCGAGGCTTTCGGCCGGAATTCCGGCCGGTGTGGTTAGTTGTGGCTTTAGTGGTAGAAGGAAAATGAATTGGACTTGAGGAGAGGAAGATTTTGAGGTAAGGATCTTCGGAGTTGGTCACCGTTGGCGCCGCGCCTCCAGCAGGGGCGGCGGTCAATGGCGGAGCTCCGACGAGGGTTGACTTTTTGAGATTTTTAGTGATTTTTATACCGTTTTGGTCGTAATCGCGTCCCGATCGTAGTCGTGAGGTTTTTGTGTTGATTTGAGTATTCTATTTTGGATTGAGAGTGTTTGTATATATTTTGAAAATTTTACTATCCTCGTTGATATTTCGAGCGATACGTCTTTCGAGAACGCGGGGTTCTTGACGTATTAGTTCCTATGTTGTGTTTCAATATGTATTCGTATCCCTGTTATTTAGGTGATCGTGATCGAGTGTTTGGAGAGGGATCTTCCGCCGGACCTCAGAGTTAGCTTCGTACTGTGAGTGGACACTTTATTTTCACAGTTGATTTGCGAGTCCTTATTATACATTTACGTTATGCATTTATGATTATACACTTTACGATTATGCATTGTATTAGTATGCATTTACAATTATGCACATACAAGTATGCATTTTATGATTTTATTTTATGATTATGCATGTGCATGGAAAGTATTTATGGTTTGGTTTACATAGAGTACAGTCTCAGATATAGAGGTAGCATCGATGATTTGGCTTCTCGGCTGATCCCCGAGATGCTCCGAGAAGGTCAGATATCCTGACCCGAGTTCTTTTAGACTTATAATCACGAGGGGTTCTGGGATCCCGTGATTAGACTGTACTATGCGGAGGAGTCCGTGAGTGACCCTGCATGATTTTATGTGCATCTTTATGGATCAGGGAAAATGTACCTGGTTGGGATTTTCATGTGCATTGACTCGCATTATGCTTTTATGAGCATATATACTTATGTTGGGAAAGACATATTATTATTTTTGTCAACTCACTCTAACGATTTCATTTGTCTTCCCCTGGGCTTTTCGGTTTCTTTTGCTCAGTTTGCAGTTTGAATTCAGGGGGTTGCACGTCGACGGTGGAGGCGTAGAGTTCAGGTCACACTTCATTTTGAGTAGGTTATTTGCTCGACCTACTGGTTGTATATGGTGTATATAGGAGTCACTCTGAATACTTATGTTATGTTTTCAGTTGAGTTTACTCCTGAATTTTTCTGGATTTCTTGTAAACCTTGTTGTTATTATATATATAATGTTGAGAAATCCGGATGGGGAACGGAGCCCTACGGTTTGGCTTTTGTGGAATATTTGAAGTGTGATTCTCTTTGCAGGTTCTAATATTGGCTCACGTATTTCAAAGTAAACTCTGGCAAAAATATTTTTAAGGTCGTGTTTTCGAAGGGGTTTGATTTCGGTTTAGGCAACTAAATCGGAGTTGGGTCCTTTCATATATCATATGCAATATCAGGCCTAGTGTGTGACAAATAGATCAAATCCTACTAACCTCTGGTACCTACCCTTGTTTGTTGGAACTTGACCAGGACATAACTCCAACTTATGATTCATCACAATAGGAGTATTAGCAGGTTTACAATCCAACATTCTTGTTTCAGCAAGAAGATCAAGTATATACTTTCGTTGTAAAAAGGTGATTCTCAACTTGGATCTTACAACTTCAATCCCCAAGAAATACTTCAACAGACTCAAGTCCTTCATCTCAAGTTCTTAGGACAAACTCTTCTTCAAATCTTCCATCTCAACTGGATCATCACCTGTAATAACCATATCATCCACATGCACAATCAAAGCAGTAATCTTACCACCCTTGCGTTTAATGAACAAGGTATGATCAGAGTTGCTCTGTCGATATCCAAACTTCTTCATGGCTCCAGAAAATCTCCCAAACTAAGCTCTAGGAGATTGCTTCAATCCATACAATGATTTCTTCAATCTGCAGACTTTTCCAACGTCACATGACTTATAGTTAACACCTAGAAGAATATCCATTGACACCTCTTCTTCTAAATCTCCATTCAGAAAAGCATTCTTCACATCAAATTGGTGCAATGGCTAGTCATGTCGCGCTGCTAAGGCTATAAGGATGCGTATAATATTGATCTTTGCTATGGGAGCAAATGTCTCCTGATAGTCGACTCCATATCGCTGAATATAACCTTTTGCAACCAGACAAGCTTTATATCGATCAATGCTTCCATTTGCCTTCAGCTTCACTGTAAATACCCATCTACATCCAACAGTCTTCTTTCCAAGTGTTGCAGGAACAGTCTCACATGTTCCCTTCTTTTGTAAAGCCTTCATTTCTTCATTCATAGTCTGCTTCCATTTTGGATCCGCCAAGGCAACCTGTACATTACTGGGAATAGATACTGTACATAATTGACTAACAACAAGTGAATTTGCTCCAGACAGTCTATGGTGAGATACAAAGGCAGTAATAGGATATTTGGCTTTGGCTTCCATAGTTGGCTCATATTGCTTCTTTGGAACCCCCTTTGTTTCTCATTGAGATCTCCTTGAATCAACCTCTACAGTCATTAATTCAATGCTATCAGTACATACCTCATGTGAGACATTCTGAGAAGACTCTTTGGTTGATGGAGTAGAAGGGGGGACTTCATGAGATACAGCTTCAGAAGAAGGTTGAACTGCTTGTGACGCTCCGGCTTCAGGTCTAGTCTTCGATGGATCAAACATATCCTTCGATCCATCAAAGGTGTCTCTCGGGTTCATTTTAGGCGCAAGCTTCGATGCATCGAGAATACCTTTCGATGGATCGAAGGGTATTCCCTGGTTGATCTCATCTCCAGTTTTCAATGGATCGAGAATGTCCTTCGATCCATCGAAGGATGTATCCTGGTTCGTTCTTTGTGAAGCTTTCGATGGATCGAGAGTTTCCTTTGATCCATCGAAGGAGGCTCTCGAGTCATCTTATAAATTTCCAGCAACTTCAAAGCTTCTTTCCAACTTCTCCAATTCTTCAAATTCAGGTATGTTCAGAGTATTTCCTTCACATATACTTCTCTCCCCCTAAAGGGAAGACTCTGAAACTCCCCCTAAGTAATATGGTTCAGATTCATGAAAGGAGACATCTAATGAAACATGCATCTTGTTATGGAGTGGGTCATAACAACGATAACCTTTTTGGAAGTCAGCATACCCAACAAAAATACACTTCACAGTACATGGATCAAGCTTGCATCTCAGTTGTTTGTTGATATGAACATACACAGTACACCCAAAAACTCTTGGCTCCAAATTCGGCAAGGATGGCACATTCAGCAACTGATGCAATTTCTGATAAGGATTTTGAAACTCAATCACACGGGAAGGAATGCGATTGATCAAGTATGCAGCAAAACAAACAGCTTTTCCCCATAAGTTCGGTTTCACATTCATGCCAAAGAGAGAGGCCCGAACAACTTCCATTATCTGTATATTCTTCCTTTTAGTTAATCTATTTTGTTGAGGAGTATACGCAATTGAAGTCTGGTGTCGGATGCCATAAGATATCAAGAATGCAGATATCTCACCATTCACATATTCGCCACCATTAATTATCGGATTGAAACACCAAGATTTGCTGTTGATACTAGGTTGGCACCATCACATGAAATTCAGTGAATCTGGAATATACTTCATTCTTGTGCTTCATTAAGGAGACCCAAGTCATCTTAGTACATTCATCAATAAAAATAACAAAATACTGAAAGCCAGAGTGGGTAAAAACTTGTGCAGGACCCCAAACATCCGAGTGAATTTTCATAAAAGGGACATAACATTTGAATAAACTTGGTGAATAAGTACTACGGTGACTCTTGGCAAATTCACATGTTTCACACTGAAATTCTGAGGTATTCACACATGAAAAAAGTTGAGGTTGAAGCTTCTGTAGATATTGAAAATTCAAATGACCAAGACGACGGTGCCATAACCACACATCTTCCTTAGTTTTATCCAAACTGGTGGGTATTATTTGCCAGTCCCAATGATTTGAATTGTTGTGCTCCATTGTTTGTCAAATCAAGATAATACAATTTTCTCCTTTGAACACCATAACCAAGATTTTTTCTAGTCACAAGATTCTAAAAGATACAAAATTTTTGATAGAAAGTGACAGAACATCCAAGGGCCGCAGTTATCTGACTAACATATAGAATGTTATAGGCAAGAGAGGGAACAACAAGAACATAATCAATTAACAGATTATCAGATATCAGGACAAAACCTTCACCAATAACACAAGATGGAGAGTCATTAGCAGTAGACACAACATGTTGAGGGGATGGATTAATGGTCTATACCAAACTGGGGGTAGTCGTCATGTGATCATTTGCACCAGTATCAATGATCCAGGTAGGATTCGAAGATAATGCAGAGAGGAATGATGCGTTACTCCTCACACCCGATTCAACTATATGAGCAGAGACAATTGATGATCCAAGGGACATCTTCATGTTTCAAATAGTAAGGTTTTCAAGATTTAGGGTTTCAAGAGTATACTTCGAGATTATGGGTTTCAAATTCAAGAATTCAGGTTCAACTTTAAAGGTTTCAATTCAAGGATTTCAAGTGCAACGAAAGAAATAATTCAATAGTGGTAATTCAGAGCTTCAATTCAATTCAGGATTTTTCAAATTCCAGGAATTCGGCTCTGATACCAAGAAGAAAAGTGTTTCAGGGAGAATTCGATGATCTTATTCATCCCAATTTTGGGATTAATAACGATGTACAAATTGTATCATAATAAGAAAGAATATTTACATTCCTGTTACATCTATACACCTTTAATTCTAATTACAAAAAAATATTCACAATAATACTTTTCAACGGTCTAGTTAATGTGTGGAAAAACTATGCTTCCATAATCACAGCTCCACCCACAACAGTACCGGCAAGCAACCTTCCCAAATATTCCAAATCCTTCTGTTTGAACCAAAGAAACCATTTCAAATTTATTATAGGAATCTTCAAAGAACCACTGCATTCCAAAACATATAAACGAAAATAGCTAGTTTGTTGCTCGATTAATCTTGAGGAACCTGGTTACTTCTACCAAAAAGGACTCATGATATAAGCATTAATAACTGAGAGCTCTTAAATTGTCTAATATATGAACATCTGTAGCTGGCATTCCATCTTCTCCATACATGTGAAGAAATCTTTAACATAAACCATATCTACTTGAATCTCAAGAGCGGAGAGCATGGACTTCCTCATGTTAAAGCTATATTCTTTTGCAAATGTGTATTGAGAAATTACACGAGGTGTAAAAAAAGATGTGATTTGTAAAGGAGGGTGCCAATTGCCAATTTCAGCTCCCTCCCTGAATGAATTGAGTTAAATGTGGCCTTTTCCCCTTGGAATGAAATTAGTTTGCACCCTCATTTTACCTTATCCAGATCTGTTTATGTTTAATCTTTTCTCATTTTATACATCATGCCTATTGTAAGCTTGAATATAAAAATGAGTTCTTTCTTTTTTTCGAAAGGAACAATGAGTTGCTAGAGTCTAATAATGCGTGGAGTAAACAGACACAGATGATTCCATAGCAAATGATGCATGGTTAAGTCAGCTTCGCCAGATCAACACCACCTTCACTCCGGATCATATGATCAAACTATTTTTATATTGATTGATATGCTATCGACTAAAATCATGAATATGCTAATCATACTAAAACTGGTAATATTCAAAGTCATAAACTAGTACACTATTCTCATTTCTCACAATCTCATCTACTACCATCCCAGAAAACAACATACCTATTACACCTACTAAGAATGATGCCTATACCGAGTAACACACAATGGGATTGTTTTATTTACCAGTAAAACTAAAGTGTGGTGACACCCGCAGTCAGATGGATACAGAAGGCCTTGATTAGTACTCAAGTTTGGCACATGCAGTCTGGAGCAGGGTAAGTATATATCGACTGCTTGGGCTTCCTGAACCTGATCTGTCCTTGTCTGTTTCCATGGCCTTCTACTACGGCTTGCTGGAAATCTGACCAAGTTATGGTTTTGTTGAGGAAGAGCTGACCCAACAAACCCATGTTTGGCCTGATAGTCTTCAAATTCTCGTAAGTTCGATGTCCAACCTGTAGACAGCCAAAATAAAATAAACTCAGAATTTTAACAAAACAATCATTATAAGAGCCTCATCTCCTAGTTTTTTCTGGACATTCACGACACAATTCACCAGATAAGAGCTATTCACCCAAATTTCCCTTTTCAATCTTGTTTGACTAAACTAGAAAGTCAGTAGAAAGAACTAATTTCTGTAAATTTTTTGAAAAATTCCCAAGACCAGTTAAATAATTATGTACTATGGTGTAGGTCTCCAGTCTCTTATCAGGTTCAGTAGTATCGATGTCAATGGCAGAAAATAGTACAGAGCATCATTTCTTTCTATAGTACGTTGGTGACCGGAAATCTGGCCTACTTAAAATTCTCAACAAAAAAAAGTGTCTCACCAGTGCATTGTGCATATTTCCTGGAGAAGCAGAAATGAAGATGTCACTGTGCATGCTAACGTAGTAATCAACGGCAGCTAACAGAGAAGCCTTTCCTTTGATTTGGGCACGTTCTTCTGAAGAAGCAAGGCTCTTTTTGTCTTCCATCAATGGAAATAAGTGTCGTAAGTTTGCAATCCTAGCTTCTCCACCATATACCTAGAAAACAGAGAGAGCTCAATAAGTTCTGGTAATCAGGGAACATCAAATTTGAATTTCCAATGGGCAATCACTAAGAGTTTTAGTAGGATGAGCATGTCTATGAGTGCAAAATAAAAAATGAACCTTGTGGGAAGCAAGATAGAGACGAGTACTATTGTCAAATCCCATAGCTGCAAGCAGCAACCCAATCTCTTCCGGAGTTAATGGACAACGCCCCTGACTTCTCAACTCTTTATCAGTGAATTGCGAATTAAGCACCCTTCCCTGCCAAAGCACTTGCCGGTATTTGGCCAGTGCCAGCTTTTCAGCTTTTCCACCACCGAAGTCACAGGCTGAATGAGCTGCCATATCCTGGAATGACAAGATTACAAATGAACAGACGAATTCAAATTGGACCACAAGAAGTATAGCTACTGGCATATTACATATCAGTCGAACAGTCACTTTTCTTTTTGGTAAGGAGAACTTCTTATAAAACAAGCCAAAAGCCAGAGGGAGCAGGAAAACCCTGACTCCACCAAAACGGTAACTTAAAACAGTCACTTAAATCTTAAGTTGGCCAGGGTTACATATACTGCCCTACAATCCATTCATTTTTTTGTATGCGTGCTACTTGCACCAATACTGCAGGCCTGACATTCTTATTTTAAGTAAAACAGTAAATTGATTATGTTAAAGCTTTCTGCATGGCTTCCGAATAGATGTGCAAGTTTGCAAAAAAGACAACTCAAATAGATATGTATCTCTCCTACCTTTTCAAATGAGAGGTTGCATAATATAAACACAATATAGCAGAACAGAACTCTAACAGATATGCATCTATCCTACCTTGTCAAACCGTAGGTGTAGCACAACAAATTTCCCCGCCCCTTGTTTGGCTTTCATGAAAGGCATTTCCAGCAGGTGATTGGTGCCAAATGCTCCACTGTTTCCAGAAGGATATCTAAGGCGGTTGATAAGGGCATCTCCGAGTTCTCTAATGTGAGGAACAAAACTTAATGCTTGAAAGTTCACCTTACAACGCAGGCGTTGGATGTCCATAGGTAAGGTATCAAATGTCAGCCGATGAGAGAAAGGGGCAATTGCTGCAATTCCATAACTGCAACACATACAGATTAGTATATTGCTACGTCTTACCTAAAGTAGTATTGACCCTTAAGTTAGTACAAAGGTCACGCAAATCACAGCTTCAGGTAACTACTAACCTCTGAATTACAGGCAATACATTCTCTAGATACCAATTGGCTGAAGCATGAACAGGCGCGGTCTTTACTCTCGTAGCTCGAATAGCTGTAGCATAGTATTCCCTCGTGCTCCAGGAGAAGTCAGAAGGTAGCTCTTTAACTATAGATATATCATCCTTCAATACATCAATGAAATGATCAACATCAAATATATCCATAAAGGAGCTGCAGAGGAGAAATAAAAATAATTAGAAAATGTCCCACTCTGAATTCAAGGGATGAGGAATTCACATAACCAATGAGAAAGGAACACCAATTTTAGCCTCTATGAGTACCTTGAATCTCGCCAAACAGGGTTTACTTCGAGGTATGGGATTACAAGAGTTGCATTCAGTATTTTAGCAACAGCAACTGCATCGCATATCTACAAACAAAACAATGTTGATAGTTGACCGAGAATTCACTAACATACAAGACAAGAATGAAAACTTGAAACAGAAAAATATAGCTATTCTGCTCTTTGAAATTTTCAATACCTACCCCCATTCTCTGCTGGTTCAACCCTCCATCGAGAAATACCTGGATAAATCCCTCAGACTTCTCTGGTAATGCTGCATGATATAAAATCAGTTGGGGAAAAGTAACATGAACATGATCAAAACAATTAACTCTACACCCTACTGAAATTATACTTCACGAGTAATCATTTATCAAGAAAGTCTCACTGGACTGTACAAGACTCACATGGGGGAACTGATGGTTCTATGCAAGGTTTCCAAGTTTGGTTGACCAATGGTGTCCATAGCTCTGACAGTTCTTTTTCTGACTATACAGGCAAAATAATGTGTTTTCAATAGAAATTTACTGCTTAGAGAAAGGTTAAACTATCTAACAAACAAGTGTGGCACTCAGTCAACTCCTACTCACCGTTTGGCGTTGTAAAGCACTCCTGAGAAGGCGTTGGTGCCTAGATTTTGGAACATTCCCCTCCTGTGAATTGGACTTCAATGTTACATTCCATTCCTGCAAGTTTCACTTAATTACTGATGCTGATTTTTGCAATATGAAAATGCACTTTTAATTCACTGAACATCACACATCTATAAGATGAATTTTAAGTCCAACTATTCTTAAATAGTACAGGATCCTGTTTTTACAATGCCAAAATTCACAGAAAACTCTGGCAATAAACTTTGGTCCTCAGTCATTGGCTCACAAATTCACTACCAAAATGCCACTAAACAAATCAAAGCTAAAAGCTTCATGCTATAATGTCCACTTTTTTAACAATGAGCAACCATAATAAGACATAGTTTCTTTACCCTAAACCCTACTCAAAGCCCCATCATCTGCATAGTCATTTTTCACATCTAAGCTCAGTTTACTGCTTATACCTCTTGCCCTTTCAGGGCTGAGAAAAAGCTCCCATTCTATATTTGACAAAACAACTTTATACACAGCAACAAAACCATATCAAAGCTATATATAGACAGAGACACATTCTTTTCCAATGCCAAAATTTCGATCAAAGTAAGAACCAGATTAAAGCCTCAATTCTATTTCAATTAAGCAAGTCAAGCCAACTTTAGGACTACATACCAATCAGCAACCATACCAAACCAAAGCTATATAGAATCAAAGATAAACCCTTTTCACCAATACCAAAAAACTCCATCAAAATAAGAAACAGAAAAGACCTCACTTCTAATCCAAATAAGCCAGTGAAGCTAATTAATCAAGTACCAAGAAAGTGTAGACATACCGAGAGCATTGAAGGTGAGGCATGACCAAATGGGCTGAACAAACTGGGCAAGAAAATGGGAAAGAGAAGCAGCAAAAGAGCACCAAGTGCTCCTCCTCTTGGAGACTCGTACTCATTCTGGTACTGAAGCTTCAGCCCCATTGAAGAAAAAGCTCGGTTCTTGAAACTGATCTCCAACTTGAAACTTCAAAGTTTGCTTCTTTCTTATGATTCCAAGACGGGTTTTGCTTTAGCAGAGAAAACGACACAAACCCAGAAGAGAAGAAGAAGATGATCAAGAATGCAGGCCTCAAGAGGTAGCCATCATCATATTAGTGGAAATAAAGAGAGAGAAAGGTAGTAAAGGTTGGGTTAGAGATGGACACCTGGACTCTTTGCTCTGAGTTGATTTTAATGGGGAGCTGTGTCACTACAAGGAGGGCCCAAGTGGGTAAATGCTCTGTTTAAAAGCATGTGTTGCATCAGAAAAATGTCAGAATTGACAAAATAAGCACAGTAGTAGAAGCAAGTCGTTTTCGTTTTTTAACAGACTTCAGAAGAGGAGGAAGACAGGCTCAAATGGTCGAAGGGGCTCTGTGCAATATTGGACCGTTGGGGTGGGGGGTTGTTGTTGTGGTGTGGCTATGAACTTATGATGATGATGATAGATGACAGGATGTGGCTTGGTAGAGTTGTGTGCGCTTTTTTATGGGGATAGTGTTGAGTACCCACACAGCTTTCATGGAGTTAGCAATTTTGGGTGTGGGTGAAAAGAAGAACGTTATAGGACTAAAGGGGCTCATCTGTGGACTCAGGAGCCAAGATAAAGGCTTTTGTAGCTCACATGATTTGTTTTGTTCTATGCGGTCCTCCATTATTGTAATAGAATTGTAATGGCTTTAGCAAAAAATAAAAATCCCATTTTTGATTAGGCCTTGACATGGACTTGGTGTAAATCTTACCCTTAAAAATTGGCTAATCCTTGCCTGAGATTAGTTTGAGGTTTATCTTAAAATGAAGATGAATGAATGATCAAATATGGAGAAAGCTGTGAAAGCCATCCCTTTTTTGGGAATTAAAGACTAAAAAGAGAGTTGGTGAGGTGAATTCTTTTGGAAGTAGAGACTCAAAAGAGAGGTGGAGGTTTAGGGAGATAACTAAAAAGAGAGGTCGACCAAAACAAAAGAGGTTGAGGTTGGTGAGATAACTAATCGAGTATGGAAAATTGGATTCCCTCCATGCTATGCACAAGCTATTTTCAACTTTGACACGTGTCAAAAACTATTGGTTTCTTTTGTTGATTTTTTTAAAGTTGACTGAGCTTATTATCAGCTCAACCTATAGGATCACATCCTCTCTCTCTCACTGCCACCTCGCCTCCGTCGATGTCAGCTCTGGCGCCACCCTCTATCACGTCGTGACTGCCTCCTACTCGACTCCCGTTTCCTCTCGTAATCTCGTCGACGCGCTCGCAGTTGACCTCGTCCTCGCAATCGCCCTCGATCGAGGTCCTTCGACTCACGCAGCCGCTCCTCGCCTCGAGTCCGTCTCCAACCACCAAATCTTTGCCTCGCGATGTGATTGCTGCTGCCAAAGCCACGCCGCCCAGCCTCCTAGATATGTTCGACCTCGACAGGGCCGAGAGACTAAACTAATACAAAATCAATCTCATGGTAAATTCGTCAGAGACCTAGAGGACCAAAAGGTCACAACCAGAAACATGGAATAGATTGTTGATAAATATAACCTAATTCTTAGTTTCCTGGACAATCAAACCTGGCTCAATTGATGGTAAGATTACATGTACAATCATCTAAGACTAAAACGAAGAAACCCAAATGCATCGAATGTTTTAGTTTGATCTACGAGAGTGAGAACAGATAAAATAGATGAAGTTGTGGCATAGATTAAATTCAAAGCAACAATCGCAAATCGAGCACAACAAAGTGAGAATGAAAAGCGAAATTTCAGTTATCTCATCTCATTTTTAAGAACGGAAACAAGCAGTTTACAACCTATTCACCGGCGACGAGAATCGATAAGCTTCTGATTTACTTCGTCGGTGACGACATTGCCCAAATGAGACTCGGTGTCCAGAGTTGACGAGGGAGGAGAGAGATGTGCGGCGGAGTTCATCACGTCTGGCGGCGGCGAGTTACCGGCATCGACAGTTTCCTGTCGACGGTGGAGACGATGTGTGAGTGGAAAATCACATAAACTGAGTCTATCATAAGCTCAGTCAAATTTGAAATAAGTTAACAAAACTAATCAATCATTTCGTGCCACGTGTCACATGTGAAAATTATTAAATGAGGTGCTTAGCCGTGCATAGTAGCCTGATCCTTAAAAGTATTGATGAATGAAAGTTGTTGCATTATCTGTCATTGCGGTGAGAATTTGGGATAAGGCTAGATGTTTAGTTTGAATCTAGTGAAGTTGCCAGCTTTAGATGTCGTTGACGGTGGCTTTAGTGCTTTACAAACTCCTTTTATTTTTCGTTGTGAACTTGTGGGTGAGCTGTGTAACCCTTTAGTAACACGAATAAACATCTATTAAGTCCATAACCGTAGCTAGTGTAGAATGCTATTTCATGAATATGTCTTCGGCCCAAATATGAACTAAGGAAGATCGATGCACACGAATCTTATAAATTTTAAATTCGATTCGTGTTCTAGTCCTGCAAAGAACGAGATGAAAATTAAAATTTTCACTATTTCATCCAGTCCTGATCTGTCTCATTTATTAGGGACAAAATCAGGCCCGATCCTGGGCATTCAAAGGCCCAAGGCGAAGGAAAATTTTGGGCCCTTTTTATAGATTTTTTTTATTAATTAAAAAAAAATACAAAATAGAGGGGGCATAAACTAATACTCCGACATATAAAAATTAAATTGTTTAAAAGTAATCAAATCTCATCTAAAATGACTTCTCCTTGCATTTTTAGATGCAAAGTCATCAATTATGTGCTTAATATAGACATTCTTCAACAATTTCTTCTTTATGCTCAAAATTGCTAAGTCATTCAATCTATCTTGAGTCATTGTTAACCGCAAGTAAGATTTTATTAGCTTTAATTTTGAAAAACTTTTCTCCGCAGATGCCACTGTAACAGGTACGATTAATAAAATCGTATAAGCAACCAAAATGTTTGGAAACATGTCCATTATTTTTGCAAATTCCATAATTTTAATGGAATTTCAGTATCATATGCTTCATTTGGTAGCATCTCCTGCAACATTTCTAACTTAGAAAACAAATATTTTGCATCAATATCAGACACATCACCATGCTTCAAAGTAAGTTCAAGTTTCAAACAACACTTTTTCCCTTCATCACAATCCAATGAAATCAACTTCGATGCATCAAATAAGAAGCCAAATATAGATTCAAAACTTTCAATTTGTTCAAACTTACTCTTCAATTGAGAAATAGCCATATCAACTAAAACAAGAAAGTAATCAGTTCTAAAATTTTCTTGAGTTGATTGTTGTTCTTTATCAGTATTAGGAATTTCATCAAAAGTCTAAAATTTTCTTGAGTTAATTGTTGTTCTTTATCAGTATTAGGAATTTCATCAAAATATCTATTTCTTGTAATTCTCCGCTTCATTGGAAATACAGGATCAATACCTATTTCACTGGCAATTTCTTTAGCATCAATCATAGCAGAAATAAATCCATCTTCTCCATATTTTTCTAAAAATGAAATCAACCCCTTTAAACTTTTAGTAGCAACATCAAGAATCATATGTCCAGCTTGCAAATTTTTGCTCACCATGTTCATTTTGTGAAAAATATCATACCAAATAACCAAACTTAAAATGAACTCAAAATTGGAAAATTCACCATCAAATAATTTACCTGCTTCCCAACTTGAATGATTTTCATATTCATCACTGACTTCATTAAGTTTGAGTAAAGCTTCTCTTCTTTTGGGAAATTGATTTTTTATCGCTTTCACACTTCAATACGACTTTCCCATCGCGTAGCAGATGAAGATTTCAAAGTTAACTCATCTACGTATTGAAGTAAATGATTCCATCGCTTTGTTGAATTAGCAAACACATTATAAATTGCTTGACATGCTCCAAAAAATGATTTTCCTTTTGCACAAGAGTTTGCCATATCATAAAGTACTAGATTAAGAGAATGGCAACCACATGACATATAAAAAGCTCTATGATTTATATCATGTAACCTTTTCTGAACGCCTTGATGTTTTCCTTTCATATTGGAACCATTATCATAACATTGTCCTCTCACATTATCAATATCTAAATCAAGAGAGCTTAGAGCAACTTTTGGTTCATCAAAAAGACCCAAGCCCGATGTATCTTTTACATTTAAAAAATCCAAAAAATGCACTTTTATTTTAATAGGGTGACTTTCAACATCTACACATCTTATTATCAATGTCATTTGCTCTTGATGACTAGCATCAGGAGTGCAATCAAGAATCACAGGAAAAAAAATCTAGCCTCTTTAATCTTCTTTACAATCACACTTCTAACACTTGATGCCAACGTAGCTATCAATTTATTTTGTATTCTATGACTAAGATAATGATAATGAATCTCTTTTTCTTGGATGAGTCGAAAATATTGCTTCATTATTGGATCAAACTCTCCAATTGATTTAAGAAATCCAAAGAAATTTCTATTTGAATCCTCAAATATTTTTTCATTTGTTCCTTGAAAAGCTAAATTATTCATAGCAAAACGTTTAACAACAGCAATTACTCTAACCATTATTTATTTCCAATACTCAATATCATTTTTTATTTTCTCTTGAAATTCTTTATGAATTGTTTGATTTGTACCCAATCTCACTCGTAACTCATTCCAAGCCCTAAGGTTAAAAAGGTGTTCACAACTCTTTTCATGTTCTCTAAGCTTCTCCCCTAAATTTTTCCAACCATCAATTCCTTTAGAAGCTAATCTACTTCTCAAATGAGTTTTTCTTACAACTTTACAAAAAAAACAAAAAACTCTATCCAAGTCTTTTGAGTAAACCAATCATTTTCTATTGAAAACTTCATCATTATTCTCAACCTTTTGAGAATAATATTCCACAGAAAACCCCATATTTAATTTATCCTTGGGAAAAGTAATATTCAAATCTCTAATAGGACCCTTTCAACAAGCAAATCTCTCATATTTCTATCTAAATTATCCCAAACTCTAGGATCATATATGTTTAAAGGCATTGTACCTTGTGACGGTTCACTCGCACGATTAGTTTCAATATTCTCATTTTCAAGCACATTTGATTCTTCCATATTTTCGGTTTGAACATTTTCATGTTCGCCTATAGGCCATATACCTTGAACAATTTCATTCTCACATATATCAACTTCTTCGACGACCTCCCTTTCACCTTGATTTTCCGAAGAAACACCTTTTTTTTTAATTTATCTAAAGCACCTTTTTGTGAGTTAAAAAAATTATCTTCTTGTTTTCTTCTTTTCCATTTTTCACTACCACAAGCATATTTTTTTCATCTCTAATCAAGAACAAATATCAATTAAGGAGATAAAACAATGAACTTGATTTTTTTTCAATGGGATTTTGGAAAGGACGATAGCTTGGATGGTTGAGCCCCTTTGCTGCCAGCTGCCTCCTCTGCCCAGTGCCCAACTGCCTACTCAACTTCTCTGTAAATCTGCAATAAGCAAACATAATAATCAAAATTTCATCTTATATGAACTACCAACATTGAAATCAAATTAGAGAGGGAGATTATCAGATTACCTTGGGTCTCAAGAGTAGTAGAGCTTTTAATTTTGGGTCTCTGAATTAGTATCAACAAATAGAATATTGTAATTGAGAGCGGGAGAATCAGGAGATTGGGAGAGGCGGAGATGAATAATGGGTATATTTACCCATAATTATAGGCTAACTATTGGGAAGTGATAGAAATTGAAGAAGGGAAGATGAAAAGATGAAGGACACGGCCAAGCTTGAATTTTGACCAATTGGGTGACTGGGCGAGATGAGAGGAAGAGACAGACGAGTCTCAACTTCTATTCTTCTTTCCGTCTTTTTCTATTTAGTTTTTTTCACACTACTAAAAAAAATGGGTCTCTTAATTTTTTGGACCCTGGGATTGCACCCTAACTGCCCTGGGCCAGGACCTGGCCTGGACAAAATTGAGTCTTGATTTTGTTGGAAAAATGGTGGTTTCCCACCATTTTAATAGGAAAATTTAAACAAAATAAATTAAGTGAGATGCACTTAATATTGATGTAAGGGATACATGGATTTGTGTTCTCCTACAAGAGTACATAAAGATTATGTATTCATTTGTTTAAATTGGTTAAGAGGTGAATGAGAAATTGTCACCCAAAGTTGGTCACTTGAAACAAAAGGAATGAGTTTTATCCCACATGGGAGAAACTAAGAATGTGGAGGTCTTTAAGTATGATTGCACTATACTATGTTTTGAGTGAGCAAGTATAGAGGCTTTCTGTCACGCGTGCAGGGAGGGTGCAAATCTTGGTTGGTCTAGACTTATGTGTGCCTGCGTTCTGCAGACACGAATGTCATTCCAATTTGGGCAGGGTCACACGAGTTTCCATTTGCACTCAGGAAAACCTGACATGACCTTTTGGCCTTTCGACTTCTCCAGTTACACCCCTATTATTGGCCAGTTTTATGGTGTTTATTTGTCGTAGTTATGTATGAGTTTATGAGAGGTGTAACTCATCCCATAAGAAAGCGAATTTCTCTCCCTCTCAAGCTTTGAAGTTCAGTTTTGGTGATAGAGTAAGGTACTCTTCAGTTCAACGAGAAGTTCTTGTATTGCGATACAAAACTTTGAAGTTGTTTTATCATAGGAGAACAACGTCATACAAGCATGTGGGCAACGTGAAAGTTCTTAATTAAGGAGAGCGTGTGATATACGTGACTCAAATTAATTCATCTTCTTTCCCAGAATTTGTTCTTCGCTCATATGTTTATATTTTACTAATTAAATAATTAGTATTTGTCATAATTTATTTAGTTTAATATCACTATTTTTCTTATAGATTTTAAAATCCCGATAGACCCGTTCCGTTCCGCATAATATACTTTGTCTATTTTATCATTTTTTTTATTAAGAGTTGACATATTAAATTATCAAACAATTAGCAATATTCAACAACAACAAAAAAATACTCTACAACGATCAAAGTATTACACTACTTTTAGTATGAACTAAATATATCAATTAAACGTGAAATAATAGTTTTATTGCTTTAAATTATATATTAAGTAAAACGGTATTTATTTGTGTAATTGTAGACTTCTAGGTCTTATCAAACTATGGTATCATATATTGAGTCCGAAATTTGGTTCTTCTCATCTCATTCAGATTTTTGTTAATAAATACTCTATTATATGTTTATTTTAAATTGAACTCGGAATTGGACCCGTCCTGTTCGGGTTTTGAGACAATCAAGACGAAGTTTTAAAATGCCCAATCTTGTCTCGTTCTATTTGGGATAGGGATAGGAACGGCCAAAAATTGACCCGAGCCATCCCGTGTCGTCCTGTGCCCACCCCTAATTACGATTCAGGTGAATTGGGCTGGAATCTTCTAAACTTGCTATTGGACGCAGCCCATAGTTATTAAATCTCAAGTGGTTTCTATGAAACAAATTTTGGATGAGACTAATATGTAACTTTGCTCTAGAGGCCTATGGTCAGTAAAATACAGAGATGTACATGGGATGGATCGGGATTTGAGATATTTAATTGGTCAAATGGTCACTAAATTATGTCAAGATCGACAATTTAGTAACTATCGAATGAAAATTATCAAAATGGTTACTCAACTTTGGTCTCCCTCTATCAATTTAGTCACATGTTTTCAACGGACATTAAAACTTGAATATTCAGTTAGCTTTACGGGATATTTACGTCTTTTCATATATATATATATGTCATATTTCATTCTTTTAATTTCTTTGGGCACCAGAAAATTACATGAGCACCCAAAAAAATCTGATTAGGGCACCCACTATGGTTGGAAAAGAGAGAGAAGTGAGAGACGAGAAAGAGACTAAACCTAAAAAATTGCGGTGGCCGAGAGTGAATGTTGGGGAAGAGACCAGTAAGATCGAGTGACAACTGAGAGAACTACTAGAACGAGAAGGGAATCATCAACTTCATCAAACCCAAATTGAGGCCGAAAAAAGTGGGCATGGGCTTCAACAATCGCTAGGAATCACAATCCAGGATACCAAATCTACAACTAGGAATCAAAGAGGTCGAAAGAAAACCCACAAACCATGATGTTCCTACAATCGCAACTTGAAAGAAAAACATAATCAACAGCAATGAGAACTCCAACAAGAAGAAGGATTTGTCTCTGGCGGAGTTTTTAGCCCAGAAAATGGTAGATGAAGAAAGTGAGAAATTAGATGTCCAAGACAAAGATGATGGTGATATCGCAATGCCCAGTTCGTACAATGACATCACGACTATGTTAGCCAAACTAGAAGACCAAAAAGCTATAGGAGAATCGTCATTAGAATTTACTGCGAACTTCCATTGGTGTAGCCAAAAGGGTGTTCAAATGGTTGTTCACAGTCTGAAACCCAAAAACAATTCATTTCATCCAAAAGATGATGAGAAAATTTTGGGAGCTGAGATTCCATATCTCAGTTTTATTAGAGTTTTGTTGTATTTAGCTATGTGCACACATCCAGACATTATCTTCTTAGTCTGTGCCTACGCAAAGTTATTGGAATTGAGTAAAACATATATTTACATACTTGAAGGGATTTATTAACTTGGGTTTATTCTTTCCCTACAAAGAAGTAAGAGAGAAACTTGAAATTCCGGTAAATGGAATGGTTGAAATGCAGCTTTATAATTCTCCACCGTTCGACCCGTCGAACCAGGCGTTCGAGATGAATCTTCCTAAGTCATACGACCCGTCGAATGAACCTCTCGACTCGTCGAAAGCTGCCAATACTGAACCATATTTTAGTGCAGTCCCCTATTCTGAGGCATCGAATGATGTGTTGGTAGGAGTTGCTGATGCTAAGTATCTCTCTGACCTGCAAAGAGGACGTTCCCAAACTGTTTATGTTTTTACCATTGAGAATACGGTGATATCTTGGAGATTTACAAATCAAACTCTTGTTGCTACTTCATCGAATTATTCTGAGATCATAGCTCTGTATGAAGTTATTAAAGAGTGTGTCTGGCTTAGGTCAGGAATACACTAAATTTGAGGGTCTAGTAGATTACCATCAACTACGACAACACCAACTTGCATCTTTGAGGATAATGCATCTTGCATTGAGCAGATGAAGGTTTGATACATTAAGGGTGACAATACGAAACAAATTGTGCCAAAGTTCTTCTTCAATCAACAACAGATAATCCAGAGGTTTAAAGAACTTTAAAGCTTGTCTTAGGGTTGGGTTCAATGCCATTGAAGTTTAAAGTTCTTCGATAATCTTCCCGAGTGAAACAAAGGTCTCGGACTTCGACTATATGGTTAGTTTGAGGAGAAAATTTGGTTACCTCATTTGCCAGGTTGTCTTTAGTGACAATGTTGACGGTGGAGAGGGTCAATTCGGAGGTGTAGACATGCTTTGGAAAGATGAGGTTAAAGTTGAGTTTCTCTCCAAATCAAAACATCACATTGATGTGATTATTCATCTGGACACCAAATTTGCTCGATGGAGATTAACTAGCTTTTACGGGAACAAGACTACGGCCGAGTGGCACAGAATGTGGGATCTTTTACAATCTTTATGTAACGTGTCCTCCCTTCCATGGGTGGTAATAATAGAATTCAATGAAATCATCCATAACGATGAAAATGTAGGAGGTGATGTACAAAACGAGAGGTAAATGTAGTTGTTTCGCGATTGTTTGTTGTATGGAGAATTGGTTGACCTAGGTTATGTTGGTATTGCAAAAATATGGGGAAGAGGAGGTGTCCATTGCCGGTTGGATCGTGCAGTAGCAACAAGGTCATGGCTTGACTTCTTTTCTAAAACAACTTCCATACATCTCCCACCGGTACATGGAGACCATATCCCATTCCTATTAGGAATCCATCAGGAGGAGGTGATTTCCTTACCGCGACAGCCTCAACGTTTCAAGGTTGAAAGCTTTTGGGAAAATACTCGGTGAGCAGTGTGAAGGAGTAATCAAACAGGGTTGGCACCATACTCGACTTGGCTCTTCAATGTACGAAGTGATTCAGTGTGTTACTAATACTTAGTTTGCATTGAATATATGGTAGCGAGCATATTTTGGGAATCGCCATCGTGAGATAGAAGGTATAAAGGCAGGCTAGCTATTTTGATCTCCCAACCTCTTACAGACACGACAAAGCAGGAATATGACACTCTATTAGAGAAACTCGATGGTCTTCTTGCTACTGAACATGATTTTGGAGTCAACGTTCAAAAATCATGTGGTTGACAGAAGGAGAGGAGAACACAAAGTATTTTCATAAGAAAGCTATCAATAAACGGTCGAAGAATTGCATCAACTCTCTGGTGAATGATGAGGGTGAGCGACATACTTCTCCAAAAGGTTTGGAAAAAGTGGTAGTGGACTACTTTTCCTCTATGGTCTTGTCCTGTGAATCTTTAAACTCTTTGATGATGGACGTGGTGAATTTGATCAATCCAAAGGTCACACTGAAGATGAATGTCAGCCTAACAAGTTCTTATTCTTCCGAGGAGGTAACAAATAGCATTGTTTAAGATGTATCCTACTAAATCACCGGGTCCGTATGTACGTCATGCAACCTCTTTTTTTCAGAAGTATTGGGAGACTAAAGAGCCTGAGGTTTGTATAGTCGTGATTAGTTTTATGGAGATAGGTATTCTTTTGGATCAAGTTAACTATACTCACATCTGCTTGATCCCTAAGGTGAATAATCCAGAAAGGATGGCTGACATAAGACCTATTGCATTATGTAATGTAATTTACAAAATTTATTTTAAGGTTATTGTCAACAATTTGAAGAATTTCCTAGATAAGATTGTATCTCATTTCTAGTGTGCTTTCATCCCCGGTCGTCTCATACCAGATAATACTCTGGTTTTCAATAAAGTTTCTCACTATTTGCACAATTGTGAATCTTGGACTGAGAGTGTGTTCGCTTTGAAACTGGACATGAGCAAAGCTTATGACCGGATGGAATGGAGCTTCTTGAAAGCGGCGCTAACCCGGTTGGGGTTTGACGCTAAATGGATCTCTTTGGTTATGCAGTGTGTTATAAAATTTCAGTATTCTTTTTTGGTGAATGGACAAGTTAAAGGATATCTCTCTCTTACTCGTGGCATTCGACAAGGAGAACCCCCTTTCTCCTTTTCTTTTCTCATTAGGAACCAAGGCTTTGACGACTTTACTTAAAGCTAGGGTGGCAGACGGTCACTTGCAAGATATTACTATTTGCCCAGGTGTACCTACTATTTTCCATATGTTATTTGCGGACAAAAATTTATTGTTCGAGAAAGATTTTGTAGAGGAGATCAGACAGGTTCAAAAAGTATTGGAGGAGTATGAGCTAGCACGGGTCAGTGGGTCAACTTTGAGAAAAGCAGCATATGTTTTAGTAAAGGGGTGGTTGTGGACACTAGGGAAAAATTGGCTGCCATTTTAGGTGTCCAGCTAATGGATAAACATGAGAAATACTTGGGATTTCCAACATATGTCGGAAGAAAGAAGAATGCTACCTTTGCGTATATCAAAGAGAAGTTGTGTAAGAAATTGGAGGGCTGGCAAGACAAGCCTCTTATTAGTGCCGGGAAAGATCTTCTATTAGTGTGGTTGCTCAGTCGCTTCCTACTTACACAATGAACTGCTTCTTATTGCCTACAGATTTTTGTGATTCACTACAACAAATGTGTGTCAAATTTTGGTGGGGTAGTACAATGGAGAACAAAAAAATTCACCGGCTTTTGTGGGACAAGATGTGTCTTCTTAAAGATGAAGGTGGTTTGGGTTTTACGAATCTACATGCTCATAATCTTGCTCTTCTAACTAAGGAAGGTTGGCAAATTCTTTGTACACCAGATTCCCTTATTAGCAAGTTGTATAAAGCAAACTACTTTCCAAACACTTCCTTCTGGAATGCGTCTCTCTCTGACTCTCCTTCTCTTTGTTGGGGAAGCATTCTAGGAGCTCGACAACTCTTATAAAGAGGTATGATATGGGGAGTTGGTTTTGAAACCAATATTGATGCTTCTAATGATGCCTGGATACCAAGAGCTGACCTTTTCCAACCTACTTCTCATTTTCCAGCATCTTTAAAGGTTAGTGATCTTTTTTAGGCTACAAGAGTCTGGAATAAGAACCTGATTTTGTCATTATTTGATCCAGAAGAGGTAGAGGCCATATTAACCATTCTCCTTAGTAACAGGGATGTCCTTGATAGATTGGTCTAGTTCTATGACTCTAAAGAGAGATTTACCACATCGTTGGCTTACAAACTCGTTAAGAAACAGGTGGTGGGCGACATAGCAAAGGCATCATCCTCTACTGATACCAAATCAGTATGGAAAGCTCTTATACAAGCAAAAATTAAAGTGCGCATTTTGAAAACTTGTAAGAGCATTCTACCTACTAGTGTGAATTTAAGAAAGAAGAGAGTCCATGTACTGAGTACTTGCTGTATCTGCGACGCTAGAGAGGAATCTGTCAAACATGTAAGTCGCGATTACCCTTATGTACGTGAAGTTATTCAATTATCACCTTCGTTGATAAAATGCTTCCTTACAAATGTTATGTGCAACTTCTGACTTCGATTTGAGGATTGTGTTACTATGTTACAACAAAAAGAGTTAGCTCGGCATTGCTTTCTACTGTGTTTCGTCTGGAAAATGAAACCGTCAGGTTTGGTCTCAGAAGTTCTTGGAAGCGAATAGGGTACATGTTAGGTCCATATTTATGTTATTATTATGTCTCCAACTTCATGCATATTGCTTGTTTCTCATGAATAAAACATCATTCTTCTGACGTTTCCTTTTAATGCTAGAAAATTGAGACTTTGGACGGAAACGCTCTTAAAGATGGTAATCGCTCACTCTTTGGAAAAGCCGAGCACATTTCTGGAGCCCTTGGATTTGATGGAGAGAAATTGGGAAAAAGACAAAAATGGTCAACACCGATCAACGGCCAACTCCTACAGGTCAACGACGAAGTGAATGTCGATCAAGGTCGGAAGTCAAATCATGGAAGATTAAACCAAATTCTAGAAGAAATCAAAGGGAGGTGATGACACATGACATGAACATGACCAATGTGAGTCACACAATTATGACCGCATTAAAGCCTAAACTTTGGGATCATGTCTCTTACCTTTATTTTGAATTTTCAAACCAAAAAATATCCTCCTATATCTCTAATTTTCGAGCTCCCCACTACCCTAGCCAACAACTCATTTCTTTTTACACTTTCTCATAGTTTTTGCATCTAAAGATAGCCTATAACTTCTCCCTAACTCTCTAGCACTCTTTTATCATCTTTCCACCACTGAAAGGCTTAGAAACCAACCATTTTCACCACTATATTCTCACATCCATTTCCTTACTAAGCCTAAGGTGTTGTTCCCCCTCTACAAGGTTGGAGGCACACTTTGGAGCAAGGAATGTGGAGTTTGAAGCACAAGAGTGGACTTGAAGAAGCTTGACTTGCTTTGGGGAGATTCTTGGGTTATTTCTTCATCATATTTACTCTATTGATGTAATAAGCTTGGTTCTAATTATGGATAGTGAGTAGTCTTGTATGGAAGGCTAGAGATCAAACGCTAGCCATTTGATGTTGTATAATGTTGTTTGATTTGTGTTAATGAGTATGTTTTGAGTGTTTTATGTTATTGAATGAGTTTGTTGAGATGTGATTATGACATGTTGATGTGTTGGACTCAATGATTAGTTCACTTATGCATGTCTTAGCTTTGGCTAAGTTGGGATTTATCTAAAGGGACTAAGAAATGACACTTAAGGGAACTAGCCATTCACTTAGGTAAAGATAAGCATATAACATGAATTAGGCTTGGATATAAGAGATTAAGCTTAGGAGTTGGTTTCCTTGTACTTGAGCATGAATCAAAACACTTTTGAGGTCTAAGTGACTTAAAGGTTTTCGGTTAAGCTTACATTAAACCGTGAGACTTTGTAGCTAGTGCTTATTCTTTTGACTTGTAACCCACTAGGTGCGAGTTGAGATGATTTATTAGAACACATTCCCAAGTTTTTAATAGAGGCTCAGGAAGTGAAGTCATCCCTAATCTTCACATGTATTTGCAACCAAACTCATTACTCATGACGCTAAATGGGACATTGTTTGAGCATCAAATGGTTAACGGGGGCATCCTTAGCTTACCAAATATTTACACTATTTTTTTATTTTACTTTATGATTGCATTTAGTTAGTTACATCACCTCTTGCGTAGTTATGTTACCAAAGAACTCAACTAGGTAAGATACTTTTCCATCTTTTCATTTATTAGTTTTAGGTCACATTGCATGGATAGGTAATGAAGTAGTCTAGGACTTAATCGAGTAAAGCTTTGGAATTAGAGTGGTCAATCATCGTGGGTTCGACACTCGACTTTCTTATAAATTATGTTACTTGGATCCCTTATACTTGCGGGTAAAGAAATTTCACTTAGCCTTAGACTAATTAATAGTCAAAAGATTAGGAGGGGGGGTAAATCTCCTTTATAGTACACTACCAAGCTATTATAGCTTTTCAACTATACAATTCTCTTCCACCTGCCTTAAAGACTAAGACTAAGCCAGGTCTGCGAGTCTGAGAGAAGTCACCTACGGGTTGGGTGAAAATGAATTATGATGGTGCTTGGAACTCCATTGTGAATTGTGGTGGAATCGCCGCAGTATGGAGGGACATCGATGGTAGTGTATTAGGTGGTTTCTTTGAAGCCATTTCATCTGTTTGCACTCCTTTTATTATGGAGGCTCTAGCTCTTCGAAGAGTTTGTTTGAAAACTATTGATTTGCAGCTTTCCCCAGTTATCATTGAGACTGATTGTCTTCTTGAGCGGAAGCCAGTGAGGAAGATGATTCTCAAGCTGGATGACTAGTTGATGATATTAGCTTTCTCTTAGCTAAATTACCATGTACTAGACTGAAATATATTTATAGAGAGGCCAACCAAATTTCTCATAATTTGGGGCAAGCAACTTTGTATGAGTCTGTGTCGGTGGACTGGCAAGATGTGATTCCTAATAGTGTACGGAGTCACATTCTCCTTCTATGTACTTAATCTGGTTTTAAAGTTATCGTCATTTGCTTAAAGAAAAAAAACAAACAAACTATTTGATTCTTCCATATAAAATCAATGTAAAGAAGGTTGCATGTGTTAAACTTGTGGCCTGGTGCTAGGTCAGTGTTTAGTAGCTTGGTGGTCAGTGGTTCGACCCTAGTCGGTCTGCAAAAAGAAAGCCAAATTTTTGTTATTCTTATGCGGTTGTTGGCTGGATAGACAAAAATGCCCCTGAAAAATTTGCCACATCAACGGATAACGGTTTGATTTAACATTAGGTTATAATTGTGCTAGCAAAATTAAAAGTGAGGTATGAAAATATAAAAATTTGATAGATGAATATGAAATTGAAAATGACCTTAAGGGTGTCAATTGTAATGAATCCTTTAAAAAATCCATAAATCCAAGAAGAAAGCCAAAATTTTGTTATTCTAATGCAGTTGTTGGCTGGATAGACAAAAATGCCCCTGAAAAATTTGCCACATCAACGGATAACAGTTTGATTTAACATTAGGTTATAATTGTGCTAGCAAAATTAAAAATGAGGTATGAAAATATAAAAATTTGATAGATGAATATGAAATTGAAAATGACCCTAAGTCAATTGTAATTAATCCTTTTAAAAAATTCATATATCCAAGAAGAAAAATTAGAACTTGTTCAGCAGCATCAACGTACATTTTCACATTTCTCTCTCCTTGACGTTGCGAAGCACGAAACCAGATCTTGCTAATGATGAATAGGTCATATAAGTGTATAGCTTCATCAACAGAAAATTTAAAAATGAGAAACAAGAATTCATTAACAGGTCTGAGCTTTCATTTCGATAGAGAAATGATCAGTGAGGAAGTTCGTTTGAGAAGTGTGAAGTGTAAAGATGCACATAAATTCAAATATAAGAACAAATGCACCTATTGTTTGAGCAATTGCTCAAGCAATTCTCCAAACTGTTTGAGTAAAAGTAAAACAGAATGTAGCAGTTCACAAACAGCTTGACCAGTTACTATTCAGTGACCAATGAGAAAGTGACACGTCTCATCTCCGAATTGCGATTTCGACAAAATAAATATGATGTGTTTTTTTGACAAGTAATTTAATAAAGGAATTGCAATTTTATTTCTTGAAAATTCAAATACATAATGGAAATATAATTGAAACATAAATGACAACATTTATTCTTAATACAATTTACTAAAATTACTCTGGAAAGAGTATGCGTAGTTGATAACAATCCGCAAATGTATCATTGGCAACTTCACTTTCCTTATCTTCAGCTTCCTTAAGGATATCTAGTTTCCTCTTGGTAAAGTACCTTTTGGAGATCGGGGTCATAACCTCTAAATTCATTTTCATGATCCTCATTTCTTCCTCTTGTTTCTTGAGTTGGTACTCATTTGCCGCCCTTGCTTCCTTTCATTGTTGAAGTTGTATATACTCTTTGTAATAATTAAGCTCACTTTCATTATGCATCTTCCTCGCGGCATGCCACGATGCTTGATCACTTGCTATGGTTTGCAAAACCTCAGTGCGTTGCTTAATATGAGTCTTACCTTGTTTCTTTTGACACCTTGCTTCCCTTGCCGCCTTGCATCCTATTAGTCTAACTGGACTCGACGGACCGACAACGTAGGTGGGTGGTGCTTCATTCACTTCCTCGTCACCCAAATTTATGATTGGAGATGATTCGGTAACGGAGGGAGTCTCTTCATATGAGCTTACATACTGAGACGGAGTATTTGGTTCAACATCTCGGTAACTTGGATGGTCCTTCATAACTTCATAACATTCAAATTAAATAAAAATGAGATGATGAGTATAAGGAGTTACTTCATCCATGTGAGAAGTACCACTAGCTCTACTCTTACGTGCGTCTCGCAAACATTGACCCCATTTTTGCAATGGTATCTTGAATTTATTGTAGTGAGACGCAAGGGAAATTTGAGACCTAGACTCTTCTCGAGGTGTTTCTCCTTCCGATGGCACCCAATTTTGCATGTAATCGGCATAAATTTTCTCCCACAATTTATCCTTCATTTGTTCGTTGCCATTGAATTCATCAATACTATGACATGCGAAAGAGATGCACATTTGTAAAGTTTCGAAAGGAAGCCAATGGGTGGCCATTTTTTCGAAAAAATGCTCAAGAAAATGAGAGTAGAGATGGATGGAGATGTGAAATTTGTTGTGCACAAATTAGTGCAAGTTGTGAAATAAATGGTGTAGTATTTATAGGAAAATATTATGGGGTGTTATAAAACTTTTGGGGATTTTTTAACAACTTTTTAGGGTTTTTTTGCAAATATTTGAGTATTCCCGTTTATTTCCGTTGTGAAAAAGAAGTAGCCGTTATGTTTGAATATCAACCGCTGGAAAAGATTTTGATTTCAAAATCAATGGCCCAAATCAACTGGCCCATTGGATATATTTTTTTCTATTTAGTAAGCCACGTGTCGTCACCTGATTGGTGCATAACTTTGTTTTTTTACTTTTACTAGCACGCACCAGTAAAAAAAACGTCAGCTGGCGTCACCCACATGTCAGTGGGCTCCACCAACTGATCGAGGTTCAGCCTGACCCATTTCCGCTCGAGCTCGAGCTCATTGACTGCTTGGTCTCAAGCTCGTTGACTGCTTGGTCTCGCCTCCCTTCTAGCTCGCCGGTGCGTCGCCGAAACCTAACTGCTCGAGCAATTTCTGGCGGGACTCTCCATCTGCTCGAGCGTCCGGCCGTCCGGTGTGGATGCTCTAATAGACAACATTGTCCCTGTTCTTTCTTGAATTTACTTGTAGCAGTCGATACTATGGATTTAACTTTTCCATAAGGTCATATATATATAAGCTGCATCGTTCACATGGGTGAAGATAAACTATAAAAAGAAAAATTATTTTCTGCACACTAAAGTTATAAAAGAGGGGGAGGGACATACATATTACTCTGCGTAGGAGTCGGCAACGGGCTGGATCGGGCCGCCTAAGCCCAAATTCATCGGTCTTGGGCCGGGCTTAAGCATTATTTCACTAAAATCTAGGCCGGTTGGGCCGGGTTTTTCCATAAATTTCAAGGGGCCCTGATGAGGTGTTTTGGGCCGAGTCGGGTTAAGCCTATATTGGGCCTTTTATATTTAATAACATAAAAATATGAAACAAAATATAATTTCTTTTCTTTTCAAGACTTCAACTCTTCAAGTGAGACTACTATAAAAAAAACTTTTAAGACTTTGTTACTACTACGTTTTTGGAGCACAATAAATAAAGTACTACTATAATACTGGTATTATAATTAGTTAATTAATAAGCACTATACTTAATTAGTTAGTTAATACCAACTATCCAAGACTATTACTTAATTAGGAATTCAATAGTGTTTAGTTAGTTGATATATATAATCATCATCACTATAAACTATAATGTATAATTGTATATATAAAAGATTGTTCATATATACTATATTTTGTTCATGAGTTTGTCGGGCCGACTTCGACGGGCATCAATGGGCTTTGAAAAACCATACTTTTTCTGACCTAAATTCAGGCTGGGTTTAGTCTCAATAAGTCTCGCGCTTTTGGACATATAGGTCAAATGATGACCCTTCTCTATGTTCCAAATTGGTCATGATGGCAGAATGTTATACAATTACATGCATGCAGTATATATTGGCGCATTGCAGTATCCTGATAATTACCATCTCTAGATGACCTTTAATTTGGCTTCACAAATAATGAAAGAGCCATGATTATATATCACCATTTTGAGATTAAACTTTCGCGATCGATGGATGAGAACTGTAATTTAGATCGAGTGCAAAAAATATGTCATTGTTTCGGATACGGTTCAAGTGCCTACGTTCACCTTGAACACCCTCTTATTTACACACAACTCAAGTGGGGTTTGCACTTATTAAAAAATAGGTCATTTGGGTCATGTGTAAATGTGAGGCTATCTAAGGTCATTACCAAAAATTCTCACTTAGACGATGAAGCAATTTCATCGCCTAAAAGGATTTTTTCGTCGCCTAAGATTCGTCGCATAAGTGTCGTCGTTTAAGTTACATCTTAGCAGACGAACATAAGTTCTTCATCTAAAGTCCTAGACGATGAAACTTTAATGAAAAAGATGAAAATTTTCGTCGTATAACTTTACCTTGGATGACAAAACATTTTTGTCGTCTTAGTTTACCCTCAGACGACGAAACGATTGCGTCATCTAAGTTTACAAATTAGGTGATGAAATATATATGTCTGTCGTCTAAGTGGCTCAACCTAGACGACGAATCTCTTCGTCGTTGCCTAAGTGTATTATTATTTAGACGACGAAATCATTCAATTTCGTCGCCTAAGTTGTGTATTTTTTTATAATTATTTCATAAATATAAATTTAATTAAAATTAAGTATTAAATTAAGAAAAATACTAATTGAACCCAAATTTTATATATTGAATATAAAATTTGTATATAAAAATTGTACTCGATCGAAATATACACTAGATATGTACAAAACTAAACCGGAATATCGACATTGGCAAGAGTTTAGACTCCACTGATACACTTGGTGTTCGGATTATCGTCATCGGGTCCAGAATGCCGATGCAGGACACTTGACTGAGAAACGGAATCAGAAACTTTGAGGAACTCCAGTAAACGATCCATCTGAGCTTGTAACACTTTAGTTTGAGAGTTTGCTGCTCGAACCCGCTCCTCGGCCGCTAGAAACCTCTCATCGGCATCCGCCACACTCGATCGCCTAATCGTCGAAGCCAGAATCAAATCTGACTAAACAGCCGGTCCAAGGTCACAAACCTCCTTCCCAGCTTAGTAGCCAAAAATTGTACCTGCAACAGCAATCTCAGCCTCCAAGGAAAGAGGAGGCAGCTCTTCGAGCGTCATCTCTGGGTTCTTCGACTGCATTTGCGCCTTTGCCTCGGTGGCCATTTGTTTTACTATTACCTAAAATGGATATCGTGAACAATATATGAATGTCAGTTTCTAAAAAAAAAATTGACATAATTTCCCCTAAAATTGGAGAAAACCAAAAACCTGCACCAAAGAAAACACTTCAAATAACCAATTTCCAAAATAACAATCCGTGGGTACCGATTTCCATCCAGATTTCTCAAGTTCATTATCATGTGTAATATAGCCAACTAAACAAAAATCCAAGAGCACAACCTAATGAAATGTCCTAATCATAATCCAATTTCTTCAAAACAACATATTTCTAAAAAAAATTGACAGAATTTCCCTTTAAAATAGGGAAAACCAAAACCCTGCACGAAAGAAAACACTTCGAATAACCAATTACCAAAATAACAAACCGTAGACACTGATTTCCATCCGAATTTCTCAAATTCATAATCATGTTTAATATAGCCAATTAAACCAAAATTCAAGAGCACAACCAAATTAAATGTCCTAATGATAATCCAATTTCTTCAAACCAACAGATTTCTAAAACAAATTTGACATAATTTTCCCTAAAAATGAAGGAAACCAAAAACCTGCACGGAAGAAAACACTTTGAATAACCAATTACCCAATAACAAATCATGTGCACCAATTTCCTTCTGGATTTCTCAAGGTCATAATCATGTTTAATATACCTAACTAAACTAATTTTCAAGAGAAAAACCTAATTAAATAATCATAATCCAATTTCTCCAAACCAACAGTAAGATTAAACTCATTCAATTTTGGAATAAGTGTTACTTATGACGTGTTGACTCGCGATATCTTCTTCTTGCCCGGGCCTAAAGTAAGTAGACACAAAGGCATCAAGATGTGGGTCCTTCGAACCCGCGTGAAGATGAGCCTTTGTGAGGTTGATCATAATGGTGGAGCCTGAAGTGTGGTGACAATTTTTCTTTGCCCGATTAGCTATGTTCGCCTTTGACCTTATCTGTTTCACAACAAGGGAAATAAATTAATAATATAATTTTTAAAACTATTATATGATTAATTACCCAAAAGCAAAAAAAAGCAAACCACAAACTTCTCGTACTCAAAGTGCGACACTAACCAATTCCACTCGGGTTCCCTTTCCTCATTGAACTCATCTGGGGCCTGATTGCGGTTTTTCTTGTAGGGCTTGTGCAGTATGTGCTTCCATCTCTTATAAATCTCTGCGGCCGTCTCTTCTACGTATGCCAACATCTCTGTATTTTGCTCAAAGTCAAAGTGTACCTAAAAAAAAAATTAACAGATTACATTCCTAAACCCTATCATTTGAAATTATTTATTTATGAAATAAAATAAAATTAAATAGACCATATATTATCGAGAGTTCGCGGACAACTCTTAGCCTCTCAGCCTCCATATCTTCCTAAGTAGGGGCTGTGAGCGCAGAATAGTGATGCCCCCGAGCTTGGACTTTATGATTTAATGAAAGCACCAGAGCATATAGGATGCCTATGATTGTTGAAGGTGAAGACCTTCTTCCTCTAGTTTAACATTGATGTAGATCCTTGATAAGTTGTTTTCCTTGAGCCGTCATTGAGTATTCCATCCAAATGCCTGCAAAACAAGTCCAAGCACGGGTGGTACCGCTCTTAGACCCTCCGATGCTAAAGTCAGAACTTGTCTCAAGAATCAAGAAGTGATTAGGGCAGAGTTACATTACCTGTGACCATGTATGAATGGTCTATATATAGTGATTGTGCCAGGTCTAAGCATAGTCTGTATAAGAATAAGACTACATACTTTCGGATAGGATGAGTCTATTAAAGAATTGATCTCCGTATCCAGGGCTAATCATGTTTCCAGATTACCACAAGCCTTTTAGTGTTATCCCCTTATGATGCATAAAAAAATCTTCCCTTTTCCTCTAGGATTCTATCAGTCCCTCGAGGTCTGATCGTATAATCCCTCGAGGTTCGATCATACTATTCCTCGAGGTCCGATCATGCAATCCCTCAAGATCCGATCGTGTATTCCCTTGAGGTCTGATCGTACTTCAGGATTGTCACTTCATCTTACGAACATTCCACAGGCTTCCACATTATTCTAGATACTTCTAGAAACCTCTAGATTAATCGATTCATACTTGGAACACTAATCGTACAGGCCTAAGCCCATTATTCCAATTATCAGACTTCTTCTGCTTGTAGACCTGGGGGACCAAAATCCCTCCACCTCAATGTGGCCAAATCTGGCTCTCACAAATACCCCCAAGGCACACCAAGCAGACCTTGCGTCAATTGGTGTGGCTTCACACTCCAGCTAATTTGGCCTACAAAGACGTTAAAGCAATAATATTCAACATGTTAAATCAAACTGAAAAAGAAACACATATCTTTGCCATGATCAATTCATGGAAGCGAAACTCCATTAAGAGATTTCTTATTCTTCATGCAAGTTTTCTTGTTTCCACAGGTCTTCTACATGATACCTCAACATTACCGTAGACAAATTAACCTGCTTAACTCAAATCTTTTAGCTTTCTGCAATGATACAATGATGAGCTCAGGATTGTCTAAAAATCCACTCATATCTTTCCTTGGAGTCTTCCCTCAGCTTGGGACGCCAAATAAATCGTTATAACCTGGTCTCCATAGAGAATGTTCCATAAAAAGTTATTATTAAAATTTCTGGAAGATTCCTCAAGGTTTCTGAAAAAAGCCCTCGAGGTTGCTGAAAAATCCTTGAGGTCTGGAAAACCCTTGATGTCTGTATGACACTTGAGGTCAGGAGAACCCCTGGTTTCTGCAGATTTCTTACTTAAAAGTCTTAGGGAAAACGAACGTTTTCCTTCGAACATGATCATCTTCTACCTTGGTTCGTAGAATCATCTTAGGCATGTACTTTTGCCTAGCATATCGAAATTGACATCTTTCCTCGTGCTCGATCAAACAGGCATGAGCGAATAGCTCTTTCTTTTCTATTCTCACGTTCCAGAATAGATAGTTCACAAGCTTGGTGGCAATCTGCACCAACTCTGTGACACTTTCCTCCAACTTTCCTCAAGCTTTCAAGCAATCATCCCCAGTTTTTATGGAAAGTTTGGGGCTTTATGGAAAATTGTAACTTTTCTGGAAAATAACTTCTTTTTCTGAAAGTATTTAGCTTATGAAGCATTCCATCTATTTTCCTCAAGCTTTTAGGCGGTAGATTTTTTGCCCTCGAGCTCTCTGAGGTATTTATGAACGGTATAGTTCAAACTTTCATCAAACGCATCTTTCTTGATCAATCAAAAAATCTTTCTCAAGCAAATCGTTCAACTTTTACAACATAACCAGGGTTTCCTCTGATTAGTTGTGGCCGCAACACACATCTTAGGCCCCATGGATAGCACAAATGCTCATATATGAGGCTTATGGAGAGGCTTCGTAATTTATTGAGGTCTTCAGGGAATGCTCGCGGTTTTGAGACGGC
The DNA here is from genome assembly GCA_946800695.1 of Geum urbanum. NCBI lineage: Eukaryota > Viridiplantae > Streptophyta > Magnoliopsida > Rosales > Rosaceae > Geum > Geum urbanum. The sequence goes on from OX327000.1 coordinate 25,945,539, forward strand.
TCCCTTTAAAAGACTGCTAGCTTAGTCTTAACTTTATACCAAAGGTTATTGTACATTGAAGCTTTATTGTAGCCATGTTTTTTAGTCTGGTAGGATCCTTTGGGTTTTCCTATCTAGAAAACTTGTCTCGGGTGCTACAACGAACCCCCACAAAACTTAAATTGTAGTTGGCTTATCCTTAAGGTGTCACCAGATGTATACGCTTAGGACTTAGATGCCTAAAGTGCCAGGATATGGCTGAACTACCTATAGGGCATTGTTAGTGGAACTTCATCGAACCTAATCTCATCAAATCTAATCTTGAGGCCCTACTAACCTAAGATTACTTTGAACTCTTGTGGGATTTTTCTCTGAGTATTTTGGTCTATCCATGGGCGTCCTCCTTGATGCCCTAACCTCCTTCCCTTTAGGAGATTTAGTTAGATCGTAGGGTGAAGGTACTTCCCATGGGAACCAACGTCGTCTGCCCTACTTGAGCTTGGTGCCTTTCCTGGGCATTAAGCTCCTCGTAATCAGATAACACATTAAACAGATCGTACACTTGCAAACTATTCTTGCAAAGATAAGCTAATCATACTTGATCGTACACAATCAATTCATTGAATAAATCATGACAACCCTCCCTTTGAGGGATGGGCATAATTCTAAGATATTTCATGGAGCTTGTCCAAGAGATTCTTTCCCCCCAGGGGGTATTCTGATCTGCTGTCATGAACCTCAAGGGAATGTCCAACTGTCGCGAACCTCAAGGGAACATTCTGAAGTCGAGAAGACCTAGATGGATTACATTGCTAAGAACCCCATATCAATGGATTAACTCAAAATACTCTAGCTTTCAAAGCTAACCAAGCCTATCATCGTCTCGAGCAATAACATGTTCTATGCTCAAGGACTCTATATAGTTCTGCGGGAAGGCGTCCCTTCAGCTAATATCATCTTCTCCATGTGACATGAGAGCTTGCAAAATAGAATCCTTAAGCTTTCCTTCAATTTCCTGAGTTTTCACGAGCTCACGATGAAGACTGATAAACTTTCTTGAAAACCCTCAAGGTTTGTGAGAAACCTCGAGGTTTCCACACTGATGCTAACTATGAAGTTTTTTCCCATTTCTTGTAGTCAAGGTCGACCACAGGGGCTTCATATAAATCATACACATGAATATTTCGAGCAGATCATCGTTCCTCAGGCAAAATCATCGTTCTTCATATAAACCATCGTACTTCATGCTCATGCTATAGTTTTGAGCAAATATTCCCAATCGATCTCTAAGTGGTTCGACGATCCACATTATGAATCAAGATTCAGAGGAAATACTAATCTTAACCACATTTGATGGCATGATCTGCATTAGACATGGTTTTTTGTAGAAGCTTGTGATAGCCTTAATGCTTCTGCTCGGCTCCCCAAGCTCTAGCAATGTCTTACCTCGAGCCTTCCGCTTGACCCCTCAAGCTCCAAAAACCTATGTCCCTCCAGGTTAGAAATTGCCCCTTCCAGGTTAGAAATCAACCCCTCTAGGTTAACAATCGTCCCTTAATCTTTCCATTTGAAAGCTCAAGACCCATGAGGTCTCTGATCGATCCTTTAAGCTTGTTACACAAATTCTCACAACCTTCGAGGTTAGCAATTGACCCATTGTCTTCCCTCGAGATTCCTGATCTATTACTTAACTTTCCTCAAGGTACCTAATTGATTTATCAACTTTCTCTGAGGTTTCTGATCGTCCGCTCATCTTTGAGGATCTTTAGTCCTCAACCCCTAGCTCGGTCCTCATACTGATGCTCAACCCCCGGCTCAGTCCACGTACTAATGCTAAACCCTCAGCTTGTTCTTCGAACATTGGTTATCTTTGAGGAAATAGATAACCCTCAGCTTAGTTGCCCTTTCACCAAGAAGGTTTATGCCCTCAATGTGCATGCCACATATCCCAGAGTGTAGTTCTTCCATTATCGACCCGGCCAGGGGGATGTATCGCTAGCAGGTCTGACCCTCTTTAAGGGTCGCCAATATAGCTTATCGTCTTTGATGTTATATCATGTTGCTTGTCAAATAACCTTCTTGGCCTTTGTACGCCTTTCAGGGAGAATTCCTGCCTCACTATAATCCATCAGTTCGTCCATCCATGAAGTTCGCATCTATATTGGTGTTACTATCACTGTTTCCTCCTTGTCTATATTGGACATAAGCAAATGTTTCACATGGATAATTCACCTCAGCTAATAATTTGTACTGGAGGCTAGGTTGGCCAACACATCTGCATGTGTATTCTTTAACTTGGGAAGCTCCATGATCGAGAACTCTTCAAGCTGGCTGACCTCCTATGGTATGCCTCTATAAGCGCGTGATGACTCACGTATTCTCCAAGTACCTGGTTTGTAATCAACTAAGAATCATAAAACACCTTGATCTTCTTCACATTCAGCTCTCGAGCTAACCTCAGCCCTGCCATAAAGGTTTTGTACTTGGTTCCATTGTTAGTCGTCTTCTACTCCAAGGTTAGGGCTTGTTGCTCCATGATCGTACCGTCTGGAATTTTAAGTACCAGACCTGTTCCAGTGTGCTTGTCGAGGTACATCATTTTTGAAATTTTCATTGAAAATAGTGATATTTGGCTAGATACTCCTTGCCCCCAGTATTCTGCTAGACTGTTTGAGTCTTGGAGAATACTCAATGTACTTAGCTTGAATTCTCTTCATGCACGACCCCCTGTACCTTCAATCCTTATTCCAATAATCGTCCAACAAACTTCCAAGAGCGAAGTGCTCCATCGTCCTCTAGATTCTGACTGTGCACGATCCCTCAAGCTTTCAGGATTTCGAGTGTACACCCTCATGGTCTCCTCTTTAATTAGGCAGCTTCCTGGTGAACTCCAAAATGCTTCGAACGTGTAGTTGTGGTATCCTTACCCTCAACAATTTTTGAGGTAAAGGGAACAATGCCTCCAGATCCGATCCTGAGTTCTTTAGAAAACTACCCTCCAGCTTTGGCGTAAAGATGTAGGTCGTGGTTTTTTCCTTAAGCTCAATAGCGATCATATTCTGGCTAGGTAAGCAGGAATCTCCCACTACTTGTAAGAGTATACATGGTCTTCAGCTTTTTCCATCTAGCTTTCCACAAGCTCTGAAATTGCTTCTCGTGGAAACCTTGAGGGTTCATCTCTCGGTGAAGGGTATTATGTTCTACTCCTTGTTTCTGGCCTTATTTTGTTGACTGTTACACAGAAACGACGTTCCTTGAGGTCTACCTGGAGCCCTCCACTTAGGTCTTCTTCCTGGCTTGTTACCCTCGAGCCCTCTAGTAGTAGATCAGAGGATTCTTCAACCCTTGAGGATTCTATCACCAGTTGAATGGTGTTCAACCTCTATTCAGTGATCGGCACCTTCTTCCTTTGTCTTCATAATCTTCCCTTGAGCATTGACATGCCTTGAGCCTTCTTGCCACGCCCTTGAGCATTATGAGCTTGAGAATGCCCCCAAGTCTCCAAATTTTTCCATTCAATCGTACCTCAAGCATTCTTACCTGGAGGGTACCCCCAATTCCTTATCCAATTGCTACTTGGAAAAGTTATTTCCCCAAGGTATTCTGAAGCTTCGATGATATAGTATAGCACTAAGTATTTCTTCTCTTGGCCTTTAGCTGGTGGTGGCAAGGTCCAATCACTCTTGGGACGCTTGGCATTACCTTGAGGCATCAATGAATCTTCAAGATTTCATATGTACTCATCTGTCAAATACTCCTAGCAATACCTCTAGTCAACTAGCTCGATAAAGTATCACTTTATGATCGTTCACTTTGTGATAAGCACATAAGTTCCTTTAGTTGTTCTTAGGTCGTTTCGAGAGTGGGAAAATTCTCTTTAAATGCGGCTCGTCTTTGATATGGTGAAGTGTTGTCGAGATAGATATCTTGGTTGTCCTTCTCGAGATCCTTGATCTTGCTAGCGAGAGTAGCCCTCCATCTTCTATCCTTCTCTTCTGACTTTGGTCACCACTCCTTGTCACGCTATTCCCCAAAGATCGTCCTCAAGCTCATCCTCAAGGTGAGGTGAAAGGTCAGATTCTCGAGTAGACTGACCTCTTCATACTAAATTAGTCATAACATACTCATGAAATATGATAATTACAATCTGAAAGGTGTTCCAAAAACTAGACACTTAGGGCTTTCCATACATATAAAGATTTTAACCTGGTTCATTCTGAGATGTTCCCAGTTTTCCTTTGAAATCAACTGATCTGCATAGGCAGTAACGTTCCCTGCTTAAACCTTGAAACCTTTCTTCTTCTCTAACTTTTCTTATTCATTCCAAACTTCCTCCTGTACTCTGATACGTCTTCCAATCCTCCTACTTGTTGAACATTCTCTTGAGCCTTGGATATTACTCATGTAGATGTTTTCATGTGGTAGAACTTCCCTCATAACTTACTTTGTATAACTCGATCATACTCATGAATTGGACTAGACCCTCGAGCTTGATTGCGACTTCATCTTTCCTCCTCATGTATGATGTTCCAAGTTTGAAAATCATAAGAGTCGAGCTAGTAAACTATTCAAAACCTTGAGGATGCTCGTCCTAATCTTCCAATGGCGTTCCCTTGATTTCATTAAAACCACCCTAAGCTTTCCCCTTGCGGAAAGCTTGAGGACTTCGAACTTCCTTGTTTTCCCGGATTTCAAGCATATGTCCCTTGAGGTTCCTCATATTTTGAGTGTGTGTCCCCTAACTTTCCATCAATGTACCCCTGCTAGGAAGGTTACTGCTATTGGGGAAGAAGAAGACTGCTTTCACGGGAAAATACATTGTTCTTTGTTAGAAACCGTACGCTTTGGAGTGGAGAGCTATCTTCTCTTTTTGAAAAACCATTGCTTCTCCTAACTTGGAGAGAGCTATCTTATTTTCGTAAGAGATTGATGCTTCTTTGCTTAAGCTATTGTTCTCGATCATATAAGTTGCTTTGTCGGTAGCTGGTCATCATCATTCAAACTTAATGCATTCATAGAGAACTACATATTTCCCAAAGCTTGGCTTATTGAAAAACTAGTTAAAGAACTCTATTCCTGGAACTCCTTGGGTTTCTTGGACTCCATGAGGTTATAAGAACATCTATGGGTATCGTAACCCTCTACATATCTATTCATATCGTTCTGGTAACCTCCTTATCCTTGTTGTTATTACCTTTCCATGTTATTTTGTTTATGAAAGGTTTTTTGCCAGTTTTCTCGTTCTGACACGTTTTGGAACATTATCCATATCTTCCTCCACATATCTTTGATTGATGCAACTAATATAGCGTTAGAAAATAGACTCCAAGAAATTTCCATCCATATATTATACCCCTTATGGTTATTGGAGTTTACTTGCCAAAAGCAGCTCGCAAAACAGACCAGTGGCAGCGATGTTGTTTTTGTCAGGTTTGACCCCCGACCGGTAATTCCATCATATCTTCTTACTCTAAATTCCGATTGAGATGAAATTTATTTCGTTGGAAACTAGAATTCCATAAATTTCCAACGATATATGATTCGTTATTTGAGGTTTCCTGTAGAGTTACCCGAATATTAACGAACAGATGCTCTGTTTTTCTGGGTTTCTGAAACGTCGTTCTTCATCGTATTTTTTTGGGTTTAGGTGATAACCCGGTAGATATGAATTCTTGGAGAGCCTATTTATGAAATGATCACTAGATGATCAAAAAATGATCTATGGAGGAGTTCTCTGAATGAAAGTACCAAATCATATGGGTTGCCTATGATTGTTGAAGGTGAAGACCTTCTTCCTTCAGTTTAACATTGATGTCCATGAGCCGTCATTGAGTATTCCATCCAAAAGCCTGCAAAACAAGTCCAAGCACAAGGCACCGTGCTCAGACCCTCCGATGCTGAAGTTAGAACTTGTCTCAAGAATCAAGAAGTTATTAGGGCAGAGTTACGTTACATGTGACCATGTATGGATGGTCTATATATAGTGATCATACTAGGTCTAAGCATAATCTGTATAAGAATAGGACTACATAATTTTGGATATGAGGAGTCCATTAAGGAATAGATCTCCATATCTAGGGCTAATTATGTTTTCAGATTACCACAAGCCCTTTGGTGTAATCCCCTTAGGATTCATACAAATCTTACCCTTTTCCTCTAGGATTCTGTCAATCCCTCGAGGTATGATCGTACAATTCCTTGAAGTCTGATCGTACTATTCCTCAAGGTCCGATCATACAATCCCTCAAGATCTGATCGTGCATTCCCTTGAGGTCCGTGAAAGGACCCAACCCCGATTTAGTTTCCTAAACCGGAATCAAACCCCTTCTGAAAACACGAACCAACAAAAACCACAAAAATTTCGACAGAGTAACGCTACTAACGCGGAATTGCCATTAACCTGCACCCGGAAAATACAGTTCATCCTATGCCACAAAAATCAAACCATGGGCACCAATCCCATCCGGATTTCTCAATATCATAACAATAATGTAAAGTAATAAATAAAACTTTACTTTACAGAAATCCGGGGAAAAATCGTATAAAAGTATAACATCAGAATGCTCAGAGTGACTTCTAGGATATATATACAAATAGTAGGCCAAACTAAGAACCTACCATAAAAGAAACATCGCTCGAATACTAAGCCTCCGACTGCGATGTGCGACACCCGAATTCAAACTGCAAACTGGGCAAAGAAAACGAAGAGCCCAGGGAAAGACATATAAACCGTTAGAGTGAGTGGACGAAAATAAATGTGTTTCGCCGAATAATATATGTTATAAAAACATATGCGAGTCTAAATGAATGAATATGATATAGTACACGAGGGAGATTCTAACTCCTCACGCGTACAGAGCATGCAGCGTAAAACTCTGTGGGGTCACTCATGGACACGTCCGCGCTAGTACAGTCAGAATCACGGGATCCCAAACCCACACGTCATTCTAGCCAGAAAGGTCTCAGGTCAGAAGTCTGCCCCCCCCCCCCTCCCCCGAGTAAAGGCCTCGGGTCAGGGGTCACAGCCTCCCCCGGTAAAGATCCTCGGGGATCAGCCGGGATGCAAGTGTATCGATACAACAATATATACTGTGACTATACTCTGTGTAAACCAAATCATAAATAGTTCTATGCAAGTGTATAAAGCATAATGTAAATGCATATACGTAATACATAATTGTATAAGCATAATCATCGATGCGTATTCGCAAATGTATAATCGTAAAACACATGCTCATGTAAATCATAATCTCATATGCACGCTCATGCTCGTAAAACATGTATTAAAGACTCGCAACTAATTAGTGAAAAGAAATTGTCCACTCACAGATGAGCATAACGCAATACGCGTTAATCCAGTGATCCGGTGGAAAATCTCTCGCCAAACGAATGATCACGATCCCCTAGATAATCATAAAATCCATTGCTCAAAATCATAACTCAAAACCTCAAATCACATCACGAGAAACAACCGTTCCCAGAAACATATAATTCAATATCGATGAAATCGTCAAAATCTGATAATCACACCATAAAATCTCGCTATAATTTCCGATGCTCAATTCGAAAAATAAACTTCACCACTGTAATCGGTGTGCGATTCCAAGCGAAACGACAAACAACTCGTCGAAAATCGGCGTGGCGGCGCCGTCGGCCGCCGAAAAATCACACCAGCCCAGAAAAATGCAACCTACACATGGATTTGAAGATCTCGACATTTCCAACAACTTTGCAGTTCAAAGTTAAGGCCAATTTTAACCGGAAAATGTCCAAAACTCACCTCAAAGTCCCAAACCCTTACCGGAATTTCAAGTACACCGATCTCCTTCCTCCGGCCACGGCAACCCTCGAGACCACTTCCAATAGCTTCCTCTCCTCAAGGCTAACAAAACCCCTCAAAGAGCCACAACCAACTCGGCCTCTACGCCGTCACCCGAAGCGGTCAAAATCTCGCCGAAATTTCGTGATCCTTGCCGATTCGATTCTTCCTCCTCCAGCTACCTCACAGGTCAATCCACCTACCAATTCGAAGAGGAGCTCGAGCCCAACATATTCCATGAAGAGACTCTGGCCAACGGTGGCCGGAATCGGCCTCCACGGCGGTGCAAACAGATCGGCCCAAATGAAGCAAAACGGGTGGCCCCTCTTGACCCGTGGTCAACACGGGTGAAGGCCCACATTTCTGATTTGGAAAGTTTCCAAAAATGGCAAGTATTCTTCCATATTTATACCGTACGCGTATCGAATCGCAAACGGATAAATACGACAATATTCGACGGCCGAAAATATTCATAACTTATTCCCCGTAACTCGGAATAATCCTCCAGAAGTTCTCACGTGCTCGAAATTAAATTCTCTACAACTTCCATGAAGAATCCCAAATCAAATTCTTACCCGATAATTTAGTCGCCAAAGAAGCCGCCATATTAACCGATTATGTCGAAATCGCGACTAATCGCGAAACTCGCAAATCAAGTTTATAACCATTCCAATTTCAGTTCGGGTCGATTGATGGTCTAAAATGGATCACAATCACGATTCGGATAAACTCGAATACAAACAGATAAACTCGACGATATTCTAAAATTTCAAATATTCATATTATATTCCTCGGTCGTCGAAATAATAATCCGGAACCGCCCACGGACTCGAAATCACGCGTACAACAACTCTCGAGAAGAGACTCAACTCAAATTCTCTGCCAATAATTAAGTCGTGATCAAAACCGGCAATTCAATAAATTTACGGAAAACTGCGATTATTCGCAAACTCGTGGATTAAGCCGATTACACTACTGATTCTGTTCCGGGTCGTCACAAATCTACCCCCCTTAAAAAAATTTCAACCTCGAAATTTCCAAGTCTGCCAACTGAAAAGTAGGAACACTGCCTCTGCATACAGTTCAACTCCCAAGTGGTAACCTTGACTGAACGACTCTGTCAACAGACTTCGCAATAGGTAATATCTCAGTGTTGTAATCTATGTACCCTCGATCCCGAATCTGAACTGGCTCACCACAAATGCCAAGTCTTCCTGTATAAGGAACTATAGGGTACACAACACGCAACAAATCTAAAATGTAGTTCAACCACATGGAATACAACACACACAAAGACCAACGCTATGGGCAATGCCAAACTATACGGCACAATACAAACTCGCCCCATGATCACATACGAACCAATATAACGTGGCAAATTCATAAGTCAACCTGCTCACATCAACATAACTCTACTGTCGAACTCGAGCAATTATCAACCTGTCCCTGCTAATCCGAAGGTCAATCTCGAACAAATGAAACTGCGGGTCCCAAATCCCTCGGAACTGCAATACACAAGACCACAATATGCCCTCTAAGGTCTGAATAGTCCTCAAAGATCGCCCACCAATCTGAGGACAAGAACCGGTACTAACTTGTAATCTGGTCCCTAATGCTCACTGCAATACTTGCCAACACTCTGTTGTAACTAATTATCTCGATCAGCAATCTGGGACACAGGCGCACCACGTAAATGGACAACTTCCGCTAAATACAGCTATACCAGCCTACCACCGAGATCTTTCCCGAAAGTACAAGGAAAAGAATTAAGTTCATCCAATGGTCGACAAAGACCCGACAACTAGTACCACTAACAGAAGTACGTACTAACACACAAAATCCACAGTGACAAGCTTCAACTTCTAATCGGAAATCTTCAATGGCTGTAACTTCCCGGCAAGTCTCTGCCTCACAGCCCTCACCTGCCAAAAAATGTGGCATCTGCTTACATAAGCTGCTATATTCCTCTTCATGTTGCGTCATGAGTAGTAAACTCGAAGTATCTGACACATCTCCGTACCACTAGTGCATAACGCACACAAAACAATGAGCTTCAACATCATCTCACCCAAACTCAGCTCCCGTAGCTCGTAACTCGGCTAACACGGAAACTCGAGCCACACACACATGATACAATGAAGCTCCCGATTTCCGATTGAATGCATCAGCAACAACACCCCAGAAAGATAGTCAAAGTACAATCACTAGCCTTTCTCGGATAAACTCAAATGTGCAGCTATATTCGTTAATCAACCCCATCCATCTACGCTGCCTCAAGCTCAAATCTGGCTGAATATGCAAGTAGATGAAACTCAAGTGATCAGTGTACATCCTACACTGCGCTACACGCCATAGCAGTAGTGTCTCCAACTTTCCAATGCTAACATAAAGACAGCTACTCCCAAATCATACATAGGATACGTAGCTTTATAAAGTTTCCACTGCTTGAAACCATGAGCCACCGCTCTGCTATACTGCATCAAAGCATAACCAAATCCAAATTTTGATGCATCGCTATAAACCACGAACTCGTCACGGTCGTCAGGTAAAGTCAAAACTGGTGCAGTGGTCAACCTTCCTTCAGGAGTAAGTAATTATCTTCACACGTATCAAACCACTCGAACTTGACGCCTTTTTTCGTCAATCTGGTAAGAGGAGTGGCAATCCAAGAAAAATCCTGCACAAAGCGCCAATAGTAATCTGTCAAATCCAAGAAACTCCTTATCTCTGGTACGGTGGTAGGTCTACTCCAATTTAACACGGCTTTTATCTGGTCAGGATCCACGCCGACTCCCTCGGCTGATATCACGTGCCCCAAAGACTTCACGCTAACCAACCAAAACTCACACTTGCTGAACTTCGCAAACAACTGATTATCTCGCAAAGTCCGCAAAACCGCTCACAAATGCTTCTTGTGCTGGCCCATACTCCTGGAGTAAATCAGGATGTTGTCGATGAACACGACCACAAGCTCGTCAAGAAACCGTCTGAACACCCGGCACATCAAGTCCATAAAAGCTACGAGGGCATTGGTCAACCCAAACGGCATAACCAAGAACTCGTAATGCCCGCACCGTGATCCGAAAGTTATCTTGGCCACATCTGACTCTTGGATCCTCAACTGATGGTATCCGGACCTGAGATCAATCTTCGAAAAGACTGAAGCTCCCCTGAGCTGGTCAAACAAGTCGTCAGTCTGAAGTGGAGGATACTCGCTCACTCTGAAACTTGATTCATCTTCCGACATTCGATACACAACCTCGTTGAACCAACCTTCTTTCGCACAAATAGTACAAGAGCACCCCACGGTGATAAACTGGGTCGTATAAAATCTTCTCTAGCAACTCTCGAAGTTGAATCTGTAACTCCTTCAACTTCGCCGGCGCATTATGATAGAATGTCTGTGATATGGGTCCAACACCCGGTAAAAGCTCAATGGTGAAGTCGAGCTCCCAAACTGGAGGTATACCCGATAATTCCTCCGAAAATACATCTGGAACTCAGAAACCACCTCAATATCACCAATGTCTGAAACAGTAGCCGTAGTACCCACAACATGAGCTAGGTAAGCAACACAACCCTTCTTCATCATTCGCTCGGCCTTCATCGCTAAAATCACACATGGCAATGAAATATTCTTTTCACCGCGAAACAATATCTCGGGAATCCAGGTCGCCGAAACACAACCTCCTTCTCGTGACACTCGAACATAGCTCAATGTGTCGCCAAGAAGTCCATACCCAACATAATAACAAAATCGACGATATCCAGCAATAACAGATCCGCGGCTAACCCATAATCTCCAACAAAGATCTCACAACCTCTCCGGATGGATACAATACTCTCCATAACCCCAGAAGTGGAGATGCAGGCACAATAGCTATGGATGTCAAGCAACAGTAACCGCAGAGAAACTCTGTCCTCACATAGGGTCGTGGCACGAACTCTGGCATGCCCAACAAATCGTCCACATCGATTGTGACTTTGCTGATTGACTCGTCTAGAAGGCTGCGCTGGTCAAACTCCAGAAATGGCATCATGACCTCCTCCTGATCTCTGAGCTACCGAACCACTAAAACAGCTGACTGAGGACGTTCCCTCGTAGCGTGACCCTCCTGGACACCACAATAGCAACTGAGAGTGCTCATCGGACACAAATCACATCGACGCCTGCTGTGCGGAAGGATCACCAACAACCACCCAAACTCATGCCACAGGAACAAGTCTACTACTTTGTGATCTCCATCACCACCAAACGGATCTTCTGCTTCATTAAGTTCTGCTCAGTTAATTTTTCGTTTAATACTCCTCTAAATGATCTTACAACATCCATGACGACTGAAAGATTATAGATCTGTGTATTGGAAGCGATTTGGACTAGATATTTGAGGTACATGCTGTAGTATGTTACACAATCATGCATTACGTATGTTTTGTCTATGGAGCCATCCGGGATAGATTTATTTTTGACAAATCATTTATACTGTCCGAGTTGTCTGCAAATTAGTTAAATTTATTTCACATTACGTACTGTAAGGAAAAAATTATATATTAGATGAAAGCAGAGTTTAACATATTTAGTTACATCAAATATTGTACATTTCCTGAGGATACATCCAAGTGTAGTGGACTGGACTAGAAAGCAGCAAAAGTTTGACATAGTTTCCTCTAAAACTAAAGGAAACCATAAACTTGCATGCATGCACAAATTAAGCAAAAACGCTACGAATACACAAATACCAAAATAAGGTATGTTCCGTCTGGATTTCTCAACATCAAATAAAGTAAGCACAAAACCAATATGGTTCAAACATACCCATAAGAGGAAATGATCAAGAAACCTCTTCTTAACTTGTCTTTCAACCAAGTTTTGACTCTTGCCTGCTTTGTCTGCCTGAATTTTCCACCTGTACATTTTCATGAACTTCTTGACCTCATAATAGTCTTACAACACTACTCAATAGGATCTATTAAGTTCTTCCTGAGTTAATTTTTTGTTTAATACTCCTCTAAACGATCGTACAACATTTATGTCGACTGAAAGATTATAGATCTGTGTATTGGAAGCGGTCTAGACTAGATATTTGAGGTACATGTTGCAGTACGTTACACAATCATGCATTATGTATGTTTCGGCTATGGAGCTATTCCAGGTAGATTTATTTTTGATGAATCATTTATATTGTCCGAGTTGTCTGTAAAATGGTAAAATTTATTTTCACATTACGTACTGTAAGGAAAAATTATATATTAGTTGAAAGAAGAGTTTAACAAATTTAGTTACATCAATATTGTACATTTCTTGAGGATACATCCAAGTGTAGTGGACTAGAATAGAAAGCAGCACTAGTTCGGGAAGGTGGACCATGTGGTGAATCATGATATCAAAGAAAGTACGAGGAAAATCCTCTCTAATTTGCAAAGGATATGGACAATTTTGTATTGTAGTTCAATCACATCCAATTTCTTCAACTCTCTGGCGCATAACCTATGCCACCATCTACATAATGCAACTATTGGTTCGACGACGTTTTTAGGAAAATAAGGTCGAATTACCACTAAAATCAGACGTTATAACATACAGTCATGAGTCTTTAAACCATAGAACTTGTGTTCCCCAACATTGACACATCGATAGATATTTGTTGCATAATTAGATGGATACCGAATACTTTTAAACCAGTTGAATACAGTATCCCTCAGTGTAACCTTCACTATGTAAGGTACATCTGGTATATTGTTGTACACTCGTTTTCCATCCCTCTTTAATCATAAGGGACAACATAAATTCATAATTTCTAAATCTTTTCGTGCTTTGGGAGTATCCTTAATCTTGAACTTAATATCGAGAATTGTTCCCACCACGCTGTCGCACATATTCTTTTCTATGTGCATGACATCTAGGTTTTTCTTGAGTTTCAACTTGGACCAGTAAGGCAGTTCAAAGAAAATACTCATGTTGTTCCAATAGCTAAGATGTTGTGGAGGGTGTGGATTGAGCTTCTTCACATCATTGTCATTGCTCAACACACCGAAATTGAAGCCGATTAACCTCTCAAAAATCTTTTTGCTAGAACACTTTCGGGGTTTAGCATTATTCTCTGTTGTCCCGTTGAAATTATCCTTATCGTGTCTCCACGGGTGATCATTAGGAAACGATTTACGGTGACCCATATAACATACCTTCCCTGCGTGCCAATTAGAGTTGATGTCGTCCAAACAGATAGGACAAGCACATCACCATTTGGTTGTGCAAGATGCCAACATCCCATATGTGAGAAAATCATTGATGGTCCATATTACTGTTGCTCTCATCATGAACATTATGTCAGTGAACTTGTCATATGTTAGGACTCCATTTTCCCACAATAGTTTCAGGTTGTCAATCAATGGTCTGAAGTACACATCTAACACTTTCCAGGAAACCTAGAACCTGGTATTAACAGAGCAAGGAAATTAAATTCCTTGTTCATACACATCCACGGAGACAAGTTGTACGGTATAAGAATAACTGGCCAAGTACTGACGGCAGCGTTATTATTACCCCAAAGATTGAATTCATCTGTAGAAAGTTTGAGTCTAACATTTTGAATCTCTACTGCAAAGTCTTGAAATTCCATGTCAAAATGTTTTAAAGCCTCCCCATCTGCTACGTGTCTGAGCACATCATCATTTATTCTCTTTTTTGCGTACTATCTCATTGCCTCTGGTGTGTATAAAGACATGTACAAACGCTGCAGCCTGAGAATCAACGAAAAATAACAAAGCACCTTCACATAAATCTTCTTCTTCGAACTCCTTTTATTAGGGTTATATCATCTGGACTTGTTGCCTACAAGACAATAGTCTAAATGTGCATACTCCTTGTAAAACAATACACAATCATTTCTGCATGCATAGATTTTCTCGTAATGTAGACCAAGGTTGCTCAAGATCTTTTTTACCTTGTAAAGGGAATCAAGAAACTTATGACCCTTAGGAAGCAAATTACATATGTGTTGCTGGATATCGTTAAAACCAGCATCCGATATTTTTTGCTTCACTTTGTACTCCATTTGAGTCATTATGGAGTGCAAGACATTTAATTCACATCTATCTTATATCGAGGTGTGGGGTTGAAGTAGTATGCTGTTGTATTATCCATTTCAGTAGTGTCAATTTTCGGCAAGGTTGCAAGGACTGTGTCATAATGAGGAGTATCATAACCTCCCTCTTCATATTGGTTTCCAATATGACTGAATGTCAGAAAAGCATCGCGCACCGCATCCATAGCGGGGTTCCATGAAGGGAGCCAATACTGCTGGATGAGACATCTGATAACTGTACCCTGAGCTAAAATTTGGTCTTGAGCTATAGTCTACTACTTCATCGTGCTCATTCCATGTAGTGTAACTCCACATCATATCGTGCTCATATAAGTGTTGAGACAAAACATTAACCTCCACATACTGATTTTTAAGATATTTTCTACATAGACACCTGTAACACTTCTTTCCTTGACTATGTTGCATCACAAACATCATGAACTGACTGATTTGGTCAATATACCTCACATCCCTTCTATTTCTCAAATGTATTCAACTCTTGTCCATTTTTATGCGTAAGTTAAATGAAACAACCATAATTAATTAGTTAAAACAAATTATCATTCTAACATTTATATTCCATCTAATTACGGAAGGAAATCACATTATGGATCATTCTTAACTTACATTAATTAAATAATATTCATCATAGATAATTAAATTATATAACACTAATATATATATGTGCATTTACATATTTAAATCCACATATTAATATATAATTATCACCTAATTAATCTAACATTTAAGCATATATATATAATTAATCAACACATTTATGCAATTTAGCTAACAACTAATGCTAGCTATATATGCAAACAAGGTTGCCGAAATGTTTCGCCGGTGTTTTTCACCATAATAACTCCATCACTGTAGGTTATTACGTATGTAATTAAATATAAAAAAATTAATCAAGACAAACGAGTTAATACCTTAACCGATAAGGAGATATGTGGGTAAACTAGAGCTCTGTAGGTGGGAACACTATATAGATCGAAATTGTAGCCGGAGGTGGTGTTGAGAACTTTTGAGAGATGAGAGAGAGAGAGAGAGGAAAAGCTCGATCTAGAAATGAATCTGATCTAAATAATTGAGTTTCATTTAGACGATGAAATATTTCATTACATAAGTGAAACATTTTGTCGTCTAAGTACGACGACGAACACTTCGTCGCCTAAGTAAACACTTAGGCAACGAATTACAGTTTCGTCATCTAAGTTATCACTAAGACGACAAAGCCGGCAACAAAATATACTTTCGTCATCTAAGTGATAACTTAGACGGCGAAACTGGTGACGAATGTTTATTTCGTGTCTAAGTCATCACTTAGGCGACGAAAAAAATGACAAATGTATATTTTATCGCCTAAGTGGTCTCTTAGATGACGAACTTTATTTTCGTCGTTTAAATGAGACTTACACGGCGAAAATTTTTCTTAAGTGACAAAAATATGTTTCATTATCTTAAAAACATTTGGCGACAAAATCTTAAATTTTTTTTCGCCTAAATACGAATTTCTGGTAGTGGGTGGGTGAACGTGTTCACCTCGGAACTTCCGCATTGTATCAATCATTTGCATTTGATAATTCGATCTCTTAAGAAAGGATGGAGGTTCTCCCATGAACAACGGATTCAAGGTGAACCCTTCATTTTTATACACAAAATGGATGTGACCTCGTTTTTACAAATACATGCCCCACATATTTTATGTATAAAAATCAAGGGGTCACCTTGAACCGTTCTGGCCGAACTGCAAGGGATCATAAACATTATTTGGCCATGTGTTCGATCACCTAACTTTAATCAGATGATAATGTTGTTTTAGAATAAAATACACAAGAGCATACAAAACGACAAACAGAGTACTACGCGCGCAAAACTAGAATCCAATTAAGTAAATGAAATTATTATTTTTCGAAGAAGAGTAAATGAAATTCTAAACACCAGTCGATCTGTAAGGATGATTTTACTTCTACAGAAACAGAAATGAAGCCGGAAGGGTTTAAACTTCAACCATGAATTACGTACATACAATCGTACATGCATGGCAAAGCCTTCATGTCAATTAACGACGTCGGTGGTGTGTAGTAAGGTACTCCAAGAACTTGTCCACGTACACGTCCTGCCTCCCCCTGTCTCCAAATAACGGCTTCAACTCCTTGGCCTTTTCCCTGTAAACCTTCCCCTCCTCCTTCTCTATCACCATCCTCAGCGCCTCAGCCACCGCCTCGCTCGTAAATGAACCATCTTCTTCGTTCCTCGGAAGCTCATACCCGACGTTCTTCTCCGTGAAAAGCTTGGCATTGAGCCCCTGGTCATTTGCCATGGGCAGCAACACCAGCGGCCTCGCGTAACTTAAAGCCTCCACCACCGAGCTCCAACCCGAATGACTCAAAAACACACCGAACGAGTCGTGCGCAAGTATCTTCAGCTGTGGAGCCCAACCTCTATATACCACTCCACGCCCTTGGTTTCGCTCTTCGTAACCCTCCGGTAACTTTACCGCTTCCGAGCCCACTTTCGTCTTCAGCACCCAGAAGAAAGGAAGCCCCGACTTCTCCAAACCCAGTGCTATTTCAGTCGCTTCCTCTTGACTAGGCACTGCCTCCGATCCGAATGCTACGTACACCACCGTGTTCTTAGTCTGCTGGTCTAACCAGTCTTTAATTGACTGCCAGGTGTCGTCGTGGTCGCTGTTAGGCGCTGGGGATAGAAGACCAATAGGTAGGGCGGCCGGTTTCCCATGCAAAACTCCTAGAAGGTTCAACCATTCCGGCTCGAACTCTGCACAACTCCTCACAGCAATCACATCGCAGCCACGCGCCGCCTCCATGAACCGATAAACGTCCGAAACTTTGGTGTCGTCTCCGGTGATTCGGTTGAAAATTCGACGAACCTCGAACATCCGCATGGCCACAGTGGACGGAAATGGAACCCACTTGGGCGAGACTAGGTAATCCTCCGGTAACTTACGGTCGTCGGAAGGCACATCGGGGGAGGTGGTCCCCATAAACGTGAAGCAGGCCGCGAGAAAAATGCTGAAGAAGGCGGAAGGGATACCGATGTTTCTCGTTATCACCGGAAGCCAGTAAGGCGCGAAATCGTAGAGAAGCCAATCAGGGTACAGAGATTTGAGAAGTTGTGCGATGGAATCGGACATAGAGTCGTAGGCAAGCTTGAGATAATCGACTTCATTTTCAGGTAGGTCGGAGGTGGCTTCGGCACCTTCTGGAAGGTTCGGATGTTTTGGCAGTGGAACTTTCACAAAGGTGATGAGGGAGCAAAGGTTTGGCGGGATAGCAGGGAGGCGGTCGATGTTTCTTGGAGTGGAGATGAATGAGATTTTGTGACCCTTTTTGGCAAAAAGCTTGGCGAGCTCGAGGTACGGGATCATGTGACCAAATGCTAACCATGGGAACATGGCTATGTGAAGCTTAACGTCTTCCTTGTTGAGCATGGTTTGGTGGACAGTGACGGACTCCATGACTTTCTCAGGCTTTCTTCTTTCGGATCTTGGTATGCAAAACCAGTTTGATTGGTTCATTATGTAATGAGTAGCGAAAGTTTAATTTAATAATTTTTTCTGTCTAGATTCTTCGTTCTCAATGGCTAGTTTTTTAAATAGATTTTGTCTTTCCAGAAGATCGATTCATATAATATATTTAGGATGTGACGCCATGCCTGACTTGAATTTGTGAGTGGTTCTTTGCTAGCATCACGTTACGGGGTAATGTTAATACATAATGAAACCCTGAAGAAGCTAGCGTTTTATAATATGACCCCATTATTTTAGAGATAGCTAATTGGTCAGAATTTTTCTGTATTTTATATATACGCTAGTTGGTCATATCCTCTGCTGAGAGCAAGCGCACTTTCTGCCGGCAGTCTAGGATCGATGTAACGTGTTTTACATTTTAAAATGTAAAGTTTAAATAACGAGTTCTTCGATGATTCGAATAATTTTTCTTTCTTCCATTAGGTGTATTATTGTAATCATTATACTAAAAGTAATAATTTATAAATCTAAGAATAAATTCTGTGCGGCACTCACCATGTGATCAGGGCTGGACCTAACATTTATAGATTTGAGATGGAAAGCAAAAACGATGTCACCTCATGGTGTAAAGAAGAAGAAAAGGGAAGAGACGACGAATATCCGACATTAGTCATATATATAGTGTCCGAAATATTTTGTCTATCAACCAACGCAGTCGACATCCATATATAAAATGAATGCAAGTAAGCAATAAAATCTCAAATCGATCAAAATTTCCAAAGAACTAGATCAAAAACAAAGACAATTCATAGTACCCATTGTTCAATAGCCAATTATCTCTATGGTGTGTTTAGATGAAATACTTTTAATTCTCATTGAAGTTCACAAATGATGACATAAAAATTATAATTCCATGATTTTAAATGTCTTTGTTTACGAATTATATCGTTTGAATTTACTCATAAAGATATTTAAAATAATGAATGAATTCAAACATTTATATGTAATTCTAGGGATTTGTAAAATGATACCTAATTTTAAAGGAATTGAATAAGGGAACTCAGAGCTCCAATTCTCCTGATTTTTTTTTAAAAAAAAATACAAAATTCTCAAGAAACTTATTCAAACAAAGAAATTTAAGAGAAATATTTGTGAATTGCTGGAATTCGTTTAATATTGAGTAATAATTTTCACGGATAAAAAAAAGAGTCCTAGTTTTCTGTTATATATATATTTGTACAAGTATAACTTTTATTTGGCAAAATAAAAATTACACGTATGGTAGTTATCATAAAAAGAAAAAGAAAAAAAGGTTATTTGGCAATATATTGGCTTGCTATTTTTATTTTTATTTTCATTTTTAGAAAAAGAGAGTTTCATTAATAAATTTCTGGCCGGAAGCAGCACATACATCACATTACAAATGCAACCCCCTCTGTAAGAGTAAAGAACCAAAGATGAGACAAATATTATTCTTTAAAACATTCATAAGCTCGAGATATTGGCTTACTACTTAATTACTGTAAACCAGGTTTTATAGGGAATATAATTTATGTTTTTTTTTATATTTAGAGGATTTTTATTGGGAAATCTAATTTTGCTCACAACACCTTTTTATTCTCCCCACACCTCCATTTTTAATTTAAATACATGAAACTGCTCACTAGATCTACCATTAAATTTCTATTTCATCTTTATTGTTGTAATTCATATATAACATATTGATTTTAGTTATTTGGACCATTTTGGAAGGAAGGTAGATATTAGAGTTCTTGAAACCCTAAGCTCCAAGCCTGCCAGTCATCGGTATCTTGTTGACTTGCGAGATCGTCTATTTCGAATCTAACGTCATCGTTAGATCGGATCCCTAGCGTGAGTTTCTCACGGTCTTCCCTGGAACCTCCTCTTCTTTTCTTCTCTTTTTCCCTCTCGGATACGTTTCCTATAGTACCATGGCGATTTGCGATATCCTTTGTTGGAATATGCACAGATCGGGTTGCAACACTAAGCTGGATTCACTTAAATCATTGATTCAAGCTAAGAAGTCGAGCATCCTCTTCCTTCTTGAAAGCAAATGTCGGTTGAATTCAAGATTTGATGAGATCAAGGGCAAGATAGGGTTTCAGCAAGGTGAGATGGTTCCTTATTTTGAAACTACTGTGAGCGGCTTGATGATGTTATGGGATGAAGACATTGACCTACACCTTTGAGATCACTCTCCATGGTTTATGGATGTGAAGATACGGCTATCGACGGCCACAAGTCATTCATGGAGGCTAACGGGTGTGTATAGGTCACCTTATGTAGAGAACTGATGTAAAACGTGGGAGATGCTTCGTAGTCTCTCACAAATACTAACTTCAGATTTATGGTGTATCGTTGGGGATATCAATGAGTTATGCGTCAGTTTGAGAATTCGGGAGGACCACTTCGTCCGGATTGGCAGATGAAGGATATGAGTGAGTGCATGACAGACTGTGGTCTTGAAGATCTAGGGTATAAGGGTCCCACCTTCACTTGGCATGACTCCACCACACAATGCAGGCTTGACCGTGCCCTAGCTACGAGGACCTGAAGATCGCAGTTTCGTGAAGCTCAGGTAATCAATTTTCCCCCTCTACTTTGATCATGTTTCTATTTTGGTTCTTATGCGGCAAAGGCAGGAGAGCTACTTCCTAGGTAGGCAACATTTCTTTCAATTTGAAGCTATGTAGGAGATGATGAGGGTTGCTGGGAGGAAGTTCGTAATGCTTGGCCATGTCCTACTCAAGGTTATCTGCAAAACTAGTTTACTTCGAAGGCGGCGAATACCAGAGTGGATTTATGTTAGTGGGCGCGAGTTACCTTCTGTAGTCGAAACAGGAAATGGAGGATATTCAGAAGGTGCTCGGTGAATTACTAAACAAGTCCTTTAACACGGTAGATGTGCCACGTCGTAAGGAACTCTATGCTCGTCAAGAATTGCTTACCCAACAAGAGACGGCCTACTAGAGCCAACGGGCCAAGAATACCAAGTTGAATAATGAGGACAAGAGTAAAAAAAATTTCATCGGAAAGCTTCGAATAGGCGGCAGAAGAATTGGATTCGTGGATTATTTGATGATCAAGGAACTTGGAAAGACACTCCATCTGGCATGGAGTTGGTTGTACTGAATTACTATCAGAATTTTTTTACTACAAGCATAGTAACTGAGGAGGATATCGCACCGGTTCTCACGTCTATGTCCCTGGTAGTCTCGCCAAAAATGGTCGAGAGTCTTTTAGTTGATTACACTGATGAAGACATTTGTGCAACACTCTTTCAAGTGGGATCGTACAAAGCCTTCGGGCCAGATGGGATGCTCCCGCTCTTCTTTGAGAAGTATTGGGAGGTGGTGGGACCTTATGTAGTTGTGACGATCAAGAAATTCCACACTACAGGTCAGATGCTTCATAAATTAAACTTTACTCATATCTGTTTGATATCGAAGGTTAAGAACCCACTAAGATTACAATCTACCGGCTAATTGCTTTATGTAATGTTATCTTCAAGATCTGCACTAAGGTATTAGCCAATCGCCTAAAGTTGTGGCTTAATCAAATTATTGATCCCTGTCAAAGTACTTTTATATCGGGTCGTTTGGTTACAGATAATAAGATTATTGCCAATGAAGTAGCACACTACCTCTGGACCAAGACTCAGGGAAATTCCAGACATATGACATTCAAACTGAATGTCAACAAAGCATATGACATGCTGGAGTGGAACTTTGTAAAGGTACTTATGACTAGACTTTGCTCCCCCGATAGATGGATTAACCTCGTAATGACATGCATCACTATAGTCAAGTATGTGTTTGTTATCAATGGATCGCCGTGTGGCTACCTTACTCCGACCAGGAGAATCCGTCAAGGCGACCCTATCTCACCGTACTTGTTCATCCTATGCACCTCTGATCTGTCTGCCCTGATCAAAAGGGTATATGCGGCCAAATAACTACAAGGGATCTCAGTGTATAGACATGCCTCGGTCTTGCAGCACCTTCAATTTGCAGATGATAGTCTGTTGTACTCCATGGCCTTTGGTCAGGATTGCGATAAGATCAAGGAACTCCTACAGGTTTATGAGAAGGCATCGGGTCAATCAATCAACTATGCCAAAAGTAGTGTTTGTTTTAGTCGCAATATGGACGAAGGAAGTTTGGAGGATCTTGCCCAGTTTTTAGGCATGTAGCTTTTTCCGTATCATGACAAGTACCTGGGTCTACCTACGCATGTAGGTCAAAGTAAAAAGTCAGCCTTTGTGTATGTTAAGGATAAGGTTTGTGACAAACAGACTACTTGAAAAGGCTCATTGCTTAGCGCTGCATGCCAATAGGTATTAGTTAAAGTGGTTTTCCAGACTCTTCCTAATTATGCTATGAACTTCTTTCTTTTTCTGAAAGGTTTCTATGAAGATCTGCAACAGATGTGTGCAGACTTCTTTTGAGGAGACTCAGTAGAGAAGCGGAAGATTCATTGGTATACTTGGGAGCATATGTGTAAGCCAAAGTATCAAGGTGGGCTGGGGTTCAGAAACTTGTATGCGTCTAACTTAGCTATGCTAGCAAAACAACTGTGGCATATCGTGAAGTTTTCGGATTCTCTGGTTAGTCAATTGTATAGATCTCGATATTTATCCACGTGCTCCTTTTAGGATGCTTCTATGAGTGGTGCTCTTTTCTTCACATGACGTAGTCTAATAGCAGCTAGGCCAGTGCTGGACAAAGGTTCTCGTTGACAGATAGGTGATGGTTCCTTTGTTGCGATTTGGGAAGACAATTGGTTATCCCGTCCTGGTCAGTTCAAACCAGACACACCATTGAGGTGCCCGACTACTATCCACTATGTATCCCAATTCATTCAGCTAGATCGTACATGAGATGTTTCGCTTATGCAGCATTACTTGTCAAAAGCTGATGTTGACCTCATTCAAACTATTCATCTAAGTTAAAGAGCAGGCAAATATCGTTTGATTTGACATCATACCTCTAAGGGTGAGTTCTAGGTTAGTAGTGGTTACCTTACTGCTTGTGATTATGTGCATCAACACCATAATGTCGTTCCTATTGTGTCTTAAAATGATGGTGCTCATTTTGGGGCCAGCAGGTTGCACTGGCAACAAAGATGTGTACGTGGAAAGCTTTTAACGACTATTTTCTGTTAAGAATCTGACTCAGGTCCAGAATGCATACTGTGTAATGCAGCGCCAGAAACTCAAATCCATCTATTCCGAAACTGCCACTACAAGAAATTTACCTTTTAGTGACAAAATTATTGGCAGCAAAGGCCACGTTTTTCACTCATGAATAGTATAGGTGTCAAAGTTTTCATATTTGTCACCTAAAACTCGTCGTCAATAGTTAAATATGCAATATGTTTTAGGTAACAAAATAATAAGAATAGGAGACAACAAATTTTGTCACCGGTACCTATAACCTGATAAAATTAAGTTTCCAATAAAGCCCTAAATAGTATCTAGTATACCTTGGAGGGTTTTTAATGTTGTAAAATCCAAGTTAAGCAAGTTGTTTTTAGGAAATGAGAAAAATGCCCAGTTTAGACTTTCTCTTTCCTCAAAAATTCACCATAAGTTTTCCATCCCAGAAAGGCCCATTATGTTTTTAAGTTTGTAACATACCAGAATTTTCATCATATGTATGTTATTTGCCAATCTCTGTCTCCTGCGTATTACATCATCCATGTCAGTTTTCTTTCACAAATTCTTCTCTCTCTTCGTTTAAAAATTGTCGTTCTGTTACTTCTCGTCGCCGTCGTTTTCACGTCTTGTCGAGCTGTTCATGCTCTGCGTTGCCTTCACAGTCTTCGTCAGTGTTCATATTGTTCTTTGTAAGTGGGAAAATCTTTGTGTGGAAGCCCTAGATTTTTGTTTTTCTCTATTCTAAGCAGTTTGCATGCTCCTTTTCGTGCTTCGTATCTATGCTTTCTTTATTTTTGGTTATTGTTGTTGTTGTTGACGTTTTTCTATGGTTTTCAGTTTGATTTTTAGTAATTTTTCACTTTTTTTCATGATTTTTTGTAGAATCTTTGTGATGTAGTGTGTTCAAAAAGCTATTTGCTTGTTGTATTCATTGCTATTGTTGTTATGTTTGTGATAGAAGTTATTTTTTCTAGATATCTTTAAAGTATCTGTCTGAGTATCTGTCTGTGTATCTGTTGAATTATCTGTCTTGATATCATTTCAAGTTTTTGAAATGAATGTTGTTGTTGTTGTTGTTGACATTTTTCTAAGGTTTTCATTTTGACTTTTGGTTGTTGTACTAGTTTGTTGATGTTGTTGTACTAGTTTGATTTTTAAGTATCTGTCTAGGTATCTGTCTAAGTATTTGTCTGGGTATCTAACTCTATGTGTGTTGATCATTTGCAGTTATTCTATATTTAATGGGAAAACACAGTAGAGCAAACCAAGATTCAACATTGAATCTGAAAGAATGTCATCTAGGAAGAGATCAAAAAAGTATGTTGAAAAGTATGTTGAATCTTCAGAATCTGATGGTCTTGCTTCTTCATCTTCTTCTTCTTCTTCCAAGGAAGAGTAGGTTGTTTATAAAAACAAAGGAGAAAGGGAAGAATAGTGGCTTCCTCTTGATTTGGTCCTAGAGAAGAAGAAGAAGAAGAAGAAGAAGAAGAAGAAGAAGAAGAAGAAGAAGAAGAAGAAGAAGAAGAAGAAGAAGAAGAAGAAGAAGAAGAAGATGATGATGATGATTTGGAAGACTAAGGGGTATCAAGAGGTAGGATATGAAGGTCAAGGGCAAGAAGAAAGTTGAGTCTTCTGAATCTACTTCTGGTAGTGATTCAGAGAGTAAGAGTGATGATGAATTACCTGTTAGAAAATAACAGCAAGTAGTGGAAGAAGAAGAAGAAGAAGAAGAAGAAGAAGAAGAAGAAGAAGAAGAAGAAGAAGAAGAAGAAGAAGATGATGAAGAAGAAGAAGAAGAAGATGATGATGATTTGGAAGACTAAGGGGTATCAAGAGGTAGGATATGAAGGTCAAGGGCAAGAAGAAAGTTGAGTCTTCTGAATCTACTTCTGGTAGTGATTCAGAGAGTAAGAGTGATGATGAATTACCTGTTAGAAAATAACAGCAAGTAGTGGATGACCCAAAAGTTGTCCATGTGGTAGGACGGACCTGGAAGTGTCAGTTCATGTGCTATTTGTACAATTTTCAGAAGTTCATTGTTAAAAACTGGAATAAAATCAGCGATGATGTGAAGAAGAGGCTGAAGGATACACCCATCGATGAGGTAATTCATGCATTCATTGATGGTGATATTGATCAATGGGATTGCATGAAGTCGAATGATTCTATTGCTGTTATAGCTGATGCATACAGGAAAGAGAATAGGGAGTTTCAGTTCCATCTGGCGCGTGTTCACTATATCACTCCTTCTTTTGTCAGATATGTATTGGGTTTAAGCACGATCGGAAAACCAATTCCATTGAACGATAAGAAGGTGAAGATTACAGAGTGGTTGTATGACTTGTTTGGGGATGTTTCAATCAGCAAGAATAATATCAGCAGTATGTTGGAGAAAATACTTGGTGACAAAGATAGGGTTGGCGACTGTGTTTATCTATTAGTTTTGCTTCTTCTGGCCTTTGTTCTGTTTCCTAATTCCAAAAGAACTTTAGCGCTTGGCTTTGCAAACTGCGTGTCCAGTTTTGAAGGAACGAATGAGTATGCTTGGGCAATTATTGTCTATGACGACCTGTTCAGTGCATTGGATATTTATGCAAAAACTTTGTTCCAGAAGTAATCATAAAGCAGGAGGAAGCAAAGAAGGAGAAGGCAGAGAAGATGAAGGAGCAGAAGGCAGTAAATGATGATGATGAGGATGAGAAAAAGTCTGATAGAAGCAATGCGATCAATAGTGGTAGTTGCACTAGTATTATTCTGGTAAATTTTCTTGCATATCTGTCTCATTATTTGTCTGTATTTCTGTCTGAGTATCTATCTTTTATCTATCCCTTATTGTTTCATTATTGTTTTTTGTTTCAGTTTTATCTTGTTTCAATCCTTAACATTGTGAAACCTAGAGCTAGCAATGAGGATTCAAAGATTGGCATGGTCAAGTGCAGCCTCGGTGATATTATGAATCCTTTCTGAAACATCAGAAGCTTGGGAATTTTGCATTCGAGGACCCAGAAAAGTAAAGCTGATGGTGATATAATTCCTGTCTTGGTAAGTATCAATGATATGGCCCAGGATGACTATGCCAAGTTTGAAGCTGAGTTGCATGCCAAGGATTTTCAGTTGAAGGAGAGTGAAGAATTTGGTGAGCAGTTGCAAGAAATTATCATGTAGAAGGATCAACAGATCTCAATCAAGGATTCTCAATATGAGGAATTGCAGAAAGCCAAAGTAGTCCTTGGGCTTATAGTTACTGTTTTGAAGAAAGATTTTAATTCTTTGAAACAAGAAAATGCAGACTTGAAAGAAAATCAGTCTGCTTCTAACAATAAGGAACTTGTTAAGCTGCGAATGGAGCTTGCTGGTCAAAAGAAGGAGAAGGAATATGTTGAGTTTAGATTGGGAGTTGTGGAACGGGAGAATGAGTCTCTTAAGAATCAATTATCAACTACTGATGATTCTACGGATGTGATGGCATTATTGAAGGCAGAGAATATGGATACCCAGAACATACTTGCTGTAGTTGTGCAACAGAAAAATGTGCTTCAGACAAGATTAATATAGATGAAGGATGATGATGAAGCTGCTGCTCGAGTTGCTTTTGGAGAAAATATGATGAAGAAGAAACTGAAGGAAGCACAATTGCAACTCAAGGAAGCTCAAGGGAAGATACAAACTGTGTTGAAGAAAATAGTAAGTTGTAGAATCAAGTTGAAGATGGTGTTGAAGCACCTAAATTGTCTCATGCAGTGAATGAGGAGCTTCAGAGGAGATTGAATGCTTTGCAAAGTCAAAAGGAAGATGTAAAGCAAAAACTTGAGATCATCACTCAGCAGTTTGTTGAAGACAATCAGAAGATGAAGAATGTTGCTCCATTTAAAAAAGTGGTACCGATTCTAACATTTCAAAAGAATAGATCTCAATCATTTCATTTTGTATAATTTTGCCTAATTTTAAGTAACAGAACACAATCCCTTACTTTTTGTGGGGTGATTTTCCTTTGCAAAAAACTAAAATATCTATCTGTTTGAGTAATTGTCTTATTATCTGTCTATGTATCTGTGTCTTTCTGGGTATCTGTCTGGGTATTTTTTTTGAATATTTGTGTGTTTTGCTCTGCACATGTAGAGTAATCTGTCTTTCGTCTTTCATTGAATCTTTTTTCTTTTGTATCTCTGTTAGGGAATTTGTCAGTAACGAAGAAGAGTTCCCAATGGGGAGAGTCTGCACCATCTTTCAATATAAGGATTACCATTTCTCCTAGTCCAGTGGCATTTCCTGTTACTACATTTTTGCCTCCAGAGGTAGTGGAAATCCTGGTGACTCCTCTTCCTCCTATTGGTGATTCATTTCCCCCAACAGTTCTTATAGATTTGATTTCCAAGAAACTTCATGGGCCTGGTGTGAGGCTCAATAGAGAAATTTTTTATCTCCGCTTGTATGTTAAGAGTTCAAATGATAAGTCCAGGAAGCCCTTGAAGAGGGACAAGATCTACTGCTGTTTGCCCTATGATGAAGTCAAGGGAAAGCATCTGACTAGAAGAGGGAAGAAAAATGTTGACGTGGCGGAGGGAATGCCGAGTGGAGAGTTTCTAATTGTCAAAGTATCTTTACCTTTGATAGTGAAATTGCTCAAGAAGAACCTGGGCGAGCCAGGAAGTATCTGTGCAAATTTGACTGATGAGCCGAAGTGGGCCATACCATTTGTTGATTGTGATGTTTTCAAGTACATGGGTAAGAGCTACCAGAGTGAGTTGGTGAGGTATTGGATGAAAAATAAATGGTGAGTATCTGCTTGAGTATCTATCTGTGTATCTGTTAGTTTATAGTAATGTTTCAGTTTTAATTGTGCTTCGCTGTTGTTTTGGACAGAGATATGTTTTGGAATGGTATTCATTCTTTCCAGTTCTATGATCGTGATGATTTGGAGTGGATTATTGATGGCAACAAGATATCAAACTTTGTTTTGGATTGTTATTTCAGTATTCTTTGTAAATTAACGAATGATTTGGGAGAGCAAAGTCCCTATGCTTTCCACACATTGGCTCATGTAATCCTTCTATTAGTTTTTAGCTTTTGTGTGTTTAATTTTTGTGTGTCTCTACGGTGTATTTTTTTTAGACTATGTGTGATTTTTTTGTGTGTTGCTTTTGACAAATTTCTGGATCAGAGCTGAAAATAAAGATTATGCACGAACGCCTTTTTGAGAAGCTGTTCAAGGTTTTAGGCATCAGTGGCAAGCTGTTGTTCCCGATCCTTTTCCATAAACATTTCTACCTTATGGTCTTTGATTAAAGTGTGCCATGCTAGTGTCACTTTAACTCACTCAAAAAAAATTTTAAGCCGATGGGAAACCCGCACTTTCGGGAGGCACTAAAAAGGGTAATGTTTATTCTCTTTTTTTTTCTTTTTTTTGGATGTTTAATATTTACAGTTTACTATATTGATTCAGGATCGTTTGGTATCTCTTTGGATGGATTCTGTGAGGACATGAGTGAGGATATGTTATCACTGAAAGTTAGAATGTTGGCAGATGACAGTCAGAGCACAGACAAGGAACTAATGATGAGCGAAATCGCTTTATTAGAGAACAAACGCAAAAGCATTCGGTGGGCCAAAGATCAGAAGCTTTATTTTGACAAAATTTCCGTGTAGTCCATCAGCAACAGTCATCAACAACATGTTGGCCTTGATTGCAAAACTATTGTTTGCTACATCATGTATCATCTACCTCTGGGCAAGGAAATAAAGCAAAATCTGAAAGGTGAGGATATGGCTCGGTTCAAGGCAAGATTATTAGAATCATTTATGTATCATGAGCTATCATCGGTATCAAAGAACAAAGTTTGGGGGAATGAATTAGGAGATGTACAAGTGTAGGATAATAATTAGTGTATATATTTTGTTGTAATGATCATTTCTATGGACATTGTTGTAAGTTATAGGGGTCTGTCTTGTAAGTAGTACATTTTGGAGAGCATTATAAATTTAATCATATGAGTATCTATTTAGGTATTTGTGTGCGTAATACTATATTTGTGTTGCTCTTGAATTTTCGAATCAGAGAACCAATGTATTAAGCCTATGAACTAAAGTGTTTGATTTGCACTCTCCGATCCATTTTACAACACAAAACCTACTCAAATTCGTGTGTATACTTGGTATTGAAACACAAAAGTCATAAACCAACCAACTGACAGATACTTAGATAGCTACTTAGGTAGTGAATTAGACAGATACTCATTGTTGTTCAAAAACGACATGTCATTCTCTGTCGCGTCTGTTCATTTTGATTAGAATGCACGCGTTGCTCTCGCATACACAATGAAAACGAAACGAAGAACCATCACTTCGCCAGCACTTCAACCTCAACCTCTGCCCCAAAAGAAGAACCATCATTGCCACCAAAGGCACCCACTATGGCCGAAGATTTTAACCATATAAATGAGATTTTGAAGGTTATGACGACCCGGCTTAATCCGCAAGTTTTGCGAGTAATCGAGATTTATCATAATTAATCAGATATGTGGTTTTGATCACGACTTAATTTTTGGACACAAATTTGATTTGGGTTTGTTTGTGGGAAATGTAGAGAATCTGATTTCGAGTCCGTGGGAGCTTTCCTAGGATTTTTCGGATAATCGAGGAATATAAAATGAATATTTGAAATTATCGCCGAGTTAGTCGTATTTATCCGTTTGAGTTTGAGTTATCCGAATTGTGCATAGGGTTGATTCGCGACGTATAAATAACCGAATAGTCGTAAAGTTATCGAAAAAGTGCGAAAATGGGCTGTTTGACCGAGCTGGGCCGAGTTGACCGAGTCAACCCGTGGTTGACTCAGTGAGTCCGTGACTCGCTGTCGAGGTGGCTGCCAGAATATGGCGCGGTTGCCGGAGTTTAAGGTATGATTTTGAAGCTCTTCCTTTGGGCTTTCGATTGATGTATATATGGTGTGATTTGGTGGCGGTTTGGTTGGAGATTTTTGGAGGGGAAAGTTGCCGGAATCGGGTTTAATGGTGGAAGGTGCTCCGGTGTGTTTCCGGTGGGTTCTTGAGTTGAAACAGCTTGGGCTCGAGCCAACGGTGAAAACCCCTTGGTCTGAGGCATTTTGGTGGCGTGACGACGCCGGAATCGGCCGGGAAATTTTTCCGGCGATTCTTGGCCGTGGTGCTTTCGAGGCAGTTTTGGAGGGGTTGCCGGCCAAATTGGGTCTTGGTGAAGAAGAGTTTTAGGCTAGTCTTGAGGAGAAGAAGCTGTGGTGGTCTTGGTCGCAGGAAAATCTCTCCGGTGATGGCGGTCAACGGCGGAGATCCGGCGATGCGTTGACTTTTTGAATTTTGACAAATTTTATGTCGTTTTACTCGTAATCATGCCCCGATCGTCGCCTTGAGATTTTCGAGTTGATTTGGATGCCGGATTTTAAGTCGAGGGTTTATGTGGAGTATTTTTCGGATTTTCGGAGATTATTTTGTTATCCGAGTTATATGTTTCCGGAAATGGTTGGTTTCTGAGGTGTGGTTCAGAGTAATGAATTGTGATTTTGATCAGTGATATTTTGTGATTATTTAGGGGATCGAGATCGTACGTTGGGTGAGAGATCTTCCGCCAGATCTCAGGATTAGCGCGTCTGCGCGCTGTGCTTATCTGTGAGTGGACATTTATTTACACTGTCGTAGCGAGTTCTTGGTTTCAGTATTTATTTCCAGTACAATACTGAGATTATTTATTGTTTTGGAGGTATTATTTTATGTTTTATTGGTGATGACATTTATTTAGGATCGATGCATTGACTACTCGGCTGATCACCGGTAGTCGAGTTCCAGGCTTGAGAGATTCGCCTGATGTTCCCACTAGGCTTAGAGATTCGCCTAGTCTATCACCGTCGGGCTTGAGAAATTTGCCCGACACCTCCATTTATTTTAAGAACTCGCAATATTTTTATGATATGTAAATGGTGAAAGGCATATGTTTATTTTCGTCCACTCTCTCTAACGATTTTATATGCCTTTCCCCTTAGTTTTTCGGTTTCCGTGCCCAGTTTGCAGTTCGGATTCTGGTGTCGCACGTCGCTGTCAGAGGCTTAGTGTTCGAGCTACCTTTCTTTCTCAGTAGGTTTCTTGTTTAGCCTACTGCTGTGTATTTATGTATATATATATATACTAGAGGTCGCTCTGAATACTCTAATGTTTATATTTTCATATGATTTTCCCGGATTTCTTTAAAGTTACAGTTTTTCTTAGTACTTTATATTATGATGATATGATTTTGAGAAATCTGGATGGGATTGGTTCCCACGGTTTGGCTTTTGTGGCATAGGATGAAGTGTATTTTTGGGTGCAGGTTAATGATAATTCCGCGATATAGTGAAACTTTGCCGAAATTTCTATGGTTTTTGCAAGTTCGTGTTTTCAGAATAGGTTTGCTTCTGGTTTAGGAAACTAAATCGGGGTTGGGTCCTTTTAAGGTCAACTTTGAAACAAGTTTGCAAGAAATCCTTCATTTGGGATAGAAAGTTGATGGGATGATGAGGAAGATGGATAAGATTGAAGAGGCAACTGGGAAGATTGATGAGGCGATGACGATGATCAAGGATGTGGAGGAGAAGATCGAAGGGCTTATAGATATTGTGTTCAAGATGAAGGAAATGGAGGGGAACTGAAAGGTTTTTATGTGTTTATGTCTATGTTTTAGTATGTGCATATTAGGGTTTGTTATTTTTAGTTAGGTTTCGGTGTTTAGAGATTTTGGATCGATTTTGCTTACTAGAAAACATCCATTTTTGAGTTTTTGGTTATGGATGTTTTAGAAGGAAGACTATGGGAAAGAATATTTTGTAATGACCTTGTTAATGGATGTGTGATCCCAGAATCGTGGGTCTCGAACAATGATTCGATTGGTGATAAAGAAAGAGAATTCTTGGTTCAGTTCTCTACCTTAACGACAAAAAAATGGATTGATCAAATTCTATTGGGTCTGACTTTTGTTTATCTAAAAGTTATTCCTTGTTAAAATACAATCTGACTGAGTATCTGCTTGAGTATCTGCGTATGTATCTGTTTAGGTATCTGTCTACGTAATACTATTTTGTGTTGCTCTTGAATTTTTGAATTAGAGAACTAATGTATTAAGCCTATGAACTAAAGTGTTTGATTTTTACTCTCTGGTCTATTTTACAACACAAAACATACTTAAATTCGTGTGTATATTTGGTATTGAAACGCAACAGTCATACACCAACCAACTGACAAATACTTAGACAAATACTTAGGCAACGAATTAGACAGATACCCATTGTTGTTCAGAAACGACATGTCATTTTCTATCGTGTCTGCTTATTTTGAACCAACTGACAAATACTTAGACAGATACTTTCACAGATACTCTCACAGATACCTGAACAGATACTTGAGTAGATAGGCTTTGAAAATGATAGAATTGATGCTAAAATAGATTCATTGATAATATGGAAAAAAAAATACAATAGTAGAAATTATAAAAATACATAATAAACTAGAATTCTTCTTCTTCAAAACTTTCTCTTCTTGCTGCTTCTTGGTCCATCAAATTCTGGCGGTGGGGGAGGCAGCATCTGGAAGATTTGGCGAAGAAGTTGAAGGATTGCCTCATCATTCTCCTTGATGAGTTTTTGTTTTGCCTCGAGATACTTGAGCATAGTTGGAGGTGGAGAAGTTTTTTCTTGACTGTGATGGCGACGACGTTTGCTTTCCTTGCCTCTCGGACTATTTCTTCTATCATCTCTTCAACAGAGTCTTCAAGTTCATTCTTTGATTTTTTGGACTTGTTGTTCTTGGAAGTGTTTGCCATTTTTGGACTTGTGGTGAAGGAGTTATGTTAAGTGCATTTTTATTTATAAAGCATGAAAGGTTGTGTTGAGTGAGTGGTTGCGTCTTTTCTTTCTTAGATGAAGGGTTGAGTATTAATGTTGTTCAATGCGGTTATACACGCTTGTTGGGAAAAGAGATAGAGAGTGGAAGCATCTTTTCGTAAAAAGAGAAGGAAAAATGAAAAGACGCGAGAATAAACCGTTTGAGCCAGAAAAGACAATGGTTCGTTCTCTATAAATATGATTGGCTTTCCATATTCTCCATAACGTGTTTGTGTTTCATTATCAACTCCTTCTGCTGGAGTCTTTTTTTTCTCTCTAAGTATTTTATAAACAGACAATACTATGGCCCCAAGGAAGAACAACCCAAACAACTCAGACACCTCTAGTCATTCAATAGACGTTGATTTTTTTCCATCAAAGTCCAAGTCCTCCTCCTCTGAGACTCTGTATCTGGCCCTCCTCCCCCTGTTGCTAAACCTCATGTAGGTCTTATTTCTGATTGCCCTCTCCAACCTTTGGTGAAGAAGATGGGTCGTGTGGATACGATGAAGAAGGAAATTGATTTGGTCATTGCCGAACAGGACCAGATGCTTAATTTGGTTATGGGCATCACTTATTTCTTGAGTTTGTTATTAGTTGTTGTTTTTCATTGTTTATAATTGAACCTGTATTATTAATGAATTTTATGTTTCTATATCTTTGTTCTTCATTTCATATTTTTGGCAATGGTTTTGATTAATGAATGTGTGTATGAAGTGAGTAAAATTATCAGCCAGGTCCAAAGAACTACTCAAACAGCTACACAGATAGGTACTCAAACAGCTATCCTTGAATTTTATTGAATCAATTCATTAATCTATTTTCTGTATCTTTTTGTTATTCAGTTTTCTATTTTGAAATGAAATTTATGAATGAATATATGAAGCCACTGAATGATACAGCATCATTAGACTTGTCCAGTCAGCTACTCAGACAGATACTTACATAGATACTCAGATAGCTATCATTGAATTTTATTGAATTAATGCATTAACCTATGCAATAAAATGTTTGGTTTTCCCTTCTTTACCATGCAGTATAAAACAAAAAAACAAGAGACCCTAAAACAACCTCAATTTTGTGTTTGTATTTGCAACTAACAAGTTGCAGATCTGAAATTCATATACAGATATCCAGACAGATACTTAAACAGATATCCAGACAAGTATTGAAACTTTTAAAAAATTATTCTGAGAACATCTTTAATAATCCATAGAGACTTGTATGTGTCAATCGATAAGGTTGTTGCAGGTTCTTCTGTTATGATCAGTTTGGTGAAATCTCGAGCACTCTGTGGGCATTGTTTGTTTTTCTCCCTTCTTCCTCATTCTTTTTTTCTTCGGTCTCCCCGGTTGTTTCTTTCTTAATGGAGACCTGGCATCTGGTCCGTATTATGACAAGTCCTGAAGTGATTTCTCAATATTTGTCACTGGATTGAGTGTGAATGAGTAAGCTTGTTTGTAATACTGAAATTTGTACAAGTTATCCATGTAATTGTAAATGTCTTTTCCTATCTCTTGAATGACAACAAGGGCATGGGCGCAGGGAAACCTCAGCAGCTGCCACTATCCACATGAGCAGGTCCATGTCTCCATGTTGACTACACTACTGTATTTGTCAACCTGAACTTCGTAGACAAGACCATTGGAGTACTCTCTAATGTCTTCCTATATTAAGTGACTCAATTAGATTTCCTTCCATCCTCGGTCCTATTATAGTGTGCCATCTTTCAGATTCTTCTTTCTTGCTTGCAATCCTTTCCATCACCTTTCTCCTGGAACACAAGTAACAAAAAAAAGGAATTTAATAGTGCAATTTACAAATATCCTAGAAATAATAGAATGAAACTGGTTGTAATATAACAGTAAATAGATGTCGAGACAGTTATTCAGTCATCTACCCAAATAGATACGCAGACAACTACTTATGAAATAATAGAATGAATCATGTTGTAATGGATGACCTGATTTCATTAGCAAGATAGAAGACAAAGAGTGTGCGTAGATATATTATCCAACTGTTGAAGCACTCAGAAAGTTTGTTTGTCATTTCTCCATCTTCCGAAGAATACAGCACACCATTTTTCCTTTGGGAGATCTTTGAAGAATTTTGTTATCTCTGTATATCCACCTTCTAGCTTAAGTTGGTTAAAACGGAACTCATATTGCCTTTCACTTCTAGCATATCCACATTGCATGAAGAGTTCATAAATTCTATCTTTGAAGTGCTCTCTGTAGTTGTCTTTGATGTTCGTAACCAAGTATGAAAAATAGTAGCCGTGCTAGCTCATCATCGGGGAACACCTCTGGAAGAGAACTCATGATTCCACTACCACAGTCTAAGAGGAATATTATTTTCCTCCAAGTATTAGTTTCCTAGTTCAGAATTCGGCACGAATTAGGATTATTGCTAATTAATCGTATCGTGTGGTTTGTTAATGAATTTTCTCCGAGCGAGAATTAGACTTTATTTTCTTCATGGAAGTCGTATAGTATTTTGTTTCGAGCTCGTAGGAATTTTTGGAGAATTTTTTGGTTTAGCGAGCTATTTATTTTAGGTCGATTTAATCTGAACCGTTTGATCTTGATCACATCAAACCTCAACCGTTGATCTGATCAAGTTCTTGGGGGGTATAAATATGGTATTTACGGTGAAAATACAAGAGAAAATACAAAAAAATACAGAAAATTGGGCGACCCGTTTAGCAGGCGACATGACTCGACCCAACTTGAATTCGAACCCGCCGGAAAATGTCATCATTATCGGCATTCTTGGTATGGTTTTGAAGCTCTATCTTCCCTCTTTCAATTCATGTATGTATTGTTGATTTTTGGGTTGATTTTGAGTGTGAATCGTGGAGAGTTTTGGATTAGGTTTTGGGTTTAATCGTTGGTGGTGTTTCTACCACTTTACGGCGACGTTGAGGGGAGGAATCGATGGGGTTTTCCCCCAGGAGTCGAACCCCTATGGCTGGGGGGACCAAGGGGCGTCAACAGCGTCGAAATCGGCCTAAATCCTTTTCATTGGTTAGCATGGGACAAATAATGCCTACCAAAAGATGATGGTGGAATGGGATTCAAGAATTTACATGCACATAACTTGACATTATTGGCCAAACAAGGGTGGCGTATTATGCATAATCCTAATTTGTTGATTGCTAGGTTATACAAAGCGAAATACTTTCCGCGTTGCTCTTTTTAGGAGGTGCCTGTAGGTTCTTCCTCTTTATTGTGTTGGAAAGGGATTATGGAAGCAAGAAAAATTCTAGAGAAAAGGAAGATATGGTGCATTGGCAATGGCAGCAAGGTTGATGTTTGGTCCTATGCATGGATTCCACGTCCTAGTAATTTTTGACCTTTTGATTACAGAAATCGAAACCCTATGAAGGTTAATGAATTGATGTTAGGTCCTGGAACTTGGAATGAGGACCTGATCCGAGCCACTTTCCCTCACTTGGAGGCTGAGATTATTCTAGCTATACCACTTGGTAATAGTGGAGGTGAAGATAAAGTTGTTTGGTTCCCCGATCAAAAGGGTAGATACTCTACGACCTCGAGATACAGTATAGCAATACAGGAGATGGTGAGTCATGTTACAGTGGCTTCAAGCTCAAATGAAGCAGCGATGGTGTGGCCAAAGATATGGAAGTTATCAGTTCAACCCAAAGTGAAAGTTCACCTATGGAAGATTTGTTGCAATATACTCCATGTAGCTATGATGCTACGCACCAAACGAGTGGAGGTTAAAACTATTTCTTGCCTTTGTGAGGAAGAGGATGACACCATCCTACATACTGTTCGCGATTGTAGATATACGGCTCAAATTTTATAGTTCACTAATTATAGTTCAGGGTTAGTAGACTGCTTCGAAAGACTTATGGCTCTTGATGCGGCATGGCTTTGTTACCTTCTTTAGTCGATGTGGAAGGAGAGAAACATGAGGATTTGGTCAAACAAGGCTATGGAAGGAGATATAGTTTTGTAGCAAGCTAGCTATGCTTATAGTGAATATCTCACTCTGTGTCCTATTAGGACTAGGAATCCACGAAGATAAGCAGCAAAATGGGAGACCTTTCCCAGGGTGGCTTAAGATGAACGTACATGCAGCTTGGACCGATGGAAAGTGCGGCTTAGGAGTGGTGTGGAGAGACTCTGATGGCACAACGCTTTGAGGTGCATGTGGCTGAAGCTAGTAGCTAATGCCCTCATTGCTGAGGCGCTTTCCATGAGGAAATCTTGTGAGATTGTTCATGAACAAGGTCTCCAGCCTATCACTGTCAAATCTGATTGCCTCCAGTTGGTACAATTTTTATCCAATCAAGCAAGTGATGAGTCTCTTATTAGTAGCATATTGCAAGATATTGTGGAATTGCTTTGGCAGTTTCCTAGTTCTAAGGTTAAACATGTGTATAGAAAGGCCAATACCCTGGCTCCTTGTCTTAGTAAAATAGCTTTAGATTTTGATATTTAGATATCTTAGCATGGTATGGCTCGTAATCTTGTTAAGGACCATATCTCACCATCTGTATTTTTTTTAATCGAATAACAGCTCTCGTCTTTCCTTAAAAACAAGTAATAAAATTATGTACATATCTTACTATATTAAACTTTATCTATTTTTTTTGTCTAGAGACCTCAGTCTTAAAGACCACAAATATACTAAACAAACTTAAATAAAATGTTTTGAAAAGAAGAAAAAATACAAACCGTCATGTACGTAATTGGGGAGAGGCAAACTATATTCAAAAGCTTGAAAAAAATAACTTCTTATGTACGTAATTAAACTAGTGTCTTACTATATAAAGTATAAAATTAATGATGTCTAACACCAGTGAAAACTGAAAATTAAAGAAAATAAAAACAACTAAGATCTTCGTCTAAGGCACTATTCCTCTGACATAAGATCTTTGTCTACAGAATCGTCATCAATGAAATCATCATCGCCTGCTATACTCCTTTCTTGATCAATGTTGGTGAGAATAAATACTTTTGGTTCTACATCGTATCTACACAATGATGTCGCACTAGTTTCATCATCTTCTGCATGTACATGTCATATATTAGCTCCATCATCGTCGTCATCATCCTTGTCATCTTGGTCATCATCACCGTCCATATGTCCTTCATCTTCTTCTTTTTTCTAGAACGTCCCACAAATGTCTATACTCAATTTTCTGGATGACCTTCCAAGGATGTCCCAACTTTAACTCATCGAGATAAAATACTTTATGGGCATGTTTCGCAAGAAAATAAGGGTCATGCTTATACCACAGTCTATTTGTGTTCAACGATGTCAAATGGTGGTTCATCTTCAAATGCTTGGGATTTGAATTATACCACTCAGATTTGAAAAGATATGTGTGATACCTTCTTCAAAAATTCAATTGGACGACTTTAACCAGACTATCATAATACATACAAGGCAGATCAATGTGGGACCCAATAGTCATAATTGCGCTATCTTGTGTGGTACAGTAATGATCAATCTGTTTAACTGACCATTTGACATCATTTGCAATGCACCTTGTATACTCTACACTTCGATTGTGTTCACCATGCGCTAAAGCATAAATCTCCACTAAAAATTTTCCTTCTCTGAAAAGAGTTGTAGCATGATTTCGAAACCATTCCAGAAACCCACCCTTTCCTATGTCTTTGGTCTATTTTTTCAGTACTCTCTTCTTTCAAGAGTTCTTCATGCATACTACAAAATAACACACACAAAAATTAACTAGTTAGAGTTATACTAGCACACATTTTTATTAATATTAAGTGTTCTATTTACCATATTAAATGTTAGCGATAACTTATTTAAGGTTCACCTAATGATTTTTTTTACGAGGAAGTCATATTCTTCGTATAAACATTAGTGACCACTCATCAGTGAGGAAATGATCGCCACCGATGAGATCAATTACGGCGACTTAGAATTTTCTCACTTATATTAACTTTAAGCGATGAATTCATAGTTGTCATAACTCCGTTCGTCGCTGAATACCATTTTTCTTGTAGTCTGGACTACATTGAAAGAAGGTTCAACGTTGGCAGTGTTAGAGAGAATTAGTTCCCCTTAATCTTAACTATAGAAATTAGCTCAGATAAATGTTGTATCTCGCTAAACCGCAAGTATACGGTGTCAAGTTTTAGTATAGATAAATGAAGTTTAGTGTCGAACCCACAAGGATTGATCACTCTAATTCTCTAGCTTGTATGATTAAGTCCTTGATTAAATATAACACAAATACACAATGCAACGAAAATAAAACAAGCAATAGAGGTGAATCTCACGATACTAAGCCCTTTGGAGACTTATCATCACAATAGTGGTTTGCTTATGATGGATGAGATACGATTATTCATTAATGATTAAGTTACACAAAGACAACAACTAATTAAGACTCAAATGCTAGGTGAAAGGATGACTGACTGGAGAAATCACCACTAGCCAACTTGATGCACAACCAATGTCAAATTGATGATCATAAGTAGTGTAGTCCATTTTACAAATAATCATGTCAAAATTATGTCCATTCGGATCACGTTTGGTTTTGGGCCGAAACTCCTAGGCCATTGGGACTCTAAAAGATTTCTGGCCCAACTATCAAGTACAAGGTAAACTAAGATTAAGGTCTAAGCTTTTGACACTCAAACCCTAAATGTATTCTATGCGTAATGAGTTCAATTTGCAAACATATGTGAGGAATGTGGATGACTTCCCTTCCCAAGCCCCTATTGGAGGACTTGGACGTAGGTATCTAATGAATTCTCCAAACTCGCATCATTTAGAGTAGAAAGAATCAAACACTAACTACAAAGCCTCTCGAATTAATGTATGCTTATGGAAGCTCCTTGAGTCATATGGAACTCAAGAAGGCTTCGGTCCATGCTCAAGCACAAGGAAACCAAACCTCAAAGCTAAATGTTTTGGATTTAACCCTAGTCATGTATATATGCTCATCTTCACCTAAGTGATTAATTAGTTCACAAAAGTGTCATTTTTAGTCCCTTTAGTCATATCCTAACTTAATCAAGGCTAAGACATGCATGAGAGAACCATAAATCAAGCTCAAACACATAAACATACCACAAACACATCACATATAAATCAAATCCATCCATAGCATTTCATACCCAAAAACAAAGTCATTCACATAAACAAAAACATGTTCTATATCAAGTGGGTAGGATTTGACCCTTAGCACTCCATACATAAACTAGTCACTAACCATATATACAAAAGTATTTGAATACAACTTAGAAGCTAACAGAGTAAGAGGAGGAAAATGCACTCCATACATAAACTAGTCACCCAAAGCACTTCAAGCTTCTAACTCCACTCATTGAGCTCTAACTTGAACCAACACTTGAAGAGGAGGAAAATGCAACCTCTAGGACTCACAAAAGCCAAAGGGTAGAGTAATTACTTCTCACGTATTCAAGCTCTAGATAAATACTCAAACCTTGGAGGCAAGGATGAGAGAAGGAAGTGAGGGATGGTGGTGAGGGATAGTGGATGAGGTTCGGCGTACACCAAGGAGGAGAGGCTGGGTCTCTTGGATTTGTAGAGGGTTGGAAGTAAAGAGGGATAGAGAGAAATCTAGCTTCTCACTAGAGAACTAAACCAAGGATTCTAGAGATAAGCTAGATAGAAGCTAGAGAGAAAACTAGACAGAGAAAGGTTATATATGCTAAAGTTCTAAGGTGTGTAAAATGAAGTGAGGTGGGGAATGATGTGTAAAGAGAGACTAATCTGAAAATACATGGCTTAGGAAGATATTTGGGCTGATTTGAATTTTGAAAATAAAAGGCTACGAAACATAATCCACTATTTTTGGCTTTAATGTGGTCCTAAGATGAGTCACCAAGTATGACTCAACCTTCCATGTGTTTTGCATGTGATTTGGCTTTAGCCTAAAATATCTTCATACGTGACATACGGTCTTGACCAAGTATTGACCATGACCGAAGTTGACCGCCAGAGGTGACCTCCATTAACCGGAATCTTTGAATATTCTGGCGAGTCTCTGGCGACCATTTTTCGTTTTTTTACAGAAGTTTCTCCATCTTTTCCCACGGCCCTAGAAATGTCCTTGTCTTTTCTGGAAAGCGCATAATTATCAACTTTTAGTGCATTTCTGTTTCATTTAATCATTTCCTAACATAAATGGACAACGCAATAAGATTGAGGCTTTATTCATGAAAAACAAGCAAGAAGCGTGATTAAGGACATAATAAGAAACATAATTATGGACCTAACTGGCAGTTAGAAGGTCCTTCGATGGGTCGACTGTCTTTACCTGATCTGTCCAGGGAGTGGGTTTTGACAGGTTGAGAGAAGATCTCGACAGGTCAAAAATCTCACGATCAGAAATCTGCATTTGTGGCATTCCATTCACCGGAACTTCCAGTTTATGTCTTGCTTCTTTGTAAGGAAATAATAAGCCCAAGTCAATAGATCCCTTGAAGTACTTAAAGATATGTTTTGCTTCATTCCAATGACGTTGTGTAGGCGTAGAGCTAAATCTACCTGATAAGTTCACTCATAAGGTGTTGATACCCGAAAAATCATTGAGCTCATTA
This sequence comes from Geum urbanum, assembly GCA_946800695.1. Classification (NCBI taxonomy): domain Eukaryota; kingdom Viridiplantae; phylum Streptophyta; class Magnoliopsida; order Rosales; family Rosaceae; genus Geum; species Geum urbanum. Next base: position 25,987,556 of record OX327000.1, read on the forward strand.
TGCGGTCATGCCCAAATTCAAATCAATTTATCACTCATGCTCATATATCACTATTCAAAGCTCATAACACAAAATGCAACACGCTACTTACAAACTACATCTAATCGAGTGACCGTACCCTTAGTGTTTCCCAAGCCGTACTCACGCCTTTATTGGGGCTTACAGTTATGGGTGTTGTGTGGAAGGCAACGAAAATAAGCATGCTCATTAAAAGGACCCGACCTCGATTAAGTTACCTAAACCAGAATTAGACCCTAATGACCCTACTACTCAAAATGTCTACTCAAATTACACAAGAATCAAACTGGAGATCCAAAACTCAAAAGCCATATATGAAGGAATTATTTTTCCCATACCAACTGAAAGCTATAAATAGCAACTATAAACTATTTGCGACTTCAGAGCATCTAGACATTCTAATCTAACTATGCTGATGAAAATACTAACTCTTAGGATCTACCTCGGATCATATGGTAAATACCACTATGCTTCAATTTACGTGCACGATTGACCTCAAACGAAACTCTTCAAATTGAGAAATTTAAAACGAAGGGCCCAGGAAACACAAATTTAAAATGTTAGAGTGAGTGGACAAAAATATACTGAACTGAGACTGAAGCAATATTGTGCTCCCATTGACATATATATAATAAAATGCTAAGCGAGTTGAAAAGACTGAAAAGATATAAGAGATACGTTAAGGGGGACACCTGACCCTTCTCGAGTATCATGCTCAAGTAGAGGCGGTGACTAGGGTGCTCTGACCTCTGGCCACCTAAAGTTGTCTAGTGACTCCTGACATAGAGACGACATGAATGTCAGGGGGAAAGTATTGATCTTTCCCCGGAGCCACTCGAGGGTTAGCCGAGTAATCAATACATCGTTGCAAGTATAACTGAAACTGTAGCTGAATCTAGCCTTCAAAATATAAGGTGAATACTGAAAATTCAAACTAAACTAAATATAAACAATAAAGACTTGCTAATCGACTATGAAAGTAAAAGTGTCCACTCACAGTACTGTATCGTTCTTTCCAACAAGCCAAAGCATGTCTACCAGCATTTCTATACGTTTTCCACTGGTTGCTAATACATCATCCTGAAACAATGATTATTAATTAATAACTAATCGTTGAAGGTCATATCGAATAACTATGCTCGTTCACCCAACGAGCAACTCCCGTCGAGAACATCGCATTCTCGGATATCGCACTTATCGGAATTCTCACAAGCTTAATTCTAATTTGTGAACCGTTAATTCTCTTTGAAAGTTACAATATGTTCCCTAACCTTGCGCGACACAAGGTCAAATCGACTTTCAACTCGACCGATCAATAAAATTTTAAAAACGTTTAATTATCACTGATTAATTTCTAAGTCCATACCAAACTACGTCTAATGAATTTAATAATCTCACCAAAACACTTGCAGAGTCGAAATGAATCCAACGATATATAACTCGACTGATTTGGACCACATTTTCCAGCCAGACGCACCGCCGCCCCAATTGCCCTCGGCGACCATCGCTGATGGTGGCGGTTGAACCACCATTGGAAATCTCTCGATGAGCCCATCCAACTTCCTAACTACAACTTGACCTGAATCGGGCTCAAATGACCATAACTTAGTCCGAAAGTCTGTGGCCTAAATTTCTCCAGAAAACTTTCCGATGCGATTCTGGCATTGTCGAGCCACCACGAGGATCAAGTCTGATAAAAAAACAATCACGAGGATAGGGGATATAAAACCCCTAACCTCACAACCCTAATCGATGCCATCAATCGCCGTCCTCAATGGCGGGGATTCGGTTACGATTTCTGAACAAAAAACGTGTCAATACTCCCAAATTTCACCTGCAATAATCTAATCCAATACAACATTATATAGAGGAGAGAGAGAGAGAGAGAGAGAGAGAGAGAGAGAGAGAGGAACCGAACCATACCAATTTCGACGGCTAATTCGCCGGAAAACCCATTGGTCCAAAACCTAGGTTTTGGCCAAACTTCAATTTCAAATTCCACAAACTCGATGTTCTAACTCTAAACCTAGAAAAAATCGAGTCCTACAAAAATCTTTCATCTCAAACTCGGATTTTAAGTAGTCAATTATCTTATTAATCTCATCAAGAGATCTGATGATGTTCATATCATCTGCATAGACTGCTACAATGGAAAATCTTGAACTTGTTCGTTTAATGAACATGCATGGGCATAATTCAACAATCTTGTTTCCCTTCCCAATCAAGCAGTCACTTAGACGTATGTACCACATCCGACCGGATTGCTTCAATCTTATCACATGAGTACTCCGTGTTTTAGAGTAACTTGATTTGGGTAAAACTATGTCATCCGACATTTTATGTATATCTCTGAATCAAAATTCCTATAGATATATGTTGTAACCACATCCATTTGTTGAATACTGAGTTTTTTGGACATCAATTACCAAACTGACTAGGTAGCGGAAAGTAATGATGTTCATGATCAGAGAATATGTCACCTCATAATCAATTCCAGGGCGTTGAGAAAATCCTTGTGCCACTAGTCTAGCTTTATACCACAGGACTTCATTTTTCTCATTGCGCTTCCGAGTAAAGACTAATTTATGTCCAACAAGCTTAACATTCAGTAGGCATAGCACTACTGGACCAAAAACTTGTCTTTTTTAAGAGAGTCAAGTTCAACCCAGACTGCATCTTTCCATTTTGGCCAATCTTCTCTATGTTGACAATCCACAATAGAACGACATTCAACTTCATCATCATCAACGATCTCCTGAATGACAGAATAAGCAAATGCATCATCAACTAACATGGAAGATCTATTCATAATAATGCGAGCACTAGTGTTAGTTAGTGAGATTTCTTTTTTCTCTGACATCACCATTGACTATGAAGTGTCCCCCAGTGATGTCAATTATGATTCTAGGACCTAACCATAGTCAAGAACAATCTCATGGTGAAGGATTCGCAGCGTTGATGATGAGAAGATCATTTTATGCCTGGATAGTTTGCAAAAAACTAGCGGCTCATCTGTGGATTTTCTTGGTCTCCCCCTCTTCTAGGTAGGAGCCGAGGCTAACGCTACACCCCCACTATGGACAACTGGGACATTGCCCTGCCTAGATGTGGTGTTAACTTGCCTAGTTTTAGGGACTTCCAACCTTGCAGGAACGTTTACAATAGATATATATGATCTTGTCACTTTCATGATATCAGAAATAGAATCAGGCATCAAATATGCTACTTTTTTAAGATCGAGAATAAGTCACACTTCTATCTCACTCTGAGATATGCGGGGATCATGATAAGACATAATGGGGTTTGACCACGTCAATTCCTGACACTCAACTGGAATAGAAAAATTTGTATCTCCCCCTAACAGCGGGAAGTATGTCTCACCAAAGTGGCAATCTGTAAGTTTAGCAGTAAAGAGATCTCATGTCAAAGATTATAAATAGCAGATAATTGTTGGAGCTTCATAATCAACATAAATACCTAATTGTCTATGGGGACCCATTTTTGTACGCAGTGGAGGCATAATAGATACGTATACCGCGCAACCAAATATGCATAAGTGTGAAATGTCAGGCTCATATATATCTAGTTACCAACTGGTACGCATTTAATGATTGACGGGCAACAGGTTTGAAACGAATAAGCATAACTACATGTAAAATTTCATAGCCCATACAGAGATGGGTAAATAGGTGTGCATATGCCACATGCTGTAACTACTTTATATTTACTTCTGCAATACCATTCCATGAATGAACATGGGGAACGAGATGTATAATATCAATCCCAATAGACATAAAATAATCATCAAAAGACTTTAATGTAAACTCTTCTGTATTATCCAATTTAATAGACTTGATTAAGTGGTCTAGGTGGTGAAGCCGAAGCTTGGTGATCTAGGCTAGGAGTTTTGCAAATGCATCATTCTTTGTGGATAGCAAAGCGACGTGTGACCAACACATCAATGTATCTATCAAAACCATAAAATATTTAAATGGTCCACATTTAGGTTTGATAGGTTCACAAATATCACATTGGATTCTTGTAAGAATGGAATGCTCTCAGTTGTGTCTAAAAAAAAAGAAGCTTGTGCCTATAACTTTACTAATGAACAAGCTTTGTAAAACGAGCGGTGTGCATTAGAGATTGTCACAAAGAAATCTGGTGGGATAAAGCAAGGTGCCTCTGTAGTATATTGTCAGGATTATGCCACACTCGCCTTATAGACTAAGCCTGGACCAAGAGGAGTAATCTCAGCTCCTCCATCTAAATTGATGGTTTTGGGTAGTCCCACACGCTTTTTTATTCTAAAGAATGAATGACCTCTTGAATTTTTCAATATGATCATCATATCTCGGTCTAGGTGACCCAAACGATAATTTCAAAGCTTATATGAGGTAGACACACAGTAGTGTGAGTGACTGCATTAGATTCAATGATCTAAATTGTAGTAAGATATAAACCACTACAAATGCTAATAAACTTCTCCAGGATGTGCTTTCTACCACATTCTACAGAGGTTACACCCAAAAATTCTTCTTCATTCTCACAATATGTTGGTCAAAGTGTAAATTGTTGACGCAAATATTTATAAAACTTAGCAAGGTCTGATTGACCTTTGGCGCGTATAAGGCATCATTGACATAAATTCTAGTGCCATGTGGCAACACAAATTATGCTGAACCACGCCCTTGTATAACTAGCTCTGAACCAATCATGGTTGTCACTAAAGAACTATATGATAAGATGCATAAATAATTGCCTATTCCACATAATAGTGTGGGTAGTACTACAATCTACTAAACACTCAATCTCACTTTCAAACATCTACAAAAGAATGTAAATTAATCAAACTTTAAACCCAAGACATGGCAAACACTTTAAGTGAATACTTAAAAGATTTTCAAAGAGTTGTGACCCTTATAGAGTGCTTGACATGACAAGGACAAACTGATCTATAAACAACATCAAATAACATTGTTTCTATCTATGAACCTCGATGGGTCAAAATTGGTTCAAGTTCAAGTCCAGGGTGCCAGCCTCAACAGGTCGAGACTTTCTCTCGATGGGTCCAGAGTGCTTGGAGTCGAGTGGAGGACCATCTTAGATGGGCGAAGAAAACATGAAAAAAAAATTTGACCGGTCAAAAATGTGCCAAACTCGTTCCATGGTGATAGATTCAACGGGTCGAACTGTCAGGAACCATAATGTCCTCGTTTTTGTTCATTTTTTTCTTCTATTTTTTGGTGTCATAGTGCCATGAAATATTGTAAATCATGAACCATTGATGCTTTATGAAGTAGAATAACATTCTCAACACTTTCATGTAATCGAAAATAAATAAATTTTATTACTTGCCAACTCAATTAAATCAAAGATGTCTTATTCCAAAACAATTAATACAAAGTCTAAAAAACACATGACTAAACAAGTCAAAAACTAAATTTTTTAAAAGATTACATAATAGAGACTAATACATAGACTAATCAAAATCTGAAGTTTCAAGACTTGCTTTCTTGTCATTTGCTATAATGTGATTGACATCACAGTCTTCTTCCATCTCATAGTCTCCCCCACCAAAGTTAGCCTCTTGTGCCAAGTATTGCATGTGTCTCTTGTAGATATTTTTAATATCCTAGCTTGCATGACATTGTTTGTGCATTTGCTTAGTAGAGCCACATTTGAAACATGGATACTTTCCAGATGGAACAGAGTATGAAGAATTTTCATCACGCTTGGAACCGAAATCTAGCTGGTTCTTGTTTGAAGCATTGGGGGCGATGCCTAGTCAAATTTTGACTTTGGCATCTTCCACGTCCACTGCCACAGCTTCCCCTCCCACCACAGTTGTAATGCTCAGAATGAGATTTTAGTCTTTTCTTACTTGTTTTCCCTCCAGTGTTGTAATTCTCAAGTGTTTTCTTGGTTCTTGTGGGCCTTGAGTTGTTGTTAAGAATTATTTCATGACGTCTCTTCATTTTAGCCAGGATATTCATGAGATCACTGAAAGTCTTTATTCTTCCTTACTCATACTTAAATCGGTATTGATGAGCAAGTATACTCATGGAAGATGAGAAGGTGTTCAACGACTTCTCGATCATATCTTGATCAGTCTTTTAATCCCCACAAAAACTAGGCCTCGGACTTTATAACCAAGAACCATAAAACCGATTCGAATCAAATTGAAACTAGGCAATTCGGTTGGATTCTAAAATTTTAGAGAACATATTTTCTTAGGAACCAAACCATATTCAGACAGTTCGATTCGGTTCCCCGTTTTCATTTTACAAGGAACTGTCGAAAATCGTCTAGAGTCCATATTTTAACATAATACTGGAAGTATATGTCATTATATGATTGATATAATCATATATGAAGGATTTTTTTTTGTCACTCAAATCACCAAGTTGTTGGGTATGTCATTTTTTATTTTGTTTATGTCACTCAGATGACTTATTTGGTGATCATCAGATCATGGGTCAACCTCTTTGTATAATATTTTTAATTATTTATGACTTAATACTAGAGCTACGAAATATATTTGTATGTTAATGTTAACCAGTAAATGTGTTCTGATGAGTATAGACTTATATAAAGTAGAAATAATAATCACATATATTAGTTCGGTTCCAAACTAAGGAACCGTGGAACCATGAAACCAAATCAGTTCCTGAACTGGTTTGATTCCAAATGGTTTTGCCTTCTAAATATAAGGAATCGAACCGTATATACATCAAATGGTTCGGTTTCAATTCCTGAAATTTTTGGTAGGAACCGAAGCGTTCTCGGGCCTAACAGAAACTAAGCTCAAATTGTAGCTCCAACATAGCTTGGTTGTATGCATCAACTTGTGAATAATCTAGAAGATGTGTTGTCTCCCATTTTTCTATCAACTCAAGAAGTTGTGTATCATACACGTTGTTGAACCGTTGTCTCAGAATGCCCCATAAATCCTTGTGATCTATCTTTTTTAAATACTACTTCTTGAGAATTGGATGGATATGACACCTCAAAAACATGAGGGTTTGAGCTTTAGTCTCCACACTTAGGGTGGTTGTATTGGGCTCAGTCGGTGGGTATATAGTGCTGGTGAATCCTTTTTCGATGAATGTGTCTTCTACATCAGAGACCTAGCGATGATACTAGGTTCCTTTAGAATCAAGGATGTCAAACTCTGGCCTATCCGGTTCCGTAGTCGTAGTCATCTACAAAAGATACAAGGGAGATAATTAATAAGGATCGAAACCACGATCACTAATATCAAGTTTAGAGAATAAGAACGTGATCCAGGATATATGATCATAAAAGGCGATGCTCGATAAACGGTGGCTTCATATCACACCCAGAAATCGTGACATTCATAATCAGTGACTTATATGGATTTTCCTTCTTTTTTAAAAAAAAAACATTGTGATTCCCCAGTGAACGTCACAAATCAAAAAAATTGTGTAAAAGGGTGATGAAATTCCCTTTTCTCGAATCATAATATAGTAATATCAAAGCAGTAAATAACCTAATATCTAAGGTGCTGCAGAAAATAAGTTTTCGTCCTAGATCTAGGGTGCTGCAGAAATTAAGTTTTTCAACCTAATATCTAAAGTAGTATTGTAGAAAATATACCTTGATTCGTGTTATGATCGGTATAGGTAAAGACATACGACAAGGAGGTAACGTTCGTTTGACTAGGAATTTGGGAAGTCGAGCAATTGTTTCAAAAATGGAGAAAATGCTTTTGCTTAGGAGATGCAGGCGGTGCGTGAGGAGGATTGGTGATATCGCAGAAGACCGATGGTGACCTGGCGGCTGTGTTGACAGCAACGGTGGTGGTTGCCGGCGATGGAAAAAGTGACCGACGATGGTGGTGAAAATTTTACGGTTTAGGGATCTTTTTCTCTTTTTGTGTGGTGATGGCTGGCTATCAACTCAGAGCTTGTTGATAATTAACATGTCGAAGGATAAACAAATACGCAATAACAAAGCTTGCTGATAATTAACGTGTTGAAGGATAAACAATTATGCAATAACTGTACACTGAAAACTATAACTGTATTTTTATTGATTGATAAAAGACCTTAAATACATGCATTACAATCAATACAGTCAATATTTTTAAATAATCAGGAATTGCTAGAATATATATCTAATCTAATATAATCTAATTAGAAAAAAATACACATTGGAAGATATGGAATATACTTTCCATATGTTTCTACCGGAACCTGCTAGGGTACTCACTAGAGGTACAATAGATATTATTGCGGGATTGCTCGACTTGCTAGGACTGAAGTCCTTCGCGGATCCGCTAGTTGTACAAACACACAAAGGGCGTTAGGAAGTTGAGACGGTGTTGGCTCGCTTTTAAGACTTCCATGTCTAAGTCAGTGATGATAAGTGACAACAAGCGTTTGGAAGAGTAATGGGAAAGTTAGTTACATTTGCTTGTAATAAATACCTTCCTTATATAGGCAGTTGAATATGACATCTCTCCCTTCCTTTCAATGTGGGACTGTTGTCGTTCCTCCTTTTAGAACATCTGAAGGGCAAGAGAGTCCTTTACCAGGTCAAGCCCTCTCTCCCCTCTGCGCAGAGCGTGCGTCTGGGTGTAGGCGCGAATGGGCTCGCCTGGCAAAATAATCTGGTTTTGTCTCTTTTGCTTGTCTTAACATGCCTTTTAGGCACTAAGTATTGTGTTTTTAGGGGTTAACAGATGGCGTACTAGGGTCACCATTAGGCCCCTAGGCCTTAAAAACCCAAGCTCGACCTAGCCCGAATTTAGACTCGAAGAAGCCCAGTCCTATGGGCATAGAGTCAGGCTCGAGCCGAGGTCCCAAAGCCTAGCCCATAGGGCCAAGCCTATCAAACTCATCAATTGTATATCTTATAAATTATTTTATCAATATAAACTTCTAAACTCTCTAATTTACCTTAATATCATTTATTTATATACTAATTATCAATTATTTAGGCTTATATATTATTTAGTGTATATAATTATTAATATAGTTGATAGTTAATCACAATTAATTTCTAATTTTTTTTATCTAATACAAAAAAAAATCTGACCCGGCCCAAAAAGTTCAATAAGGCCCATGGCCCAAAAAGTTCATGAACAACCCATAAATTTTAAATTTTCAAAAAAAATCGATCCAAATTTTAGAGACAATATGTTATAATCCGCCCGACTCATTAATGAACCCTACGGCGTACTAACACGGTACACCTTCAACAAACATAACAAAAAAATTAAAGTGTCCCTAAATCTAATTCATCTAGTGGACTTGCCACATCTTTCAATGTGCACCTACACCTTTTCTTGAAGTGCCATGAAACGAAGACGTTCGCCACATCACTTAATTGCATACAGTTAGATCCAACTGCCAAAGTGCCAACCCAGAACAACAACGAAAGAAACCAAACTAAGTACGTTGGGGCGCTAGTTGTTACTAGTTACAGAAATTATATCAAAACCACTCCGTCTGAAAATGATCATGTCAAGTAGTTGCGGCGTTGAACTACTCACCTGCACACATATCCATCAGCTTTTATTATTCCAATAAAAACTTGTTTGATTGATTGACCTCTCTTCTCTTTAACATCACATCCCTCTCCTTCTGCTTTGGATCTCTGAATCTCTGATATCGTATTACAGTAGTACTACTACTACAGTCATTCATGGCCGGCTTCTTTTCTCTTCTCCGGCGAATCTACCTCATCATCTACAACTGGGCTGTCTTCATCGGATGGTAAGTTCTCTCTCGTACCCAACAACAACAGTAGTCTTGTCTCTTTTGTCTTGTGAGACATTACTTTCTTTGATAAACAATTCGATGTTTTGTTGGGTCTTTCAGGGCTCAGGTGTTGTATCTTTCTGTCATGACTCTGAGGGAATCGGGACATGAGAAGGTGTACGATGCCGTCGAAAGGCCGCTTATGTTTGCTCAAACTGCAGCCTTTTTGGAGATTATTCATGGCTTAGTTGGTTAGTAAAGTGATTTTAGCTATGCTTTTTTTTGTGGGTTTTGGTTGAGTGTTGAACTGGAATGTGGAATGTGGGTTGTGCGTGCAGGTTTGGTCAGATCTCCTATAACAGCCACGCTGCCGCAGATTGGTTCGAGGTTGTTTGTGCTTTGGGGAATCTTGTGGAGCTTTCCTGAGGTTTGTGATTGAATAGGAAAATGCAAACTTGCAATTAATCACAATTGGACTTTCTGTAGCTCAAAGATTTAGTCTTTATTTTGGTTTTGTTGGTGCAGATGCAGAGTCATGTGCTTGTGAGCTCTTTGGTCATCAGCTGGTCTATTACTGAGGTGAGTGTTAAGTCTGTTGAAAAGTGATGGTATTGAAGATCAGAACCATTGGAAGCTAGGGGGATAGGAAGCTTGGTAGATAGAGTTACTGTTCTAAATGCCTATTGATTTGGAAGTCTCTAGTCTGTTTTTTAGGTTTTAAGTTTTAGCTCCTAGAATATGGGTTAGTGTTAAAGCAGATGAAGATCCAAGTTTGCAAACAAGTGATTATTTGGTGCGTTTAGGATCGTTCTTCTTGCTTCTCTAACCTTAAAAGGAGTTGACCACTTTGATTTGGTCTTCACAGTAGAACACCATTTTAAAAGATGAGTTTGATTGTTCAAATGTTCATAGTTAAGGCACATGCCAGCTTGTTTTATCAGAAAATAAGGTGGTTGTCTCTTCACGTATGCGATTCTCATCCAAATTAGGGTACTTTAATTTGATGATTAAGCATAATGACTCTTGCTTCTCATAAAGATTTATGGAGACTCTAGCTGGTTCTTGTTAGAACATCAAATGCCACCGTTGCTCTCATGATATACCTGGTACCAGCGATCAACTTTTAGACAAGTTTTGTTGTTTACATCTTTATGATTCAAAGACATTAGCAAACTATTAGTTCCTAACACAAGTAGGAGATGGTGCATCTGATGTTGATTGCTATCAATTTCAGTTTTTATAAGTTGTAATTATGCTGCATCCCATGCTGATATTTTTGTCAACTTCAATTATTTGAAATGACAGATTATTCTATATGCTTCCTGTGGCATACCAGTTTCAATTTATAAAAGTATTGATATGCTGCATCGCATATTGAAATCGTTTCTTTGAATTCCCCAGATTATTCGATATGCTTTCTATGGCGTGAAGGAAGTTCTTGGTTCCTCACCTTCATGGCTCCAGTGGCTCAGGTAGTACCATTGTTCTTTTGCTCATTGATATTTGAATGGATGTAGTCTAAGTTTTGTTCATTCATTGCTATTGTTTTTCCACGTAATGCAGGTATAGCACCTTCATCTTGTTGTATCCAACTGGGATCTCAAGTGAAGTTGGCCTTACATATCTGGCTATGCCAGACATTAAGGTGCCAAATCAATTGATCATAAATATAAAATCTTTTTTTTAGGGTAAGTCAGTTGGGTGATGGTAGCTGTTGAATCACTAATCCTATATGCTCATTTATGTGCAGAGCTCTGAGAAGTATTGCATGAGGATGCCAAACACGTGGAACTTCTCGTTCGACTACTTCTATGCTGCAATTGTAGTCCTGGCACTATATGTCCCAGGTGTGTACTACATCTTTCATTTGCAAATAGCCAAATACTACTCAAACGTTTCTGTTTTGATCAGTTTTATGCATCTCCAAAATGCCTTTGTCTGTGTTGCAGGCAGTCCTCACATGTACGGCTATATGCTTGGGCAGAGGAAGAAAGTTCTTTCAAAATCTAAGTCTGAGTAGATGGCATTAATGTACAAGTGTTTCTCATAATAATTTATGTGGTATTGTGTGTAATCTGGAATTCTAAGTCTTAAAAGATTTTTGACCAGAACTGTTTATCCAGTATCAACCCATTTTTCCAAATCGGGTTCCAAGGATTTCTACAACCCACATCACAATTCTCGTCTATAGTTGAATTCGAATAGTATTTCATGACCCGAATGACAGAAATGTACTGTGAAGTTATTAATGTGTTGATTATTAACCATAAGAGGTCATAAAATTGCTTCCCTAACAAGCAGCGGAGATATATTTTTTTTTAATAACTGGAACTGGGGATGATAACCCAGAATCAGTAATTTATTGAGAAAAGAGACGTTCTACAAGAATGGGCATACGACCCAAACTGGCAAACCAGAGCAAAAAGGAAAGTACAAGAAACCCAACTTCAAAAACTAAACTGGAAAACCCAATCTTGTGCTTCTATAGGATGGCAGAAAAGCAAGATCACAAGTCATAACTGGATTATTCACCTTGGGAAAGAAGACTAAATGGGGAGTGACTACTTGTGTTTGTCTCAGATCACTTTTCTATTTTCCGTTATATGGCTTATTTGCATTGCATTGTATCGAACAACCATGATGAACATTCACTGCTGATGTAAATGTTGAAATTTGTATTTGTGGGTATGAAAAGAGAAGGAAAAACGCTTTAAAGGTATGTAAATATTTACACTTTCCTTTACATTTTATTTGCCTCACTACTTAGTGCGCAAGAGGGAATAATCAAACAAGTATTTAGGATACAATGAAGCCTAGCAACTTTGTATTTCTTGATCGTCGGTTTGCACTAACGAAGATCAATCCAGCACTCAATCAAAGGTTTTACAAGAGACTCAAGATCACTAGAAACTATTTCTGCATAATAACAGAGAATCATTCCTATTTATATAAGTGATTATGTATTTTCATTATTGAAAGATTGTATCTTTCTGATTATTTTTCAATAGACATGTCTCTTCATTAAGAGTTGCATTTATTTGGATTATTTCCAATGGATATGTCTCTCCACTAAGAGTTGCATATGTTGATTTTCCATTAGACATGTCTGTTAATTTCTAACAGACAAACCTCTTGCTCTCTTTATTTTATATTGTTGAAAATTATTCCAACAATCTTCCACCATTTTTAAAATATAAAAATACTATTAAAACAAAATTTATTTTGAAAAAATCATTGAGAAAATTCTCGGAAAACGTAGAGCATAAACTAAGGTGTCTTGTAGACTTGAACCTTAGCTTAGTGAGAACACATCAAAGTTAAATCAAGATGGCTAAGTAGATTTTCTTTGAACTTGCGATCCTATTGTGATCTAACCGGACACATTTCACACACTAGTTTTCTACTTCTTTCGAATGTTCTAAAAGTCTACGCGTGGATTAGTCTTACGTTTGTATCATTTTCACAAGTGCTCTAGAGACTAGCACAAGTCACATAGAAGGCAGCACCACCTTCTATACTCGTATAGGAAAGCATGTAGTACCCATGTAACTAAAGTAGTTTCCGTCATGCTTATTAAGAGTTTCAATTATAACTCAACTTCTATCATTCATTACATGTACCCAAGCACTTTAATCTTTAGATGAATATAAACATATAATTTTATTAAAATTAATGTTTGTTAATTTACTTGAGTGATTGCAATCACTACATATGATGTACTTTGGTCATTAAACTCAAGGACAAGATGTTTCAAGCATTGAGTTGAGTTTCCATCATTGATGATTAAAAGTTTGGACTACCCCATCTCATTTGATATATCCCCCATCAAATTCTTACATATTTAAAACATATGCAAGTCTTTTGTTAATTATTTATCAAAGTTCAATGGCTTATATCGCACTATCACTTTGAAATTTTCTTTCATACCTATATCTCAAACCGGTATTTTCTTTTTACCAAAATATGTCTAGTAAGAAGCTTTCGATAGTTACGACTTCCAAAAAAGTAAATATAAATCATATCCTTTCACTTAAGATCTGTCTATTTCTATGACATGCGGATTAATTTCCGTTTGATATTAACTAGTATTCCGTCAAACTCATCTCTTCTAGATGATATAAATACTCATTATTTAACTTGAGTAATTAATAATCCACAAATTGTAGACTTCATCAAACTTGATGCTTGTTTATTAATGAATATCATGCAATGAACTCAAGTTCATAACTTTTTATCACACTTGCATTTTAAGATATTCATAAAACAACTAGCTAGTTGGAATATCTTAATTAAATTCTAAATTAAATATTCAATTAATTTTTCAATTGATAACATGCATAAAGGAAGGTCAATGAAGTGCATATATATAAAATCATATCACTCGTGTATATACATAAGCCATACATACAAATTTGAACTTGATATAAGCAAGCACGACATTAATTATAATATAAATACATTTAAAAATAGCATATTGATCTTGATCGATCATTTAATTAAGAGATAACATGTGTTCTCTAAATTGAAACCGGAAACACACCGATGATCAAACCAAACAAATGTAGCACATGAATATGTAAAATATATTAAATTATATGTAGCATTTAATACATTATAATACATACTAAGGTATCATTCTTAGTCACCGAAACGTTTGTAAAGTTCATGTAGGAACTTTTTTGTCTTTCCGAAATGCATTTACCACTTCAGAGACTATTGCCACTAGTTTCTCTTTGGAGTTAAAACCTCTTTGATGACTCTTGAGAATACGACAATATCTCATTATGTGACCACGTTTCTTGTAGTCTTGTTTGATGTTTGACTTAATGACCCTTATTCCACTGAATCTTTCTTTTTATAGTTCCATGATTGTTTTTGAATTTATCAGATCTACCAATAATCAAAATAGTATTAATAGAAAAAGAATCATCGATTTTTCTCATCATCTTCATCTTCATTTCTTATATGAAGAAAATCGTTCAACCTTTTATTGGTAATTCTATATTCCTCTTCGGACTAAAGTTGGTTGCCGAATTATTTTATAATCAAACCTTCCAACTTATGTATCATACTTCTTTTAAAGTCTTCCCATGAAGATGGAAGCTTCTTCATAATAACATAAATACTGATTAGTGAATCTATATGCAATTATGCATACCATGTTGAGTGAGTAAGTGAAGTATATGAATGATTTCACGATATTGCTCAACGGCGGATATTGTATCTACCATTTCATATTTGAAAAAATTAGAAATTAAAAAGGTCTTACTTGTAGGGTCTGTAGAACTGTATTGCTCCTCCAATGCACCCCACAACTCCTTTGACGTCTCATTATCTTTGAAGTCAGAAACTAATTCATGACTTAGAGAATTGTATATATAGTACTTACATTGGTCGTCATCTTGATCTCATTTTTCTTGTACTTGCTTCATGGATAAGATCTCATTTTCAATTTCTTCGGGTCTCGGTGTTGTATGCATATACACTATCTTGAGCATGTACACATAAGGTGAGTCTTTTTTTGCCATTTTCAGAAATATTCTCCATCAAATCGATTAAGTTTCATTGTGGAAAATTCGTTTTCGCTTTCCTTTGAAGTTGCTATTGCAAAAATAAAGTCTAAAAATTGCTGGAAATTTATTTTTGTAGGTATGACAAGAGAAGGAAAAACACTTCGAATGCACGTAAATGTTTACGCTTTCTTTTAGACTTTATTTGCCTCATTGCTTAGTGTGCAAGTAAGAATAATCAAATAATCTTTTAGGATATAATGAAGTCTAGCAATTTGTTATTTGTTGATCATCAGTTTGCACTAATGAAAATCAACCCAACACTCAATCGAAGGTTTTACAAGAGACTCAAAGTTACTAGAAACTATTTTCGCAGAATAATAGTGTGACGACCCGAACCAGAATCAGTAGAATATTCGGCACGATTCACGAGATTATGCTTAGTCGCAGTTTTACGATATATATGTGGTTTGTCGACTTTATTCGCGACTATATTTTCGGCCGAGAACTTGAGTTGAGCGTCTTCACGGAAATTGTAGAGTACGTGATTTCGAGCTCGTGGGCGGTTCCGGAAGATTTTTCCGATAACCGAGGAATATAATACGATTATTTGAAGTTTCAGTTTTCGACGAGTTTATCCGATTGTTTCGAGCTTATCCGAATTATTTCGAATATTCATTTCGGACCGTCGATTGACCCGAGGCGCGAGTATAAATATCGGGAATAGTCGTAAAATCGTTGAAAATAACTATTTGGCGTTGACCAGCGTTGACTTTCCAAAAATAGCAAGTTTGGCCGTTGACCCGAGGGGAAAACTTTCCCGTTTCGGCTTCGCCGTCCAACGACCGTTTTCCGGCCACCTCAGACCTTGAGGAAGGTATGGTTAGCTTCCCCTTTCGATTCTGAGTCGATTGATGTTTGAGTTTGAGGGAATTGTTAAGGTTTTGTGGTGACCCGAATCGGGTCGGTTTGAGTTTGATCGCCGGTATTAGTTTGCCGTTTTCCGACGAGCTTTTGTGGTGGTGGTTAAGGGGGTTAGACTCCCCTTGCCCTGGTAAGTCTCCCCATATGCTTAGTCTGGGTGGAGGATGAGTTTTTGGTGAAGTCCGATTATGTCACCGGAATCTGGGATCGCCGATCTGTTTCGAGTTAATTGACTGGGTTCCGGTTGGATTTGGCTTGAGTTGTAGTTGTGAAAATGATTCGGCTTGAGGAGAACTAGAGTTCTGGAGCTTCCTCGCCGGAGGAAGTCACGGTTGACGGCGCGCCGGCAGTCAACGGTGGTGCTCCAGCGAGGAGTTGACTTTTTGGATTTCAACGTTTTTAATGTCGTTTTTCTTGTAATCGCGCTCTGATTATCGTCCAGAGGTTTTCGGATTGATTTGGGTAGCCGATTTTCAGTCGAGGGTTTCGAGTGGAGATTTCGGGAATTCCGTTAATCATTTTGTGATGCATTGTATATTTCCGGGAACAATTGGTTTCCGTGGTTCAGTACAGAGTTGTGGACTATGATTTTGATCAGTTATGTTTTGTGAATATTCAGGAGATCGAGATCGAGATTTGGATCGTGATCGTGCTTCAGGCGAGGGATCTTCCGCCGGACCATGAGATTAGTATGAGTGCGCGTTTTGCTCACCTGTGAGTGGACAATTTCTTTTAACGGATTGTTTGCGAGTCTTTATATACGTTTTATGAACTTGAGCATGCGTATGAGATTTCGGATTACATGAGCATGTGTTCTATGATTATACATATACGGATATGCGTTTACGAGTATATATACACTTATATGTTGTTTCATGCATTTGCATCGAACTGTTTATGATTTGATTTTCACAGAGTACAGTTTCACTTGCGTTGTTGTATCGATACACTGCATCCCGGCTGATCCCCGAGGATGTTTACCGGCTGGAATCACGTGTGGGCTAGGGACCCCGTGGTTCTGACTGTGAGATTTTTACTTGCATGCTGAGTACGCTGGAGGAGTATGATTTTACCTCGTGTACTTTGTTATTTTTATTTACCTGGACTCGCATATGTTATTTTAAACATATATATCAACTGGTGAAAGACATTTATTTTCGTCCACTCACTCTAACAGTTTTCATGTCTTTCCCCTGGGCTTTTCGATTTCCGTGCCTAGTTGCAGTTCAGGTTTGGTGTTTCACGTCGTGGTTGGAGGCTATTGATCTGAGCTACCTGTGTTTTCCAGTAGGTTCTTGTTTCGCCTACTGATGTGTATATTGTATATATTTACACTAGAGGTCGCTCTGATACATTCTGATACGTATTTATACGGATTTTCATGGATATACTATATATAGTACAGTATGTTTATTGTTTATTGTTTATTGTTTATAATATGATGTTGAGAAATCCAGATGGGATTGGTGCCCACGGTTTGGCTTTTGTGGCATAGGACGAAGTGTTATTTTCGGGGTGCAGGTTTATGCAATTCCACGTTAGTAACGAAACTCTGCCAAAATTTTGAAAATTTTTTGTTGGTTCGTATTTTCAGAAGGGGTTCGATTCCGATTTAGGTAACTGAATCGGGGTTGGGTCCTTTCAGCTTGGTATCAGAGCATTAGGTTGTTAGATTCTGTAGACACTTGTAGTTGTGACGCTTAGGGTATTTGAGTTTGTACAGCATGACTGGAGTGATGACCTGACTGGCCAGCACTACTCATCAATACTTCGGGTGTTGTGTGTTCTCAAATATCTGCGGTTTCATGATTACGTTCTTTCTGCTTGTACCTAATGCTTGTCTTGTATCAGTAGGATGCCTCCACGACGTGGTCCCCGTGTTGATCGGGATGAGGATCCTAATGAGGATTGCCGAACGCGCGACTTGTTGATGCGAGTGCTGCGTTTGGAAGAGCGTTTTGACCCTGTGGTCAAAGCTCGTACAACTGGTGCCACTGTGTTTTCGGGTTCAGTTGATCCAGAGATATGCGAGGCATGGTTGGTTCAGATTGAACGTGTTTGTGAGCGTCTGCAGTTTACTCCTGAGCAGATGACAGTGGCAGCAGTTGGTTTACTTGAGGGTGATGCATACTTTTGGTGGGTTAGCACCGACAGAGTTCCAGCTTATACCCCGTGGACATTGTTCCGTGATCTATTTATGCAGAGGTACTTTAATCAGGCTACCCAGCAGCGCAAGTATGAGGAGTTTACGAACTTGAGGCAGGGCAGTTTGTCTGTACTTGAGTACCGGGATCGGTTTACCTGTTTGTCTCGTTTTGCGCGGGATATGGTGGCTACTGAGGAAGCCAAGTGTCGCAGGTTTGAGCTGGGATTGAATTTGAATATCAAGGCGACTCTGACTACGATGCCCCGGAACAACTTTGATGAGTTTGTCAGTGCAGCACTCCGAGGCGAGGATATTGAGCAGGAGAGACAGCAGAGGTATCAGCCGAGACGGTTTGAGGAAGGTGGACCGAGTAAGGGGCCTTCGAAGAGGCTGAGTTCTGATACTTCCGGTTCAGCTTCATCCTCAGGCGGTGGATCTTATTACCCACCAGTTGGTGTACCGAGGCAAATACCGAGGTGGAGGAGAGATCGACCGCGGCGACTACAGACTAGTGTAGATTCCAGCGGTTCTAGTTATCATCGGCGTACTGGTGGCACATTTCCTGTTCCGAGAGACTATCCATTGTGCAGCCTCTGCAACAAGCATCACCTTGGTCCATGTCAGCGGGGTCCTGTCATATGTTATTGTTGTGGCCATGTGGGTCATTATTCGAGGGAGTGTCCTCAGTGGTATGGTGCTGATGGACAGGCGGCCCAGAGTTCCGGAGCTGAGCGAGGTGCCACTTCGGGAGTTCGACCAGCACATTTTGCAGGCTAGGGCAGATAGCAGGGACAGCCCCAGCGAGGACGACCATCCGGACAGGCGAGGGTTCATGCTATGACTCTACATGAGGGTAGAGCTTCACCGGAGGTCTTTATCGGTACGTTACATGTCTTTGGTATTCCAGTACTTGCATTGTTAGATCCAGGTGCCACACATTCATTTATATCATATGGACTGTCATCATTAGCTACAGTACATGCATCTCCACTTCCGGGGTTGTGGAGAGTGTTGTATCCGTCAGGTGAGGTTGTGAGCATCGGTTGGGTGTACAGAGACTGCGAGGTGTTTATTGATGGTCATGGATTAGCCGCAGATCTGTTATTGCTTGATATTGTGGATTTTGATTTGATCTTGGGTATGGACTTTTTGGAGTCACACTGGGCCATGTTTGATTGTCACAGGAAGGAGGTCGAGTTTCGACGACCAGGGTTACCCGAGATACTTTCCGTGGTGAGAAGAACACTTCACTACCGTGTTTGATTTCCGCGATAAGGGCGGATCAGTTGATGAAGAAGGGTTGTGTCGCTTACTTAGCCCATGTTGTAGACACTACAGCTGCTGTGCCAGACCTTGGTAGTATTGAAGTTGTGTCTGAGTTTCCGGATGTGTTTCCAGCGGAGTTACCTGGTATACCCCCTGTGCGGGAGATTGATTTTACTATTGAGTTGTTGCCGGGTACAGGACCGATTTCCCAGACACCATATCGTATGGCGCATGCGGAGTTGAAGGAGTTGCAGATTCAGCTCCAGGAGTTGTTAGAGAAGGGATTCATTCGACCGAGTGTTTCTCCGTGGGGTGCTCCGGTGTTGTTTATACGGAAGAAGGATGGGTCCATGCGTTTGTGCATCGACTATCGGAAGCTGAATCAGGTTACGGTGAGGAACAAGTATCCGTTGCCGCGGATTGATGACTTGTTCGATCAGCTCAAGGGAGCATCAGTCTTTTCGAAGATTGACCTTCGATCCGGATATCACCAGTTGAGGATCCGTGACTCTGATGTAGCCAGGACGGCATTTAGGACGCGGTATGGGCACTATGAGTTTTTGGTTATGCCGTTTGGGTTGACCAATGCCCCCGCAGCTTTCATGGACTTGATGAATCGGGTGTTCAGACGGTTCCTGGACAAGTTCGTGATTGTATTCATTGACGATATTTTGATTTATTCCAGGAGTGTGGGCCAGCACAAGAAGCATTTGCGAGTAGTGTTGCGGACTTTGCGGGACCATCAGTTGTTCGCGAAGTTTAGCAAGTGCGAGTTCTGGTTGGATAGTGTGAAGTTTCTGGGTCACGTGATTTCGGCTGAGGGAGTCAGTGTTGATCCTGACAAGATCAAGGCTGTGCTGAACTGGAGTAGACCCACTACTGTGCCGGAGATTCGGAGTTTCTTGGGGTTAGCAGGCTATTACCGACGGTTTGTACAGGATTTCTCCCGGATCGCTACACCACTGACCAGATTGACGAAGAAGGGCGTCAAGTTTGAGTGGTCTGATGCGTGCGAGGAGAGTTATTTGCTCCTGAAAGAGAGATTGACTACCGCACCGGTTCTGACATTGCCAGACGACAGTGGTGAGTTTGTTGTGTACAGCGATGCGTCGAAGTTGGGGCTTGGCTGTGTGTTGATGCAGCATGGTAGAGTTGTGGCATATGGTTCCAGGCAGCTGAAACTGCATGAGGTCAACTATCCGACGCATGATTTGGAGTTAGCCGCGATCGTGTTAGCGTTGAAGAGTTGGAGACATTATTTGTATGGTGCTCAGTGTAAGATTTACACTGATCACAAGAGTCTCACCTACTTGCGGACACAGCCGGATCTGAACATGAGGCAGCGCCGATGGATGGAGTTGATCAACGACTACGATTGTACGTTTGAGTACCATCCAGGGAAGGCCAATGTTGTAGCAGATGCACTTAGCCGGAAATCTGGAGCCTCGTTGTTTCACATGTGTGTGGCCAGAGTATCGATGTTAGCCGAGCTTCGAGCTACGAGTGCTGAGTTCGGGTATGATGACGAGGGAGCTTTGTTGGCCAGTTTTCAGGTTCGACCCGTATTGGTTGATCAGGTACGAGAGGCTCAGGATTCAGATTCTTACCTGTTGGGCAAGAAGACCATGATACGGAATGGTGTGCCTACAGAGTTCCGATTGAGCGACGACGGTACGTTGTTGTTCAGAGGCAGGCTATGTGTGCCCAGATACGAGAGCTTGAAGAAGGAGATTCCAGATGAGGCCCACAAGCGTATGCGATGCATCCCAGAGGTACGAAGATGTTTCGTACACTTCGAGCGTACTACTAGTGGCGCAACATGAAGCGGGAGATTGCCGCGTACGTGAGTCGATGTTTGATTTGCTAGCAGGTGAAGGCGGAGAGGCAGAAACCTGCAGGGAAACTACAGCCACTTGAGATTCCAGTTTGGAAGTGGGAGCACATTACGATGGATTTCGTCTATCAATTGCCACGTACTTCGGCGGGCAACACTGGCATTTGGGTTATTGTTGACCGACTGACGAAATCCGCACACTTTCTTGCACTTCCAGGGAAGGTATCAGTGGGTAGATTGGCCAAGTTGTACTTATCAGAGATTGTTCGCTTGCATGGTGTGCCTGTGTCCATTGTTTCTGACCGAGATAGTCAGTTCACTTCTGAGTTCTGGCAGGCGTTGCAGCGAGCTTTGGGCACGAGGTTGCGATTTAGTACAGCTTTTCATCCTCACACTGATAGGCAGTCCGAGCGGACCATTCAGACTCTTGAGGATATGCTGCGATCATGTGTGTTGTAGTTCCGCAGAAATTGGGATCAGCAGTTACATTTGATAGAGTTCGCCTACAAAAACAGCTATCAGGCCAGTATTGAGATGGCACCGTACGAGGCTCTGTACGGGAAGCAGTGTCTCACTCCGTTGTGTTGCAGTGAGGTAGGCGAGCGTTGGCTTATTGGTCCTGATTTGGTGAAAACTACGATGGAGGACATACAGGTTATCCGGGATCGATTGAAGATCGCCCAGGATCGGCAGAAAAGTTACGTGGACGTGAGGAGAAAGAGTTTAGAGTTCGAGGTTGGTGATTGGGTCTTCCTGAAACTATCTCCGTGGAGGGGAGTTGTGCGTTTCGGGAAGCGTGGCAAGCTTTGACCACGGTATATTGGTCCATATGAGATTACGGAGAGGGTTGGAGCTGTTGCTTACAGACTTGAGTTGCCAGCTGAGATGGCTCGTGTTCATGATGTCTTCCATGTTTCAATGTTGCGGAAGTACATCTCAGATCCTTCACATGTGTTAGCCCCACAGCAGTTGCCGATCAGAGAGGATTTATCGTACGTAGAGGAGCCAGTGCAAATTCTCGATCGTCGTGAGCAGGAGTTGAGGCACCGTGTGATCCCGCTAGTGAAGGTCTTGTGGCAGAACCACTCAGTTGAGGAGGCCACCTGGGAGACTGAGCAGCGTATGCGAGAACAGTATCATCATCTGTTCACTTGACAGGTACGTAAATTTCGAGGTCGAAATTTCTTTAAGGGGGGTAGATTTGTGACGACCCGAACCAGAATCAGTAGAATATTCGGCACGATTCACGAGATTATGCTTAGTCGCAGTTTTACGATAAATATGTAGTTTGTCGACTCTATTCGCTACTATGTTTTCCGCCGAGAACTTGAGTTGAGTGTTTTCACGGAAGTTGTAGAGTACGTGATTTCGAGCTCGTGGGTGGTTCCGGAAGATTTTTCCGATAACCGAGGAATATAATACGATTATTTGAAGTTTCACTTTTCGACGAGTTTATCCGATTGTTTCGAGCTTATCCGAATTATTTCGAATATTCATTTCGGACCGTCGATTGACCCGAGGCGCGAGTATAAATATCGGGAATAGTCGTAAAATCGTCGAAAATCACTATTTGGCGTTGACCAGCGTTGACTTTCCAAAAATAGCAAGTTTGACCGTTGACCCGAGGGGAAAACTTTCCCGTTTCGGCTTCGTCGTCTGACGACTGTTTTCCGGCCACCTCAGGCCTTGAGGAAGGTATGGTTAGCTTCCCCTTTCGATTCTGAGTCGATTGATGTTTGAGTTTGAGGGAATTGTTAAGGTTTTGTGGTGACCCGAATCGGGTCGGTTTGAGTTTGGTCGCCGGTATTGGTTTGCCGTTTTCCGGCGAGATTTTGTGGTGGTGGTTAGGGGGGTTAGACTCCCCTTGCCCTGGTAAGTCTCCCCATATGCTTAGTCTGGGTGGAGGATGAGTTTTTGGTGAAGTCCGATTAGGTCACCGGAATCTGGGATCGCCGATCTGTTTCGAGTTAATTGACTGGGTTATGGTTGGATTTGGCTTGAGTTGTAGTTGTGAAAATGATTCGGCTTGAGGAAAACTAGAGTTCTGGAGCTTCCTCGCCGGAGGAAGTCACGGTTGACGGCGCGCCGCCGGCGGCGGCGACGGTCAACGGTGGTGCTCCGGCGAGGAGTTGACTTTTTGGATTTCGACGTTTTTAATGTCGTTTTTCTCGTAATAGCGCTCTGATTATCGTCCAGAGGTTTTCGGATTGATTTGGGTAGTCGATTTTCAGTCGAGGGTTTCGAGTAGAGATTTCGGGAATTCCGTTAATCATTTTGTGCTGCATTGTATATTTCCGGGAACGATTGGTTTCCGTGGTTCAGTACAGAGTTGTGGACTATGATTTTGATCAGTTATGTTTTGTGAATATTCAGGAGATCGAGATCGAGATTTGGATCGTGATCGTGCTTCAGGCGAGGGATCTTCCGCCGGACCACGAGATTAGTGCTAGTGCGTGTTTTGCTCACCTGTGAGTGGACAATTTCTTTTCACGGATTGTTTGCGAGTCTTTATATACGTTTTATGAACTTGAGCATGCGTATGAGATTTCGGATTACATGAGCATGTGTTCTATGATTATACATATACGGATATGCGTTTACGAGTATATATACACTTATATGTTGTTTCATGCATTTGCATCGAACTGTTTATGATTTGATTTTCACAGAGTACAATTTCAGTTGCGTTGTTGTATCGATACACTGCATCCCGGCTGATCCCCGAGGATGTTTACCGGCTGGAATCACGTGTGGGCTAGGGACCCCGTGGTTATGAATCACGTGTGGGCTAGGCACCCCGTGGTTCTGACTGTACTACCTCAGCTAGGATCACGTGTGGGTTAGGGACCCCACGGTTCTGACTGTGAGATTTTTACTTGCATGCTCAGTACGCTGGAGGAGTATGATTTTACCTCGTGTACTTTGTTATTTTTATTTACTTGGACTCGCATATGTTATTTTAAACATATATATCAACTGGTGAAAGACATTTATTTTCGTCCACTCACTCTAACAGTTTTCATGTTTTTTTCCTGGGCTTTTCGATTTTCGTGCCTAGTTGCAATTCAAGTTTGGTGTTTCACGTCGCGGTTGGAGGCTAGTGATCTGAGTTACCTGTGTTTTCCAGTAGGTTCTTGTTTCACCTACTGATGTGTATATTGTATATATTGACACTAGAGGTCGCTCTGATACATTCTGATACGTGTTTATACGGATTTTCATGGATATACTATATATAGTACAGTATGTTTATTGTTTATTGTTTATAATATGATGTTGAGAAATCCGGATGGGATTGGTGCCCACGGTTTGACTTTTGTGGCATAGGACGAAGTGTTATTTTCAGGGTGCAGGTTTATGCAATTCCACGTTAGTAACGAAACTCTGCCGAAATTTTGAAAAAATTTTGTTGGTTCGTATTTTCAGAAGGGGTTCGATTCCGATTTAGGTAACTGAATCGGGGTTGGGTCCTTTCAAATAGTTTTTAGATTTTCTATTTTAAAACTAGAGAATGGAGGAGAACTTGAGAGAAGAGAATGAACTTTTGATTATGTGAATCTACAGAAAATCACTCATATTTATAAAAGTGATTATGCCTTTTCACCATAAAGATTGTATCTTCTGGTTATTTTCAAATAGACATACATCTTCATTAAGAGTTGCATCTATTTGGATTATTTTCAATGGATATGTCTCTTCACAAGAATTGCATTCATTGATTTTCTATTGAATATATTCGTTAATTTATAACAGACAAATTTTTTGCTCTCTTTATTTTATATTGTTGAAAATTATAACAGTAAATCACTCGGTTCTTTTGAAGGATAACCGATGGATTTGAAAGCTAGTAGAATGAGAACCAGATGCGATTAAAAGATTCAAACTCAGTTTCCAGAACCAGAACAATAAATATTCTACTCCATCTGATTGCTCAAATCTACAGACTGGAGTGAAAAATAAGGGTGCTAAAATCAAAATACACCACATGAATGATGCTGAAACTTAACAATAGGAAAAAGAAACCTTCTTCTGCAATTTTATTCTTCAGCAGCACTGGCAACACTCAGATCAACAGTCAAGTCAAGAGCCTGAAACATGAGGCAGTCATAGTAAAATAAGTTTACTAGTGGTGATGGTGTAAGAACTTTCATGTGTGCAACAAGCGTAAACTTGAACCTTTATACTACTCATTTCGGTCAGAAGTAACAGCTAGAAGAATCTAGCATTCATGAAAAATAAGTTGGTTCACTAGAAAACTTACCTTTCCAGTTATCTTGCTATACATGGAAATCACATCTGCTACAGTAGTCTCAAAGTGTGTTGTCGCGTCATAACTCTGCAAAGTATTCAAAATTTTAAGAAATCAACAAAGACTTGTGATTTTCGATCAAATGAAACACAAATTAGAAAGCTACATATGAATACAGCCAACAAGTCAACAATCAGTTAGAGTCTGTCACTCCGCAACTGAATAGACGGGAAATTTACCAGAGTAACAGTTAAACACTACAAATATTCATACTTGAAATCTCTAGAAAATTTCAAGTTGGGTTCATAAATTTTCTAATAGGGATTGCCAATTCCATACCCTGATAACATGTATGGCAATAGTATCACATAAATTGTAACTTTAATCTGCTCTTATATTGAGCACTAAGTGGTGTTGTGGTTGTGTAAACATTGAAGTATAAATCCCAAGCAGCTCATCATCAAAGTGCAATTGTAAGATTATCATGCTTTCTTACCGCAGATATGAAACAGTGGTCAACATCGGCTTGATTTGTAGGTTCGTATCTATCGTAAGTGTCAAAAAAGATCTCATCTACAGGTCCCAGAAGATCCGTGCCAGGCTTCAACTCCTCCTGAGGGTTATCAGTCTCTGCTTCTGTTAACACAAAAGCAATGTATTTCCCTTTGGGAGCTACATTATGAGAATAGGAGCAGCAGAAGAGGTACCTGTTACAGAAGCATACTCATTTTTTTTAAGGGAATACGTTAGAGTTTCATTCATAGGAAAGTTTAAGTACAGAAATCCAAGGGAACACCATGGATATAATCCAGTAAGCACCCTTCCCAAATAAAAGAGAGATGTGACACTAAGGTAAAACGAGCTAACCGATGCGCTGCATCATTAGCTTCCCGGAAGACATGTACGATCTTCACTAGAGGGATCTGTTGGAGGAGGGACTTAATGTCTTCCGAGTCATCTTCTTCCTCAGCTTCAATGGCTCAGACCAGCCCTAAACTATCTACTTCCAATTCAAGACGTTGATAGCCCTTTAACACTGCATGTTGGCAAGCCATTCGAGCCGCTACAGGTTCCACCAAAGCAGGAGAGGTACCCGACTCCAAATATCTCTCCAGACCAACCGTAACCTCTCCATCGTGTTGATGAAAGAGGCATGCCGACGCACCTTGGCTTGTATTCCAATCAAAAGCTCCATCGTAGTTGATTTTAAGCCATCCTATATCTGGTCGCTTCCAGACTTGCTGGCTCCTTTTTTGTTTCTGTATCTTCACAGGGTGAGCTTGTTGCTAACACAAGTAGGCCGAGAGTGCTAGGAAACTAACCCATGAAGCTGGCAAATATTCATCGTTCCATCTCCTCCTATTACGCTCCTTCCAGATCGACCAAACCACAAAGATCAAAATAGCACACCGTAGACTTTAAAGTTGCCAAACAATCTGTCCACCTAACCCTCGCATTACCTGTTTCCATGTTAACCAATTTCGCAGTTACCAAAGGTATTGAGGTTAATACCTCCTGAACATATGAGCAGTCCCTAGTGACATGCTCGATTGTCTCCATCTCTCCTCCTCTACACAGAGAGCATTCAATAGGGACATCAATCCTCTTAGTTGTGAGAGAAGAAGCCGTAGGTAGTATATTGTTACATACCTTCCAGATATGAATCTTCACTTTCTGTTGTAGAGGTAAGTTCCATAATTTCCTCCCAATCATAACAAGCCCTTGAGAACTGCTTGGAGGCTCCACATGATGTAACATGACTCTCGCGCCGCAAGCTTGTAAGCACTAGAAACTGTAAATTTGCCCGACGGGGTAAAGAACCACACCATTCTATCTGTACCTCGACGACAGCTTAGTGGCAGCCTAAGAATCAGATCCTGCTCCTCTTCACAGAAGCAATGTTCGACTAACTCCTTATTCCACACACCTGTAACAGTAGTAAACTCGGCCACTGTAGTAATCCCTGTCACGCTAGGAGACCTCACCACGAAGCCATTAGCCCTAGGAAGCCATGGGTCGGACCAAACATTGACATCCTCCCCCGATCCAATCCTCTACATCATCCCTTTCTTTGCTAAAGAAAGGGCCTCAAAAATACCCCACCAACACTGTGAGGGAGAGGTCGATAACGATGCATCCCACATGTTGCCACTCTCATAGTACTTAGCTCTGTATATTCGTGCAACGAGAGAAGACGGATTTTTCAACGCCCTCCATCCTTGTTTCGTTAGTAGAGCCAAGTTGTGAGCATATAAATGTTTAAACCTCATCCCTCCTTCCTCCTTCGACAAGCAAAGTTTCTTCCAAGACAACCAATGTATTTTCTTCTTTTCTGGTGTTGATCCCCACCAAAATCTCGCACATAATGATGAAGAACTCACAAAACTCTTTTGGAAGGAGAAAACAACTCATTGTTTAAGCCAGAATAGGTTGAGCTACAACACGGATTAGAAGCTCCTTACCTGCCAAGCTTAATAGTTTTCTTTGCCATCCTTCCAGTTTTTTTTGAAGTCTCTCTTTGATATAGGCAAAAGTTGTTGTCCTCTTTCTCCATATGTAAGTAGGTAGCCCCAAGTATTTCTCATGTTTGTCAACTATATTAACTCCCAACACTTCATCTAACTCCACCTTTAAAGACTCGGGCTATACTGCTTTTTCCATAATTGATCTTTTGCCGAGATGCTATCTCATAATCCGATAGAGCATTTTGAATACTCCCACATTCCTCTCTTGATGCATTGCCAAACAACATACTATCGTTAGCAAATAATAGGCGATGAATAATAGGAGCATTCTCACAAACCTGAATACCTTGCAAGAGTCCTGACTGTGCCCGATTTTCCAAAATGGTTGTGAAGGTTTCGGTAGGAATAGAAAGGGAGAGAGTGGATCAGCTTGACGAATCCCTCTTTGTAGGAGCCATGTAGCCTTTAGTTTTTTCATTTAGCAAAAAAGAATAATGCACTGTAATAATACATTGCATCACCATTTTGATCCAGGCCTTAGCAAACCCTAACCTGTGTAGCACTGCCTCCAAAAAAATCTATTCTAGATGATCATATGCTTTACACATATCAAGTTTAAAGAGAAAACTCCATTCGACTTTGAAACATTCGTATGTATAAAGTGTGACACCTCATTTGCCACAAGAGTGTTGTCCGAAATGAAACGGCCTGGAACAAAGGCACTCTGGAAGGAAGATATTACCTAATCAAGAATCTTCTTCAGTCTGTTGGCAATCACTTTCGAGCAAATTTTGTAAATAACATTACAAAGCGCAATAGGTCTCATATCGGTCATCCATTGAGGTCTTGGAACCTTCGAGATCAAACAAATGTGGGTGTAATTTATTTCACCCAATAACCTACCCGAACTGAAGAAATCCTTCACTGCCTTCACCACATCCTCCTCTATAGTCTCCCAATATGTTTAAAAGAACAAATGAGACATTCCATTAGGACCAGGGCTCTTTGTAGGATACATTTGGAAGAGGGCTTGACGTACTTCCTCTGCCAATACCACCTCTAGTAGTTTATCGTTCATCTCCTGTGTCACCTTTGGTTGAATCAAATTCACCATATTTCTCATATGAACTTGATTGATCTCTCCTGCTGAGTACACCAAATTAAATTAACCAAGCATGATATGTTCCATCTCCTCTTCCTTCTCTTGTAAAATACTGGCCTCGTCGAACAAACCAGTAATCCAGTTTTTTGTTTTCCTATTTGAAGCTTTCCGATGAAAAAACTTTGTGTTTTGGTCCCCTTTAGTAAGCCACTATAGTTTAGCTCTCTGCTTCCAATACTCGTGTTCCCTAGCCAGGAGAGTATTCAGTCTTTGTCTAAGTGTGACGTTGATGCAGGAGACGGTTACAATACCTAATCTATTTCTAAGTGTTTTCCTTTTCTAGTTAGGATTCTATTTCTAGGAATATCCTATTTTATGCTTTAGGTTTTCTCTATATAAAGAACCTTAGGTGCTATGTTTTAGGGGACTTTTATCATCATTATTAATCAAAGTTTTCGAGTTTTCGAGCTTTATCTTTTTCTGGTGGATTCCAGAGTTCTTTTCTTCAAGTTTGACACCCGCGAACTTGAACCTTCAATTCTAAGACCAACGTTTGTTGTCTTAGTGCATCCGACTGCGTCAAGTGGTATCAGAGCAGGCAATCTCCTACTCTTTTCAAAGCTTGAACAGCTATGGGTGATCAACCAGTAACCAGGGCCGACATGGAGGGTTTCACAGCGAGTTTGAACGAATCAACCACGAACCTGGCAAATCTGGTGGCAGCGTTAACTAATCAGATTGCAGCATTAACCAATCAGATTGCTAACGCAGGACAAGGTGGAAACAACCGACCGCCTGTTAGAAACAATCAACAACAAGGCAGGCATAACCGTGTCGCTGTTGATGACTCTAGCTCGGAGGAGGAATTGGAAGAGGAAGAGGAAGAACAAGGAAATCAAAATAATCAGGATTACAGAGTGAAAGCTGATATTCCATTGTTCTATGGTACTATGGGTGTAGAGGACTTTCTCGATTGGCAAATTGATGTTGATCGGTTCTTTGATGTTATGGAAGTCCCGGAGAGTAAACAGGTTAAGATGGTGGCTATCCGGTTAAAGAAGACTGCTGCTGTTTGGTGGGATAAATTGGCTCTCCAAAGGCAAAGACAGAGGAAGGGTCCAGTTAGAACATGGCGCCGAATGAAGCAGCTAATGACTGAGCGGTTCTTACCGGAGGACTACGAGCAGATTCTTTACAAGATGTACATTGATTGTGTACAAGGAAGCAGGACCGTGACTGATTACACAGCAGAGTTCTTACGTTTCTCTGAACGTAGTGACTTAAACGAAACAGAGAATCAGAAGGTGGCTAGATACATCAGTGGTTTAAGGGGCTCTCTTCAAGGGAAAATAGGGTTACAGACTGTGTGGACAGTTCAAGAAGCATCCAGTCTAGCCTTGAAAGCGGAATTGATGGAGAAATCATCTCGGGGTTTCACAAATTTCAGGAGACCCTCGGTTCAGAACAACGTCGAACCAGCCGGAGAGAAGGACAAAGGCGTGGTTAACAGAGATTCCAACTCTAACAACAAAGGAGCAAGTAGTTCCATTAGTGGCATTCAGAAGGACAGAGCACCCACTCCGAAACAGAACACTCCTTATGCTAGGCCAACCCTCGACAAGTGTTTCCGTTGTCAAGGAACAGGTCACAAGTCGAATGTTTGTCCCAGTAGGAAGACGGTTGCATTGCTAGAAGAAGAGGAAGACGACTTTATGGAGAATGAGGAGTATGAGGGAGTTGAATTTGCGGAAGAGGAATCTGAGGACAGAATCAGCATTGTTTTACAGCGACTGTTGCTATCATCCAAAGAAGAGGGACAACGCAAGAATCTGTTTAGAACGCATTGTTCTATCCAGAACAAGGTGTGCAATGTGATTGTTGACAATGGGAGCTCCGAGAATTTAGTTTCTCAAAAGCTGGTGGAATATTTGAAACTACCAACGACTCGTCATGAGAAGCCGTATGGTCTCGGATGGGTGAAGAAAGGATCTAAAGTAGGGGTTAGTGAAAATTGCAAAATTCCTTTATCAATTGGTAAGCATTACAAAGAGGAGATAATCTGTGACGTTTTGGATATGGATGTTTGCCATATTCTCCTTGGGCGACCATGGCAGTACGATAACGACATTACGTACCGAGGACGAGACAATGTGATCATGTTTACATGGGGGAATCATAAGATTGCAATGGCTCCTGTCAAGGATTTTGGTAGCGTTGCAAAAGAGAAGAAGTCAAGCTTCCTAGTCATGTCGCATGATGATAAAGAACTTGACAAGGCTGTTAAGGAATCACAGTGTTTTTATCCGGTTGTGGTCAAGGGGTTGATGAGTGCCGTGACGGAAGAGACAACAACTCCACGTGAGGTGTTAGAAATTTTGGAAGATTACAAGGAGTTAGTTGCTGAGGAACTACCTGAAAACCTGCCTCCTATGCGTGATATACAGCATCACATTGACTTGATCCCAGGTTCTAGTCTACCTAATCTTCCCCACTATCGAATGA
Organism: Geum urbanum; assembly: GCA_946800695.1. Lineage (NCBI taxonomy): Eukaryota > Viridiplantae > Streptophyta > Magnoliopsida > Rosales > Rosaceae > Geum > Geum urbanum. The sequence goes on from OX327000.1 coordinate 26,019,297, forward strand.
GCCCTAAAGAGAATGAAATTGTAAGGGAACAGATTGAAGATTTGTTGAAGAAAGGGTTAATCCGCGAGAGCATGAGCCCTTGTGCTGTACCGGTTCTTCTCGTTCCAAAGAAAGGTAATCAGTGGCGAATGTGTGTTGATTCTAGGGCCATCAACAAGATCACAATCAAATACCGGTTTCCTATCCCTCGGTTGGAAGACATGCTTGATGAGTTGCATGGATCAAAGGTGTTTTCGAAAATAGATCTTCGAAGTGGGTACCATCAGATTCGAATCAGGCCTGGAGATGAATGGAAGACTGCTTTTAAGAGTAAAGACGGATTGTACGAGTGGTTAGTGATGCCTTTCGGCTTGTCAAACGCACCTAGCACTTTCATGAGATTGATGAATCAGGTTCTCCGTCCTTTCATTGGGTCCTTTGTGGTAGTTTACTTCGATGATATTTTGATCTATAGCAAAGCCAAGGACGACCATTTGGAGCATGTAAGGCAGGTGTTACAAGTCCTCCAAGAAAATCAGCTGTACGTGAATTTAAAGAAATGCACATTCTGCACAAGCAAGCTGCTGTTTTTGGGGTTTGTCGTTGGTGAGGATGGGATTCAAGTAGATGAAGCCAAAGTGCGTGCAATAAAAGACTGGCCCGTTCCCAAAACCGTAACTGAGGTACGCAGCTTTCATGGTTTGGCTACTTTCTACCGGAGATTTGTAAGAGACTTCAGTACTATTACTGCACCTATTACCGAATGCTTGAAGAAAGGGAAGTTTCACTGGGGACCAGAACAAGACAAGAGTTTTGCATTGATTAAGGAGAAGCTTTGTACTGCTCCTGTGTTAGCATTGCCGGATTTTGATAAGATATTTCAAGTGGAATGCGATGCTAGTGGTGTAGGAATTGGTGCTGTGTTATCTCAGGAAAAAAGACCAATAGCTTTCTTGAGTGAAAAGCTAAGCGAAGCACGACAGAAATGGAGTACTTATGATCAAGAGTTCTATGCGGTATTTCGAGCTCTGCGACAATGGGAGCATTATCTGATTCAGCGAGAGTTTATTCTGTTCACTGACCACCAAGCTCTGAAGTTTCTTCACAGCCAGAAAGTGATAAATAAGATGCATGCTCGTTGGGTAAGTTTTCTGCAAAAATTTCCTTTCATTATTCAGCATAAGTCCGGAGCTCTTAACAAGGTAGCTGATGCTTTGAGTAGAAGGGTTTCCTTGCTAACTACCTTAGCACATGAGATTGTGGGTTTCGAATTTTTGAAAGAGTTATATGAAAGTGATGCTGAATTCAAGGAATTATGGGACAAGTGCAACGGTAAGCATCCTTCTGCAGACTTCCATATTCGCGATGGTTATCTTTTTAAAGGAGACAGACTGTGCATTCCTTGCTCGTCGTTACGAGAGAAGTTGATCCGCGAATTGCACAGTGGTGGTCTTAGTGGTCATTTGGGACGGGATAAGACAATTGCAAGCTTGGAGGAAAGGTACTATTGGCCGCACCTTAGGAGAGACGCTGGAGCTATTGTTCGGAGGTGTTTTGTTTGTCAGGTCTCTAAGGGACAATCTCAGAACACAGGTCTTTACATGCCGTTATCTGTTCCTGAAGATATCTGGCAGGACCTATCTATGGATTTTGTGTTGGGGTTGCCAAGGACGCAACGAGGTGTGGATTCTGTGTTTGTTGTTGTCGACAGGTTTTCCAAAATGACACACTTCATTGCTTGCAGAAAGACCGCAGATGCAACCAACATAGCCAAATTGTTCTTTCGGGAAGTTGTGCGTCTCCATGGGGTTCCGAAGTCAATAGTTTCCGACAGGGATACTAAGTTTCTCAGTCACTTCTGGATTACATTATGGAGGATGTTTGGAACAAGTTTAAAACGAAGCTCTACAGCTCATCCCCAGAGTGATGGGCAAACCGAAGTAACAAACAGGACGCTGGGTAACATGATCAGAAGTGTTTGTGGGGATAAACCGAAGCAGTGGGATTTAGCTCTACCGCAGGTCGAGTTTGCTTACAATAGTGCCGTACATTCCGCAACAGGGAAATCACCATTTACGTTGGTATATACCTCTGTCCCGAAGCATGTGGTTGATTTAGTTCCACTACCGAAAACTCCTGGAGTTAGTGCGTCAGCTGAAGCTATGGCTAAAGACATTTTGGACACTAAAGAAGCAGTCCGAGCTAGATTGGAAGAAACTGGGCAAAAGAACAAAAGGGCAGCAGATAAAAAACGGAGGCTCAAGGTTTTCAAAGAAGGTGATGAAGTAATGGTGTTTCTCAAGAAAGAAAGGTTTCCAGTTGGTACTTATCGCAAGCTTCAGCCTCGCAAGTATGGTCCATTCAAGATTTTACGAAAGCTTAATGACAATGCTTATGTGGTAGACCTACCAGACGACATGAGCATCTCTCATACATTCAATGTAGCAGACATCTACGAGTATCATGCCGATGGTGTTCTTTATCCAGATAAGAACTCGGGGTCGAGTTCTTTGGAGGTGGAGGAGACTGATGCAGGAGACGGTTACAATACCTAATCTATTTCTAAGTGTTTTCCTTTTCTAGTTAGGATTCTATTTCTAGGAATATCCTATTTTATGCTTTAGGTTTTCTCTATATAAAGAACCTTAGGTGCTATGTTTTAGGGGACTTTTATCATCATTATTAATCAAAGTTTTCGAGTTTTCGAGCTTTATCTTTTTCTGGTGGATTCCAGAGTTCTTTTCTTCAAGTTTGACACCCGCGAACTTGAACCTTCAATTCTAAGACCAACGTTTGTTGTCTTAGTGCATCCGACTGCGTCAGACGTGCTCCTCCTTATTCACTTCATTTAGTGGCAAAGCCCTCATTGCCTCTAGTATGTTACGAATTCCATCTATTTCTCGGTTGCCAAAGGTTGATTTCTGCCATTTGTTCAATTCCATTTGCGTATTAGTAATACATTGCATTGTTTCATACATCGGAGAACCATTACGTGACTTCTTCCGACCCTTTTTTACCATCTCTGCACATTGAGTATGTGCCACCCATAAACGCCTCAAAACGGAACCGTTTGTGTTGTCTGGGAATCCTCTGCTCCTCCCCACTTCGAACTTCAATCAGTATTGCTACGTGATCGCCTTGTATTGGCTTCAAGTTCGTCACTCTCGTCGTAGGGAAAATATCCATCCATGACGTCGAGGCCACAACCCTATCCAATCTACAGCGCACACCACTGCCTTCCCAAGTATACTGGATCCCATACTAAGTCATAAACTTCACAGTATGTAAGAGCTGATCGGAATAACTGCATCTTCCCATCGCCACGCCAAGCACCTCCATCCTTTTCCCCGTTGTGGAAAATTTCATTGAAGTCGCCAGCAATCAACCATGGCAAAGTGTAGCGATCCGCCAAATTTTTTAAGGAGATCCCATATTCTATATCTCTCAACCATACAAGCATGTCCGTAGAAACCCGTAAACCTCCAACGTTCTGAGCCATCATTCAGAGTAACCAGGACATCAATATGATTGAGCAATTTGGTCAAAAATTCAACCTTAATCTCATCCCTCCAAAACAACGCCACTCCTCCTGATTGACCATCCCCACTGCCACCACTCGCTACGTTGTATACCATCTCACAATTCAGAAATCCCAGCTTGAGCTGCAAGGAATTCATATATATAGGGTTGGACACTTTCGTCTCCATCAAGAAAACTATTGCCGACTTATTTTCCCAAATCAAGGTTTTCAGGGCTTCCACGATTGGTGCTGAGCAAGCCCTAGGGCTAGAGGCGGCTCCTACCTTCTCTCTACAGAAGCATACTCATCGAGCATAACGAAAAAGATCTTAAATCGTACATTATACTTATGCTATAGTATTTTATATACAATAATACCTTTTCATAGGAAAAAGGAATATCATACCAAGAACCTTTTATGTGACATTTCCATAAGTTTGTGATTTTTGGGGACACCTTTTGAATCTTATCTCTCAACCTAAGATATATGACCACATGCAGCTAAACTACATGCACGGTACATGAGATCTCAATGACTTTGATCTTAATTGTCATTGATAAATAGGATCTCAAGGAAGATTTCCTTCCATAACTCATATGTACATTTGTAAAATTATGTTCTCGTGCAAGGAAGGCACTTACATATCTGATTTGCGTCCAAGCTGCTTCTGGGGCAGAATAACCTGCACTGAGTGTGAATCATTGGCGTTGGGGATGGGGTGGCTCATAATACATATAGCACGGGCAACTTTCCCGACCTTCTTCACCTGTTGCAACAAAAGATTGCAACTCAAATCCATTATGTTCAAATTACATGAGCCTAATGCGGTTGCTGATATGGGAAGGTATATTATATATTACCTTGTCAGGCAAGTAGGACGGATCACAGACAAGTTTTTTGCACTTTGCAGTTTCACCTTCTGAAGTCACACCAAACGCCTTTCCATTTTCATCAAACTCCACCTGCCATTTTGCAATGTATGATCAGAATTTGAGAAAGCCACCTCTCAATACAGCTCAAGAGAAAAATATTTTGGAATATATACTAGGAAGATGATTGTACATAGTAGCGTAATGTCTATACACCTCTCAATAGCACAAGCAGTTCTACCTCTGAGCCTATCTGAGTAAATCATAGTATATTTAGACAGACCGCACTCTCCTATCATCCCCAGATGCATAAATTTTGGGATTCAAAAGGTTTATAGATGATGATAGAGCATTCTGGCAATTCTGGTTCCGATAATCTGTCAAAAAAGTACCTTGCACTCTGGCTTGCAAAGCATGTAGGTACCACCATAAACAGCACTCAGCCTTGCAAATGCCTGCCAATTTTATATCACTAATTGTCAGAGGAACCAGTACGTCAAAGGTACAAATGAGACTAGAAATACTAGTTGATCAGATACCTGGGGCAACTCTCCTAGACCATATAAGGGGTAGATATAAGGAGATCCACCTTGAAACCGAGCTAAAGACTCTGCATATAACTTTTAAAAAGAAAATCGAGCACATAAAACACTGGAAAGGTCACCATCAAGTCCAGTTGAAAAGGAGCAATTCCATTACCTTCATCCTCTTCACAAAATCCATTGCAGGCTGTTCCAACCAAGTATCATCTCGGTGGAGTGCTAGTGCATGCCCAATGAAATCAACTGTGTTGTCATCCAAGCCGTATTTCCTATGTCAGAAGCAAATTTTTAATGAAGTCATACAATTTGTGTCTGAGTGAGACAAAGTGAAAGTCAAGAAAGAAAAAGATAAAGATTTGGGTAAGTACGAAATAAGATCTCTTGCTGTAGCTTTGTTGAGATCCATGCCTTCATGAGATTTTGGATCGCTCTCATCAAAGTCTTGTACATAAATAAAGAACTTGCGTGCACGACGCTTCTCAAATAATCCCATGAGTGGAGACTTCAGTGCTTCCACATCATTAGCTGGTACTTTGTGCACCTGCAACATAATGCTAAGGAGAAACTTAAGTATTACGTAGTCACATAAATGATAAATGAATGGGGGACTTCATGAAACTGATACTTATTAGGCATCACACCTTTCCTTTGTTATACACAAAACTACCATCTACAGCCTTGAAATTCAGATACTTTGTGACGTCGGTGTGAATGAGGACACGAACCAATCCACCATTCGCCATCATGAACTGTCAAAACATGCAAGGAGATTATCAATTATGTCTGCAGCACATGTGAACAAATACGTTCAAGTTGGATCACTAATCATCAATATTCACTCAATACTTCAAGTAGCTAGCTTCAGTTACTAAACACAGTCCATCCTAAATACGAAATCTTAACCAAATTTTGAACATAATAAATAAACCGAAATTCTGCAATAAAGCAGACAAGGTTATTGCCTAGGATATGTTTTCGTCACTATTTTTAATCATCAATCAAGAAAACCTATCAATCGATACTGATACTATATTATCCAACAAAAATTAATTTTAAAAATCGAATACCTTGGGGATCATATCAACATTGTAGTCTCTGCTGGCGCCCAAAGATTCCGGAGGCTTATCCTCGCCCCTGAATCTCTTCCAAAGCTGAAGCCCAAAAATTATTAGTAAACCGATAGCCAAATCAAACTAGCAATTAATTAATGCCAGATTTCTTTAGTAACGGAGAGCAATGCCAGATTTTCTTCTCTCTTTTTTACCTGGTTGAGATTAAGAGAGGTGGACTCTCCTCCATAGTAGTCATTTCTATCCATATGCAGTACCTAATGTAGGATCCATGTAGCCAAGTGATCGATAGATGGTAAAATAAAGAAATTGCAGTAAACTTGAGGATTTAACAGTGTGGCTTATATTGAACCATATCGATCAATGCATGTGTTTGGGGTCATTAGCTAGCTAGGTACCTTGAGACCGTCGACAGAGAGGAGGCCGCTGAGGATGCATTCCTTGAGGCCAGTTCCGAGCACTATGACGTCATATTCTTCATCCATTTTGGGATTCGGATCAGATCAAAGAAAGAAGAGGAGGAGGAGGAGGAGGAGGTTGATTCTGAAATGCGTGAGAAAGAAATGGGGATTGATCAATGCGAAGTAGAAAGTGATGAAAACTAAAGTGGAGGCTATAGTTAAGAAGGGAAAGGGTCAGCTTAGGTGTCGCTGGAATTTCGGTTAAAACCGTTATGACGTGCACGTTGGACTCCACGTGGAAGCTGGTTGATGTATATATTCTAATTATTTTGTTTTAATGTTTTCTTCTCCTTTTAGGAAATTTTCTTTGGACAAAATAATTCACAAATTCTGTCTCTTTTGAACTTGTTATACGTAGACACTTGATCACTATTCAGTTTGACATTGTTTTAAAAACTTGTTTTGGCCGGAATAGGTTTTCACGCAAGTTATTTCAAAAATATTTCGACTGGAATAGGAGTCAATTTGAAAATTTCTGAAATATTATTGTTGTTGGCGACATTTAATTTATGAAGTATTTGTCATATAGGGTCGTAAACACCACCAAAGACACTATGGTCCAGTTTGGTAGGCTTGTGCTGTGAAAATAATCAGTTATAACTTATCGCTTATAGAAGCTGCATATTACCAACTTCTGTAAGTTACTGTAGCTTATAGCTTTCATGTGTAATTTTTGAAATAAATTACAGCTGTTTTAGTTTGTCAAATACTTTAAGCAACTTAAAATTTAAGTTAAATTGCAAAACTGCTTCATAAACTGTACCAAACTAAACCTATGTGTTTAGTATAATTAAGCTTACAAGCATTTTCGTGACTTCATGTCAAAGGTTGCTCTGTAAAGCTGTCGACACTAACCAACTTTCAATCATATAAACATTGCCAAAGGTTAGGAGGCAGATGGCGGCAGTAAATGTACATAAGAGATGTGCTAGGGGGCTGACAAGAAAAAACGTCGGGTGCTTTCGAATTCCAATAAGAGAGGTTGGCCTGTCTTTATGGAATTTTATTCAATTTTGAGCTAGGTGGGAGCTGGGAAGTAATTCAAACTTTTAATCCCATTAGTAGTAGCTAGTTGATACACACACCTAGCTCGCTGAGTGGAGTTATGGTTGCAGAGTAGAATTTACCAACACCGAACCTATAGGTTAAAAGTGGCTTTGCACCGATTGAGATAAATTAGACTACACCAAATTAAAATGAAGATGAATATATAGATGATGCACATGGACGGGAAAAGGGTTTGATCACTTCGATGCTCACGTATACTGCTGCACGTCAGAAATGAAACTCTAACGGTGACTCCCAATACAATTACTAATACATCATATGCACCATTTCTCGTCTTCTTGACACAATATTAGGTTACAGTTCATCTCATTTTACCTAGTTAAATTTACCTAGAAAAAAATGGCCATCTGATGCAAACAAATTTGCCATGATCAATTTCCAATCAACCAGAGTATGGTAGCCTGCAAGAAAAGAAAGACGAGTAAAATTAAAGCTAAAGAAGGATGACAAACAAATCTGAGCAGTAGGCTGCATGTCCATATATAATTGAAGGACAAGTACATTGATTCAGGCAACTTAAAACATTAGTTTTCTTTGCAAAGCTTAATCCCTATCTGACCGTATATATACCTAGATTGATATCAATGATATGTATGCGTTGAGAAGATTTAGAGCTTTATTTAATCATAATCATCGGTTTGTGAGGACGTACTGAGGGGAATGATTGTTTAGCAACCTTAAACCCATAATGTTTGTTAGCACTAGACTTACTAGAGAGTATTGTTAAGGATTTAACTGCATCGTAACATCTATATATTTTACGTAATTTTAACTTACCCCAATTTGAGAGATGTATCTGAACTGTCATTGTCTTGAGGAGCGTTGTTAGAGTTGCAGAGGTTGGTTACGGACTCTGATGACTGGCCCTCCTCTGTAAATCTATTCTCTGAATCAGCATGAACATACCTCCACCCGCGACTACTCCCATTAGTTCTCTCCACCACCTTCAACACGCATATATACCAACAATCAGAAAATAAGGATTCTATGTGTGAGCACATATATAGAGAGATAGAAAGAAAGAGAAGCAAGAGCTTATACTTGTTGTTTTAGTCGTTCATTCTCTTCGATCAACTGAACAGCCTACACATTGTCATAGATTTTCATTTCAGGGAACCCATGAGAAGAAAAGACAAACACATTAGCCTAATTTCTATGAAATTTTGCATAATTATGAAAAAAAAATGCATTACATATTTGAATTACTCAGGATGACGGAATTTAAGTTTAGTTTGAAGCCTAAAAAATTTGAGTTCCATGACAAGTATCTTACATTTCTTTGAAGTTCAATGATCTCTTTCATAATCTTATCACCCTGAAAAAGGAATACAAAATGATCAGAAGATGTGTTAGTTGATATTATAGGTTTATACAAATAGTTTGTTTTGAAAATAATGAAATAACTACGCATCAACTGTTGGATTATGTGAGATCCAGCTACTTAATTATTTTGCCTAAATGTGTGATACCAGCTTAGGAATATATTTGTGACAATGAACAGACCTTTTTCTCAATCACGCGGCCCAATCCAGATTCAAGGGACTTCTCTAACTGTTGCAGATCTTCCAAATTTAATCTGTGAAGTTCTTCTCCCCTCATCTGCCTGTATCATTACAAATTCACAAATGAGAAATTTATATAATCAAGATATTTTTATAATTATTATCTAAAATCAGGACATGAAATATACCTGAGTTGATGGCTCATTGCTGCAATTTCCTTGCTCAATCTGGTGTAGTTGCTGTTCTCCACCAGCTACATCAAAACTCAAGATTCTTGTAAGCATACTATAAATACTAATGAGAAATAGGCAGAAGATCAGTTATATATATGAATCTAAGAATATTCGAGTGCTTGTTAATATGCATTCCGATTACTGTACGGATGACAGAAAACATATTTGACTATCACTAGACTGGAAAAAGAAAATTACAGCATAGGGGTATCCAAAAGCAACATTACCCCCGCATTTACAAACTATCACTACTTCACTATCAATCAAATATTTGTATTCTAAAAAAAATATCAAAATTTTGTAGCACGCTTATTCAGTTGTGTATCATATACCCCAGCGAACCGACTTGTTATGTTGACCTTTTCTATAAGTCAAAATAAGATGCCATCAAGTTCAAAGAGATTTTCTGCACGTCTCAAAACTAATAGCAGTAATATAAAATCCTCAAATTATTAAATCAACCAAGTTACCAAGATGCTTAGATGCAAATCTCAGCATACACTCACATGAACCATGTAAAACCTAGCCAAATGTACCACATTGATCAATAATGATCATGACACTTAAAAAAGGATATTAAATAGCATATAAATCTTTCTAAATCTTGAATAGAACATCTATGTTTGATAACTTGTCTACTTTTTGATACAGCAGCATGACATATATATCAATATATGTTTCTGTTTCTTATATGTTAACATACTATGGTGTAGAAGACCAACCTGAAGCTCAAGAGATGGTTGTTCTAGTTTGTCGAGATTCTTGGAGTGCAAGCGGTGCCTTTCTAGGATTTCCTTCATGCTTCAAGATAGAAAAGAAATGTGTCAGTGTGTCCCAAACAAAGTAGAAAGCTTCAACAAATGATATCAAATGAATAAAACGATGAAAGGAAGGAAGAAAGAAAAAACACAGTAGTATAAAAGGATATTTCATGTTGCGAGTACAAACTTTGGAATAGAAATTTTAAGAAATTTCCTAATTAGTGAAAGTGTTAAGCTGTTAAAACTTAACAGTAATTCATTTCTTTGGGATTTCCTTCTGTCAAATTTAGATTACATTGACAGCTATTGTGCTGGAACTTTATACTAACTTTTTTATTATATAAAATATATATGATCTTTTAATCCAGCATTTCTTAAACCACTAACAAACATCAAAATAAACTTTCAGTGTTTCTACTCTTTAGAGAATATTAATTGATTTAATTCAATTCAGAGCAGGCTTTTGATTGATTTAATTATGTGATTTGATAGGCATAACACTCAAAATAGAGAATCCAAAGCGTTAACAGTACAAGTAATCTCTTTAATATGTTATACTTGGCTATAAAATAATAAGGGAAAAATTTCCTCCTCTTGATGGAAGAAAATTAGCATAATAATTTATCTTCTACATGCCCATGGTTCATGAGCCTAGTGTTTCGTTCCCTCAATGCCATGGTCAGATAATTAAGTTTTAGCTGCCACATACAAAAATAAAATCAAAAGAAGAGCCACAAGACAAATAAACCAGGTATCAAAGAACCTAATTAACAATACACTGATTTGGTTCAAACTATATACATATATTCCCATCTGACTCTCAGTCAGATCGAGTAGTTTTGACCATCGTTTCAATATGGATGTGATCGTGTGACTAGCTCAGTGGCAAACAGAGAAGAAAGAGACTGAAGAAAGCAAAACCACAAGAGCAAGGGACAACTGAGAAGCCATGCAATCCAGTCAACAAAAACAAAACAAAACAAAGAAAAACAAAAAGACTAGCACTAGCTGCACTACTAGCTAGTTCATCCTATCAGAGAAAGCAGCAGTGATTAGACCGCCAGAGAAATTATCACCCACGGTACTTATATTCACGAGAAACCCATTTCCAGATTCAACAGTATACTCTCATACGTTTTTTTTTTTTAATTAATACTCCAGTTTTTCTGAACTGGGTCTTCTCTATTTGCAGTTTTGCACCGGGAGAGAGAGAAAGAGAGAAAGAGAGAAGGGAAGAGTGAGAAGGAAAGGTAGAGACTAGAGAGACCTTGAGCTAGCGTATTCGAAGAGCTTTCCAGTAGAAGAGAAGCTGATGAGAGCAACGTCAGCATCACAGAGAACTGAGAGCTCCTCAGCCTTCTTCAAAAGCCCTTTCCTCCTCTTCGAAAACGTCACCTGCCTCGCCGTAGCGTTGTCGATCTTCTTAATCTGAATCTTCTCCCGAGCCATCACTCACTCAGATTTCTTGATGGTGTTCCTCAATATTCTGAAAAAGAAAGAAGAGAAATGATGAAAAATTATGATCAAGATGTGTATTGTGAAGTATCTGCCTTATTTTGGAAATTTTGGGTATCACTGTCAAGGGAATAAACCAGCGTATAATCAACAAAACTTAACCAGAAAAGGCAAGGATGTTGTTGTCATGTGTGAGAAAAGCAGAAAATTAGGCTAATGAGAGAGGGACAGATCCAGTGGGGGGAGGGGTGGGGGCGCCATTTTTGCTAAATTTCGCCAAGAATCTTGGGCAAACCCTAGAAAATGAAAGCTGGGAGGTACTCTCAGAACCAAAGATGAGATAGAGAGAAAAAGAGACCCGTGTTTTAGATCCCCCACCCACCACTACTACTTAAGAACAATGAACTTGATGAGGAAACAAGGAAAAGAATTTCCAACCAATTGGAGCTCATGAAACATAAAGGAGATTAGATGAAGTGGAATACTTTTAGTTTTTTACTTACCGGTTACCAGTGTGGGTGGGAGCTTGTAGTGTTGGGCTTGGTGCGCTCTCTCTCTCTCTCTCTCTCTCTCTCTTTCTGCGTGTGTTGTGTTGTGGAAAACTCAATAAGCCACCAATGGAGTTTCGAGATGAGGAGCCAGAGGGAGAGGGAGAATGTTTTCGTGGAAGTTTGAAAAAGGAAATGATTCTTTCGGACATGAATATCTCTTTTATTAGGGTGAGATTCGAGCGGTTCAGTTCAATTTTTGACAAAAATTATGATCAAAATCAAAATTATTTTTCGGTTCGATTCGGTTTGATTTTTCAATTTTTGACAACAAATACTAAGCGATTCGATTCAGATTGGTTCAGTTGAAAATTTCAATTTTTTTTGGATTTTTTTCGTTTCTTTTTCAAATATATGCATAACACATATGGTCAAACTGGAGTTTATTTATGCAACAAAATGAGAAACTCATGCAGTAGTAGAACAATCAACTCATATGACATACATCAGACGCATCCAAACTAAAATCCAATTCTGTGTTCAAACTGTCTCACTTGAAAATGAAGAATCTGTGTATTATTCAACAATACAACCACCTCAATAAATAGCAAAACCTCATTGTTGACATTAACAATAGCATAGCAATTCTAATTCAATACCTTTCAAACCAAAATAGCACAGCAATCTAAACATCAAATTCAAATTTTCAAATTACAACATCAATTTTCATGTTTCTAACAGCAAAAAAAATATTCCACAAATAACATTTGTGGTTCAGTTTCAATAGTCCAAAAAATAAACAATCCAGAAATTTAGAAAATAGGAAAAGAAATGGAAAACTGATGCAAAAATCTCAGCAAAGTTCCAGAAGCAGTTCGTTTCAGTTTCCAACACCATTTGATGAAAATTCTAGCAGATTTCTAGCAGCAACGGGTCCAGATTTTCGAAGTTGGTTGACTTTGGGTGGAAGTTGTAGAAATTATCGATAGGAGTCCGTAGATGTGAAGAAAGCTGAAAGCAGATTTATGACAAAAAGTTATGATCAGCGGAAGTTTATCGAGAATGTAATAGTCGCAAACGGACAAGTATAATGGGACTTTCTATCTTGGAAAATTATCTTGTGGAAATTCATGGAATTTATCGTGATGAACTCCTGGCCACGTCAAGTGTTAAAATCGGAGTTACGATGAAGAAATTGTTGTCAACGAAAGTTCTTTTTAATTTTAGGGAATCGATTAGTCGCAACTCGCACATATATATAGGAATTTCCGAAATTGGAAAGTCAGACTTTCTATTTCGGATCATTGACCCGTTGACCTGCGTTGACCGACCTTCGGTGGCCAAAATCATTCGCGAAGGCGACGGTGGCGGCGCGACGGATTTCGGCCATCTCCGGCCATGAATTTGGTCGGGTTTGAAGCGTATCGTCATCCTCTATCACTTGGGGATTCTATTTTCGACAATTGACAGCAGTGGAGGGAGAATCAAAGCCGTGAAAACTATGTTTTTTTGTGAAATCGGTCTTCGTCGCCGACAACACTTCCAACTATGATTGAGGTATATTTCGAATCCTTGTAATGTGTGGAATGATATGGATTATTCAATTTGTCATTTGCAGGTGAAATTATAATTGAATCGACACGATTTCTATTCAAAAATCACAGCCGAATCGTCGCCATTGGGGGTGGCGGTTGACGACGTCGATTGGGGATGCAAGGTTAGGGGTTTTATAGCCCCTGTCCTAGTGAAGGCTTTATGACCGACCTCGAGCATCGATATGGCTCAACGGCGCCAGAATTAGAATTTGAAATTTTTCGGCGAGGTTGTTTTCGGGCCGATTTTGGACCGGTTGCCGACCGAATTGGCCGTAGGTATAGTTAGACAGTTTTTTGGGCTCATTGCGAGCTTTCGGTTGAACCTCGGGCCGCCAGGAAATTTGACTGGCATCGCCATGCCACCGTCTCTGGCGGTGGTTCACAGCGGCACTCCAGCGAAGTGTATTTCGAAGTAAATTTTATGTTGTTTTGCTCGTAATCACGTACCGATTGCATAGAAGAGGTTTTTAAATTAATTTGTACTTGATTAATTTAGATGTGGATTTAATCGGATATTAATTAATTAATTTTATGATAATATTAATGGATGATCCAACTATTGATTTAAATTCGAGTCGCTCGATATTTGAGATTTTTGTTGCGACTCTAAAATTGATTTACAGTGAAGGAATGCAAGGAATTGAATTCGAAATTTGATTAAGTTCGTATTTAATCAGAAAATACGTTATTCGAAAATGTGAGATTCTCGACATTATTGCTCGTCGGATTACGAGTTTAGCTATTCATTATGAATATCGACGAGTAGATATTAATTATAATCGTTGTTTCAGGATTACCAGTTAGCGGGCTATGTTGGATGATTATTGCGCCGATTAGCAGGTTACGACTTTATGAATATCCTGTCATAGTACGGTGAGTGAACGTTTATTTATTTTCACAGTTGTTTCAAGTTCATGTTTATGCAGATTTACAACTTCCTATATTTTATTACAGTTGAGTTTGGATGTATTTTTGTGATTGTTTTATTTTCTGCATCGATGCTTTGACTAGTCGGCTGGTCACTGACTAGTCAGGTCAGACCGGGTTAAGACAAACGCCCTGCCGACCCAGATTGTTTCGGGTTAGGACAAACCCCCTAGCGATCCCATCAATTTTTATTTACAGTCTTAGAGACACTTCGGGTTAGGACAAATACCCTAAGCACCCACCTCCATATTTAATTCAGTTTATTATTTTGAACTCGCATGATTTCACAGAAATTAGCGGAAAGGCACAGATGGAATACTTTACTATTTTACATTGATTGTGAGTTTTTGTCCACTCACGCTAATATTTTTATGTTTTTATCTACTTTTTCCTAGGCCTTTCGGTTTTCCGTGCCCAGGTTGGAATGCTTCTCCTGAGCTAGATTTTGATCCCTAGAGACTTTGAATCCACCAGATTATCATATCTTTCTGTAGGTTTCGGCCCACTAACAGTGTATTTTCATATATTTTATTCTACTCCTAGAAGTCGCTCTGAACACTAGTGTTGTAAATATTTTTCAGTGCTGGTTGTGAATTGTTAGTATTGCTGGATTATAAGTTTTCAGTTCTTGTATTATTATTCCAGCATTTTAATTAATTTACTTTCCACTTTATTGAGAAATTCGGTGGTCTACGATATTGTTTGTTGAAAATTCGAAGTATGATTTGCTTGCAGGTTTCTGGTAGTCCACTTCGTAAAATAAACTATGTCAAAAAATTTACAGAAATCCATAGTTTAAGTCTTGTCGTTAGGGCATGATCCTAGATTACTAGGTAATCCAGGGTTGAGTCCTTTCAATTCCTTTATCCTTCCCGAAGTCGAATTTAACGTTTTGAATATTTCTAAAAATAAATAGCAATCAAGTTAACAATGTTTCAAGTTTTAATTATATACATTCCAAGTGATTAAAAACAGAATATTAGAAGTATAAGAAAGGATATTTACCTTCCTCAACTGCTTCAGACTCTTCCATATCTTGAATGGTTGGCACATTATTTAATGCAACTTAAGTAGTAGTGAGCCAATTTTGTGAGTAGATTAGAGCCTCCACTGTTTTAGGACTCAATAAGTTACAAAATGGATTGATTACCCGACAACTTGTACTAAATGATGCTTCTGAAGCTATTGTCAGTACCAGAGTAGCAAGAACATCATTTGCGAATTTAGCTAGAATATGATACTTAGATGCCCAAAACACTTTCCACCATTGCAAAATGTCAACAAAAAAAATTATCCACTTTGGCCCTATCAGCTAGATATCTATCCACATCATTATCCACTGTTAGTGCTTCCTCCTATCTCTTTTTTATCTCATTTTCAGCCATCTTCCTCTCCAAATCAGTGAGATCACTAAGGTCTATACGCTCTAAGTGACCATTTTGAGAACTACTAGACACAATCTGTTGCATTTGAATGGCCAAATTTTATTTCTCATACACTTCATACATCTCACACAACAAAACATTCGCCACCTTATAATTTTTCTCAACCCTATCATCAAACTCACTATATAATGCCTCAAAGTAAAAACGAAGATTCCTAAGCTTAAGGCGAGAATCAAGAACAATAGAAAAATATATATATGGATCGACATCCTCAAATTTCTCCCAATACTTGTTATATTTATCTTGCATAGGTTCAGAGATAGTAGAGAGCAAAGCACCACAAGTTTCTTTCAATAAACCATATATCTTAATCAAATCACGAAATGTAGTATGGATTGTTGGTTTATTTGAGCAACAAACATTCAAAGTAATATCATAGAATGATTTCAAAAAAGCAGCAAACTCTTCAGCCAAAAACCAATCCTCTTCATAAGGTGCCCCTCTCTTATATTTTGACCCTAATCATTCTTAAAATTCCTAAGAAAATGACCATCATTTTCTACTATTCTATCAAAAGCTTTTTGGAACTTCAAAGTAGATTGTAACATTAAAAAAGTAGAGTTCCACCTAATAGCAACATCTATGATCACAAGTCCCTTACTCTCTACTTTCACATTGTCAACACATTTCTTAAATACATCTAGCCTTTGAGGAGAATATCTAACATATTTAATAGAGTTTTGAAAGGCTTGGATGCAAGTATTCATTACTGTCAACACATTACATACAATCAAATTTAGGATATGAGCAACACACCTCATATGCAAGTGCTCCCCATTATGCAAAAGAGCATTATGGACTATCCAATCACCTATTCTCTTCACTAAATCTCTTAAAGTAATATCATTTGAAGAAGCATTATAAATGGTGATTGTAAGCACCTTGTTAATTTTCCACTCAAGTAAGCATTCTTCTAACAACCTAGAAATTGAATCTTTTTTATGGTTTGAAATAACACTAAAATTCAGAATTTTTTTATGCAAATTCCAATTTTCATCCACAAGTGAGCAGGAAGAACTATATAGTTTATATTTTGAACTAAAGTCCAAGTATCAGTTGTTAAGCTAACTCTCTTCCCCTTTAAGGCATTCTTTAAGTGATTCTTTTCAGAAAGATAATGATTCCACACATACTTAACTATTGTCTTGCGACAAGGCCTAATCCAGAAAGGGTTTAATTTCAAAGTAAATTGTTTAAACTCTTCTCCCTCAACATGTCTAAAAGGCAACTCATCTATAACAATCATCTTAGCACATGCTACAGTAATCTCTCCCTGAGAATGCCCTACTGACTTCAACCCATCAGTTTTATACTCTAATGTCATTGCCCCCCCCCCCCCCCCCCCAGGTTTCTCTACATAGTTTTTGCATCTTTCAACATGAGTTGTTAGAGTTGAAGTTCCATTTTTAGATTCTGCAGACAAATTTTTTTGTCAATACTTGCATATAGCCTTTCGTATACAATTAGGTACGTTTAACACCCTCAAATACTTTAGTGTAATGAGCCCAGATTGCTGACCCTTCATTTTTTTCTCATCTTCTCCAAAAGCTCTTCCTCAGTAGGTTCAAGGGCTCCTTCAACCTCTTCATCATCACTATGAGCACCATGTTGACTCTCAGCAGTAAGGGGAGCAGCTGAAGTTCTTTCATATGGTAAGGAAGCACCATTTGCTGGTATTGATGATTCGCCAACATTATCAGGGATCTGTGATAACAAAAAATCAGAAATTATTAGTACAACTAAGCTAGTTTTGCTACAAATATGTAAAAAACACAAGACGTAATCTAAATTCAAACCTGAGAATGAGCTAAAGAAGTTGTTGTCATCTTTTGAACCTTATTTGAGGTTAAGGCTTTTGAATTGGATGCCATATTCGAGTTCCCTCCTCGACCTCTCTTCATCTACGCAGAAAGTAACAAAGTCTCAAATATTGAAAAACAATCACAGTCTAGAATAAACTCAATAACGTATAGGCATCTTCAACAATACATGGAACTAAATCAATTGAATCCAAACCTTGAGAACTTGAGCTTGCTGTCGATGAGAGGCTACCAAAATAAACTTTGACTAATCAACCAACTAAAATCACAAAAAAAAATTACCAAATCAATCACCAACCAAATACCAAATACCAAATCAATCAATTATCGAAAAGAGAGAGCACCAAAAAGAGGTCGCGCCGCTGCAAGATTGCTTCGATACTGGGTTGGTCTGCAAGAGAGGAGGCCGACGTTTGATAGGGTGAGGCGAGAGATCAAGATTTTGAGATACGCAACCGAGTTGCGCTGAGATTGAGACTTTGAGAGAGAGGCGACGCGAGGTCGCAAGCTGCGTGCCAAAATAGGAACCCTAATTTTTTTTCTGTCGCATACCATATAGTCTCTCCTAAACAAGTGAAACGACAGTGTTGTACCTGACTACCAAAACAACGTCATTTTGGATATGTTCCGGGTTTTTTTTTCGATTTTTTGGTTTTTCGGTTCAAATTTTTTCAACCACGGTTCCGGTTTGGCTCGATTTTTTTTTTCTTTGAATTTTCGGTTTGGAAGTCCCGGCCCAATTTTTATTGTGAATCAAAATACTTGGCCTTCCCAAAGTTTTTGCCTTTTATTAGTTAATTAATTACCGTGATAGGTTAACCGAAAATCTCAAATGTTTGCTTGCAAATTTGCAAACCAAGTAACTAAATTTACAAAGTAGGCGCCTACGTAGGTCATAGGTTTTATTATTTTTCTCTTAAAGACACACGTGTGCTAACTTTAACAGTCACTTATTTTTTCTTTATTGGTAAGAAGTCTTTGTTTCCTTTAGTACTATCAATTTAGTATTGTCGTTCAAGTTGTTCTTATCCTCTTGTATTATTTCTTTTTGGGTTGGTTTCTCTCTAATCCTTCTTTTAAGCACATACATGACTTGTACGTATTTTCAACTGTGATTACTGTGTACATCTATATGCAGGGGGCGAGAGGTGCAGTCATATCGGGCCTCTAATTGTTGGGAGCCTAAAAAAAAATTATATCAGAAAAATATGTAATAAAAAAAAAATCTATGTATGACTAACTGAGCACTTAGATCAGTTGGTGAAGCCTTCCTATTCCCTTGCTTTCCAACTAAGTTCAATATATCCTCAACTTCTTCGTTAATTTTTTTCTTTCTGTATTCCGTTTTAGGTCAGTTTTTTTGTTTGATTTTTTTCCTTTCTTTTATCTTTGTGCATTCCATTTTTCCTTAAGTTTTTCTTTTTGTGTGATTTTTTTTCCTTCTCATCTTTTATGCCTCAATATTATAATCTGTATTGATCTAAGCATTGGTGATTTTATTTAATACTTTCCAATATATTCAATTGTAATAGAATATCGAAGACATTAAAATAAATTTTGATACAAACATAACAATACGCAAAATAATAATAATAATAATAATAATAATAATACAAACATAACAATACGCAAAAAAAAATTAAAAAAATAAGGGCCACATTTTAGTTTTCGCACCAATTCTATATATATGTAGCACATAACAAAATTTACACAAGTTCATCCGAGTTACTAAGTGGAGGATTTTACTTTTTGTAAGGTTAGGAGATGATCCTAGATCTTAGGTTGTTTGCACCATTTCTTATCGAAGTTTTGTGTTCTATCGGTTCTCTTGATCGATCGATCACCCGTACTCCTCGATCAACTCAAGTCAAGTATGGATCATTTCCAATGGTGTCATCATTTCAGGCAGGGTCGAGCGAGCCTGCAAGCATATGAAGTCAAGGTTTATGGGAATTTTCTGATATATTGATCAATCCCAAATTGGGGTACATATACACAAGTACTTACATTCCAAGGAAACTAAATCAACTATTAAATCCTACTTAATTACAGAATATATATCTCCTAACTATACATGGAGTGAGGCACACTCCAACACTCCTCCTCAGGTTAGAGCGTACAAGTCTTGAATGCCCAACTTGTCAAGAGAATCATTGAACGTTTTACATGAAATTGCCTTAGTGAGAATATCAGCCAATTGTTCCTCCGATCGAACAAAAGAGAAAGAAATGATCCGAGTATCCAGCTTCTCTTTAATAAAATGTCTATCAATCTCCACATGCTTTGTTTGATCATGTTGAACATGATTATGTGCAATCTCAACTGCAGCAGTGTTGTCACAATAAAGAGGCGGAGAATGTTCCTGCTTAAAACCCAAATCTCCCAACAAGTACTTGATACATAATAACTCACAGACTCCTTGAGCCATTCCTCTGTATTCAGCTTCTGCACTAGATCTAGCCACAACATTCTGCTTCTTGCTCCTCCAAGTAACCAGATTCCCACCAACAAATGTGAAATAACCAGAAGTAGAATGTCTGTCAGTGATGTTACGTGCCTAATCAGCATCTGTGTAGCCACAGAGTCCCAAATCTCTATTCTTTCGAAACACAAGACTTTTACCAGGAGCAGATTTCAAGTACTTTAGGATTCTCACCACCACATTCATATGATCTTCACTAGGATTATGCATATACTGACTTACCACACTAACAACATAAGCAAGATCGGGCCTAGTATGGGACAAGTAAATTAGCTTTCTAACTAATCTCTGATACTTTGACTTGTCTGTGGGAACTTGATCCTAATATTTTGCAATCCGATGATTCTGCTCAATGGGTGTATCCACTGGTTTACAATCAAGCATACCAGTTTCAGCTAACAAATCTAAAACGTACTTTCTTTGGCTCAACATAATGCAGTCTCCGTTCCTAGCTACTTTAATACCTAGGAAGTACTTCAAATCTCCAAGGTCTTTCATTTCGAATTCAGATGACAGCTGAACTTTCAATCTCTTGATCTCGTCTAGATCGTCACCTGTTACCACCATGCCATCCACATAAATAATCAATGCTGTCAACTTGATCTGTTGGTGTTTGAAGAATAGGGTGTGATCTTTGCTTTGTCTATACCCAATTTTCTTCATGAAAGTTATGAATTTACTAAACCAGGCTCCTGGTGATTGTTTCAATCCATACAAGGACTTCTTTAACTTGCACACCATCTTTTCTCCTGTAGAAGTTCCATATCCTGGAGGAAAATCCATGTAAATTTCCTCATTCAAGTATCCATGGAGAAAAGTATTCTTCACATCAAACTATTGTAAGGGCCAGTCTAGATTAGATGCTAGGGTCATGAGAACTCAAATGGTATTCATCTTTGCTACTAATGCGAATGTCTCATCATAACCCACTCCATACTTCTGAGTGTATCCTTTTGCCACCAATCTTGCCTTATACTTGTCAACTGATCCATCTGCATTATGTTTCACAGCATAAACCCATCTGCACCCAACAATCTTCTTACCAGGTGGTAGTGGTACCACATTCCATGTATCATTCTTGTTGAGAGCATCCATCTCAACCTCCATTTCCTTAGCCCACTTCTCCTCCTTGATTGCATCCTGCACTTTACTAGGAAGAGATACAACATATAATTGATTCACAAAGGCTACATAAGGTTTGGATAGTCTATGGGTTGACACATAATTAGCCACAGGATACTTGGCTTTAGCTGATATAAGAGGTTCATATCTTTTGGAGGGTGGACCGCGAGTTGACCTAGCAGGTAATACTTTTTCAAGAATACTAGAACTAGGCAAAGGAATACAAACCTCAGGTGATGACAGGTCATGAGAGATCGTTGATGGAGAGGGAGAGACTGTGCTTGCATGTACCTTGTCTAGAACTGGCTGCGGATCACTGATTTCTTCTCCTCCTTTCCACGTGTCATCGGTGATACACGAAACACGTTCTGGCTGAAGATTTTCGACGGGTCGAAGGAGACCCTCGACCGGTCGACTCTGAGGATCTGCCTGATCCGGGTGGTCATTTTCGACCGGTCGAAAAATTTCCTCGACCGGTAGAATATCTTGTTCGGCTTGAGTACTTTCTTCTGAAATATCTTATTTTGGTGCCCCAAACTGATCTTCATAAAATCCATTTTTCTCCTCCTCAGGAGGAGTGGCTGACGGAGCGAAATAACACATGTCTTCACTAAAAGTGACATCCATGGTGATGTAGAATTTTTGAGACGGGTGGTGATAACACTTGTATCCTTTTTGGTGAGTACCATAGCCAACAAAGACACACTTAAGGGCACGAACCTCTAACTTGGTCCGCTGATTCTGATGAAGATGAACATATGCCACACAACCAAAGACTCGGGCAAGAAGCTTGTTCAGAGATGGAATGACAACTGTTTGAGACAACACCTCAAACAGGATCTGATTTTGCAGAGCAGAAGATGGTAGTCGGTTAATGAGGTGAGAGGCACATATTACAGTTTCGCCCCACAGATATTTAGGCATGTTAGCACTAAGTAAGAGAGCTCGGCCCATTTCCAATAGATGATGATTCTTTCGTTCAGATACTCCATTTTGTTCAGGTGTCTGAGGACAAGTAGTCTGATGGATTATTCCATATTGTCGAAAATAGTCTTGGAAAGAGTGGTTGACAAACTCTCCGCCATTATCAGATCGAAATATTTTCACACGAGCATCATACTGATTCCGGATAAGATTATGGAAAGCAGTGAAGGCAGGAAACACAGCATCCTTCGTCTTGAGTAACACAACCCATGTCAATCTTATAAAGTCGTCAATAAATAAAACAAAGTATCTCATGCCTGACAATGTTGTATTCTTGGAAGGTCTTCATACATTAGAGTGAATTAATTCAAATGGTGCTGAATTGGAAGAAGAACTAGGAGTGTAACTAGACTTGTGACTCTTGGCGAACACACAGGTTTCACAATAGAGACTAGATTCTTTTATTCCCATGAACAAGGATGGCATAGATTTCTTCATGACACCAAATGACGGATGACCAAACCGGTGATGCCATAACCAAATTTTCTTAACTCGATCAGAATTCAATGTCAAAGCAACAGGTCTGGATGGTTCTCGTGTCTCCCTGCTATACATGCAATCTAAGTGAAACAGTCTCTCCCTCCGATCTCCCTTGCCAATTATTGCCTGAGTACATAGATTCTGAAATACTACATACATAGGGTAAAAGGTAACAGAGCATTTATTTTGGCAATTCAACTCAGATACTGACAACAGATTATGAGATAAAGAGGGAACATAAAGCACGTTATGTAACACAAGAGATGGAGTAATTTGGATTGACCCAATACCTAAGACTGGAAAAGGCACACCATTTGCATTAGATACATCATGTATATGAGAATGTGACAAACTCAAAAACAAGGTCTTATCAAAGGTCATATGATCAGACGCACCAGAATCAATTATCCATGTATCACTACCGGTAAAGTCATAAACTTTCAAAGCAATACCAATTTTACCTTGATGTTTCTCAGTCACAAACTCAAAAACCTTGATGTTTCTCAAGTGGTCTTGACTCTTCATGTGGCAGAAGACAGGTTCTTCAAACAGTGAAATATCCATAGTCATGTTAAATTCTTCAGAAGTGAACAAGATCAGTTTTTCAAACATCAGATTCGGGTCAGGTCAAATAGCCAAGATCAAGTCAGGTTAGATCAGATCAGATTCAGGTCAGGTAGTGGAAATCATGTTAGGTCAGATTTTCAGGAGCGACTTAGGCTCTGATACCAAGTCAAGGTTTTTATGAGAATATTCTAATATATTGATTAATCCCAAATTTAGTTACATATACACAATTCTTAAAAGGAAACTAAATCAACTATTAAATTTTACTTAATTATAAAATATATATCATTCCAACATATTAACGAAACACTCCAAACTCGATCCATCGGTTGTTGGGTGGTCAATCGTTTTGTCGGATCCTTTGTCATCTTTTGATACGTCATGCCACTCGATCTTACGTACTGAATTTTTAGGCCTCTCGTACGTCGTGTGTGAGAAGCTTTGGTCCTGATTGTGGTACCGACTCTTCATGCATGTGTTCGTAAGGCTCACATATCTTTGTAGCTGTATTAATATTATTTTTACCTCTCCGTAGCTGTATCTTTGTAGCCTCACATATACGTACGCTATGATCGATAACTGCCCATACTGGTGTCATATATGACTTGACTGTAGCAATATACTTGATTAGGTTTAGAATTTTTCTTCCTCGATCTTGTCTTTTTTTTCCAAGTAATTCGTACGGGTTGCAGGCTTTTACGGAGTACTGGATCTCTGCGGTGATGGACGTCGATCGACTGGTCTTAGACCTATACCTGGCCAAGCATGTTCCTCCCCCTCGCTCAATCATGCACTAATTTCTCACTTGCTTTTATCATTATAATTCTTGAAATGACAAAGACAAAGACGGAGGGATATGGACCAGGGTGAGCCTGGCCCTCTCCTCAGTTTGTGTGAAAAAAAAAGAATATATTATTATTATATAATATAAATATTATAATTTATTTAAAATATATTTAAACTTTAAATACACGTATGAGTACATCACTAATTTAAATTTGACGACTTTGTAAGAATATTATTATATTTTATTTCAATAATGAAGTCCAAATATTAGGTCAATTAAGATTCAGTCTCTTACCAGGTTTAGAATTTTATGGTATTTTTTTCTTTATAAAAACTTTATCGTTACTGAGATTAAAATACAATCATTTTATTAAGTTTATTAGATATGGAGAGATACTCAAAAAAAAATCATCTTCTTTTACTCTAACATCAGATGAGCAACTACCTACGAAAATTCAAAAGAAAAATAGTAACAATATGAAAAAGTCTCGTGCTGGAGATATTACAGAAAAGTATCCATCGGATCTCGCTAAACGCCAGTCAATTTCAAGTTATCATTCTAACATTCAAGAAGAAGTTCGAAGATATTATCTACAACAAGACCCTTGTCGACCTAAAAATCATACTTTTCATTTCACGGAATTTGGGGGGAAAAAGAAGAAAATAAGGTTTATTCGTTATTGGTTTATTGAATTTACATATTGGTTAGAGTACAGTATTAAAGAGGATGCTGCATTTTGTTTATGTTGTTATCTTTTCAAACCAGCTATTGGAGAACAAGGCGGTGGTGAAACTTTTGTTGGTGCTGGTCATGGATTCAGTAATTGGAAAAAGAAGCAAACGCTAATATCACATTTTGGAGAATCAAATATTACTCATAATCAGGCTGCGAGTAATTGTGATGTTTTATCAAACCAAAAACAACACATTGAGATTGTTTTGTCAAAATATATAGATCAAGATCCAACTGACTACCCTAACTAAGACTATTTTTTAAGCTTTTTATTTAGGCCCCCCCTAACCGAAAATCTTGGCTCCGTCCCTGATGACAATGACAATTGTTCGAGCGCAAAATATCTCCTGCGGAGAGATCCTTCCGCGAAGCAGTCTCTTTTAATAGGTTTGGATAGCTTTAACCACAGGTATCGGTTTATCCTGTGTCGTGTGCTTCGTATGCTGGCGTGCCACCATTCTTTAACGGAATATGGACTGTTTACAGCCGCCTGACTTCTATATAAAGCGATTTAGACAGGGAGAGCACCAACCCTGTCCGAATAGGTCCTTCTTGCCAAGTAATCTAGGACTTTTGGATATGTGTCTCTAGCAGAGCCTTCGAAATCGATACCTCACACGCCCTTATCCGTGCAAAGCAGAGCAACTTCTCTGACGATGTGTTGAGAACACTTGCTTTCTTAGAGTATCCAAATTCTCAACCAACAGGTGACAAGCTCTTCAACTTTCCAGTAGCAAATTGCTTCCTTGGAGTCACAACACTCTCAGCCTACAGGTGACAAGCGCTTTGACCTTCTGGTTGCAAAGAAGATGAAATCTCGAAGACGAGATGTCTTTCTAGGTGTACTTGCGTATAACAAATGTTTTGTATTTGATCGGGGACCTCTTCCACAAAGCTCTTACTCTCCTTATATACTTGCATATCAGCAGTCATTCAATTCTATTAAAACTCCTCTGTTCTTGCTCTTAGAATCCCAATATAACTCCGATACCAGCACACGAGTTGTTAATCCTCAAAGATATTCAATACTATCACAACTTTTTTATCAAAGAAACCTATCTGAGATAAAACAGACATGATAGACAATCAAAGCCGCATGGAATCAGCTAACTAATGAAATACAGTTCTAACTGAACTCTACTTCCTGTACTCGGCTGCTCGCCAAGCTTCCTTATAACTCATGGGCCGCTCGCCAAGACTTTAGCCATTCAAGCCCAATATGAAATATTTATTTCAGGCCCAAACATTGCCCCTCAAGTCTTGAACTTGAATTACCTGAACAAGCGAAAAGACTTGAATATCACCCGACTGACGCGCTGTTAAACCAAACGGTAACATAACACTTAAGTGCCACGTTGCACGACTTCTTCGAAAAGTTACATCACTCGGCTGACATAATATAAAAGCAAAAGTCTCCATTAACAAAATCTCATTCCCCAACGAGACCTTTTCACTTGCCTTAATCCTGCACTCTCAACCTTTTCGATCAAAAGCTAAGACCTTTCAATCTCAACGCCGTCATTCCTCTTTTCCGATCTAGAAAAATTCCTCCCCGCAAAGACATCTTCATTCCCCATGAAACTCAAGACGTCAAGAAATTCTACAGACACCTCAAAGCCGTTGCCAGACGACATAACCCAGAGGCTGTCTACACCCTTTCTATAGACCCAAACGAAGGTACTGGCCTTCTTGGTCCTTTCCTGGATGTTCCAATAAATCCAGAGCTGTTCAATATCCTTCGCCATCCTATCTGTAACTCATCCCTGATAGTCCAAGAAAACCCCAGGGCAGACCCAAAGGAATGGACTAACAAAGACATATTTTGTCTTATTGGGAGATGGCCGCACCCAAGCGTAGAAGATCTTGCCTGGTACCGGCACCGTCGCGAACAAGATATCGGCCTGTGGGAAACAGTTGGAATCACTCAACTCATCGACCTTTGCTTCTCTCTCCCAACTTGTGGCAACAGAGCACCGTTCGCCATAGCCATATGCTTTTGGGATTGCACCACCAACTGTTTCCGTCTCCCCTGTGGTGATGTAAGTATAACAATGCTCGATTTATGCACCATCTTTGGAGTCCTTGTCGTTGCAGACTCCTGGTCGCTCAATCAACACCGTGGGACACTAGTCCAAGCCTCCCACAACCGTCCTTCTTCCTACTCTTCCTGGGTAAAGCACTTTGCACAAGAGGAAAAAGACACAATCCAAGGAGGAATAGCCTTTCTAGAGTACTGGCTATCGAAGTACATCTTCTGTCATTCTTCTGCAAATGTCAACAGATGTTGGACCAACCTCGTCGAACGCCTATTTGACGGTGAACAACTGGGCTTGGTTGAATCCGTTCTCGCCTACATCTACTATAGTTCGAGGCGAGTCGTATTTTCAAAGCTCGACCTTAATCAACCAGGGCCACTCTGGATGGTAGAGTTCTGGTTGCGGATGTACTTCCCTTTCTTCTGCCTAACAACACCTCCTGCCTTTGAAGATCAGAAGCTGCTAGGCCAAACGTTGGTTTTTGCACCAACCAGGACCAGACCGTGGTCCTATATCAACTGCTTCAACCATCTCTGTTTACATAAGGAATTTCCAACTGCAGCAGTTGACACCTTACTAAGTCGTCACCATCCTGGACTCCTTGCGAGTGGATTTATGCCTTCACCAGAGCAAGACGCTTTCGCGAGGGGTTTCTTTATTCAGTGCAACACTTGCAAGGACCTGCCAGTCCCAGACTTAGCGAGCCCCGGGTATGAACTGTATGCCCCAAATCACTTCTCCAGACAGTTCGGGCTCACACAGGATGCACCCATGCCCCTTGCCAATTCTGTGAACAGATATACTCTCTGGCGAGGAGCAAGTCATCCTCTTGCAGCAGAAGTGCAAGACGAACACTTTGGCTTTCCAACAGTAATGCTTCCTATTATATCAAAGCCACTAGTGATCTCTTATTCGGTCACCGAGTCGTACCAAGCATGGTACTCCCAGCTTTGGGCAGAGATACGACATAGAGGACCGCCTGCATGTTTTGCCACTATCTTCCATGATTTTGACAAAAGATTTTCAAATGAAGGGGACCTGGATGTCATCAACAAGACCTTCAAGAATGTAAACACATCACCCTGGCCATAGGTATACTCCTTCATCCAAAAATGCCACATGTATTAGCAATTTCTGATATTGTAACTGATCAATCTTTCCTACTTAAACACAGCACGCCCCTGAACCAGACGTGACTGTGGCCTTACAGTCTTTTAAGAAGAAAAGATCCCATCCCTCTGGGGACTCCGTAAGTATTTATATTCATTTACCCAGAAAAAAGTCTGATTTTGTCACTGAGTTGTAGCTAACCCAAATTCTTTAACAGTCTCAGGAACGCAAGAAGATCCACCTGAAGCCCAAAAAGTTTCAAAGTGGAGCCTGGCTAGCTACAAAACTCACAAGTAGGGATAAACAAGCAAAGCTTCAAGCTCAAGTCTTCTATGCTTCGTTTGACTAGAGGAGTGACAAAGCATGTTCAATACTGGTCTTTACCATTGCACATTGGTTATGTGCAAATCCCAACAGCCTGCCCCTGCTCTCCCAATTTGATGACCTCTTGATCCAAGGTTCCAGGGAGTGGCAAGAATTATGCAAGGACGAGGCCCTTGCAAGCGCTTTCCCAGATCAACATTTTGATCTGGATGTTATTTTGAAGGCCGGCATCAGACCACTAAAGTTTTCTTCTGATGACTCCTTCATTGGGTATTTTGACCCAGAAAGGTTTACAGCCCTGAGTGGTCTTCCATCTTTTGATGCAACATGGGAGCAAATCCAGAAGAGCCAGAAGCCTCAGGTATTTACAGTGAGTTGGACTGATCATTTCTTCGTCCTCAAAGCTGAAGGCGAAGTCTATTATATAGTGGACTCACTAGGAGAAAGGCTCTCTAAGGGATGCTGTAAAGCCTTCATCTTGAAGTTCGATGATTCCAGCATCATATACGGTAGTGAAGATCATGACACGGGTCATGAAGTCATCAACAACGGTAAAGAATGCTGTAAGGACTTCATAACCCAATTTCTAGCTGGAATCCATCGAGCAGAACTCGAGGAAGAAGAGAAGAACAAGCCTGTTGATAGCGTTATGTTATTCCGTCGCTTGCAGATCGATTTTCAATCTTGCTTCAGTCATTCCTCTTCTGGCGAGGGCACAAGTACTCAGTATGACCCAGTTATCACAGAGTTAGCAAAGCAAATCCCTTCCTCGCCAGAGCACTCAGTTGTTGAACCACTGCCATTGGTCGAGGTTAATTCAGAACGCGAGGACCCAACTCATTCCTCGCCAGTGCTTCAAATTCAAGCAACTGAGGACACACAGTTACTGTCTCCCATACAAGTAAGAACTTCTTAACTTACTTCATTCTGAATTAATAATCCTGATTGATCCTGATAACATGTATCTGTATTGTAGTCCAAAAGTGTTCCTGTGGACACCGAAGCACATGAGATAACTCCCACAAGTCCAAAGGAACACTCAATCCTATCAGGGCCAATGACTGAAACGGCCGCCATTAGTCAGCATGTTAGTTCTCCAGATGTAAATGGTGAAAAACTCAAGTCTTCAATCGAAGAAGTTACCGCACCAAATTCACCACAAGGAGCCTCCTCTCAGTTACCCAGACCACAAGGAGAAATAGTAGAACTGCAAGAAATTGCAGGCAAACTAGGTACACTGAGCTCTTCTTCTGACACTGATGTCATTATTCAGGACATCCTATCTGGGGAACTGGATTCTCCTCAAGGCATTCGAGCCGTCTGCATCCAAATTAAGAACATGAAGGCCAACGCCCCAGCAGACTCCATCCCCTGCTTGAACGAACTTGAGGAGGGCCTCTCTCAACTCTTGCGCCAAAGTGAAGCCTTCCAATGTCTAATACTCGAGGCCAAGCGTAAGAAAGAAGCAACAGAGACATTGGAACGACAAACTCAAGGAGAGAGAGAGAAAATTCAGGCGTTTCTAAAGGACACATCTGTTCGAGAAGAAGCCATAAAGATCAAAGAGGCTAGAAGAGAAATTCTCAAGGTAGAACTTGCTAGCCTTGACGCCGAAATAGATGTCTTGCGAGCAGATGTCCTTATACGCGACTTAGGCCAAATGGTGATGGAAGGTGAGAGCCAAGCTCAACTCATGCAAGAGGCACGAGAAGCAGCAAGAAATGCTCTCCAGACAATCCATCAAGCCCGGGTGGCCTTGGAATTTGCCAAGGCAACAGTGAGGAAACTTTCCTTCTCATTGTAAATTTAATGGGCCTCAAGATTTAAGCGCTATTTTATTTGATCCAAAATTCTTTATGTAGTTATTCATTCAATCCAAATTTTGGAGACAAAGTATAATTGGGACCAACAACGAAAATGGGCCTCTGATTTAGGCCTGGTCAGGACTTGTTCGAATGAAACTAGCCTCATTTACAACCTACAACCGTTCGTTTGATCTGATTGCTCAACATTAAATGGAATTCAATTCCATGCTTGGAATCCGTATCGCGTCAAACAATCAAATCCTTGAAATACGTTTTACCTGCCCCAAAAATTTTCATTTATCATGCTCTCTTCGTGGGTAGATAAACCGTATCGTGGTCCAATTCCAGCTAGACGCGTGTCCTCTATTTTCGGGTGTAATTACTCTCGCAAAGCCTTACCGCTGTGACTCCTTTTATAAAAGGTTTCCCTTTCCTTGTCTTGTGAACCAACTTCCTCGCAAGAATGAACTCCCCTCTTGTTCTTTTGCTCTGGTCTTCTTACCTAAAGAAACCTCCAGATAAAATCGTTCGTGTCATGTTCCTTAGATAGCAACAACCACGTCCAAACCTAGACTAGATAGCAACATCTACGTCCAGACGTTGCCTTGGCTATCCCAACTTGTGTCAGTAGAAGAAGGGAAAGCCACAATCCCGAGGTTGAAACATCCTCTTCCTCCTCCGGTGCACACGCTCAGTTTCTATATGCATGGAGGCTGTAGGACCCATGAATATGGCATGCAGAGATGAGGAAAGACAGGGGCCTTAGACCCGGGAAAAAAGGCAACAAATGCCAAGGCAAGTGTAAAGGGTCTTTTGATCTGATGCACCTTTTACCTTGGCGTTTCAGATCCTCCTCATCCCCTCGCCGAGGTCGATCTCTCTTTTTAACTTGGTGTATATTTAATACATCGACCCCAGGGGATGGCTATCAACTAAGAGGATTTGAAAAAACAAACTGTATTTTATCTTTCTGTTCTGTTGCTGATTTGTAGTTTGTTTCTTATGTGGTATCAGAGCTTGAGGCCGCAAAGCCTTTGTATTCTTCTATTTGATGAATGAAATATTTTATTTGAAGCAAAGAGTGTCTTATGTAAATTTATTTGTTAAACTCAGATGTAGTTTGTACATAACCTTGGCCACAGTAATTGGCTAACACGAACTCTTTACTTAGAAGAAATACAAAATTTTAAAATTTGGCCTCAAATATAGGCTCTAACTAAAGATTTAGCCTCCAGTATAATCTATTGTGATATACATAACCCCTATGCGTTGCCCCTGCAGTTTACTCATGCGAGTAGAATTTTAGCATGAATAAACTGGACTAAGTCATAGTTGGAGGATCATCATACTCCCAAATTGGTTGTATGAACTTCTTAAGGAAACGACCATTTATTGGATTAGCGTGTATTGTACCATCTTGATCTCGTAAACGAACTGCTCCTTTACCCAAAAGTCGATCAACGATGTATGGTTCTTCCCACTTTTCTGACCATTTTCCTCATCCTTCAGTCTTCTCGCCAACGGGCAAAATGACTCGCCAGACGAGTTCTCCTTCTGCAAAACTCATGCCCCTAGTACATCGGTCATAGGCACGAGCCACCTTTCGTTTTTCAGCACATAGACTATCATAAGCTTGTATTTGTTTCTCATCCAAGTCTTCATGCTCTTGCCACATCGTTTGTACATAATCTTCACCGATCAGGTTGTGTTGTTCCATCACCCACAAAGACTGAACGTTTATTTCCATAGGCAAGACAACATCATGGCCGAACATTAATGCATAAGGAGTTGTACCTGTGGGTGTTCTTTTACTTGTTCTGTAAGCCCACAGGGTGTTAAATAATTCTTCATGCCACAGTCTGGCATTGCTTGCAAGCATCCGTTTAAGAATATGGATAATGATCTTATTGCTTGCTTCGGCTTGACCATTGGATTGGGCATAGTATGGAGAAGGCTTGATTATAGGCTGTAATGGTATTCTGGGCATATGGTTGATTGGACCATGCTTCTGGCATTCTTCACAACCTTTAGCGAACGTGATGCAATCTCTGAGCATTCCTGGCCAATAAAAGCAATGTCGTCTAAGTAACCATCTCATCTTGGGACCGGTCTGATGTGCCCCTGCTATCCCAAGATGGACCTCCCTCATTAATCGCTTAGCTTCACGTCCAAAGACACACTGTAATAGTATGCCTTCCTCTCCTCTTCTATATAACTCATTGTCTTTGAGGACATAATTAGGAGCTAAGAAACGAATCCACTTTGCTACCGGATTATTAGGATTCTGGACGTAAGAAATAATCTCTTGTCTCCAATCCACATCAATGTGATCAAGTGTAGCAACGTACCATTCATTTTTTTCTTCTTGGCGAGCAACGAAAGATGGGAGGGTTCTTCATTCAACCTTTAATATCCGCTCGCGTACTCCATCATGCAGGCTCACCCCTGTTGCTAGTTGAGCCAACTCGTTTGCTGCATAATCCCTCTCGCGAGGAACTTGACTCAACTCCACTTCTATAAACAATTTGAGCAAATCACATGCTCGTTTAGCATATGGTTCTAGGACTGGTCCAGCCTTATACTTGGTTTCAAGTTGTCTGATCACTAGTTGGGAATCTCCGAAGACGTGCACATCATTGATCTCCATATCTAGTAGAAGTTCTAACCCAATGATTAAAGCTTCATATTCTGCTTGATTGTTTGTGCATCTGAAGTCCAACCTGAAAGAATAAGAAAAAGTTTGGCCGCGTGGAGAGACTAATGCAACTCCTGCCCCAGCCATTGTACTTGTACTTGACCCATCAAAGTATAAACACCAAGGGGCCAAATCAATACGAGCAAGGTCCAGTTCTGGCCCCTCACTAACATCCTCTATTGGATGATGAGCCAGAAAGTCAGCCACTGCTTGGCCTTTAACTGCCTTCTGGGGAACATACTGCAAAGAAAACTCTGACAAAACCAGAATCCACTTCCCAATGCGTCCCCGGAGAATGGGTCTGGACAACATATTCTTCACCAAATCAGTTTGAGCTATGACACATGTGGTGAAAGAAACCATGTAATGCCTCAATTTGCACCCTGAAAAATACAAGGTGATCTATGCATTTTATGCTTGATTCTTAATGTCTTTCTCTCTACATTTAACTTTTGTTTATACTTAGTAGATATGTTTCTAACTTACTTTATGTTTGTAGGTAGAAATAAAGGAGGAATCCGTAAAGGAGGCAGAAATGAGCTCAAAACCTACTAAGGAGGAAGTTCCTAAAATGAGGAGGAAAGATGAAGAAGAATGAGCCACGATTTATAAAGAATGGATCAAAGATCACTAAGATGGGTCAAGACCATGTTCATATGTCCAAGAAGGTCCAAGATCATGTCAAGAGTCGCCCACAAAGAAGCCCAAAAAAAGAAAATGGATCAAAAGCTAGAAATCAGGAAATCTGCCTGTGCAGATCAGCCCACTTCAACAGGCCACCAAAATCAATTGAAAACGAATTTGGATACATATGTGGCATGCTTAGAAATATATGGAAGTCTAGTTTCCAACCCCACTGGAATCATGCCGTTACAATGTGTAAATATTCAGCAATCCCGGATTTAGTAGGTACAGGTCATTCTGCGTAACAGCCAACTTTAAATGGGCAGTGAAGGCGCGTTAGGAGGAATTATGGCACAATTAATACATAGCTGGAAAGCCCTGGAAGTCTATTTTCTAGTGCCGAAAGAATCACGCCGTTTAAAGTTGTAAAACGTCCGAAACGTAGCTTTTAATACAGAAGGGTCAGATTTGACAGCTTTCAGAAGGTGGGAAGTTTCCTAATCTTCTTCTATATAAAGGGAAGCTCGACTCTTTCAAGGTGGATCACACATTTAGAGAGCCGAACCCCTGTCTCTACATCACCTCCTCTCACACTTAGCCAAGAGAATTCTCAAGAAACCGAAACACCATCTCCACCACCTTCCAAATAAACCTACCTTCACCCGCGGCCTCTCTTGCTCGATTTGGCTTTGAGTTCGTGCGACTTCATCAACCATCAAGGAGCTGCTACACTTGGAGATTGCGGAGCGAATATCCCTCGGATCAAAAAGTGTAACAATGTCTTGTAATTTGTTTCGGTTTTGTAAGGAATTTTCCAAACTTTGTGTAGTGAGATTATGTTTTGTTGTAAGATGTTTATTTTCATATTTGTTTGAAACCTTCCATGTGTTCATAGCCTTAGGTTCGAATATGCATGCTAGTATACCAACACTTAATGCGTTAGAGCTTGTTAGGATGATACTCGAATATCCAGTTCACCCTCGCATGTTTTAATGAACTAATCAAAGATAAAATTGGATTTAGGTGGTTAACTCGATTTGGTTGCTCCCTACTTTCGATGTATACATGTGCGTATGTTTTAACTTGAGCTATGAATTTCGTTGGGATCAAATAAGGATGAGGTAAACGGCTAGGTTGAATAAATGTGATGATCACTTGTAAATAATAGAATTAGGGTTTTTCGGTGTAGAAACATGTTTAGGGTTATGTGTTCTTGATTGTTTGCTTGTCTATGAGTTTAAACATGTTAGAACTTGTGATTTCTCGATGTGTTTCTAACCATTTTTCTTGTTTAATTTCGTAGATTATAGAAAACAAACCAACTTTGCACCCCCCTATATAACCTAGCATAGTTATGCATGCACCCTCAATCCCCGGTTAAGAACGATCCCTACTTATCAATGCTACATCAACAAAGAAGGGTTTTAATTGTATTCGTGTTTGATTAAGTGTTTAATTAAATGCTTGAAAAGATGTGAATCAATTTTGGCGCCGTTGCCGGGGATTGAAAAGAATTGTATGATTATGCTTGTACAATATGTTTATATTTTTTTTCGTTTTCGGAACTGTGCACTGCCCTGTTTTGTGTAAATTATTTGACATAGCTACAGGTCTCATAAAACTCTGAAAATTTGTAGGATTGTTTGGTTACGTGTCTAGTTTGTGTCTGTAAATTTTCATTACATTTGGCCGAGCCAATAATTCTGGAAAAAATCGACAAGCAGATGTGTTCAAGTTTGCACGAATCTGGAATTGCATGTGTCCTTTGTGAAGATGTGAAATTTTGTGCATATATACTTGTAAATTTTCGAGATTTATACTAACACTTGTTCATAATGTTGTTTTTGCAGCCATTTAAACGTTAAAGGTAGTCTTTGATTTAAATTTAGTACATAAGTTTGGTTGACTAAGTCGCACTCTTTGGAATAGATGACGCCTCTTTTTCTTGTTTATCTCCTTAACCCCTCATGATGTGTGGATTTCATCACCGCACACCATAACCTAAGTGAAGTTATGGGCATGAGGTTGAGGGTGGAGTCTACAAAGGACTTGAGGGAGTGTAAATTTTCGAAAGATTGGCTGAATGTCGGACATGGTGTCTAGAATGGGTTATGACTGGTGACAGGTTCTGGATCTAAGAAAGACTTACACCAATAGAGTATATACCATTGGCCCGGTTAGCCTCGGGGTGTATTGTCGAAATTAGTCCTGCCTCTCGCGTTATCTCTATCCCTAACTGGCCATGTTTTTCGATTGAACCAAGGCCATTCGATTGAAAGTGTACACTTTATCGCGCGGGTCGCACGTCCTTTGAACGACCTAAAAATCAAGCAAATGTACTCTCTCCAAATCTAAAGCGCAACACAATGAACCCTACTTGTGCATAAAACCAACGTGTTGTATGTAACCAACGTGTTGTTTGTAACCAACGTGTAAAGGACTTAACCACTTGCATTTGTAGCTTGCATAACGTTTTCTCTTATGCATTCACTCCATCTTTCACTTAGGTTCTTGCTTGATGCACTTTGAATGAAAGTTTGAATGAATTCTTGCATGAATTTCGTGGACTATGGTGTGCTTGCATTTTTTGAGTGACAATTTATGTATATGACGTTTTTGACTTAGTAATTATACAACTAACCCCTGCAGGAACTAAGTACATGAGGTAACCACACTTTACTTTTTATTTTTAGTTTTAGAGAGTCAAATCGGAGCTGGGAAATGGGCTGTTTGTGTGATTTTTCTGACGTAGTTACATGTATCGAAAAATTCTGAAAATTTGAGGAAGTGTTTGTTTATGTGTCTAGTCCTCGCTCGCAAATTTTCAGCTTGTTTCAACGTGTGATTAGTTCTAGAGAAATTATGCAAGTAGTCATGCTCAGGCTGCTCGATTTTTGTTTAGAATAGTTTCGCATCTTTGCATATCTTTGCATAACAATTTCTTGCATTACATAATTGCATCATTTTGCATCATATTCATAATACATTTCATGCAACCTCATAATACATTTCATGCATTTGCATTGGATTTGATGTTTGTTGAGTTTTGAAGGATACGTTGGAGGAACGTGCTCCAAATATTTGGATAAATTCGCAGCTTCTGTCCAAACAGAATAGTCAACTTCTGAAGGCCATAACTTTCAGCTCGTTTGGAGTTAGATCAAGTTCTTTATATGGTTGGAAAGCTCGAGACGTCTAGTTTTCATCCATGTAAAGATCACAAATTTTTGAGCTCTACATCGTTGGTAATTCAAGCTTAAAGGTACAGAGGTCAGAACAAGGAAGCTGAAAAATGGAAAGAAGAAATGGAGGCGATGCACCTCCAAGTTCAGGCTGTTCATTGAGCATAAAAGAAAGCATCACGTCTAGGCTGGAAGACGTTAAAAAAAACAAGCGCTTGTTGGGAGGCAACCCAATGGGGGAGTCTACAACAGATTTGCATTCTCTTCCCTTATCTTTTTAATTTTCGTAACTTTTGTTTAATTAGTTAGATCTTCGTGAGTTCCTTCTTTCATGTTTGAATTCTATGACTTTACTTTGGTACATTGAGGACAATGTAGAGTTTAAGTGTGGGGGAAGGGGTTTACAACTTTATTGAGTCATAAATTATAAAATCGGGCGGACAATGGAACTTTCCGACGGATGATGCCCTAAAAAAAAAAAATTTTTTTGTTTTAAGTCATACTTAGTGTATTTTGAGTCTTTTTGTTTAACTTAGTGTTTTAAAGAGTCTTAGGATGCCCTTAGTTGGTCTATGATGAAAATGGACTGAATTTGAACATACATATGGCACTACATTCATGATTTCTTGTGTTAATTGAGTTATTTTGAGTGTCATGACATGTAGTAGATATTGATAGTTAAACATGGTACAGATTTCGCATGTGAGAATAAGTTTAAGTCATATGAACCCTAAACGTGAGTTTTGAGCCTATACATTTCTTTTGAGTGAATTTCGTGCATATTAGTCTCAAAACTATGCATGTGCATCATTTTGTTACTTGCCATAGATCTTAATGAACTAGAGATTACTAGAACTTACTCATGTGAATTTGCAAAGCTTATAATTGACATATACTCTGATTTTGGATATGATAAGAGGCACTTAGGTTTACCACCACTAGCCAAATTGCCATGAGTCCCTTATGGGCGCACGAGTTGCGACACCCTTAGATGAACCCATTTGAGCCTACATTATGCCTTTCTTTCATTGCCATATGAATCTAAACACTTTAACTTAGTGTAGATTATCCATACCCTTGTTCAAAAGACTTGGTGGGATTTTTGAAACTAAAACAAAGAAGATGGCGTGAAGATGTTAAGGGATGTATGTATGGGGATAGACTTGTCCAAATGACTTGTAATATGTGTGATTGCCGAATGAAACAGAAGAAAATTTAGAGAGCAAGAACAAAAGAAAGATCAAAAAGCTCTCCGGCAATAGGTTCTAAGTGTCTAAGTTTGGATTAATGTCCCCCGTACTTGTGAGTTTGGAGTTTGTTTTGAAAAGAAGGCCCAATAATGTAAAACATGGTCTTTGTCCTGTTCACAAAGCTCAAGGGAAGTTTAGAATGAAGTTAGGGTCCAACAAAATGAAATTTGGCCCTTATTTATAGAAGATTGACCATGGAGGCGTGGAAAAGATGAAGGAGTCTGGTTTTACAAAGTTTGTGATATTTCGACTAAGTCTTTGGAACGTTTTTAACCACCACTTATCTAAATTTTCGAATGCCTTAGCCTTACCCCATTACAACCCTTCGAAAGTCCTTTTTGATCCTTAAGATGAGTAGCAGTTAATCTGTTGAGTAAGTTGCATGAGTAAGCATATGGTTTGGTTCATTTGTGCAAGTATTTCATTCATGAGGTTTTCAATTATTTCTATCCATTTTTGAGTGAAAATATGATGAGTGCATCCATGTGAGTTGATTTGAACTTTATTCGAAACATGCACAGCTTTAACATCACCATTGTTTACACCACGTCTTACTTGTTCATTGCATGAATCATATCTTGGTTATCATTTGAAGTTATGTAATTCCATTGCCATATACATTAAGAAATTTCTGAGACAAATTTTGACTAAGGGCTTAGTGTTGTTTTACTTAGTATCTCTTACGTTTTCAAACATGATAACATGAAAATTTGCGGCTTTGAAACATTGAGACTTCTAAGTGTTTTGTACATATAAGTGTGACGTTTTTCCCATTGTTATTTTTCCCTTTATTGTTTTTCTTTGAGTCCTTGTTTTGTTTTGTATTTGCTAGGGACTAGCAAAGTCTAAGTGTGGGGGAATTTGATCTATGCATTTTATGCTTGATTCTTAATGTCTTTCTCTCTACATTTAACTTTGTTTTATGCTTAGTAGATATGTTTCTAACTTACTTTATGTTTGTAGGTAGAAATAAAGGAGGAATCCGTAAAGGAGGCAGAAATGAGCTCAAAACCTACTAAGGAGGAAGTTCCTAAAATGAGGAGGAAAGATGAAGAAGAATGGGCCACGATTTATAAAGAATGGATCAAAGATCACTAAGATGGGTCAAGACCATGCTCATATGTCCAAGAAGGTCCAAGATCATGTCAAGAGTCGCCCACAAAGAAGCCCAAAAAAAGAAAATGGATCAAAAGCTAGAAATCAGGAAATCTGCCTGTGCAGATCAGCCCACTTCAACAGGCCACCAAAATCAATTGAAAACGAATTTGGACACATATGTGGCATGCTTAGAAAGATATGGAAGTCTAGTTTCCAACCCCACTGGAATCATGCCGTTACAATGTGTAAATATTCAGCAATCCCGGATTTAGTAGGTACAGGTCATTCTGCGTAACAGCCAACTTTAAATGGGTAGTGAAGGCGCGTTAGGAGGAATTATGGCACAATTAATACATAGCTGGAAAGCCCTGGAAGTCTATTTTCTAGTGCCGAAAGAATCACGCCGTTTAAAGTTGTAAAACGTCCTAAACGTAGCTTTTAATACAGAAGGGTCAGATTTGACAGCTTTCAGAAGGTGGGAAGTTTCCTAATCTTCTTCTATATAAAGGGAAGCTCGACTCTTTCAAGGTGGATCACACATTTAGAGAGCCGAACCCCTGTCTCTACATCACCTCCTCTCACACTTAGCCAAGAGAATTCTCAAGAAACCGAAACACCATCTCCACCACCTTCCAAATAAACCTACCTTCACCCGCGGCCTCTCTTGCTCGATTTGGCTTTGAGTTCGTGCGACTTCATCAACCATCAAGGAGCTGCTACACTTGGAGATTGCGGAGCGAATATCCCTCGGATCAAAAAGTGTAA
Organism: Geum urbanum; assembly: GCA_946800695.1. Classification (NCBI taxonomy): domain Eukaryota; kingdom Viridiplantae; phylum Streptophyta; class Magnoliopsida; order Rosales; family Rosaceae; genus Geum; species Geum urbanum. The sequence goes on from OX327000.1 coordinate 26,059,075, forward strand.
CAATGTCTTGTAATTTGTTTCGGTTTTGTAAGGAATTTTCCAAACTTTGTGTAGTGAGATTATGTTTTGTTGTAAGATGTTTATTTTCATATTTGTTTGAAACCTTCCATGTGTTCATAGCCTTAGGTTCGAATATGCATGCTAGTATACCAACACTTAATGCGTTAGAGCTTGTTAGGATGATACTCGAATATCCAGTTCACCCTCGCATGTTTTAATGAACTAATCAAAGATAAAATTGGATTTAGGTGGTTAACTCGATTTGGTTGCTCCCTACTTTCGATGTATACATGTGCGTATGTTTTAACTTGAGCTATGAATTTCGTTGGGATCAAATAAGGATGAGGTAAACGGCTAGGTTGAATAAATGTGATGATCACTTGTAAATAATAGAATTAGGGTTTTTCGGTGTAGAAACATGTTTAGGGTTATGTGTTCTTGATTGTTTGCTTGTCTATGAGTTTAAACATGTTAGAACTTGTGATTTCTCGATGTGTTTCTAACCATTTTTCTTGTTTAATTTCGTAGATTATAGAAAACAAACCAACTTTGCACCCCCCTATATAACCTAGCATAGTTATGCATGCACCCTCAATCCCCGGTTAAGAACGATCCCTACTTATCAATGCTACATCAACAAAGAAGGGTTTTAATTGTATTCGTGTTTGATTAAGTGTTTAATTAAATGCTTGAAAAGATGTGAATCACAAGGCTAGGCACATTCTTTCCATTGGAGAGTATCTAGTTTCACAATCATTCAGGGTACGACCCAGATAGAAAATAGCACGTTCAGTCCCTGACGTGTCGTCCTGAGCTAATAAACTTCCAATAGAAAGGTTAGTAGCTGAAATATACAGCTTAAGAGGAACCCTGGTCTTGGAGGAACCAAGACAGGCAGGTTCATTAGATATGCTTTGATGGTATTGAATGCCTCTTGATGTATAGGCTCCCATACAAAGTCTTTCTGATTTTGAAGTTTGAGCAAGGTGGAGAATGGCTGTGTTTTCCCAGCAGCATTGGTAATAAACCGTCGTAAGAAATTAATTTTTCCTAATAATCGTTGTAGCTCCTTCTTACTCCTTGGTGGGACTGCACTAAGTACCGCTTGTTTCTTGTCGTCTGGTATCTCAATCCCACGCTGATGAACTAAAAAACCCAGGAAGTCTCCTACCTGGACTCCAAATACACACTTGGCTGGATTCATCTTCATTTAATGTTGCCTCATTCTGAGAAACACCTGCCGTAAGTCTTCAAAATGGTTACTTCTGCGTTTCGTTTTAACTATCACATCATCGATATATACTTCCATAGTCTTGCCGATAAGATCATGGAAGATCAAGTTCATTGCACGTTGGTAGGTTGCCCCAGCATTCTTGAGTCCAAATGGCATGTCCACGTACTCAAATACTCCTGCAAATCTTGGACACCGAAACACAGTTTTATGTCGATCAGATTCAACCACTGGGATTTGGTGATAGCCAGCAGTTCCATCCATAAATGTTAACATCTCATGGTGAGCTACTGAATCCACCAACAAATCCACTACTGGCATGATGGGTAAGTTGTGACAGACCAAGTCTGGGGACAGTCCTGGCATGTCGTCGTATTTTTCTGCAAAACAATCAACGTACTCTCGTAGAAATTTAAAAAAAGTTTGAGTCTTTCTTCAGGCTCCAAGAAGGTACTAATGGCCACAGAGATTGGCTCTTCAGTTGTCCCAAGATTAATATGTTCAATGGGATCCTTGACTTTGGGAGGTAAATCGTCCAGGGCTGCTGGAGCTAACTTAATCTCTTCTTCTTCCTCCAAGTCCTGTAAAACATCTTCATCCACATATTCCAATGCTGCAACCATTGAAATCTTCTCAAAGGCTTGACTCTCTAATAGAAAATTGTGAAAGCGCTCATGTAAAGAGTAACAAGCCTCGGTCTCTATACTTGATAGAGACCCGATCATTGAGAAAGTTTGGATGGTAGCTTAATGGTGTAGGGACTTCCACTATCTTGATTGATTTGAATCATACCCCACTGAGCTAGTTCAGAGGTCGTAACACCAACTGGGTGGCCCCTGCTATCGACGCCACATACCTCCAATGGCCTGAGGTCACTGTGGTAAAAACTGGCTTCTAATGAATTAGCAGAAATAGAATATGGACGAGGATCAGCATTAATAATTTCTGCTTCACTAGATTTCATATCCCAAAGTAAAATCTACTGATGGAGGGACGAAGGTACACAATAACTCCTGTGGATCCAGTCACGCCCCAGAATTGCAGTGTACGGGGCTGCACATTCTGCAACAAAGAACGTATACGTACCGGTGGCTGGACCGATGTGAACCTGTAAGAAGACAATGCCCAAAGTATTGGAAATGCTACTTTGAAAGTTTCTAACATGTAGTGAGGTTTCTTGGATATTAGACTTGGGGATGCCTAATAAGGCCATTGTCTTAACCGTGATGATGTTTACAGCTGCCCCTGAGTCCACTAGGAGTTTGTTTAGTTGTATCCCTTGGACATTCCTTGTAACATACAACGGCCGCATGTGCATGGCCATGTCTACAGTAGGCTTGGCAAACATCATCTGTCCCTTTGTGAATAGAATCAAATTCTGGTGCTTTGGTGAGTAATAGGTCTTCTTTTGGTTCTGGTTCACTGTCTGGTACTACCAAGTTGTTGATGCTATCGTTCATTGTGACTCATCCATAATTGCTGGTGAAGGCAAAGTATACTTGGAGGATAAAATATACACCATGTTAACAGTGATATCCTCTTCTTCGATGTAATCTTGAGTCTCTTCTTCTTCTCCTTCACCGTAATCCAACAACTGCTCATCATCTTCACAGTTGTCACCCTCAGCCGGTTGCACCTCGGGACTCAAATTTGCTGTGAGCTCGAGAGAAGCAACTTATTGAAAATTTTCCTCAGGTATAGGATCAACAATTGCTGGCATGAGGAGTGCTGGATCTTGCTCCATTGGACGGGAAACGGGTTGTCGGACCTTTTTTTGTTCTTCCACAACCAAAGGTTTTGGTTTCCATCGCAAGACCTTAGGCTCGCTTGGAGTTTTTTGCTTTTGAATGCTATTCCCTTCCTTAGAAGGTGTATGTAACCCTATTGTCTTCATCGTGTCATCTTCAAAAGTAAGACGTCTTCTCACTGGCTTCCGTTGTGCAACTTCATGATGTTCCTCAGGAGTAAGTATAGGCTGTTTCCCTTTAGCCCCTAGCTCTGGGTTACGGTCAAAGACACCTGGTCTTTGTGCTCTCATTTTGGGCTCGCGGGACTTCTTCCTGAAAACCACTAATGGGTTTGCTGCTAGGGCATTCATCCACCTTTGCAGTGTTTCTGGAGAACACACCAGCTCTTCATCAGTGAGCAGGCCTGCTTCATAAGCCTCTAGTGCTCTCTTGGCTTCTCCAAAGCATCGTTGAAGGTTTCTTCTTCTGCTTGGAGTTACCTCAATAGTTTTTCCTTTCTCCCTCACATACCAAACATTCTCCTTAGTGATATTTCTTGAAGCTGGAGGTATATATGGTCTTGCGAGCGTGTCAGCGACCTCTGATCCGGATCTGTGTACAGTACTGACTTTCTCTGTAGCTCGCGAGCGCTTAAGAGTTGGAGTGTCCGTTTGTCTCGCTTGTTGAGGTTGATGATCTGCTTGTGCAAATAATTCTGGGAATGATTTAGCTGCTTCAGCCAATTCTTCATATGAGATCTTCAACCCACTTCTGAGTTTGCAATGAGCACAAAGGGCTACTGGCGACGTTGCTCTGGGGTCCACTTTTCCTTTGTTTGGTTTCGTCGTTTGTCTACTTTGTGGACTCTCGCCAGTAGTTGGATGGCTGTTGGGTTGTTTCCTTTTATTGAATTTGTCTTGTGTTATTTCCAACATCCTAACCGTCATCGATAAGTCGGTCGCCAAGCCTGGCGAGGGTTCTTGTTCTATCATTATTTCTTCGTCGTCAATCCACTGTTGTATCCTAAACTTTAGATCACGACAAGCACTTGTGGAATGGCGACCCCACCTATTATGGTATCGACAATGAAATAGACCCCTTACATCCTCAGGATGTTGGTCCGGAGCTCCCCAATTATCAGGAACCACTGCTATTCCTGCTTGGACTAGCTCTTCAAATATTTCCTCTTGCCTAGACACATCGTATGTAATTTTAGTCCGCTTAGGTCGGATAAATGCAATATTGCGTCTAGACCTCCGTCTTGACTTCTTCCTTTCATATGCTGGGTCAGTGTGATTGCCGTGGGTAGAAGCGTCAATGGTAGGAAAAGCTGTGTCGGGAGGAATTACTGGCCTATGAGTATATAGTGGGTGCCAGTCCACTTCTCCCTTGTCGTTGACTTCAATCACGTCCCAATTGATCAACCCTTGGATTTTATCTCTCAAGGTCAAACACCTTGTTGTTTGGTGACCAAAGTGATTGTGAAATCTGCAAAAGTGCTGGGTTGGACCTTCATACCGTAATTGTCTGAGTTCATTAACCGGGTAGAAGAAAACCAAAATGTCCATTAGCCTATTGAAGATATACTCCATCTGTTCGTATTTATAAGAGTAGGCTATAAAGATGGATCGATTCAAGGCCTCCCAACTTCTAACGCGAGAATTAGGTGATGATCCTTCTACCTCAATCATATTGACTTGAGGCGTTGGGAAAGGCTTAGAATCCACTAATGCTGCTATTTTGGACGTTCTTTCCAGCTCTAATCTTTCTTCATTGATCCATCTCTAGATCTGGTCTTAAAGCTTGATGCAGTCTTTTGTAATATGGTTCTATGCTCCATGGAACTTGCAGTACTTTTTACCCTTTAACTGCTCAGCTGTAGGAAGCGGTCCAAAATTCGTTTTAACAGCATGCACGATGTATAGTTCGTCCAAAATCTCATGAGCCAGATTGGCATCATAAGTGTATGTCTCAAACTCTGGCTTAGTAAAAGCCACTGTTGAAAGTTTGATTGGACCCTTATTCTTTTGAAGCTTACGGGGCTTTAATACTTTACTTGTCGTTAAATCCACAGCACCCACCTGCTCGCCTTCAGAGTCCGACTCTTGGTCATCTATTTCTTCAATATAAGCCACTGTTTTTGGCTTTAGTCTATCATAAGACTTAGCATTGTACGTCCCCTTGGATGCATTCCTTCTGTTGTCTCTTTCTTGCATGGTACTGTAAGCTTTTGTTACAGCCGTGATAAGCTCATTCAAGGAGAAGTACTTGCTGTTGAGGAATAGCTGGTGGTACGTATCCTCCAAACCATTCTTGGCCATTTCGACCACCTCCTCTTTACCAAGTGGGGTCTTACATAGATTGTATTCTGACTGGAAACGGTGTAGAAAAGTGACTGGACTTTCTGTCGCCGATTGGCTCAAGGTAGCCAACTTTCCAACGCTGGTTTCTGGTCTTGCCATTCCAAAGTGATCTATGAATAAGGCCACCATGTCCTTCCACTCACTGATTGAACCCTTTTCTATTCCCGTATGCCATACGAGGGCTGATCCTGACAAAGATGATCCAAAGACTCATAATTTTAGTCCTTCATTATCGGCATACTGCCCTAGTTGTAGCTTAAAATATGCTAAGTGTGTTGCCGCGTTAGAATCGTCATCTCCAGAGAAAGTCTGGAAGGTCTGATGCCGGTAAAATTTTGGCCATTGCCATGCATCAGGATCGTCCTTCTGCATGGGAGGAAACGGTGTCTCGTATGTTTCATACATCTTAGCTAAATGTATGTCGCAATTGTTTAGGAACCTATTTAACCGTTGCTCCCAAGCAGGAGGGAAAGACTCTGCTTGTCTAGTCTTTCTTGCCAAGTCAGATACGGATTTGGTTAGAGACGCTATGTCCCTATCTGTCCTTTGAGACAGTGTCGCCGCATATCAGCGGTATTCATCCAAACTTGATCCCAAGTCTTAGAGGATTTCTCTCCGTAGTTTATCTTGATCTTCCACGAAACTAGTTACCTGGGCTCCCATGACCTCTCTCTCCTCTCGATCTCTACTGAAATCTACCCATATTGATTGAATTCCGACTACCGCCGTATCTATTAAGTCACTCTGGGTATTGAGAAGAGTCGCCTGCTGCTCGATCCTTTCATCGAGAGCCGCATAGTAACTAGCCTGGTGGCTATCACGCCTAGCTGCATAAGCTAGGTATTCTGAGAATGTAAGTTCCGCTATCTCCGCCTCACTCAAAGATTTAAACGTCATGATGTTGAAGTCTTTAGCAAAGAGAATTTCAACTGCTTGAATACTCAATGAACGACACCTGGTAGATGTATGTTCACGGTAAGCCAGTTGTGGGTGTTTACGACACTAAGGGTAAACCCTTTGATAAGGATCCACAATTGTCACTTAGAGACGCTAAGAGACACAAAAAATGTTTTCCAATGTGTCCCACTGGGCGTGTCAAAATGTTCGAGCGCAAAATATCTCCCGCGGAGAGATCCTTCCGCGAAGCAGTCTCTTTTAACAGGTTCAGATAGCTTTAACCACAGGTACCGGTTTATCCTGTGTCGTGTGCTTCGTATGCTGGCGTGCCACCGTTCTTTAACGGAATATGGACTATTTACAGCCGCCTGACTTCTATATAAAGCGATTTAGACAGGGAGAGCACCAACCCTGTCCGAATAGGTCCTTCTTGCCTAGTAACCTAGGACTTTTGGATATGTGTCTCTAGCAGAGCCTTCGAAATCGATACCTCACACGCCCTTATCGGTGCAAAGCAGAGCAACTTCTCTGACGATGTGTTGAGAACACTTGCTTCCTTAGAGTATCCAAACTCTCAGCCTACAGGTGACAAGCGCTTTGACCTTCTGGTTGCAAAGAAGATAGAAATCTCGAAGACGAGATGTATGTCTAGGTGTACTTGCGTATAGCAAATATTTTGTATTTGATCGGGGACCTCTTCCACAAAACTCTTACTCTCCTTATATACTCGCATATCAACAGTCATTCAATTCTATTAAAACTTCTCTGTTCTTGCTTTTAGAATCTCAATATAACTCCGACACCAGTACACGGGTTGTTAATCCTCAAATATATTCAATACTATCACAACTCTTTTATCAAAGAAACCTATCTGAGATAAAACATACATGATAGACAATCAAAGCCGCATGAAATCAGCTAACTAATGAAACACAGTTCTAACTGAACTCTACTTCCTGTACTCGGTTGCTCGCCAAGCTTCCTTATAACTCATGGGCCACTCGCTAAGACTTCAGTCATTTCTTGGGCTGCTCGCCAAGACTTCAGCCATTTAAACTCAATATGAAATATTTATTTCAGGCCCAAACAAGAATTACAATGCAATTCTTTTGTAATTTGTACTGAGAGTCTGTAATGGAGCAATGGGAGATGCGAGTGATCATGGATGAGAGTGTGTGCTGTTCATGCAAAGAACTGTTGTGTACTAACTACTAAAACACACTGCACATGCAGCGCAGAACATCAAGAACAATCAAGCTAGGCATGCGCATCCAATGGATTTTAATTTGAAAACAAAATCTATATGGGAACGCAATCGCTTATTAATTAATTAAGATCGAATATTTCACAAGAGGTCAAACCTTCAAACTGTTTTGAGACTGACCAAGGATCTTATTTGAGTAAGTTTGAAAACTAATGAGAAAATTAGTGCATGAATCATGAACATAATTAATACACTAATTTTTTAATAACCGATCACATACAAGATTGTATTTATGCGGTTCAAAAACTGCAAATTCTGAACATTAAAAATCATACACCACCCGGCAGCGGAATTTGATTTTTTACAAATTTTTATGAGTAGTGCGAACGTGAGGGTCTCTTTGAGTTTTCTCACGAGAGTTTTTCGGAGCACTGGGTTCTAGGGCTTCGTAAGGTTTTTCGTGTATTTCTCATTGTTTTAGCGGCGGGATTTATATTTTTTGCCCGGCAATCTTTTCTAAGGTTATATATTGGAAATGGTTGTAGCGTCTGATTTGGCTATGGAGGAGATGGGGAAGTTGTTCGCTGGTGGCATTCGGTTAACTGAACACCAGTCGAAGGGGGTCGGGATTAGAGCTTCGGCGGTTCAGGCTGCGAAACTTTTAAAGGTCCTAGAGGGGGGGGGGGGTGAATAGGCCTTTACCACTTTTTCGTTTAATCTGTTCCCGGGATAGCAAGATATTGTCCTATCCCGAAACACAGGATACGAGTAATAGAGAGAAAAGCACTAAGGAAAGAATGACACCAGATGTTTTTGGTGATGCAGAAATCCTACAACCAGGATCAAAACTGCGTGCCCCTAACTCTTGAGGGACAAACCTTTCCACTAATTTGTAACTCACACAATTACAAGTTTCTGGCACTCTGGGGATACATAACCCTTATGTTATCCTGACTAGTCTACCCACTAGTACAAACAGAGCTACACTACTTTAATCTATGTGCTTACACTTGGAAAGAGAAACTGAAGTATCAAAACAGATCTTTAACTACTCTTCAAGTTAAAACCTTCTTGATCAACTTCATGGGTTGGGCATCTCCACACTTTATCTCTATGGAATGCACAATGCAATGATGCATATGAGTTTTGAAAACAGTTTTAAGCTTGAGAAACCATGTCTATTATGCACTATAAAGAGCAACCAAAAGACATGGAAGGGGAAGAGAAGAGATAAGAGAAACTACACTCGAAAGTGCTCTCAAAGAGTGACCAAAACAGAATAACCAAACCCCAAGTGTTTTCACTCAACCAACTGCATTTCAGTTCAGTGTAGACTCCTTTTATAGACCATGCATAGCAGCAACACAAAACAGCAAGCAAGGCATAACAAAAGGTCAACGAAAAACTGAGAGGGCACGTGTCACAGCAGCACAAAGTGCTGTACAAAGCACAGTCCTAAAACAGAGCAAACCAAGTCTGCACACGTAATGGGACAACACCATAAGCAAAAGGAAGAAAGAAGACAAAACAGCTTTTGTTCTTCCTAATACCCAGAAAACCATATCGGTGAGAAAACAGTACATAAGAGTTAAACATGGCACCGAATCACGTGGTCACTAGCATACAAGAAAGCTTATGGCTGTCCAAAAACCAACACAAATTTGACCAAGCAGTTTTGACAAAACAGAAACGTGTTTCAAGACAGAATGCTAAGTCAACATCATTTATCCATTTTGGGTAAGTTGTGTTTTTTGGGAGGGAACATGTTGTACACAGCCTATTACTAGAAATAGCAAAGCAGCAGAAAGAGCATCACGTGAAAGCTGAAGCTATCCTGATTACAGATTGTAAAGCACATGCATAAAGTAACACAATATCCTAAGTATCACATGTTCATGTTGGCTTAACATATATGAAGCTTAAGGTCAACTAGCAAGAACCAAGATACATGCATAAAGATTAACCTAGGCTACTGTAAGACACATGCGTACTGAGATAGAATTAACCAAGGCAATCGACCAGATAAGAACATGTTCACAGAAGAATACCAGAACAGTAGGGATACAAGCACACTATCATATCCTAGATAGAAAACATGATATGCAATGAATGACCTACCTAATGTACCAAGGAGATAAAATTTGGAGATGCCAACAACTTTAATCTCTTGTCTGAATGATCATCGAGTGCTATGGTGTTTTGTCAATCGTCAAGGACATGCCAATACATGTGTATGCCTTCAATCTCCCCCTTTGGCATTCCTTGACAAAACACAGAGAAACTGCATACACAGAGTATAGCACAAACAATATTTACCCTAAAGATTGTCCAAGAATACAGAGTATAAACTCAGTACTCCCCCTGACTGGTTACCGAGGATAAGACCACACGAACCTATCCCAGTCAGGTTCCCATCCATCAGTACCTGCACAGGTTAGCTACTTCTCCCCCTTTTTGTCTAGGAAAGACAAAGGGTAAAACCACAGATGATTTAAAACCGCAGATAAAAGTAACATTGTTTAGGGACAGATCACAAAACCAAAGACCCAAGCTGGTTAGGGAGAAACAGAAAAGGAACCAAAAAGAACAACAAACAGATCAGAAACACCATAGATTATCAGGCAGTTGATTAAGCATCATCACCAAGAGCGTCCTCATCCTCAGCACCAATCTTCCCCAAGAGGAGGAAACCGCAGTTCTATCCTCGGGAGAGGAGGAGGCAGTGGGCTCCTGAGCTGGAACTGAGCCGGCCTGACTTGAGACGATGATAGAGATTTCAGACTTGAACCTCTCAAACTGCTCCACGAGGTGCTCCTTGAGAGAAAAGGGCAGCGGAAACGAGACCAACTCTACTTAAGAGTCCTTGAACCAAGAGTTTTCTCTTCTTAAACACACAATCTCCACTTCCAAATTCCTGTGTAGTCAAGTCAGCAATAAAGAGTAACAGTGTCCTATCCCTAGGAAATACACACAAGCATCCATGAAAGATTCCTCAAAAGTAAACACAAGTACCACCATGCATGTATACTTCTAATATCCACTGGGATATTTGGGACACCCTGAATAATAGAAGGTACATCGGTACCTACCAACACATTGATAACTCCCCCTCACGTGGTGCATAAGAGAACATAAAGAGTGTGATTTCAGAAAGATTTACAACCTGTCAGCATGAACCTTGGGATGGAAACAGTCGGTGAAATCCCAGACAACAAGAAAATTTAAGCATGACTCACAAAAATGTGACAACTAATTTTCATATGTCTTGATGGCTCAAATTTTTCACATGAGTATATGACTATAAAGTAACATCAATGCTATGTTCTTACAAATCAATCCTTGGAACCATAAGAGTGTGTGTGTGAAAAGTTCACCTAAGGGAGTACACGTTTGGAGCATCAAATGACATGAGGACATCAAGAGTAACCAAGTGACTTTGTCACAACCTTTTCTGGAAATTCAGCATATCAAGGACTTTGTCCCAACTTGGCCTTTGGCCGTTGTCATTTAAGTTCAAAGCAATTTTTGCCATTCTTTAAATTTTGTCCAAGAGCTCATCTGAGAAATACGTCCTCATAGGTCCATATAGCAGAGTAGCTACCATTATGTCCTGAGCGCAATGCTCGAAAGAATAATGTGTGTTTCAAGGACACTCAGTGGGTAACTAGTCCGAACCCATCGAAGGATAGATAACATCTCAGGGATCCCCACTGGTTCCGGTTAAGGTGCACCCAGCAAAAGACTAGCACATTCCTTTACTTAATTCATTTAACAATAAGCACCAGATTTTCACAATTGTTCTTCAGTAACTAGTTCAACTCACTCAATTTTCTAGCTCAAACTTTGTACACCCCACAAGAGTAACCTTTGTGCTCAAGAGTTCCTTCTAGTTCCAAGAATGATTTAGACCACATGCACTAACATTCTTAAAGACATAGATGCATATACACAAGAGAAAGATGCAGCAATTGTCTATCAAGAAACATGAAATAAGAACACAACATTCTAGATCAAGTTCAGAAATATTTCCTGGGATATGACCACAGACTCGTATCCCAACATGAGCCAACATTTATTTTCAGAAAAATAAAAAGACTTGAAAGATAAATTTAGACCAGTGAGGGAGATATCTCAAGTAATGGTGCATACACCAATAGCCTTCCTAAGACTTTCAAATCTCAGATTGTCCAAAGGCTTAGTAAAAAAATCAGCTAGTTGTTGTTCCGTTGGAATGAATGTCATTTCAAGCTGATTCTCTTCAACCAAATTTCGAATGAAATGATATCTTATCTCTATATGCTTGGTCCTAGAATGCAACACAGGATTCTTTGAGATATTGATAGCAGAAGTGTTATCACAGAATAGGGATATGATACCTTGCTTAAATCCGTAGTCGCTCAACATGTGTTTCATCCAAAGGAGTTGTGTGCAGCAACTTCCAGCAGCTATATACTCAGCTTGGGCAGTAGATAGGGATACACAGTTCTGCTTCTTGCTGTGCCACGATACCAGGTTGTTTCCAACAAAGAAGCAACCTCCCGAGGTGCTCTTCCTATCCTTGGCATCTCCAGCCCAATCCGAATCCGAATACCCTGCAATCTCAGTGTTAGTATCCGTGGTATACAGGATTCCAAAGGCACACGTACCTGAAACGTATCGAATGATACGTTTGACAGCCTTCACGTGGGATTCCTTGGGGTTCGCTTGATACCTAGCACAAACACCCACACTAAAAGAGATGTCAGGTCTGCTGGCTGTGAGATAGAGCAGGCTTCCAATCATGCTTCTGTAGAGGGTTTGATCAGCACTGGTTCCCTCCAGATCTGCACTGATTCTGCATGAAGTCCCCATTGGGTTCCGGATGGGAAAGGCTCCTTCCATCCCAAACTTCTTCACAAGTTCCCTCGCATATTTTTCCTGCGAAATGAACAAACCATCTTTCCTATGCTGGACTTGTAGTCCAAGGAAGAAATTTAGCTTACCACACAAGCTCATTTCAAATTCTTGTTTCATTAGAGTGACAAACTCTTCAACAAGGTTTTTAGAGGTAGAACCAAACACCACATCATCTACATAGATTTGAGCAATTATCATATGATGTGAAACATTCTTGACAAACATGGTTTGTCTATGGACCCTCTCACATACCCATGGTCAATCAGGTGAGTAGACAATTTCTCATACCAAGCTCTAGGAGCTTGTTTCAAACCATAAAGGGCTTTGTCTAATCTGTAAACATAGTCGGGATGGGAAGAGCTCTGAAATCCCGGGGGCTGTTCAACATACACTTCTTCTTTCAAAACTCCATTTAAAAATGCACTTTTCACATCCATTTGAAAGAGATCAAATTTCAGAAAGCAAGCAATGGCCGAGAGTAACCTAACAGACTCAAGTCTAGCTACGGGGGCAAAGGTTTCATCAAAATCTAGGCCTTCTATTTGTGAATAACCTTGCACAACCAACCTAGCTTTGTTTCTTGTAATAATTCCCTTCTCATCCGTTTTATTTTTGAACACCCACTTTGTTCCAATAACATTCTTATCCCTAGGTCTAGGAACTAAGTGCCAAACATTGCTTTTCTCAAACTGATTTAATTCCTCTTGCATAGCCCCAATCCATTCTGAATCCTTTAAAGCATCTTTAACATTCTTAGGCTCAATACTAGAAACAAAACCATAGCAAGCAATTCGATTGATAGCTAACCTATGCAAGGTAAGAAAGCTCCTGAGGCTAACGAGATTACTTACAACCGCTTTGGACCTACTTCGGGTCTGCATTGGTTCATCCACCACCAATCACATCCGAAGGAGAATGGTCTTTTTGCACTTGACGTTTCCCAATGCGATGTGGCTTCTAGATAGTTAGGGTCTGATCTATCCCGGCACCTTCCTTATCAGATTCTGCATCCTGGGATACGTCATCAGGGATAGGATTCTGTTCGTCAATGGGAGTCTCAGGATCTTTGGGAGATGTCTCAGTGCTCACATCCACAACCTGCACATTTCTAGAAGAATGGTTGTGAGAGCATACAAGAGAGTCATTGATGGCTACATTCACCGTTTCTACAACTTTGCAAGTTCTCTTGTTATAGACACGATAAGCACGACTGTTCAAGGCATAACCTAGAAAGACACCCCTATCACATTTAGCATCGAATTTGGTCAAATACTCACGATCTCTATAGATAAAACAAGGACTTCCAAAAGCTTTTAGATGTGAGATATTTGGCTTCTTGCCTTTCCAAAGCTCATAAGGTGTTTTGCTAGTACCCGGCCTAAAGATCACACGGTTAAGTGTATAACAAGCATTAAAAATCGCTTCGGCCCAAAACATGTGAGGTAAATCAGCTGAACTAAGCATCACCCTCCCCATCTCAACCAAGACTCTATTTTTCCTCTCAACTATTCCATTTTGTTGTGGTGTGATGGGGGCCGAAAACTCATGGTGTATACCATTTTCCTCACAATAATCTCCAAACAAAGAATTCTCAAACTCAGTTCCATGGTCTGACCTAATTCTCAAAATGCATTTGTTTTCGGAAAGCTTTTCATTTGAAACACGCTTTGCTAGTTCTAAAAACTTCCCAAAGGTTTGAGTTTTATCACTTAAAAACATGACCCATGTAAATTTAGAAAAGTCATCTACCACAACAAGCACATATTTCTTTTTCGCAAGACTTTCAGTTTCAACAGGGCCTACAAGATCTAAGTGAAGCAATTCAAGAATATTTGCGGTTGGCCTAGCATTTAGAACAGGATGAGAGGTTCGGGATAGCTTACCCATTTTACAGTCTCCACACATACCTGCAGCTCTCCCGGACAGTTTGGGCAGGCCACGAACTCCATCCTTCGAGGACAATTTCACCACATCTTGATGGTTGAGATGGCACATCCTTCTATGCCACAGATCTAGCAAGCTTTCTTGAGTTGAGGATAGGAAGCATATATCAGATTCCAACTTCTTGTTAGCTCGAACACAATAGCAATGATCCCTAGATCTTTCCCCTTTCATCACACATCTTCCTTTCCTATCAAGGACAGTGCATTGAGACCTGTCAAATGTCACAGTCTCATACTCATCGACGATCTGACTCACACTCAGCAGGCAAACTTCTAATCCTGCCACCAACAGAACGTTCTTCAAGCCCGGGAGACCAGGAGTGTCAACCATCCCGCTTCCAATGATCTCAGCTTTGGCTCCATCACCGAACATGACATCACCAACAGGGTGAGTATCATCCATGGAGGTGAACCATTTCCGTTCTCCGGTCATATGCTTCGAGCAGCCGCTGTCCATGTACCAAGAATCGGATTTCCTGGTGGAAAGAGCAGTCAAGGCAACGTTGCAAACAGCTACAACATCTCTTGTAGCAGTGGGTGAGGTCTTTACTCTTGAAAGAAAGCAGATGACTTCTTCTTGTTTCTTCTTGACATCAGGGGCTTTGGGAGACATGACCCTTCTGGTATTCCGGGTTCTGTGAACAGACTTCCTGACCCAATTTGCAGAAGCAGGCTTATTCTTCTGCTCCGGGATGCCAATGGACTGTGCTATCCTTGTCAGTTCAATGAGAGATTTCTGAAAGTGGGCGAGCAGATTGACGTTTTGTGAGGTCTTGGCAGGTACAAAGTTTCTTCTCAGCTTGTAACAGTACCGACGAATGTGTCCACTGTTCCCAAGTAAAAGCATCTGATTTGCGAGCCTTTCTTGAGCTTTGACACCTTGGGGATTTCAGGAGCATTGGTCTTCAGTTGTGGAGGAGGCTTTCCCAACACAGAGCTGGTTCCTTTTACGAATGTAGTCTTCTCTGAGCTTTTAGATTTGTCAACACCTTCAAATCCCAACCCCTTCTTGCTGCCATCTAGTCTTCCCATCCCACAGATTTGGGATAGCTTCTCCGAACCAATGGAGAACTTTGAGAACTGATTCCGGGCGTCCAGCAAGGCTTCTTCGAGTTTCAACTTCTCAGTAGTCAGCAAGCTTATGGAAGAAGACTGACGGTCCAGCTCTTCTTTGAGAAAAATCACTTGCTCTTCAAGTTGAGTTCTGGTTGAGTCCCATTCAGCTTTCTGGGATAGAAACTCTCCTTGTATCCTGGAATGTGTCTCCTTACTCAATGAAAGCTCATTAGTTAGAGCTTCATTTTTAGCAAGCATAGACTTAGAGGCTTTACATAAACGCACATACATATCATGCCCTTCATCATCGGAATCCTTGTCCTCAAGAGACTCATCCAATGTAACATGAGAGACAAAAGCAACCTTTTCATTTTCATCAAGATCGGTTTCAAAACTTTCATTAGACTCATTATCACTCCAAGTAGCTTTTAACACTTTATGAGACTTATTTCTCCTGTTAGCACAGTCCACAGCTTTATGTCCTACTCCATTGCATTCAAAACATTTCATGTCCGTTTTCGGGATAGGAGAGGGCCTGATATCCCGACTTTTCTGTGAAACCTGATTTCTAAAAGGCTTAGAGCTAGATCCTTTTGAGAAGTTCCGGTTAGAGTTGAAAGATTTCCTTTTCCTTAAGAATTTCTCAAATTGTTTGGTTAGAAAAGCAAATTCATCATTTTCATCATCTTCATTTTCATGCAACTTTTCAACCTCAACTTTAACCGAACTTAAAGCAATGGATTTCTCAAGCATGGGCCTTTTCTTTAGAGTTTCATAGGTTTTCAAATTACCAACAAGTTCTTCTAAAGGATAGGTATCAAGATCATGAGCCTCCTCAATAGCATTCATTTTCGAGTCAAAGAATGAAGGTAAAGCAGTTAAGAACTTCCTAACAATTTTCTTTGATTCTATGGCCTCGCCTAAGCTACGACATTGATTCGTGATATTAAGTACACGACCATAGAAATCATCAATAGACTCTTTGTCACTCATGCTTAGACCTTCAAACTCAAAAATAAGACGTTGAAGTTTTTGTTGTTTAACACGAGAGTTACCTTCATGAGTGTTGATGAGCACTTCCCATGCCTCCTTAGCAGTAGAGCAATGAATGATCCTTTGGCGTTCTGCTTCGGAAACAGCATTGAATAGACAACTAAGAGCCTTGATGTTTGCTCTAGCCGAATCTTTGTCATCTTTTACCCATTCGGACCTAGGCTTTGAAACCCTTACGGTTGATTCAGCGCCTTCTGGTTTTGTGGGATGTGTCCAGCCTTCCTCTACAATTTGCCACAGCATACCATCATCTTGGTAAGAGAGGAAGGCACTCATCATGATTTTCCATTGAGAAAAATTATGTCCATCGAAAAAGGTGGAACATTTATGGAAGAACCTTTTTCCCGATCCATAACTGACCCCTCAGAGGATCTCACTAGCAAAAGCTAGTGGCCGCTCTGATACCACTTAAAGGTCCTAGAGGGGGGGTGAATAGGCATTTACCACTTTTTCGTTTAATCTGTTCCCGGGATAGCAAGATATTGTCCTATCCCGAAACACAGGATACGAGTAATAGAGAGAAAAGCAGTAAGGAAAGAATGACACCAGATGTTTTTGGTGACGCAGAAATCCTACAACCAGGATCAAAACTTCGTGCCCCTAACTCTTGAGGGACAAACTTTTCCACTAATTTGTAACTCACACAATTACAAGTTTCTGGCACTCTGGGGATACATAACCCTTATGCTATCCTGACTAGTCTACCCACTAGTACAAACAGAGCTACACTACTTTAATCTATGTGCTTACACTTGGAAAGAGAAACTGAAGTATCAAAACAGATCTTTAACTACTCTTCAAGTTAAAACCTTCTTGATCAACTTCATGGGTTGGGCATCTCCACACTTTATCTCTATGGAATGCACAATGCAATGATGCATATGAGTTTTGAAAACAGTTTTAAGCTTGAGAAACCATGTCTATTATACACTATAAAGAGCAACCAAAAGACATGGAAGGGGAAGAGAAGAGATAAGAGAAACTACACTCGAAAGTGCTCTCAAAGAGTGACCAAAACAGAATAACCAAACCCCAAGTGTTTTCACTCAACCAACTGCATTTCAGTTCAGTGTAGACTCCTTTTATAGACCATGCATAGCAGCAACACAAAACAGCAAGCAAGGCATAACAAAAGGTCAACGAAAAACTGAGAGGGCACGTGTCACAGCAGCACAAAGTGCTGTACAAAGTACAGTCCTAAAACAGAACAAACCAAGTCTGCACACGTAATGGGACAACACCATAAGCAAAAGGAAGAAAGAAGACAAAACAACTTTTGTTCTTCCTAATACCCAGAAAACCATATCGGTGAGAAAACAGTACATAAGAGTTAAACATGGCACCGAATCACGTGGTCACTAGCATACAAGAAAGCTTATGGCTGTCCAAAAACCAACACAAATTTGAACAAGCAGTTTTGACAAAACAGAAACGTGTTTCAAGACAGAATGCTAAGTCAACATCATTTATCCATTTTGGGTAAGTTGTGTTTTTTGGGAGGGAACATGTTGTACACAGCCTATTACTAGAAATAGCAAAGCAGCAGAAAGAGCATCACGTGAAAGCTGAAGCTATCCTGATTACAGATTGTAAAGCACATGCATAAAGTAACACAATATCCTAAGTATCACATGTTCATGTTGGCTTAACACATATGAAGCTTAAGGTCAACTAGCAAGAACCAAGATACAGGCATAAAGATTAACCTAGGCTACTGTAAGACACATGCGTACTGAGATAGAATTAACCAAGGCAATCGACCAGATAAGAACATGTTCACAGAAGAATACCAGAACAGTAGGGATACAAGCACACTATCATATCCTAGATAGAAAACATGATATGCAATGAATGACCTACCTAATGTACCAAGGAGATAAAATTTGGAGATGCCAACAACTTTAATCTCTTGTCTGAATGATCATCGAGTGCTATGGTGTTTTGTCAATCGTCAAGGACATGCCAATACATGTGTATGCCTTCAACTTTGCCAGTGGTCTGTCCGGTCTTAACAGGGAGAGCGTTTCGGAGGCAGAGTTTCATTGACCTCTTTACAAGGCCGTGAGGTGAGCAAAGCGGAGTGGTCACTGTGGAGGAGGATCGATTTCTGGCTCGGTTCTCATCGGAGAAAGACATGGTGGATGTGCTGGGGAAGGAGCCGTGGTATTTCGGTAAGTCATTAATACTTATGGGGATCTTGCGGAATGAGGAGAAAGCTACAAATGTTCGCTTAGAGACGGCTGTGTTTTGGGTTCAAATCCATGATGTGCTGGTGACATATAGAAAGTCGGAGGATATAGGGGCAAAAGTTAGAGAGTTGGCAAGACTTGGAAATACCGCCAATGGAGACTGTATTGGTCATTTTCTGCGGGTTAGGGTTCGATTGCAGGTGGCGCTTCCTTTTCTTCGTCAAGCGGAAGTTGAACTGCCTGATATCGGTTTGAAGACGGTGACATTTCGATACGAGAGGTTGCCGGAGTTTTGTCAAGATTGTGGAATTATTGGTCATCCTACCCGAGTCTGTGACGAGAGGTGTGGGATAAAGATGAAAAAGGAGGAAGATCGCCCTTATTGATTATCATCGCGTGCTGAGTATGACTTGCATGGTAGGAGGCTTGGGACGCGGGTTGGGCGTGAAAGAGCTAGTGAGGGCGGAAGTGGGAGTGAGAAAAGTGATTTGGCTGGTGGTTTCTTTCAAAATCAAGCCAGTGGTGCTAATGCAGACTCGTGGAGAAAACAAGAAAATCCTAATGAGAAGACAATGATACTTGAAGGTCCTCTGATGGATACAGCATCGTCCCCGATGAAAAAGGAGGAAGTTGTTTCCACCGTTGTACCTAAGGTGTCAACTTCGAAGTCTAATGATGGGTGTGTGTGTAAGAAATCAAAATGTGTGTTGATTGCGGAGCAATTTATCGCTCAACAATGAGTTCTAAAGGAGGAGACAACGCGGTCTGTTGCCTCAAGAGAGCTATTCCCAAACAAGGAAGAGAAGTCGGAGTCTTCAAATACGATGGAGAGTCCAGCACAGGCTCTGGGAAAGGTGTTTAAGGCAGGGTTTGTCAATGAAGGAAAGATGGAGTCAGCTCAGTTTCAGTTAGATGTGGTAATTTTTGCGTTGGGAGGGAGTTCCCAGAAGGTTAAAGGTAGAGGAAAGGGTGTTCTTCGTTCTGTGAAGCTATTGGTGAGGAAAGACAGGAAGGTTTCTGAAAACCCTAGTTCTCAGGTGGAGGGTGTGACAACTAGGGGAAATGGTTCACCTTCAAAGGGTGGTAAGAGGAAGACCTTGGTTGATATGAAAGTTGATGTGTGTCTTGCTAAAAAGGTGATGTTGAATGTTAGTGTCTCCGAAGTGGTGGGAGCAGGTTGTTGTCGTGGAACGTCCAAGGAATGGATTGTGTGGGGCGATCTCGAACGTTTAAGGACATGCAAGATTTCATTCGTGTGCATAAGCCGGAATTGATTTTTCTGATGGAAACAAAGGTGAATGAGGCTCAAATGAAGAAGCTCAAGTCGGCTTTGAATATGGATGTGATTAGCTGTGTTCCTAGGAATGAATCTAATGGTGGTTATTCAGATGGTATTAGGTATCATCATTTGGCCCTTCCATCTCGATCCTCATTCTAATCCATCCAGCCTTAACGTAGGGCGGGCCGGCCCAACCTCTTTTGAAATAGGGTAGGGTCTAGATTTGAAGCTCAGCTCAGCCCTTATGAGCCTCTTTGACCTGGTTCAGCTTCAGCCTCATAAGTCTCGTCAAGCCCATCCTCTTTTTAATTAATAAAATTAATTTATATATAAATATATTTATATCACTTTAAAGGCCTAGAGGTGAAGCTTAATCTGACTAATTTTGGTCATTTTAATAGAAAACATAATTTAATTTATGATTATTATCATGTTTTTCTTATTACTTTCATTTTCTCGTTTTATGCACCTCGATGTTCTCTCCCCAAAAAACTATCTATTCAAAGTAAATATCATACATCAATAATAACAATACATTGAACTTTTTATATATTATTTTTTTCTCAATTTAAGGCCCATCTTGGCTCGGCCCGACCCGACCTGACCTCTTTAGCCTCATTGGTCTAGTCTTATTGGGCGGGCTAAGGCTTCTAAATTGTGGCCTCGGCTCAGTGTAGCTTAATCTCGTTATGTTTGACCGTTGACTAAGCCCAACCTAACCCTAAACCTTAGATTTAGGGCCGAGGCCGGCCCAGCCCAGCCTATGATGAACCCTAGATGGTATGCGTATGTTATGGAGGTGTACCACTAAAATATCTTTCTTGTCTTCATCACCTTATCATATTGATGTGATGGTGAAGTGGGAAGATGGTAAAGCTTGTAGAGTTACTGGTATGTATCGCGATCCGGAGTCTAGTTGGCGCCACTTTACGTGGGATATGTTAAGGCAGGTGAAGAGAATTCAAAGAGGTCCATAGATTTTTTGCGGTGATTTCAATGAGATTCTTGATATCTCGAAAAAGACTGGTGAGGTGATTCGGTCTCAACGTCAAATTGGCAATTTTCGAAATCTGCTTGAGGACTGTGAACTATATGATTTTGCTTATACAGGCTTTAAATTTAGATGGGATAATCGGGGTGATGGAGAAGCGAATATAAAAGAAAGATTTGATAGAGGAGCAGGGAATTTGGCAGTGATTCAGTTGTGGGGTGGTTTCTCATGCCATCACCTAGTAACAATTACGTCGGATCATGTTCCTATTGTTATTGAGAGTGATGACCCTAGTCCTAACAATGGCAGTAAAAATAGAGTTTGTCGGCAATTTTTGTTTGAGGAAATGTTGACACAAGAGGAGGAGTGTGGATCCCTAAGAGCATCTGCAGCGGTCATCGAAATAGCACGAGCAAATGTGGGGGCCTGCCAAAAATGGGACGAGTTACTGCAAAACGAGATTCAACGGTGGGAATAGCACAGGCAGACTGCTCGTTTACCGAGCCGACGAGTAGCTGCACGAGCAGAGATTGCTCGTTCGAGAGCACGAGCGACCTAGTGGATCTCATACACGTGGGTGACGCTAGACGATCTTTTTTAACCCAACTGACAAATTGATCTGGGCCGTCAGATTTTTTTTTTAAAAAATCAATCCTATGGCCCAGGTTAAACTAAACATTATTTTTTCTAAAATTTAAATTGACAAATTAACATCTAAAATTCATAATAAATAGATGATTGTCCAAAAAATTATACGAAAAATCGTACGAGCTCACAATAAAATACTCTACAACTCTCATGCAGAAAGTATATTTATCTTCGTATATAAAAAATAGTCGATTTTAAAAACTCGTACTACAACATAGTCGTCATCAACGCTAATCGTGTAACGACAAAACGAAGAAACACGTGTCGTTTAATTATTGATCGAATATCTTACCATTAATTAAAAAATTAAAAAAAAATCTAAATCAATAAATAGTAATAAGAAGTGCTATTTTTTACACAAAAAATAGTGACTGCACCTCCTCAAATAAGAGTTACAAGGCCACTAAAAAATGTTACATGGGTGCAGATGCTCTAATAGAATACTGTTGGAGGAGTTCTTCAGCTCAGGGAGGTTTTTTTGACAAAATTAGAATTATTGGCTGTGGAACTAAAAGCTTGGGAGCGTGTAAAGTTTGGGAGTGTCCGTAAAAAGGTAAAAGAGTTGAGAGAGGAGGTTGACAGATTGCAAAGATTAGAGCCATACGTTGGATTGATGGATCAACGACGGGAAACTGAGTTGAAGCTGGATAGGGTTTTAGAGGCCGAAGAGATTATGTGGAGTCAACGATCACGTATCGAATGGATTCAACATGGGGACAAGAGCACGAAGGTTTTCCACCAACACGAAAATGTAAGGTAAAAAAATAGAATAATGGGAGTTTTGGGTGAAGATGATAGGTGGAGGACTAATTGGGATGAAATTGGACAAATTTTTGTTCAATATTTTAGTCATTTATTCACGGCTGGGCCAAGAGGAAATAAGGAGGAGATTTTTGAAGCAGTGACCAGTACGTTGACCATGCATCAACGTGAGTGTTTGCGGTTGCCTTTCCATGTAGGGGAGGTGTAGGTAGCTTTGAAGAAAATGAGTCCAACTAAATCCCCTGGTTCCGACGGTTTTCCTCCCATCTTTTATCAAAGGTATTGGAGTGTGGTGGGTAATGAGGTCACTTCGGTGTGTCTCCAGGTGCTCAACGGTGGAAGGGATGGGGGAGCGAGAGTTTAACCACACATTAATTTCTATTCTAGCAAAGGTGCAGTGTCCGAAGAAAGTTACTGACTATAAACCTATTTCTCTTTGCAATGTGGTCTATAAGATTATTTCTAAAGTGTTAGCGAATAGGCTAAAGCGGTGTATTATATCGGAGTTTCAAAGCGCATTTGTTCCTCAACGAGTGATACATGACAATGTGATTTTAGCTTTTGAAACAATTCATAACCTGAAGCATCGTGGGAAGACTAGTCGACAAAAGGTGGTTGTTAAGTTGGATATGGCAAAGGCGTATGATCGTGTGGAGTGAAATTTTCTACAATGAATGATGGAGGTGATGGGTTTTCTGATTCGTTTTTAATTTATTCATTTGATCATGCAGTGTGTACAAACAGTGACATACTCTGTTCTTCTTCAAGGGAACCCTCTTGGCTACATTACTCCTTCTGGGGGTTGAGGTAAGGGGATCTGATATCTTTGTATTTATTCATTTTTGTGGCAGAGGATTTTTCGGCATTGCTGCGAAAGGCAAAATGAGATAATCTTATTCATAGTGTGGCAATTGCGAGGGGGCACCTTCTGTGTCACATCTTTTCTTCGCCGATGATTGTTTGTTGTTCTGTGATGCTACGGTTCATGATTGTGGGAAACTAAAGAATATTTTCATTATTTATGAAGAGATGTCAGACCAGAAAATAAATACGGATAAATCAGCAATGTCTTTTAGTCCGAGAACAAAGGTTGCTTTAAAGCAAACTTGTTGTGAGGAGTTGGATATGAAGCTTGTTTCTTGCCATGAGAAATATCTTGTTTGCCTACGGTGGTGGGGAAAGGAAAACGTTGATTATTTCGGGGCCTGGCTGACCGTGTATGGAAACGAGTGGAGGGATGGGAGGGTAAGATTCTTTTGAAGACAAGTAAAGAAGTTATAGTGAAAGTAATTGCTCAAGCCATTCCCACATATACGATGAGTGTCTTTGAGCTCCCTGTGGGTACTTGTGAAGAGATTAATCGGCATATTGTGAAGTTTTGGTGGGGAAAAAAAGGAGGGAAAGGTATACATAGGATTAAATGAAGTGATTTGTGTATCCTAAAAATAGAAGGCGGGTTAGGCTTTTGAGATCTGAGAGGGTTTAATCAAGCTCCTATGGAAAAATAAGGTTGGAAGTTGTTAACAGACAGGGATTTATTGGTATCCCGTATGCTTCAGATGCGGTATTTTCCTAAATGTGACATCTTGGAGGCACAGGATGATAATAGCTCTTCTCATGTGTGGAAGTCAATTGTTTGGAGTAAAGAGCATTTAAAAGAGGGGCTTCGGTGGTAGGGAATGGTGAAGGAGTCAGAGTCTTTTTAGATTTGTAGGTTCCTGGTTTAGTATTTAAAGATGAAGCTAGAATGAATATGAAGCTATGTGAGTTGATTACGGTGGATGGTGCATGGAATGAAGAGAAGCTCCGTGATGTTTGTGATTTGCATGAATTCGACTTAATCACCCAAATTCCTATAACTAGAACTTTTGTGGCAGATAAGCTGATATGGCTACTAAATCGTAATGGTAAGTACTCTTCTAAAAGTTGTTACTGGTTGTCAAAGAAAGCAGAGAAGGAAGAAATGAGTGGTGTTCCTAATAGTACGCCTATAGTTGAAGAATATTTGAGGTCTTTGTGGAAAATGAAAGTTCCTCGTAAGATGATCCACTTTCTCTGGAGATGTTCTAAAGGATTTATCCCGTGTAAGGGAATGTTATTTCAATGGAGGATAAGTAGTGATTCTCTTTGTCAGAGGTGTAATAATGGAGTGGAAACGCCTTGTTATGATACCAGGGGATGTGTTGAGTGTGTGGCAGTGCTTGAACATGAAGCCTTTTATGGGAAATTTTCATTAACCAATATTGACTCTTTTGCGGGTTTCATCAAGCATGCTATGGAGGTGTTGAGTGAAGATGAAATGAAGCTTTTTATTGTCATTCTATGGATTAATTGGAAAGAGCATAATGAAGTGATGCATGGATCTCCAGCAAGGTCAAAAGAATTGTTGTTTGAGCAAGCTATTACGATTTAGAAGGGGTTTGTGAAAGTAGCAAAGAAGCAGAAGTGGAAGAGTCAGAGTGGTACATCCATACAACATGGGAATGTTAAATGGCGCCCACCTCCTGGGGATTATGTGAAGATAAATTGCGATGCATCAGTTAATCAAACTAGGTCAGAGGTAGGCATTGGGGTGGTAGTTCGTGATGGGGCTAGAAATTTGAAGGCTGCTTGGGGGAGTAGCGTAACTGATCTACGCATTTTATGCTTGATTATTAATGTCTTTCTCTCTATATTTAGCTTTGTTTTGTGCTTAGTAAATATGTTTTTAACTTACTTTATGTTTGTAGGTAGAAATAAAGGAGGAATCCGTAAAAGAGGCAGAAATGAGCTCAAAACCTACTAAGGAGGAAGTTCTTAAAATGAGGAGGAAAGATGAAGAAAAATGGGCCACGATTTATAAAGAATGGATCAAAGATCACTAATATTGGTCAATACCATGCTCATGTGTCCAAGAAGGTCCAAGATCATGTCAAGATTCGGCCACAAAGAAGCCCAAAAGAAGAAGATGGATCAAAAGCTAGAAATCAGGAAATCTGCCTATGCTGATCAGCCCACTTCAACGGGCCACCGAAAACGGACCAGAAGGAATTATGATGCGAATATTATGTCCCTGGAAAGCTCTAGAAGTCAACTTGTCAGCTCAAAAAGAATCACTCCATTCGGACATATAAATCTCCGGGAATCACTGATTTAATGAAGAAAGGTTAACTTACCCGGGTGAAGTTAATTCATTCCTAATTGGGGATGAACTAGAGTTTTTTATATCCTATTTAAAGGAGAGCTCGACCAGAACAAAAGGATCACACATCATAGACACCAAAGCTCTACCCAAAACACCTCCCAAGTCGTCCTAAGCCTAATTCCCTCCAAGGCCGAAGCTCCCTCCTCACGGATCAAGAATAATCGGCGCTCTTCGTCTTGTTCTTGAGAATCCATCCACTCGAGGCGTTGTTAGTGCTCTTCACAGACTCCAAAAGTGTAACCATAAACCTTCTATCTCATCTTTTGTCTTGTAAAGAATTCGGTTTATGACTAGTGATTTGCTTAATAAAGGCTATACGTTTTTACTTACTTATGTTACCTTCCATGTGTTCTTAGTTTTTGGTCTTTGACTTGTATGCATGCTTGTATGCTTAAAGCTTCTTAATGTATTGGGTGATACGCTCTTCGTTCCTCCCTAGCATGTTTTGTATGAATCTTAGATAAATTAAGGTGTAGGCGTTCTTCGCCGCACTCTTAAAAGCATGTGTATAAATTGCAGGTTGAAAGGTAAGAATTTCGTTGATATTGGGTAAGTGAAGCATGAAAACGGTGTAGGTAGACATGATGTGATGATCACGTGTATATAGTAGAATTAGGTTTAAATTTCGTAGGTTATTAGTTAAACAAACCAAATCTCGCACCCCCATAAACAAACCTAGCATAGTTATGCATGCACCCTCAATCCCCGGTTAAGAACGATCCCTATTTACCAATGCTACATCTACCAAAAAGGGTTTTAATTGACTCATTGTTGTTGAGTGTTAAGTGTTAATTTAGTACTTAGTAATGGTGAGTATCAATTTTGGCGCCGTTAACGGGGATTCTAAAGAATTGTGTGATTATGCTTGTACAATATGTTTATATTTTTTCTGTTTTCAGAACTGTTCACTGCCCTGTATTGTGTAAATTATTTGACGTAGCTAACGGTCTCATAAAAATCAGAAAATTTGCAGGATTGTTTGGTTACGTGTATAGTTTGTTGCTGTAAAAGTTCATTGTATTCGGCCGAGCCAATAATTCTGGACAAAATCGACAAGCAGATGTGCTCATGTTTGCACGAATCTGGAATTGCATGTGTTCTTTGTAAATATGTGACACTGTGTAAATATTAAGCATGTATATAAAACCCACGAAATTTTTGTTTATATTTGTGTACTAACACTTGTTCATATTGTATTTTTGCAGCCATGTATACACCTTAAAGGAAAGCTTTGGATTTACATTGAGTACATGAGCTTGGTTGATTAAGTCGCACTCATTGTGAATAGATGACGCCTCTTTTCCTAGTTTATCTCCTAAACCCCTTGTGATGTGTGGAATTCATCACCACACACCATAACCTAAGTGAAGTTATGGACATGAGGTTGAGGGCGGAGTCTACTATGGAATTAAGGGAGTGTAAATTTTCGAAAGATTGGTTGAATGTCGGACATGGTGTCTAGAACGGGTTATGACTGGTGACAGGTTCTAGATCTAAGAAAGACTTGCATCAATGGAGTATATACCAATTATCCGGTGAGTGGATGAATACTTATCTTTGAGTAAGATATCTTTAGTGACTTGGTGTCTAGAAGGTGACGGTTTCTATGACGGGTTCTGGATCCGAGATCTCAAATTGGTCCTACCTCTCGTGGTCTCTCTTGCTAATTGGCCAAGTTCATTAAAGTTACCCAAAGAAGATAAGGACTAAATCTACTTTCCATGATCGGTAAGCCTCGGGATGCATTGTCGAAATTAGTCCTGTGTCTCGCGTTATCTCTATATATCCCCAACTGGCCATGTTTTTCGATTGAACCAAGACCATTCGATTGGAAGTTTATACTTTATCGCGCGGGTCACACGTCCTTTGAACGACCTAAAGATCAAGCAAGTGTACTCTCTTTAAATCTGAAGCGCACTCAAAATGACCTATACTTGTGCATAAAAACGTGGACATGTGTGTTGCGTCAAAATTTTGTAATTAAACACTAATTAAAACATTGCGTTTAGTCTGCATAACCTTCTGGCGGCTTTGTGATGCTCGGATTTCATCACCGGGTACCCTAACCTAAGTGAAGTTAGGGACATGATGCCAAAAGATAGGTCACTTTGCATCATAAATTAGCACGTAACTTTTGTGTTTTCTGCAGGTTTCTAACACTTTTCTCTTATGCATTCACTCCATACTTCATCTAAGTTCTTGTTTGATATGTTTGGGTGACGATTTGAATATATGATGCATGAATTTGTTGAAGTATTGTTTGATCGCATTTGTGTGATTTATGTACATATGTGTGTTCCTTTAAACCTTACATCTGTTTATACACTAACCTCGTCTACACTTGCAGGAAACCATGTAAATATGTGTGTTAACTTGTTCTAGATTGTTCATATTACATTTCATATCATCTAGGATATTTAGAGCCCTTGCATTCATGCATTTATAACGTAGAACTTTTGAATTGTCGAGAAACTCTGTTTTTCGACCGGTCGATTATTCCATGCCTATTAATTTCGACCGGTCGATTCCCCTGTCTCAGTGTGCTCGTGTATTTTTCATGTGTTTTTGTGTTTTATGTACTTTTGTTTGATTTTCGTGTACTTATGTTTGTGCTTTGTTTTTGTTTCATTTTTGGCTTAGTATCTTGTTTTTCTTGTGTATTCTTTTGATATTAACACTTGGTCTTTGGTGGATGCTCAGATTTATGAATGACCAGATCTACTCCACGTGAAGTTCAACTCCGTAATCGCACTATGATCATTTTTACCAACGCAGTGGAAGACCTTGATCGACCTATTGTTGAGGATGACGTTGACTCACCAAGATCATCCCAGCACTCCGAGCATTTGATAATAGAAGAACAAGAGCAAGTACCAATGGCCAATGCAAACAATGCTCAACAATCACTTCGCCAACGCACTTGTTCTACTGATTGGAGTGCCAGCCCCTCATGCATCAGATTTCCGGAACCTCAAGAGGAGAAGAAGGACATTGAGCTAAAGAGCGGATTTCTCCATCGCCTACCTATCTTTCAAGGGATGGCGCATGAAGATCCAAATATGCATTTGAGGCAATTCCAGTTTGTGTGCTCAAGTATGAAGCCTGCGGATGCTGATGAAGAACTCTTGAAACTCAAGGCGTTTCCTTTCACCTTGAAGGATAGAGCACAAACTTGGCTTATGGAGCTTCCACCGAATCACATCACCACTTGGAAACAACTAGCGGATGCTTTCTTAAGCAAGTACTTTCCGGCCTCAAAGATCACTGTTTTGAGGAAGAAGATCACTGGAATTGCGCAGGCTGCGGATGAGTCTTTTGGCCAATACTATGACAGATTTAAGGGTCTCTGCGCCACCTGCCCATCACATGGATTCTCTGAGACCAACCTCATGAACTACTTCTATGATGGTCTCAAACCAATTGATCGAGAGCTTCTTGATGCCGTTGCAAATGGAGCATTCATGGATTTAACTGAGGTACAAGCTCGTGCACTTTTGGAGAATCGAGCCAACAATGATGCTCAATATGGGATGGCACCTCGCAAGACAGTAGCTGAAGTGAGTTCTAAGCTAGCACCGGATGACAAGTATGACAAACTCTCCGACTTGATGGAGCAAGTGCTTGAACTAGAAGTAAAGAGAGCCAAGGCAGCTCTGGGACCAGCATGTGGCGTTTGCCACCTTCAAGGGCATTTTAGTGAGCAATGTCCTACAACAATGGAGCTGCCTACTGAAGAACATGTCAACGCCATTGGTGGATATCAAGGAAGCCAGCGTTACAAAATTTTTGGCAATCGTGATCATCCTGGTTTCAAGTGGAGTAGGAATGAGGGATGTCTTAACCCTCCAGCACCTCAACAACAACAATTCCAACGTGCTCCCTATCAACAAAGGCCACCAATGCCTCAAGCGCCCATGCAACCACCACAATCTCCTCCGGTCCAACAATTTACAAATCCGGACTATGACAAGATGCTTGCTCAACTGTCCAACTCCACACAAGCTCTAATCGATGGACAAAACCAAACAAAGGCCACGTTGGAGTCTCATGGACAGGATATCTTTGAAATGAAGAAGCAAATGGGTCAACTTGTTGATTTCATGGGACAATTTAGGGTTTCCGGACAACTTCCATCTTAACCTCAACCACCACCAAGGAATGTGAGTACGATTACAACAAGAAGTGGAAGGATTTTGGAGAGTCCAACGTTGGACATATCTAAGCTGAAGGCAACACCATTAACTTGTGATGTTGTGGAGGATGAAGATTTAGAAGAAGATCCGGCAACCAAAGATGCCAAGAACAAGAAGAAAGTGGCACCACTTTTGAGGCCACAATCACCAACGCCATCTACCCCAACCAAAGCTATTAACTCTATCTCTTCAAGTTCTGTTAATACTAATGCTTCGTTTGCTCGTGCACCATTCCCACACAGATTATCAAAATCAAAGAAGGATGATCAATATGAGGAAATCCTGGACATCTTTCGGAAAGTGCAAGTAAACCTACCCTTGATTGAGTGCATAAAGAAAGTGCCGATATATGCCAAGTTTTTGAAAGAGCTATGCACCCAGAGGAGGCAAACAAGAGCGAAGGAGGTCGTGAAGGTGAATGCAATAATTTCGGTTGTGTTGCAGCGTCGGTTACCCCCAAAATTGAAGGACCCTGGGAGCTTTTCTGTCCCTTGTGTTATTGGTGACACCAGATTTGAAGATGTCATGTTCGACTTGGGTGCATCAATCAATGTGATGCCTTACTATCTTTATGCATCCATGGAGCTTGGCGAGCTTAAGCAAGATAATATCATCATACAGTTAGCCGACCGATCTCATAAATATCCAAGGGGATATGTTGAAGATTTTCTTGTACAAGTCAACAACCTAATCTTTCCTGCTGACTTTTACATTATTGACATAGAGGAGAGTCTATTGAACACCACACCATTATTACTCGGACGACCTTTCATGAGGACTGCAAGAACAAAGATTGATGTGTTCGAGGGAACGTTTTCCATGGAGATTGATGGAGAAAGGATTGAGTTCAACATTCTTGATGCCATGAAGGTTCCCACTGCTTGTGTCAATGCATGTTTTTCATATGATATAGTTGAAGATTTGGCGCAGCAGCATCTCGACACACTTAGAGAAGATGAGCTCGACACTGTGATTCAAGAAGGAGTTGGTTGAACCGACTAGATGAAGAAGCTCTGTTGGATGCTTTGATCGAGATTTTTGAGCCTAGGGTGAAGGAGATGGCGTCACTCCTCAATGAACAAGCCAATGTGATTTCCAATGCAGCCTCTATTCCCTTGGTAATAATAAAAAACATTGCCGGCGATTTAAAAATCGCCGGCAATGTCTCTTAATTCGGTAGTGTAGTTCCCTCCATTGTTCGAGCACCGGAATTAGAACTCAAGGTGTTACCGGATCATTTGAAGTATGCTTACTTTGGAGACAATGAGACTTTACCAGTTATCATCTCTTCATCTTTGGAGGAAGAACAAGAAGTGAAGTTAGTTCATATGCTTCAACAATACAAAACCACCATCAGTTGGACACTTGCGTACATCAGAGGTATCAATCCTGCAACTTGTGTTCATCGCATTTTACTTGAAGATGGAGCTAAGCCCTCTCGTGAAGCTCAAAGAAGGCTCCATCCGCCTATGATGGAGGTTGTGAAGAAGGAAGTCATCAAACTCTTAGATTGTGGAGTTATCTATCCAATTTCGGATAGTCGTTAGGTCTCACATGTGCAAGTTGTTCCTAAGAAATCTGGAATTACTGTTGTGAAGAATGCGGAGAATGAATTAGTGCCTCAACGAACCATCACTGGCCACAGGGTTTACATTGACTATAGGAAGCTCAACGCCAGCACTCGAAAGGATCACTTTCCTTTGCCATTCATTGATCAGATGCTTGAGAGGTTGGCTGGTCATTCTTACTATTACTTCCTTGATGGATATTCGGGTTACAACCAGATTAGCATTGCTGAGGAGGATCAAGAGAAAACAACGTTCACATGCCCTTTTGGAAAGTTTGCTTATCGTCGCATGCCATTTGGACTTTGTAACGCCCCAGGTTCGTTTCAACGATGCATGCTCTCTATCTTTTCCGATTACATTGAGAAAATAATCGAGGCTTTTATGGATGATTTTAGTGTATTTCGGAGGGATTTCGATGCATGTTTAGACCACTTAGAATTAATCTTGCAAAGATGCGTTGAAACGAACTTGGTACTTAATTGGGAGAAGTGCCATTTTATGGTCACTCAAGGGATTGTCTTAGGTCACATTATTTCGAAAAAGGGTATAGAAGTTGATAAATCTAAGGTAGATCTTGTGCGGTACTTACCCTCTCTGACTTCGGTTAGAGAGATTCGTTCTTTTCTTGGACACGCAGGTTTCTACAGGAGGTTCATCAAGGACTTTTCCCACATCTCATGTCCCTTGTGCAAGCTGCTTCAAAAGGACACTCCCTTTGTTTTTCATGAAGAATGTGGCGTTACATTTGAGAAGCTTAAGGAGTTATTGACAAGTGCCCCTATTCTTTGTGCTCCGGATTGGTCTCAACCATTTGAACTTATGTGTGATGCATCAGATTATGCTGTTGGAGCTGTATTGAGACAACGGAGAGATAAGAATCTATACACCATTTATTATGCTTCTAAGACACTTGATGATGCTCAAGCCAACTACACAACAACCGAGAAGGAGATGTTGGCGGTGGTGTTTGCATTGGACAAGTTCTGATCCTATTTACTTCAAAGTAAGGTTATAATTTACACTGATCATGCAGCTTTGAAGTATTTGATGCAGAAAAAGGATGCGAAACCGAGGCTCATACATTGGATACTACTTCTACAAGAGTTTGATGTGGAAATCAAGGACAAAAAGGGAGTAGAGAACGTGGTAGCCGATCACCTCTCTAGGATTGTTAAAGAGAAGTCCAACGTTGCAATTGAAGAGAATTTTCCGGATGAACAATTCTTCGGACTTCAGGTAAGTGCCTCTGAAACTCCTTGGTATGCGGATATTGTAAACTATTTAGTTACCGGTGAGTTTCCATCATTTATGCACAAGGCTCAACGTGACAAACTTCGAAGTAATGCTAGGACTTTTATTTGGGATGAACCTTACTTGTGGAAACAATGTGCTGATTTAGTGATTAGAAGGTGTGTTTCGGATGATGAGTTTGCATCTATTCTTGAGTTTGTCACAATGGTGCATGTGGAAGTCACTTTGGTTCGAAAAAGATAGCCTTTAAAGTGTTAGATTGTGGTTTCTTTGGCCCAACTTATTTCGTGATTCTAATGACTTTTGTGCTAAGTGTGATAGGTGCCAACGATCCAGAAATATTGGTGCAAGAGATCAAATGCCGCAGTTCTATATATTGAATGTCAAAAGTTTTGATGTTTGGGGCATTGATTTTATGGGACCTTTTCCTCCATCTAACGGTCTCACTTACATTTTACTCGCTGTTGATTATGTTTCGAAATGGGTGGAAGCAAAAGCCACCCGTACTAATGACTCGCGAGTTGTTGCAGATTTCCTCAAGACTAATATATTTTCAAGGTTCGGAATGCCGCGCGTTCTAATCAGTGATGGAGGGAGTCACTTTTGCAACGAGACGGTTGAGGCGTTGATGAGGAAATATGGAGTCAATCACAAAGTTTCTACACCTTATCATCCACAAACAAATGGCATGGCGGAGGTCTCAAATCGAGAAATCAAGCCAAACCGCAAAGACTGGAGCCAGTGTTTGGATGATGCTTTGTGGGCATATAGAACAGCGTACAAGACCCCTATAGGCATGTCACCATATCGACTTGTTTATGGGAAGTCTTGTCATCTTCCAGTGGAGCTAGAGCACAAAGCTTGGTGGGCGGTGAAGAAATTCAACATAGACAAGGATGAAGCTGGATTGCATCGAAAATTGCAGCTATGTGAGTTAGAAGAAATCCGGAACGAGGCATTTAACAATGCATGGATCTACAAGGAGAGGACAAAGCACATTCATGACAAGATGATCCGTACAAAGCGTTTTGAGGTTGGGCAAAAGGTTTTACTATTTCATTCAAGACTTCGACTCTTTCCAGGCAAGCTGCGTTCGAGATGGATTGGTCCGTACATTGTGGTGCAAGTTTTTCATCATGGAGCCATAGAAATCATGTCCTTAGAATCCGGCAAAGTGTTCATGGTGAATGGCCAATAGTTGAAGCCATATTATGACAATTTTGAGGAGCACAACGTTGAAGAAGACAAACTCATGGAGCCATCACCTTCAACCACATGAAGAATGCATCACATCTAGGCTGGAAGACGTTAAAAAATAAGCGCTACTTGGGAGGCAACCCAATGGAGGAGTCATCAACAGATTTGCATTCTCTTTCCCTATCTTTTTTTTTAATTTCGTTACTTTCATTTAAATAAGTAGAATTTTCGTGAGTCATTCCTTCATGCTCGAATTCTATGCTTTACTTTAGTACATTGAGGACAATGTAGAGTTAAAGTGTGGAGGAGGGGTTTACAACTTTATTTGAGTCATAAATTGAAAAATCGGACGGACAATGGAACTTTCCGGTGGATGATGCCCTAAAATTTTTTTTTGTTTTGAGTCATACTTAGCGTATTTTGTATGTAATTTAGTGTACTGAATGAAAACTCGTCTTTGAGTAAGAGATCCGAGATGATTTGGTGTCTAGAAGGGGACGGTTTCTAGGACGGGTTTTGGATGTAAGAAAAGACAAGTTCGAAAATCACTCCTACCTCTCTTGGTCTCTCTCGCCAACTGGCCAATTCATTAAGGTTACCCAAAGAAGATGAGGACTAAATTAACGCTTGTTTGAGAGTCATTGAAATTTTCCTAAATTTTGGTCTTTCGGCCGGTCGAAATTTTCTTCATAGGATTTTTCGACGGGTCGATTCCTCTGTTCCATTAAAATTTTTCTATTTTTGTGTGTTTTTGAAATTTTAGTGTTTTTATTGAGTCTTTAGGATGCCCTTAGTTAGTCAATGATGAAAATGGACCAAAATAAACATCCTATGGCGTTGCATATCATAATCATAAGGAATTCATGTGCTAATTGCGATATCTTTGAGTGTCATGACATGTAGTAGATATGGTATGATACACTTGGTACATAAATCGCATTGTGAGAATAAATTTTGAATCATATGAGCCTTAAGTGAGATTTTGAGCCTTAAACACTTCTTCTTGAGAGAAATTTCATGCATATTAGAACATGCCTCAAAATCATGCATATACTCACTTGCCATAGATCTTAATGAACTAGAGAATACTAGAACTTACTCATGTCAATTTGCAAAGCTTATAGTTGATACATACTCTGATTTTGGATGTGATTAAAGGCACTTAGGATATCCACCACTTTGCCAAATAGCCATGTGTCCCATTTGTGCGCACGAGTTGCGACACCCCTAGATAACCCATTCGAGCCCACATTATGCCTTTCTTTCATTACCATACATATCTAAACACTTTAACCTAGTGCAGAATATCCGTACCCTTATTCAAAAGACTTGGTGGGGATTTTTGAAGCTAGAATCATGGAGATGGTGTGAATATCATGAGAAGATGTGTGTATAGGGATAGATTTGTCCAAATACCTTGAAAAA
This sequence comes from Geum urbanum, assembly GCA_946800695.1. NCBI lineage: Eukaryota > Viridiplantae > Streptophyta > Magnoliopsida > Rosales > Rosaceae > Geum > Geum urbanum. The sequence goes on from OX327000.1 coordinate 26,094,132, forward strand.
AGTTTGCAATTGCCGAAAATAGAAAGAAAAAAAAGAAAAAAATCAAAAGCTCTCCGGCAATAGGTTTTTAATGTACATTGTTTGGATTAATGTCCCCCATACTTGTGGATTTGAAATTTGTATTAAATTGAAGGCCCAAAAGTGAAGAAATGTGGCCTTTGTCCTGTCCACAAAAGCTCAAGGGAAGTTTAGAATGAAGTTAGGGTCCAACAAGATGAAATCTGGCCCGTGTACGTAGGATTTGACCATGGTGACATTGGTCAGAGGAGGATGAACGAAATTTATGAAGTTTTTGGTGCTTTGACTAAGTCTTTTGAATGTTCTTAACCACCACATATCCATATTTTTGAATGCCTTAGCCTAAGCCCCATTCCAACCCTTAAAAGTCCTTTGTGATCCTTAAGATGAGTAGCCTTCAATCTGTGAAGTAAGTTTCATGAGTAAGCATATGGTTTTGGTTCATTTGTGCAAGTATCTCTTCCCATGCATGAATTTTCATTGGAATTAACAAACACTTTGAGTGAAACCTTTGCATAAGTGAAAATATGATGAGTGCATCCATGTGAGTTGATTTGAACTATATTCGAAACATGCACAATTTTAACATCACCATTGTTTTCTCCACGTCTTACTTGTTCATAACATGATCATATCTCTATTATCTATTGAATTCATTGAACATTCATGTGAAAACATTATGATTCCATCGCCATAGACTTGAAGAATTTTCTGAGACAAATTTGACTAAGGGCTTAGTTTTGTTCAACTTAGTATTTCTATCGTTTTCAAACATGATTACATGAGAATTTGTGGCTTTGAAACGTTAAAATATCTAAGTATGTTTTTATATAAGTGTCACGTTTACCTTTGTGTTTTTCCCTTTATTATTTTTCTTTTATCGAGTCTATTGCTTTGTTGTGTAGTTGCTAGAGACTAGCAAAGTGTAAGTGTGGGGGAATTTGATCTACGCATTTTATGCTTGATTATTAATGTCTTTTTCTCTATATTTAGCTTTGTTTTGTGCTTAGTAAATATGTTTTTAACTTACTTTATGTTTGTAGGTAGAAATAAAGGAGGAATCCGTAAAGGAGGCATAAATGAGCTCAAAACCAACTAAGGAGGAAGTTCCTAAAATGAGGAGGAAAGATGAAGAAGAATGGGCCACGATTTATAAAGAATGGATCAAAGATTACTAAGATGGGTCAAGACCATGCTCATGTGTCCAAGAAGGTCCAAGATCATGTCAAGATTCGGCCACAAAGAAGCCCAAAAGAAGAAGATGGATCAAAAACTAGAAATCAGGAAATCTGCCTGTGCAGATCAACCCAATTCAACGGGCCACCGAAAACGGACCAGAAGGAATTATGATGCGAATAATATGTCCCTGGAAATCTCTAGAAGTCAACTTGCCAGCTCAAAAAGAATCACTCCATTCGGACATATAAATCTCCGGGAATCACTGATTTAATGAAGAAATGTCAACTTACCCGGGTGGAGTTAAATCATTCCTAATTGGGGATGAACTAGGGTTTTTCATATCCTATTTAAAGGAGAGCTCGACAAGAAAAAAAGGATCACACATCATAGATGCCAAAGCTCTGCCCAAAACACCTCCCAAGTCGTCCTAAGCCTAATTCCCTTCAAGGCCGAAGCTCCCTCCTCATGGATCAAGAATAATCGGCGCTCTTCGTCTTGTTCTTGAGAATCCATCCACTCGAGGCGTTGTTAGTGCTCTTCACAGACTTCAAAAGTGTAACCATAAACCTTCTATCTCATCTTTTTTCTTGTAAAGAATTCAGTTTATGACTTGTGATTTGTTTAATAAAGGCTGTACGTTTTTACTTACTTATGTTACCTTCCATGTGTTCTTAGTTTTTGGTCTTTGACTTGTATGCATGCTTGTATGCTTAAAGCTTCTTAATGTGTTGGGTGATACGCTCTTCGTTCCACCCTAGTATGTTTTGTACGAATCTTAGATAAATTAAGGTCTAGGCGCTCCTCGCCGCACTCTTAAAAGCATGTGTATAAATTGTAGGTTGAAATGTAAGAATTTCGTTGATACTAGGTAAGTGAAGCATGAAAACGGTGGAGGTAGACATGATGTGATGATCACGTGTACATAGTAGAATTAGTTTTAAATTTCGTAGGTTATTAGTTAAACAAACCAAATCTCGCACCCCCATAAACAAACCTAGCATAGTTATGCATGCACCATCAATCCCCGGTTAAGAACGATCCCTATTTACCAATGCTACATCTACCAAAAAGGATTTTAATTGACTCATTGTTGTTGAGTGTTAAGTGTTAATTTAGTACTTAGTAATGGTGAGTATCAGTTTTGGCGCCGTTGCCGGGGATTGTAAAGAATTGTGTGATTATGCTTGTACAATATGTTTATATTTTTCTGTTTTCAGAACTGTTCACTGCCCTGTTTTGTGTAAATTATTTGACGTAGCTAAATGTCTCATAAAAATATGAAAATTTGCACGATTGTTTGCTTACGTGTATAGTTGTTTCCTATAAAATTTCATTGTATTCGGCCGAGCCAATAATTCTGGAAAAACTCGACAAGCAGATGTGCTCATGTTTGCGCGAATCTGGAATTGTATGTGTTCTTTGTAAATATGTGAAATTGTGTAAATATTAAGCATGTATATAAAACCCACGAAATTTTTGTTTATATATGTGTACTAACACTTATTCATATTGTATTTTTGCAGCCATTTATACACCTTAAAGGAAAGCTTTGGATTTACATTGAGTACATGAGCTTGGTTGATTAAGTCGCACTCATTGTGAATAGATGGCGCCTCTTTTTCTAGTTTATCTCCTAAACCCTTTGTGATGTGTGGAATTCATCACCACACACCATAACCTAAGTGAATTTATGGACATGAGGTTGAGGGCGGAGTCTACTATGGAATTGAGGGAGTGTCAATTTGTGACGACCCGGACAAGAATTAGCAGTGGAATCAGCTTGATTGATGAGATTGCACGTAGTCGCAGAGTTGCGACAGTCGTTTTAATCGCCGAAGCTTCTTAACGACTAAATTATTGGCCGAGAATTGGAGTTGAGCCTCTTCTCGAGAGTCGTAGTACATGTGATTTCGAATTCGTGGGCGGTTCCGGATCGTTATTTGGACGACCGAGGAATTAGTTATGAATATTTGAAGTTTCGACGGAAACGGATTTAAATGGCGGGTTTGTTCGCGACTAAATTATCGGACGAGAATTTGGTCTCGGCTTCTTCACGGAAGTTGTTTAGAATTTAATTTCGAGTTCGTGGGAACTTCCGGAGCATGATTTTGAGTTACGAAGAATTAGTTGCGAATATTTCCGTTGTTTGTTTAGTCGATTTAATGTGTGTTGGTTCGAAGGGTTGACTTTTTATCCGAATGATCGATATGTTTAACTTCGGGTAATATTGGAAGAATATGTCGAGACGAGTTCGTGGCCGTGAGAATTATCGGAATCGGATATACGACGAGAAAGTTACGCGCGTTTGAAGTTCGTCGAAATGGATAAACATGAAGTTTCCTAATTGGGAAAGCTATAAATAGTGAAGTTTCCATTTATGGCAAGTCAACACATGGCATTTACTGGCTTTAACCCGGTCAACTCGGTTTGACCGAGTGGTACGCGACGGTGGCGACACCTCTACGGCTCGCCGGCGGCGAGGCCTTGTCCGGCCACCCCACGGCGTGGGAAGGGTCTTATTCTCTTCGCCTTGATGTCACGAACCCATTCCCGGCCACCACGAACGGCGAGGATCGCCGGAAAGGGAGGAAATTCCGACTTGAAAATGGTGAAAACTTGGTGAATTCGGGTTCCTTTTTTTTGGCCGAATTGAGCTGAAATTTTGGATGGGCTTTGTAGCCCTCATCACCTACAAGCTACCATGTAAGTTTAAGGTTCTAATTCATCTTGTACATGGAGAATTTTGGGATTGAAATTTGTGTGTTCATTCGGTTTTTCATGAAATTGAGCTAGATAGAGTGAGAATTGGCCTTTGTTGTAGTTGACAAAGTTGCTCAGTGGGTGATTTTACATGGAATAGGGGTTGCTCCGCCGTGAATTCTTCCGGTCAACAGTGGCGCCGCCGTGGACGGCGGTCAACGCGGCGGTCAACGGTCAACAGGTTTGACTTTTTGGACTTTCGACAAGTTGCATGTCGTTTGACTCGAAATCGCGCCCCGATCGCAGTGGGAAGGTTCGTTTTTCGAATTGCGCGTCCGAAAGTTAAGTGAGGTATTAAGGTGTTATATATGGATTTTCGACGATTCGTCGTATTCGCATTTCGTATTTCCGAGGACGGTGGTTTCTCGTGATTGGTCTTGTATTGTCGAGATATGAGTTTGAGATATGGATTTTGTGAATATTCAGGTGTTCGTGATCGTTCGTTTGGCGAAGGACTTTCCGCTGGATCACGGGTTAACGCGTTACGCGTTACGCTAGTCTGTGAGTGGACATTTTATTTTCACGGATTGATTGCGAGTCTTTTATATATGTTTTACGAACTTGAGCATGCAGCATGATTATGGTTTTACGAGCATGAGATTTCATACGATATTATATTTATTACGAGCATGTATTATACGATTATACTTATACGAATATACGTATACGAATATGCATACACTTATATGCTGTTTCATGCATTTGCATAGAACTGTTTATGATTTGGTTTACACAGAGTACAGTCTCAGTTACGTTGTTGTATCGATACACCTTGCCTCGTCGGCTGATCCCCGACGGAGGGCCGCCTGGAGGGGCGTTTCCCCAACCAGACCGGTGAGGGGCGTATTCCCCGGAACCGAGGCCATTTCTGGCTTAGAATCACGTGGTAGTCAGGGACTCTGTGGTTCAGACTGTACTAGCACGGAGGAGTCCATGAGTGACCCCGTGGGATTTTACTTGCATGCTCAGTACACTGGAGGAGTATGAGTTTTACCTCGTGTACTATGTTGTTTTTATTTACCTGGACTCGCATATGTTATTTTTAACATATATATTATCTGGTGAAAGACATTTATTTTTGTCCACTCACTCTAACGTGTTTTATGTCTTTCCCCTGGGCTTTTCAGTTTCCGTGCCCAGTTTGCAGTTCGGACTCTGGTGTCGCACGTCGTGGTCGAAGGCATAGTACTCGAGCTACTTTGTTTCATCCAGTAGGTTTATTGTTCTACCTACTGTGGTATGCGTATATGATTATCTATTAGAAGTCGCTCTGAGTTTCCTATTGAATATGTTATACGATTTTACCCGGATTTCAGTAAAGTATATATTATATGTATTGTTTACTTTACTGTTGATATATTGAGAAATCCGGATGGGATTGGTGCCCGCGGTTTGCTTTTTGTGGCATAGGATGAAGTGTATTTTCTGCGTGCAGGTAATGGTAATTCCACGCTAGTAACGAAACTCTGCCTAAATTTTGAAAAGTTTTTGTTGGTTCATGTTTTCGAAGGGGTTTGATCCGATTTAGGGAGCTAAATCGGGGTTGGGTCCTTTCATCTTGGTATCAGAGCATTAGGTTATAGGTTATGTAGACTTCTGTAGTCGTGTTTACTAAGGATATTTGAGAATGTACAGCATGTCTGGAATGGTGACCCGACCGGCCGGCGGATAATCATCAAATTCCGGGTGTTGTATGCTTTCAAATATTTGAAGTTCCATGATTATGTTCCACTTGTTGTGAACGATATTGTATTCATTAGGATGCCTCCTGACGTGCTTTCCGTGTCGTTTCGGTTGTGGATCCTGTTGAGGATCAATCGACGCGTGATTTGCCAGAGAACAATGGATTTGGATGAGTATTCAGAGTTCAGAGATATGTGTGGCACGGTTTGCCTGGGGATGTGTATTTGAGCATCTATATGTGGCCTCAGAGCAGAGAATTGTGGCAGCTGATGTGTTTACCTGAGACAGATTGTTGTGTTTGGTGGGCTGATATTAATTGAGTTCCGGTTGCGACTCCATGGCCTACATTCAGAGTGTTGTGTTTACGGTAATGATTTTATCAGGCTATCCAGCAAGCGTTATGTGGAGTGTTTACCCACCTGAGGCAGAGATGCATTGTTCACATGTTGTTCCTGTTTGCAAGTGTTATGTGGCTTCAGAGGAAGCGGTGCACGAGGTTCGAGACGAGTTTGAACCTAAGTATTAGAGAGAGTCTGATTGATGTGCCTCGAGATATCCGTGAGGAGCTTAGTGTGTTGCACTCAGCGGCGAGGTTATTGTGAAGAAAAGATGTACACGGTTTTCGATGTGACGGTTTGAGGAAAGTGGATTCAGCAGTGATGTTTTGATGAGGTTGAGTTCCGACACTTCGGGATCAGTGACTTCATCAGGCTGTGGTCTTTTCGATTATGATAAGGATCCTCTGCTGATCCGTTTGACGATGGCAGAGATCACAGTGTAGAGGACTTGCTCTTGCGGCATGAGTTGGGCGATCGTTGGTAATCTTTTCACGCAGCAGGTGTTGCGGTGATATGTGTTCGAGGAGTACCCTTTATGCTGTTTCGGTGGCCAGGAGGGTCACGTATTAAGGGAGCGCCCTCAGTCAGCTGTTGTAGCGGTTCGATAGCTTAGAGTTCACGAGGAGATCCTCCTGTTGTTCCTGCAGTCTGATCAATGTACCCTTTTGACGAGTTATTCAGCAAGTCGCAATTGATGTGGGCGGCTAGTTGGACATGTTGGAGTTCGTGCCATGACCTTGTTTGAGGACAGACTTTTCTTCGAGGTTACTGTTGTTTGATATCCAGGGCTATTGTACCTGCATCTTCACTTCCGAGGTTTTGGAGAGTATTGTATCCATCCGGAGGTTGCGAGATCCTTGTTGGAGGTTATGACTTAGCCGCGGATCTGTTATAGCTGGATGTTGTGATTTTGGTGTGTTTGTGAGTACGGACTTACTGATGATGCATTTGGCTGTGTTTGAGTACCTCGAGAAGGAGGTTGTGTTTCGACGACCAGATTTCCCCGAAATACTGTTTCGCGGTGATGGTCGAGTGAATGGTGGAGACGAGTTATGTTGTTTGCTTAGCACATGTTGTGGATACTATGGTTCCTGTACCTGACATTGGTGACATTGAGGTGGTTCCCGAGTTTCCAGGTGTGTGTTGGAGGAGTTACCAGGTGTTCCTCTAGTTCGGGAGATCGACTACACTATTGAGCTTGTACCGGATGCTGGACTCATTTTACCGACATCTAGTTGTTCGGAGCCAGCGGAGCTGATGGAGCTACAGTTTCGACTCCAGGAGTTGCTGGAGGAGGTTTCAGGAGATTTCATGCGACCCCGCGTATTTGCGTGGTGTGCTCTTGCATCAGTTGTGTGACTGATTGTATGGTTCGATGAGGTGGCGCATTGACTACCGGAAGCCTGATTCGCTTCAGAGGAGAGTGAGTATCCTCCGCTTCGGATTGACGAGTGGTTTGTTCAGCTCGCGAGAGCTTCAGTCTTTTCGAAGATTGATTTCGGGTCCAGATATTATCAGTTGAGGATCGATGAGCCAGATGTGGTTTGGACAGCTTTTAGATCTTGGTGCAGGCATCAGGAGTTCTTGGTCACGCTATTGGTTGACCAATGCTCTGTAGATCGTGTGGACTTGATGGACCAGGTGTTCAGACGGTTTCTGGACGAGTTTGCGGTCTTGTTCGTTGGCATTGTCCTGATGTATCCCAAGAGTGTGGTCCAGCACCTGAAGCAGTTGCAAGCGGTTTTGCGGACTTCGCGAGGCGATCTTGTGTTTGCGAAATTCAGTCAGTGTGAGTTTTGGATGGTTAGCGTGAAGATTTGAGCTGTGTGATGTTATCCGAGGGAGTTGGCGTGGATCCTGACCAGTTAGAAGCCGTGTTGATTTGGGGTTTGCTCTACCATTGTACCAGAGATTCAGAGTTTCTCTTGGGTTTGGCAGGCTATTACCGACGGCTTGTATAAGATTTTCCCGAATTGCCACTTCACTTCCCGGATTGACGGAGAAGGCGTAGAGTTCGAGTGGTTCGATGCACGCGAGGAGAGTTACTTACTCCTGCAGGATGGTTGACCGTTGTTTCGGTTTCGACCTTACCTGATGATCGTGATGAGTTTATGGGTTATGGCGATGCATCGAGATTTGGATTTGGTAATGTTTTGATGCTGTGTAGCAGAGCGGTGGTTCATGATTCCAGGCAGTGGAACTTTGTGTAGCTACGTATCCAGTGTATGATATTGGGTGTAGCTGTTCTTGTGTTAGCATCAGAGAGTTCGAGACACTATTGCTATGGCGTGCAGCGTGGTGTAGGATGTACACTGACCACTGAGTTTCATCCACTTGCATTTTCGGCCAGATTTGGGCTTGAGGCAGTGTAGATGGAGAGAGTCGACTATCGACTATGGCTGCGCATTTGAATTTGTTCGAGGAAGGCTAGAGATCATACTTTGACCATCCGTTTGGGATGTTATTGTTGATGCATTCAGTTGAGAGTCAGGAGCTTCAGTATTGCATGTGTGTAAGTGTGGCTCGAGTTTCCGTGTTAGATGAGTTATGTGCTACGGAAGCTGAGTTCGAGTGAAATGATGTTGAAGCTCTTTGTTTTGCGTGCATTGGGCGCTAGTGATGCGGAGGTGTATCAGATACTTCGAGTTTACTACTCGAGACGCAACATGAAGGGCAATGTAGCAGTTTGAGTGTGCGGATGCCACAGTTGTCGACTGACGATGGCTAGGAGGTAGAGACTTGCCGAGATGTGTCAGTCATTTGAGATTTCCGATTAGTAGTTGGAGATTGTTGCTGTGATTATGTGTGTTTGTATGCACTTTGGTTTGTGGTACCAGTTGTTAGGCCTGTGTGGACCATTTGACGAACTCAGTACATTTCCTTGTACTTTCGGGAAAAGATTTCAGTGGCAGGCTGGCATAGCTGTGTTTGACGGAGATTGTCCATCTACGAGGTGTACCTGTGTCCCAGTTCGCTGAACGAGGTAATCAGCTACGACAAAGTGTTGGCAAGCTTTGCAGCGAGCATTGGGGACCAGATTACGAGTTAGTACCGGATCTTATCCTCGGATTGGCGAGTGATCTTCGAGGACTATTCAGGCCTTGGAGGGCATGTTGTGTATCTCGGTATTGCAGTTCCGGAGGATTTGGGACCAGCAGTTTCAGCGGTTTGAGTTTGCTTGCAATACCAGTTTGTTGACCACTGTGATTCTGATGCTGCATGATGTCGTTTTGAGGAACGATGTTGTACTCCATTGTGTTGGAGCGAGTTTGGTTTGAGTATGAGTTGACGTTTGATTCTGGTTTTGTGGAATGTGCTACCACAGACTGTCAGATTAGCAGTATAGGTTGATTATTGCCCGAGTTCGATATTTGAGTTATGTTAATGTGTGCAGTTTGAGTTGAGATTTGCTATGTTATTTTGATCCGCGTGTGGTCATAGGCGAGTTTGTGTTATGCCGTATGGTTCGGCATCGCCTATAGTGTTGGTTTTTATGTGTGTTGTGTTCCGTGAGGCGGAACTGTGTTTCAGGTTGGTTTTGCATTGTGTACCCTGCCTGTTCCTTATGCAGGAACACTTGGCTATTGTGTGAGCCAGTCTGGATTCGAGATTTGTGGGTACAGAGATTTCAGTACGGAGCTATCTCCTATTGTGGAGTTTGTTATCAGAATTGTTCAGTCGAGATTGCCGTTGGTGAGTTGAGTAGTATGCAGAGGCAGTGCTCCTACCTTGTACCTACCTTTTAGCGAGCAGACTCGAAAATTTCGAGGTCGAAATTTTTCTAAGGGGGGTGGATTTGTGACGACCCGGACCAGAATTAGCAGTGGAATCAGCTTGATTGATGAGCTTGCACGTAGTCGCAGAGTTGCGACAGTCGTTTTAATCGCCGAAGCTTCTTAACGACTAAATTATTGGCCGAGAATTGGAGTTGAGTCTCTTCTCGAGAGTCGTAGTACATGTGATTTCGAATTCATGGGCGGTTCCGGATCGTTATTTGGACGACCGAGGAATTAGTTATGAATATTTGAATTTTCGACGGAAACAGATTTAAATGGCGGGTTTGTTCGCGACTAAATTATCGGACGAGAATTTGGTCTCGGCTTCTGCACGGAAGTTGTTTAGAATTTAATTTCGATTTCATGGGAACTTCTGGAGCATGATTTTTAGTTACGAAGAATTAGTTGCGAATATTTCCGTTTGTTGTTTGTTTAGTCGATTTAATGTGTGTTGGTTCGAAGGGTTGACTTTTTATCCGAATGATCGATATGTTTGACTTCGGGTAATATTGGAAGAATATGTCGAGACGAGTTCGTGGCCGTGAGAATTATCGGAATCGGATATATGACGAGAAAGTTACGCGCGTTTGAAGTTCGTCGAAATGGATAAACATGAAGTTTCCTAATTGGGAAAGCTATAAATAGTGAAGTTTCCATTTATGGCAAGTCAACACATGGCATTTACTGGCTTTAACCCGGTCAACTCGGTTTGACCGAGTGGTACGCGACGGTGGCGACACCTCTACGGCTCGCCGGCGGCGAGGCCTTGTCCGGCCACCCCACGGCGTGGGAAGGGTCTTATTCTCTTCGCCTTGATGTCACGAACCCATTCCCGGCCACCACGAACGGCGAGGATCGCCGGAAAGGGAGGAAATTCCGACTTGAAAATGGTGAAAACTTGGTGAATTCGGGTTCCTTTTTTTTGGCCGAATTGAGCTGAAATTTTGGGTGGGCTTTGTAGCCCTCATCACCTACAAGCTACCATGTAAGTTTGAAGTTCTAATTCATCTTGTACATGGAGAATTTTGGGATTGAAATTTGTGTGTTCATTCGGTTTTTCATGAAATTGAGCTAGATAGAGTGAGAATTGGCCTTTGTTGTAGTTGTCAAAGTTGCTCAGTGGGTGATTTTGCATGGAATAGGGGTTGCTCCGCCGTGAATTCTTCCGGTCAACAATGGCGCCGCCGTGGACGGCGGTCAACGCGGCGGTCAACGGTCAACAGGTTTGACTTTTTGGACTTTCGACAAGTTGCATGTCGTTTGACTCGAAATCGCGCCCCGATCGCAGTGGGAAGGTTCGTTTTTCGAATTGCGCGTCCGAAAGTTAAGTGAGGTATTAAGGTGTTATATATGGATTTTCGACGATTCGTCGTATTCGCATTTCGTATTTCCGAGGACTGTGGTTTCTCGTGATTGGTCTTGTATTGTCGAGATATGAGTTTGAGATATGGATTTTGTGAATATTCAGGTGTTCGTGATCATTCGTTTGGCGAAGGACTTTCCGCTGGATCACGGGTTAACGTGTTACGCGTTACGCTAGTCTGTGAGTGGACATTTTATTTTCACGGATTGATTGCGAGTCTTTTATATATATTTTACGAACTTGAGCATGCAGCATGATTATGGTTTTACGAGCATGAGATTTCATACGAGATTATATTTATTACGAGCATGTATTATACGATTATACTTATACGAATATACGTATAGGAATATGCATATACTTATATGCTGTTTCATGCATTTGCATAGAACTGTGTATGATTTGGTTTACACAGAGTACAGTCTCAGTTACGTTGTTATATCGATACACCTTGCCTCATCGGTTGATCCCCGACGGAGAGCCGCCTGGAGGGGCGTTTCCCCAACCAGACCGGTGAGGGGCGTATTCCCCGGAACCGAGGCCATTTCTGGCTTAGAATCACGTGGTAGTCAGGGACTCCGTGGTTCAGACTGTACTAGCACGGAGGAGTCCATGAGTGACCCCGTGGGATTTTACTTGCATGCTCAGTACACTGGAGGAGTATGAGTTTTACCTCGTGTACTATGTTGTTTTTATTTACCTGGACTCGCATATGTTATTTTTAACATATATATTATCTGGTGAAAGACATTTATTTTCGTCCACTCACTCTAACGTGTTTTATGTCTTTCCCCTGGGGTTTTCGGTTTCCGTGCCCAGTTTGTAGTTCGGACTCTGGTGTCGCACGTCGTGGTCGGAGGCATAGTACTCGAGCTACTTTGTTTCATCCAGTAGGTTTATTGTTCTACCTACTGTGGTATGCATATATGATTATGTATTAGAAGTCGCTCTGAGTTTCCTATTGAATATGTTATACGATTTTACCCGGATTTCAGTAAAGTATATATTATATGTGTTGTTTACTTTACTGTTGATATATTGAGAAATCCGGATGGGATTGGTGCCCACGGTTTGCTTTTTGTGGCATAGGATGAAGTGTATTTTCCGCGTGCAGGTAATGGTAATTCCACGCTAGTAACGAAACTCTGCCCAAATTTTGAAAAGTTTTTGTTGGTTCGTGTTTTCGAAGGGGTTTGATTCCGATTTAGGGAGCTAAATCGGGGTTGGGTCCTTTCAAAATTTTCGAAAGATTGGTTGAATGTCGGACATGGTGTCTAGAATGGGTTATGACTGGTGACAGGTTCTGGATCTACGAAAGACTTGCATCAATAGAGTATATACCAATGATCCGGTGAGTGGATGAATACTTATCTTTGAGTAAGATATCTTTAGTGACTTGGTGTCTAGAAGGTGACGGTTTCTATGACAGGTTCTGGATCCGAGATCTCAAATCGGTCCAACCTCTCGTGGTCTCTCTTGCTAACTGGCCAAGTTCATTAAAGTTACCCAAAGAAGATAAGGACTAAATCTACTTTCCATTATCGGTAAGTCTCGGGATGCATTGTCAAAATTAGTCCTGCCTCTCGCGTTATCTCTATCCCCAACTGGCCATGTTTTTCGATTGAACCAAGACCATTTGATCGGAAGTTTATACTTTATCGTGCGGGTCGCACGTCCTTTGAACGACCTAAAGATCAAGCAAGTGTACTCTCTTTAAATCTGAAGCGCACTCAAAATGACCTATACTTGTGCATAAAAATGTGGACATGTGTGTTGCGCCGAAATTTTGTAATTAAACACTAATTAAAAGGTTGCATTTAGTCTGCATAACCTTCTGGCAGCTTTGTGATCCTAGAATTTCATCACCGGGTACCCTAACCTAAGTGAAGTTAGGGACATGAGGCCAAATGATATGTCACTTTGCATCATAAATTAGCACGTAACTTTTGTGTTTTCTGCAGGTTTCTAACACTTTTCTCTTATGCATTCACTCCATACTTCATCTAAGTTCTTGTTTGATATGTTTGGGTGACGATTTGAATATATGATGCATGAATTTGTTGAAGTATTGTTTGATTGCATTTGTGTGATTTATGTACATATGTGTGTTCCTTTAAACCTTACATCTGTTTATACACTAACCTCGTCTACTCTTGCAGGAAACCATGTAAATATGTGTGTTAACTTGTTCTAGATTGTTCATATTACGTTTCATATCATCTAGGATATTTAGAGCCCTTGCATTCATGCATTTATAACTTAGAACTTTTGAATTGTCGAGAAGTTCTGTTTTTCGACCGGTCGATTATTTCATGCCTATTAATTTTGACCGGTCGATTCCCCTGTCTCAGTGTGCTCGTGTATTTTTCATGTGTTTTTGTATTTTGTGTACTTTTGTGTGATTTTCGTGTACTTATGTTTGTGCTTTGTTTTTGTTTCATTTTTGGCTTAGTATCTTGTTTTTCTTGTGTATTCTTTTGATATTAACACTTGGTCTTCGGTGGATGCTGAGATTTATGAATGACCAGACCTACTCCATGTGAAGTTCAACTCCGTAATCGCACTGTGATCATTTCTACCAACGCAGTGGAAGACCTTGACCGACCTATTGTTGAGGATGACGTTGACTCACCATGATCACCCCAGCACTCCGAGCATTTGATAATAGAAGAAGAACAAGAGCAAGTACCAATGGCCAATGCAAACAATGTTCAACAATCACTTCGCCAACGTACTTGTTCTACTGATTGGAGTGCCAGCCCCTCATGCATCAGATTTCCGGAACCTCAAGAGGAGAAGAAGGACATTGAGCTAAAGAGCGGATTTCTCCATCGCCTACCTATCTTTCAAGGGATGGCGCATGAAGATCCAAATATGCATTTGAGGCAATTCCAGTTTGTGTGCTCAAGTATGAAGCCTGCGGATGCTGATGAAGAACTCTTGAAACTCAAGGCGTTTCCTTTCACCTTGAAGGATAGAGCACAAACTTGGCTTATGGAGCTTCCACCGAATCACATCACCACTTGGAAACAACTAGCGGATGCTTTTTTAAACAAGTACTTTCCGGCCTCAAAGATCACTGTTTTGAGGAAGAAGATCACTGGAATTGCACAGGCTGCGGATGAGTCTTTTGGCCAATACTATGACAGATTTAAGGTTCTCTGCGCCACCTGCCCATCACATGGATTCTCTGAGACCAACCTCATGAACTACTTCTATGATGGTCTCAAATCAATTGATCGAGAGCTTCTTGATGTCATTGCAAATGGAGCATTCATGGATTTAACTGAGGTACAAGCTCGTGCACTTTTGGAGAATCGAGCCAACAATGATGCTCAATATGGGATGACACCTCGCAAGACAGTAGCTGAAGTGAGTTCTAAGCCAACACCGGATGACAAGTATGACAAACTCTCCGACTTGATGGAGCAAGTGCTTGAACTAGAAGTAAAGAGAGCCAAGGCAGCTCTGGGACCAGCATGTGGCGTTTGCCACCTTCAAAGGCATTGTATTGAGCAATGTCCTACAAAAATGGAGCTGCCTACTGAAGAACATAGCAACGCCATTGGTGGATATCAAGGAAGCCAGCGTTAAAAAAATATTGCAATCGTGATCATCCTGGTTTCAAGTGAAGTAGCAATGATGGATGTCTTAACCCTCCATCACCTCAACAACAACAATTCCAACGTGCTCCCTATCAACAAAGTCCCTTGTGTTATTGGTGACACCAAATTTGAAGATGTCATGCTCGACTTGGGTGCATCAATCAATGTGATGCCTTACTATCTTTATACATCCATGGAGCTTGGCGAGCTTAAGCAAGATAATATCATCATACAGTTAGCCGACCGATCTCATAAATATCCAAGGGGATATGTTGAAGATGTTCTTGTACAAATCAACAACCTGATCTTTCCTACTGACTTTTACATTGTTGACATGGAGGAGAGTCCATTGAACACCACACCATTATTACTCGAACGACCTTTCATGAGGACTGCAAGAACAAAGATTGATATGTTTAAGGGAACGTTTTCCATGGAGATTGATGGAGAAAGGATTGAGTTCAACATTCTTGATGCCATGAAGGTTCCCACTGCTTGTGTCAATGCATGTTTTTCATATGATATAGTTGAAGATTTGGCGCAGCAGCATCTCGACACACTTAGTGAAGATGAGCTCGACACTGTGATTCAAGAAGGAGTTGGGTTGAACCGACTAGATGAAGAAGCTCTCTTGGATGCTTTGATCGAGATTTTTGAGCCTAGGGTGAAGGAGATGGCATCACTCCTCAATGAGCAAGCCAACGTGATTTCCAAGGCAGCCCCTATTCCCTTGGCGTCACTCCTCAATG
Source organism: Geum urbanum (assembly GCA_946800695.1). NCBI lineage: Eukaryota > Viridiplantae > Streptophyta > Magnoliopsida > Rosales > Rosaceae > Geum > Geum urbanum. The sequence goes on from OX327000.1 coordinate 26,109,603, forward strand.
AGCTTGGTAATTCTTTTGTTTATGCTTGTATGCTTGATTCGGGTTATTCACACCATCTGTGCTTCAATAGGGATTGGTTTGACACATATTAGTTTTTTGATGGAGGCTTTGTATTTATGGGAGATAACACTCCTAATAAATTTATGGGGATTGGAATAGTTCAAATGAAGATGCATGATGAAATTATCAGGAGCTTGACAGATGTTAAGCATGCCCCAGATATGAAGAAGAATTTGGTATCTTTGGGTACTACTCACAAGGTTACAAGTATTCGTCTGAAGGTTGAGTTTTAAAAGTTTTCAAGGTTAGTCCTGTGGTGATGAAAGGAACTTGATTAGGAATAACCTCAGCAAGCTTCATGGTAGCATAGTTCTGAATGCTTCATCTAATTGAAAGGACCCAACCCCGATTTAGCTCCCTAAACCGGAGTCAAACCCCTTCGAAAACACGAACCAACAAAAATCGTAGAAATTTTGGCAGAGTTTCGTTACTAACGTGGAATTACCATTACCTGTACGCGGAAAATACACTTCATCTTATGCCACAAAAATCAAACCATGGGCACCAATCCCATCCGGATTTCTCAATATATCAACAGTAAAGTAAAATAGTAAATATATATGCACTTTACTGAAATCCGGTGTAAAATCGTATAATATAAACAACAGATTACTCAGAGCGACCTCTAATGTATAAACATATAAGTATACCACAGTAGGTAGAACAATAAACCTACTGGAAGAAACAAGGTAGCTCGAGCACTATGCCTCCGACCACGACGTGCGACACCAGAGCCTGAACTGCAAACTGGGCATGGAAACCGAAAAGCCCAGGGGAAAGACATGAAACACGTTAGAGTGAGTGGACGAAAATAAATGTCTTTCACCAGTTAATATATATGTTTAAAATAACATATGCGAGTCCAGGTAAATAAAAACAACAAGTACACGAGGTAAAACCATAATCCTCCAACGTACTGAGCATGCAAGTATAAATCCCACGGGGTCACTCATGGACTCCTCCGTGCTAGTACAGTCCGAATCACGGGATCCCAGACCCACACGTGATTCTAAGCCAGAAAGGCCTCGGTTCCGTGGAAAAGCCCCTCGCCGGTCAGGTAGGGGTAACGCCCCGCCTGGGATGCCTACCATCGGGGATCAGCCGAGAGGCTAGTGTATCGATACAACAACGTAACTGAGACTGTACTCTGTGAAAACCAAATCATAAACAGTTCGATGCAAATGCATGAAACAGCATATAGGTGTATGTATATTCGTATACGTATATCCGTATATGTATAATCGTATATTCGTAAAAACACATGCTCATGTAATCCGTAATCTCAATACGCATGCTCAGGTTCATAAATCATATAAACGACTCGTAAGAATTCCGTGAAAAGAAATTGTCCACTCACTGACTAGCGTAACGCGATATGCGTTAACCCGTGATCCGGCGGAAAGTCCCTCGCCAAACAAACGATCACGAACACCTGAATATTCACAAAATCCATTTCTCAAAGTCATAACTCGACAATACAAGACAAATCACGAGAAACCACCGTTCTCGGAAACACGTAATTCGATTACGACAAACTGTCGGAAATCCAGAAATCACACCTCAATACCTCGCTGTAAGTTCGGACGCTCAACTCGAAAAACGAACCCCCCCACTGCGATCGGGGCGCGATTTCGAGTCAAATGACATGCAACTTGTCAAAAATCCCAAAAAGTCAAAGTTGACCGCTGTTGAACACCGCCCATGGCGGTGCCGCCTCTGACCGGAAAATTTCACGGCGGAGCAACCCTCACTCCATGCAAAACCACCCACTGAGCAACTTTGTCAACTGCATTGAAGTCCAATTCTCACTCAAACTATGTCAATTTCACGAAAAACCGAATTGGTACACAAATTTCAAATCCAAAATTCTCCATGTACACATCGAATTGAATAACCAAACTTACAGGGTAGCATCAAGGGGATGAGAGCTACAAAGCCCAACCAAAAATTCAGCTCGAATCGGTCTAAATTGAGCAACCCGAATTCACCATATTTTCTTCAATTTCAACCGGAAAATTCACCTCTTTCCGGCGAGTCACACCGTCGACGGTGACCGGGAAAGGGTTCGGGAGGTCAAGGCGCATCGATGGAGTGCTTCCCCGTGGCCGAAGGTGGCCGGACGGGCTCGCCACCGCGGAGCACCGCCGTTCGCCGTCGCACCACTCCTCCATGTCGATCAAACCGAGTTGACCAAGTCAACTCCCATTATGGCAATGTTTGACTTGCCCAAACAGGTAACTTCTATTTATGGACTTTCCCAAAATGGAAACCAACAAACACACTTTTCGGCAAACTTCAAACACACGTAATTTCCTCGTCGTAATTCCGATTCCAATAATTCTCGCGGCCACAAGCTCGTCTCGATGTACTCTTCAATTATCACCTAAAGTCAAACACATCGACCAATCGGCTAAAAATTCAACCATTCGAACCAACACATATTTAATCGACTAAATAACCAACAATCGGAAATATTCACAACTAAAACCTCGTAACTCAGAATAATGCTCCGGAAGTTCCCACAAACTCGAAATTAAATTGTGAACAACTTCCGTGAAGAACCCGAAACCAAATTCTCGACCGGTAATTTAGTCGTTAAGAAGGCTGCCTTTAAAATCCGAACTTCAAATATTCACAATTAATTCCTCGGTCGTCCAAATAACGATCCGGAACCACCCACGAACTTGAAATCACACGTACAACGACTCTCGAGAAGAGATCTAGCTCCAATTCTCGGCCCATGATTAAGTCGTTAACAATCCTGGCGATTCAATCATCAATCGGAAATCTGCGATAACGCAGTAACTCACGTATATAGCTGACCATACTGCTGATTCTGGTTCGGGTCGTCACAAATCCTCCCCCCTTAGAAAAATTTTGACCTCGAAATTTCCGAGTCTGCCAACTACAAGGTAGGAGCACTGCCTCTGCATACTGCTCAACTCACAAGTGGCAACCACAACAGAACGACTTTTCAGTGGCTACGACAATGGAACAACTTTGATAATAGACTCCACAATAGGAGATAGCTCTGTACTGTAATCCTTGTACCCTCAAATCATAAATCTGAACTGGCTCTACACAATCGCCAAGTGTTCCTGCATAAGGAACAGATAGGGTACACAACACGAACAAACCTGAAAAATAGTTCCGTCACACGGAACACAACACACACCAAAGCCAACGCTATAGGCGATGCCGAACTATACGGCATAACACAAACTCGCCTATAACCACATACGGATCAAAATAACGTGGCAAAACACAACTCAGTCCACACATATCTACATAACTCAAACATCGAACTCGGGCAATTATCAATCTGTTTCCGCTAATCTGACAGTCTGTGGTAGCATATTCCACAAAGTCCGAATCAAATGTCAATTCAATCTCAAACCAACTCGCTCCAGCACAATGGAGTACAATATCGTCCTCAAATTGACATCACGCAACATCAAAATCATAGGGGTTAACAAGCTGGTACTGCAAGCAATCTCGAACACGTGAAACTGCTGGTCCCGAATCCTCCGGAACTACAATATCGAGGTCCACAACGTGCCCTCCAAGGTCTGAATAGTCCTCAAAGATCGCCCACCAATCTGAGGATAAGAACCGGTACTAATTCGTAATCTGGTCCCCAAAGCTCGCTGCAAAGCTCGCTAACACCTTGTCGTAACTGATTATCTCGGTCAACGAACTGGGACACAGGTACACCACGTAGATAGCCAATCTCCGTCAAACACAGCTATACCAGCCTGCCACTAAATTCGTCACCGAAAGTACAAGGAGATGTACGGAGTTCGTCAAATGGTCCACAATAGCCTGACAACTGGTACTACAAACCAAAGTGCATACAAACACACACAATCACAGCAACAATCGCCACGTCTAACCGGAAATCTCAAATGGCTAACACTTCTCGGCAAGTCTCTGCCTCCTAGCCATCGCCTGTCGACAAATGTGGCATCTGCACACACAAACCGCTACACTGCTCTTCATGTTGCGTCACGAGTAATAAACTCGAAGTATCTGATACATCTCCGCATCACTAGCACCAAATGCGCGTGAAACCTCGAGCCTCAACATCATCACACACTAACTCAGCTTCCGTAGCGCACACTCGGCTAATACAGAAACTCAAGGCATACACACACATGAAACACTGAAGCTCCCGACTTCCAACTGAATGCATCAGCAACAACATCCCAGACGGATAGTCAAGTACAACCTCTAGCCTTTCCGAACAAATTCAAAGGTGTAGCCATAGTCGTGAGTCGACTCCATTCATCTACACTCCTCAAGCCCAAATCTGGCCGAAAATGCAAGTGGATGAAACTCAGGTGATCAGTGTACGTCCTACATTGCGCTGCACGCCATAGCTGTAGTGTCTCGAACTCTCTGACGCTAACACAAGGACAGCTACACCCAGATCATGCATAGGATACGTAGCTTCACAAAGTTCCACGCCTAAACCATGAGCCACCGCTCTACTACACAACAACAAAACACAACCAAATCCAAATCTCGATGCATCGCCATAACCCATGAACGCATCACGCTCGTCAGGTAAGGTCAAAACCGAAACAACGGTCAATCACCCTGCAGGAGTAAGTAACTCTCCTCGCGTGCATCGAACCGCTCAAACTTGACGCCTTCTTCGTCAATCCGAAAAGTAGAGTTGCAATCCGGGAAAATCCTACACAAACCGTTGGTAATAGCCTGCCAAACCCAAGAGACCCCTGATCTCTGGTACAATAGTAGGGCAATTCCCAAACCAACTCGGCTTCTAACTGGTCAGGATCCATGCCAACTCCCTCGACTGACATCACACAGCCCAAAATCTTCACGCTAATCAATCAAAACTCACGCTGGCTGAACTTCGCAAACACCTGGTCGTCTCGCAAATTCTGCAACCTGCTCACTATTGCTTCAGGTGCTGGTCCACATTCCTGGAATACCTCAGGACGTTGTCAACGAACATGACCGCAAACTCGTCCAGAATCGTCTGAACACCTGGTCCATAAAGTCCGTAAAACTACGGGCATTGGTCAACCAACAACGTGACCAAGACTCCTGATGCCCACACCGAGATCCGAAAGCTGTCCAAACCACATCTGGCTCATCGGTCCCCAACTGACGGTATCCGGACCCGAAATCAATCTTCGAAAAGACTGAAGCTCTCGCGAGCTGATCAAACCACTCGTCAAACCGAAGCGGAGGATACTCACTCCCCTATGAAATGAATCAAGCTTCGGTATTCAGTGCACCATCTCGTCAAACCATCCATCATCCGTACAACAATGAAAGAGCACACTACGCAAATACGCGGGGTCGTCTGAAATCTCCTGAAACCTCCTTCAGCAACTCCTGGAGTCGAACATGTAGCTCCATCAGCTCCGCTGGCTCCAAACGACAAGACGTCGGTAAAATGAGTCCAGCGCCCGGTACAAGCTCAATAATGTAGTCGATCTCCCGAACTGGAGGAACACCTGATAACTCCTCCGAAATACACCTGGAAACTCGGTAACCACCCCAATGTCACCAATGTCGGGCACAGCAACCATAGTATCCACAATATGGGCTAAGCAAGCAACACAATCCGTCTCCATCATCCGCTTGACCATCACCGCGAAACAGCATCTCGGGGAAATTTGGTCATCGAAACACAACCTCCTTCTGGAGGTACTCGAACACTGCCAAAATGTGTCGTCAGTAAATCCATACCCATAGTCACACCAAAACCACAATGTCCAGCTATAACAAATCCGCGGCTAACACATAACCTCCAACAAAAATCTCGCAACCTCCGGATGGATACAACACCCTCCAAAACCTCGGAAGTGGAGATGCAGGTACAATAGCCATGGATATCAAGCAACAGTAACCTCGGAGAAAATTCTGTCCTCAAACAAGGTAATGGCACGAACTCCAACATGCCCAATAGCCGCCCACGTCAAATGCGACTTGCTGAATAACTCATCAAAAGAGTACATTGATCAAACTTCATAGACAACATGAGAATCTCCTCATGAACTCTGAGCTGTCGAACCACTAAAACAGCTGGCTGAGGGTGCTCCCTCGTAATGTGACCCTCCTGGCCACCGAAACAGCAACTGAGAGTGCTCCTCAAACACAAGTCACCGCAACACCTGCTCCGAGAAAGGATCACCAACGATCACCCAAACTCATGCCACAGGAGCAAGTCCGCTACACTGTGATCTCCGCCATCGCCAAACGGATCCTCTGCTTGATCTGATGACCCACATCATAATCGAAAAGGCCACAGCCTGATGAAGTCACTGATCCCGAAGTGTCGGAACTCAACCTCATCAAAATCTCGACTAAGTCCACTTTCCTCAAATCAACACATCGAAAACCGCGTACATATTTCCTTCTCAATAGCCTCGCCACTGAGTGCAGCACACTAAGCTCCTCACGGATGTCTCGAGGCACAACAATCAGACTCTCTCTGATGCTCAGGTTCAAACTCACCTCGAACTTCGTGCACTGCTTCCTCTGAAACCACATAACTCGTGCACACAGGGACAAACATGTGAACAATGCATCTCTGCCTCAGGTGGTTAAACACTCCACATTCGATTGCTGGATAGCCTGATAAAACCATTACCATATAAACAACACCTTGAATGTAGGCCATGGAGTCGCAACAGGAACTCACACAATACCAGCCTACCAAATGCAATGATCTGACTCAGGCAACATCAACTGCCACAATTCTCAGCTCTGAGGCAACATGTAGATGCTCATACACTTACAACTAGGCAAACCGTGCCACACAATTCTCTGAACTCGGATTACTCATCCAAATCCGCAGTTCACTGGCAAATCACGCGTCGATTGATCCTCAACAGGATCCACAACCGAAACGACACGGAAAGCACGTCAGGAGGCATCCTAATGAATGAAATATCGTTCACAATAAGTGGAACGTAAGCATGGAACTTCAAATATTTGAAAGTATACAACACCCGGAATATTGATGAGTATCCGCCGGCCGGTCGGGTCACCATTCCAGACATGCTGTACATTCTCAAATATCCTTAGTAAACACGGCTACAGAACCTATAACCTAATGCTCTGATACCAAGCTGAAAGGACCCAACCCCGATTTAGCTCCCTAAACCGGAGTCAAACCCCTTTCTAAAACACGAACCAACAAAAACCGTAGAAATTTTGGCAGAGTTTCGTTACTAACGTGGAATTACCATTACCTGCACGCGGAAAATACCCTTCATCCTATGCCACAAAAATCAAACCGTGGGCACGAATCCCATCCGGATTTCTCAATATATCAACAGTAAAGTAAAATAGTAAATATATATGCACTTTACTGAAATCCAGTGTAAAATCGTATAATATAAACAACAGATTACTCAGAGCGACCTCTAATGTATAAACATATAAGTATACCACAGTAGGTAGAACAATAAACCTACTGGAAGAAACAAGGTAGCTCGAGCACTTTGCCTCCGACCACGACGTGCGACACCAGAGCCTGAACTGCAAACTGGGCACGGAAACCGAAAAGCCCAGGGGAAAGACATGAAACACGTTAGTGTGAGTGGACGAAAATAAATGTCTTTCACCAGTTAATATATATGTTTAAAATAACATATGCGAGTCCAGGTAAATAAAAACAACAAGTACACGAGGTAAAACCATAATCCTCCAACGTACTGAGCATGCAAGTATAAATTCCACGGGGTCACTCATGGACTCCTCCGTGCTAGTACAGTCCGAATCACGGGATCCCAGACCCACACGTGATTCTAAGCCAGAAAGGCCTCGGTTCCGGGGAAACGCCCCTCGCCGGTCAGGTCGGGGTAACACCCCGCCTGGGATGCCTACCATCGGGGATCAGCCGAGAGGCTAGTGTATCGATACAACAACGTAACTGAGACTGTACTCTGTGAAAACCAAATCATAAACAGTTCGATGCAAATGCATGAAACAGCATATAGGTGTATGTATATTCGTATACGTATATCCGTATATGTATAATCGTATATTCGTAAAAACACATGCTCATGTAATCCGTAATCTCAATACGCATGCTCAGGTTCATAAATCATATAAACGACTCGTAAGAATTCCGTGAAAAGAAATTGTCCACTCACTGACTAGCGTAACGCGATATGCGTTAACCCGTGATCCGGCGGAAAGTCCCTCGCCAAACAAACGATCACGAACACCTGAATATTCACAAAATCCATTTCTCAAAGTCATAACTCGACAATACAAGACAAATCACGAGAAACCACCGTTCTCGGAAACACGTAATTCGATTACGACAAACTGTCGGAAATCCAGAAATCACACCTCAATACCTCGCTGTAAGTTCGGACGCTCAACTCGAAAAACGAACCTCCCCACTGCGATCGGGGCGCGATTTCGAGTCAAATGATATGCAACTTGTCGAAAATCCCAAAAAGTCAAAGTTGACCGCCGTTGACCACCGCCCATGGCGGCGCCGCCTCTGACCGGAAAATTTCACGGCGGAGCAACCCTCACTCCATGCAAAACCACCCACTGAGCAACTTTGTCAACTGCATCGAAGTCCAATTCTCACTCTAACTATGTCAATTTCACGAAAAACCGAATTGGTACACAAATTTCAAATCCAAAATTCTCCATGTACACATTGAATTGAATAACCAAACTTACAGGGTAGCATCAAGGGGATGAGAGCTATAAAGCCCAACCAAAAATTCAGCTCGAATCGGTCTAAATTGAGCAACCCGAATTCACCATATTTTCTTCAATTTCAACCGGAAAATTCACCTCTTTCCGGCGAGCCACACCGTCGACGGTGACCAGGAAAGGGTTCGGGAGGTCAAGGCGCATCGATGGAGTGCTTCCCCGTGGCCGGAGGTGGCCGGACGGGCTCGCCACCGTGGAGCACCGCCGTTCGCCGTCGCACCACTCCTCCATGTCGGTCAAACCGAGTTGACCAAGTCAACTCCCATTATGGCAATGTGTGACTTGCCCAAACAGGTAACTTCTATTTATGGACTTTCCCAAAATGGAAACCAACAAACACACTTTTCGGCAAACTTCAAACACACGTAATTTCCTCGTCGTAATTTCGATTCCAATAATTCTTGCGGCCACAAGCTCGTCTCGATGTACTCTTCAATTATCACCCAAAGTCAAACACATCGACCAATCGGCTAAAAAGTCAACCATTCGAACCAACACATATTTAATCGACTAAATAACCAACAATCGGAAATATTCACAACTAAAACTTCGTAACTCAGAATAATGCTCCGGAAGTTCCCACAAACTCAAAATTAAATTGTGAACAACTTCCGTGAAGAACCCGAAACCAAATTCTCGACCGGTAATTTAGTCGTTAAGAAGGCTGCCTTTAAAACCCGAACTTCAAATATTCACAATTAATTCCTCGGTCGTCCAAATAACGATCCGGAACCGCCCACGAACTCAAAATCACACATACAACGACTCTCGAGAAGAGACCCAGCTCCAATTCTCGGCCCATGATTAAGTCGTTAACAATCCTGGCGATTCAATCATCAATCGGAAATCTGCGATAACGTAGTAACTCACGTATATAGCTGACCATACTGCTGATTCTGGTTCGGGTCGTCACACTAATCCATTATTAGATTTTGTGACGGGTGTATTAATTGAAGGCCAATTTGATCAGTTTTGTGAAGATGTGATAGTGAGACACCGCACTATTTTGAAGACACCACTTACAGTTTTTACAAAACATATTGGTTCTCTTATGGAGAAAGCAGACTACATGCTTTCTAATATGATTAAGTCTATGGACTTTGTTGCTGAATTTGGCAATTCCTACTACTCGGTGAATTTGTCTCCATCGTTTGTATTTTGTGTGAAAACTCTATTTGAGGTATGGTTTGATACTCATGCTGATTATTTTGATATTTGTTATTCTTTTGGTGCTCATGTGAATGATGGTAAACATGAGTTAAGGACTGAAAGGACCCGACCCCGATTTAGCTGCCTAAGCCGGGATTAGACCCTAACAACTCTATTAATCATAGTTTATATTCGTATTAAATAAGAATCAAACTGGATATTGAAAACTCAAAGGCCATAAAACAAGGAATGGTTTTTCTGATAACAATTCACAGCAAAAAATAGAAATGGAAAAAATTATCCCGACATCAGAGAAGTTAGACATTCTAAACTAATTACATTGATGAAAATACTATCTCATAGGATCTACCTCGGATCCTACGGTGGATTTCGTTATGTCTCGATCTACGTACGTGCTCGATCTTAAATGAAATTAACTTTACAACCTGGGCAATTAAAAATGAAGAGCCTAGGGGAAAATATAGAAAAATATGAAAACCGTTAGATTGAGTGGACGGAAATCAGTGATCCGTGAAACACAAAAGAAAAACTAATTTATGCATGTCCACCGATATTGTACTAAAATAATTTGCGAGTCAAAGTAAAATATAAAGACAAACGATACATCAAGGAGGGGTAAAAGTCATCTAATCCTTCTAGAGTATCGTGCAGTGGAGGCGGCATCAAGGGCCATCTAACCCAAGATGACAAATCTAAGCGAAATGGTAACTAGAGTAACTAGACTTCTACTCACCTAAAATCGTCAAGAGCCACCAACTTAGATGACGTAAATGTCGGGGTAGAGCCACCTAACTCATCCTAGAGTTACTCGAGGACCAGTCAAGTAACTGATGCATGGATGCTATACTGACTATTTGTAATAATGTCTAGCCACCAAAACTAAAAATCAAAGCTCAAACTGAATGACAATATAATCTGCAAGACTCGCTAAATGACTGTGAAAATAAAATGTCTACTCATCTAGACCGCCAGTAAATAACTAGCTGGATGATCCATTAACCAGAAAGCCCTACTTGGTGTTCCTAAAACAACTCAAAGATGTTCCTCAATTAATACAATTTCTATAGTGCAACTAAAATGGATAAAGTAATCTATGACGAAACGTCGATCGAAACTTAGATTTATTATCAATATTCTTCAATTGTAACCCCACTCACCAAGGTAATTGACAAGACACTACCTTGGTCACATTCTCCGTGTGGTACAACCCAAGTTCCTTAGAAATTGAGTCACGACTCACTACACACATAGTCTGTCACGTTGAATATGTCGAGTCATCTCGAATTCTAGAAAATAATCGAAATATTAACAATAAATATGCCAAAAAACATGAGACTATACGGAAACGACTACAAATCAGTTTGGAAGACTCCCCATGAAAAAATAGGTTCCTTGGTCGCTGAAGCTCCGCCATGCACAACGGCGCGTGGGGTTCACGTGCCACCATAGGCGGCGGCCCAAACTGACTTGCTCTGATGCCTGTAATTAATACATCATTTTAGAGCTCATTCCAAGCCCAATAACTTTCATCACAGCCACAAGGTCCAATTCGGAACGAGTAAGCCAAAATTTACCTCGAGAAGTCGAGAATTTTGTCGAAAATTCAAGTCGATACCACGACGGTTATCAGCAACGATGAGGCTTGGGATAGGTTGCAAACGCTTCTTGGGTGTGAGGGCAACAAACCCCTACGAGGTGGCGACGAGTAATCCTTCTGACTTCAATCGACAAGAATTGGAGATTAATTTGTTGGGGATAAGAAAAAGTAGGCCGAGACAAGTCAGACGCTAGAAGGATGGTATTCGGATGTGGTCTGACGGTGGCGGATCGTCGCCAATAGTGACCGGAGAGAAAGAGAGAGTCGGGGAGAGAGAAAAGGGCAGGGTTAACCACGTGTTGACCTACTTGCCAGAAATGGAAATCTAACCCTTACCAAAGCTGGAAAAATTTGTATTTATACCTCCGAGCTTAACGAAACGTAAAATTTTTGACAGACTCTGGTTGAACATAACTTATTAGTTGTAACTCCGATTTTAGCGTTTGACGTGTCCACGTACTGGGCTTGACAAGCTCCGAATAATTTTCTCTACAACTTTAGAAAAGAAAACTAATCCAAATTAATAATTTATAAGAAGCCGATTCTTATGTTGCGACTAATAGCATATCTCGATCACCGTGTCAAAATAGAAATAACTCGCCAAAATTCGACGAATGAGGATTAGCTCGTTAATTAGGAAGTGGGTCATTACATAGACAAAGTTTGAATTCCATGGATTTGTTTGTAGGGTGAATTTGTATTACATGTGGTGTGTCCAGTTTATGTCGCTCAAATTTGTTATCAGCGAAGTTATGCACTTTGAGGAGTATGTCATGCTATGTGTTATAAAGTTTAATGCTGGTTCATATCATGGTGTTAATAATCAAGTGGAGCTTGTTCAAGATTTTGTTCGGCCTTGTCAGGATGTGCTTAGTTTTGTTGGCGATATTGAAGAGAAGCTACTTTGGTTGTACATTGTTACTTTGATTGAAGAAACTCGGTCGCTTGTTCAAGTCATCATTTTGTGATCAAGTCAGTTCCTGTTTGTAAGTTCAAGTAATGGTTAGACTTGATTGCTACTTGTAATTAGTAGTTTCGGTGGAGGAGACTTTTGGAGGAAATTCAACTTTGGAGGTTTTTGGTAATTAAGTCAAGGTAGATATTATTGGTTTTGTGACTTAATTATTAGGTTACATACGCATGACCACCCGACCTTTGTCAAATATCGTCAAAATTATAAATTATTTGGATAAATCTAGTAAATGCTTGCCTAAAATTAAACTTAATCGAAACAAGTCAAAAACCTTATCAACAAACCCAATATGGTAATACAAACTTAATGATATAAGGTACATCTAGTTTTTCATCGCCCGTACTACCATTGGCAGTGACAATAGTCACAGCCACCCACCCACTAGGGATGACGAAGGCTAAATATATTATTAACCTTATAAATACGATCCCCACGCCGATACAAATCTAATGATATATAAATTGACAAATTTCGGTAACATTTTTCAGTCAAATAGCGGTGTGTGCCGCTCACGCGCCACCATCAGTGGTGGCGGAAGATAATACCTCACCAGAAAGCTCTCGATGAGTCCAATACTTTCCTCTTCTTGGACAAAACTCAATTCGACTGAGAACTGGCTAAAATCCTACTCGTAAGCCACCGAAACCTAACTTCGCCAAAAATTGATTTTGGCAACGCATCTCCACCCTCGAGCTACAGCTTGGCTCGAGGCACCATAGAAAAGACTCGGGCAGTGGAGGGGAACAAAACCCCTCTGTCCTCGCTGGCCAAAACCACTGGAAACCACCATTTCTGACAAAGGCCAAAATTGTGCTCACCAAAATTTGATTTGAATTCCCAAGCTATACCTGCACCAAAACCCATTTCTAATATACCAATTTAATCCATAAACAATAATCAATCATTTAAGACAAGAATCATTCTCAGAAACCTCACTGGCGGTGACAGCGATAAACACCTGATATCCTCTTCTCGAGCCTTCAATCCTACACTTGATGGTAGCCAAAGATTGCTGACATCGAGCTGATTTGTGTCCGACCTATAGTATCGCCAAAAATTGGTCGGACGACATCGCACCGCCGGCCAATCACCATGCCACTCAAACTTTCTTTTTCCCTCTTTGGAATAAAGACTTGACTAAAGTGAACCCCACACCCCCCCCCCCCCCCAAAAAAAAACTCTACTCCAAAAAGGGAAACCCTCTTTTATACTTTTCCATTTACAGTATGTAATTTACGACAAACTTTTGTAAATCGTAACTTTCTCGTCGTAACTTTGATTTCGACGATTCTCGCGTCTACTGACTCGTCAAGAGAGGATGCTCCACCCCCAAGCCCTTACCTCCAAGCTCTAATTGAGAAGGGGGATGCCTCCAAACCAAAGAAGAGGAGGCTAGTCAAAGGCTCTGAGGTGGAGAAAGTTAAGTAGAAGGCTCCAACCCCGGCCAAGGAGCTTGAGCAAGTCTTCCGGCCCACTGAGTCTCTTGCATCCGAGGTTCCCACTCCTCCTCCTAGGAAAGATCTTCCACCACCTTTACAGCCAAAGAAGAAGTTGAAGATAAACATTCTCGAACCACCCAAGCTCGTATCGCCTGAACCGAGGTCATCTAAACCAATCGCTTTCTCCCTAGATAAGTCTTCCCTTACTCTGTTTTATCATGCTCATGAATTTACCTACTTTTTACCCTAATATTTTGGATATATGTGTTGTGTTGTCTTGTGATATAAATCGTATTGGTGATTGTGTAAATCTGGTGTATGTGAATATCATATTATGTTAATGTAGGTCCTCTCGGGGAATTGATTGAGGGCTCTGACCCCGAGCTCCCTCACGTCTATTTCAAGCGAGCTCGACCAGAGCAGGGTTATATTGTCCAACCTCCTTGGGATCTGACTAAAGAGGACGTTGAGGCCCTCGGGGAGGGCTCTGCGTTACCCTGAGTATGGAAGTTCATCCCTTCCAACCTCTGCTTCGGCCTGGTCCACCCACAAATAGCTTGCTCGTCTTTATGATCAATGATGCTTGAGCAGGACATTGAGGACTTGGGGGCCTTGGAGACCAGCGACCTGATGACCTTCTCTTGGACCTCTCTTTACAGGGTAACCTTTTTCCTTCACCTCGTAGCTTTTTATTTCAGGTCCCTTTATCCATTATGTTACTCATCTGTTTAACACATCATTTACTTTTGTTTAGGCCTATATCCCCTCACAGCAACTTTGGGTCACCTCCATCGTACGGCTCGTGAGGCTGAAGAAAACCCTATCAAGGCAGAGGAGTAGGCCAATGAGTCTACTTTCAAGATCATGGAGCTCGATGGCGAGGTAAACAAGCTGGGAGATGCCTACACATTGTCCTACCGACTCCTTAATGAGGGAGAATAGGCCCTTAACTCCGATCGCTCCCTGCACGAGGTTGAGGTGAGCACCTTGAAATCTAACCTGGAGAAGGCCCAGTCTGAGGCGAAAAAGGCAATTGAGGCGGTTGAGAAAAACCCAAGGATGCCCTGAAGGTTAAGGATGTGGAGTGTGAGGCTCAGATCACTGCCTTGGAGGATGCCCGCACCCTGCAACTTGAGTCATAGAGCGTAGACTGGGAACATGAGCACAAGGAACTCATCAATGCCTACAACCCCCTTGCTGCCTTTGAGACCAAATAAGATTGAAGCCCCATACCTATTTTCTGGGGTGTATTATGTAATAACTTAGGACCCCTTTATTGAACAATATCATATTTTGCAACTTATTATTTTGCTGACTTCCTCTTGAACCTAAGTTATGTAACTTATGCTAATGTATAACATTATTGTTATGTAGATCGTTATCTTTTTTTCCTTTTTGTTTGTGTCATCATTGTGAGCGCAGATTTGTGAAGCCCTCAAGTTTAGGCTCAATGATTGAATGAAAGCACCAGATCATAGGGGCTGCCTATGATCGTTGAAGGTGAAGACCTTCCTTCTGAGATCTGTTGATGATGTAAGACCTTGCCATACCACTGCCCCCGAACATTATTCCTTGAAAGCCTACAAAACAAGTCCAAGCACGGTTTGGTTGTGACGACCCGAACCAGAATTAGTCGAATATTCGGCACGATTCACGAGATTCTGTTTGGTCGCAGCTTTACGATATTTGTGTGGTTTGTCGACTTAATTCGCGACTATGTTTTCGGTTGAGAATTTGAGTTGAGTGTCTTCATGGAAATTGTAGAGTACGTGATTTTGAGCTCGTGGGCGATTTCGGAAGATTTTTCCGATAACCGAGGAATATTTTGTGATTATTCGAAGTTTCGGTTTTCGACGAGTTTATCCATTTGTTTCGTGTTTATCCGAAACGTGATGGTTATCCATTTCGAATCGTCGATCGACCTGAGGCACGAGTATAAATATCGAAATAGTCGAGAATTAGTTGTAAAAGCATTGACTGACGTTGACCAAACTTTGACTTTCCAAAACTGGAAAGTTGACCGTTGACCGTGGAAGGGAAGGTTTCCCGTTTCGGCTTCGACGTCTGACGACCATTTTCCGGCCACCTCCGGTCGAGTGAAAGGTATAGTTAGCTTCCCCTTGTGATTTCGAGTTGAATGGTATATGAATTCGTGAAAATTGATGATGATTTCATGGTGCCCGAATCGGACCGAGCTGGGTTACATAGCCGGTAATGGTTGGCCGTTTTCCGGCGAGCTTTGAGGGTGGTGGTTAGGGGGGTTCGACTCCCCTTACCCCTCTGAGTCTTATGGTGTCCTTGGTTTGAGCTATGGTTGAGTTTTAAGGGCAACCCGATTAGGTCACCGGAGTGAATATTCCGATTTGTTTCGAGGCAAAATTGATGGGGTTCCGGTTTGATTCGAGGCTTGTTGTAGTTATGAAAATGGTTCGCCTTGATGTGATCTTGTGATCTGGAGTTTTCCGCCGTGAAATTCCACCGTAGACGGCGCGCCGCCGCCGCCGCCGGCGGTCAACGGCGGAGCTCCGGCGAGGGTTGACTTTTTCAGATTTCGACGTTTTTAATGTCGTTTTTCTCGAAATCGCGCCCTGATTATCGTCCAGAGGTTTTCGGATTGATTTGGTTAGCCAATTTTTAGTCGAGGTTTCGAGTGGGGATTTCGGGAATTTCGTTAATCATTTTGTACTGCATTGCATATTTCCGGGAACGGTTGGTTTCCGTGATTCAGTACAGGGTTGTGGACTTTGATTTTGATCCGTTATGTTTATGTATATTCAGGAGATCGAGATCGGGATTGTGATCGTGCTTCAGGCGAGGGAACTTCAGCCGGACCACGAGATTAGCGCGAGTTCGCGCTAGCTGATCTGTGAGTGGACAAGTTTCTATTTTCACTGTTGATTTTGCGAGTTCGTGGATTTTATGATTTCTGTATTTATTTTATACGATGATTGAGATATATGTTATTTTCGGAGGTATTATTATGTGTTTATTGGTGATTGGTATTTATTGCATCGATGCTACAAGAGTTGAGAGATTCCTCTGAAGCAGGGTTGAGAGATTCCCCTGAGTGCCGCCGGGGTCGAGAGATTCCCCTGGCCTATCACCGTCGGGTTTGAGCGATTCACCCGACGTCGGGCTTGAGAGATTCGCCCGACAACCTCCATATATATATGTGTTGTGTTTCGAACTCGCACTGTTTTACATTGTATATGTATATAAACTGGTGAAAGGCATATGTTTATTTTCGTCTACTCAGTCTAACGTTTTATTTGCCTTTCCCCTGGGCTTTTCGGTTTCCGTGCCCAGTTTGCAGTTCGGATTCTGGTGTTTCACGTCGCCGTTGGAGGCTAGTGATCTGAGCTACCTGTGTTTTCCAGTAGGTTTTTGTTTCGCCTACTGATGTGTTTATTATATATATTTTACACTAGAGGTCGCTCTGATACATTCTGATACATGTTTATAAGGATTTTCTCGGATATACATATATACATAGTACAGTATGTTTACTGCTATTAATTATATTGATGTTGAGAAATCCGGATGGGATTGGTGCCCACGGTTTGGCTTTTGTGGCATAGGAGGAATTGTTATTTTCAGGGTGCAGGTTTATGCAATTCTACGTTAGTAACGAAACTCTGCCAAAATTTCGAAAAGTTTTTGTTGGTTCGTATTTTCAGAAGGGGTTCGATTCCGATTTAGGTAACTGAATCGGGGTTGGGTCCTTTCAGTTTGGTATCAGAGCATTAGGTTGTCAGATTCTATAGACTCTTGTAGTTGTGACGCTTAGGGTATTTGAGTTGATACAACATGACTGGAGTGATGACCCAACCGGCTAGCGGTACTCATCAATACTTCGGGTGTTGTGTATTCTCAAATATCTGCGGTTTCATGATTACGTTCTTTCTGCTTGTACCTAATGCTTGTCTTGTATCAGTAGGATGCCTCCTCGACGTGGTCCCCGTGTAGATTGGGATGAGGATCCTGATGCGGATCGCCGAACGCGCTACTTGCTGATGTGAGTGTTGTGTTTGGAAGAGCGTTTTGACCCTGTGGTCAAGGCTCGCACTGCGGGTGCTACTGTGTTTTCGGGTTCAGTTGATCCAGAGATATGCGAGGCATGGTTGGTTCAGATTGAACGTGTTTGTGAGCGTCTGCAGTTTACTCCAAAGCAAATGTCAGTAGCCGCAGTTGGTTTACTTGAGGGTGATGCGTACTTTTAGTGGGTTAGCACCGACAGAGTCCTAGCTGATACTCCGTGGACATTGTTCCGTGATCTGTTTATGCGGAGGTACTTTAATCAGGCTACCTAGCAGCACAAGTATGAGGAGTTTACAAACTTGAGGCAGGGCAGTTTGTCTGTACTTGAGTATCGGGATCGATTTACCCGTTTGTCTCGT
Organism: Geum urbanum; assembly: GCA_946800695.1. Classification (NCBI taxonomy): domain Eukaryota; kingdom Viridiplantae; phylum Streptophyta; class Magnoliopsida; order Rosales; family Rosaceae; genus Geum; species Geum urbanum. The sequence continues at coordinate 26,127,960 of OX327000.1, forward strand.
TTTGCGCGGGATATGGTGGCTACAGAGGAAGCCAAGTATCGCAGGTTTGAGCTGGGATTGAATCTGAATATTAAGGCGACACTGACTACGATGCCTCAGAACAACTTTGATGAGTTTGTCAGTGCTGCACTCCGAGGCGAGGATATTGAGCAGGAGAGACAGCAGAGGTACCAGCCGAGGCGATTTGAGGAAGGTGGACCGAGTCAAGGGCCTTCAAAGAGGCAGAGTTCTGATACTTCCGGTTCAGCTTCATCCTCAGGCGGTGGATCTTATCGTCCACCAGTTGGTGTACCGAGGCAGAGATCGAGATGGAGGAGAGACTGACCGCAGCGACCACAGGCTAGTGGGAGTTCCAGCGGCTCTAGTTATCCTCGGCATACTGGTGGCACTTTTGCTGTACCGAGGGAGTACCCGTTGTGTAGTCTCTGCAGCCGACATCATGTGGGTCCATGTCAGCGAGATCCTATCACTTGTTTTTGCTGTGGCCAGGTGGGTCACTATGCGAGGGAATGTTATCAGTATAATGTTACTGGTGGACAGGGGGCCCAAAGTTCCGGAGGAGAGCGAGGTGCCACTTCGGGAGCTCAACCAGCACAGTTTGCAGGCCAGGGCAGACAACAGGGACAGCCCCAACGAGGACGACCAGCCGGACAGGCGAAGGTGCATGCTATGACTCTACGTGAGGGCAGAGCTTCACCGGAGGTCGTTATTGGTACGTTACATGTCTTTGGTATTCCTGTACTTGCATTACTAGATCCAGGTGCCACACATTCATTCATGTCATTTAGACTGTCATCATTAGCTATGGTACCTGCATCTCCACTTCCGGGGTTGTGGAGAGTGTTGTATCCGTCAGGTGAGGTTGTGAGCATCGGTTGGGTTTACCGAGATTGTGAGGTGTTTATAGATGGCCATGGATTAGCCGCAGATCTGTTATTGCTTGATATTGTGGATTTTGATCTGATCTTGGGTATGGACTTCTTGGAGTCGCACTGGGCCATGTTTGACTGCCACATGAAGAAGGTCGCGTTGCGACGACCAGGGTTACCCGAGATACTATTTCGCAGCGAGAAGAAAACTTTACTACCGTGTTTGATTTCCGCGATGAGGGCGGATCGGTTGATGAAGAAGGGTTGTGTCGCTTACTTAGCCCATGTTGTGGACATTACAGCTGCAGTGCTGGATCTTGGTAGTATTGAGGTTGTGTCTGAGTTTCCGGATGTATTTCCAGCAGAGTTACCTGGTATACCCCCTGTGCGGGAGATTGACTTTACTATTGAGTTGTTGCCGGGTACAGGACCGATTTCCCAGACATCGTACCGGATGGCGCCTGCGGAGTTGAAGGAGTTGCAGATTCAGCTGCAGGAGTTGCTAAAGAAGGGATTCATTCGACCGAGTGTTTCTCCGTGGGGTGCTCCGGTGTTGTTTGTGCGGAAGAAGGATGGGTCCATGCGTTTGTGCATCGACTATCGGAAGCTAAATTAGATTACAGTGAGGAACAAGTATCCGTTGCCGCGGATAGACGACTTGTTCGATCAGCTCAAGGGAGCATCAGTATTTTCGAAGATTGACCTTCAATCCGGATATCACCAGTTGAGGATCCGAGACTCTGATGTAGCCAGGACGGCATTCAGGACGCGGTATGGGCACTATGAGTTTTTGGTTATGCCGTTTGGGTTGACCAACGCCCCCGCAGCTTTCATGGACTTGATGAATCGGGTGTTTAGACGGTTCCTGGACAAGTTCGTGATTGTATTCATTGAAGACATTTTGATCTATTCCACGAGTGTGGGCCAGCACAAGAAGCATTTGCGAGCGGTGTTGCGGACTTTGCGAGACCATCAGTTGTTCGCGAAGTTTAGCAAGTACGAGTTCTAGTTGGATAGTGTGAAGTTTCTGGGCCACGTGATTTTGGCCGATGGAGTTAGTTGAAAGGACCCAATCCCGATTCAGTTACCTAAACCGGAATCAAACCCTTTCGAAAATACGAACCAACAAAAATTTTTCAAAATTTCAGCAAAGTTTCGTTACTAACGTGGAATTTCCATAACCTGCACCCAGAAATTAACACTTCGTCCTATGCCACAAAGTGTTAATTTCTGGGTGCAGGTTATGGAAATTCCACGTTAGTAACGAAACTTTGCTGAAATTTTGAAAATTTTTTGCCTCGAAACAAATCGGAATATTCACTCCGGTGAGCTAATCGGGTTTCTCAACATCAATATAATCAATAACAGTAAACAAACTGTACTATGTATATATGTATATCCGAGAAAATCCGTATAACAAGTATCAGAATGTATCAGAGCGACCTCTAAAGTAAAATATATACAATACACACATCAGTAGGCGAAACAAGAACCTACTGGAAAGCACAGGTAACTCTGATCACTAGCCTCCAAACCGCGATGTGAAAACACCAAAACCTGAACTGCAACTGGGCACGGAAACCGAAAAGCCCAGGGGAAAGACATGAAAACCTTTAGAGTGAGTGGACGAAAATAAATGTCTTTCACCAGTTAATATATATGTTTAAAATACATATGTGAGTCCAGGAATATAAAATAATAAGTACACTAGGTAAAACTCATACTCCTCCAGTGTACTGAGCATGCAAGTAAAAATCCCACGGGGTCACTCATGGACTCCTCCGTGCTAGTACAGTCTGAACCACGGAGTCCCTGACTTCCACGTGATTCCAAGCCAGAAATGGCCTCGGTTCCGGGGATACGCCCCTCACCGGTCTGGTTGGGGAAACGCCCCTCCAGGCGGCCCTCTGTCGGGGATCAGCCGACGAGAGAAAGGTGTATCGATACAACAACGTAACTGAGACTATACTCTGTGTAAACCAAATCATAAACAGTTCGATGCAAATGCATGAAACAACATATAAGTGTATGTATACTCGTATACGTATATCCGTATAAGTATAATCATATAATCGTAAAACACATGCTCATGTAATCCGTAATCTCAATACGCATGCTCAAGTTCGAAAATCATATAAAAGACTCGCAAGAATTCCGTGAAAAGAAATGTCCACTCACAGGTGAGCAAAAAGTACACTCGCTCTAATCTCGAGGACCGGCGGAAGATCCCTCGCCAGAAGCTCGATCACGATCCCGATCTCGATCTCCTGAATATCCACAAAACATAACTGATCAATATCGTAATTCACAACACTGTACTGATGCACGGAAACCAACCATTCTCGGAAATGTGAAATGCGGTACAAAATGAATTACGGAAATCCCGAAATCCCAACTCGAAACCTCGACTGAAAATCGGCTAACCAAATCAACCCAAAAACCTCTGGACGACAACAAGGGCGCGATTTCGAGAAAAACGACATTAATTACATCGAAATCTAAAAAAAAATCAACTTTCCGGTCCAGAATTACAGTCCATAACCAGGCGAACCATTTCCTCTTCTACCTCACAGACCAATTCCCTCTCTAACACCATCAATTTCACCAAAATCCATTCGGAATACCCATCGGAAAACCCATTCGGGTTCGAGCCAAAACCTAACCAATTCCAAAACAAATCATGTGGAAAGCTTCACAAGGTTAAGGGGAGTCAAACCCCCCTAACCTCCACCTTCAAAACCCACCGGAACCACAGTCACCATTACTGGCGACGTAGCCCAACTCGGTTCAAATCGGGTTCATACATATTAGCATAAATTCCTTCCAAATCACACACCATCATACTCGAAATTAAGAGAGGAAGCGAACTGTACCTGTCCCGTGGCCGATGGTGGCCGGAAAACGGTGGTCAGAAGTTGAAACCGAAACGGAAAGTTCCTCCCTCCACGGTCAACGGTCAAAGTTTCCCAAAATGGAAAGTCAAAGTCTGGTCAATGCCCGAAACGAAATTCTTGACTATTTCTCGACTATTTTTCGACTTTTCGATATTTATATTCGTCCCTCGAGTCGATCGACGATTCGAAATGGATAACCATCACGATTCGGATAAACTCAAAATAAACAGATAAACTCGTCGGAACCCGAAACTTCAAATAATCATTAAATATTCCTTGGTTATTGGAAAAATCTTCCGGAACCGCCCACGAGTTCGAAATCACGTACTCTACAATTTCCGTGCAGACACTCAACTCAAATTCTCGACCGAAAACATAGTCGCGAATTGAATCGGCAAACCACATATACGACAATAAACTGCGACTAAACTCAATCTCGAGAATCGTGCCGAATATGCATCAGATTCTGGTTCGGGTCGTCACATTAGTGTTGATCCTGACAAGATCGAGGCCGTGCTGAACTGGAGTAGACCCACTACTATGCCGGAGATTCGGAGTTTCTTGGGGTTAGCAGGCTATTATCGACGGTTTGTACAGGATTTCTCCCGGATTGCTACACCATTGACCAGATTGACGAAGAAGGGCGTCAAGTTTGAGTGGTCTGATGTGTGCGAGGAGAGTTATTTTCTCCTAAAGGAGAGATTGACTACCGCACCGGTTCTGACGTTGCCAGACGACAGTGGTGAGTTTGTTGTGTACAGTGATGCGTCAAAGTTGGGACTTAGCTGTGTGTTGATGCAGCATGGTAGAGTTGTAGCGTATGGTTCCAGACAGCTGAAACCACATGAGGCCAACTACCCGACGCATGATTTGTAGTTAGCCGCTATCGTGTTAGCGTTGAAGAGTTGGAGACATTACCTGTATGGTGCTCAGTGTAAGATTTACACTGATCACAAGAGTCTCACCTACTTGCAGACGCAGCCGGATCTGAACATGAGGCAGCGCCGATGGATGGAGTTGATCAACAACTACGATTGCACATTTGAGTACCATCCGGGGAAGGCCAATGTTGTAGCAGATGCACTTAATCGGAAATCTAGAGCCTCGTTGTTTCACATGTGTGTGGCCAGAGGCAGGCTATGTGTGCCTAGGGACGAGAGCTTGAAGAAGGAGATTCTAGATGAGGCCCACAGTTCAGCGTATACGATGCATCCCGGAGGTACGAAGATGTTTCGTACACTTCGAGCGTACTATTGGTGGCGCAACATGAAGGGGGAGATTGCCTCGTACGTGAGTCGATGTTTGATCTGTCAGCAGGTGAAGGCGGAGAGGCAGAAACCTGCAGGGAAACTATAGCCACTTGAGATTCCGGTTTGGAAGTGGGAACACATTACGATGGATTTCGTCTATCAGTTACCGTGTACTTCGGCGAGCAACACTGGTATTTGGGTTATCGTTGACCGACTGACGAAATCCGCACACTTTCTTGCACTTCCGGGGAAGATTTCAGTGGGCAGATTGGCCAAGTTGTACTTATCCGAGATTGTTCGCTTGCATGGTGTGCCTGTGTCGATTGTTTCTGACCGAGATAGTCAGTTCACTTCTGAGTTTTGGCAGGCGTTGCAGCGAGCTTTGGGCACGAGATTGCGATTTAGTACAGCTTTTCATCCTCAGACTGACGGACAGTCCGAGCAGACCATTCAGACTCTTGAGGATATGCTGAGATCATGTGTGTTGCAGTTTCGCGGAAACTGGGATCAGCAGTTACACTTGATTGAGTTCGCCTACAACAACAGCTACCAGGCCAGTATTGAAATGGCACCGTACGAGGCCCTGTACGGGAAGCAGTGTCGCACTCAATTGTGTTGGAGTGAAGTGGGCGAGCGTTGGCTTATTGGTCCTGATTTGGTGAAAACCACGATGGAGGACATACAGGTTATCCGGGATCGGTTGAAGATCGCCCAGGATCGGTAGAAGAGTTACGCGGATGTGAGGAGGAAGAGTTTAGAGTTCGAGGTTGGTGATTGGGTCTTCCTGAAACTATCTCCGTGGAGGCGAGTTGTGTGTTTCGGGAAGCGTGGCAAGCTTCGACCGCGGCACATTGGTCCGTATGAGATTACAGAGAGGGTTGGAGCTGTTGCATACAGACTTGAGCTACCAGCTGATATGGCTCGTGTGCATGATGTCTTCTATGTTTTGATGTTGCGGAAGTACATCTCAGATCCTTCACATGTGTTAGCCCCACAGCAGTTGCCGATCAGGGAGGATTTGACGTATGTAGAGGAGCTAGTGCAGATTCTCGATCGTCATGAGCAAGAGTTGAGACACCGTGTGATCCCGTTAGTGAAGGTCTTGTGGCAGAACCACTCAGTTGAGGAGGCCACCTGGGAGACTGAGCAGCGTATGCGGGAGCAGTATCCTCATCTGTTCACTTGACAGGTACGTAAATTTCGAGGTCAAAATTTCTTTAAGGGGGGTAGATTTGTGACGACCCGAACCAGAATCAGTCGAATATTCGGCACGATTCACAAGATTCTGTTTGGTCGCAGCTTTACGATATTTGTGTGGTTTGTCGACTTAATTCGCGACTATGTTTTCGGTTGAGAATTTGAGTTGAGTGTCTTCACGGAAATTGTAGAGTACGTGATTTTGAACTCGTGGGCAGTTCCGGAAGATTTTTCCGATAACCGAGGAATATTTTGTGATTATTCGAAGTTTTGGTTTTCGACAAGTTTATCCGTTTGATTCGTGTTTATCCGAAACGTGATAGTTATCCATTTCGAATCGTCGATCGACCCGAGGCGCGAGTATAAATATCAAAATAGTCGAGAATTAGTCGCAAAAGCATTGACGGACGTTGACCAAACTTTGACTTTCCAAAACTGGAAAGTTGACCGTTGACCGTGGAAGGGAAGGTTTCCCGTTTCGGCTTCGACGTCCGACGACCATTTTCCGGCCACCTCCGGTCGAGTGAAAGGTATAGTTAGCTTCCCCTTGTGATTTCGAGTTGAATGGTATATGAATTCGTGAAAATTGATGAGGATTTCATGGTGCCCGAATCGGGCCGAGCTGGGTTACATCGCCGATAATGGTTGGCCGTTTTCCGGCGAGCTTTGAGGGTGGTGGTTAGGGGGGTTCGACTCCCCTTACCCCTCTGAGTCTTATGGTGTCCTTGGTTTGAGCTATGGTTGAGTTTTAAGGGCAACCCGATTAGCTCACCGGAGTGAATATTCCGATTTGTTTCGAGGCAAAATTGATGGGGTTCCGGTTTGATTCGAGGCTTGTGGTAGTTATGAAAATGGTTCGCCTTGATGTGATCTTGTGATCTGGAGTTTTTCGCCGTGAAATTCCACCGAAGACGGCGCGCCGCCGCCGCCGGCGGCAGTCAATGGTAGAGCTCCGGCGAGGGTTGACTTTTTCAGATTTCGACGTTTTTAATGTCATTTTTCTCGAAATCGCGACCTGATTATCGTCCAGAGGTTTTCGGATTGATTTGGTTAGCCGATTTTCAGTCGAAGTTTCGAGTGGGGATTTCGGAAATTTCGTTAATCATTTTGTACTGCATTGCATATTTCCGGGAACGGTTGGTTTCCGTGATTCAGTACAGGGTTGTGGACTTTGATTTTGATCCGTTATGTTTATGTATATTTAGGAGATCAAGATCGGGATCGTGATCGTGCTTCAGGCGAGGGAACTTCAGCCGGACCACGAGATTAGCGCGAGTTCGCGCTAGCTGATCTGTGAGTGGACAAGTTTCTATTTTCACTATTGATTTTGCGAGTTCGTGGATTTTATGATTTCCGTATTTATTTTATACGATGATTGAGATATATGTTATTTTCGGAGGTATTATTATGTGTTTATTGGTGATTGGCATTTATTGCATCGATGCTACCAGAGTTGAGAGATTCCTCTGGCCCAGATTTGAGAGATTCCTCTGAAGCAGGGTTGAGAGATTCCCCTGAGTGCCGCCGGGGTCGAGAGATTCCCCTGGCCTATCACCGTCAGGTTTGAGCGATTCACCCGACGTCGGGCTTGAGAGATTCGCCCGACAACCTCCATATATATATATGTGTTGTGTTCCGAACTCGCACTATTTTACATTGTATATGTATATAAACTGGTGAAAGGCATATGTTTATTTTCGTCTACTCACTCTAACGTTTTATTTGCCTTTCCCCTGGGCTTTTCGGTTTCCGTGCCCAGTTTGCAGTTCGGATTCTGGTATTTCACGTCGCGGTTGGAGGCTAGTGATATGAGCTACCTGTGTTTTCCAGTAGGTTTTTGTTTCGCCTATTGATGTGTTTATTATATATATTTTACACTAGAGGTCGCTCTGATACATTCTGATACATGTTTATACGGATTTTCTCGGATATACATATATACATAGTACAGTATGTTTACTGCTATTGATTATATTGATGTTGAGAAATCCGGATGGGATTGGTGCCCACGGTTTGGCTTTTGTGGCATAGGATGAAGTGTTATTTTCAGGGTGCAGGTTTATGCAATTCTACGTTAGTAATGAAACTCTGCCGAAATTTCGAAAAATTTTTGTTGGTTCGTATTTTCAGAAGGGGTTCGATTCCGATTTAGGTAACTGAATCGGGGTTGGGTTCTTTCATTGGTGTCGTGCTTAGACCTTCTGATGCTTAAGTTAGTATAGAACCAAGCATAAGCGTGGATTAGGGTTGAATGAATTCCTTCTTACCTTTGCCAAGTTATGGCATCATATATATAGTAATCGTTCAAGGTCTAAGCATAGTCCATATAGGAATCACACTACTTACTTTCGGATAGGAGAAGTCCAATAAGAAATAGATTTCCCTATCCAGGACTAATTATGTTTCTAGATTACCACAAGCCCTTTGGTGTAATCCACTTAAGATTCATACAAATCTTACTCTTATCCCCTAGGATTTCTACCAATCCCTCGAGGTCCGACTCTGTCAATCCCTCGAGGTGCGATCGTACTATTCCCTCAAGGTCCAATCGTGCATTCCCTTGAGGTTTGATCGGGCTATCCCTTGAGGTCCAATCGTACTTTTGGATTTAGGGTTTAGGGTTTAATCGTCCAATCATTCTAGATACTTCTAGAAACCTCTAGATCAATCGATTCATACTTGGAAGCCTTATCGTACAGGCTCAAGCCCATTATTCCAATTATCAGACCTCTTTTGCTTGCAGACCTGGGGGACTAGAATCCCTTTAACTCAATGTGGCTAAATTCGGCTCCCACAAATATCAAGCAGACCTTGTTAATTGGAATGGCTTCACACTCCAGCTAATTTGGCCTACAAAGGCATTAAAGCAATAATATCCAACATATTAAATCAAACTTGAAAAGAAACTCATACCTAAGCCATGATCAACTCATGGAAGCGAGCTCTATTGAGAGATTTCTTGTTTTTCACACGAGGTTTCTTGTTTTCACATGTCTTCCATGGGATACCTCAATATTCTAGTAGGCAAATCGTTCATGAAGATAATAACGAGCTTTCCAACTTGCTTAACTCAAACCTTTTAGCTTTCTGCCACAACGAGCTCAAGATTGCTTGAAAATCCACTCATATCTTTCCTTGGACTCTTCCCTCAGCTTGGAATGCCAAGTAAAACGTTATAACCTGATCTCCATAGAGAATGCTCAACAAAAAGTCGTTGCTGAAATTTCAGGAAAATTCCTCAAGGTTTCTGAAAAACCCTCGAGGTCAGGAAAATACCCCCGAGGTCAAGAAAACCCTTGAGGTCAGGAAATCCCCCTGGTTTCTGCAGATTGCTTACTTAGAAACCTTAGGGAATACGAACAATTTCCTTCAAACATGATCATCTTTCACCTTGGTTTGTAGGATCATCTCAGGCATGTAATTTTGCCTAGCAAATCAAATTTGACATCTTTCCTCGTGCTCGATCAAATAGGCATAAGTGAATAGTTCTTTCTTTCTCGACTTTTCAACCTCACGTTCTAGAATAGATAGTTCAAGATGCATGGTGGCAATGCGCCCAGTTCTAAGACACTTTCCTGCAGCTTTATGGAACCTTCCTCCAGCTTTTCTCAAGCTTTCGAGCAATCACCCCCAATTTTCATGGAAAGCTTGGGGCTTTATGGAAAACTATAACGTTTCTGGAAAATAACTTCCTTATCTGAAAGTATTCAGCTTATGAGGCATTCCTTCTATTTTCCTCGAGTTTTCGGGAAGTAGATCTTTCTCCCTCGAGTTTCGAATTATTTATGAACAGTACAGTTCAAACTTTCATCAAACACATCTTTCGCGATCGATCAACAAACCTTTCTCAAACAAATCGTTCAATTTTTTTGACATAACCTGGGTCGCCTACTTAATCGTTCCTTTTACATCTAACACATCGTTCTTTTCTTTCTTATCTTACATAATTTTTTCTAATCTTGGCCTCAGCCTTTAGCTCAGAAAAGAGTACAACTCTCGGGAGATCTTAGCTTCACCTGTTTCTATCACAAAAACCACATCATGGTTGCCCTTCGAGCTTAGTTCTCACTAAGGAGGCTTGTCTGCAGTGTCGAGATGGGGTCCATCAAAACTTTTCTCATCGACTTTGACTTATCCCTAGGGCATCGTCAGGTGTGTACGCTTGGGACTTAGAATGCTCAATTTGCAAGAATATGGGCAAGCCACCACTAGGGTGTTTGTTAATCTTACCACATACATTCTAACCTGGAGGACTTTACTGACCTAAGATTACTGTGAGCCGAATATTTTGGTCTATCCACGAGCGTCCTTCTCAATGCCCTAATCCTTCCCCCCTTGGGATGCTTTACCTTTGGGAGGACTGATTAACCTATAGAGTGAAGATTCTTCCCTGGGAACCAACGTCATCTACCCTGCTCAAGCTCGTTGCCTTTCCTAGGCTTTAAGTTCCCCCTAATCGAATAACACATCAAATAGATCGTACATAATCGATCCATTGAATAAATCATGGAAACCATCCTTTTGAGAGATGAGAATGATTTTGAGATATTTCATGGAGCTTGTCCAAGAGATTCTTTTCCCTCAGGGGGTATTCTGACCTGCTGTCACGAACCTAAGGGGAATGCCCAGTTGTCGCAGACCTCGAGGGAACGTTCTGAAATAAAGGAAATCTAGAGGGATTACATTGCTAAGATCCCCACATCAATAGATTTACTCGAAATACGCTAGATTTCAAGGTTAACCAAGCCCATCATCGTCATCCCCTGTAATAACACGTTCTATGCTCAAGGACCTTATATAGATTCATGGGAAGGCATTCCCTCAGCTAGCATCATCCTCTCCATGTGACATGAGAGCTTGCAAAACAGAACTCTCAATCTTTCCTTCGGTTTCTTGGGTTTCCTCGAGCTCGCGTTGGAGACTGAAAAACTTTCTTGAAAACCCCCAGGGTTTGTGAGAAACCTCGATGTTTCCACACTAATGCTAAGTATGAAGTTTTTTCCCATTTCTTGTAGTCAAGGTTGACCATAGGGGCTTCATATAAATTGTACACATGAATATATTGAGCACTTGCTCGTTCCTCATCGTACTTAACCTAAACCATCATATTCCATGATCTTGCTATAGTTATGAGAAAACATGCTCCATCGATCTCCACATAATCCTTATGTTTAAGTCAATAATCCTCATAACGAATTGAGGTTTGAAAGGTAATACTAACCTTGGCCATGTTTAATGGCATGATCTACGTTGGACATAGTTTTTATTGTAGAGGGATGTGAGAGTCGTAATGCTTATGCTTAGCTCCTCAAGCTCTAATAATGTCTGACCTTGAGCCTCTTGCTTGACCTCTCAAGCAACAAAAGCCGATAACCTTTCAGGTTAGAAATCGTCCTCTTCAGGCTAGAAATCGTCCCCTCTAGGTCAACAATTTTCCCTTGAGCTTGGGGGTATTCGAAAGCTCTCGACCCTCGAGGTCTGTGATCGTCCATTCATCGTTATGGGTCTTTGGTCCACAGGATGATGTTTAACCCTTCAGCTTGATTCACAAGTTGATGATCAACCCACATGCTGATGCTCAACCCTTAGCTTGGTCTTTGAACATTGGTCATCTCCGAGGAAATAGATAACCCTCAGCTCAGCTGCCCTTTTACCAGGAAGGTATGTGCCTCCGATGTGCATGCCACATGTCCTATCGTGAAGTTCCTCCTTTATCGTCCTGGCTAAAGGGATGTACCATTAGCAGGTATGACCTGCCTTAAGGGTTGTCAGTACAGCTTATCACCTCTGATGTTGTATTGTGCTGCTTGTCAAATAACTGTATCACACCGTGCTCTCACAAAAACTGACTCCCAATTCTGAAGGTCAAATTCTTTTGCAGCAAGTCCTTGTTGAGGTACAATATCTCTGAACTTTGCGTTGAAAAGAGTGATATCTGGCTAGATACTCTTTGCCTCCAGTATTCTGCTAAACTGTTCGAGTATTGGAGAATACTCAATGCCCTTAGCTTGAATTCTCTTCGTGCATGATCCCCTGCACTTTCGGTCCTTGTTCCAAAAATCGTTCAACAAACTTCCAAGAGTGAAGTATTCCACCGTCCTCTAGATCCTGAGTGAGTATGATCTCTCAAGCTTTCAAGACTTATGGTGTGCACCCTCGTGGTCTCCTTCTTAATTTAGCAACTTCCTGGTGAATTCCAAAATTCTTCGAGCGTGTAGGTGTGGTATCCTTACCCCCAACAATTTTATAGCTAAGGGGAACAATGCCCCCAGGTCTAATCCTGGGTTCTTCAGAAAAACTACCCCCCCCCCCCCCCCAGCTTTGGTGTAAAGCTTGAGGTCGTGATTTTTTCCTTAAGCTAGATAGCGATCATATTCCGGCTAGGTAAGCAGGATGTGTTTCTCCCACTATTTGTAAGAGCATACATAGTCTTCAGCCTTTTTCCTCTAGCTCTCCACGAGCTCTAAAGTTGGTTCTCGTGGAAACCTTGAGGGTCTATCTCTCGGTCAAGGGGATTCCGTTCTACTCCTTATTTCTGGACTTATTTTGCTGTCTATTACACCGAACTGATGTTCCTTGGGTCTGCCTAGAGACTTCCATTTAGGTCTTCTCCTGACCTGTTACCCTTGAGGTTACTGGTTAACCTCAGCACACCTCAAGCTCTCTGGTCATGGGTCAGAAGACTTTTTCAGTCCTTGAGCATTCTGACACTAGTTGAATGGTGTACAACATGGCATAGTCATTCATTGGTGGAAGACAGGAAATGAGCTCCCTGTCTGGTGATTCTTGCCTTCCTTCTCGAACTTTGCTCATCTTTCCTCAAGCACCGGTATGCCTTGAGCCTTCTTGCCATGCCTTTGAGATTCATGAACCTAGGGATTTCCCCAGGTCTCCATATTCGTACCTCAAGTATTGAGCTGGAGGATACCCCGAGCTCCACCAATTCTGCCATTACACAATTGTTGCTCGGAAAAATCATTACTCCAGAGTATTTAGGAGTTTCGATGATACAGTGTAGCACTAAGTACTTCTTCTCTTGGCCTTTAGCAGGTAACGGCAAGGTCCAGTCATTCTTGGGACACTTGTCATTACCTTGAGGCCTCACTGAATCTTCAAGCTTTTTTATGTATTCATCGGTCAAGTACTCCAAGCAATATCTCTGGTAGACCACCTTGATAAAGTGTTTATTTGAGAGCTCCACAATCTATCGTGATAGTTCATCTCATGGTGAAGGGGTTTCAGATTGATCCGGGTGGTGGAAAGGTCTCTTCAAGTGTGACTCGTCTTTGATATGGTGAAGTGTTGTTGAAATAGAGACGCTGGTTGGCCTCCTTGAACTGCTTGATCTTGCCAGAGAGTAGCCCTCCATCTTTTATCCTCCTCTCTTGACTTTGGTCTTCACTCCTTGTCATGCTGCTCCCCAAAGATCATCCTCAAGCTCCTCCCCAAGATAAGGTGAAAAGTCAGATTCTCGGGCAGACTGACCTATTCGTACTAAATCGGTCATAACTTCTTCGTGAAACATGATAATTGTAATCCGAAAGATGTTCTGAAAACTAGACACATATGAATTTCCAGGCATATAAAAATCATAACCTGACTCATTCTGAACTGTTCCCAGTTATCCTATGAAGTCAACTGATCTACGTAGGTAGATTTTCATGAAGGGCAGCTCCTGGGGGTCAAGCTCAACATCTACCTCGTCGATCATGCCTTCTCGATCCCCATCCTATGACTCTACTTGGGGAGCTAGGGCAATCATGCCCTCAGCTTTCCATCATCGTACCCCTGTAGGCAAGATAAATTGTTGTGGAGGGTTGCTATTGTTGAAGACGACTGCTTTCTCCGAAAAAAGGCATCGTTCTTGTTGGAAAACCGTACACTTTGTAGTGAGACGTCTTTTTCTCGTAAGAAATGGTTTCTTTTGTGTGTAAGCTACTATTTCTTTGATCAGAATAGTTATTTCATCGGTAGTAGTTCGTCAGCGTTGAAGGCTGCTCCCTTTGTGGAGAACCACATCTTTGCCAAGGGTTGGTTTTATTGAAAAACTAGTTGAAGACATTTATTTTCTATACCTCCATGGGTTTCTTGGACTCCATGGGGTTACAAGGTCGTCCATAGGTATCGTAATCCCCTGTTAAACCATCCAATTTTCTTCGGTAATCTCCTCATCCTTGTTGTTGTTGTACTTGGTATCCCATTTAAAAAGGTTTTCTGTCCAGTTTTCGCGTTCTAACACGTCTTGGAACTTTATCCATATCTTTCTCCAAGGATGTTCGATTGATGCAACTAATATGGCGTTGGAAAGTAGATTTCAGGAGATTTTCAACCATAGGTCATATCCCTCCTTGGTCTCGGATATTAATCTGCGAAAGTAGCCCGCAAAACAGACTAGAAGCAATAGTGCTGTTTTGGTCCGACTCGACCTCTAGCTGGTATTTGGGCCATATCTTTCTTTTCCGAACTCCGATTGGGATGAAATTTCTTTCGTTGGAAACTAGAGTTCTGTAGCTTTTAAATGGTGTATGATTCATTATCACATGTTTCCTGTAGCATTGTCAAAATATTGACGAACAGATGCTCTATTTTTCTAGATTTCTGAAACGTCAATCTTCATCATATTTTTTAGGGTTTTGGTGATAACCCGATAGATCTGGATTCTTGGAGAGCTCGTTCACAGAAGGATCATTGAATAATCATAGCAGAAGTACTTTCAATCAAAGCACCAATTTGTGAGCGCAGATTTGTGACGCCCCCGAGCTTAGGCTCAATGATTGAATGAAAGCACCAGATCATAGGGACTGCCAATGATCGTTGAAGGTAAACACCTTCCTTCTGAGATCTGTTGATGATGTGAGACCTTGCCATACCACTGCCCCCGAACATTCTTCCTTGAAAGCCTACAAAACAAGTCCAAGCACGGTGTGGTGCCGTGCTTAGACCTTCTGATGCTTAAGTTAGTATAGAACCAAGCATAAGCGTGTATTAGGGTTGAATGAATTCCTTCTTACCTTTGCCAAGTTATGGCATCATATATATAGTAATCATTCAAGGTCTAAGCATAGTCTATATAGGAATCAGACTACTTACTTTCGGATAGGAGAAGTCCAATAAGGAATAAATTTTCTTATCGAGGACTAATCATGTTTCTACATTACCACAAGCCCTTTGGTGCAATCCCCTTAGGATTCGTACAAATCTTACTCTTATCCCCTAAGATTTCTACCAATACCTCGAGGTCCAACTCTGTCAATCCCTCAAGGTGCGATCGTACTATTCTCTCAAGGTTCGATCGTGCATTCCCTTGAGGTCCGATCGGGATATCCCTTAAGGTTGAATCGTACTTTGAGATTGTCACACCATCTTACGAACATTCTAGAGGCTTTTACATCATTCTAGATACTTCCGGAAACCTCCAGATCAATCAATTCATACTCGAAACCCTAATCGTACAAGTCTAAGCCCATTATTCCAATTATCGGACCTCTTTTGCTTACGAACCTGGGGGACCAGAATCCCTCCAGCTCGATGTGGCGAAATTCGGCTCCCATAATCATCATTTAAGATCAAACTTGGGGGGTTTTCCTCTGAGTGTCTGTGGTCTCAGTGCGGCTCTCAAATCCATAAACTTCTCTAAGCGCTTGCTCTTGGAAGAGGATTTAAGATAGCCTTAGTAACCTTAAGGTCTCCTGGAAGGTGCTGACGGTTTTGAGACTAACTCCCATCAGGGGGCTTGACATGTATGTGCTCAGGTTTGTACAAAGAAAACCGTTCACTAGATTCCTCCCACGACCAAGCTTTTACTGGATAGAGGACCTTTAGCCTTCCTGAGGCCCCTGACATTATCACAAAGACCATGCCAGATCTGCCATCCAGCTTAGGTTCTTCCAAGGTAGCTCATCTCGAGTGCCATAGTGAAATCCGTAATTTCCTAATTTAATCGACTTTGGCTTATCCCTAAGGTGCTACCAGATGAATACGCTTGGGACTTAGAAGGCCTAAAGTGCCAGGATATGGCTAAGTCACCCATGGGGAATTGTCCATCTAACCTCGAGGCAGTACTAATTGAAAATTACCTTGAGCTTATGGGATTTTTCTTTAAGTGTTTTGGTCTATCCATGGGCGCCCTCCTTGATGCCCTAACCTCCCTCCCTTAGGATACCTTACCTTTGGAAGAGTTAGTTAGCTTGTAGGGTGAAGGTCCTTCCCATGGGAACCAACGTCGTCTGTCCCAGTTAAGCTTTGTGCCTTTTCTGGGCATTAGGCTCCTCATGATTGAACAAATCAAACAATGAAATACTTTACAAAGATAGAATATTTGTAAAGGTGAATCAAACATAAAACACAATGTAAAGCAATGTTTATGAAAATAAAAGCTTTTTATTGAATAATCCTATAATCGTACAACTTTCATCGAATAAGGAAGGAAGTATCTGATTCGCCTCATTAAACCTGCCAACTTGTGAAACAATTTAATCAAAACCAAGCTGGTTAGGAAGAGTGCATGCCCCTTTTAGACGCTTACCCACTTCTATTTCCAGATCCTCAACTCTGCTTTAGTCCGTACTCCTTCAGGTAAAGAGCATTCCATTGTTTATCGATCAAGGCCCCAGCTCTTGGATTCTCTAGCTCGTGTGATCCATTATAGCATTTTCTAATAATTATGTAAAGTTCTTCCAAGTTTTCCCCCAGTTTTCCCTGTCCTGGTACCTTGCACTACCACATTTTGACCCATTGTCGGCGATTTTTAAATCGCCGGCAATGTTTTTTAACATTACCGGCGATTTTTGTCGGAAAAATCGCCGGTAATGTATTTTTTTTTTAACATTACCGACGACTTAAATGTAAGTCGCCGGCAATGTCCCGTTGGTAATGCAAAAAAAAAAAAAGACATTACCGGCGACATAAATTTCCGTCGCCGGTAATGTTAAAAAAAAAAAGACATTGCCGGCGACATAATGTATGTCGTCGGCAATGTCTTTTTTTTTTTTTTGCATTACCAACGGGACATTGCCGGCGACTTACATTTAAGTCGCCGGTAATGTTAAAAAAAAAGAAGACATTACCGGCGATTTTTAAATTGTCGGCAATGGGTCAAAATGTGGTAGTGTTGGTATTCTCAAACACTTTACGTAGGACTATGGTGCCCGGGAGGAAAACTCTAGGTTGAACCTTCTTGTCATTATAAGCCTTTAACTTCTTCTGGTAAAAGGCTACTCTGACATGGGTTTCCTCCCTATACTCCTCTAGCAAATCAAGCTCGTGCCTCAGGCTCTATGCATTCCTTTTTGTTGTTCGTTCTACAATCTTAAGGTTAGGAATTTTGTGGTTAATA
Organism: Geum urbanum; assembly: GCA_946800695.1. Classification (NCBI taxonomy): domain Eukaryota; kingdom Viridiplantae; phylum Streptophyta; class Magnoliopsida; order Rosales; family Rosaceae; genus Geum; species Geum urbanum. The sequence continues at coordinate 26,145,505 of OX327000.1, forward strand.
AGGATGACAACTTTGGTTCCGTATACTAAGGCGAATGGAGTTTTCCGAGTAATCTCTTGGTTATTCTGTACACCCAAAGCACATTTGGTAGTTGGGATTCTCACAGCCTTTTCGTCAGCTGATCAAATCTTCTCCTTAAACCCTGCAAGATTTTCTTTTTCGAAGCCTCTTCTTGTCCATTACCCTGGGAGTACCTTGGGATAGAGAACTTGATCTTGATCTCGTGCTCAGCATAATAGTCCCTAACCTCCTGGCAGTTAAACTGTGGACCGTTATCTGCTATGGTCGTCTGTGGGATCCTAAACCTGGATATGATGAACTTCCATATGAAATTCTTTACTTATGCTCCTCTTATTTTTGATAAAGCTTCATCTTTGATCCACTTAGAGTGATAGTCTGTGGCAACCAGGAGATACTTCTTTTGTGCACCTTCAGCTCCGGTTGGAAATTCACCTATTATGTCTAACCCCCAGTGAGCGGATGCACATGGAACCGAGACTGAGTGCAGCTCTTCTGGGTGCAAAGGTGGTTGAGGAGCGTGTCTCTGACAGGCTTTACAAGCATTCACGTACCCATGCAAGTATTTTTCATGGTAGGCCAATAGTACCTCTCAATTAAGCATTTGACCATGATGTCGCCCCCAATGTGCATGCCATATCCATACGTGTAATTCCTCTATTATTGTTTTGGTTTGAGTAGGGTGGACTACTAGCTGATCTAGTCCACTGAATGATCGACGATATAGTTTTGCATCTCTAATGTTATACCTTGCTGCGTGATAGACGACCCTCCTAGCCTCAACTCGCCCCTCAGGTAGGGCACTGGTCTCTATGTAGTTTGTCATCTCATCCATCCACAAGGGCCCCAGTTGCACTTACATTACTCCCATCGCTTCTTCCTCGCTCGTGCTTGGGCTGGGTAGGTTCTCTACCGGGATCGTTCTTCTAAGCTGGTAATCTATGCTGGAGGCCAAATTTGCCAAAGCATCTGCATGTGTATTTTCTAACCTGGGGAGCTACATGATTGAGAACTCCTCAAACTGGCTGACCAACCCCTTTGCTAACCTTAGGTACGTCTCCATGGATGCATGATGAGCTACATATTCTCCAAGTACTTGGTTTTCAATCAGTTGAGAGTCACATAACACCTTGATCTTCTTCACATTTAGTTCCCAGGCCAGTTTTAATCCTACTAAGAGCGCCTGGTACTCAGCTCCATTGTTGGTGGCCTTCCACCCTAAGGTTAGGGCTTATTCCATAATCATCCCATCTGGGTTTTTAAGCACCAACACTGCTCCTGCTCCTTGGTTATTTGAGGATATGTCCATATATAAGGTCCAGTGGTCGATCCCTTGTTCTTCGGCTTCCTTTGCTCCCTCTCTTCTTTCTTGCACTTTCGGCTCTAGTGTTGTGAATTCTGCCAAGAAATCTGCTAATGCTCGACCTTTCACAGCCAATCGAGGCTGATATTCGATACCGTGACTCGCTAGTTTGATTGCCCACTTGGTTACTCTGCTAGAGGATTCTGGGATATGCAGGCTTGTTCTTAGTGGGCACTCGGTCATGACAACTATCTTAAAATCCTGGAAGTAGGTTTTAAGCTTACATGATGATATGACTAGTGCCAATATCAACCTCTCCAGCTTGGGATAACACGTCTTTGGGTCAAGAAGAGCTTTAGAAATATAGTATATGGGTATCTGCCCCCCAGTATCTTCTCGAACCAGGGCTCCACTTATTGCTACTTCTGAAACCGCCAGATATCAGTAAGGGTACCCTCTAGCACGGGCATACTCAGGATGGGAGAACTCTGGAACGCCTTTTCACACTCCTCCGTCTAGAGTTCTCCCTTTGTTTTCTTGACATAATTGACATGATTGAGGACCTCTGATATCTTTGCTGCCTAATATCCTGCTAGCAGGCTGATCTGTTTTAGGGATTTGGGATGCCTTGACCATTATGAATTGGTTTTCTTGAGGTCCTCAAAGAACGGCTTGCATTTGTTTGTCGATCTAGATAAGAATCTACTCAGGGCTGCAAGGTTTCCATTCAGGCTTTAGATTTCTTTGACCGTTGACAGAGACTTCATCTTGACGATCGCACCTACTTGATCAAGATTTACCTTTGTCCCACGTTAGTAACCAGGTACCCTAAAAACTTCCCTGATCCTACACCAAACATACACTTCTTTAGATTCAACTTCATTCCGTGTTTTCGCAAGAAGTCAAAGCATATCTTTAGGTCTGATACATAGTCTTGCCTCTTTTTTCTCTTTACCAATATGTCATATATGTATATCTCTATTGTGTCTCCTATTAGGGGATTCAACACCTTGTATACCAACATTTGGTATGTTGCCCCTGCGTTCTTCAAGCTAAAAGGCATCACTTCATAGGCATAGACTCCATTTTCTGTTACGAATGTCATTTTTGCACGATTGTCCTTGACTATTTTAATCTAATTGTAGCCACAGTACGCGTCCATGAAGCTAAGGAGCTCATATCTTGTGGTGGAGTCCACCAACTAATCTATTCTAGGCAAGGGGAAACCATCCTTAGAGCATGCCTTGTTAAGATCTTTAAAATCGACACAAACCCTAGGCTTTCCATTCTTCTTTTTGAGGAGGACCACGTTGGAGAGCCATTCTAAATGTGGGACCTCCTTAACAAACCCTGCTGCGAGTAATTTTTCTACCTCCTACTCGACTATTCTGTTACATTCTGATGCAAAGGTCCTCTTCTTCTGAGCTACTGGCTTTGCCTTTGGGTCCACGTGGACATGGTGCTTGATGATCATTCTGTCTATCCCTGGCATATCCCTTTCTGACCATGCAAACACGTCTATGTACTCCCTTAGTAGGTCCATTAGGTTATCACGTTCAGCTTCACTTAGTCTGGACCCAATCCTTGCACATCGGTCAAGTTTCTCGTGATCAAACGGCTTAAGGATCATGTTTTCCTTTGCCTTCTTCTAGAAAGGAAGCTTTTAGGGGTCGAGTTCTATATCTAGTTCATCAATCGTCTCTTCTCGACCCTCGTCCTATGATTTCTATGCTGGAGGGGCTGGGGCTACTGTGCCCTCAGTTTCCTCACCTGTTCCCCTCTTCATCCCCTTAGTAGTGAGTACCGTACACAACATTGTTGCAACTCTATCTTCCTTAATGATGATCGAGTCCTCAGGGGTTGGGTATTTTAGGACCTGGTGGTAGGTAGATGCCACCGCCCTCATCCTGTGGAGCCACGGTTTTCCTAGGATGGCATTATGAGAGGAGGGTGCATCGACAACTGTAAACCACGTGGTCGAGTTAGTGAGTGGTGTTCTCACCTGGATGGGGATGATCCCCGGAGTCCTCACCCTTGATCCTTCGAACCCCATAAATGGCATACGATGGTCTTGAATTGTGTCCATTAGGCTCATTCGTTTCGCTGCATCCTTGAAGATGACATTCACGGTAACGCCATTGTCTATAAGGACCCTGGATACCGTTATGTGTGCCATTTGAATGTTGACGACCAAGGCATCGTCGTGGTCCTTCTCCTCCTCGGGCAGATCTTCATCCGAGAACTCAAGCATGTTTGTCTTAAGTCTTCCCCTGGAGTCGCCTCCTACCTTGAGCTTATTTTTCGTGTGTTCTTTCTCTTTCAGGGTTCCCTCAGGTCCTCTGCTTCCGCCAAGATACAACTCAGGCTGAGGAAGATGGCTTCCTCTGGATACTCTGGGGCCTGAATGATACAGTTTAGCACTGGGTACTTCTCCTCCTGTCCCTTAGGTGGTGGTGGTGGCGGTAATGTCTCATTATTTCTTTGACATCTACCCTTACCTTGCGGCTTCAACGAATCTTCAAAAATTTTCCTGTATTCCTCAATTAGGTACTCCCAGTAGTATCCCAGATCTACCAGCTTTGTAAAGTGTCACTTGAGGACCCTACAATCGATCGTCTTGTGCCCGTTAGCCTTATGGTAGGCACAGAGGTCCTTGAATCATTCTTGTTAGTCATGGGCCATTGTCTTTAAGCCACAGCTTATTCTTGATATGATGGAGTATGGTTGAGATTTGTATTGTCGTAGGGGGAACGAACAGGTTCCCCCTAAGTTAGAGGGTTGGTGCCCTGAGGCCTTCCTTTTGTTGTCGTAGTTTCTCCTCCTCTGGTTCGAACTGTTGGTATTTGAGTTTCTCCTAGTGCTAGTGTTACTTCCCGATGCTTTCTCTGTTGGAGAGTCTCTACTTTATGTCCTCACATCCTCTACACGGGCATAGTCCAAGGCCTCATGGTATACCATAGACAAATCATTAGTTTTTTTCCTGATCAGCTTACTGGCCAGCTCCGATTCCATGTCCAACATATTGATGAATGCTGTGGCTGCGACAATGTCGTCCTTATTGTCAACTGTGGCGTACTTCCTCATAAACCTTGTTACCTAATCTCTCAAGGATTCCCCTCGTTTCATCTTGAGAGACTTGAAGTAGGTCACATCCTTGACTCATTCTGCATTATTTTCGTACCTCTTAAAGAATGCAGCCTTCAGTCCTCGATCAACCCTGGGGGGAGGGCCGTGGACCACTATAGTGCGTGGTCTTTCAAACTCGTCTAGAACATCTTGCTTATCAATGCATCGTTCGACTGGCTGGTGGCTATGGCTGATTAATTGGTAATTCTTTACGTGCTGGTACGGATCTGAGTCCCCTAAATACCTATCAAACCTGGGGTAACTCCATTTCTTGGGGGGCTCAGCATCCCAGATGAACTGTGCACCGCTACCCCAGGCACCTCCACGTTTACGGCTAGTTGATGGGTTAGTTCCTCCTGGTCGCGTTTCCTCTGCAAGTCATTCAGTTCGATCGCTGGGATCTCCGAGCTCGCCTCTGTGACCGGGTTGGGTAGTAACACCCTCTACTTCTTCAGCAAATTCACCAAATCCAACAAGGTGTTTAGAACAATAACAACGGAGCTGGCCAACTCGCTCGTGCTTCTGTGACCCCTTTCGTCGACTGCTGCAATGCGGTCATATTGAGTCTGAGGTTCACGTACTGTTCTTCAACCCAATGAAGCTCTTAATAGGCCTTGGCCCTCCATCCTGTCCTCATTCTCTAGTTCAGAGCCTTCCTCCTCGCTCAGGTGGCCCTAATCCCCACGATTCCTTGGCGGGACCTGATGCGAGACGGTGCTACCATACTTCGATGCTTTAGTATTCAGGGTGGTTTGATCGTCCCCTGTTGGGGGGGGGGGGGGGGGGCTGGCTGTTACTCCATTATCGTGTTGATTGCACATGTCAGTTTGGGTGTTGCTTTCCATGTCCTTCCATTCATGAGAGTTAGCCTAGGGTTCTGCTATCAATAAAAGCACTAATTTGTGAGAGCAGATTTCGTCTCCCCTCAAGCTTGGATCCTCGTAAACCTACAAAGTTAGTCAGAGCACGGTGTGGTACCGTGCTTAGACCCTCAGATGCCTATGTCAGAACTTATCTCAAAAACCAAAGAGTAATTAGGATAGAATAACGTTATCTTCGACCATGCCGGGATGGTATATATATAGAGATCGTATTAGGTCTAAGTATAGTCCTTATCGAAGTGGACTACTTTACATCCAGAGAGGAGGAATCCATTAAGGAATGGATCTCCATATCCAGGGCCAATCATGTCTCATAATTACCACATGCCCTTTGGCATAATCCTTCTAAGATTCGTACAAATCTTACATTTTTCCTCATGAATTCTATCAATCACCCGAGGTCCGACCGTGTAATCCCTTAAGGTCAGATATTACAGCCCTTCGAGGTCCAACCTTACCTTGGGATTGTCATGTCATCGAACATTTCAGAAGCCTCTACAACGTTCCATACACTTCCAGAAATCTCAAGATAATTTGTTCTTTAATAAAAACGCTAACCGTCCAAGTCCAGGCCCTATTATTTGCTTTATCGGACCTCATCTGGATTAAATCTGCCAAGCCTATCTCCCCCAGCTCAGAGTGGCTAGAACTGACTCCCACAATATTCATAATAATCAACATATTAATATTTTTTTAATAATTAACATATTGATAAACGAGTCCGGATCCGGATCCGGATCTATTCCGTTGATCCGTCGGATTTGGATCCGAACCTTGATTTGATTATTAAAGATCCGCCGGATAAATAGGGTAGGTCGGGTCTAATTTTTTTCTCCTTAAATAGATCCAGATCTAGGTTGATCCGGTCCGATTATGTCCTATTGACAAAGCTAAAAACAGCTTCCCCAGTTTAATTTCTGCAAATTTTAAGCCAAACAAATAATAATCAATGCAAAGACCAATAGACATAATGATTATATCTACACAACCTGCACAACCCCAAAATGACTTCAACTGCTAACTACTACAGTACGCATGCTTCTTGTTAAATTGTCTGGACTAATCATATCAGCTAAAGTAAAAATATACTAATCCTTTCAAAAAAGGAAAATTTACTATTTTCAATTATCAACTAAGACGAACATCGAGTCCCCTCTACCGTAAGTAAGTGTCAATTTCTAATAACCCCAATTATATTTACATCAAGAAGATATACCTTGCAAACGATCGACAACACTTAAATTCTCAATTCTGCATGAACGGATACACCAAAAGCCGTTCTGTTGATATGAAGTCTGAGTAACAAAAGTACAGCCGTACACGTGATGAAAAATAAATTCTATGATTATGCAATTTTAAGTTTGCCTGATTAAAAAAATTGCTAATATCAATACTGTGATATCCCATGCATTTCGTATAATTAGAAGTATTTTTGTGATATTTTGATATTGAGTTATTAAGCGTGGTAAATAATTTTACAGATGGTAAGTGTAGAATGTATTCGGTTGACTTTTTAATGAGTTGACTGTATCAGATTGACTTTAGACGGAAGTAGTAGTATTCGTCGAGACGAGTTCATTCACTTGTGGAGTGTCAAAGTTGTAGTTAAGACAAGAAAGTTATGGTCAACCGAAGTTTTGACATGATTTACCTAAACCAAAATATGCAAAATACCGAGAGTATAAATAGGACTTTCCGTTTCTGGAAAGTTAGACTTTCCATTTCGGGCCAGAACGTGTTGACCCGAGTTAACTGGTGCTCTGGCGATGAAAATTGTCGCCGAACTCGGCTCTGGCGAGGCTTCATTGTCTGGCCACCAAATGTGTTAGTATTGGTATCAAAATGCTCGTGTTAATCTCCTCTTTCCTTACCTTAAGGTCTCGACTTCTATTTTGGAGGAAGAAGCTGAAATTCAAGGAGAAACGTCGTAAAAACCTAAGTTTGGGGTCGATGATTTTCTGGCCGATTTGATCATCGATTGAGGTATGATTCAAACCCTTTTTATGTGTGGATTGTATTGGGTTGTGAAATTGGCTTATTGCAGGTAGATTAGTAGAGATCGAGTGATCGCTGCCATAACTAGCGGTCGACGTCATTTAAGGCGGCGAGATGATGAGGCTTTGGTTCCTCTCTCTTGGCTGAATTGAACGTGATCATCCGCAAGACCAACTATAGCTCGACAGTAAAGTTATGCAACCGGGAAGATTTTCAGTGAGTTTAGGACAGTTGATCATCCGCAAGACCAACTATAGCTCGTTTCCATTTTTTTAGGGCAGTTGCCAGCTAAATTGGCCGTAGCCATAGTTAGACAGATTGATGGGCTCATTGAGAGCTTTAGATTGGTAGGTTAACCCCCGTTGTTGGCGGTTGTCATCGGTGGTCGCGTGGCTGGGCAAACAAAGTTTCTGAAACTAGTCGTGTTATATATCGTAAGATTCGTATCGACTCTACGAGAGTACTCATGAGGTTGATAATGCGTTTAGGCTTCGTCATCCTAGTGGGCAATGGTGAGTAGTGGGCAGGCGATGGAGAATTAGGTGTACATTATATTGTTAAGATTGCATCATCGTATTGGGTTTATCAATAAGGTTTTTGACTCTTTTCGATTTTGTTTAATTCTAGTCAAGTATTTACTAGAATTATCCATATAATTTATTATTTTGACCATTATCGACAAGGGTCGATCGGGTTGTCACAAACGATTTCAGAGTGCGGTTCAACACTCGGACCAATCTCTCGTTGCGTATTGTGTATTCGAAATTGTTTTGCATAATGTGAATAGATCAAATTAATTTAAATCATTGATAGTATTCAAATTGAATACTGATTATTGATACATGTCATTTATTTTGAACACTGATTGGGTACATTTGCGAATTATATCTCCGCAATCATCGTGAGAACGAAATATTAATGTGGTTTAAGGAGAGTTGGGGAAAAGAAAGAAGTCAAAGGTATCAAATTAGGATTAAATATTTTTAGCAAACATGAGGTATGCATTCTTTTGGATCACTTTACTAAGTTATTGAATATTCATCGATATCTTGATTTATACGATATTTGGTCATTATTGTATGTGATATAGATGGTCTAGATTTCTTAATTTATGCTATTTTAGCATTGAGCGGAAATATTTCTTGATTCTCTATTGCATGAAAATATCTTAGGTTTTCGCATTGTGCAAAAATGTAGGTTCTTTATTTTCACATTGTGCAGAAATGATTTATTGAGTTCCGGATTGCGCAAAATGATCTCGATTACGGCTTTATGCATAATTGATACTGATTCTCTTATTTCTACATTGTGCAGAAATGATTACTTGATTTCCGCATTTCATATAAATGTTGTCTTGATTTCCGTATCATGCTAAAGTACTTTGGTTTCCACATCACACAGAAGTACATACTTTGATTTCCGCATCACGCAGGAGTACCTTTATTTTTGGATCATGTGGAAGTATCTTGATTTCCACATCACGTGGGGATGTCTCAATTTTCGCATCGCGTGGAAGTATAGTTTCTTGATTTCTGCATCCTGTAGAAGTATGATTCATCGATTTTCGCCTTGAGCAGAATATTATTATTTATATTTTTCATATTATGTGGAAATATTCTCCATTACTGCTTTGTGTAGAGTCGATTATGTTATCTTTATTTCCGAATTACTTGAAAACGTTCTTAATATGTACTTTGTGCATATCAATTTTGATTCTCGCTTCACGCGGGAATGATTCATGATTTCCGCTTTTTGTGGAAATGGCTTTACGATCTCTGCACTGTGTGGAGTTGTCTCATGCTCTTTTTCATGAAGAATTGTTTCTGATTTTTGTTTTGCGTATAAATAATCTCAATCTTTGCTTTAGGCGGAGTCAGTTATGATTTCTGCCGTACAATGATATGATTACTTGAATTCAGCATTTGAGCATTTCGATTTCTATATTTTGTGAAATCGCCTTGGATTTTGATATTGTTCGGAAGTATATTTGATCTTCACATCGTATGAAGGGGAGTATTGAATACCGTTTGGTGCGGTGGTGATTACTCGTGGACCACTTTCGGCAGATTACCGATTTGTTCAGTATATGATTACTTGTGATTACCCATGGGCCGCTTTGGGCGGATTACGATTTGTTCGGTTTGTGATTACCCGTGGACCGTGTTAGGCCCATAATTATATGTTAATTATGTCCCTAACGCCATACTTATTGTTTGTCTTGTATCAATAATCTATCATTTTTATAATATTTTCTTATTATGCTAGAAAAGTGGGAGTTGGCACGAAAACTCTCTAAGAGACGACATTTAATCACTTTTTGGAGAAGTCGAGCGCATTTCCGAGGTCATTAGAGAAGATGGAGCAAAATTGGGAAAATGACAAAAAATCAAAATGGTCAACGGTCAACTCCGGTTGGTCAACGATCAAACTCCAGTAAGTCATCACCGGTCAATGGCAAGATTCAAGTCAAATTGGGTCAAGGCCCAAGAGTTCAAGCCTACAAGAAAGATATTTTGAGAGATTGATGCACATACAAGTCACGTGACTTAGGGTGAGTCATACATTAGGACCACCTAAAAGTGTAAAGTTTAGGATCATGTCTAAAAATCTTATTTTTTATTTTAAACACCCAAAATATTTCCTTGAAACCTATAAGGTCGAGCTCCCCTCTCTACACAAACATATCACACTTCACATTTTCATTTCTCATAGTTTTAGTCTCTCTCTATAGCCCTCATCCATACCCAAACCCTCTAGCTCTCTCCTCCACCTATAAAACTTATTCTAGCACTACCAAAAGGCCTAGGAACCCCAATTACCACAACCATACTCTCATCTCCACCCTCTTCCACATGTATCACATTATATGCTTGTTGATTTCACAAACGTGACATACAGCTAAGATGTAAGCTCGAAATGGCTGAGGTCTTGGTTCCAATTCACGAGATACTTCAAAGTTGGGCTCAAGTCGTCTAGAGTCTGAAATGACATAGGAACTTGGGTTCAAAACCAAACGTGACTCACAAGGTCACGATTTGGACATCAACTTGTGTGAACAGACTCTAATCCACCTACATAAATTTAGACATTGTTTGAGCATCATATGATTAGTGAGGATTTTCCTAGTTGACCATTCTTCTTTATTATGAATTCGTTGTTATTTTAGTTTTCAGACTTTAATGTAATCAATCAATCAACTCGTATAATCATTCACCGTAGTCTAAATCACCTCTCACAATGCTAAGTTTCCAACGAACTTGGTAGTGTGAGATACATTTCCATATTTTATTTTAGTTTAGTATGCAGTTAGTGTCTAGTTTAGCCGTAGTTTAAGTGCTTATACAATTCGAGCTAAGAAGTTATAGTGGCTAATCATCGTGGATCTGACACTCAAGTTCTTATAAATACTATAACTTGACCCCGTATACTTGCAGGTAAGAGAAATTCACTTAGCCTTAGACTAATCAATAGTCAAAAGGTTGAGGGGATAAATCTCCCAACAAGTTTTTGGCGCCTTTATCGGGGATTGATTTCACTTTGATTTCTTTGCTTTGGTTAGCCTTTGATTTTGGAGTATCCAGACATGTGTGTGATATTTGTTTCTTAGCCTTGTAGTTTTTCTTTATTTTATCACTTAGGACTTTGTTTTTTTCGTCTTTAATCTCTAGAATACTTTGGTAGATACATTGAGGTGAAGGTGTGATAGACTTTGTGTACTAACCTTTTTGCAGGGAATTTTTCTCTACTGGTAGAGGAATTTTCTCTACCCATAGAGAATTGGTTCGGAGGAGGCAGTAGCCTTGTTTCGACCAGTCAAGGAATTCTCTCGACCCGTCGAAAATTGCTTGTGTCTCAGGCAGGTTATTGCTTTCGACTGGTCGAGCAAACCCCTCTACCAGTCGAAAATTTTGCTGAGCTTAAGGTTGTTTCACTTATCTCTCTACCTCTTTTACCTTGAGTATTTATATTCTTGAGAGCATATCTAAGTTAGTTTTTTATAGAGTCTTTTAGAGTCTTTCTTCAAAGATTGTTGGTGACTTATTGTTGTGAGACACTACAATCTTTGAGGATTTAACGTTTTAGCTTTGTTTTTGGTTGTTAGTTTGATTACCTAAAACCATAGACGGATGGTATAACGGTTAGGTAAATTCAAGTAGTTTTGGGGAACAAGATTCATACAATGGAGGCTATCAAGATTGGAATTATCAAGCCAAGGAGCCGATGTTGTCGTATGTTGAAGCTTATGCTCTATGTGGTTCTCAATTGCATTCACCTCTTGAGTGCAACTTGAGATATGTGTATCCCGAGTACGTTCAAGAGTACGAGTACAACATGAGGATGCATCAAACATACTCGGTAACTATTCAAGAAGAAGCCCCTAGTTAAAATTTGGAAGCACTCATTCACACCTACCTAGCCCAAATTGAGGAGCACCTAGCCCGGCAAGAGGAGACCCGTGCACAATTGGTGGTCTCTCCTCCACTTCAAGAAGAAAGCCTTAATCCGAGCTTGGAGGAGATGCTTGCCAATTTTCTTGATCAACAAGAAGCTTCAAGGCAATGTATGAGGAATGAATTTCAATGTGTGCAAGCGGAATTTCCAAGGGACGTACAAGGATTAGAAGCTCAAGTGAGTGCATTAGCCGAGAGAGCACAAGGGTTTATTTAAGAAGAACCGACACCTCAAGAGCCTTCCATCAACTATGAAGTTTCGGTGGCAACTTCTCAAGGAGCCATGTATGATGATGAGTCTTCATCCAATGACGAAGTCTCAACCGTGTATGATGAATCTTAGAGTGTTGAGGAAAATATACTTGAGAACTCATCTACACGATCGGCCATGGGTTATCGTGAAGAATTGATGAAGGAACTAGATGAAAAGGAAGCCCAAAGTGAAGAGAATATTTTGTGCCAAGCATTAAAGAGTAGCAACACCTAGGAGTATCTTAGAGGTACTTCTACTTGTGGATTAATTTCTAAGTTGCTTGATATTTGATTATCCTATCCATTTCTTTCGATTAAACCCTCCATTTCCTTAAAGCCTCATTACAACCTAAATAAAAGTCTTCTTGATTTGAAACTCTTGTGTGTGGAATGGTTGGAGTAATTGGTTGAAGTGCAAGCCTATGGAAAATATATGATAAATTTGATTTTTGAGTGCAAACACTAACCCTCTAAACACTTGAGTGCATTGAGTGATTTCTTGTGAGTTAGATGGTGAGGAACATGCTAGTTTGAATACATCTCAATGCATGTATTTGGTTTTACATGTAGCATGTTTGGCTTATTAGACATGCATTGATTCCATATTTTAATTGTGCCTAAGAAAAGTTCAATCCATTAGCCATGGTTCTTTGAGACAAAATATTCACCATTCGGAACACTTACATGTTTTTGTGTTTAGTCTTGTAATTCTTTTATACTTTGAGTCTAGCTTAGCTTACTTTCTTTTCTTCCTTGTTTGCTTGGCAACAAGCAAAGTCTAAGTGTGAGGTTGTTTGTTAGGCCCATAATTATTTGTTAATTATGCTCCTAACGCTATGCTTATTGCTTGTCTTTTATCAATAAAGCATTATTTTTATAATATTTTCTTGTGATGCTAGGAAAGTGGGAGTTGGCACAGAAACGCTCTATGAGATGAAATTTAATCACTTTTTGGAGAAGCTGAACGCATTTTCGAGGCCCTTAGAGAAGAAGGAGCATAATCGGGAAAAGAACCAAAAATTAACGCCAGTCAATGGTCAAACTTCGACAAGTCAACACCGGTGAATGGCAAGAGTCGAGTCAAGTTGGGCCAAGGCCCAAGATTCCAAGACCACAAGGAAGATATCTTGAGAGAAGTCACATGACTTAGGGTGAGTCACACATTAGGACCACATAAAAGCCTAAAGTTTAGGATAACATCTATACATCTTATTTTGAATTTTAAACACCCAAAATATCTCCTTGGAATCTATATGGTCGAGCTCCCCTCTCTATACATACATATCACACTTCACCTTTTCATTTCTCATAGTTTTAGTCTCTCTCCATAGCCCTCATCCATACCCAAATTTTCTAGCTCTCTCCTCCACCTCAAAAACTCACTCTAGCACCACCAAAAAGCCTAGGAACCTATATCAACACAACCATACTCTCATCTTTACCCTCTTCACCCTGACCTAAGGTGGGTTCATCATCTTTGTTGGAGACAGGACGCAAGAAGGGAGCAAGAAGTGAAGAATGAGCTTGAAGAGCTTGAAGGCTTTGCTAAAGGGACTCTTCGATTATTTCTTGTACCTATCGACTCTCATCTATGTATCTAGACTCCATTGTAGCTATATGTAGTAAGTAGTACCATTTGGGAGGCTAGGGTTTGAACCCTATCCATGCGATATGAACAAATGATGTATTGATCTATGTATGGGTTATGTTTTTAGTGTATGTAGTGTGAAATTATGTTGTGAATGAGCTCCTGTGCGTTTTTGGATGTTTGTATACTTGGGGATCAAGATTTGTTTCATCTATATATGTGTTGAACCTAGCTAAGTTAATATATGTATTGAGAAACTAAAAATTGGGACCTTATTTCAAGTAGCTACTCATTTAATGCTAGATGAGCATGTAAACATGATTAAAGTCTATTCCAATAGGGTTTACCTTGAGGTTTGGTTTCCTTAACACTAAGCAAGGACTAAAGATTCTTTGAGTCTCAATAGACTTGAGGAACTCTAGTCAAGAACTCATAAAATCGAAAAGGTTATTATGACTACTAGTAGATTCTTTTGACTCATAACCTAGTAGGTGCGAGTTCGGGATTCACTTAAACTTTCTCTCGGATTCTCCTATAGAGATTCGGGAAGGGGAACCTTTCACATGTATCACATTGTATGCTTGTTGACTTCAAAAATGTGACATACGGCTAAGATGTAAGCCCAAAATGGCTTAGGTCTTGGTCCTGATTCACGAGATACTTCAAAGTTGGGCTCAAGTCGTCTAGAGTCCGAAATGACCTAGGAACTTGGGTTCAAAACCAAATGTGACTCCTAAGGTCTCGATTTGGACATCAAATTGTGTGAACGGACTCTAATCCACCTACATAAACTAGGACATTGTTTTAGCATCATATGATTAGCAGAAATTTCCCTAGTCAACCATTCTTCTTTATTGTGAATTCATTGCTATTTTAGTTTCCGCACTTTAGCGTAATCAATCAATCAACTTGTGTAATCATTCATCATAGTCTAAATTACCCCTCACAATGCTAAGTCTCCAAAGGATTTGGTAGTGTGAGATATATTTTTGCATTTTATTTTAGTTTAATATCAAGTTAGTGTCCAGTTGAGTCGTAGTTTAAGTGCTTAATCAATTCAAACTAAGGAGTTATAGTGGCTAATCCTTGTGGGTTTGACACTCGACTTCTTATAATTACTATAACTTGACTCTGTATACTTGCGAGTAAGAGAAATTCACTTAGCCTTAGACTGATCAATAGTTAAAAGGTTGAAGGGATAAATCTCATCAACAGACCGTTTTGGGCGGATTTCAAATTAGTTTAGTTTGTGATACAGATTTGTTCAGATTGTGATTGCTACTGAGGGTGGATATTTTTATTGAGATATGTCACACCTCTTTTCTTGGAGGCAGGTGGAAGAGATACTGCCATTGAGTGCGAAGTATGTTGTCACTTGGTAGGAGCATTACTGCGTTAGTTTGATTCTACAGCCTTGGGGATATCTGTTGGTTGGGTATCTACCAACGTGACGCGGAGTGCTATTTGCTTGATGCAGAGTATAAATGGCACATGCGGTGCTCCACGAGTTGTAGATGTGTTCCATCGCCTACCAGGGCGTAGATGGAGTGTACTGCCGCTTGGTGCAGAGTACTCTACTGTGTGCCGATTATTGCTTTGTGCATATTATTTTTGTGTGCAGAGGTTATTACTCGTTGATTACCCGTTACTACTTCGCGCGAAGTTATTACCAGATTACTGCTGAGTGCGGATGTTGCATATGATATTGATTACCGCTACATGTGAATGTGGGATTCAAGGATGGTTATTACTCGATTATAGATTCGTACAGATGATTATTACCCGATTAATGATTCGTGCAAATTGTTATTACCCGATTACTGATTTATGCAGATGGTTATTACCCGATTACTGATTCGTGCAAATGGTTATTACCCGATTACTTCTTTGCGTAAATGGTTATTACCCGACTACCACTTCATGTAGATGGTTATTATCCGTTTACTGCTTTGTGCAGAGGTTACCTGTTGTGATGTGTTTACTTACTTCAGCTTTATACGATGTGATTCTTATGTACTTCCTCAAGCAGAGTTATTTCTATTATTGTCGAGTATAACACGATTCTCGATTATCACAATGTGCGAGATTGATATGTTTCTATTTGGGCCCAAAATAAACATTTATTTTTTAGGGTTTCGATAATGTTACTGGGCTGATGCTTGCGGGCTGCCCGAAATAATAACTTTTCCTAAAGAGGGAAGGATTCTCTGGCAATCTTATCATCAGTCTTAGACTTTGATTGAAAGAGCTAGGAGGTAGGATATCAAGCAATTAGAGTCATTAACTGAGTCTAATCTTTGAGAATCTTAGGTTAAATAAAATATATAGAGGAAATCTTCACAGAATTAGGGCATCCACATCATACATAGCCTTTGCTCTCGGAAAACAAACCTTCTCATCTCGAGAAAATCCTAGCAACCTGGGATCAAAAGATCTTCACCCGAAGGAGCGTGAACATCCGACGATTCAAGGAAGCATCCTTGTGTTCTCAACACTTGTTAAGGAGATTGCTCTACTTTACACCGAATGAGCTGTAAGGTATCGACTTCAGTGGCTTAGCGAGAGACACGAAAACCATAAGTCTTAAGTCACTTAGGCAAAAAGGATTCATCAGACCAAGTTGGTGTTTTCCCCGTCCCAATCACTTCTTAAAATTTTAGTAGCAGCGAGTCTACGTTCAACATTTTGCCCCATGGTAGTCGCATGCTATGCACATACACATGCGGTCGAGAAAAGAGACAGATTGAGACTTCTCAACACCCTGGGATTTCTGAAGCCAAACATTTTTGAATTCCCAGTGAGACATCTTTTTGTCTCTCTATGGGACAATAGGGGACCTTTACAAAAGGGTATACCCTCAGTGTCGCAAACATCCTCAACCGGCTTACCGAGAGCACAACTCCGCTGAGTGTCTCTAACTCTCCGTGATAGCAACAAAACTAACTTTTGGAACCACATGTCCATTAGCAATGGTGTTTGATTTCCTATCCAAAGATGAGATCAGGGGTCTGATGTACGAAAACTTGCTTGACCAGCACCAGGCTGAACAACTTGCTTTCATCGATCGATGATTTGTTGATCAAGCGGCTCTACTCGCCACTAATGGCGAGAAGACTGAGGCCATGCCATGAATGCTAAAGTGGTCGCCTTAAGGGCCAAATTCGCCAATGGTCTGGAGGAACAAGCGACTCTCAGAGCTCAGCTCATGACCTTGGTCGAGGGCAAAGAAAAAATGCGTACCGAGCTCCTACAAGCATTGTAGACCGCACAGGCGCACCAAACAAGGGATATGCTTGATTTGTTCAAAAGAAAAGATGGGGACATTGGATAGCTCTCCAAGTCCATGTTTGTATTCACGCTAGCCCAACGGCAAGCCGACAAGTTCCCAGCTACCTGGTAGGAGCAGCTTGACAGATTCATAACTTAATGCAACATCCAAGTCGCTAAGCAGCACCAGCTATATGAAACTCCTTTCCTGATATTAGAGAAGGGCATTAATGCCGCTTGGCAATAGCGTAGGAACTACAACCCAATTAACTCCCAAACCTTCATTGGGGATGGAGGCGAAAGTGTGTCTACTCACTTGGCTCACTTTATTTTGCAACCTGGACCTTAGGGAGAGAACCCGCAGCTTAAATTAAGGGTCTTTGATTCCTCCTTGTCTGATTAAGCTCTAATATGATATATTGGCTTGGATCTGCGATCAATAACGAGTGGCCAGCGATGAAGATGTTGTTCATCAATCATTTCGGAACAACAATGCTAGTTACAAGCATAAGCAAGCTAGTAGTTATGTGCCATGATCTGTCTGAAAGTCTAGTGGCTTTCTTGCATTGTTTCCGATCAGAATATAACTTGCGCAAGACTCCTTTGGTGAAAGACATTGTCATAGATATGGCGATCAACGGCCTAGAAGACCAGTACGACCGCCTATTCCTCAGCAGCAAGCACCTTTCTTTGAACGAGTTTATCGCCACAGTGGTGAGAGCTTAAGAGAGGGATAATAGGCGTAATGCCTCTAAGGGGACATACACGCCTTGGTCATCATATGTACCAGAAATAAATAAGCCAACTAATATGGCTTATATAGAAGACTCTGTTGAAGGATATGATTATGAGGACGAACAAATTCACGTTGTGGAATTAACCTTTAAAACGATGTTAAAACCTTGGAAGTTACAACAGAGCAAGAAGCCGGTAAAGCTCTTAATGGTGGCTTTCACTAAGCAAAAGTTTGAGACATATATTTATGATGTCAACTTGGCTCATGAGATACTGGATGAGCTAATTAGTCAACAAGCAGCAAAGACAGACTTTGGACCTATCCCTAGTGCAGAGCATATAAAGGGGAAGAAGTATTGCATGTTTCACGGTATGCGGAACCACTTAACTAAGGACTACGTCAAGCTCAAGGATCAGATCCAAAAGTGGATCAACGAAGGTAAGCTCGCTCTGGAGACATCACTGAAGATAGTTTGGTTGGTAGACTCCTAACCATTCTCTAACCATACGTCAATATGGTTGAGATACAAGGGATACCAGCCAGGTGGAAGGTAGGAAAGACCAAGTGAGGGTCAAGAGAGTTCATAAGAAATCAGTCACCAAGGATACCTAGGCTGCCTAGACAGTATACCTTCAGACAAGATCAAATGGATGAGATCCTTGATGAGTTGATCATGGAAGGCCTTATCAACTATAGGTCTGTAAAGAGGCTTGAGGACTTGGCCTATATGAGGCCGAGCAATTATTTTTACAGGTATCATAACAAGTTTGGGCATACTACGTCCTCCTGCATCGGGTTGAAGAATACTATCCAAAACTTACTTGACTACCAAGTGATTGGCTTTGGCAAAGAGGAGCGCTCAGGTAGTGATTCCAAGCCTTTGCCACCATTCTACAAGAAACTCAGGCAGGTGTTGCAAGCATCAAAGCTGGAGCCGATAAAGAAGCATGTGCCGGCAAAAAAGCCTAAGCGGTAAATTACTTATGATGTCTCGCGGATGGCAAAGATCCTAGATTGTTTGACTCAACCAAGAATTGCTAAAGTGGTGTACGGACCTTAGCCAAGCTTAGCAAGTGTTGAATGTCTCCCTTACTAGCATTTTCATCACACCTGGACCCATTCAACTGAACAGTGCACCAGTTTGAAATTCTGAATTCCATGAAGGACAAGGAGAATGTTGACCCAACTGCAGAGTCGCCAATAACATTGTTCTCTCTTTACAAAATCCATTACAGTTTGAAGATATCATATGAAGAGCCGAAAGAAGCAGTCAAGGTGTGCCCAGAGTTGGTTTCTCCACCTGAGCATTACCTGCCAACTAGTCTACGGGAGCTGAACTCGAGAGACTCACAGGCATACAAGTGAATGTGAGCAGCAAAGAAGTTTCTAAAATCAGCAGCAAGGAACATCATCAAGGAAAATGTGTGGTATGTTAGAGAGAAGGGGAAAATAATTTAGGTAACCTCTAACAGACGGAGAAACTTACAGCGTTGGTTTGGAACAGCAAGAGAGCACTGGAGGTTCTCGATATGGGCATCATCCAACCAGAGAAACTGGCTTATACACCTAAATAGCTACAAAGACGACTGAATGCGTTGGCAGCAAATCCCATTATGGTCTTTGGCAAAAAGTCTCACGAGCCAAAGGTCTGGACAGCTAGACCTAGCGTTTTTCTAGGAACCTCAACTTACTCTTAAAGGTTCAAATTCCAGAACATACCCTTGAGGTTCAGTCGGCCCATATAAAGCCTAGAAGCAGCAAGCAAGCCTTCAACAACAACAAGGACTCAAACACTGTCACCCTTAAAAGTCTTAACCGAGCAACTAAGATGAATAAAGAACAAATTACTTCAAGTGAAACAAGGGGACTTAGGTGGAGGCCAAAGCCATTAGTAGAAGAAGAGCGAGAGAAAGTTGTGACCCAAAACAAGGCAACTTCTTTATTAGCGAGCAAATGCAGTGGCAAACTCTCTCCAGCAAGTGTAGAACCTACACTTGAGGTTCCATTTGAAGATAGACTCATGTCGGCTGTGGATCCAATAATTCTTGTCGATCATGACATGATAGAAGCTAAACCACATGAAAAAGAAATAGTGTTAAACATAGAGGAAGTCAAGGACGAGGAGCTAGTAGACTATGGCGAAGACGAGGAACCAGAGACGCAAGTATATGGTAAGGAGTTTGACGTGAACATGACATTCGTTCTACCCTCCAAATTTGTGGGTTCACCAGTTGGATTAGCAACCCCAGCATCTTTTGTCACCAGAGAAGTCGGCATAGACTAGCCTGGCACGGTGAACAGCTTGGCAATGATATCTCGCGAGGAGGATAAAGTGGAGCAATAGTTGCTCGCCACGCAGCCAGAGATTGATCTATCACTAAGACAGGCCTACATGTTATTCAAAAAACCAACATTGAATATGGTCAGGCACATAAGAGCCTCTACCTCACCGAAAGGTTCAAGGGGTGTAACTTAACAAAATGCTTATGGATTCGGGAGAAACAGTCAATATCATTACCGTCAAAGCGATGGCATTATTGGGCATTCCTAAGTCTGCCATCAAGGATATAGCTCTCAATGTCCGCAACTTTCAAGATAGCATATCCAAAACACTAGGTATTATTTTTCTTCATGTGCAGGTAAGACAAGTAGCTCGAACACACACTTTCTTTGTGGAAGAGTGCATGGTACTAGATCGACACTGGATCCACCACAGCTATTGTGTTACCATCATCTCTTCATCAACAAATGATGTTATGGAATATAGAGTCAGGCGAAGCAGAGCTAATCATTGCAGACCCTCACCCATACTCAGTGTCAGCAAACGTGTTAGAAGCTAGCCATTACAACAGAGAACTGAGACCACTAGAGGTGTGTGGCGTTGATGACAATGGCCACCTCGTGGGAGTGGCAACCTCTCAGTGGGCTCAATGGGGAATCATGTAGATAGGGGAAGACGTCCGCCACCCTTATACCATTGAGCTACCCTTAAAATCATCTCAATGATAGAGCCTCTATCAAGCATAGACGCAGAGGCTATCAAGCATAGACGCAGAGGCTTTTTTCTCTCTCCATGATTGCCTACACAATTATTTGATGGAGAAATAAGCATACGGGCATGTTCCAATAGTTGCATCATTGGAATATGTGGACGATGACGTGCTACACGAATTGGAAGAGGAGAAGATTATTCAGTTGGCCCTAGTAGCCTTGGATGATACTCCACCTGAAGTTAAGGATCCCGTGGAGAAAATTAACCTCAGGACTACTAAGAGCCAATGATTGTGGCTATTAGTACCTTCTTGGATCCTGAGGAACAAAAGTGGCTCATTGAATTATTATATGAGTATGCAGATTGCTTTGCAAAAAAATATGAGGAAATTGCCAGGACTATTGCTAGATATGGTGTGTTACAATCTTCGTATCATAAAAGGAAAGAAACCTGTGAAGCAAGAGATACATCGAATGAACACAGAGACAACAATTTTGGTCAAGGAAGAGATTGAAAAAATGCTCAAGTCTAGCATAATTAGAGTAGCCAAGTATAACGAGTGGCTATCCAATGTCGACCCAGTCAAGAAAAAAAATGGAAATATGAGGATCTGTGTCGACTATCGCAACCTCAATAACAGTGCACCAAAAGATGCTTACCCCATGTCGGTGGTAAACTTACTGGTCGATTCAGTCGCTCACCATGAGATATTGTCATTCATGGAAGGCACAACAGGGTATCACCAGATTCCGGTGGAGGAAGTTGATAAGCACAAGATAACATTTCAGTGTCTTGGTTTCGCTGGCGTTTTTGAGTATGTAGACATACCATTTGGACTCAAGAATGCAGGGGCAACTTATCAGTAAGCTATGAATCTAATCTTCCATGACCTCATTGGCAAGACCATGGAAAGTTACATCAATAATGTGGTAGTTAAGACCAGAGTCAACTTGTCATGTTGGGGATAGAGTAGAGTTACCTTGTGAGCTGGGTCAGTAGAAGGTTGGATCAGACCCAGTTGATGTTGCTCTCTCATGAAGGGTAGGTCCTCATAGCATGACGGTGAGCAGATAGGTAACATTTTAGGAATACCACATTGAATGGATACCCCCTTCCATTAATCAATCAAGTTTTGGGGCTATTCTTGTTGTTCATGTTGCAGCTTGACTTCATCGTCTACCCCGAAGTGACAGCCAGGTTGGACTAGGGGTGTAGAGGTGGAGGATATACAAAGGCTACGGCTTCATTTCATCCATTGGAGGTTGTTAGCGATGCCTTCAAGGGAAGAAGTTCGAACTCGCTTGTGAGAAGTCTGAGATGAAGCATATGGATTAGGCATTGGAAATTTTGCATAGATTTAATCTTAAGTACGTGTAAAATGGATAGTGACTTACAAAGTGTGGGGATTTGGCTGCCTCATTTTCGGCATCATCTATCTCATGATCAGAATCTGAAGAGATAGTGCGTCTGATGTGGCGAGAATGTCGCCTACCATGTGAGGGACTTGCGTTAGGGCTGCTTATAGGGTCGCATTTCTGTGAGTGGTGGGCCTGAAGTATTCATGTTCATGGTTATAAATTACCAATATTAGTGGCGACAAATGTGAGGTCAAAAGGTTTGAACACTTACTGTGGGTCACGGCGTCAGTGCGTTGAGATCGTCTGGTGTATCATACTGGAGAGCTTCTTTGTCGTACGAAGAAGTGAAGAAGCAAGTGAAGTCCTTGAAGATTGTCACAAAGAGAGTCATAGGCTGTACAATGTGAATCATGTCCCAGAACTGGGCTCTCCATGCTCGGTGATGTAGTGTCACACCAAAGGATGGTGTGAGGGGCACATTAAAGGCTTCATTTGGGTGCAACATGATAGGTAAACCAAAGTGAGCGTATTCCATGTCGGTCACTATAGGGTGCGTGTTTGCTCGGCAAGTGTTGTAGCGGTTGACAGAATTAACCAAAGGCAAAGGGGCATCTTGGGTCAGCCCAAGTTCCCTGGTGAAGTGGTTTGAAGCGTATAACTCGTAGTAGAGTTTGGTGGCGTCAGAGACTCTTAGATCTCCACAAGTGTGGCTTTGGATAAAAATTATTCTTGCCAGCTCATCTTGGTCAGGCGAGGGAAGAAAACTAGATGCCAGGTCCCCAAGGAAGCGACGCTGGATAACTAGTTTGGCAATGTCTGAGGGAAAGCCGGTGATTGAGCAGAAAGTGACGAAGCTATTCTGGTATGTCAGTGGGTCATCATGGAGACGCTGCGTAAGTGTCTTTCCAAGGAGCCCACCATCTTCAAATGGTTGCACGACGGAACACCTAGAAATATACCTACAACCAGAGGTCTACCATCCAAAGGGGTCTGGGGAAATCAAACTTCATAGGTCCCAAGGAAATCCATCTCAGAAGCATATAACGGCGTTGAATAGTGCTCGATTGCCTCCTTTGGGCAAGGAGAAGCATAACTCCAGAAAATGAGAGATGCCAGCCATTTTCCATCTATCTTGGTCGATGGCTTTGCGAGCATTTTACCAGGTTTTATCATTTGGAGAGGTTGACGGCCATTTCCCCAATTGGTAGGTCATATCTCTATGATTCCACCCAACTGGTGCAGCTTGCTGTCCTCAGAAAATCAGAGCAGAGCGAAAATGTCATAGTGGAGAGTCTGGAAGAGTGCTGTGTTGAACGGTGCTTGAAGAAACAGACCTAATCACCCGGTGGCGTTTTCGGACAAGGTCAGGGTAAGAGTGGAACCGAGTTTTTTCTGGTCGGTAATGGAGCATACTGTATCCACAAAAGAGGCATAGTGTTGATCAAAAAATTCATTGGGGGAGAAAGGGAAAGGTTCGAAATGAAGTTTAGACGATTGAGGGGACTGAATGCAGAAGAGTGTTTTGAGAAGTGGGTTACTAACAATTCATGTGTGCTTACATAACGTCATATCATTAGGGCACAACTTTTTAGAAATGATGAATTCAAGTGGCGTTGTAAACAGAAAGTTATCGTTTGACCCCGAACGACGTGTCATAATTACAAACCTCTTTGATTGCACTTGGGCTTTATCTAGAGGCTTGAGGGGCAATGTTTGGACCCAAAATAAACAGTATTTATTTTTTAGGTTTCGATAGTGTTACTAGACCGATGCACGCGGCCCGTGTGGAATAATAACTTTTTCTAAGGTGAGAAGGATTCCCTGGCGATCTTATCATCAAAGTATTAGACTTTGATTGAAAGAGCTTGGAGGTAGGATTTCGAGCAATTAGAGTCATTAAGTGAATCTAATCTTTGAGAATCTTAGATTAACTACAACAATTCGTTATATTTTCTATATATAGAGGAAATCTTCACAAAATCAAGGCATCAACATCATACATAGCCTTTGCTCTCGGAAAACAAACCTTCTCATCTCGAGAAAACCCTAGTGATATGCGATCAAAAGATCTTCACCCGAAGGAGCATGAACATCTGGCAATTCAAGGAAGCATCCCTATGTTCTCAACACTTATCAAGGAGATTGCTCTGCTTTACACCGAATGAGCTGCAAGGTATCGATTTTCATGGCTTAGCGAGAGACACGAAAACTATAAGTTTTAAATCACTTAGGCAAAAAGGATTCATCAGACGAGGTTAGTGCTCTCCTCGTCCCAATTGCTTCTTAGAATTTTGGTAGCGACGAGTCTACTTTTAACATTTTGCCCCACTGTAGTGGCACGCTAGGCACATATAGATACGATCGAGAAACTTGAGACTTCTCAACACCCTGAGACTTCTTGAGCCAAATAGGTTCATACATGATGTATCCTTCTTCCTTGATTTGAAGTATGTTCCATCTTGCACGGGTCACTTGAGAATGACACACACTTTGCGATTATACTCCGAATCGACACCATTCTTGATTAGCGCTATGATCAGCATGAATTTGATTACTATTATTTTCACAATTCATGCAAGATTATTCATGCGAAATATTTGTGGCTACGCGAATTATTGACGATATATCATCATATATCATGCAACATCTCGATGGTGGATTGTTCACAGTTTGAGACTTCTTTCAAGTTTCAGGTATGTTTACTATCATTTACGGATTTTCTGTGTGATTTCTTCTTGATAATCGAGACTTCTTTCGATATGACCATTAAATTTGATATTTTTTATTGATCGAATTTTAGTATTTTGTTTATAGTTTTTGGATATGTTGATATATTTTAGAAGTATTGTGTTATAAAAAATTACTAATATTAATGTTGTGATATCCCGTGCATTTCGTATAATTAGAAGTCTTTTTGCGATATTTTGATATTGAATTATTAGGCCTTGTAAATAATTCTACTGATGGCAAATGTAGAAGATATGTGGTTGACTTTTTATTCAGCTGACTATATCATATTGACTTTGGACGAAAGTAGTAGTATTCGTCGAGATGAGTTCGTCGACGCTTGGAGTCTCAAAATTGGAGTTAAGACAAGAAAGTTATAGTCAACGGAAGTTTCAACAGGATTTATAAAAACTAAAATACGCAAAATATAGCGAGTTTAAAATAGGACTTTTCGTTTCTAGAAAGTCAGACTTTCCATTTTGGGCCAAGTCGGATTGACTCACGTTGACCTGTGCTCTAGCGACGAAAATTGTCGCCGAGCTCAGCTTCGGCGAGGCTTTGCCGTCCAACCACCAAATTTGTTGGTCTTGGTATCAAAATGCTCTTCTTGATCTCCTTTTTCCCTACTGTAAGGTCTCGACTTCAAATTTTGGAGGAACAAGCTGGAAATTCGAGGAGAAATGTGGTAAAAACCTAGGTTTCAGGTCGATGATTTTCTGGTCGATTTGGTTGTAGATTGAGGTATGATTCGAACCCTTTTGATGTGTGCATTGTATTGGGTTGTGAAATTTGTTTATCACATATCGATTTAGAGGATAACCAGTGATCTCCGATGAGACGAATGGGGTTGTCGCATTAATCGGCAGTCGATGTCGTTTAAGGCAGCAAGATGATGGAGCTTTGGTTCCTCTCTCTCTCTCTCTCTCTCTCTCTCTCTCTCTCTCTCTCTCTCTCTCTCTCTCTCTCTCTCTCTCTCTCTCTAATGAGTGGAACGCGATCCGCCATGAGGCCAACGGTGGCTTGAAGACGAAGTTATGCCACATGAAAGTTTTTCGGCAAGTTTAGAACTGCCGCCTTTTGGGGTAGTTGCTGGCCAAATTGGCGTCGTAGATAGACTGATTGATGGGCTTGTTGAAAGCTTTTTATTTGTGCGTTAACCTCCGCCACCGGTGGTGGTGTGTGGCTTCACGTGCCGTCGTCTATGGAAGCGCTTCTGGCCAGAAAAAAATTTGAAAACTAGTCATGTTATATATCATTAGATTTGTATCGATGCTACAAAGCGTATTTGTGGGGTTGATAATGTCTTTAGGCTTCGTCGTCCTAGTGGGTGGGCAATAGTGACTAGTGTCCCTATAAGTGGCGGTACGGGTGACAAAGAATTAGGTGTACATTATATTGTTACGTTCGCATTATCGTATTGGGTTTATCGATTAAGTATTCGACTCGTTTCGATTGAGTTTAATCTTACTCAATTATGTACTAGAATTATCCATATAATTTATTATTTTGACGATTATCGACAAGGGTCAGATCGTCACAAATACTACATGAAGGAACGATATCAAAATTTATAGCTGAAAAGCTTGAAAGAACAGTCTGAAAGGAAATAAAGAAGTGTTACCTATCAAAGACCTTGTTCACCTTCTAAGTAATGCAATTTTAACCACCAATTGAGATAAGTTCTTATTGCCTCAAAAATTGTCTTGGCTAACTATAGCCAAGAGATCTAGGAACAAATTAAATGTTCTTTATTGATAATGCGGGACCAACTGCCAACAAGATTTTTAATGATGAATATGCCAGCGAGGTCTTTAATGATGAATATGGGCGCAAATCTAACTTCTTGAAGTGATTGCTAGCCAAGGAAGGAACGCTCTCCCGAATGTCGGTTCGATTGTCTTAGTTACAAGGATTTTACGATTATTCGCGGAATGAATTAAGTGATTACTGGGAAGCGAGTCAATTCAATTGAACTTGTCAAAAGAGATAATTGGTGACAGAACCCACCCCAGGTATCACCCGAAACAAGCCCTATGGGACCCACATAACGGTAGCTCACACCACAAATACGGTGGCCCACCTAATATGAGTTAGCCAAACATAAGCTAAAGAAAACCGACTTTAGAAGTATTTGACCATTGACTTAGAAAAAAGTAAAGTATCTCAAACTTTGCAACTTACAAGAGTGACATATTTTACAAAAGTCGGTATTCAGAGCATCGATGACAAACCGAATTGAAATATACACGTAACTAGGATACTGGAACACCTACTCATAGAAAAATGGAAGAAGTGGAATTTCTAAGCCTCGTAAATTGGATGGACACTTCTTCAGCAGTTTAACCTGATTTATGGGCAGCGTAAAACGAAAAGCCCAAGAAACACAGTTTAAAAAGGTTAGAGCGAGTGAACAAAAATAAATAATTTGGAAATAGATAGCGATCGACTATGCATTTCCAACAATAAGTTAAACTTTAAAACTGACATGCGATTAATTAGAAAATCATGAACAATAACTTTCCATGCAGCACTAGGAGACTCCAAAAATTATATGTCAGATTCGATATAACTGAATCCCGATGATCGAACTCATTAAACTCAAGATGATGATTCCCGATGATCAAACACACCTGACTCAAAGTGATCCTAAACATAGACGATCCAACTCATCAAATTGGACATATTAACAATCTCGATGATCTAGCTCATCGAATTTAATAAACGAAAATCCTAATAAACATACTCCTTGAACTTGAAAAAATAGGAACCCGATGATATAACTCATCAGACTCAACATATGAAAATCCCGATGACCTAACTTATCGGTTGGAGGGCCCGATGTTCCAACACATCGAGGTTCTGATGATCCAATACATTGAGATTCTGATGTTCCCACGCATCAGACTAGTCACTTGGAGGTCAGGCCAAGTGATGCATTACATGTATGCATACATATAAGCTAATATAATAAAAACCTCCAATTTAAAATGTAAACCGACAAACTATGACCAGAACTAAATTCTGAAGCATAAGATTGAGTGGCTACACATAAGCTAACTTCTAGAAACATATTACTGAATGTTTGACGTGGAAACCAAATTTCGAGAATATATGATTGGGTAAAACAAGACAATGATATCATGTCATATCTCTAATGACATCATGAAATCTTGTAACTGAAATTGGAGCTAAGTTCCGAAACTAACATCGTACAATGCGTGACTGACTCAAGAACTAAAATTATATGCTAAACTTATAAGACTGACAAACTCGGTTCTAAAATTGAAAGTCAATAACTGAAACCTAAATCAATCAACATTAACAAGCTGAGTTCAGAAAATGACAGTGCTTAGATTGTAACACTGCATGAAATGGAAACTATATTCCCAAATTGAAATCAAGTGATTACATGCATTTATGATTTCAAAACAAAAGTACAGTCACAGTACTAGGTTAACGTCTCTGGCTTTGCAAAATTCTCCTTTATCGATGACTCAACATGTTATCATGTCACAATGAACATTATTTATTAACTACTTGTGGAAAAATGATATCAGATTATCCAATTCATTCGCGAACAAGCATTCTCGTCGAGAACATCGCCATTCTCGAGTTACGTGATTTCCCAAATTCCTGACGAGTTAAAAAACTAAACATAATTCTAGCATCCACAACTCATTTCAAAGTCGTAATATGTTCTTGAACCTTTTGAAACTCTGGGTCGGATCGACGTTAGACTCGACCGGTTCATTTAAATCGTAAAATATTTAGTTAATTCCAATGAAGTCCAAATCCCACAATAAACTAAGTCTGATTGAAGCAACACAACCTCTTCATATAAAATCAGCACATTAATACAAGCAAACAATATAAAACTTTTGTCGAAAACCCTCTGCTGGAGCACCACCATGAACATCGCCAGCAGCGGCGGTGCGGCGACCAGAAGCTCAACCTGTCCAAAATCAACTCAACAACAATTTTCTCACCTACACCTAAATCCAATTTATTATGGAAATGGTAATTTACCTTTGAAGTCAAGAACACCCAAAAATCTCCAAATCTTTGATTCTTCCTCCTCAGATGGAAATAAGACATGTTCTTGGTATGAAATGATTCACAGGGAAGAGGGCTACAAATCTCAGTGACTTATTTCGGTCGAATTGATCCCAAATCAATCTACCACAATATCTAGGGTTCTTGAGATTTTTGATCGTTTTTCTACAAATTCAAACTTCTATGATAAAAAAATAAAGGTTAAGGTTATTAGAAAGTGGTAGAGGGTGTCACGGTGGTCAATTTGACACCTTGAACGCCATGTTTTGTGGCCGACTGATGGCTGAGGGTTGTCGGCAGCTGGCTATGAAGCATGAAAGTTTCAACCTTGTCGCGTTTCACGCTTTGGAGGGCAAGAATTTTGGAAGCGTGATGGAAGAGCTTGGAAGCGTCCGGAAGAGCGATTCCAAAAATCTTAATTTTGAAAGTGATTCGGAAGCGCAAGCTTCCAATTCTAGAAGCTTGATTCCAAAATATTCTTTTTTGGAAGCGCGAAATTGACAATAAATATGAATTTTTTAGAGAAATAAAATATGTTTTAGGTATATATTGGATTTCCTCTATGAATTATAAGATTTATGAAAGTATTGTGTTCATAAACAATCAAATTTGAACTAGAATCTTGTATTTTAGTTACATAATTTTTTATATTTAATTATATATCTATATATAATTATTTTTTATTATTTTATTACACGCTTCCTCCGCGTAACCACTCCCCCTATTATTTTGAAAAATACGCTTCCGCATACCCACACCAGTTTCCATGCAACCTAGGCATCCAGAGTTCGATCGTGAGAGAGAGAGAGAGAGAGAAGAAAATGAGCTAACCCAAAATAGAAACTAACTTGTTTCCTTAATTGGAAACTAGTTATTTATAGTAAGAAAAATTATCGGAAAGTCAAAACGTAATAAAACATCTGATGTCAACATTTTCTTCGTCATATCTCTGATTTCATCGTTCTATGTGTCCACGGACTCATCTCAATGACCTCTACAACTTTTTCCAAGGAAGCTTCTTGAGATATCAATGGTATAGAAAGTAAAATAAAGAACCTTAGTAAATAGTAACGATAAAAGTTATTTACCACTCATTATTAAATTAGGTCCGAGTTATCACAACTGGCCCAGTGTAAAAGATAATAAAGAGCATAGAAGTAAAGAGCGATATAAACAAAATGAAAAATAATATGAAAGCAATATGATTGACAAGAATAAGAAGTAAAGAACAATGAACAAATTAAACAATAAAGAAAAGAGCGATAAATTAATTGCAAGGAAAGAAACAATGGTATTATAAATCATACTAGGTTACAAAGGATTGACATTGAAACTAGTAGAGCGAACAAACTACAAAGTAAAAGAGACTAACTAATCTGGAGCTAAAGAGAATAGAAGGAAACCCATGAGAAAGTTGTTGAGGTAGATGTGTGTTTTATTGTCAAAGCTGCTTCCTTTATATAGAGAATGACTTGCACGAGGCTGCTTGTGTGAGACTGAAGACGTTTGCTTGTGCATTGAGAGTTTCATAACAAATAAGATTCTTCTAATATCAGATATATATATATATATATGGCTTCAATTTGATAGAAGACCTTAATTTGCTGGACAATCTGCTCACTATAATCACTCTCCTAATCAAACTGTGATCACAAGATTTACATATCAAAGACTGATTGCTATAATCTCTATATTGATTAATCTATGATTTATTGTAATTAGTATGATCCACCTTTTATGCTATTACATTAGTTCTTACTTTAGATTGATATAGGACTGTTGTATAAGCTGAACCATGTAACATAGAATACACTCAATCAAATACATCTTTTGATATTCATCCTTGCCCTGTTGCTATTCTTCATGGTATCAAAGCCTAAGGTTCAAAAACTATTTTTTTTTTCTCTGCTCCAATCCTAAATGGCATCTTCCTCTACCACAAACACTTCTCCTTCAATCTCCAACTTCCTTACCATCAAATTGGATCATACCAATTATCCTTTATGGCTTGCTCAACTCACCCCAATTTTGAAAGGTTGCAAACTTTGGGGATTTGTTGATGGCACCAACAAAGTTCCTCCTTGCTTTCTCACTGACAAAGATGGCAAACTCACTAATAAAGTCAATCTGGAATTCAAACCATGGCTTTATCAAGATCACATGGTCTTCAGTTGGATCAACGGTTCCCTTACACCCAAGGTACTTTCAACCGTTGCTCGATCCACCTCTTCTCATGCTACGTGAACCTCATTGGACACCATATTTGCATCTCAATCTCAGCATTATGTTCTTCAACTTCATGTCAAGCTTCTTCGTACAATTAGAGGTATATTTTCCATTGCTGGTTATTTGGATAAACTAAACCCTATTGCTGATAACTTAGCTCTTGCTGGTTCTTCCATCTCGGATGATGATCTTGTCAACATCATCATGAGTAATGTTAACCCTTTATATGAAACAATAATCAGCTCTGTAAAGCCTGAGACATCCTCATGTCCTATGAAGCACTTGATGCTCTTCTTCATAGTGCTGAACATCGAGCCTCTGAATTTTATCTCCCTGCAGCCGATGATAGCGCTCATGCCTTCCATACTAATCACTCTCGTGGTCGTGGTCCCTTCATCTCTAGTCATGGAATTCTGCACCACAGATCATCTTTTCATGGTAGTTCTAATACAAGCACTTGTGGCCGTGGAACTTCTCAAGGATCTTCCTCATCTTTTAGATCTCATGGTTCCTCTATTTTAGGTCCGGCTCTAGGTTCTACTTAAAGTACACCCAATGGTGGTTCCTTCTTCAACAAATGTCATATTCGATGTCAAATTTGTAATCGTGCTGGTCACTTTGTTATTGATTGCTTCAATCTCCTCAATCTCTCCTATGAAGGGTGAGTTCCCTCTGCCCAACTTACCACCATGGCTGCTCATAATACTTCTTCTGAGACTTGATTGACTAACATTGGAGCAAATTCTCATGTGACACCAAATATAGGTAATATATCTTCTTTTACCGTATACACTGGTATTGATAAATTGGTGGTATTAATCTTGATAATCGTTTACCAATTAAACATGTGGCCTCTTCCAAACTTATTTCTTCCTCCTCCACTTTTCATATATTTAAATAATATTCGTCATTGTCCTTCTGCCTCTTCAAAAATCTTCAATCAGTCTATAAATTCACCAATGACAATCCTTGTTATTATATCTTCTATACTAATTCTTTTTGTATAAAGAGGACGGGGAAGATGCTCTACCATGGGAAGAGTGAAAATGGGATTTATCCTTTGCGGTCTTCTTCACAAACATCCAAGTTGTCTAGTCCTTTTGCTTTTGTCGGCGCTCCAGTCTCCGCTGAAATTTAGTATTTTTGCCTTGCTCATGCCTCATTTGCCATTGTCTCTAAAGTTTTGTCCAATAAAGAAGTACTTGTAATAGGGAATACTAATTTTTGTTTTTGTCAATCGTGTCCATTATGGAAAATTACAAACCTTCTCTTCCATTGCCAGAGTGTTCAAATTTTCTTTTAGAATTAACACATTCTGATGCTTAGTCTTCTATCTTTATCTCATCAAGGCTTTAAATATTATTTATTATTTGTCGATGATTATTCTCGATATTCTTAGTTCTTTCCTATATAAAAGAAGGGTAGAGTGTTTCAATTGTTTATCACCTTTCACACTCACGTCAATTTTTTTTTAATTGACCAATAAAATTCTGCAAACCGATGAAGGTGGTGAATACAAGAGTCGTGCTTTCCCATCTTACTTGTCCACCAATGGAGTTTTTTCAAAGATTTTCTTGTCCTAAACACCGGTAACAAAATGGTTTATCTGAATGAAAACATCGACACATTGTTGACACCTATCTTACTCTTTTAGCCCATGCACACATGCCTTCCACTTATTGGGTTGACTCTTTTCAAACAGCAGTGTACATAATTAATCGACTTCCATCTCATGTTCTTGGTTATGTCTCTCCATATGAATGTTTTTTCCATCGTTTGCCACATTTTCAGTCCTTAAAAGTCTTTAGGCATGCACTTTTTCCTTATCGTCATCCATACAACTCCTCCAAATTGCAATTAAGCTCCAAACGTTGTATTTTTTAGGGATACTCTCTTAATCATCAGGGATATCGATGTCTTGATCCAACTTCAGTTGTGTCTATTTGTCTTGCAATGTAGTGTTTGATGAGTTGAGCTTTCCTTTTCGTGAACTTAATCTTGTGTCAAAATCCTCTAATTCTTCCACTGATCACTCACTCGTTATCTTTGATTCACTTACTCCTATTTATAAACCCCACGGCCCAACCTCTCTAAGCCCACAAATACTTCTTCTCCAATATCCACTACTTCTATAATTAATCCTTCTACTTCTTCTCATGAACTAGCAGAACCCCCAAATTTCACGCCTCCCTCGCTAGTATATTCCAGAAACTCAAATAGACAAAATTGCACCATCACCTCTTCTTTTATTCCAAATGTCGTCCTCAATTCTTCTCCCTCTCTCCCCACTAACCATTCAATAATCCATCAATATTATCATGTCCTTTGGTACAACAGGTGAGTGATGTTCCTTCTTCAGAACCTACTAGAATTGTGACTCAGAGTAAACATGGGATTCACAAGCCAAATCCACACAATAATCAGCGTAAAGATGATACCAATCAGCCTACTTCTTGGTATGATTTGCACTCAACTTTCCTTGATCTTCCTATTGAGCCTACTTCTTATACACGTGCTATCAAACATGATGATCGAGTGGCATGAAGCCATGAGAGTTGAATACAATGCTTTGCAGCAAGTAGGTACTTGGTCTTTAGTTCCATTCTCCTCATCAATAAATGTTCTTCCGAACAAATGTTTTTCGCATCAAGAAACGTTCTGAATAAACATTGGACATTATAAAGCGTGAATGGCAGTGAAGGGTTTTCATCAGCAAGAAGGTCTTGACTATACTAAAACTTCTAGTCCAATTGTGAAGCACTCCATAATTTGTTTGGTTCTTGCTCTTGCAGTTACTCATCGAAGGTGCATTTGACAATTGGATGTGCACAATGCATTTCTTATAGAAAAGATTTATATGAAGCAACCCACTGGTTTTGTTGATCCTAAATTTCTGAAGCATGTCTGTTAGCTAAATCGATGTCTTTATGGTCTGACACAAGCTCCCCGAGCTTGGTTTTAATGTTTTTCGGACTACTTAGAGGAAGTTGGCTTCAAAAAATCTCAAGTTGATTACTCCATGTTCACTTTGGCACTTTGTCTGTTAGCTAAATCGATGTCTTTATGGTCTGACACAAGCTCCCCGAGCTTGGTTTTAATGTTTTTCAGACTACTTAAAGGAAGTTGGCTTCAAGAAATCGCAAGCTGATTACTCCATGTTCACTTTGGCATAATCGTCTGGATCATCTTCCATCCTCTGTTTTAGCTCATTTAGGGCCTACTATTGGTACTAAATTATCATCTAGTTCTTTTTGTACTCATTGTGCACTGAGCGAATCTCATCGTTTACTTTTTCCAACTAATCATGCTTCAATTTCTTCTCTCTTTTTTGTTATCCATAGTGATGTCTGGATGTCTCCTACTCTTTTAGTGGTTTGAAATACTATGTTCTCTTTACTGATGAATATTCCCGTTATACATGGCTTTACCCTATGCGCGGAAAAAATGAGGTCCTAATTCACTTTCAAACTCTCGTTGCCATGATTCGTACTATATTTCATGCTTCCGTTCAATATCTTCAAAGTGACAATAAAACTAAATATGTCAATAAAGCTTTTTCTCACTATTGTGCTTCTTTGGGTATCCAACAACAATTTTCTTATCCTTATACCCTTAACAAAATGGACTTGCTGAAAGAAAGCATTTTGACATTGCCACCATGGCCCGCACTTTACTTCTCATCTCTGGTGCGCCCCAAATTTTTTGGGTTGAAGCAGTTCTCACTTCTATGTATGTCATAAACTTACTTCCTACTCTTACTCTTAATTGGGATACTCCCCACACTCGTTTATATGGTCATTCTCCTTCATATTCCTCTCTTCGAGTCTTTGGGCGTTCTTGCTTTTCTTTTCTTGGTCATCAGGTTTTCAATAAATTGTCGAGTCGTAGTATAGAGTGTATATTTCTTGGTGATAGTCATCATCAAAGGTTATCGGTGTCTAGATCCCCAAACTAATCGTATCTACATTTCGCGTAATGTTTTATTTAATGAAACACATTTTATGTATAAAGATCTTTGCAGATTTACAACAACTCTAATTCAGGTCCCATAGAGTTTGTTGGCTTTCCCAGCCCAAATCTTCCTTCCTTGGCCCCAAGCCCACCTGCTACAACTACAGTGACCTACACAACTCCACTCTCAGGCCCAAGCCCAATTGACCCACCCCTGGTCAATCTTCCTCTCATTGGTGACATCGATCGACAACACACAATGCCTATCACCTCTCAATCCTCTCACGGCGAATCAACCGCCGCTGCCACCAGCTTCTTCGTCGTCACGCACCTCACCTACACCGACTGTGCCGCCTATCGCGTCGTCATCGACCGTGTCTATCTCAGCTCTGCCTTCGACGACAACATTCCAATCGCCAACCGTACCGTACCGCCGTCAAGTCGTGCCACCCCATCACATATAGTCGTCGTCCAGCCACACGACAACCACCACCGACTTCATAGCCATTCGCCTTGGTCTCTTCCACTTCTGCTCCGACACCAGTCTTGGATCCTCCTACCCAAGCCACACTTTCACAAGCCCAGAATGTCGATCCTCCTTTTCAAGTCGATGTTGCACCAAACCATGATGTCGCCCCTCAACCAATTGTTGCTGCCCCTCCCGCAGCCCCTGTCGGACTTCTCTAAACCCACTTAATGATCGATCACACGATCTCGAGATGGCACACTCCAGCCCAAAACATGCATTGATGGCACTGTACGGTATCCACTTCCTCGAGCTCTTCTTACATTGGTTGATACTGTAGACCTACATGTTACTCCCAGACATCTCAGAAGGCAGCAGAGTGGTATGCTGCCATGACAGAGGAGATCAACGCTCTGTTGAAAAACAACACATGGACATTGGTGCTTTCCTCTCCATCACAACATGCAGTAGGTTGCAAGTGGGTGTTTCATATCAAGCGGAATCCAGATGGGTCTGTGGAACGCTACAAAGCCCGCTTAGAAGCCAAAGGTTTTCATCAACATCACAGTATTGATTATGTTGAAACTTAAAATCCAGTTATTAAGCCTGCAACCATACGCACTGTGTTTTGTCTTGCTGTGTCTCGTGGATGGTCTATTCGTCAATCAGACGTTAAGAATGCATTTCTTCATGGTTATTTATAGGAAGATGTCTATATGTCGCAGCCTCCCAGCTTTGTTGATCCCTCCGGACCGAATCATCTATGCAAGCTCCGTAAAGCACTTTATGGACTGAAACAGGCCCCTCGAGTCTGGTTTCAGAGAATGAGCTCCTTCCTATTGTCGGTTGGTTTTCGTCAGAGTAAAGCAGATTCTTCTCTTTTCATATGTCAGCATGGATTGCATACCATTTATTTCTTACTCTATGTTGACGACATTGTGGTCACGGGCAGCGATGACCATGTTCTTGAGTATTTTATTGATGCCTTGGATCGTGGTTTTGATATTAAAGACCCAGGTCCCTTTTACTACTTTTTGGGTTTACAGGTGACATCTCATTCACTGGAATTCACATGAATCAGCTCAAGTATGCTCATGACCTGCTTGTTAAGCATGATTTGTTACTTAGTAAACCAGTTAGCACTTTGATGTCAGCCACGGCCCCTCTTACTGCCACTGATGGTGATCCACTTCCAAATCCCACTGTTACCTTCCCGCCTATTCTGATGCTGATTGGGTTGGTCGTCCAGATGCACGCCGCTCTACCTCAGGCTATCTCATATACCTTGGATCCAATTTAAGCAGCCTACCGTTGCTCATTCCAGCACAGAATCGGAGTATCGCTCTCTTGCCCATGCAAGTGCAGAAACGACATGGTTAGCTTTCTTATTATATGAACTTGGTGCCCGCATTCAGCTCTTCATTTTGTTGCATTGTGACAATCTTTGTGCCACTTACATGGCCTTTAATCCTGTGTTCCATGCTCGTACCAAGCAAATTGAGCTTGATTATCATTTTGTTCAAGAAAAGGTCACTATTGGTAGTCATCGTGTTTGCTTTATTCCTTCCATAGATCAACCGGCAGATCTTCTTACTAAACCACTGCGTAAGAGTTGCCATCGACTTCTAACATGCAAACCCGCATTCAGTTCTTCAATTTGTTGCATTGTGACAATCTTAGTGCCACTTACATGGCCTCTAATCCTGTGTTCCATGCTCGTACCAAGCATATTGAGCTTGATTATCATTTTGTTCGAGAAAATGTCAATATTGGTAGTCATCGTGTTTGCTTCATTCCTTCCATAGATCAACCGGCGGATCTTCTTACTAAACCACTGCGTAAGCATCACCATCTACTTCTAACACACAAACCCGCATTCAATTCTTCATTTTGTTGCATTGTGACAATCTTAGTGCTTAATCCTGTGTTCCATGCTCGTACCAAGCATATTGAGCTTGATTATCAATTTGTTCGAGAAAAGGTCACTATTGGTAGTCATCGTGTTTGCTTCATTCCTTCCATAGATCAACCGGCAGATCTTCTTACTAAACCACTGCGTAAGCATTGCCATCTACTTCTAACACGCAAACTTGTTCGGTCAAGATCGCCAGTTTGAGGGGGGATGTTAGAACTCATAATTTACTGTTCAGTTTTGATCCTTAGATTATTGTGTGATAATCAGTTTTGTTTAGTTTTGATTTTCTCTTAAATGTAGATTCTTGTAACAGTCAAGTACTGTGCATATATATTTGTATCAATTGTAACAATACGGAATCAATGAAAATCAGTTTCATATTCTTCTACAATGGTTCCGTGCAAATTTTTTGACATGCTATACATACATTGATGATTGATTCTTATAGAATGATTTCATGCTTTGTCAACAGAACCACAATGAGGTATACTGAAAATGATGTCCGAGAAGCGTGCTAGTATTCTATGTTAACTTCTTTTGCTGTCAGATTTATGCTTAGTTTTCTTACTATGGTACTAAAGACATGTTTAGAAAATTTCATCAGTACGATCAAAATTGTCTCTTAAAATGCATGTCTCTGCCCTCATTAAGAACCTCGAGTTTTCCATGAAGCCAGTAATAACTGTTTATTATTTCTCTGAATTCTAAATATATATGTATCATCTTATTCTTGGTTTGAATGAAACTGCTGATTGCAAAGTAAACAAAACTAGTGTTGCACTCCCACAGCATGTTTTATATATTGTCATACCTTGCATTGCTATTGTTTCTCAATATAATGGGATGTTGCTGGAAACCAGATCAATCATCGCAGTTTGCAAACTAAGATTATGTTATTTCTACTTTTAGCTGTTGTGCAGATAGTTGTCTCGCTTAATGGTTTACTTACAAGTGCTATAATTGGTGCATACTGCTCGACTGTTATAACTTAGAGCTTAGATTTATACAAATGTGATAAACAAATCTTCTCAGGGATTTGCTGCATATGTTTTGTTGATCTGATTTGATTTTTGTTGCTAAATGATGATGTTCTTTGATCTAACCAAATAGTTCAAAACTGAAAAAATCTATATATACATACGAGTCTAATTGATGATCCAAATGCCACATTAGTTCTACACTCCTTGACTGTGGACATCTTTAAAGTACCATATAGGATTTGTATATTCCTCGTTTGTATATAGTTCTTTTGAGACTGATTTATACCATAGTTGAATGTCTATCAGGTCAAATTTCGGGTGCTTTCAGCATATATATACAGTCATTTTAAACCCACTTGTATTTCTTGAGCTATAAAAACAAAAAAAACCTTGCATCCATCTCATTCTCATAGGTACTTAAAGAAGTCTTCATCCCAGAACAGAGTTGCATACCTAACTTAAAGAATGCAGAAGATGACAGCTCTAGCCAGTAGCCATCTAATACAGGCAGAAACTCAAGGTAGGTCGGTCACTTAACTATCACAGAAGTGCCAAGACAATATTTGTTTGGTTAACAAACCAAGAGTGATTAACGTTTTGGGTCAAAACAAGTAGCCCGTGGAAAAAAAATGTGCATGTTTTGGATGTGGGCGTTCACCCACAACTTTATTTTGCGTTGTTTTCAGGTAAGTGCTTATTGGTCTTTTTCTAGAGTAACGTGTCATTTCCTAATATCGGTAGTCCTGTCTCCAATTGTTTTTGTGGTGATTAAACTAATATTGAAGCTCATAACAGAGTTGTCCGGGAACAAATTATGAACAAGTTGATAACCGAACCAATCCGACGGCCTGATCTGAAGCGCTTCTGTAGGTACTACTGGGTGATTTATTTGTTGATTATTTTGCTCATTGTTACTTATTTCTATTACAAATACAATAAAAGATTTTTCCTGATGTATAATCAGTTTTTGTCTTTTTGTAAACTTTCATATCTGAAAACTTTATTCATCACATATACTGGTGTATATATGCAGTCTGCTGTAGATTACATAGTGGAGTTCTATATTTCTATATCAAACAACAATTACTAGTACCATATCTAACAAGTGAGAATGCATGATCTCAGGTCTTTGGAAGTAACTCGGACAGTTTCTTAATTGAGAGGCACTGTGTCTTTGACATTATCACCTCAATTCTTTTGGTCGTTTCCGCAATCTCTATGAAAAAATGCTACACATAAAACAGAAAAAGAACAATGTTCATATTAGTGATATGAGCAGGTCCTAAATGTGCGGCTCTAACTAAATTAAACTACATAATATTCATGTTTAATTATTTGTACTTTTTATTTTATGATAAGCTATTCAAACATCTTTGACATAACAACTCTGGAGATCTTGACGCCTGCCACAGTGGAAACTCTGTAGATTACATAGTGGAGTTCTATATATGTGAAGCTGTGACGATACGGCTAGCCAAAACCTGAGACCAGCCAAAAGAACAAGATGTATAATCTGACCATATGAGACCGCTGCCTTAATCATATATGATATATTGTAAATTAAAAAACATATTAGAAATTTAGAATGGATTTTTTGATCGATGCTATGTGGTTTTGAGTTTGCAAATTACGGCCAGTTGAAACTAACTAGCTAGCTAGATCATATGATATCGAAGTCAGTTTGCTGACGATGTTGGCCTGTTGACTTAAATCAACGCCGTGTAAAAGCTTTTACATGCAATTTGACAAAATATATATTAGTAAATTGAGGTGATTTTTTTTGTTTCTACGAATAGGTATCCCAGAGGCGGATCTAAGAGATCACATACCCAGTCGCTGTTGGGCAAGATTCTGCAGACCATGCCTAAACTTCTATCTTGTTGGGCAAAAATTTATGTCAAAATCGTAGGGCAGAAGAAATGAGATTCTGAGGAAGAGAAGGTTAATTGTTTCGGGGTTTAAACTTGATGAATGTTGGTCGGTACGTTGTTCATCTGATCAAGATTCAAGAAAAAGGTGCTACCATTAGTTTTCTTCCATATGGCAAGTCCTGTCACGCCCCGCAAACCTTCAAAGGGTCGCCTTAAGCATTTGCGAGGTAAACATGACTCAAGGATGAGTTTGGAGCGCCTTGGAAGCAGCCGGAGGCAGCCAAATGCAGCTGGTGGCACCAAGAGCCATCCAGAACATCATAGAAGGTTCCAGAAGGGTCCGAAACATCACGGAGGAATCCAGAAGGGTCCAAAACATCACGAAGGAATCCAGAAGGGTCCGGAACATTCTGGAAGTATTCGGAATACGATGGAAGACTCCAAAAGAACGTGGAAGGCCATGGAAGATTTCTCTAGAACACTTAGGCTTAAGGAGAAGGCTATAAATAGGCAATCACCCTTCCCATTTGAGGTAGCTTAGAGGTAGCTCAAGGGATAGAGCAATGTAGCTTAGGAACAAGGTATCAAGTACTCTTGTAAAACTTTCTTATAGCAATACAAGTTTCTTCTTTCAAAGTTCTTATCCCTTTGTTTTTTCGGTTGTTTTAGTCAAGCGTTCGCGAGAAGTATGCTGACTTAAAATAAGGAAAATACTAAAACTGCACGATTGCATAACTGAAAAATAAACTTGTGACAATATGCTCCCATATATATTATTATTGTTATTAAAACGGTAAGTGTAAAATAACATAATTATTTGGGGCGAACTTTATTCCATCATTCAGTTGTCATTTGTCCACATGTAGTCATTAGACGTGTGAGACTACTCCATACTGCATAAATGTTTTGATAACATTCTCCATTATCTATATTCATTATTCAATATTCATCGATTTATATTAGCGGTTCCTAAATAGGATTTGTTTCAAGCTTGCCTAATAATTATTTTTCTCTAAATTCGGCTTGCAAAAACTTTACGTCCACCTAAATTTTGGACTCTAGATTCGCCACCGAAGTATCCCAAGCAATAGTTGATGGAAGTAATATTGGTCAAGTCGTCGAGTCAATGTTTGGACAGAAGCTTCTATGTGGAACCTGCAAATTCAGAAGGATGTTGAAATAAGTTTGTTTTCATTTGTTTCTCTCTTCTTCTTTTTTCCAAAAAGTTCATAAAAATTAGAAGAAAAAAGGTATCACGAGGCTGTGAATTATCAATAATGATCTTCATCTTATTCGGACCTTTCTTATCTTTTCTGGGGTTTGGTGGCCAAATTTTGCTGGTTATGAACCCACATTTGATCTTCTTTATTGAGATTCGATTCGAAGATTCTAGCTCAAAGAAGAAATATATCACACTATCACCTAATGACCACGTTAATGACCACGTTGTCAGTTGTAACAACTAACAACTGACGAGCCATGCATGTATACCAGATGCATAGAGAATTCGACGACCTACTTTATATCACGTGTTTTGTGGTAAGAAAGGAAAGGTTACAAAGAAGAAGCTAATTACAGACACAGTAATTTGCAGATACAGAACATCTTCAACAATTATAACGACAGTGTTACAAAACCTAGCTTGCAAAGTAAAAGGGCAAAGAGAAGGTTTAGTTTACTTTGGAATTGAGTAGCCTGCTCCTGGATTTGTCTATAATTCATTAGTTTGCACATAAACGCATTACAAAGAATCTATGTTGACGTATAATTAACCAGAATTCAAAGTCACGTACTATTTAGTCGTTTATTATATCGTTCAATGATATAATTATGAAAGAAATTTTAGTTCTTTAAAGAGAAATTATGATTAAGAACCATTATGTACTACCATAATAACCATAATAGCATGTGATAGCTCATGAAATTCACATTTTGTTTTCTTCCTTCGATTCAATATGATTAACTGTATGGTGTGTTTGGATGGATGGAATATTGAGAAAAGTTAAACGAATTCCAGCAATTCATAATTATTTCTCTTAAATTTGAATATTTGCATAAACTTCTTGAGAATTTTACAAATTTATTTTTTAAAATCGGAAGAATTAGAGCTCTGAATTCTATTGTTTATTAGGTGTCATTTTACAATTCCCTTAAACTATATAAAAAAGTTTGAATTTGTTTATCATTTTAAATCTCATATGAGAGTAAATCAAAACACTAGAATTTATAAACAACGATATTTAAAATCATAGAATTATAATTTTTATTATTTATAAACTTCAATAAAATTTACAAACACTTCGTCCAAACAAACCCTTAATATCCGCCTATACCTAAACCCACAAGTAAAAAGGCCCTTCATTGTCCTCATGTAAATTGGCAGCTCCGCCTTTTCCATATAGTATCTCATCTCATTCTCAAAACTCTCCAACTCTCAAACTCACTTTACCCTGTTTCTACTCATCTTCTTAGTTCTTCCTCAGGAGACACAGTTAGCTCTTCTCCATCTCAACAAAAAATATGCCGATCTGCTTCAGCTTGATCGCCTCGCGCGACTCCTGCTTCCGCTATGCCTTCTCCTCCGCCGGCCTCAAGTCCACCACCACCGACCTCGGCGAGGGCACCATCATCCACAGCTGGGTCCCCAAGCACCCTTCCCCTTCAAAACCAACCCTCCTCCTCATCCACGGCATCGGAGCCAACGCAATGTGGCAGTGGCACGAGTTCATCACCCCTCTCACTTCCCGCTTCAACCTCTACATCCCTGACCTCGTCTTCTTCGGTGACTCCTACTCGTCCCGGAGCGAGCGTTCCGAGACGTTCCAGGCCCAGTGCGTCATGGCCCTCATGCAGGCCCATGGCATCAAGGACAAAATGCACGTAGCCGGTATCAGCTACGGCGGCTTCGTGGCCTACAGCATGGCCGCACAGTATGGGGAGAGGATTGAGAGGCTGGTGCTGTGCTGCGCCGGAGTCTGCGCCGAGGAGAAGGATATGGAGAAGGGAATGTTTCAGGTGAAGAGTGTGGACGAGGCGGTGAGTATATTGCTGCCGCAGAGGGCGGCGCAGGTGAGGCAGCTCATGAAGATCTCTTTTTACAAACCGGCCACCAATGTGCCCTCTTGTTTTCTCAACGACTTTATTGAGGTAATGGTTTTATTGAAACTTACAAATATTCAAACTTGGTAGGCAAAATTAAGTTTGGTAATAGGCTTTTATAAGATTCTGAATATTCAAAGTAGTTTGTTTGGTGAGTAATATTCAAAGTAGTGTTCTTTCTAGTTTCGTCAGAACAATGAAGCTTGACGGATCTACAAAGATCAATTTCGAAATGGTTTCTGTAAAAACAGGGGAGGAGTTGGAAGAAAAGTTAACATTGTACATATCCAAATTGTGTTGTTATCTCCATGTTCTGTCTTCATAAACAATAGTCTAGAAATGGTTCTTTACCCTTGGCTTATGTGCGTAGTTTTGTTGTATAGCTAAAGTACTAAAACACTGGGAGGCAATAATTGTGTGTTTGGAATGAAAATCATATACAGTAGTACTAGGCAGGGTAGTAGATGGATGCTGACTCAAAATTGGAAACTATGCTCATGCTTTTCTTGTTTTA
Organism: Geum urbanum; assembly: GCA_946800695.1. Classification (NCBI taxonomy): domain Eukaryota; kingdom Viridiplantae; phylum Streptophyta; class Magnoliopsida; order Rosales; family Rosaceae; genus Geum; species Geum urbanum. Next base: position 26,189,274 of record OX327000.1, read on the forward strand.
ATTATTAAATCAGAGATTAGGAGTTGTTAATGGGGCTAAAAGGGTTTTACTTTTCGATCCAATTACTACAATGAACAGAATAGCAGATACTGATTGACCCCTCCCCATAATCACTTTCATCTTTTCGCCTATACTTTAGTGCTAGCTCTATCACCATTTGACTGCATGTCTTTTTGACATTTTCCACCTGGTTTGGACTTTGGACTATGTTTTCCCCACATCGAAGTAAAGTACTGCACGGGGGGGCACCAATTTCGCAGACTTCGAATTTGACCCGATCTAGTTTCGGTTTCACTCGAGACAGGACGGGACAAAAAATAAAATTTTCACTATTCTGTCCCGTTCTGACTGGTCCCGTGTTTAGTGGCAGGATCGGGTCTTGATTTTGAAATTCTGATAGGCCCGTCCCGTCCCGAATACTATATATTTGTATATTTTGTTATTTATTTTATTAAGAAAGTTAATATATTAAATTATCAAACAATTAGTATTATTCAACAAAAAACTAAAATTGCCTTATAATGATTAAAGTTTTACACTACTTATAATATGAATTAAATATATCAATTAAACATAAAATTAAATTGCTTGTAGTTTTACTTCTTTTAATTAAACATCAAGTAAAATTGTATTATTTTGTGTAGTTGTAGACTTTTAAGTCTTGTCAAATTATGTTTATTTTATATTAAACCCGAAATTTGATTTTTCTTGTCTCATTTGAAATTTTGTTGTTAAAGATTCTATTAAATGTTTATTTTAAATTAAGTCTTAAATTAAATATTTATTTTAAATATTCATTTTATATTGAACATTTTAAATTAATGTTCATTTTAAAGATTCTAGTATTGCAGATATATATCTTCCACTAGCTATTTAGTGATTTGTGTAACTGTGTCGTAATTGTCAATGATTGGAAAATCTTTAGGCAGCTAGAGCCAATAACCACTATTTGCTGGGTTAATAAGATGAGGGACTGAAATGAGTTTATACTGTACATTTCTGATTTCTCATTGGCTCATTTCAGTCATGGACTCATGGTGGTTTGATATATGAACTATAAAAGTCCTGGTTGCTCATATGAATCTGAGAATGCCAATGTTGGAAATTTCTCTCTTCCGATTTGATACGACATAAGGTACGTATACTAATTTGGCTTTATGTCCTGGCAGGTGATGTGTACTGAACATGTTCAAGAAAGGAAGGAATTGATCCAAGAATTGCACAAGGAAAGAAAAATGTCTAATCTTCCCAAAATATCTCATGTAATTTTCCACTATGCTCCATCATAATAACAATTTTTGGTTGCTACTAGGCAAAAAAATCAGTAATTATGCTCATCCATATGGTTTTGTCATAGCACTCAATTTCTTCTTAGTACAGCCTACACTGATAATCTGGGGTGAACATGATCTGGTATTCCCAATGGAATTGGCACATCGATTAAAAAGGTAACTTGAAAGGACTTACTTAGCCCAAAGAAATTGGTTATGTTACTTGTGTACGTGTTGGCTTCTTTTCAATTTGTAGACTTGTTGGTCTTACGTACTGTTCTTTTCCTCGCCATCCTTTACAGTCAAATAGGCGAGAGTGCAGAACTAGTGACCATAAAGAATGCAGGACATGCTATAAATGTAGAGAAACCAAAAGAGATGTACAAGCACATGAAGTTGTTCCTTCTTGATCCACTCCCTCAGCCTAAACAAGAAAAGCTCTGCAATGGCCACAAGGTGGAATGAATTGTGAACGACAACGGTGAGAAAAATAGAGATGAGGTGTTGATTTTCTATCCTTTAAACCTTACAGTTTTATGTGGGATATATGTGGATTTGCATTTTGCATTATATGGCCAAGTTGATCGGTTTGTATTAGTAGCCATAGTTATAAGAACTGGTGTATACAACGCAGAAATTCGAGCTCTGATTCCATTCTTGAGTCTTGACCAACTGAATAGTTACAGCTGATGGTGTTAAACCATTAATTGTCTATGCAAATCTTACTTTACTAAAAGAATTGAGGATTCCTAAATTTTGGTTACGAATAAAAGTCAATGAATTTGAACCACCAAACTTCTGAAACTGTGAAGGTGGAGGATGTCACATCCTATATAGGCTATAAGATGCTGGTGTTTTTGCTCATACATTTATTCCTCTTCCTTTTCCGGCCATTTCACATATTTATTGTTACTTTCCCTAGTTTTTCTTCTAAAACAATTCACTGCTTTGAAGTCCTTCAAAGTCCTAGCTTATTACAGTAGAACGTACAAAGCTTCAAAGTCCTGGCTTATTACAGTAGAACTTACAAAGATCCGGATCCGCCTCTCTCAAGATGTTAAGATGAGCAGGTCAGCCAGAGCCAAGAGGCCAAACCATAGTTTCCCTACAAAGTGAAATCATATCTCAGCATATTAGCTCTAGTGATTTACCTCCCAAGGGTAAATGTCTTGTCATATCAAAGTTGTATAACTTTTGGCCAACCTCTTCTAGATTTCACCATTTTATAAGTACATATTAACGTTAACCATGTAGAGGTCGGTAGACATATGGCGAGCTAATATCCACACACACTATATATATATATATATATATATATATATCAAGTGCGAAATTTCACACTGAAACCTCGATGTGAAGTTTCATTTTTCTCAAAATCGAAAAAATAATTCGATCATTCAAATTACTCATCTTTTAAATACCCATACAAGGATTGTGTTTACAAAATTTCAGGCCAATCGGATATCGTTTAACCATTGGATCACCGTATTCAATTTTTGAGCTAAATAAGACAATTTGTGTGCATTGTTAAACAATGTCACGATCAAACAGTTAAAACATCTCTGATTTGGCTGAAATTTTGCATGCATAATCTTTGCATGAGTATCTAAAAGATTATTAATTTCAATTATCGAATTACATTGTCGATTTTTTGTAAAATACAACTTCGCACAGAAGTTTTAGTACAAAGCTTTGCACTTAATAGGAATTGATATATATATATATATATTATCCATAGCGGAGCTCGACTTTGAAAATGGAGCAAAGTTCCATTTTTTACAAGATTGACAATAAAGCTCTATCATTGAAACTATTCATTCTTTAGATTACTATTCGACGATCATGCTTGCAAAAAATCAGCCCGGTCGGAGATGATTTGACAATTTGATCACACATTCAATTTGTAATATATACAATTTATCTGATATAACTTAAAAATTGAAAGTGTTGATCAAATTGATAAATCATCTCCGGTTGAGTTTATTTTTTGCAAGCTTGATCGTATAATGGTAATGTAAAACATGAGTGGTTTCAATGTTCGAGCAACTTTGTCAATCTTGTGAAAATTAAAACTTCGCTCCTTATTTTCAAAGCTGAGTTCCTCTCTAGATAGATACTATATATATATGTATACATATATATATTATAGGACTTTTTAGATGCGGACATCTGCATATATTGAAATATGAAAATTTTCTTGATTTGGCCAATGTTTCGGTCACATAATCACATCTCGACTGTTCAGTTTATAAATATATATATATGTCGGGTGAAGTTCAATAACTTAATACTTTTTACACAGTTTCTTACACAAGTTTCTGACTTTAAAATTTTAAAATTTTTAATGGTCCAGATTAAAATTTCTGACTTTTTACACAGTTTCTTACACAAGTTTCTGACTTTAATTCAGATTTTATTAATTACAAAAATTATTTAATTCTGCTCTCTCTATCATCATCTTCTCCCTTCTTTTTCTCTCTTCTTCCTCCGTCTTCCTTCTGTTCATTCATCTTCAAATCGACAAGAGATGTCCAACTTTAACTAGGTTGTATAATTATATCAAATTAAACCAATTTTGACATGGGTTCGATTATGCCTATTAGTACTCATTCCAGTTTGAGTTGTAAATGATTTTATTCAAGACAAGTTAGACGGAAGTCGACATCGATTTGATCTAGGTTTTAGTGAAAGGCTGGGCATGGATCAACTCTAGCTAAAGAGCTCATTTGTCGTTTATTTCTGAAGTCGTCGTCACTTTGTGGCTCCGATTTTGCAATATTTTTGACTATACGAGTATCAGAGTATGGCTCGGTGAGTTGGTGTTCTTCGTACTGGTCTAAATTTGGCAAGATAAATGTTAGGATCTGAAATCAAGCAACGTACTTTCAGTTGTCTTTGTTTTTATTTTTATTTTGTACTGGTTTAGTTTTTAGAGTGCCCTACAGTGTTCTGTACAATAATGTGGGGGTACTGTTTTTCAATCTTTTTCAGAACTTCTCTTCTAACATATTTTTTATATTATTTTTTTGAAAGCGTAATAGGGTCATAATTTGTTACTTCTAATACTTGCAGTGAAAGATATATCTTTAATATTCGAAGGTAAATAGTTATCTCTTACCATAAAAAAATTTCATTTCGAATCACTCTTTTTCTAAGAAGAAAGCTTAAATTAATTCGACGATTTATTGATAATAGTAAACAAAAAATTAGACTTCTAGAAAAATTAAAAAGGAAAATTCCTTCCCAAGAAATAGTAAAAGTTGAAAGAAGAATTGCAATAAAGCAATCTTTTTTAGCTGCTTGTCAATGACATTAAGCCAAATTTGAAGAACAATTACATAAACTTTCCATTTGAGATTTTGGTTTGATTCGTAGTTTACTGGTATCAGAGTTTGCTATAGCTCAAAATTCTCAAAGATGAGATCTGCATCTGAGAAAAAATAATAGAGAAACTAGATTCTCTATTAGAATTAATAGATGCAAGGCAACAAGAATCTTTATCAGTGATTTCTACATACAGAGAATATCTAGAAATTATCTAGCAATTAGTATCCAATTATAGAAATTGGAAAATAAAATGGATTACATCCAAAATCAACCGGAAGAAAAGAAATAACTATTAACAAAGGTTAATAGTAAAATCGAGGAACTAAATCTTCAATATATGAAGATCCTTGATTATGTTCAAAGGATAGCCCGAGAACATAAAAAGTCAAGCGATATTCCACCTCAAACAGTCATTAGGAAAACTAATGACTTCAAACTACTACAAGTTTCAAAAGAGAAACCATTATCAAAACTATTTTTTTTAGATTCTCCAACAAAACTGTCAAGCATCAAATTTAGAGAATCTAAAACTGATGATACTTGCGACATAAACATGTTAAGTATCTTCAAGCAAAAATCGGTATAGCTGTTGAATTCAGAAGAGTTTGAATTCAACGAAATTGAAAATAATGTTCAAAATGCTTTGATCCCGAAGTTTGAATTCAATCAGATGTACAAAAGAGAAGGCAACAATTTATGAAAACATGAGAATTAGAGATGTTAATCTTAAATTCGAAGGGCACAAGAACAGTGATGTATCCCTCGAAAGCTGCAGCGGAGAGAGCTCTAGATCACTCATAAGAGCAATTCTACCAGAGAAAGTGGTATAAAAACTACCGGAATTTCAATAAGAAGATAAGCTAATCTAGTTATGGAAGAAGACTTAGATGCTGAGTTAGAAAGAGACATCAGCATGCTAAGATCTGAAAATTTAAAATCAGGAAAACTCTTTAAGCTTTATGAGGAAGTATAAGAGTGTAAAGATCCCTCTCGTCTGGAACAATTGATCAAATAGATCGAAGACTCCACATTCAAAAAGAAAAGAAATGTCCTTCCTTATCAAGAAAAGGAGATGAAAGAAGGAGAGCCTTCAAAAATCACCATCATCAAAATTGGTGGAAATACCAAACTTCCACAAGGGAAAGGTCCTGGTGGAAAGAAGGGAGAAAAAAGTTCCCACAAATTCGTTCCATAGGAAAATACACCAAAGGTACCAATTATGCAATTTAGAGTATGGCTTAATCTAGACAAATATCTAGACAAGAAAAAATTCATAGATGAATGGGCTGTTAGCCTAGTCATGGAAGCTTGTGCCATCTACGGAATGTTTGAAGCACAAGACTTGCAAATAGTCTATTAATTAACCCTCCTAGGAATGGCAAAGAAGTTCTGTTTTGCCTTCAAATGAGCTTTAATTTTAGAGGAAAGGAATGGTTGGAAAGAATAAAGGATGACAAGTCGCCGTATACTTTTGTCACTCCACTATATGAACAATTCTGTGGAGATATCTCATATGTAGGAGATAAAGCTAGAGAGCTAGCAAAAACCAAAATATATGCTTTTAAAATATGCAATATGAAGTATTTTGAGGAATATCTGAATAAATTCCAAGAATACTATTGCACGATAGGAGAGTTAGAGAATGTCGACCTGATACACCTCCTACATAGAAAACTCTCTGAACCTGAGAGGATAACTATGAGAGAAAGCATAGAAGAAAAACCTCTAGAGAGGTTTTCTGTTGGAGGAGTAGCAGAAAGAATCAGGCAGCTAATGCGCGAATAATGTAAAGGCAACACCAAGGTAAAGGCTGCCAAGAAGCTGCTTGAAGGCAAGTGACTTCTGTGCTAGTATGATTGATACTCCAACCAACTGGGGATGTGATAAGAAAAGGCAGAAAAGAAATCACTTCCAAAACATTTTCAAAGGAAACGAAAGGAAGATTTGGAGGGTTAAGAAAAGCTCTAATTACGAAAGAGAGAAACAAAATCCCAGAAAGAGATTTTTCAACAAGACAAGATTCTCTCGAGAAACAAAAAAGAAGAAAACATGCAAATGTTGGTTATGCAAGGTCGACGGGCATTATGCTAACGAATGTCCTAAAATAGAAAAGAGGAGTTCAAAAGCTCTTCCTAGGGAATATGAATGAGCCATAAAAATGGCAAACATAAAAGGCTACGGAAGAGGAAGAGGAAGACAATATATCTGCCTACTCAGCTTGGATGGAAGAGGAATCGTCAGAAGAATCAGAAATAGATTCTGATGAAGAATATGAACTTAGAGAGGTTTATCTTCTTGAAATAAAAAATTGGGAAGAAGGCACTGAAGAAGAAAATATTTATTCTTACAAAGTCAATCCCGGATCATTTGTTTGTGACTACTGTCACTGCTATGAGAAGAATGGTCTTCCCATATTTTGTGAAACTTCAGAAAAAATGTATCATAAAGAACGCTTCATAGCTGAAGCAAGGAGAAAAACAAAAATGGTTCAATACATTAGATTATTGAACAAGAATATGAAGATTACTTTTATGAGATAGAAGAAAGGCAACAAATTCTAGAAAAAGATCTTGAAAGAATGAAGTTCGATACTACTACTAAAGAAGAAGTAGTATCTGCCAAAAGTCCAATTTGTAATACTACTACTAAAGAAGAAGTAGTATATGCAAAAAATCCAGTTTGTAAAGAAGAACAGTGCAGTCCTTTCACAGAAGATGTAAAAGGAGAAATTTCTTCAAAAAAAAATTTGTGTAAGGTAGCAACTGTTTCTACAACTAGATTCAGTAACTACATGGAGATTTGATTAAAATTTTCAAGATACAAGAAGTATCATCTACATGCTTTTATAGATAACGGTTTTGGTTTCAGTTTAGTAAAAAAGTTTGCTATACCAGAAGAGTTATGAATAACTAATCCAAAAAGAAGTACAAATTGGAAAAACTATAGAAGGAAGAAGAATTTCCATGAATATAGTTGCCAAGAAGGTTTAAATCTCGATAGGAAGAGGAACCTTTGTCATTGAAGATATTTGACAATCAGAAGGCCAAGACTGATATACTGATTGACAATGATTTTTTTCTACAATGGACCTTCATCCAGAAGCCAGAAGTAAACTTATTAGGCTTAAAAAAGAATCACAAAATCTTCTGGACAAAAAGGCTAAAGGAAGCAAAAAATGTGGCTGGTCCAAGATTTACAGAGCAATATCTGAGATCGCAGCAAAATAGTTGTTGATATACACCAAAATTTGAAAAAATATTGCAATATAAGCAACAAGAAGATGTGCTTATTGAGGAATCCTCAGAAGAAGAGGATAGTATGGAGTTCTATAGGTTCCATGAAAATAGAGAATTCAAGCATCCTAATGCTCCATCTAATGCCCCTACTAGTATCTAACTCAAAGAACACACTGTCTATAACATTCTCAAGAGGGATTGTGACAAGTGTAAATAAGAAAAAAATCCTCAAGAAGAAAGTGAAGAAGTCCAAGAGGCCTTGTACGAAAACAAGGTTTGAAAATGGAGATCCTACCATTGCGCCGCTTCATGATCAAGACAAGAATCATTCATTATGTATCTTTTCCACTAATTAATCAAGTCCGAAGAAATATACAATTTTTATCATTTATATATACATTGCAAATGTGGTTTCATGTGGAAAATGAGCTCAAACCCACATGGGCAGATCAGGTGCTAGGGGGCAGGTGATGTGATTCGAGTTAGATTTTGTTTTCTCAAGTGTTGTCAATTTCTAACATTTGTGTTGCATTAATATAAGTACAAGCAGTGGAAGGCCGAGCTCCGAAAGCACTGGACCAAGCACAGTGATGACCGAGATGGTACCCCTAGCAAGTTCCGATTTGGGGAGTATGAGTGGCAATGGGTTGTAACCCACTTTCTAGAACCCTCGATTACAGGTATGCAACCTGAGTATATTTGTGTTGTATCGTATTATATGAAAATAGTTAGCTAATAATTTTTTGATGTATGTTTATCCAACAAAGCAATTTCAGAAACAAACTCCAGGAACAGGTTAATGAACACCAAGAACCATCATGCCGGTTCTAGATCATATTCGGGTTGGATGGAGAAGGCTGCCAAACACCCAGAAGTCCTCGCATTGGTGTATACAACGCAGTACGCGTATCCGCAGTGCTCCTAAGATGCTATAAGTGTTGAGCCCTTATAAATTAATTAACATATTTGCTAACATATGTTTTTTTCTCTAAATTTTTTGTATGTTTAATAATACGTTATTCATATTTCCGTGTCAATTAGGCGAGAGTGCAGGAGGTGATGCCGGATGTGTTGACTCAGGTAGCGAGAGAGCTATATCCTAACTCCCAGGATGAGGAGCTCTCCCATATGTCTCTCAGATTGATCCATTTGATCTGACTGTAGCGGTGAGGATCATGGAAACAACAATCCCTCCAAGAAAGAACACCTTCTATTGTAGGGGTTTCGGCAAGAGGGGCCAAGGGGTGTTGAAGACGACTCCCGAATTCTCCCACGGGTCCAGAAGTTCCAGGAACTTTGAGCTACAAGAGCAGCTTCAGAGGCAAATGAGGGAGATTGAGGAACAACGGAGACAGATGGAGGAAATGCAGCAGGCGATTACATTACAAAATGTAAGATTAGCCGAGCAGCAGAGATTAGTCGAGCAACAGACATCTATAGCGTCATATATGCAGCAATGTTTTACACAGTTTCAGGCTACAAGAATCTAGATCCCAGCCCCACATTCGAACATTTTCAGTGCTCCACAGCCATAGCTGCCGCAGCAAGACCAAGGCAATGATTACATCAATAACATAGAGTTTGATCACTATTAGTGTAGGTGTGTTTTTGTTTGTGTGGATGTGTACGTTGTTGGATAATATGTGTTGTATTTTTCAATTGCAGGTTTTGGGTAGATTTTCCAGAATTTGCAGTTTTTTTAAAACAAATTCACAAACTATAGCCGACGACATGAACCTATTTCGTCGCCTATGGTTCACCAGAAATTGACAATTCGAAAGCCTATAGCCGACGACATTCAAACTATAACCGACGATGTTCTTCAACCATAGCCCATGTCGTCGTCTATAGTCTGGCTCGATTAACATTTTGACCATGGCAACGGGTTTCCCCGACCACTTCTTCGTCGGGAATAGTCTGAAATATTCTCGACAACGTCTGCATCGTCGGCTATAGTCTGACCTATAACCGACGACTACCCTATCGTATCGTCGACTATAGCTATCACTGACGATGCTATAACCGACTACTTTTGTTAACAAGCTGATGACTTTTTGTCGTCGGCCATAGTTATTCCTCTGGTAGTGAGAGAGAGAAAGAGTCGAGCTACGAAAAGAGAGAGAACTGGGTTCACCCATTTTAGTAGTTTTTTCACTTAACCAAACCAAATGGACGACCCAGATTGAATGAATTGAAATCCAACGGTCCATAAAAATCAACCACTGGTAAATTTCCCAATTATTTAGTTTTTACTAATGAAATTCTAAAATTCGTAGAAAATTACTCGTACCTCCGAAATTGCAATCAAAGTATCGACATACTTGAAATAATTTACTCTACAACTCTCGTGAATAAAGCGAGTCCAAATTTATAATTTATAAAAAGTCAATTATTAATCACGATAAACCTCGATATACGTGATGTATGGTGCTTAGATCGTCAAGTAAGTGCGACTAGTGATGATTGACGCACTAATTATGTTTGGGTCGTTGCAGCTATGTTTCTCCTAATCACATGACATAGTGAATATTTGACAAATACCGGTATCATGGTCAATTACATTTGTTTATTTCACATCTCTCATTTTAAATCACAGCTGTTGATCTTGAAAAAAAAAATTGAGCTTACGATAAGCTCAACACATCATATCCTGTCCATCTCTCTCTATCTCTTAATACCTCAAAACCTCATCGCGGTCTCCATGCCTCCTGCGCCACCAGGGAAACATAGTAGCAGTAGGGAAGCGTCCACCTCGAGCTTCGCCTTGGCGCCACTGCCTACCATAGCCCTATCGCTGTCCATAACATCCCGAGAACCCCGCCTTGCCTCGCTTCCACTTCCCACTCATGCTTGGCGCATGGGGGTTGCAAGTCGCCGCCACTCGCAAGACTCCGCATTCACCGTCACCATTGCCTCCGCCGCTGAGGGCTTTACAACGGTCAACGATGTCAGGTTCGACCCAACTTGGTCCTCGACGACTCAAATCGACCCAACTCGAGTCCGTTGTTATCTACGACATCAATTGTTTCTTCTTCTTCTTCAACACAGCCACCTCTCTCTCTCTCTCTCTCTCTCTCTCTCTCTCTCTCTCTCTCTCTCTCTCTCTCTCTCTCTAAATGCCAAATCCAGTAGCTCGAGTTATTGGTTTGTGGCTTAAATTATAAGCCTAGATATTTTTGGACTATGCCCATAGCCCACGTATGTAACCTATTACAGTAGGTTATTAAGAGTTCTATTCCTAATTGGTTTGAGTACACTACACGTCCATATATGGAGTATATATATGTGAAGTTTTGATCAAACTGAGGTGGAGACAATAGAAGTCGCCAGAGGCCAAGAGAGCAACCGTACAACTTATATATTTGCAACCCTGAGATTTCTCTTCGAGCATATCGATAGAAGAGTTTGTTTCATCTCTTTAGTGTATCTATATTTCGACTTAGTTATCTTTTGATCTCTGTCGTCTTTCTTTCTCAGTGAGTGTATTTGGATGTAATTCTGTTTTGGGTTTGAGTGTAAAACACCTTGTAATATTTTTTGTTATTAGTGGAATCTCCTCACCGTTTCCGCCCTTGAATATAACCCAATTTGGGTGAACTACATAAATCGGTGTGTTATAATTTTTTTTTATCTTTCATATTCATTGATACTTCGTATCGTTTGAAGCTTTTGCACAACATGTGGTATCAAACCTCAGTTTCCGTCTGGGGTTGTGATTTTTTCTACAATTATGAAGTCTGCTACATCGGCGAAATATGAGATCGATAAATTCATGAGGAGGAATGATTTCGACCTTTGGCGTGTCAAGATGCAAGCCCTTTTAGTTCAGCAAGGGTTACTTAAGGTGCTGAAAGGAGATAAAGCTTTGCTAGCTACTATGTCAGATGAGGATAAAGAAGACATGTTTGAGAGGGCACATAGTGCTATTTTGTTATGTCTATTTGATGAGGTCTTGCGTGAAGTTGCTGATGAAGAAACTGCACCAGGTTTGTGGCTAAAGCTTGAGAGATTATATATGACCAAATCTCTAACAAGTCGGTTGTATTTGAAGTAACGACTATACACTCTTCGTATGTCTGAAGGGACATCTGTTCAAACTCATATTGATGAGTTTAATAAACTTATATCTAATTTACGAAACATGAATGTGAAGATTGATGATGAAGATCAAGCTTTGATTTTGCTGTGCTCTTTGCCTAATTCATTTAAGCATTTTGTCGACATTATGCTGTATGGAAGAGAAGCTATCTCTTTGAAAGATGTTAAAGCAGCTTTGAATTTAAGAGAACTAAAGAAAAAGGTGTCCGAGAACTTGAGTGAGACTCAAGATCATGGCTTAATAGCTCGGGGAAAAGATTCAGGAAGCAGCAGTAAAAGTAATTCGAGATCCAAGTCTTGAATGAAGAGGTGTACATGCAACTATTGTCACAAGACAAGGCATTGGATGAAAGACTGTCGTAAACTCAAGGAGAATAATAGGTCTTATGAGAAGTCGTATGGTGATGATGATGCAAATGATATGGAGGATGATACTTCTAGTTTTACTTTTGCATTATTTGCTCGTAATTCTTTTGGTGATGCTTGGTTACTTGATTCGGGTTGTTTACACCATATGTGCTTCAATGAGGACTGGTTTGACTCATATCAGTTTGTTGATGGAGGCTTTGTCTTTATGGGAGATAATACTCCTAATAAAGTTATGGGTATTGGAACAGTTTGAATTAGGATGCATGATGGAATTATTAGGAGCTTGACAGATGTTAGGCATGTCCCAGATATGAAGAAGAATTTGGTATCTTTAGGTACCCTTGACTCACAAGGTTACAAGTATTTGTCTTCAGGTAGAGTTTTAAGAGTTTGCAAGGATGGTGTTGTGGTTATGAAAGGAAAGTTGATTCAGAATAATCTCTACATGTTTCAGGGTAGCACAGTTTTAGATGCTTCATCATATCCATTATCAGATTCTGTGATGGGTGTATTTGTTGAGGGCCAATTTGATCAGTTCTGTGAAGATGTGATAGTGACACCACCCACAGCTTTTACAGAATATATTGGTTTTCTTGTGGAGAAAGCAGTCCGCATGCTTTCTTATTTGATTAAGTCTATGGACTTCAGTGCTAAATTTGGTAATTCCTGTTACCTCGTAAAGTGGTCTTCATCGTTTACATTTTGTGTGAAGACTCTATTTGAGGTATAGTTTGATACTCATGCTTGTTATTTTGATACTTATTTTTTGGTGCTCATATGAGTGATGGTAAACATGAGTTGAGGAAAAAATTTGGTTTCCATGGTTTAGTTTGTGGGATGAATTTGTATGACAAGTGATGTGTCCAGTTTATCACCCAAATTTGTGATCAGTGAAGTTATGCACTTTGGGGAGTATGTCATGTTATGTGTAGAAGAGTTTAATACAGGTTCAGATCACGGTGTTAGTAAACAGGTGGAGCTTGTTCAAGCTTTTGTTCAGCCTAGTCAGGATGGGCTTGATTTTGTTGATGATATTGCAGAGAAGTAACTTCGGTTCTACTTTGTTGCTTTGTCTGAAGAAATCCAGTCTCTTCTTTGGAGTCATCATTTTATGATCAAGTAAGTTCCTGTTTGCAAGTTCAAGCGTGGCTTAGGCTTGATTGCTACTCGCAATTAGTAGATTTGGTGGAGGAGACTTTCAGAGAAAATTTAACTTTGGAGATTTTCGATAATTTAAGCCAAGATGGAGATTATTGATTTGTGGCTTAAATTATAAGCCTAGATCAATTTTGACTATGCCCACAACCCACATATGTAACCTATTACAGTAGGTTATTAGGAGTTCTATTCCTAATTGGTTTGAATACACTACACGTACATATATGGAGGAGTATATATATTGTTTCTGCCGAATTACGCGCGGGACGTAATCTGGCAGAAGCAAGTATGAGTACTCCTTCTCCTTCTTGTTCGTCCGAACGATGGGGCTGTTCGGATGGTCGGGCGCTTCCTCTATCTTCGGGTGAACGGGTGTTCGGGTGCACGCGTTCGGGTACGGCTGTTAGAAGAATACAACAACAAACGGGCGGTCAGGGGTTGAGACGGGGTGGCCCGCCTTCAACGCTCCGATGCCTAAGTCAAATGATGTATTGGATATAACAGTCAAGCGAACGTGTGTGTAAGTAGTGTTTGGGGTGTTGAGACATATCGTTAACTGTAATAAATACCTTACATATATAGGTGGTTGAGCTTGGTGCTTGATGGTGTTCTTCGATGTGGGACTGGTATGCTTGCTGGTGTGTGATCCGTGCATTCGGGTATGCGCCCCACGGGCGCGTGCGCGCTCGGATGAGGTTGGTCTTGTGAGTGAAGTTGAGGCTTTCCTGGTGGTCTTTCGGACGGTCGGGTAGGTGTTGATTACCTGCTTAAGTGGATAAGTATATTTAATCAGACAACTAATGCCATACTAACAAGTCCCCCAAGTCCCCAAGTCAAAGAGAACTTTCTTGACTGGGGAGTTGAAAAAGGGTTCGTGCGATTAAACGAGATACTTATCCGATTGAGCAGTGATACGTGGTCTTGTAACCCCCAAGTCCGCCAACTCTCCGGTCAAGGAAGGGCTCGTATGACGGAGTGGGGAACCTGTGCGTCCGATCGTGTACCTGTTCGTGCGGTCATGTACCTGTGGGCCCGGCGTCCAAACAAGACTTGCTATTTTGGAGCTGCGCGCCCGTGGAGTGTTGCTTGGAAAACATAAAGTGGGGCAACAGATGTAGTTTATGTAAATGTGTGAATGTATGGGATGATGCGTGAATGTATGGTATGATGGGTGAATGTATGGTATGATGCGTGAATGTATGCGAATGTTTTTCGTAACACCAGCGTTAGGATGCCGTGGTGCACCGCGTACGTCAACGGGGATGCCGTTGCGTACGGTGTAGCGCCAACGGTGGGATCAAGACCGCGACGTACAAGTAACGCGCACGGAGAGGACGGACCGCGTACCCGTGCCGTTCTTCAGATTAGCAAGCCCAGAGAGGGGACGGACCACATGCCTCTGTCAGGACAGCCAGCTTGCCATAGCGCCCGGGGAGGGCGCACCCTAGCCCGCGACACTCATCGGTCTCGGATCGCGCAAGGAGGGGACGGACCGCACGCCTCTGCCGTCCGATTCGGTGAGTCGATCGTTAACGTTACGCCCACGGAGGGGCCGAACCCCACACCCGTGCCGCCCATCGGCTTAGCATACCCAAAGAGGAGTCGGCCCTATGCCTCTGTTATGACAGCCGGCTTGCGCTTCGATCGGTAACGGTGCGCTCACGGAGAGGACGGACCCCACACTCGTGCCGCCCATCGGTCTCAGCGCGCGCAAAGAGGGGGCGGACCCCATGCCTCTACCGCCTGACCCGGCTTGCTTTCTAACATTTACGGGTACAGAGAGGAAGAACCCCATGCCTGTATGGCGTTTGTTCTTCATTCGGCACGAAAAAGGGAACTCAGGCGTTCACCCTTTTTCGGGGCGCCCGAACGGTGGTGTACTAACCTGGTGGTGTCTTGCGAGCGCAAGGGCGTGTGGGAGCTAATTGCGCCAACCCGGGGGGGGGGGGGGGGGGTGGGAGGCGTGACGTGACTTGCCTTGGGTGGGGTGATTCTGTCTGGCGAAGTGTTTCTTTGAGGTGACATTCCTTTTGACTTCTCCTTGGGAACCGTTGTGCAATAAATGCTAGCCGTCGTAATTAATGCCGGCGTGTCCTGGGCATTAAATGCTGGTGACGTAGTGACTGCCCGAAGCTCAGACGTCAGGTGCGTGGGAGCGTGGGGTTGGTGCATGGGCGCCACATGTCGAGTTGTTGGAGACCGTGCTAGGGTTTGAAAATCAAGGCGGGAAGTTAAAGAGTTGGCGCGGTTACTTAGGAGGGCAAGTAAACCGTCATGTGCCACGTGTCGCAATCCGACGGTGGACACGCGAAAAATGGACGGTTGGCGTTCGTTCGCGCGTCCCGCCTGATTAGTATAAATAGGGTTCTGGTCTTTGTCTTCTTCATCACTCTCAGAATTTACCAAAACGCTGCCAAATTTATTCTGCAACCGGCTTCTCTGATTTTTCTTGTGTTCGTGTTCTCTTCTTGCCGGAATACTTGCTCGACGTGCAACCTTTCAACGTACATACGTCAATTTTGGTGAGGCTCTCGTCCTTTCTGTTTTGGTTCTTTTTGTTGTTTGTGTTGTTTTGCTTTTTCTGGGTTCTGAACTCAAGAACAGGGCGTGTTATTGAGTGGTGGTGGTTTTGATTTGTTTCTGGGTAGTTTTTGTGGGTTTTTGGTGTTTCTGCCAGGGAATTTTTTTGCTAAGTGTGGGTTTTGCGCGTGCGTGCGTGCGTCTAGGAATGGAGCCAGTAGAGATATCAAGCGGGCAATCGCGCTAGCGCATGTACATAGAGGGGGTGGGGTGGATTAGTTGTGGGTCGGTTACGAGCGTGTCGAGTACGTCATCATATGAGTCTGTGTTGAGTGTGACGCCTCTGCGATGTATTCCTAACACCTCTCCCGTGGTGCAGTCAATGGATTCCAAGCAGGCGCGCAACCACAGGGTTGGGAAGCTCGTCAGGGTCGTCGGGCGGGTCCTCGGGTGGTTCTGGGCCGTGGGGTGAGGAGAGCGTGCAGGGGGAAGAGTCCGTTCCTCAATTTGCGGAAGGCGGACCCGTTCACTGGGTGCTACCAGATGGAACGCCAGTTCAAGAGCCGGAGCGCGCGCCGTCCGTTACGGAGATGGCCAGATGGGCGCGTAATTATCATATCCCGGGCTCGATGCGTCTGCGGATACCTGGCAAGGGCGACACGTTTACCCGTCCTCCGCCCGGGCACGTATGTCTGAGCGAGTTTCACCTCAAGGCTGGGATCAAGCTGCCATTGCATCCCTTCTTTCAATACATGCTGGCGTTGGTGAGGATCTCTCTCGGCCAATGCGGGCCCACGCTCACCCGCACGCTCGTGGCTATGTTCAATATCTTCCGGGTGAGCAGTATGGATCAGCCGACGCGGGCGGAGTTTCTTCATTTCTTCCGTCTTCGATACTCTATGCGCCAGAGGGACTCGGGGACCTTCATGGTGGAGCCCTGCGTGAAGTGGTGGTTGGTGGACCCGCCAAGCTCTTCAACCTCCTGGCGCACAATCAACTGTTTGGTGGGGGGAGACTGGGAGTTCGGCGCCTTCCCGGTCGAGTATGCCGCCAACGCTGACCAAATTGATCGAGTCCCCCAGTCCTTCCATTTACTTGATACGAATGAGTATCCGCTCACGCCCGCCGAAGAGGCCAGGATTGCCCGTTTAAAGTTCGTGTTCGACCCGGCGCCCGAGTCAAGATATTTTTGGGCGGCGTGTCACCGGGATCTTATCAAGCGCACGCGTCTTGCCAGGCCGCCTGGTCTGTGGGTCCTTGTAGTTTGTTGCTAGGAGTAGGAGTAGAATTTTTAACTAACTGTTTGCCTATGTTGCTGACCTTCCGTTTGTGCGTTCTGCATGTAAGATGACCAAGTCCAAGGCGACAGACAAGGACGAGGCGCTCAAGCGCTGCATGGCCGCGTTGTTGGATACGGCCGAAAAGGTCCGCAAGGTGGCGGATGACGGGCGCGGTGGGCTCGTGCTGGGGGAGACTACTCAACCCAAGATTTCGATCCCCAACGTTGGTGATTTTGCCCAGCCCATCCGGGGGCCACAAGCGGATACTCCTCGCCTGCCCCCAGGCAATGTCGCAGGCCCCAAGGCTCAGGCCCGAGCGGATCGTGAGCAGCAGCATCGCGAGAAGCGGCAAGTGGAGCGCGATCAGCGCCGGTCAGACCGGGATGATCTGGGGGACAGGCGGGAGGCTGTACGTACGCCCCAGTCATCGAGTCGTACTCCCGTCACGCCTCAATCATCTAGCCGACCTCCTAGTCCTCCACGGGTGTCCAGGCATGGGGGAAATGTTGAACCTCCGTTGAAGCGGCCAAGGACGGATGGTCTGTTTGCTTTCTGTGCACCGATGATGGAGGCCATCGAGATTGGTGTGAGGTCCATCAATGGGCTGATACCGCAGGCGCCTGTTGGTGCGGATAAGATGGATCGGGCGTACAACGCCTATACGATGATGCAGTATAAGCTCTTCCAGGCGCTCGAGCGTTACGCGAATGAGCGGCATTCGGAGGGGCTGAGGGAGGAGATGCGTAAGCTCACCGAGGCGAACAAGAGGCTTCAGCACGGTCAGTCCAAGTCGGATGAGCTGGCGGATCGCATGCGCCGTGAGCTTCGTGAGGCTGCCGAGCGGGAGGCGCTGCTGAAGGCCGAACGCGATAGTGCCCTAGCTGCTGTGGAGGAGGCGAAGGCCGAGGTGGCCAATCGGTTGGCTTTGATGGAGTCCCGCCTGATGGAAGCTGAGCACCAGGCGTGGACGAGGAAGCGCGCCGAGCAGGTCCAAGCGGAGGCGGTTGCTGCCTTCAAAAATTCTTCGGAGTTCCAGGAGTTGGTGGCCGCTGAGGCTGATAGCCAGGTGGCTGAGTTTCAGGCGGCGGTATCGCCCTTTTTGGATTTGGAGCGGTACCGAGACTATCTGCAGGCGCAGGCGGGTGGGGCTTCCGTTGTGGTGGAGCAGGCGCAGCCAGAGGCGGAGACCGGTGGGGCGGCAGGCGGACCAGATGGGGGATCAGTAGAGTAGTTTTTTCTTTTTCTTTGTAGTAGAGTATGAACTTTTGTAATCGGGCCTTCGTGCCTTTGATGATTATTAATGAAGTCTCTTTTCTTTCTGTTCGTGTGGCTTGTCTCTTAGAAATTTTTTTTTGTTTGGCATCTTTTGAGTGACTCACGTGAACGGGCACTTGCCCTTTGCTTTTGAATGGAATTCAACCAAGTGTTATATTAATGCGAACAGCCTATCCCCAGTCCCCCGAGTATATGGGCGGGCGGGGTAAGGACAAACGGACGCACTAATATAAACTTAATGAAAAAGTGCAACATAAGTACAACATAACAAAATTTTAATGAAAGTACTTCCTCAAATGTTGTATATTCCACGGGTGCCGTAGTCGTTGACCCTGCATGTCTCTTAGGTAAAAAGTGCTGGCGCTTATCACCTCATCAACTACGTACGGGCCTTCCCATAACGGGCGGAGTATCTTCACCTTTTGCTGGATTGCCTTCATCACCCAGTCCCCCAGTTGGATTGGGCGGGCCCGTATACGCTGGTTGTATAATCGGGCGATCCTCTGCTTGTTCGCGGTGTTGTGGAGGTGTGCCGTGTCTCTCCGCTCTTCCAGCAAGTCATTTATAAGTCGTAGCCCCTCGCTGTTCGTGCGTGGATCACACCCCTCGATCCGTGGGCTCTGATGGGTAATATCCAAGGGTAGCACAGCTTCCGTTCCGAACGTCAGGCTGAACGGGATTTCGCCCGTGGAAGCGTTGGCGGTCATTCGGATGGACGACAGAATTTCTGGAACGACCTCGGGCCAGCGCCCGTAACCCGCATCCCCAGGTTCAATATCTTCAATTTTCTTCTTAATACCAGCCTTGATGATCTTGTTAGCTGTCTCTACTTGCCCGTTCGTCTGAGGGTGCGCTGGTGATGGGAAGATGAGGTCCGTTCCCTGGCGCTTGCAAAAGGCTATGAGCCTGGGGTTATTGAACTGCGGCCCGTTGTCCGTGATGATGCTGATCGGTGTTCCATAGCGACAGAAGAGAAAGCGCCAGAGGAAGCGCTCCACCTTATCCGTGGTGATCTTCGCCATTGGCTGGGCTTCGATGAATTTGGTGTGGTAGTCAATGATGACGATCAGATACCTGTACTACCCCTTCGATTTTGGGAGCTCTCCGATCAGGTCCAGTCCCCACTGTGCGAATGGAACGGGCGATAGGAGGATGGACAGAGGGACGGCGGGCGCGTGGTGGTGATGTGCGTGCAACTGGCACTGGTGACACCTGCTTGTCAGTGTCGTGGCGTCCGCGTGGATGGTGGGCCACCAAAATCCATATCGAAGGGCCTTGTGTGCGATTGATCTGGCGCCCGCATGGTGGCTGCACGTGCCCGAGTGGATCTCCTTTAAGATCGAGTTGCCCTTCGTTGGAGTGACGCACTTGAGACTTGCCTAAGTCCTCCCTCGTCGGTATAAAGCTCCATCCCGCACGCTGAAGTTGGCCGCCCGCGCGACAATGGTTCTGGCCTCTCGCTTATCCTTCGGTAGCTCTCCTCTTGCTTTGTAAGCAATGAGCGCGTCCATGTAGCTATGCTCGTGTGGTTCGATTGCCAGAACCTGCTCCGTTCCTGAGATGCTCGGTCGTCGCAGTACTTCGACGATGCGTTGTCCTGGTCCTGGTGCCGTTGCCAGTCGAGCCAGCTTGATTGCCTTCGCGTTGAATCCTCGGTGTATATGGTTGATGTTGACGTATTTGAATCCCTTGATTAGCGCCTTCACGTGTTTTAGATAGGCGATCATCGACTCCCCCTTCGCTTGGAATTCTCCTCCGACCTGGCTCACCACCAACTGCGAGTCGTTGAATACGTTCAGGTCGGGCGCCTCCGAGTTCTTGGCCAGTTGTAGGCCCGCAATGAGCGCTTCGTACTCGGCCTCGTTGTTGGTTGTCTTAAATTCGAACTTGAGGGCGTACTCCGCGTTTACCCCTCCCAGCCCGGTCAGGATGATCCTGGCGCCGCTCACCTTCTTTGTGCATGAACCATCGACGTAGAGGTTCCACTCTGACAATGGTCGCTCCTTGACCTCTGGTTTGTCGGATGCCTCCACCGTCGGGCCGCCGGGCGCTTGGACCGGCGCCCCCTCTGCCTCCTTGTATTCGACAATGAAGTCCGCCACTGCCTGTCCCTTGATTGCCGTTCGGGGTTTGTACTGGAGGTCAAATTCGTTGAGTTCAATAGCCCACTTCGCCAGGCGGCCACTGTGGTCGGGTGATTGGAGTATCTGGCGTAAGGGCACGTTGGTAAGGATGTGAATGCTGTGCGCTTGGAAGTACGACCTCAACCGTCGGGCGGCGGTTACGAGCGCGAGTGCCATCTTCTCGATCGTCGGATATCGGGTCTCAGCACCCGTCATGCCCTTTCCTGAGAAGAAAACGGGCAACTCCGTGCAGTCCTCCCTGCGGACGAGGGCAGAACTGACGGCCGTGAGGGAAGCGGCTAGGTAGATGTACAAAACTTCCCCTCGGACGGGCCTGGAGAGGAGCGGGATGGACGCCAAGTATTCCTTGATTTGAAGGAAAGATGCCTCACATTAGGGCGTCCACACGACCTCGCGCTTGTTTGTGGTTCGTAGGGCTTTAAAGAACGGGGCACATCTGTCCGAGTAGCGGGATATGAACCGATTTAGGGACGCGAGCTTGCCTGTGAGGCTCTGCAGGTCTACCCTTTTGACTGGCGGCTTCATGTCGATGATGGCTTTTACCTTGGCGGGCGTGGCTTCGATCCCCCGCTGGCTAACAATATATCCAAGGAATTTGCTGTTGGTGACCCCGAACATGCACTTGGCGGGGTTCAACCTCATGCCGTTCTTGATGAGGACGTCGAGCACAGTCCCCAAGTTCTGGACGTGGTCGACCGCTTGAACGCTCTTTACCAGTATGTCATCCGCTTGAACGCTCTTTACCAGTATGTCATCCACAATGTTGCCGATTAGGCCATGAAACATCGCGTTCATGAGCCTCTGGTACGTGGAGCCAGCGTTCTTCAACCCGAATGGCATGACGACGTAGCAATACATGCCTTTGTCAGTTACAAACGCCGTCGCCTCCTGGTCTTCGGGGTCCATGAAGATCTGGTTGTAGCCCGAATATGCGTCCATCATTGACAGGAGCTCGTGCCCCGCTGTCGCATCCACCAGCTGATCGATCCTTGGCGGAGGGAAGCTGTCCTTCGGGCACGCTTTGTTGAGATCGCTGTAATCGATGCACATTCTCCATTTCTTGTTGCTCTTCTGCACCATTACAGCGTTGGAAATCCACTTCGGATAATCCACCTTCCGGATGAACCCGATGCCTAGTAATCGGTCCACCTCCTCATGCATTGCCGCGTAATGCTCTGCCTTATACGCTCGCCTCTTCTGCTTTACTGCCCGAGCGCTGGCGCTGATGCTCAGCCTGTGGGATATGATGCTCGTGTTGATCCCGGGCATGTCCTTATACGACCATGCGAACACCTCATGCTTCTTCTTTAGAAGCGCGATCAACCGCTTGGCTATCGCGGGAGCTAGCGATGCTCCGATCTGGATTGTCCTCTCCAGGTGTTCGGAGGATAGCTGGATTGTTCTTAGCTCTTCGCGCTCGGGGACGGGCGACACGGCCATCAGCCCGTCGCGCGAGTCATCTGGTACTTCTGATCCTGGCGCGGGTTCCAGGGCGAGGACCTCCTGCCTCTCCCGGGGTTTCGCTGCGTCCTCGCTGTTGTATCCCCGGATATATCCGACTCCGTGCTCGATTGGGAATCGTCCCAAGAGCATGTGTCATGCGATGATCATCTTCAGCTTGCAGATCCCTGGCCTCCCGAGTATGGCGTTGTAGGGGGAGGGGGTGTCCATGACTATGAAGTCCGTCCGGATCTCACTGTGCGGGGAGTCGGGCGCGCCAATTCCAACCCGGATGCTGTCACTCCCGATTGGATATGATGTCTCGCCCGTGAAGCTGGCGACGCACTCATGATCCTGCATCATCTTGTGCGCGGGCCTTCCGAGCGCCGTGTATGCGTCAAGATAGATCACGTTCATGGACGCTCCATTGTCGATCAGCACCCTCTTTACGAGGAATCGGTCGATGACCGCGTCGATCACGAATGACAGGGTGCTGTCCTTCGGGCTTCTCCCCTCGTCTTCTGTTGTGAAGCTGATGGTGGGCGCCTCCTTCCTTCCTACCTTGGGCGCTCTTCCTGCCCCGATCGTCAGCACCTCCCTGCTTGAGCGATCGGGCGATGATGCTCCCTCCTTGCGCTTGCCCCCGGATATCGTGCTGATAGTCCCACGGGTCCCAGTATTCGTCTCGCATTGTCGACCTTCCGCCCCGGGAGGGGTGGCCCGATCGTCCCTCCTCATGTCTTCGAGGGCCTTCTTTAGCATGATGCAATGGTTGGTGTAGTGGGTGGCGGCGTTATGGTATTCGCACCAGATACTCGGGATTCGGCCGACCGGGGCCATTGCTACCGTCATGTTGTTTGGTGGCGGAATCCAGTGCCGGTGCAGGCGGAGCAACTGCTCGTTTGACTGCTGGTCGACCACACAGACCTCCTGTCCCGCCGGTCGATAGCGCGGTGCTGGCCGTAGACGGGCTCCCTGCTGCGCCAGTCCCCTTGGCTGGTTGTAGTGGTTGCCCTGGTGATTGCGGAAGAATGGCCTCTGGTGATTCTGTCTCTGCGCGTCCCGGTTCCTCTTGTATCCTCCGGTTGGTTCCCCTCCGTCGTCCGAGGGTCGTCGCGGCTGAACATTCTCCTCCGGTCTGTTGGTGCTAGACTCGGAGGTGGGCCCGTACACTCGCGTTTCCACCAACGCCTTCTGCACGACCAGGTCCATGATCTCATCGTAGTCGAGATGTTCCTTCCTTACCAGCTTCTCTACGAACGGGGTGGCGAGCAGGTTATCCATCAGGGCTACCTTGGCCACCCGCTTATCAAGGTCTCTGCACGTACCTGCGAGCGTTCTCCACCGATTTATATAGCTCGACAAGCTCTCGTCCATCCCCTGGCGGACCTTGAGGAGGATGCCCGTGGTGTTGTATTTGCCCTGGACCCGGTAGCGCTTCTGGAAGCTCTCCGCCAGATCGAGGAACGAATGTATGGAGCCTGGCGGGATCTCGTAGAACCTGCTCCGCGCCTCCTCCACCAGCTTTTCCTGGAATAGGAAACATAGGGTTGGGTCCGAATATCGGGTTCCGTCCGTGGTGGATCGAAACTCGTCTACATGCGCGCGGGGATCTCCGCTCCCGTCGAATCGAGCGATCTTCGTTGTCTTTGCATGGGGGTCCCTTCCCCTCTCTAGTATATGTGCCGAGAACGGGCTGACCCGGGGGGCGAACGTCCCGCCCTGTTCGGCCAGCTTGTCCTTGCGCAAGCGTGAGACCTCCTCCGTCAGTTCCTCCATCCTCTGGAGGATCAGGGTGTTGTTTGTTAGGGGCGCCGATTCCTCCACGGGTGAGGGTGCTCGGGCCGTCCGGGCGTTGATCCTACCGAACGAGCGTCGTTCTTCGCTAGTGGTTTCCTGGGTCCCTTCCTGTTGCCCCTGCTGCTGACTGACGAGCGCGTCCAGCCGCTCCTCCAACCTCTGGCGGATCTGGCGCTCCTCTGCCCTCTCGAGCGCCGCCTCTCGTAATTCTTGGACCAGGCTGTTGACGCGTTCCTCGCTGTTCCTTTCGAGCTCCAGTACCTGCCGCCCCTGTGTGTCTGGCGGCGTATCCCCGACGGGCGTGGTTCTGTCATTAGTCTCCGGGTTGAGCATGTGGGCTTTTGGTTTTTGTGGTGCTTATACGAGGTTTGCAATTTGTAAGTTTCCCACAGACGGCACCAACTGTTTCTGCCGAATTACGGGCGGGACGTAATCTGGCAGAAGCAAGTATGAGTTCTCCTTCTCCTTCTTGTTCGTCCGAACGATGGGGTTGTTCGGATGGTCGGGCGCTTCCTCTATCTTCGGGTGAACGGGTGTTCGGGTGCACGCGTTCGGGTACGGCTATTAGAAGAATACAACAACAAACGGGCGGTCAGGGGTCGAGACGGGGTGGCCCGCCTTCAACGCTCTGATGCCTAAGTCAGATGATATATTGGATATAACAGTCAAGCGAACGTGCGTGTAAGTAGTGTTTGGGGTGTTGAGACATATTGCTACCTGTAATAAATACCTTACATATATAGGTGGTTGAGCTTGGTGCTTGATGGTGTTCTTCGATGTGGGACTGGTATGCTTGCTGGTGTGTGATCCGTGCATTCGGGTATGCGCCCCACGGGCGCGTGCGCGCTCGGATGAGGTTGGTCTTGTGAGTGAAGTTGAGGCTTTCCTGGTGGTCTTTCGGACGGTCGGGTAGGTGTTGATTACCTGCTTAAGTGGATAAGTATATTTAATCGGACAACTAATGTCATACTAACATATATGTGAAGTTTTGACCAAGCTGAGGTGGAAAGAAAAGAAGTCGCCAGAGGCCAAGAAAGCAATCATACAATTTATATATTTGCAGCCCTGAGATTTGTCTTCGACCATATTGGTAGAAGAGTTTGTTTCATCTCTTTAGTGCATCTATATTTCGACTTAGTTTTTTTTTTGATCTCTTTCGTCTTTCTTTCTCAGTGAGTGTATTTGGGTGTAGTTAGATTTTGGGTTTGAGTGTGAAAGACCTTGTAATCTCCTTTTGTTATTAGTGGAATCTTCTCACCGTCTCCGCCCGTGGATGTAACCCGATTTAGGTGAACCATATAAATCTGTATGTTATAAATTTTCTGTTTATCTTTCATATTCCCTGATACTTTGTATTGTTTGAAGCTTCCGCACAACACGAGCAACATCTGCTCGAAACCGGGTTCAGAGTTTTGGGTCTGAGTTCATTAATGTTGATGTTTCGATGGAATTTTTGTGTGGGTATTTCGTATTTGTTGGGGTTTTGATGGAAATCTATTGGTGAACTAGCTTTCTCCATTCAATTAGTGATATATATGGTTTTCTTAGTTACGGTTTATTTGGTTGTTGCTTTGGTCGAAATCCGTTGGAATCGAGAAATGGGTTTATAGGTGCAAGTTATGATATGGTCTCCCTCTCTATTCATCAATCAAGCTGATAAAGTCGAGGTCGTGAAACCAGACTGATATGGTTGAGGCGTGAAGGTGAGGCCTATGGTGCTTCAGTGCTTTGCCGGCAATCAATATCACGCCGCGAGGAGAGAGGGAGAGAGAAGAAATAAAATATATATTATATAAGAACATAAAGGTCATTTGATATATATTTTTTAAAACGTCATCAAAATAGACGGAAACGTGATGAATCAAAAATTGCATGGAAGCATCACACATATGGCGTTTTAAGAATTTAGACATTATTTTGATAATTTTGAAAATTCAGGGACCTTTTTAATCTGACCAAAAGAATTTAAACACTATCAATACATTTTTTCCTTTTATCAATGTATATCTCTTTCCTAGAGTCAACAAGTCACTATCGAATGGAATGAAACATATCGTCTAAATTGTTGTCGAACGAGGAGTAAAGACTTTGGCAGTCTAGAGGTTTCTTGGGTTGTAGTGTTATGTTTTTCCATGTCTCTCTGTGAATTTGGATGACGCATCGGTTTCTTGAGCATTATGGTTAGATCTGATTGGTTTTCTAAGCATCCGATTTACAAGGGTCAAGTGGTTTCACTCAAGTGAGAGTATTTTGTGAGAGGTGTGTTTGTAAGGCAGCGGCTTGGGCAACGGTGTTGGTTGGGAGGTGGTCAGGCTTGAATTCATTAGTCTTCGTGGTTAGGCGACTAGGGCGGCAGATCGAGTTGGAGGTCTGTGATTTGTGTTCGGTGGAGGCAATGTGCTGGATTGGCGGAGGAAATCTGTTCGGCCAGAGTTATGGCTTAATTTTCTTTTGCTTTGTTGTATTACTTATATATATTTACTATATAAAAAATATAGACTATGTAACTGTTTATTTTGGGGTATTTCGATCTTTTACCTTTCCTTTTTCTTTATAGTTTTACATTTTATTTTTTTAACTTAACAATTTTAATTTTTACTTTTTATATTTTAACAAAAAAAAATTAGAATTTTGTGTTTTACGTTTTAACTTTACTTTTTAACATAGAAAAATTACTAAAAATGTCACTCAAGTATGACACGTTCTAACCTTTGCTCACTCATGTATGACAAATATCATTTTGCTCACTCAAGTATTACATTTTTACTCACTTTGCTCACTCTGAACCGGAGAAATTGGCGGCGCCACTCCAATTTTCGACGAACCGGAGCTCAATCTGTGCGAAATCAACCGAACAACAATTTTCTCAAGTACACCTAAGTCAAATTCATCATGGAAGTGGTCGAATTAACCTTTAAAGTTCAGAACACCCAAAACTTCAAATCTTCAATTCTCCCTCCTCAGGTTGAATTGAGACTCGACATTGGTATAAAAAGACTCACAAAGAAAAGAGCTACAATGCCCAATAAGTTTTCTTGTTCGATTATGACTCGAATTCAATACCTCAAATTTTGCAGAACCCAGAGTGAGTAAAAGTGTAATACTTGATTGAGCAAAGTGATATTTGTCATACATAAGTGAGCAAAGTTTAGAACATATCATACTTGAGTGACATTTTAACAATTTTCCCTTTTAACATTCACACATTTTTTTTACTTCAACAGTTTTAATTTTTTACTTTTTACTTTTTAACAAAAAACTTTTATAGTTGTGTATTTTACGTTTAACTTTACTTTTTAACATTCTAATTTTTCTTGTACTTTTTAACATTCACATATCTTTTTAGCATTAGTATTTTTTACTTTTTTAACAGTTTTAATTTATACTTTTTACTTAATCTTTACAATAAAAAAAATTTCATACAGATTTTACCTAAATTCTCCGTATTAACCTTTTTATAATTTTTTTATAACAGGTTTTATTTTTTACTTCAATTCTGCGTAACAAAATTTTCTATCTAAACCCTTATCTCATTTATGCATTATTCTCAACTCTTCTCATCGTATGTTAGTAATACCGCCCATTCAGCATGGACTGCCCTTCTAGTATATACTGTATATAAGCATTTATTTTAGGTTGGGGTGCTTATACTCGAAGTCCAGCTTTTGGTATTAGTAAATGTGATCCAATAATGTTCCATCTTTCTAAGATCCTACGAACTAGCTAGTGTGTAATATCGTCTCTGAATAAATTAGTACCAAAGGAGGTTACTCGTTATCTACTCTCTAAATTTTGTAGTTTGTATGACTGTGTTCGTACTTTCACTAACTACATGACGCGGTAACCTTGGTAGCGGAAGGATATACAGAGGCATATACTAAGGGCTTTCGATAATTATATTACCTTGCTTATTTTTGGGTCGACAAAAAACATTTTTTTATGTTTTTGATCAGCTTTAAAAGTTACAACATCATCTAAAAGAAGTTACATACAATTCAAATAGCGTAACATTAAGAGCAGCTGCACCGGTGTCGGCACGAGCAGCTGGAAACGGCGGGCCCCAGTTACCAGTAGTACGAGCAGCGCCTTCGACGACGTGCAGCGGCGATGGAGGAGTGCGGCGACCGCACGTTGACCGAAGGGACGAGCTGCTTCGCGAGCAGCTTCTGATCGAGATGGAGCACGAGCTGTACTGGTGGAGCCCACGCACGTAGGTGACACCAGCCCCGTACGAAATTTTTTTCTACCTGGCGAGCCGGATGGATAAAAATCCATAACAGTCAGATTGATCTAGACCGTCCATTTCAAATCAAAAATTCTGATCGGACGGCTGAGATTCAACCGAAACGGCTATTTCAGAATTTTCTGTCATTTTGTAAAATAAACCCTAAAAAATTACAAAAAAATCCTAAAAAATTTCAAAAAAATTGTAAATAACACCCTATAATTTTTTTATAAATACTACATCAATTTCATTCACATCTCACACAAATTTGTGCACAAAAAATTTATCTTTTCCTTCATCCTCTTCTCATCCTTTTGTATTTTAGTTCCCAAAAAATGTCCAATTAGCTTGATTCCGAAGATTTGCAACTTTGTATTTCTTATTGTCATATTAGCGTTTGCCCTATTACCGGCAACATGTAAAAGTCCGACAAAGTGGGAAAAAGTCTATGCCGATTATAAGAAAAATTGGGAGATTGTACATGGTGAATCAAGGCCGGAGCCTAGAACCCAAACCGCGATTTCTTGTCGTTTTACAAAGTTGAAGCCGAATATTAGAACTTGTGGTGCCGCTCTTGCATATGCACGAAGGAATGCACAATCCGGCTCAAATTTGCAAGATGAGGTAAGTGTAAATAATTTTGTCATAAATTATTTATTACATTTATTTTAATCAATGTTGACATCTCCATTTCCTAGATATTATTTTGACATATAAATTTTTTCCCCTAGATAAGAAAAGCTCAATCATGGTACGTGGCACAAAAGAAGAAAGAGTTTACCAAGTTTGAATGTTGAGAAGTGATGAAGAACCATTCAAATTTTTAGGCCGTCGAACCTAGCATACCACCTCCTTCATATTCCAACTTCGTAACTACTCCTCATTTTACCTCAATGCCTCCCTCGTCAACGTGGAGGATGATGAGGTCATTGCAACACCACAAAGCAATGAAGAAGAAGTGTACTCTAGTCCGGTTAAACCAATCAGAGTGAAGGTGGCCAAGGAAGTTAAAAGAAAGGGGAAAAGAACTATGACATCTTCAAATGAGGTAAGAGATGAGGTTTTGAAAATCATGATGGAAAATCAAAGAATGCATCTCGCCGGGCAAAAAGAAAGTGATGCCACCGAGCTAGCTTTATACCAAAAACAACTCGCCTTTAAAGAGAAGGACTACAAATTGAGGGCTGAAGCGGAGAATTCAAGGATTATGGCAATGGATACAGATGCTATGACCCTAAAATTGAAGAGGTATTTTTCGAAGAAAAAAGAGACTATCCTTAAGAAATTGGAGGAAGAGGAAGGAGATTGTAGCGATGAAGAATTTTTAAATTGTTATCGCCCACTGTTTCAATAGTTTGGTATTTGTTTGCCATTATGAAATTATGTACTTTAAATTTCCAAGTAATAAAAACGCACTTTTTTATTCCATCAAAGCTCACGCAGATTACAATAAAACATAATGACTTAAAATCAAACACACATCACTCAAACAACCAAAAGGGAAAAAAAATAAAGCAAACATGTTGCAAACCAGGTTAATTAAAATTACACACACACATCATTTAAAGTCGTTCGCCGGTCTCTAGATACCAGTTGTGCTTAACTAAATCATTCTTCAACTCTTTATGAATGTACGCAGATTGGAGATCTACAACACGGTCAGCAAATTGTTGTTCATTTTGTCCATCCCTTCCAACAGGCTCAAAAGGAATACGATTACGTTGTTCATCCACTGATCCATCATAAACTGTGAAAGCAGTTGATGGGTTTTGTAGATCTTCTTCTTCCAACTCCTCAAACTCCTCCTCCACAAATTCTTCTTTGACAATCATGTTATGCATAATAATGCAAGCCAACATGATGTTCTTCAATGTCGATTGGTGATGACACCTAGCTGCATGCCGAATAATTCCCAACGAGATTGCAAAATCCCAAAGCACCTCTCTACATCTTTGCGGTATGCCTCTTGTTTCTTGGCAAACAGTTTCTGTGGTAGCTCATGGGGATTGGAGATTCTTTTCACAAACGAGGAGTACCTGGGATATATACCGTCAGCTAGATAGTAAGTATTGTGGTAAGTCATATCGTTGACTTAATAAGTTGCACTCGGACTGTTTCCGACAAGGAGCGAATTTAATATGTCCGATTGGTGGAGTACATTGATAATATTTTGTGATCCGGGTACCCCAAAGAAGTTGTGCTATATCCACGTGTCATATGAGGCCACCGCCTCTAAAATAATAGTTAGATGCTTCTTTCGCTCCGAGAATGCCCCTTGCCAAGCTGTGGGGCAATTCTTCCATTCCAAGTGCATGCAGTCAATGCTTCTGATCATACCAGGAAATCTGCGATGCCTTGCTCTCTTTAGAAGTCAGGTTATGTCTATGGCATTTGGAGCGCGGAGATAGAGGTCACCGTAAAGCTCGTATATATGCATACACCACTTCTTCATTCATTATAGTGTTGTGGATTCACCCATCCTTGTTATTTCAGCACACTAATCTGCGGCTGCGCCGTACGCCAACATACGAAGAGCACCAATCATCTTTTGTTGTGGAAGAAGTCCAACAAATCCGGTGGCATCAGCTCTTTGGTGCCAAAATTGGTCGTGGTTGGACAGATCCGTCATTATACGATTGAATAAATTCGTACTCATTCGGTACCTTCGAAGAAAGGCTTGATCGTTGAAGACGGGGCATTCGATCAAGTAATCCTCCATCAGTTTATGTCCCCTTGACTCCCTCATTATTTCTTCATTTGGTCGGCGGCGAGGTGGTTCATCATCGAACATTACATCGACCATGACCACTTCAGTGATGAAAGCATTAGCAATTTCGGCATTTCGCCAACGTTGTTGTCGCCTCCTCCGAAACAAATTCTGAAAACTAAAAGGATTCATCTTATCGGAATCTAGAATATATGGTTGAAAATAGTGTGAGTGAACGATGAGCACCAATCAACAAATTTATAGCCACGTGTAGATATTCTGATTAGATAAGATGATGACACGTGTCGGCTTTCAATTGGTCGAAAATCTCTCCGGGAATCTTATACCAATTATTAGGACGATAACGATACGTGGACATGACACGTGTTGCCTCGTGATTGGTTGAAAATTTTATTGGAAATTTTGTACAATTATTTACCCGATAACGTTCTGTCGGTGTGAGACACATGTCAACTCACCATTCGTCGGAAATCTTACCCGAAATCTTATTCAATTAATTATACGACAACGACAACGACAACGACATGCGTCGTTTATGGATTGGTTGAAAATGATTCAAAAAAAATTAATAAAAAATTAATTTATGAACAGTAATAGCACGTGCTATTTTTTGGCACCGCTACGTGAAAAATAGAAACTGCACCTCCTATTCGATGAACAGTGACTGCTCCACCTCAAACAGTACTTGCTCCTCTTCAAATAGTACGAGCAATCGCAAAACACCGGTGCGAGTGCTCTAAATGAACTGGAGATAGCATCAACTATGTATACATAGGGCTGGCCTTTGGGTCGTGCACCCCATTCAATTGTATAGGGCCCCAAATATTTTTTAATATATAGATAGTTAGTAAGTAAAAAATAAAATAAAAAACTCATATGTTAAAAGATGAACCTGTAACTCAATTGGCTAAGGGCTTGCATATTAGTCAATATGACCTAGCCATCAAGGTTCAAAATAGCATTTCGTTCTTTTTTTTTCCTTCAATTTTCAGCGAATTGTTCTTTGGTTTTTTTTCCTTTCCTTTCTTCAGCGAATTCTTCTTTGTTCGTAAGTATTTTTTTTTTGTAATGTTAATGTACGTGCTTAAATTTTAAGTTTTCATGCTTTTTTTTATTGCTATATTATATTTAGATAAGGCATATGAATACATAAAAATAAAATAAAAATTAAAAGTAAAAATAGGGTCTCATTTCAAATTTCGCACAGGGTCTCAAATAACCTAGGGTCGGCCTTGCATATATGTAATGTGAACAAACAAAACTCATGTATATATGGCCCTTATTATGAGGTCCTATATCATCTATACTACCAAAAAGAAAATTAAAGGACGGGACGTACCTTAATCATAAATGTGCAACTCATGTAGCAAATTAAGTTCTAATTTTTGAAGACCTTTCTTTCGTATTCCGTATCCGAAACAAAACTTATGCTCTTTGTTTTTCAAGGGGACTTGACTTTGAAGAATGATGTAGTAAGGGAGGAATTCAACAGGTCGAAGTCCTCGCTCGACGGGTTGAATAAATGCTTCTGTTCTATCTAGGCTGCAAACATCGACGGGTCGAAGCCATTACTCGATGGGTTGAAAGCTACAGACTATGCATGCTACGATTCAACCATCCCTTTTCTAAGAATTTCAAGCTTCACTATGTATTCTTTGTAAGGGAAGATTAAACGCAAGTCAATGGAACCCTTTAAGTACTTGAATATTTGTTTTACTCCATTCCAATGACGTTGCATAGGCGCAAAGCTAATCCTAGCCAACAAGTTCACTGAGAATGCAATATTTGGACGCGTACACTGAGCTAGATACAACAAAGCTCCAATAACAGTAAGATATGAAATTTCAGCTTCCAAGACTTCATCATCATCATCTTGCAGACAAAATGGATCCTTGTTGGGGTCCAGACTACAAACAACTATTAGTGTGCTAACATGGTGTGCTTTGTCCATATTAAATCGTATGAGCATTTTTTGACATTAGTAGACTGGTGAATAAGTATTCCACCAACTCAATGTTCTAGCTCCAATCCGAGACATAATCGAGTCATACTAAGGTCTTTCATCTCAAATTCAAATTTCAAGTAGTCAACCATCTTATTGATCTCATCAAGAGTCCCAATGATGTTCATATCATCTACATTGATCTCAAATCCCAAAATTGTTCTTTTAATGAATACACAAGGGCATAAGTCATCATTCTTGTATCCCTTCCCAATTAAGAAGTCACTGAGACATGTATACCACATCCTACCGAATTGTTTCAATCAATATAGTGAACGTCTCAATCTAATTACATGAGCACTCTGTGGTTTAGAATTACTTGATTTGGGTATATTAATGCCTTTCGACACTTTTATATATATCTCTGAATCAAGATCCTTATAGAGATATGCAGTAACCACATCCATAAATTGCATGTTTAGTTTCTCGGACACTACCAAACTTATCAGGTAGCGGAAGGTGATGATGTCCATGACCAGAAAATATGTCTCTTCATAATCAATTCCATTGCGTTGAGAGAAACCTTGTGCCACAAGTCTAGCTTTATAACACAAGACATCATTCTTTGTATTACGCTTCCAAACAAAGTCCCAATTATGTCCAACCGGCTTAACATTTGGTTGGCATAGCACCACCGGACCAAAAACCTTCCTTTTATTCAGAGACACTAGTTCAGCCTGGATTGCTACCTTTCAATTTGGTCAATTTGCTCTTCATTGAAAATCCGCAATAGAGCGAGGTTCCACTTCATTGTCATCTATGATCTCCTGAGTGACAGAATAAGCAAATGTATCATCAAATAACATGGAAGATCTATCCATAAGAACACGTGCATCATTTTTTTAAGAGAGATTTCTTTGTTCTCTAACATCACAAAAGGTTCTGTGACGTCCCCCAGACATGCCAATTGTGATGCAAGGACATAATTGTAGTCAGAGACAATCTCATGTGAAATATTCACAGTGTTGATGATGAATGGATCTTTATGTACCTCCATAACATGCCTTTTAATCAGCGTCTCATCCTTAGATTTCCTTGGTTCTCTCTTTTCCTGGTGGGAGCCGAGGTCGACACAACACCTTCCACATGGGCAGGAGGAACACTTCCTTGCACGGTGTTGTACCAATCATAGTAGTCACCGAGAATTTATATGAAAAAAGATTCATAAACAATTTTCTATTCCGCAGAATGGTGTGGGTAGTACCACAATCTGCAAGACACTCAATCTCACATTGAGACATCTACAAAAGTAATGTAAATAAGTGAGTCTTTGAACTAAAGACCAGGCAAACACTTTAAGAAGAGACTTAAAGATTTGAATAAGGGTGTGACCCTTATTGAGTGCTCATATAGCATACAAATTTTTTTTTTGAACTTTTATCTTTTGATAAAAACTGATGTAGAACACATTAGAAACACCACATCTGGGTACAATAATCAACGGGTCAAAAAATTCCTTCGACAAGTCGAGTGAAACCCAAAATAGATTTTAATTTTTTGATACCAAATTTCGACGGGTCAAAATCCTATCTAGCCGCACACCGTCAACAGGTCCAAAAAAAACCTAAAACCGATATCGCTTTTCCAATATCTTGTTCGACGCGTCGAAAATTGCCTTCGATGGGTCAAATTTAGAAAGATTTGGAGATATTAGCGTCCCTTTGACGGGTCAAGGATAATTTTGACGAGTCAAAGGTGCAAAATTAGGTGACCAAGGACGAGTCAAAAATTTATGTATATTAAGTTTTGATGGGTCAAAAATTGTAAAAATCGATACAGAACGTTGTCTTTGACGGGTCGAGAGAAATCTCGATGGTAAAAAATTCCTTAAGATCAAAACCATCCTTTTTTGTGTCTTGTTTTGACTGTATCTTGGTATCAATATGTTATGTGTAATTGTAAACATTAAACCATACACTTAATTGGTAGTGAAATAGCATTCTCAACACTTTCATATACCGAAAATAGAGAAAATTTCATTACTTGCCAACTTGAAAAATTACATTATAGATGTTCTTATTCGAAAAACCAAGACAAAAGTCTAATTAAAATGACTGAAAAATAAGCCAAAAAAACAAACCAAAAACTTGAATACATAACAGAGATAACCGCCTACATAGGCTATTCAAAATATGGAGTTGCTAGGTCCTTCTCCTTGTGCTCTGCAATAACGAGATTGGTTTTAGCTTCCATCATGAAATCTCCAGCATAGTTGGACTCTTGAGCTAAGTACTGCTTGTGCCTCTTGTAGATGTTCTGGATTTCTTTTCTAGTACAACACTATTCGTGCATATGCTTTGTAAAACCACGTATGTAACAGGTTCCAAAATTTGAAGACATTTTCCCATCATTCTGCGAACCAGAGTGGTTCCTATTGGACTTGACGTTCTGATCTCTATACCAAGTCAGATTTTGGTTGTGGCCTTGAACACATCCACACCCTTCTCTTCCATCATGTGGAGCTTTTCCTCTGCGCACGTAAGGTTCCGAATTAGTGTTCTTTTTCTCCTTACGGTCATTTTCTTCGGTTTGGTAACCCTTAGGCTTTTTGGTACCAACCGGTGTTGATTTATTATTGAGTATAATCTCATAATGCCTTTCCTTTTTAGCTAGACTATTAATGAGATCACTAAAGGTAAGAATCCTTCCATGTTCATACTCAAGTCAGTACTGATGAGCAAGGATGTCTTGGATGTTGGGAATGTATTCAACGACCTTTCAATCATATCATTCTCAGACTTTTCCACCACACAAAAACTCAACTCAGACTGTAGATCCAACATCGCATGGTTGTAATCTTGGATCTTTGATAATTCAGAAGCCTAAGGGCTTCCCATCTTGCAGTCAACTCAGGAAGTTGTGCATCATGCACATTGTTGAAGCACTGCTTCAGAACATCCCACAAATCCAGGAGATCATTTTTTTAAGTACTGCTTCTTGAGAGTTGGATGAATGTGACGCCTCAAAAACATGTGGCCTTGAGGTTTTTCTTCATCTGTTTATGGAATGTCATTAGAGTCTCTTTCCGATGAATGTGTTGACCACATCGGAGACCCAACGATGGTATTCTTTTCCTTGGATGTCAAGGATATCGAATTCTGGCCTAACTGGCTCATTCAAACTCATCTACAAAATACAAAGAGATTTAATTAGTATCGAATGAAGAACCATGATCACTAATATCAAGTTTTAAGGAATAAAAACGTGATCCATGATTTATGGTCACAAGAATCGATTATCTATAAACAGTGGCTCAAAACCACACCCAGAAACCATGATGAACCATCATATAGTATTGATTTTTTTTTCTAAACCGATACTCCCCCAGGACTATCACTTATACTCTATGGATATATGTCCATAGGAACTAGGGCAAAAATATGCAATAATCACAATATCACAATCCTAAGATCTAGGGTTTTGCAGGAAGTTTTATTCCTAGATCTAAAGATTGATGGTTTAGAAAATTTAGTTCGATTGGTGTTGCTAGGTATGATTGAACAGACTTTCGACAATGTTTAGGAAGAACTCGTCTTATGCAATTATTTGGAAGTCGAGCAATCTTGTCAATTTAAGAGATTTTTTGAGCTTATACTACACAAGGATTGTCAGGAGAAGGAGGAGCCGATAAGTGGAGATCGGTGGAAGTGGTTCAGGGTTAGGGTTTTTTTTTCCGTGGTGATTGTTGGCTATCAACTCAGAGTGTGACTGATAACGTGTTGAATGAGAATTTATAATAACTGAATAACTGTAACTCTTTCATTGATAAAATACCTTATATATAGGTTGATATAATCTGTTATAATAACTGTCCCGATATAACAGAGATTTCATGTATCTCTATCTAGACTAAATTGTATTTAATTAGGACAAGATATATACCAGAAGTTACGGAGAATAAATCTCAAACAATATATAATTATTGATTCATCTTTTTTATTTATTGCGCTGGTGTAACGATTAAAAGAGCATGTATTAGTTGACGGCATCATGCGAAATCACATTATTCATAACTAGTACCTAATGTCGCACTGTTACAGACTGATCCCACATGTGGGATTGGAGTAGGGATGGCAAAATAACCCAAACTTATGGGTATCCATCCAAACCGAATCTTACCGAACTTGATTTTTAAGGCAAATTACAGGTATCGAGTATTTATCGACCCAAATCTAATTCGAATGGTGGCAGGGTCGGGTCGGGTAAAGTTATGCATCTACAAACCCGAACCCGAACCCGACTCGCCTATTTTTTAAAGTTAATTTATTATATTTTATAATTTATATCTAATTTTTATATATTTTTCTATATTTTTTATAGAATGGTAACATTTATAATCCAATTTTTGTATATATTTTTATTTTATTTATTTTTAGTTCGGATAAATGTGTCAGGTTCGGGTATTAGATATCCAACGAGTTCTAGTCGGATGAAAACCCGAACTAAAATTTTCAGGTTCAGGTCGAGTTCGGTCGAATAGGTTTATTTCGGTTTCGGGTTCAGGTACCCGAAACCAAGCCCCAACCCGACCCGTTGTCATCCCTAAATTGGAGATACTCATTTTGAAAATAGAATAAAAGTAAAGAGCATTTCTATCTATTTTTCATTGGAAAAAAGTCACAAATCATACATTAACTATGAGCAACATATATTTTTGGTACCTCAACTTCTAAAACTATAAGATTAATATGCTTTGGAGTTCCGTACTAACCTGAGTAAGACTAAAAACTTCTTAGTGTTTGAGTCTTTTGTATGTTACTCTCTCTCCCTTCTCTCTTTGCAGAAAACATTAGTCCCCAAAACCCTAGTGGTGCCACTGCTTCATCTCTCCTATCTCTTTGCTCTACTCTCTCCTCTATCCTTCATTTTATTTATTCTTAGTGTCTTTACCTAGTATCTCTTCTCTCTCCTCTCCCGAAAAATCCAAATCAGCATCTTGTCTCCGACTTGGCTGCCATGGCTGCCGATGCAGATGATGAAGCTACACCGTTCAATGCCGGGATGGGTTTCTCAGATGATGATGATGACGTATTTGACGTTGTCGATCTTGCCCCGTCGACAGAGGTAGTCAATGGAGGGAGCGACACCAGGATGCGTTATGGTGTCGCTACCCTTTTCAGGCCAGTTTGCTTTGCCGTAAGTCCGAGAGGCTTTGTTGAAGGCTGCCATGATGCGTCTGTGGCATGGACCACTCCGGCCAGGCCAGATCGTGATCCATCATCATGATGCAAATAAATTTTTTTTGTAGGTTTGGAGATTCGGTGGCTCTCAAACACGCCGCGAGGGGTCCTTCATTCTTCTAGAACTATATAGTGGTGATCGAGGAATTTGATGGGTTCTCAAACCTCACAATAGTGGTGGTGGCGGTGACACAAACATGATTGATAGCCTATAGTGTCTCGAGGGAAGTCCTTACTAAAGGTTGGGCGGAGCGGCTTGGAAATTTTATGGGTGAATATGTGAAACATGACCCAGCCTTGCTTGCTAATGGGGTGATGAAGATCAAGATCCGGTTCAATCTCTGTTGCGATGTGGTGGTAAGGAGAAAGATTGGATTTTCCCCAGAATGTTTGTTGCCACTTGTTTTTGAATACCCGAATGTAAAGGAGTTTTGCACCTTGTGTGGTTTGTTTGTGCATGGCAGCTCTGGATGTGTGGTGCAGAAGGAGTGAGAGGAACAAAGAGCGGAGAAAGTGCCAGCCCTAAACACACAGCCACCGCCAGGTTTTGAACATTGCCCAACTTTTTCCATGGCAGTGCAACCGACACCGGTGACAGAGCATTAGGGCTGTTAATACCGAATCGAAAACCGAAAAAAAATCGAACCGAAAATGAACCGTAACCGGAAAAACTGAAATCGAACAAATACCGAACCAAAAAACAAAAAAACCGAACCGAACCGAAAAATTTGGTTCGGTTTCGGTTTTCGTCTCCAAAAAAACCGAAAAAATCGAACCGAATCGTTTGAACTGAAATGAATAAAACGACGTTGTTTTACAAGTGTCAATGAAGTTTGATGTTGTTGGGTATGTTGTTGAATATCTCTTTTTGTCCCATATGAAAGTAGTATTTGGTATGGGCCATAGTTTGATACTTAACAATGATTATTGGGGTTCTTGTGGGTTTAAGAAAATTTATGCTAAGTTGCCAAAGAAAAACTCTCTAGCTGAGAAAGTGAGAATGGTGGACAAGTTGAGTATACTTTAAGAATGGATTCAATTGAGTGTTTTTATGTGATATTTGTATTGTATTTTTATTTGGATGGACTGTAGATTGTTTTAAACTTGGACTATGGAGTGTGGACTTTGGTTTGGTTTATGTTTGTTGATGTTTGAAACTTTGAATTTGTGATGTAAACTTTCGATAAACATTTGGCCATTTGCTATGGTTTGAAACTTTGAATGTGTGATTTGTGACTAATTATATTTGTTGTAGTTTGATTTGACATAAACTATGTTTCACACTTTCACAAAGTGATTGAAAAAAGTAGCTAATGAAGATCTTCGAATTTTCGAAACTAATAGAAATAAATAGTATTTTTTTAGAAATTTTTTTTTTATTTAAAAAAACCGAATCGAACCGAACCGAACCATTCGGTTTTTTGTAAAAAAATCAAGAAAACCGAATCGAACCGAACCGATTAAAAAATACGATTCGATTTTCGGTTCGGCCTAATAACCGAATCGTTTGTACCGATTAACAGCCCTACAGAGCATCACCATCCCGCAGCAGAGGTGTCGAGGGCCTCGGTGGGTGAGACACCATAGGCTAAGACCATGCATGCTAGACACATTGCAAGCATGCAGGGAGTTCGGGTGAAGCACTTGGGACGCATGTCCTACATGCAGGGGAACCCTCTTTTTGAAATTTTGTGTTTTTGTAGGTTCTAAACTCAGATGGAAGTATACCGCCATGCCCAACTGGAGCAAACCCTATGGCCCAACAAGTGGTAGGGGAGGCTTCTCAAGGTATGCATTCTTATGTCAGGTCAAAGCAGCGCAGAACTAAAGCAGCGTCGCAGACAGTTGGATCATCTCTGAGAGAGGCGGATCCAGTGCACGCATATGGGGCATCCCCAATGGCTAAAAGTAGCGGACGACACATAGATGGGGCATTGTCATTGGCTCTCAGAAGATCAACAACGACTGCTCGAGTCCTAACGAAGAGCAGAAAGAAGAAAGGGACTCAAGAGGAGATACCACCACCGGTAGCTGGCAGTAGCAGGGAAGCAAGTGACTGCGTATCAGGGGTGTTTAAGTATGAGTTCCCGCAGAAGAAAGTGACCCTAATTCTAGTTGCTGCAAAGACGAATGAAGAGCAACATGTGCTGTAATAGTTTGAGGTGCATAACTAGATAAAATTTGAGACCCCAAATTTTTTTTAGTCTTTACCCTACATCTTGTGCATCTAGTTATGCTATGGTAGGTCTGTGTTGAGCATGTAATAGTTTAGATTACTATAAAGAGTTCTTTCTATCATACCGATGACTTGGTATTCTCGTTGTAATTTTTTAACTTAATCAATTCTATCGTTCATCTCAAAAAAAAAAAGTTTCATACTAACCTTCATACCCTCCGTCAGTAAATGTGTTAACCAGTGTGCCATTTAAAAAAATCATGGGTGATTTGAAAATTTCAATTTCTTTTTTCATGATTACGTCTTTAGATTCTGCTCTTCGCCTTTATGTCCTCTATGGCTCCATACACATATATCTTCGATCCTAATGAGTTTTCATTTGCTATACTAGCAACATACATGTTTTTTTTATTTGCTCACGTAAGATTGGGAGCTTAGATTCAATGGGGAGAGAGAGAGAGATTTGCATATGCCCAAATTGAGGAAGAGGGAAGGATTCTGAAGAATCCATTTCTCTCTTCCATTTCTCAGAAGCAATTTTCGGCTTTAAATACTAGGCCATATTCACAATGTCCACAAACTATTACGCTATACAAGTTCTCACATCACTTTACTTATGTGCGTTTAACCTGGATAAAGAATACATTATATTTCAATCGGAAGAAAAAAAACATTATATCGAATTTGTAAAGGACAAATTGACAGTTCTACAAAACGACCATGCTAAGGGGTCTGAAGAACTGCAACAACTCTTTTAATTGGCAATCACGGCATTTTGAAGTAATGATTCCACGTCTTTCAATCTGCAGGGATTTGTATGAACCATCAGTTACTGTGTCGCTTTTCTTATAACAATCAAGTCCTTTACAAGAGAAGAAGATGTTTCGTGTACCTTATGTTACTCAAGTCAGGATATATTGCAGCTGCATCTCCAAAATCCTACATCAGTTTAAAATTTAGTTTAGCCATAATCTAATATGCAGTAAACAGACTTCCATTTGTAAGCTACTACAGACCACAGTAATGAAATCATAGATTACGAAGGGTACAGAATAATAGGCTCACCTGATCGGCTGTTGAAGATGTGTAGGTAATAACACATGACATTCCAGCTTTTGTTGCTGCCTATAGAGATAAATATTTCCCACACAAATTCAGAGCCATTTCTTGAACTATAAATTCAAGGGAAGTGGAAAAAATGAGATAGAATACGGTTTAAAACTCTGGTAATAAAAAATCTTGCTTCCTTTCTACAGTTTAACGGAGCCCAATCAATTAATGAAAATGTATTCCTTTCTACAATCTCTGATGCTTTTATCACGCTCTTAAGACACAATGCTTAAGAATATATAATGTAACTGATTACAACGATGAAACAAGATCTCTACCTGTAGCCCAATAACACTGTCCTCCACAACCAAACAATTGCTCACTGAGATGCCGAGTCTCTGTAGGACATAATAAGTTACAGTTGAGATAACAACAGATGTGAAACTCGATCATGCTAGGAATTTTAAATTTATGGTGTAGATCATCTACCTGTGCAGCTGTAAGATATATTGAAGGATCAGGTTTTTTTTCTTTCACATCATCACCTGCAGGCAAAAATGAAAGCTCCAACTTTCTTAAAAAACCAGCTCAACAAAAAGCTTATAATAAGCATCCATATGAGACATATTAAGGTCTTGAACACTTTTGAAGAAAGGGAGGGCAACAGTGAGGTTGCAGCTAAACTGATCGATAAACAGAACAAATTTCATTGAGCTTATCAAAAATGCAGCAAATTACAAGGGAGGTTTTGTGTTTCCACCATATTGGCCTGTTCTTATGTACAGGACAGAAAGCAAATACTCATAAGAGTGTCATAACATATGAACATACCAGCAAGGAAGCAATCAAGACTTTGAAACCGCTCCTAAAGAATACAAAGTAAAACAAATTGATGATCACTTCTATACGTAAATGCTAGTTTTAACAATAGCAACAATGTCAAAGAAGAGGCTTACAATTCCTATAAGGCTTTCAAGACATAATACAACTGAACTTTTAGTTGCTGCTGAGCAAACAGCAAGCTTTTTTCCCTACACCAATGAGAGAGTTAGAGCAAACTGTCCCAAAAGATTAAGGAAACCAATTCATAAGTGTAAAATGAGGCTCCGTATTTTGCAAGGCAATACATAAAAGAATACCCTGACTAGAGAATTTGCATTTTCAACGGGAAATGTTATCTTACAGCGGCCCTGGCCTCGTCCATTAATCTCAAAACTCCTGGTCTTGGTTCCACCTGGTACAAATTATACAACATCAACATTGGGTCTATATTTGTTACAAACAAGTTCATACAATCTGAGAAGAAAAAAAGTAATGCAGCAAGTATAGATGTCTCCTTACAGTTCCTGACTTGATAATTTCTTTGTACCTTTCAGTTTTCCAATCCTACAACACCATAACATGCACTATCAACATACTAGTAACGAAGTTCATTAGTGTCATAATCTGTATCCAAAACTGAAACTAAGCAATCGGATATACTTATAATTTCATTTCCTGAGAAGCAAGTTGAAACCTGAAGAGTGTCGATGATATTGGCTCGACCTTCATCGTCTTCCGGAGGCTTCTCGAAGATGGTGGACGACGGCCAACCGTGCTCCTTAAAGTACCTTAACATATCAAAACCGCACAAAGAAATCAACTTTATTCAACTCCACAGTAAATCAAACACAATGCGAAGAGAGAAGATGGAAGAAAACCGAACCATCGCATTTTGGGCTTGCCGCCGCCGATTTGGTTCTGAAGCTGATCGTAAAACTCGAGGCCCCAATTGAGTGGCTGAGAGGAGCAGCGGACGTCGAAGTGAGCGAAGGCGTCGTTGTAGGCTTGTCGGTGCAAGTGCTCCGACTCGAGGATAACGCCGTCACAGTCAAAGATCAGAGCTTGAAGACTGCGGGAAGAGGACGAGGCGGAGATTGAGAGCGGTGTTCGTCGTGTGGCGGCGGAGGTCGACAGATTTCGAGGGCTGCGAAGGTGAATACGGGTGGTTGTGTGGGAGGTGAGGAAAGAGGAAGAGATGGTCGTCATCGTGCAGGCCATGGCTGCCATGGCTGAGTTTGAGTTGAGTTGAGTTGAGTTGGGTAGTGTTGGGTTGCTGTGGCTTTGGGCGGTTCTCGTAATTTAGCGGGTAATCCACGATGACCGTTATGGACCCTCCAAAATTAGTTTCGCTTTTTTTTTTTCTTTTTACTGAAAATTAAGGTGAGGGCCTCGTTAAGCTAGGGCCGGACAAACCAATAACCTCACACCAGCCCTCAGGTTTTCAGCAAGAGAAATTTAGAGAATCTACAGATACCACACCTGAGACTCTTGGTGGACGGGATCGAACATGCACACTTGTCGCCTTTACCAACTAAGACAACTCATGTGATCAAGGTAGAGATAGAATTTTATAATGAGGAGGGTTAAATTTTTTTTAAAATAAATTTATTCATAATGTACAAATTTTATGTACAAATTTAAAGGGAATTAATTTTTAAAATTTAAAATTTTATACTAAAAATTAAGCAACAAATCTCCGTGTGTAACTACACCTATGCATGCGGCCAACCCAGTAGAGTTATATGCGATGTATATCAATGGTTAGCTGATGTTTGTTATATTGATAATCACTGACGTAAGATTGTAGCGCGCATATGATCTATATATAGTTCTTCACAAATATGTATATACAGTAAAAGATCGAACATTTGTACAGCCAAGAACCCTTGTCTGGTGTGGCAAGAATTCTCGGAGCTCGTCTACATTCGTATAGTGATGCACGCAATTGGAAAAGATATTTTGTTGTGCTCTTAGCTGAGCCTCCGTTAAAATCCGAAACTAAAAGGCCCCATGCCACTAGCTAAGCAATATCACCCTCTTTCATAAGCCTCATCGCCTCTAACACTCTTTTGTAACCTCTATCTTAGCAAGAACATACAAGAGATCATCCACTGTATTTTGCATTAGTAGGTATAGGACAATAATAAATGTCAGAATTTATATGGATTATTAATTATATATATGAATATCTAATTTGCCTTTGGAGGCTGAAATTTAGTTTGAAATCCAACAAATTGATCGAACCTCTTACCCAATTCGTAGGTAAATTTAGTACGAGTACAGTTTCGTAAGAGTACTATTGAAAGATTATTGATCTCTCGCAATTTAAGTAGGTAAATTGCCTTTCAAAAAAAGTACATAAATTGATCTAAATCAAGTGAGTAGATAAATTGATCTATGACAATTGAGTAGGTAATTTACCCAAGTTCATTACGCAGTTAATTTGATCAACTGGGTAGGTAATTTACCCAAATTCTTGAAGTAGGTACATTGATCTATCATCTATGGGCATTGAGTAGGTACATTGATCTATCTCCAGTAAATTTGAAGGAGGTAAATTAATTAAGTAGGTAATTCAATAGGTACTAGGTATGTAATTTTTTTAAAAAAACTAAAAGTTAGGTAATCTAAATAGCAGTAACGATATTGTTGTACACATCGGTAGGTAAATTGTGTCCTTCATGAGGAGATCAAAAGAACATCAAGATCGAGTTGGAGACTATACACATATGCATGATGCATTAATAAGTAATTTAAAAAATATATATATTGCACAAGTACGTGGTAAATTAGTTTCTCAAAAATTAGGTAAATTGAGTTGGAATTAAATTTAGGAAACTCCACACACAAAAAGAGGAAAAAGGTTT
The DNA here is from genome assembly GCA_946800695.1 of Geum urbanum. Lineage (NCBI taxonomy): Eukaryota > Viridiplantae > Streptophyta > Magnoliopsida > Rosales > Rosaceae > Geum > Geum urbanum. The sequence continues at coordinate 26,234,242 of OX327000.1, forward strand.
TATAGGAGGTACAATATTTTGTAGGGCTGAGTCATTAGGCTTGAAAAGAAACATTTATGAGCTTAATTATGAATAAGGAACTAAAACCATGAATAAAAATGTACTTGCACTTTTTAAAAAAATTCAATATGGTAGGGAGTTTTCCCTAAATTCTCCAACATACAAAGATGAAAGTCACATTTCCAAATTAACCTTATGTTTCAACTGATGATCCCATATATCGTATTATGAGGGTATCGATCTGTTTAGACATTAATCTAACACACATTAGTAACCTTATCCGCGCAAAAGAACTGAGACCTAGAAAGTGACATTCCTCCAACCAAGCATTGGATGCTACATTTTATGTCCTACAGAGCCCAGATGACCCAGATTCTTTGACACTACAGCTCAATAATTTTTCATTTTTTCTTGACATGATCCAATTTGAGTTGGTGGGACTTGGGAGTGGAATACATGACTGGACTTGGAGATGATGCTTTGTAGCAGCGGAGCAGCCTAATTAAAGGACACTGAAATCTCTTCAGTTCGGAGCAAACGAACCACGGAGTTGGCTGGGACAAAGATCTCTATGGGTACCAAGATTTATATGCCGGTACGTAGTAGGTATACTGGTTTTACTGGAACACCAGAACCACAATTACAACAGTTCATGGCGTCACTCCTTCGATTCTAGTGGCGTGGCCTGGCCAGAAATGTAATTCAGTTGTATCATCAGAATCGAAATACCGAGAATTAATATATATATATATATTATTATAAAATAATATGAATAATATAGTCAAATTTTATGAAATCTTTTCAATTGCACACCTTGTTAGTTGGAGACAGTCTGATGGAATCTGATCAGATGAAACTCCAAAAATTATTTAACATATTCTCTACGAAAGCAATTGTGTATTAAAAAATATAGCTCCGAGCTCAAGTTTTATGTCTTCCTTAGTGCAAGAAGTTGTGATATTAATAATACTGGAGATGGTAGCTGACTTTGATATCAGAGCATTCCCACCCATGGAGGATGTGAGGAAGCCCCATTTTAAGGAATTCCTCAGAATTTTGAGGAATTCCTCAGAATAGGAAGTCCTCAAACAGTTTTTCGTGCAGCGGTGCCTGTTTGAGGACTTCCTATTACTATTCACGAATAATTAAAATTTTGAAATTTTAAATATCGAATATTATTTTCACCCAATAACTAACCGACACGTGTTATCCCAGAACATATAAGTGGTTACAGATTTACGATAACATTTTCGACAAGTTATTTTGAGACACGTGTCATGTATACGTGTCGGTGTCGGCAAAATCATTGATTAAGATAAGACGGTAATATTTCCTGTAAGATTGCGGTCCAACGAGAATGAGACACGTGTCAGTGTCGGCAAAATTATTGATGAAGATAGGACGGTAATATTTCTTGTAAGATTGCGGTCCAACGAGAATGTGACACGTGTATTGTGTACGTGTTGGTGTCGGCAAAATAATTGCGAAAGATATTCGGTAAGATTTTCAACCAATCGACGGTCGACACGTGTCGTTATCTAATCTAATCTGGTTCTTCAAAATGACTATAAAAGAATGAGCTATGGGAGTGGAAGAACTCACACCAACACTTCTTCACATTTCTTATCATCCTCTCTAAACACTTCATCACATTTCCCTTTCCTCAAGATGAATCCTATGGGTTTCACTAATTTTTTCAATAGGAGGCGACAACAACGCCGACAAAATGCTGAAATTGTCAATCAATTTGTTATCGACGCGGTGGCGGTTGATGCAGCATTCGATGATGATCCAGCACCACGCCGCCGTGCAAATCAACCAAGGCTGAGGGATGAGAGGGGCCATAATCTTATGGAAGATTACTTCATCGAACGCTCGGTCTTCACCAACCACGACTTTCGTCGGCGGTTCCGAATGAGGCGACATATATTCAACCGTTTAATGACGGACCTCTGCAACAACGACCCATTTTGGCATCAAAGAGCCGACGCCACTGGAATGGTCGGACTTCTTCCCCAACAAAAGATGACCGGTGCTCTTCGGATGTTGGCATACGGCTCAGCTGCAGATCAGTGTGCCGAAATCACAAGGATGGGGGACTCAACAACTATGGAGTGCATGAAGAAGTGGTGCACCCAAGTGGTTGAGCTTTATGGTACTCGTTACCTCCGTGCTCCAGATCAGACAGACATCACTCGGCTTCTAAGAAGGGCTAAACAACGCGAATTTCCTGGTATGATCGGCAGCATTGATTACATGCATTGGGAGTGGAAGAACTGCCCAACTGCTTGGTCCGGGGCGTACTCAGGGAGGAAAGGTCGTCCAACAATCATCTTAGAGGCAGTGGCCTCATATGACACTTGAATCTGGCATAGTTTCTTCGGGGTACCAGGAGCTCAAAATGATATCAACGTGTTGTATCAATCAGATGTATTCGATGCAGTGCTTGCTGGAAGAAGTCCATCTGTGACTTATAAAGTGAACGGTATGACATACCGTAACACCTATTACCTTGCTGACAGGATAATCCGAGGTACTCTTCGTTTGTCAAAACAATTTCTAATCCTCAAGAGCTTCCACAAAAGCTTTTTGCGAGAAAGCAAGAGTCGTACCGTAAGGATGTGGAGAGGTGCTTTGGCATCTTACAAGCTCGTTGGGGGATAATTCGTCATGCAGCTCGGTGTCACCGCCTTTCGACGTTAAAAGACATCATGTTGGCTTGCATCATAATGCACAACATGATCGTTGAGGACGAGTTCGTGGAGGATGAGTTTGAGGAGAACCAAGAAGAAGATCTCCAAAACCCATCTACCGCATTCACTGCTTATGATGGGCCAGTGGATGAAGGGGGGAACCGTATTCCATTCGAGCCGGTTGGAAGATATGGAAATGAACAACGGTTTAATGAGCGTATTGTAGATCTCCAATCAGCTTACATCCATGGAGAGCTTCAAAAGGACTTAGTTAAGCACAACTGGTTTCTTGAGACCGGTGAACAACTATAAAAATGTTGTCTTAATTGTTGTATTTTTATTATGTGTGTTTGCATTGTTGTGTGTTTGAATTATGTGTGTTAAATAATTTTTGTAATGTGTGGGAACTTGATGGAAATAAAGAAATTGCATTTTTATTTATTTTAATGGGAAACTACATAATTTAAATGCTTGAAGGGAAAATACTTGAAAAAAATACAAGTGGGTAATTTAATTTAAGAGCTTGGGAAAAGGGGGCGATAACAATTGGAATAGCCTTCTCCGCTTGCTTCATCTTCAACCTCATCCATTTGAGAAAGGATTTCGGCTTTCCTCTTGGTAAAATACTTCTTGGATTTAGGAGTCATAATGTCGGTATCCATTGACATGATCCGAGTCTCTTCCGCCAAAGCTCTCAAATCGATATCTCTTTTTTGAAGCGCGATTTGCTCTCGAAGAAGGGAAACCTCAATTGCATCATTATCTTTTTGATTACGACCATAAGCTTCTTGATTTGTCGCAATCCTATTCAAAGCCTCGGCTCTTTCATTTGTTGAATTCATGCCTTTTTTTCCTTTCTTTTTCCCTTCCTTGGCCGCTTTCACTCCCATAGGACGCTCCGGAGAAGAGGGAGCTTGATTGCTCATTGGTGTGGGAAATGCATCATCCTCATCCAAGTTGACGGCGGAGGGCATTGAGCTTGCGGGATGTGTTGATGAGTAAGGCGGAGTAGAGGATAAGTAAGGTGGAGGTGTACTAGCTTCGACATGGATGAAGTATGGATGATTCTTCACCACATCCCAACAAGCAAAGTCCTTAAACTCTTTCTTCTTTTTGGCAACATAAAATGATTGAGCACTTCTCATCTAAAAAATTAAATAATTAAAGAACATGCCATAAAGAAAATTAAATAAAATGGACATAACTTATATTAAATATTTTTTCAAAAATAACTTGCTAAAAAATGGAGATAAAAAACAATACCTCATCGTGTAAGTTGGAGCCGGAAGATGCATTTCTTCGTGCGAAAGAAATAGCACTACCCCAAAGTTTCAAATTCGCCTTCAACTTTGCGAATCGAGAGGATAATGCGTTTTGGGTCCTAGTTTCCGGCATTGATTCACCATAACCTAGCTCTCAATTCGCCTTGAAATCGCCATGAATCTTTTCCCATAATTTGTCGACCTTTTGACGATTTCCGGTAATCGAATCAACACTAAAACGACAATAAGATATGCTTAATTGCACATCTTCCGAAAGAAGCCAATTTGTTGACATTTTTTTCCCAAAAAATAAACAAAGGATTTAGAGGATAGATGGAGAGATTGAGAGGGGGAGAGAGTGAATTTGTTGTGCACAAATTGATGTAAAAAATGAATGAAATGAAGGTAGTATTTATAGAAAAAATATAGGGGGTGATTTGCAATTTTTTGGGATTTTTTTGCAATTTTTGGGGGTTTTTTTTGCAATTAATTGATTTCTGGCCGAAGTGGCCGTTAGATATGAATTTGGGCCGTCGGATCAGTTTAGATCCGTTTGAAATGGATGGCTGAGATCAACAGATCCGTTGGTCTGTCAGCCTCCCAGAAGCTGACACGTGTCAGCTTCTGGTTGGCTGACAATTTTTACTTTTACTGTTTTACTTTTTTTTTTACCCAAAAAAAAAGGAGAGTCATGCTGACGTCACCCACGTGGCGTGGGTCCCGCCAGCTGGGACGTTCCTCCTCGCGTGCTCGGCCGAGGACGCCGCCCGGGACGATCCTCGGGTCAACGGTGGGTCGCCGAGCTTCCACCCCCCGCTGCACGCTTGCCGTTCGCCGGACGTCCCCGAAACGGTGGGCCACCCCCCCGGACGTCCTCGCCGTTCTGTACCGGTGGGAATGCCCTCAACTAGTCATTCTTCTTTATGCTTTGCCTTTAAAAAAAATATCTCATGACAAATTTATAAGACGAGTCTTTGTATTTCAAAACAATGATAATATTATGGAGACCATAATTGTGTTTATTAAAAAGATCATTTAATGATATATTTAATGATATGTAACTCTATATATATCTTTATAACTGAATTTGATTTGACAATCTTATAAATTTCGGATCAAAGAATAATAAAAATAATTTTTTTGTAACTTCTAAAATTTAATATAGTTACTAATTCAAAAAACTGCTTTCCAAAAAAAATTGAAATAACCAATAATGGTCATTTGGTTTTTAATTTCACTCAGCAGGTCAATTTCATTATTCTAAATTGAAGTTTGAAATGTCACAAAACTTAATTGCCCAAATGACACTGCTGAGTACCACACAGCTACCGCCCTGTCCAATTCTGAGGCCTTCTTTTAATTTGGTCAGTTTGATAGGGATAGTTGTTACAGTACGCAGAAGATATCACAGAAAAAGAGAGCCTCAATGGCAGAGAGTGATGTATCAAATCATTTCATATATGGGTGTGCATGCTGGACCATGTCTCTACCGTACCCAAGTGATAAGGAACTGAAATATAAACAAATTTTCAAATTTTGGGTTTGCCAAGAAAATATGAAACAATAACAAAAAATGGTATAGATTTCTGGGTATCAAAGAACTGAAGAACCAAACTTCCTTACTTGTATAAAAAAAAACTTCCCAACTACTAGAAATTATAGCACATAACTCGACTACTATCCCAAGTTAAACGGTAAAAATTGGCACTAAAAGTGTGACCCTTAACTCCTTAAGCATCAGCTAAAAATTTCGTCCATGAAAAATGAAGATGCATCAAATTTAGAAAATAGAACCTAAAGTCTGTTGCTTATTATGTACAGAACTGTGTAATATTTCTGAAAGTGTACATATGATGGTGACAGTACCAGGGATCAAACATCCCCTGCTTCAAAAGAATCCCAAGGAACCCCTTGTACAAAACCACTAATAGCACATGAACAATTACTAAATATATATTGGTTTACAAACACAAACTCAAACCGATCACTATCATCGTTTTGAACATGAAAATTTTCCATTAAGGATTGTAGAAGTGGCTACCACACTGACATTTCCATCCCACAGGCTTGTAATTGGAATACCTGTTATCCAGAAGAGACGGGTGAAAAAACTTGGTGGGCTTCACGGGTCGAACCCGGTTGTGGGTGGGCATGGTGGGCACTTGAACTGCCATGCAAGGGTGGCACTGGTTGCACTTGTTGTGGCAGCTCGGCGGTGTTGAACCCAATCTAGCCTTCTCAGCAAACAATAGTCCCTGCAAAAAGAAAACAGAAACAGAATCCAAATTACTCTACAGGAATTAAAACAGAAGAACAAAGTAACCATGTTGGAGGGTTTTAGAACTGTAGGACTCTTCTTACTTACCCGAAGAGAAGTAAAAGAATAGGCTGGAGAGAGAGGAAGGAGCAGGAGAAATACAATAATGGCTCTGGTTGAGGTGAAAAACCGAAGATGGGGTGAAGAATTCATGAGGATGGTGAAAAACATTTGACTGAAGAAAAATAATGCATTTATATCATCTTGTCGATCACCATATACGAAGTCATGGCCAGGTTTCTTATGAAGCAATTTGCTATAGAAGAAGGGGTCGAGTTAAATTAAAATAGAGAGAGATGGGGTGGGCAGGCTTTGGTTTTGAACTTGTGATGGTGGGTTTTGGATATAGAAGAAGGAACAATAGGTGGTTGAGTAAATGGTTGTCGCCGGTTATGGGAGCTCTGACCACAATCACCAGATACAGAGAGAGAGAGAGAGAGATAGGTAAAATACGAAAAACGAAAACTAATTGGGAGAATCCATGCCACAACAGAGTTTTGGACCCTTCAGTCAAGGACTAGTAGTAGTACTGTCTCTGTCTACGCTGGCTAGTACTGAACAGTAATTTATGATGTGGGTGAAAAAACAAAGAAAATTAAGGCAGAAGTAAAGTAAATGAGAGTAACTAATTGCAGTTAGAAATAAATGACTGTCTCAGCTCACAGAGCCTGAGAGTGTTCAGATGATCAGATCAGGTTTGACTGCTGTTAAAGCTATACTGTTTTTGGTGAGGAAATGAGGTTTATTTTTTTATTTTTTGCAGAGAAATGAGGTTGAGGTTGAGGTTGAGGTTGATGTATAAGAGAAGCTTGACAGCTTGAGTTTTTTTCATGATTGTATCTCGCTTTTGACTATGTAAGAGTAGGATAATACCTACAACTAAATTAACAAAAAGGATTTTAACTAACCTAGAAATACTCGTATATAAGAAAAGGATCATGTTATGCTGGAATGCACCTCAGTGTTAAACGCCTCAGGTCTAAATTTTTTTTAGCGATACATGGAGATATTTTATTCGTTAAAATTCTCAACTTTTGAAAGGTTGACTGAGGTTATGATAAGCTCGGTATACCTCATTCTCATCTCTACTCAAGAAATCACCTACCGCCAAACACCTATGTCACAGGATTACTGCCGTCGGCCATCGCGAGAACCTCTTGTCCTAGCCTCCTCCCTCCATCTTGCTCCCCCTCCTCTTCCTCCTAGTCACACTCCTCTTCTCTAGACACCCAATTTTCACTATGGGCACCCAGAGTCAGCCTCGACAGCACCGATCTCACACAATTTCTCCGAATTCCAGTTACCGGCCATATATATAATTCAATCAGTACAATTTCATAGAAAATTCGATCAGAAAATTACAGATATCGATGAAGCGACAGCGGAGTAGCGATCCTCTATGAGACCTAGCTTGTTTCCCTCTCTTACAATAAATCAAATAACTATCTTCGTCAACCTCTACCTCCTTGTCTCTCTCCTCACCTTCGTCTGCAGTGACAAAGCTCACCGGCACGATCAGAATATTGATCATCATCGGCCTCTTCCTCTTGAGAGTGAGACCCAAACCCGAAGCTGTTGGAGGATGAGAGGAGGTCGATAAGGCAAGGTTGACGTCATGGTTGGAGGCGCAGTCGTCCAAATGGTATGAGACGACAACCACCGAGGAGGATTGAGAAAACGTGGAGAACATTACATCCCCCAATGCCATTCAAATCAGATTTGAAAAATCAAAGATGAAACCATAGAGGAAATTGGGATGACGACGATGGTCATCGCACAATTGCCGACTTAAGTATTCAGAAATCGCATAAAAGATGGAGAGAGAATTTCAATGAGCCGAGTTTATGATAAGTTCAATCAACTTTTTACAAAGTTGACAAAACAAATCAATTATATTACGATAAGTTGCATATTTAGAAATTTGATTTGGGGTATTTAGTACTTGGGTGCATAGCAGAATTTTTCATAAGAAAAAATCTGGAATGCACCCCAAGGTTAAGCACTCCAAGATCTATTCTTTAAAGCGTCACGTGGCACAATCTAAGTCGTCCATTTTTTTCAAAATTTTTGTTGTTGGACTAAGCTTATGACAGAGCAAGTGAAGCAGATCTCTCTCTCTCTCTCTCTCTCTCTCTCTCTCTCTCTCTCTCTCTCTCTCTCTCTCTCTCTCTCTCTCTCTCTCTCTCTCTCTCTCTCTCTCCTCGAAATTACATATTTGCTCTGGGCATCGGTTGCCACTGCCACTGCCTTCCTCATGCGTACCCACACTAATCTCGGCAAGCCTTAACTCCTCGCCTCCCCTCGCGATCGAGATCAACTTTCTTGATTGACTGCCACATCATCCTTGACTCTCAATTGACTTAAATTCTCTCTCACTCTCCATCTATTTGTGAAATTTGAAATCCAAATTAATGGAAAAATACGGCGAGGGAGACAAGTGTTGAAATTTGGAGGACCGATCCGACGACGCCAACTTCCACAACTGGCACTTGGTCGAGACCGACTGCCTCTTCCTAATCTAAAACCCTATAATCACAATCGCCCAAAGCTTATCTACCTGAACTAAGAACAAGATTTTGGCTTCGTAGATTGTTTCTTTTCAATTTTCTTTTTTGCTCATTTGGTTTGGATTTGGAAGTGGATGAGTAGTGGCAACATGTGGAATTGAATTTCCGCAATCTAATGACCGAAGAACTCTAGAACCACAAACAATTTGTGGAACAGATTCTAAGTAAAACTAGAAATTTTTTTGTACTAGTATGTTTACCTTGGGAGGGACAGGCGAGGCTTGTCAAGATCGACAGTGGTGGTGGAGATAATTTGGGTGGTGAGTGAGGATCCTATAAATTGAGCTTATGATAAGCTCATAAATATTTGAAGAAAAGTGAAGAAAAAAAACTACGTACCATGTGAAATTGTGACACGTGTCTCAAAACAAAACCAGTCACTGAGGTGTATAGTAACATGACCCCGTATATAAATGCATATATACGTATAAGCATCCTTCAATAATCGTATGATTCATCTTTGATATTAATCAACTACTACATTACTAGTGTTGTTCGATCTCTTCTCATTGAACGAAGGTTCTCCAATGAATTAAGTTCACTTTGAATCACATTTTTTTTACACTTCAAACAGGTGGGGCCTGTTTTTTATAGGTAAGGTCTTATCTTTTTTATCAAGGCTTTTGACCTGGTTCACGATCACGTTCAACGTGAACCATGTGCTTAGTAGTGCTACTGCTCATTGAGAGCTTTTGATCAAGTCCTAGAAATGCAAAAATGATCATAAAAATATGTATGAGTAAGTATACTCGATCTTGGAATGGAATTGTCAAAGCCACCGCTTCCGTAGTAATATCTAGAGAAATATTAAGTTCTTTTGAGATGTGAATGTAAAAAAATGCTTCATCTTTGAATTTGACTTCAATCATGCGTTAGTATCAACAACGAAGCTAGAAGAACCATATGATTGGAATCAATTCTGGGTGTGAAGAAATTATAGATCGGATCATTCTTGAAATATATATAATGATCGATTGTTAGATAGTTTTTTTTTAAGGTTATAAGTTTTTTCAAATCTGTGTAAATAATAGTAATTGACATGCATAAAAGGATTTGATTGTATTTTGAAGAAATGATGTATACACGACATGCATATATATGCATATGACTAATGATGTGACAAAGGCTTTCAAGTCATGGCCTCAAAACCTCAATGAGACGAGACTTAAAATCATTTCTGTTCGTACTACTAATTTGCATATTATTAATTTTGATTTCCTCTCTTTTCAAGAGCTCAACTAATAAATAATTAAGATCATGATGTCAGTAGATCGAGTAGAGAAAGAACAATTATCAAGATCTTTGGAATAAGTGAGTGAGATTCACTGATCCACAGACTTTTTGTATCAATATATCAAGCTTAAAAAAAATTGAAAGAGGAACGGGGACATCAACTCCACTAAGAAAAAAGTAGATATGAATACAACGACTCCTCGTTTGAGTACCACGACAGACAAAAAAATTAAAACTCATGTAGACAAAGTGATAGTCACTTAACTTACATAAATATCTTTATTCTAGTAATAAACACTAAAAATAGTAACCATCTATGTTATTAAGGAATGGACGATAAGAAATACCTACCCTTAACATATTATAGCAAAATTAAAACCAAACACAAACATAAAGCAAATGTCCATGAAAAATGAAATACCAAATTTAAAAGCAAAAATCGACAAGACCTACTGTCCAACAGTATGTTCTTCCTCTACAGTTGTTGCCCCTGGGTCATACTCCATCTCCATGTAACTCGGAATGCCTTGTTCACCGGCCTTCTCATCAAAAACCATTGTTTTCCACTGCCAATCAGCAACCTCGGCCTAAGCACCCTCCTCACTAAAAAGGAACTATCTCTTGACCAATGCATTCCGGACGAATGACACCAACCTCCATACCTTTAACAACGCGATCACGTTTTCGTTGAACCGATATGCCAAGATCTTCCTTGGTTTCTCTGCCTCCACTTGATCATCCATGACTAGTTTCTTTGGTTTGTTCTTCGAACCTAGGACGTCCTTTCTTAGACTCTTTTGGCCGGAGATTTCAGCAACAACCCATTTTTCTACCGGATAGCGATCTCCGGAACCACAGCAAGTTGTAGTTCGCTTTGTCGACATGCTACAAGCTGCCGTTTTGCCCCTTGCTCCATCATAGCAGTAAGTTGTCTTTTAAGAGGCACATCCCTAATCGGTGCACTAGCCACAGTTTGACGTAGAGCTGCATCCGCCACAACAAAGGATTCTGGTGTGAGACCTGGAACCCTAAAATGTAACGATCTCGGTTGGAACTGTGGAGTTGTAACCTGCAAGGACAAAGATAGATTAGGGTTAGGGTTAGGAACCCTAGTCTCCACAACAGGACCTGTGGCACTTTGAACCGGATCATCGCCGCCAATAAAACTCGCCACTGATTTGGGCACATTGTCTTTAGACAAGTCAGGGGCACCTATGCATCCCGTCTTCGGAGGCTCAAGGAAGCCGCACACGTTGCAAAAACCGGGAAGCCGTTCGTACTTGAATGTAAGTGACGTCGTGACTCTTGGTTCGAACTCGAACGTGCGTCCTGGGAAAGGCTGCCATACTCTCGACGTAACATTATGGCAATTGCGAACCCTAACCACCCCACGCCGGAAGGCAGCCTCATCAAGCTTGATGAAGACTCCAATCGTATTTGCAACTTTTTCTGATAGCTTTCTGAATAAAAACTATAGCGTCGAGGCCGTTAATCACCACGCACACCAGCAAGGATAGAAGCGGGACCTGTATCAGATTCCCACGTCAAGAAAAACGCGCCGCCACCAAAGCCGATTTGCCATAGAACCAAGGCCCACCATCCAGGACGTGCTTGGCTTCCGAATATTTCAGAAACTCCATAAGCAAACGATTCTCTACAGGCCGGATTGAAAGACGCCGACCATAACCCCACAACAAAGCTAGGGTTGCCGCGGCAGCATGAAAATTTGGAGTCCCTTTACCCCCGACTATTTCAACCACAAACGAGTGGTTTGATACCCTCAGCAGATCCTTTGGCTTCATCAGCAATAGTCCGGGAGTTCTTGAGATGCTTTGTCATCAGATCTGCCATGAGAGACAGAGGTGCGAAGAGCAAAATTCTCAAAACAAAAAAACGTAGCGGCGGGAGAGCTCTAGGTTTTTTACTTTTTTACGTTCGCTTTTACTAACAATAGCGATAGTACTTCCAACCTTAAAACTAAGTGTGAAGAAAGGAAGAAAATATAATATGAAGGACGGAAGGGTAACTTTTCCTTATGTTTTGTAATTGTACGTATGTTGGCATAGCGTCTGTTCCGGTAAATAGTAGGAGTTACATGTACAGGACTGCCAGAAAAAAAGAGAAAGAAAAAGGAAGCAGATCGAAGTTAGATCTACTAGCTAGCAGCTGGAAATTAAAGAATCGGATGCTCCATGTCACATCAATGGCAGTTGGCATGGCATACTAATACTGATACTACAGCTCAATCAGGTCCTTTCCTTTGTCTTCTCCATCCCTTTCTACTTTTCCTCATTTTGGTGCCGTGAGAAGAAATCAAGTTCGGCTAAGCTAGATGCCAACAACGCAGATCAACAACGCAGATCGATTGTCGAGACACAAACGTATTTTCACTGACGTATATCTATTTTTGATCATTTTTAATTATAAGGCATTATACAAATTTTTTGATTATATTTTAACATCTCCACCGTCCAATTATTAGATTTATATGAGTAGATCGTTCTTGTAAATTTTCAGCCAAAATAGTGATCGTTAAAGTATCGAACTAAGTTAAATCAAGGAACGGATCAAATCTGTCAAACCTAAACCGTTCATACTTATAAACTTCAATTGTAGTTTTGAATAATTTAACGATCACTATTTTGGTTGAAAATTTACAAACTTGATTTACACATTAGGATCTAAGATTAAAACGGTGAAGATGGTAAAGTATAATCGAAAAGCTAGTGTAATGCCTTATACTTGAAAATGACCAAAAATATATATATCTTAATAAAAAGGTGATATATATATATATATATATTTCTTGCTGAGAGTAAGAGAGAGCCGAGAGGTCTACCATAGCATAGCCGGTGAGTATAAGCTTTTTTGCTATAATTTTGGATATATGAAAAAAAGCTGAAAGAAAAATGTTTTTCGACTGCTAAAGTATATGTGTTCCATCACTTTCACGCATGGCATGACTTCCTTACTCTCTCTATTCACTCAGTGATGCAGTTCGATATTTTACGTACAATACGGGTGATTTGTAGCTTTTCGAATATAATTTGTAAAATTTACAATGCAACCTTGTGAGTTACGGATTGGAGATAAAAAAAGAAGGAAAACGACATAGATAGACAATTATATTACAAAAAAAACTCACTCTCACTAGTATTTAGACAACAAAGGACACGAGTCCAAACCCTAAAACGAAGTATTAGAAACTCAATCCATTAAGCACGTTAAAAAGACAATTTGCCTCGGTATATAATTAATAAAACAACCAGAAAAAACATAATTTTCCCCCTCTTTCCCTCTCTCTCGATCTCTTGATAGATGTAGTAGCAGCCCAGTGCTCCGCTGCATCAAGCCACCTAGTAGCAGCTGTGCCTCCCTCAAGCTTGGGCTTGACTCGCGCCACCTCTTTCGGCCGGATCACACTTTGCGCCACCGCCAGCTCGCTGTCGATGCATACCTCGCGCCTTTACTCGGACTCGCAACGTCCACTATGACACCAAAACCTCGCGGCCTCCGCTGCTCATATCCCGCCACCTCCGGCCTCCAGAAGCCTTTCCAAACCCCGCTCGCCTCGCGCTACCACCTCTAGTTTCAAGCCTCGCAAGCAACACCTCTAGTCTCTTTGAGATGCTCCACCGTGTGATCTGCACTCCGACGTGCATCGTTGTATAGCGGAACCTCAACACATTGTTGCATCGATGTTGAACTCCGCTTGGTAAAGGCGGCACGTCTCACGCTATTCGGCTCGGCTTCATTGCTCTCGTGATGTCGCTGATGGATGTTTCTGAATCTTCACAAGTTCAGCCGCATCACAGATCTCAAGAACTTTAGGCCAGCTAGATACTTACGTTGATTGATGTTAGAGAGGAATTTAAGTGGCTGTCCATGGTGCAGCATCTGATTAATATCTACTACTACATAACTAGGCAATGCTGCTACTACATATTTTCTTCAACTTCGAAAATTGATAACATGAATCCTAAACGTTAAACATTTATGATTTAGTAGCAATATGCATCACCTCTCGTAGGATTTTATTGTGGGTTTCATCCTTGTACGGGTAGAAAAATGCATTCTCTTCGAAGCTAATACTGTATTTTTTGAAGCTATTACTGGAATTGATACTGCATTTTTCAAAGCTGATACTAAAATTGATACCATATTCTTCGAAGCTGATTCTGTATTTTTTGAAGCTGATACTATATTTTCGAAGCAGATACTGAAATTCATACTGTATTTTTTGAAGCTGTTACTATATTTTTTGATACTGATACTGCATTTTCGAAGCTGATACTAATCATTACTAATTGTGTTATTGAATTTGTATCAGCAACTATTGTGTGCTTTTTTGACGCTGATATTGCATATACTGTATTATTATCAATTGTTCTATTGAATGAGTAGCAACTGCTACTAAAATTGTGATGAAACAACAGTTGAGATTGTATTGAAATTGTTACTGAATTTATATCGGGGACTGATATTGAATTTTTATTGGGGACTAATTCTGAATTGTTAGAAGCTCGATGAACATTCAATAACAGTTCGAAACGAAATAAACTTTGACAACACAATTCAGTAGCAACTTTGATAAAATTTTAACATCAATTTACATATTTCTATACAAAAAATGTAACGATTTCACTACAAATCTAGTAGTACCAAGTTCGAAACAAATTGAGTAACAAATTGATACAAATTTAGCAGTAGTTCTGATATTCAATAACACTTTCTAATACATTTCATTCCCAGAGATCACAGTATCATTCCCCAAAAATATAGTAGTAGTTTTCAAAATGCAGTAACAGTCTCCAAAATACAGTAGCAATATCCAAAAATAAAGTAGTAGTCCCTAAAACATAGTAGCGATCTCTGAAAATACAGTAGCAGTCCTAAAATTCAAAATGCAATAATTCTTCCCAAAAACATAGTAGCAACCCTTAAACCGTAAATACAGTAGCAGTCACGAAAACATAGTAACATTAAATTTTTCACAAAAATGAGTTATATTAGCTGCACTATACCGCTACTATTGTCCCTCCCTAACCATCATCAAACTAATCCAAAATACACAATCCACTAAAATAAACCAACTGCACAAATTTAGAAAGAAAAATCATACATGCTCTGCTACTATATAGTGCAAATATCAACTGCTACAAATCACACATTAACTGTTGCAACTGCAAATCACCCATTAACTACTACTAAATAAATCATATGACTGCTACTATACCGAAAATGGAGTGCAATGTAAGGCCCTTCAATCGACATTCTCTTTGTTAGTTGGTTTCCTAGTTGTTGAATTGGTGCTGTGGATGTCAATGCATGGAAGGCAACCTGAAATCCAGACAAAGATAAAAACAATTGCCACATGAACATAGCATGCATTCACATAGTTGTGATCAATTTTTAACTATACCTTACAACGAAGCTTCTGAAGATCAGAGGGAAGAATCTTTGAGAGCTTAGAATCCAACCCCTTTAGCACTAGAATTGAAGGCCATCTCGATTTAGCTGTATAATCACATAAGTAAAATTTAAGGACCTGACATGAATCTTCTGTCTTAGTTCAAGTATTCAGCATTTATGACAATCACTATCTCCTCCACTTTTTTCTATACTGAATTCCCCCAATCACTCTTACTGAGTATGAGACCTGCAGAAAATCTGGCACAACTACAAAATTATCAAAATCAAAGAAATTAAACACTAATACTATGCAGCTCATAGAGTTTAAGAGATTTGTGAACCACCATAATTACATTACTAGCACACTACTACCACTACTACTACTAATTGAAACATGCAGTAACACAAAGTGCCATCAACACAATTAACAACTACTACTACTAAGAAATAATTTAAAGCTGTTACTAAACAAATAACATTTCAGCCATCGCCACGTACTGTGCTAGAAGCAACAAATTAACTCAGAGCAGTAGCAATACAGTCTCAATCAAGTCTCAATCTGTTACTGTGCTTACTAAAAGCAACAAACTCAATATTCTTCTATTCTAAAATTGAACTTTAATCAAAATAACAAACAGTAACAACATAGATTCAAGCTGGTTCAATCTGCAAATGAATCTTAAAGCAACAAACACAAAACAAAATGGAGGAAACCTGATCTGGTGGTGTCTTATTCGAAAGTGTTAGCAAATGTGGCAGAGGATTAGTAAACCAAAATAGAATTCAAAAATACAAACTTCGATGAGAAATCAAACACAAAAATTCTAATTTTAAAACTAAATTAACACTCTCATTAACAAATCGGTAAACAATATACAGTAGCAGATCTGTTTCACCAACAATACTCACAATTTCACGATTCTCCTGTTAGGAAACTTTAATGAACAACAGAGCTCCAGAATAATATGGATGAAAGACTGCCCTTTCTTATTGACCAACTTTGGCTTTATATAGCCTTACAACTTCTTCTTAATCAAAGGATAACAACCACGTTTTACAAGCCTACCAACGTGGTGCATTAACTGGACTTAAACAAACATGAACTAAGTGATCCTAAAGTCTAGGACTTATTCAACAGAATCCTACAACTTTGCTGACTTCTTCAACAATCCCTCCCCTAAACTGACTTCTATATAGGAGCTAGTTTATGTCTGTAGTTGCACAAACACCGAACCTCTTTCTGAACTTTTGAAAAAGCTCCAATCTCAATGGCTTAGTCATCAAATCAGGCACTTGATCCTGAGTTCCACAATGCACAAGTTTAATAACTCCATCTCTCACAAGATCTCTTAAGAAGTGATACCTTACATGAACGTGTTTGCTCCTTCCATGCATCACTGGATTCTTCGAAAGCTTAATTATTGAGCTATTATCTCATTCTATAATTGTGCACTCATCTTGCTCTTGTCCAAGCATCTTCAGTATTCTTCTCATCCATATGGCTTGACTTGCACATCCAGCAGCTGCTACGAACTCGGCTTCGGTTGTTGGAAGAGTGACAATAGGTTGCTTTTTAGACAACTAAGAAACAGCTCCTGAGCTTAGAAGAAAGACATAACCTGAAGTGCTTTTACAATCTTCAATATCTCCAGCATAATTACCATCAGTGAAAGCAATTAGATCTTCTGACCTTCCCTTCTTGTACAAAATTCCATAATCATAAGTTCCCTTTAAATACCTCAGAATCCTCTTGGCAGCAACCAAATGAGTCTCTGTAGGCTTCGTCATGAACCTGCTAATAAGACTGACATTATACATCATATCTGGACGTGTGGCAGTGAGATACATTAAGCTGCCCACAATTTGCTTGAAGAAGGAATCGTCAGTTCTCACACCATGTTCATCCTTACTGATCTTACAACCTGGAATAATTGGACTATTCACTGGTTTACACTCTTGCATTCCAAATCTCTTCAGTACCTCCAAAGCATAGTTTCTTTGACACAGGAACACACCATCTGAGCTTTGAATTACTTCTATGCCAAGGAAAAACTTCATCCTTCCCAGATCGGTCATATCAAAGGTTCTCATCATTGAGCTTTTGAACTCCCTTATCAAATCATCATCATCTCCAGTATAAATAAGATCATCCACATATAAGCTCACAATTAAAATTTTACCTCATTTGCCTTTCTTTGTGAGCAAAGTCTGCTCGTTCGGGCACCTTTTAAAACCTTCATTAGTGAACCATGCTTCTATACAACTAAACCAAGCCCGTGGAACTTTTTTAAGACCGTACAAAGCTTTATGAAGCTTGTACACTTTATCCTTGCTGCCTTTCTTTTCATACCCCCTCGGTTGCTCGACATACACATCCTCGTTGAGTTCTCCATGAAGGAAAGATGATTTCACGTCCAGCTAATAGAGTTTCCAATCCCTTTGAGCTGCCAATGCCACAATCATCCTCACCGTCTCCATTCTCGCAACCGGTGCAAATACCTCTGTATAGTCGATCCCGTGCTCTTGAGAGTAACCTTTTACTACCAGACGCGCCTTGAATTTATCTACTTCTCCAAGCTCATTGAACTTGGTTTTGTAGATCCATTTGACCCCAATTCGCTTGCAACCAGCTGGTAAATTGACTAGAGACCAGGTCCCATTCTTCTCTACGGCTTCTATCTTGTTATCCATTACTTTTATCCATTCTTGCTCCTGCACTGCTTCATCATAACTGACTAGATCAGTGGAACCAGTAATGACCATGTTAAGTTCATTCTCTTCCTTTGATAACCCTTCTCCAGGTGAGTAATCTGCTAAATAAGAAGGTGTTCGCAGAGACCTTCCTGAGCTTGAGTACACAGCTTGAGCATTGCTTGTGGCTTGATTTGGTACTTCCTCATGTATATCTTCATTCACTATGTCTTCTTCTTCATTATGCTCTGGTTCTTCATTCATCTCACCATCTTTTTCTTCTATTGAGTCATCATCAAGATCACCCCAAGTAAGCTTCTGCTCCCTTTTTGTTTCATCACTATTCTAGCTCCACTTCTTGTCTTCTTCAAACACAACATATCGACTGACAATGATTTTTCTTTTTACAGGGTCGTACAGTCAATAGCCTTTTGACTCCTCGCTAACTCCCATCAATACACAAGCATGGCTCTTGTCTTCTAGCTTGGTCCTCCTTGCATCCGGAACATGTCATGGCTCACACACCCAAAAACTCTAAAATGACTCACTGATGGCTTTACTCCCATCCAAATTTCTTCTGGTGTTGCATTCTTTACTACCAAGGTAGGACTTCTATTGAGAACATAAGTGGTCCAGTTCACCGCCTCGGGCCAAAAAGGCTTTGGTATTTCCTTCTCTGAAAGCATGGAACGAACAAGATTCATTACCATTCGGTTCTTTCGCTCTGCAACACCGTTGTGTTGTGGTGTGAAGGTGGTTGTAAGCTGCCTCTTAATGCCATGACTTTTACAAAATTGATTGAATTCTTCAGAATTGAATTCTCCACCTCTGTCGGTGCGTAAGCACTTAATGCTCATTCCAGACTCCTTTTCGACCATATTCTTAAAGCACTTGAAAACACCAAAAGTTTCTGATTTCTCAACAAGAAAGTATGTCCATGCTTTTCTATTAAAGTCATCAATAAAGCATAACACATACCTTTTCTTGATATTTGACTCCAGTGTCACCGGTCCACACAAATCAGAGTGGAGAAGCTCAAGCTTGTGTGTTGCTCTCCATGTACTCTTCTTAGGAATGGGATCTCGATGTTGTTTACTAACAAGACAGTCTACACAGGGAGATGTTGGAGACACAAGCTTGGGTAGACCATGTACCATGTCTTTTTCTTGAAGAGTCTTCAATCCTTTGTGGCTTAAATGAGCAAATCGGCTGTGCCATAAGTTGGTGAGGTCTTGAGTACTTGTATGGAAGCACTTCTCTTCATGTGTGCGGACAACAATTGCAAACATCCTATTTGTTGTCATGGCTGTCTCTATAATGACACCTCTCTCAGGATGATAAACCTTACACTTTCCTTCATGCATTAGGACAGCAAGCCCCTTCTCTTGTAGTTGACCCACACTGATCAGGTTGTTTGTCAATCCAGGCACATAGAATACATTTGTAATAATGTGATTGACACCATTCACCACCAATTTGACTCTGCCTTTGCCTTTGACCATCATCTTGTAATTATTTCCCAGCTTGACATATTGTCTAAAGCTCTCATCCATCTCACAGAAGAGATTTTTGTTTCCACACATGTGATTACTGCAACCACTGTCGAAGAACCACACATCATCTCTTGTAGCTTCATTCATCTCCACATATGCCATCAACAACATCTCTTCTTCTTCTTCAATCTCTGCATAGTTGACTTCCTTATCCCACCTTGGACATTCAAATTGAAAGTGTTCAAGTTTATGACACTTGTAACACTCCACAGTTGCTTTATTATAGCTTCTTCTTCCTCTTCCTCTTCCCCTAGATGATCCACGACCACGACCTCTTCCTACTCTCCATTTGATCATTCTTCATATGTCGCCTTTACAGCTTGTTCTTCTCCATTGTGCTTGTTAAGTTTCTATTCATGTACAATCAATGAACTTTGTAGTTCACTCAATGGACATTTGGTCAACATCCTTCGATTCTTCAATTGAACAAACAATATAATTAAATTTTTCAGTTAAAGATCGAAGTATCTTCTCCACGACTACCACATCATTCATTTCTTGACCATGACTCCTCATCCGATTAGCCATAGAGAGAACTCTGGAGAAATACTCCGTAACATTCTCTCCCATCTTCATCTCCAGGACCTCAAACTCTTTGCGAAGAGCCTGAAAAATAGATCATTTTACCCTAGCATTGCCTTCATATTTCCTCTTCATGGAGTCCCAGATATCCTTGGATGTGTCTTTGTTGAGGATGGTCTCCAGAATTTGTCGATCTATGGCCTGGAACAAGAAATTTTTCACCTTCAAGTCCTTTAGTTTCCTCTCTTCTAGAAGTCTGTGCTGTGCCTGATCCTCAGCTGCCTTGCGTTGTGTTTTTGAAGGTTGAGGTCCTTGCACCACTGTAGAGAACGTTCTTCCCTCAGCTCCTTGCACCATCTCTAATGAGATCCCATTCTCTATAAGATCACAATATTCTCTGGAGCGGAGAAAGTTTTCCATGTGCATCGCCCAATGCTCATAGTATCCATCAAACTTAGGAATAGTCGCTTGAACAAAGCTCCCATTGCTACTCTCTGCCATATTTTCTCTCAAGCTAACTGTTTCTCTCTTCCCCAGCTAACTGTTTCTCTTTTTCCCACTCTCTTAGGATACTGCAGTTCCTAAGCACACACTCACTCAGGCCCCTTAATGGGGCTCTGATACTAGATTGTTAGGAAACTTTAATGAACAACAGAGCTCCAGAACAATATGGATGAAAGACTGCCCTTTCTTATTGAACAACTTTGGCTTTATATAGCCTTACAACTTCTTCTGGATCAAAGGATAACAACCACGTTTTACAAGCCTACCAACGTGGTGCATTAACTGGAATTAAACAAACATGAACTAAGTGATCCTAAAGTTTAGGACTTATTCAACAGAATCCTAAAACTTTGCTGACTTCTTCAACATCTTCTACAATCGCTCCACAACTCAAAACATCTGGATTCATAGTTGCTACTATCAATCTTGCCATGCCGAACTAAATGTCAACGGGCAGTTTAAAGACGATGGCAAGAATCACGAGATCTGCGAAAGGGACGCTCATGGTGGGCTAAGAGGTCGAGAATGTGGTCAAACTCGACATCATGTGGGGTGCTGCTATTGAGCAAATCTTGAAGTGCAGAGGTGTGGTCGACCACGCGGCGGCAACGAGGTCGAGGCAAGGCAAGATAAAGCCGAGCGAGATCGGTGGTGGAGACGTGAGGTGTCACGGAGGCCTCAATGAAGAATCGGAAGTCGAGAAGCAGTCCAAACCGAGGCACGGAGGCGGCGATGGAGGAGCGAAGCGGCGTTGGAGGAGACAGTGGTAATGCGCAGAAGCGGTGGTGGAGGAGAGGCGCGGATGTGGTGTGCTACTAAAAATGTCGAGAAAGAGAGAGAAGAGAGATAGAGAAACAGATAGAGAGATATATGAATGTTTGGGAGATATTTGTGTGTGAGATTGTAAATAAATATGAGGGTAAAAGTATAAATTAATTTGTGTCACATGACAGTTTATAACGTATATGTCTTTGGTTGTAAGATTTTGTCTAAATTAAGGGGTATTGTCCTAATATATATTTGGTTCTTCATATCTGTCCTTTAATGTAGTTTTCCAAAAAAAAAAAAAAATAGACCTGGTTTGGTTTGGTTTGTATATAAAATAATAAGACCTGAATTCGAACTCGAACCCGAATTGTACAGCATGAGTTAAGGTTGAGTAATTTTTTAAGTAAACTCAAACTCAACCCAACCCGAATTATTCGAATTTAGATTTGTCAAGTTTTTGATCAGGTTCTAACAAAATTATAGATCGAGAAAAAATGAAGATACACAGTCTCAGTGCACATAGTTTATAATGCATACTACATAATCTCACCATACTAGAAACATAAATTCATTAGACCTTTATAGCCTATTACTACATTAGTTGCACAATATATAAAAATAAGAGTTAGAGAATTATAGTAGCTACAAAATATACAAATTTAAAATTATGAACTTCAATTAGCAATTCAATGACAATCAAGTCAGAATATAATCAAGTCTATTAAAATTAGGGCTACATTATATAGATGGATGTATTAATTATTAGACTATATTGAAATAAAGGTTGTTGTAGTAACCATTACATTTCTAAAAGTTTATTCGGGTGTAACTATTTTACAAAATAAATACCCGAACCCGAACTTTGAGTTTGGTCCAGATTTAACATATTTGACTGTTTGTAATTTCAAAGACCCGACCCGAACCCATAATTTTTGGATAATTCAGTTTGAGTTCTCGGGTGCTGGGGTGTAACGAGCCAACTCTAATTTTGTTTTGAAACACCATTGACATAAAGAGAAGGTCACTATAATAGCTATTGAAGTGAAGTCGAATTGACTGTGCAGCGAATTCATCGATGACTGCCAGGTCAATTTATAGTATGTAAGTAGCTAGGTCCCCAAACTGCAAACTTTCTTCACGTTTTTTTGTTTCTCGGATATAAACTGCTAGATCCGAATTATAGTACCTAAGCGCAACTCCAACCGTTGTGTTAAAATATTATGTGGCACTACAACGGTAACTTATGGCTGAAATGAAAAGTTTTTTGGTGTTTCCAACAGATATGTCAAAATCAACGTGGTTGACAATTGCAAACTTGTTTGTCAAATTTGATAGAGGCGCCTCGTCTGTCAAATTTATGTTTCTCTCTTCTGTTCTCTTGTCGCTCTCTTCTTGCCGCCTTCGTCTCTTTTTTTTTTCTCTCACCATCTATCATACCAAATTTTCAGAACAAATAGAGCTGTCCAATTTCAATGTTATGAAGATTAGGTCTGATATATAGGCTGTCACCAACAAATGTGATTTCCTTGATATCTATTTATGAAATCAGGACCAACATCACCATCGGGCTTTGGTGATTTTTGACGACGCCGAGATGGTTGCGTACACCATTGAGAAATCCACAATTAGGCCATGGACATCGATTGAAAGTTGTGGTTTTTGGCTTTGAATCGGTAGGATTCGTAGATTCAATTATTTCACTTCAATTGAGTTTGGAAGTGTAGGTATTATCCTCCCTTGATTTGAATTCATATGGATTTAACCTAGGTTCAAATTGGAGCTGAGATAAAAGTAGAAGCAAATACAAATTCATATGCTAATTAGCTTGACATCGATTGCACCATGAATTTTATAGCTTCTGATATCCATGATGATAAGTTTACAACATATCAATCTCTTATTTGGTTTTTTATTTTTCTCTTTTAAAAAGCTAAACAAAGTGGCTGTGTTGATTTTGATATTGAAGATAGGAGGAGAAGATCGAGCTGTTAATTATCTATTCAAGAGATGAGCAAGAAGTGAAGATGAAAATATTTTTTTTATAATAGAGGGAAGAACTGAAGCAGGTTTTGGGTAACATAGAGGTTCAGTGAACATGAAAGAAACAACACTTAAACGAGAAAAAAAATTATAGTAGAAATGACATATCCATTGGAGCCTAAAACTAACTAAATTGTCAAATGTCCAGTGGAGTTGCTCTAAGTGTTTCTACCAAACTCCGTAGGAATTCTAGTAGAAGTGCGGATGGGGTCAATTCGGATGATCTGAGCTATTGCGCGTATGTCGTCCTTTACCTGCTGTTAAGAGTAATACATCAAACGATCGTTAGGAGCCTTGACGGGTTGTTCCCGCCTTCGACTCTCCGATGCTTAAGTTAGTGTATGAAGCGTAACAATAGTATTGGTAGAGTAACGGGCGTACCTTGTAACTGTCATAAATGTGTTGCTTATATTGGTGGTTGATTATGGAGTCTTTTGTTGCTCTTCGATGTGGGATCCTGCTTGTTTGTTCATGACCTGTCCTGGTACCTTCCGTTTGTTGTTCCGAGAGCGTGGGCTTTCGAATATGTATATAAACTGGTAAAAGACATATGTTTATTTTCGTCCACTCACTCTAACGTTTTATTTGCCTTTCCCCTGGGCTTTTCGGTTTCCGTGCCCAGTTTGCAGTTCGAATTCTGGTGTCTTACGTCGCGGTTGGAAGCTAGTTGTTCGAGCTACCTGTATTTTTCAGTAGGTTTCTTGTTTCGCCTACTGTTGTATATTTTGTATATATATACACTAGAGGTCGCTCTGATACGTTCTGATACATGTTTTATACGAATTTTCCCGGATTTAATATATATTATAGTTATGTTTACTGTTTAATACTATTGATACGATATTGAGAATTCCGGATGGGATTGGTGCCCACGGTTTGGCTTTTGTGGCATAGGATGAAGTATTATTTTTCGGGTGCAGGTAAAGGCAATTCCGCGTTAGTAGCGTTACTCTGCCCAAATTTTTACGGTTTTTGTTGGTTCGTGTTTTCAGAAGGGGTTTGATTCCGGTTTAGGAAACTAAATCGGGGTTGGGTCCTTTCAACATTCGAAGCCATAGCTCTACCATCTAGAGTAGTCCTAGTTGGTTGAGGTCGAGTCGCGAGAGCACAATCCACCTTAAGCTACAATAAATGCTGGCGAGGATAGATTGTGTAAGACCTAATTTTGTACCCTCGAAAAGACGCTCTGGGAGGTTGGTCCAGCATTTGTTTACCTTCTGGGAAGAAGGATAGAAAATGTATTTGGATAGCCTGAATTCAAGGAAGGCGATCCCTCCTTGATCGGTCTGGTCGTTGATGAAGGCGTTGGTCCAAGCAGAGTGTGAAGCGGGGCGTTGAGGGTCGACATGAACGCTACACTCGATATGATCGCCTTGTTTCCAGATGGGATTAGCGATAGGAACACCAAATATAACGTAGAGATCAAGAAGAGTGATACTTACATCGCCACAGGGCAGGCGAAAGCAGTTGAAGGCCAAATCCCAGAAGCACATGGCGGTGGCGAAGGGAGTGCGATTTTCGCCTCTGGGGAGTGTGAAGCAAAGATCAAGTAGGTGATCAATGCCAGCTATTTGCCATCGAATCAGGTCCAGTTCCCGACGATTGATATACCAGTTACAGTCTTTCTCGGAAGTGTTGGGGCATTTTCCTATTGAGCAAAAAGTATCCTTCTTTGTCCATCCTGTGGGGTTTGCTTTCGGGTTGTCTTGAAAAATTAGTGCCAAATTGCAATAAGGATGACGGAGCACAGGGAAGAGCTTTGAGTCGATTGGAGGTTTGAGGAATGGGCATAGGCGACCGGTGCCCTTGGAGGTGACTCTAAGAGTCAGAGTTGCACCTGGTAATTTGGGAGTTGTCACAGCGCAGATATCGGTGGCGAGACGGTTTGCCTCGGTTTTGGTGATTTCTGGAAATCTTTTTTTGTGGGGCGGCATGTTGTATGACCGGAAATTGATGGCGGCGCGAAAGAAGAAAAGTTCAGCATTTTGAGAAAGCTTAAAGTTTGAATAAAGAAGTTTGTGTTGGAAGGAGGTTTGACGCAGGTGTGTACTTTATATGACGTCAAGTGGCACAACTTTTCAAGAGAAAAGAGACGACATAGTGCTCGTGCAGAAAGTTACCGTTTGGTATAAATCAGCATGTCGTTTGGTAATACAAACCTTTTCGATTACATGAATTTAATCTCAAGACTTAAGGGGTAATGTTTGGGCCCGAAATAAATATTTCCTGGCGAATGGACCCAGTGAAATATAACCAGATCCAGGACGGAATTGGCTCGATGGAAACGATGTTGAAAGCTAGTGAAATGTAACCAGATCCAGATTCGATTGAGATTCTGTTGATGGGTTTGGTTACCCGTACCTTTTGGAGTGAGCCCATTACATGTTTCCTCAAGAATTGCAGCAGTTATCTGTGAAACAAGTAAAGTAATGACGCCCATTTGTCATGACATTTGACTGATTTGAGGTTTAAAAAGTCAGATAAGCAAAGTAGTAATAAAAGTAGTTACCTTTGGCATATACTCAGAAACCAAACTGCACTTGATTTCTAAATCAAGCTCCCCACAAGGTTGTACCTTTGACATTGCAAGTTTCAGAGTTGAATTATTTTTTGTGTATCAACTAAACTCTATTATAATTGTCAAAAGGTAAAACAGTTTGAGAATTACCAGGAGGAGCTTGAGCTTGGAGAGGAAGCAATTACTGTCGTCACTCAACGACGTCGTTGTGATGCGTCGCGATTGCATAAACGTCAGGGCTCTATGAACCTCTTCTAGCTTCCGCAACTCTTCCATTTCAAGTTTCAACTCTCTCACTCCCTCGCAGAGTCGGAAGACTCGAGCTTCAAGTAGCGGAGCAGCAGGAGACGACGTCGTCTCATGTTTTCAGCCAACGACGTCGTTCATTGCCTTGTCGCCAAAACGACCTCGTTTTCCCTGGGTGTGTTGTTTTTTGAAAGAGAAAAGTGATGAAACACTGAACCAAATGCTGATTGGCTATGGACAACCTTTCGAAACTGTAATTGGCAAAAGTTGAATTTGAATTTTTTTATCTCCAGAGCTACATTGTAGACTTGTATTTCTTGAAAAATTGTTGTTTAGAGAGCCAATTTCATAAGCAAAGTTTTACCATCAGCTGTGTGTCAAACTCAACCCTAATGACCTCAGAAACCATCACGAAGTATGAACAAACACCAGAATAAATAGTGTATTCTACTCAAAACCAATGTTAGTGAGCAAAAATCAGGTATTTGAAGTGTTGTACTCTAATTATTTCAGTGATACAGACAAGTTTGTTGCTCTTAACAAAAGAACAAACAATGTAATAGTCAGTTTAGAGTAGTCAGTAACAAGTTTACAACATGCTGCACGATACCAAGATGGTACACATTACAAATTGGAGAGCAGGATCTCCACTTCTACCTTATTGGTACAACTGTACTCTCAAATGGTTGCATTTCTATCCTATAACTCTTTCTCATCTCTTGTTATATCTTTACCATCGAGCTTTGCACATCCAGAAAGGCCTAAAAAAACTTTTCTATTGACAACAGGCAGAAACCAACTGTGTGAGACGGAAATGGAGTCCACATATCTGACTTGAGGCCAACAACGCTGGAAACAACGATTTAACAAATGACTGGTTGCTCCAATATCCTAGTTCGACTCCCTGGCTTCCATAAAAAGGTTATATCTGGTGGGCTTCTCTTTGTTTTGAAGTGTCCATACTCGAATCACGTTTTCTAATGGCACTCTCTGGTTGATCATGTGCCTGTTTGTTATCCAAAAGCTTCCCATTTTTCGCAATTGCAAGAATCAGCTCCAGTTGTTTTTGCTGTTGCTCCTGCATATGGCAATGAGTGATATTCCTATCATATATATGGCCAATGAATCTAGCAACCAAGAATGCTAATTTCTTAATTTAGAAATGAGAAATACAGCCACATACAGATAGATATTAACAAAAACTATACTGTAAACCACGAGAGAAAACCTAAGAGTAAACAATTAATTCTCATGTTTGATAATGACGTAAACCTAAGTAGGCAGCCAACTTTGTTGTGTTTATCTTCGACCCAGGGAAAAGAAGGCACTTACCTGCATTGCCAGTAAAACCTTTTGGGTTTCTCCCAGCTCCTTTTCCAGAATGTCTTCTTGCGCTGCTAATGCTCGAGTAGCCTCAGAATTCTTCTGAGCCAAAGCTGCAGTCTTCAGAGAAAGATATATAATTAGATGCTGTCATATCTGATAAAAATTGCAATATCTTACTATAAGCTAATGCATAGTTTCTGCACATTACATCTAAACTATTTGTTTCAAAAGAAACAAAACAATATTACAGTAAATTCCTAAAGGTCTATTAACCATTATAGTCAATCAAAAAGTAATGCAGTGCACAAAAGAGCTTTGACATTTATTTTACCCACACTGCTTACCATACAAATAACATAACAAATTGCATCTCTAAAACATCTTAAGCATCTGCAAAGGTGCTATATAGTTGGACAACTTATCTAAAATCCACCTAATTGCTTGTACGCCAATGTCCTGAAAAATTGGTCAGTTCTAGACTATGTGTGTCGTTGCTGATGAGAGAAAAAGAAATTTTACTTGAATGCAGGGAGAGAATAGGCTTAAATGATTGCAAAAATTCTTTGGAACCCAGGATAACATAATGATGGTATTTAAGCTTTCAGGCTGTGTAGCTCACTACAATATGAGGGTATTCTGGATGTCAGTTCAAAGGAACCACATACATCTGGTGTTAACAGGAATCAAAAGCAGATAAACCAGAATCAAAAAATCAAAAGAAACCTCTAAACACGAAGTGTCTGTTGGCACAACTGTTTTGGGTTAATCTTATCACACTTTCAGATCACTGTCTTTTAAGCTTCCCGTCAGTTCCTCTCAATTTTTTGTTCACCAAACTCTGCCACTATTCATGATATGCGCAATGACATTGAAGTACTCCTAGTATACTCACCAATTTGGCCAATCAACAAACCATGACAATATGGCCTGCCCTTCCCTTTGTACATTACCCATCACTCTCACTAGATTAAATGCACATTCTAAGTACACTAAAATCCAGTATTCACACAGATTCTCAGTATTACATCTATGCCCGATCAAAACCAAGTGATTAAAGCATATTTCTTGGATCAGTTGGGAGAAAGGGGATTTAAGGAAAGCATAAGGGATCACTAAGAAAACAGGATATAAGCTCAAGATCCCTTCAACCCAAAAGTGAGTTTCACCATGAGAGATTGATACCTCTACAAGTTCATAACATATGGTCCTCACCTTCTTCATCCCTCCAAATCTTATGGCCAGATTCAGCTCTCTATATCCAAAAACACCTACTCAGCTAAACTAGCATTTATGTTTTACCAACTCTCCACCACCACAATGAAAAGGATCTCTTCTAGAGATCACAACTAGAATTCTACTAAGTGCTGTTGAAATCAAAACTCAGTACTAAACATACAGCTCCACGTTCCAGTTGCTCTCTTTATGGTAAGCCAGTAACCAAGACCACTTCCTGAGCTAATTTTCTATGAACTAGCAACTCAACCCGTATTCAACACTAATCTTTCATTTCTTCTTTATATCAACTCATCTTGGAACTCACATATGTTGTGCTCAAAACTACTCCTACCCAACTACATTGCTCAAATACTACAGTCAAATGCTACATTTCTATGAATTCATATACCTTGTGCTCCAACAACATACACCAATTGTCGATAATTTATTACTCTTTTCAGCAAACTTAAACAGCTACGTATAAATTTCAGTAGAATAGTAACGTTACCTCAGCAATGGGCTCCTTTAGTGCCTTTCGTGTAACCCGAAAACGAATCCCCAATTTCTCAAGTTGCCTAGACAAAACCCTCACAAGCGTCGCCGAGCTTCTCAAATCCTCTTCCAACTTCTCAATCCTCTCAAACAAATTAACCTCCACTCCACCTCTCACCGTCTCCCTACAAACCCTCCTCCACTGCCGCCGCCGAATCCACGCCCCAATCCCCACCGCCACCACCAGCGCCAGCGCACCGCCGCCGAGGACTCTGTTCCCCGCCGCCAGAACCGCCTCGCTTCTCATCCCGAACCCGATCGACACGGCGGCCGACGACGCCAGGCACAGGAACTCGGCGATCGAGAGGATGTAGTCCAAATTGAAGTCATCAGAGGGCGGCGGCCGTAGTGTGCCGTCGGAGGAGTCGTAGGCTGCTGCTCCGAGACGGGTGACATGGCGGGCGGAGAGGAGGTAGGGTTTAGGGTTTGTGAGATTGGGGTTAGGGTTTGGGATTGGGAAATGCGAAGGGCGAGAGATGAGATTGGGGGTTTTGGAGGTGGTTATGTAGAGAGTGAGGCGAGGAGGTGAGTTTAGGAATAGGAGATGAGAAGCGAGTGACATTGTTATAGGGTTGAAGTAGTCTAGTGGCTCTGGGGTGGTGGAGATGAGTTTAGGGTTTCTGGGTTGGGGACATGGTCGAGTTTCAGAGATAGACAGAGAGAGAAGAATGAGACGAGGTTTGGCGATGGTTCCGATGATTTGCGCGCGCTTCGGATTCTATCCGCGGCTTCCTCTTTTGTTTCGACTTTTGTGACACGTGTAATTTTGAATTAGATTTTCATCCAGAAATTAGTTCATTATTATTATTTTTTTCTATTTTTTTTCAGTGTATAGAGGTTTTTTTTTAACCAGAACGATCATATTAAGAGAAATTTAAGTGTAAAAAATTGGAGCTAAAAACTCACAAGAGGTGAAGGAATATCTCCCCACCAATCTACAGCATAATCATGAAGAGAAGCATAGCGAGCAAGTGTATGGGCACACTCATTTGTTTCTCGAAAGATATAGTGCAAAGAACTACCATGAATCGACTTCAACACCACATATGCATCATCAATTACAACCCTAAAATTGGAGTCGTCCTCTCCTCCATTGGTGACCATCTCAACAAATCTGCTACATTCACCTTCAAACCTAACATCAGTGACACCCTGCTGATCAAATCAAAAGCTGACTTGCAAGTTAGAGCTTCAATAATAGGTGTCGACTGTTAGGGGCAAAGCCAGAATATCAATTCAGGGGGGCCTCCCAGGCTCTCATACACAAACTTTATTATACAAATAGCCTAAGAAAAAAAAGACTTGAAAGCAAAACTTGAATATTTAGCCTTAGAAAAAAAAATAGACTCGAAAGTGAAAACCCCCGCCTCTGATACACAAACTTGAATATATAGCCTAAGAAAGAAAGAAAAAATAGACTGGAAAGCAAAAATTGAGTATATAGCATAAGGGGGGAAAATGGACGCAAAACTTGAGTAGCATAAGGGGCAAAATGGATCAGAAAGCAAAAAAATTATAGATTTTGAGGTAGAACTCAGGACCCAACACAAATCAACCATTTTCATTACCATTGTGCTAGCCTGAAAACTATGTTAGTAATGCTCACTAACATATACTTAACCAGATCTCAAGGGGGGCATGGGAACCAGATCTCAAGGGGGGCATGGGCCTTTTCATTACCATTGACTATCAACCCTTCTAAGTTCCGCACCATGATAAAGTAATCTGAGATTCTATACCAAAATCAATTGGCAATAGTTGGACTAGCTTAAATCCTTATAAACTCATAAGCAATGTCCCAATTTTCTAATGTGGGATTCATATCTCAACACACCCCCGCACGTGTGGCAACATCTCAAGCCAAACGCGTGGACAACATTTGGGTGACGTGGAGAACCCCTCCACTCAGCAGCTTCCCCTTGCACTCAACTTCTCCTTAATATAAGCAACAGTCTCTATCTTCTGATGCCCAAAAAAAGTAGGCAAACCCAACTGCTTATCATGTTTAGCTTTGATCACTACCCCAAGAATACCAGCCAAATTTTCTTATTGAACACCACACTACTTTTGCAAAATGAACTTTCTAGCCTGATGCTCTCTCATAATCCAGGAGAACCCGTTTTATAGTCAAACATTCATCCACAGACGCTATATCAAATAACAAACCGTCGTCCGCAAACAGTAGATGATGTACAACCGGCACCTCTTCACAAATCTGTATACCCTCTTAATCGCTAATCCATGTCTGGTACTCCAGCAAAGTAGAAAAATACCTCAGTTCCCAACAAAAATAAATATAGGGAAACAGGATCACCATGTGAAAGGACCCAACCCCGATTCAGTTGCCTAAACCGGAGTCAAACCCCTTCTGAAAACACGAACCAACAAAAATCATTCAAAATTTCGGCAGAGTAACGTTACTAGCGTGGAATTACCAATACCTGCACCCTGAAAATAACACTTCGTCCTATGCCACAAAAACCAAACCGTGGGCACCAATCCCATCCAGATTTCTCAACATCATATCATAATCAATAAACAGTAAACATACTGTAGTATATATATATATATCCGAGAAAATCCGTATAAAACATGTATCAGAATGTATCAGAGCGACCTCTAGTGTAAATATATACAATATACACAATATATACATCAGTAGGCGAAACAAGAACCTACTGGAAAACACAGGTAGCTCGGATCACTAGCCTCCCACCACGACGTGAAACACCAGAACCTGAACTGCAAACTGGGCACGGAAACCGAAAAGCTCAGGGGAAAGACATAAAACTCGTTAGAGTGAGTGGACGAAAATAAATGTCTTTCGCCAGTTGGTATATATGTTAAAATAACATATGCGAGTCCAGGTAAATAAAAATAACAAAGTACACGAGGTAAACTTATACTCATCCAGCGTACTGAGCATGCAAGTAAAAATCTCACGGGGTCACTCATGGACACATCCGTGCTAGTACAGTCCGAATCACGGGATCCCAAACCCACACGTGATTCTAGCCAGAAAGGCCTCAGGTCAGGAGATCTGTTTCCACTCGGAAATACATCGGCACAAGAAACAGATAACTGTACCCACCTGAAAATACATCGGCACAAGGTACAGAGAACTGTACCCACCCGAAAATACATCGGCACAAGGTACAGTTTCCCCCTGGTAGGCACCCTCGGGGATCAGCCGGGATGCGTGTGTATCGATACAACAACATATACTAAGACTGTACTATGTGTAAACCAAATCATAAATAACTCGATGCATATGTGTAAAGCAATATAATAATGCGTATAATAGAAGCATAATCGTATAACACATGCTTATTTAAAACATAATCTCGTATGCATGCTCAAGTTCGTAAATCGTATAAAAGATTCGCAATCATTCCGTGAAAAGAAATTGTCCACTCACAGGTGAGCTAAACGCGCACTCGCGCTAATCTCGTGGTCCGGCGGAAGATCCTTCGCCCGAAGCACGATCTCGATCTCGATCCCCTGAATATTCATAAACACAACTGATCAAAAACATAACCCACAACTCTGTACTTAACCACGGAAACCAACCGTTCCCGGAAATATACAGTGCAGTACAAAATGATTAACGGTATTCCCAAAATCTCCACTCGAAACCCTCGACTGAAAATCCGATACTCAAATCACTACGAAAAACTCTGGACGATAATCAGGGCACGATTACGAAAAAAATGACATTAAAAACGTCGAAAACCAAAAAGTCAACCCATCGCCGGAGCTCCGCCGTTGACCGCCACCGCCGCTGCCGCCGCGCCGTCAATGGTGGAGTTTCACTGCGAGGAAGCTTCAGAAATGAAGCCCACTTCAAACCCATCCATTCCTATAACTGACACGAAGTCCAATTCCAAGCAGAACCCAACCAATTCTACACGAAACCGAATGGAAATCTTCCCTCCGGCGACCTAATCGGGCATCCCTCAAATCTCAATCACAACCAGAATTAAACATATAGGGAGACTCTCTGGGGCAAGGGGAGTCGAACCCCCTTAACCACCACCACCGTGGCTCGCCGGAAAGCCACAACTCACACCGGCGACATCCACGAACTCGACCCGATTCGGGTTACCACAAAACTCCATCAATTCATTCAAATCCAAACACTAATCAACTCAAAATCAAGGGAGGATGCGATTCATACCCTCAACAAGGTCGGAGGTGGCCGAAAAATGGACGTCGGACGGCGAAGCCAAAACGGGAAAGCTTTCCACTTCGGCTCAACGGTCAAGTTTCCAATTTTGGAAAGTCAACGTCAGTCAATGCCAAACAGTGTTTTTACGACAATTTTACGACTATTTCTAATATTTATACTCGCGCCTCGGGTCGATCGACGATTCGAAATGGATAACCATCACGATTCGGATAAACACGAAACAATCGGATAAACTCGTCGAAAACTGAAACTTCAAATAATCACATTATATTCCTCGGTAATCGGAAAAATCATCCGGAACCGCCCACGAACTCGAAATCTCGTACTCTACAACTTCTGTGAAGAAACTCAACTCAAATTCTCGGCTGAAAATATAGTTGCGAATAGAATCGACAAATCACACATATATCGTAAAACTGCGACTATGACCAATCTCGTGAATTGTGCCGAATACACTACTGACTTGGTTTCGGGTCGTCACACCATGACATAACCCCCTATTCGGAGTTACATCTCCCCGAGGTTGCCCATTGACCAGAAAAGAATATCGCACCGTAAACACACACACTGCATAACAGTCAGAATCCATTTCTCAACAAAACCAAGTCGGCAAAGAATAGCTTCCAAGAAACCCCACTCCATACGATCATAAGCTTTACTCATATCCAATTTTAGAGACATAACTCTATCAACTGTAGATCTACTGTTATGTATATAGTGTGACACTTCATTCACCACTATAGTATTATCTGTAATCAATTTCCTTGGAATTAAAGCACTTTAAAACGGTGAAATTATCTGATTCAAGTACCTCTTCAGACAATTAGCTATCGCTTTTGAACAAATCTTGTACAAAACATTACATTAAGCAATAGGCCTCAACTCAGACACTAAAGTAGGATTTGAATTTTAGAATTAAACATATATGTGTGTAATTATTCTCACCCACAAGATGCCCCGAATGTAAGAAGCTTTGGACTGCAGTGACCATGCCTCTCCAATCGTCTCCCAATACCTCTGAAAAAGTAAAGGCAACATTCCATCCGGACCAGGAGCTTTTGTCAGATACATTTGAAACAATGCACTCCTAATTTCAATAGCTGAATAAGGAGCACATGGGCTGTCATTCATTTCCCCTGTCACCAAGGTTCAAAAAGGCACTAGGCGAAATTAGGCGGTAGAATTACAGCCTAGCGCCTAGTAGCCTAGGCGGAGATTAATCGGATTTTAGGCGGTAACTAGGCGGATTATTATTCTTATATTTTTATTTTTTGTATATTTATTTAGTATATTATAAAGTTCTCTAACTGATCTTGCTGTGAACTCTAACTGATCAAGATCAAGTTCTCTAACTGATCTTGCTGTGAACTCTTCAACACTATCATCTTCATCCGAAGTAAGATTGGAATCAAGATCATCATCACCGTTTTCGACTAGCCATCCGCGCGCCTTGCTCGCATCATTAGCAAGAAGTGAATTTCTTGCTTTTTCCTTCTTGTTAATGATCTTAGCATTAAATTGCACATAAACAAGATTGTTTAATCTTGTTGTACAAAGCCTATTTCTTTCTTTTTGTATGCACCGAAAACAAAAAGAAAATAATTATATGAGTTAGTTTTATTCATTAAACTAATTCTAAGCAAAAATACAAAAATTACTTACTCCTTTAAGTGTGCTCTAATTTCTCTCGCAATTGGATGAACTTGTAGTCAAAAAGAGAATCATCATAGTCATCACCTTCATAATTGCACAACCATGTAACTAAAGAGGCAAAAATACAAATAATAAAAGTCCATTATCTTGCAAATAAGCAACAAATATAATCATTATTTCACACTAACTTAATAAGTGAATAAGTAAAGAACAATTGACATACATGGATCTCGAGTTTCACCAATCATTTTTCATGCCCTCTCTGCATAAACTTTTCCAAAAGTCCCTTATTTCAATATATACTTGGTTAACTCTACATTTAACACTTCATCTTGCCATTCGGCATCATCAGGAAAGAACTCTTCCACACACTCAAAAAGTGCTTCCATAATATGAGTCAGAACAACTCTACTAGTGCTTGCATCCTTGTAGAAATAGTAAGGGTTCAAGAGATAACCCACCAAATACAATGAACAATCAATTCTTCTGCTACTTTTTCTTTCAATTGCATTTAGGATAGAATCAACCAAATTTGCTTAACCGTTGAACACAAGTTTGATTTCTTCCTTTGCTTGTTGTAGTTCTCCATACGTAATTCCCACTGTGTCCCCATCAACAAGGGGAAGCACCTTATAAGCTCAACTCCGAGTGTAGCTCTAACATAGCTTAATTGAATGAATCAATCTTCAAATAATCCAAAAAATGGATTGAGGCCCATCGCTCAGTCAATTCTAGAAGTTGTGCGTCATGCACATTGTTGAAGCTTTGCTTCAAAACGTCCCATAAATGCTTGGGATCATCCTTTTTTTAAGTATTGCTTCTTTAGAACACAATGTATATGACGCCTCAAAAACATGAGGGCTTAAGTTTTACGAGTTCGAGTAGGTTGGATTGCATTCACACTAGTTGATGGGTGGATAGTATCAGTAAGATCTTCTCTAATGAAGGTATTCTCTACATCGGAAACCCTACGATACTGTTTTTCATTGGCATCAAGGATGTCAAATTCAGGGCTTGCTGGCTCAGTTGAAGTCATCTACAAAAGAGATAAAGGAGATCATTAGTATTAATCAAAAACTATAATCACTAATATCAAGTTTAGGGAATAAGAACCAAGATGTATGATCACAAAAATGATGCTCGATAAATGTAGCTTCATGCCACACCCAAAAATCGTGACAATCAAAATCAGTAACAAATACCGATTTTCCTTCTTTTTTTTTCTTTATATTGTGACACCTCTAGGACCGTCACTAATCAAACTTTTTGATTGAAGGGGTGATAAAATCCTCTCCTCTCGCATATAATTCACAATAATAAACAACCTAAATATTCAAGAAGCTAGGTTAGAAAATTTACTTGGATTGGTGTTATGCTCGGTATGAACGCAGTTGTATTTGTTTGATGACTTGGTGGTAACACTCATCTTACACGTGATTTGGAAAATCAAGCAATCTTGACAAACTGGAGAAGAAGCTTCCCAAGGTGCGCAGGGGGTGAGGTCGGCGACAGTTGTAATGATCGGTAGTGATGATGGTAGCTAACGGTGGTAATGAAGGTTAGGTGTTTGGGTTTTAGAGTTTGGGGTGATGGCTATCAACTCAAGAGTTGTTAATAACATGTTGAAGGATAAACGTAAACGCAATAACTATTGACTAAAAACTTTATCTTTATTCATTGATAGATGACCTTAAATACAACCAGTACAAAATCAATTACAATCAGTATCCTGGTAAATCAGGGATTGCTAGAATCTCTACTTCTAGGACATGTTTAGTAATTGGGAATAAGAATCAAATCTCTGGGAATAATTTTGGGATGGGAGAGTTTCAGCATTTACTTGCGCATTTGGGAATCAGAATGGAGGTGCACTACCACATTTTGCATTATTGCCGGCGACAAGGGAAAAAAAAGGCCGGCGACGGAGCAAGTCGCCGGCAATAATGAGCATTGCCGGCGATATGGACCATCGCCGGCAATGAGTTCCAAAAATCGCCGGAAATGGTCAAAATTATTGCCGGCGACGGAGAAAGTCGCCGGTAATAAGTTTCCACAATTTTCGGCGATTTTTTGGCCGGAATTTCGCTGACAATAACTCCATTGCCGACGATTTAATGAATCGCCGGCAATAACCCTTATATCAGATCTAGATCGCAGCAGCTCATTCATTTAGATATAGAAAAATATTGTGAAATCGAAAGAAAGAAAACGCTCTGAAATCCTTGGGTATTGTCAAAAGGCGTCGAAAACCCGCTCGGGAAGCTATATATGTAGCTATATATAGGTACGTATATATGTATGTATATATATGTGTGTTGATTTAATTAGATCGATATATATATGCATGCATGTGTTGATTTAGAGTTGAGATATCGATTATTGGTTTGATATGCAAATAGAGTGGATATATTGTTGATTTCGAGTGATTGACTATTGATTTTGAGTTGATTTGAAATTATTTCGATGAAAATATGTTAATTTGTGTATATATATATGTATGTATATAAAATTATTTTGTGAATATTAATTGTTAATATATCTATATATATACAGGCATGTTAATTTGTAATTGTGAATTGTTGGTATATATATATATTTTTTAATTTATATGCATGCATGGGTCAACTTTTGTTAATTAATCGGATGAATTCGAATGTAATTAATGATGATTTATTAATTAATTAGTAGTGAATGTGTATATATATATATATATTTATAGTACGTAATGTTAGAATTTTCAGGATGGACAAGAGTTGGATGAGCCTCGAAAGATGGGATGTGAGATATCACCATGGAAGTAAGAGTTTTGTGGATTTTGTGAAGGCTAATTGTGGAGACACTACACTTCATTATTGCCCGTGTAAAGAATGTAAGTGTCGCAGCGATCGATTTTGTTTTCCCATTGATAAAGTCCAAAAGCACCTGAGTAAATACGGGTTTTGGGATAAGTACATTTGTTGGATTTATCACAGTGAAACATTGTTAGCGGGCCCGCATGATCATGGACAATTTGGTGAGAGGGCCAGTCCATCCTATGATCATGGACATTTTGCTGAGAGGGCCAGTCCATCCTATGATCCAACATCGATGTTAATCAATGATATGTTTCCTCATGAGAGCGGTGTATTTGCTGATCAAGCACCAAATGTCCCTCCCGTCGTGCAAGGTTTCCCCGATATTGAGCCAATCGAGCCATTACCTGGAGCTCATGTCAACATAAAGCGGTATAGACAAGTACAACAACCTGATTGCATTGCAACAGACTTCGTTGTATGACGGTTGTAGTAAGACTGTTCTTGAAAGTGTCATGGGAGTGATGCAGCTCAAAATGGAGAACAAAATGTCTGTCAAAGCTGTTGATTCTTGGCTGAAGTGGACTGCTTCGCTACTGCCACCCGGTCATCGTCTTCCTACCACTCATCATAAGGTGTGACATATCCTGAAAGATCTTGGCATTTCCTACATCAAAATCCATGCATGCAGATATGATTGTATTCTCTTCTGGAGAAAAGATCTTGAAGACCTTGAAGCCTGCCCGGTATATTTTACATAAAGGTATAAGTTGACTCCTGTAGGCAACAAGAAAGCTATGAAGATACTTCGATATTTCCCGCTTATTGATAGGCTGGAGCGGTTGTTCATGTGTGCTTTCACGGCCGAAGCTATGAGATGGTGGGCTGAGAGGAATTTGCCTGACGATGACACACTTATACACCCTTCCGACGGAGAGGCTTGGAATTACATGGTCAGGGAGTTTGATCTTTTAGCAGCAGAGGTCCGAAATGTTTGGCTAGGGCTCTCATCTGACGGATTCAACCCTTTTGGCAACATGAGTCTTCAAAACAGTAAATGGCCAGTTATTTTGGTACCGTACAACCTTCTACCATGGATGTGCATGAAGAAGGAATACAATATGCTGACTCTGTTAATTCCGGGCCCGGGTTATCCAGGAAAGTGTCTCGATGTGTATTTGAGGCCTTTGATTGAGGAGCTTAAGTACCTGAGTGAGTGTGGCCACCCCACTTACGATAGGTTCAAAAATGAGATATTCCAGGTGCATGCCATGCTTGTTGGCACCATCAGTGATTTTCCTGCCAGCGGTATGTTGTCGGGCAGCGTTACCAGGGGTTACAGGGCTTGTTCAGAGTGCATGACTGTTGACTGTTGCAGTCCTCATTGCAGTAAAATTATTCAGATGCGTTACTGTTATTGGCTTCCATTTGATCACCCATTTAGGCAGGATCAAGACGTTTTTGATGAGACTGTGGAAACAGGTGTGACACCCAGGCGATGGACAGGGGATGAAATTTTGGAAGTGTTGAATGAATATGATTTTGGCCAGCTGAGCAATCATCCTGAGATAGTGGCGTCAATTCCAGACAAGCCCGAAAGGTATAAGTTTTGGACACACAAGTGCATATTCTGGGAACTCCCCTACTGGCCCAGGTTGCCTATCAGACACTACCTAGATGTCATGCACATAGAGAAGAATGTGTGTGAAAGTGTGGTGGGCACAATTCTTAATTTGGAGGGGAAAACAAAAGACATCCCTAAGGCACGCATTGATCTGAAAGCTATGGGACTGCGGAAACATTTGTGGTTAAGAGATGGTAAGAAAAAAATATCGCAAGCTCCTTACACCGTCAAGCCGAAGCATAAGCATGAAATTTTTGGGTGGCTGAGTAATGTCAGGTATATATTCTTATGGCTATGCAGGATATTAATATAATTTTTACTTATATATGGTTATATGCAAGAAATATAATTGTTGCTTATGGCTATATATGCAGGTATCCTTATGGCTATGCAAAAAATATAAGCAGGTGTCTTAACTTCCGGAACAATAAGATGTACGGATTAAAGAGTCATGACTGCCATGTACTGCTTCAACGCCTTTTCCCTATTTTCATTCAAGGGTACCTGCCCAAAGAGGTGGTGGAGCCGTTGGTGGCCTTTTCAAGATTTTTTCAGAAGTTATGCACCAGGGAAGTTAAAAAATCAGATCTCAGGGAGATGCAATATGACATCATTTTTATCATGTGCAAGCTTGAGAGGATATTTCCCCCAAATTTTTTCGACATCATGCCTCACCTGATGATCCATCTTCCCGAACAATTGTTGCTTACCGGTCCGATACACTACACTTGGATGTATCCCATGGAAAGGTACAAATGATTCATACATTTGGTTTGCCTCTGTTTTTATATGTAAATTCTTATTTTTTAAGTATCATAACATGCACTTGTTAACTTGTAGACAGTTGGGAGCCTACAAGGACTATGTGAAGAATAAATCTGCACCTGAAGGGTGTATCGCTGAAGCATATCTTGCGCACAAGTGTGTAACGTACACCAACTTGTATTTGAGAGCGCTGGAGGACCCCCAACAACATATGCCGATAGATGAACCCCAGTTCAATCTTTCTATCATCTCCAATGACGTGGTAGTACATGGAAGCTTGCCAAAGTCGTACAAGTTGGATGGAAATGAGGTAGCCATTGCCCACTGGTCGGTACTGATTAACTGTCCAGAAGTACAATATTGGAAAAACTATCATCTTCACTGCCCTGCTATTGCCGGAAATGTTGATTACCACAACAGGACGTTTGCAAACTACTTTGGTCAATGGGTAAGGGTATATGTGTATATATATATTTTTTATATCCTTATATAGCATGTGTGTACGTGGTTTTCTTTTTCTATGTTCATAATTTATTGTGTACCTGGTTTCTTATCGTTTTCAGATGAACCATGTAGCAAATGATGGTTGCCTAGAGTGGTCAAACGAATTGAGGGTCTTGACGATGAAACCGATAGCTTCAAAAGTTTACTCGATGTGTCAGGTCAATGGCATGAAATTTATATGTGAAAATCGAGACGACCGACTGAAAATACAGAATTGTGCGGTGATGGTCCATAGTGGGCAGGATGACGTTGACTATTACGGTGTCCTTCATTCAGTTGTTGAACTAATTTATGGGAACCGCATGAAAGTGCACTTGTTCAAGTGTAGATGGTTTGATACTAGCCCGGAGAACACAAGGACCGATCAGTACGGAATATTTTCGGTGAATACTGCTACAAGCTGGTATAAAGAAGACCCTTTCGTTCTTGCCACATCAGTAAACAAGTGTTTTACCTTGACGATCTTCTGAACAAAGTCCCGTGGAAGGTGGTTAACCATGTTGCTCATAAATTCATATACAGTGCTGCCACACTTGGTGAGACCGCAGATGATGAAGAAGTTACTGCATACCAAGAGCCGAACGCTTTTGACATTCCGGAATCATCTACAATTCGCCTTAAATGTGAGATCTGGGAGTGTGGTTCGAATTACTGGAGCAGAACTTCTCGATGTTAATCCAAATGAAGTTGACGCTGATTCAGATGACGAGGACCGGCACATATTGCCAGAGGTTACCTATGAAACCGAGTCAGACTCAAGTGATGAAGATGATTATGATTATCATCCTTAGTACGTTAATGATGTACATATTTTAGTATATATAAATGTGCATGTATGTTTGTTATATAAACGTGCATGTACGGAAATTATAGTCGTAAATTATAGTCAGAAATTATAGTCGGAAATTATAGTCGGAAATTCTAGTCGAAAATTATAGTCGTAAATTATAGTCGTACATTATAGTCGTAAATTATAGTCGAAAATTATAGTCGTATTTATAGTCGGAAATTATAGTCGTAAATTATAGTCGGAAATTATAGTCGGAAATTCTAGTCGGAAATTATAGTCGGAAATTCTAGTCGGAAATTATAGTCGTAAATTATAGTCGGAAATTATAGTCGTATTTATAGTCGGAAATTATAGTCGTAAATTATAGTCGAAATTATAGTCGAAAATTCTAGTCGGAAATTATAACTTCTCAGAAATTCTTGGCCGGGAATCACTATCATTACCAACGAGTTGCTTATCAACTCGTGGGCAATACTATTACCAACAAGTTAACTCGTTGGTAATAGTATTGCCGGCGAGTTGATAATTAGTAACTCGCCGGCAATACTCCCTTAAATTCCAGG
The DNA here is from genome assembly GCA_946800695.1 of Geum urbanum. Taxonomy (NCBI): domain Eukaryota; kingdom Viridiplantae; phylum Streptophyta; class Magnoliopsida; order Rosales; family Rosaceae; genus Geum; species Geum urbanum. The sequence continues at coordinate 26,276,541 of OX327000.1, forward strand.
CAGCTCGAGTTTTTCCTCATTTCTTCACCGAGCTCCTTGCAAACCCTAAAATTAATCCATCTCTTCCTCACCTCGCCGCCCACAAACATCTCTTCCTCTCCTCCAATCTCTCCTCCCTTCCTCCCCTCTCCCCTTTCCCCTCTCCACACAAAAATACCCCAAAAATCCCAATTTCCTCTCCTCCCCTCCTCCTCTCCTCCTCCCCTCATCCTCTACCTCCTCCCCTACCTCCGCCGCCGGAATCCGAGCTCGACCATGACAGGTCCCCTAGCTCCCTCCCTCCCTCCCTCTCTCTCTCTCTCTCTCTCTCTCTCTCTCTCTCAATTTTTGTTTTTTATAATTATGTATATATATATGCATTTTAATTATATTTGTATGCATTTTAATTAACTTGATTAATTAAGTTTTGGGTGATGTTTTAATTTTTGATAATTATTAGGCAAGTGTATGTATTATGTAGAAAATATTTAGGTAATTTAAGATGATTTGGATTAATTGATATAGTTGATAATTATATTGTATTTTTGATAAGTTAATTATGTAATTATGTATTTTTGTGTTGGTTAATTATATTTGTTACACTAATTAGTAGAATATATTTGTTAACTTAATTAATTGGTTAAATAAGCATTTGGGTAATAATTAATTGATATTTTGATAATTATATTCGTAATGATCGATATGATATGATGCAATTTAATTTAATGTTTGATATGATATCATAAGCATTTGGCCTATGAAATTTAATTTAATGTTTGATATGATACAAATATGATCTTGATGAATGACATTGTTGATATGTTGATGATCATATGTGATTTCATATGCAAATTATACGTTTTTATATAGATAGATTATATATGCAACTATGTCAAACAGAAAGTAAGAGGATTTTGAAGTCTAATTTACAAAAATTTCATTGTTAATTTTTCGATTTGTTTTTCAAATGGATCTTCTACGAGAACCGATAACCGCTAGAACCGGAACCGGAACCGTTTGGAACCAATAACCGCTAGAACCGGAACCGAACGGTTCCGGTTCCAAACAGTTCCGGTTCCGGTTTTTCATAGAACCGAATCTAGGACTAATTGTTGGAACCGATAACCGTTTGGAACCGGAACCGTTCGGTTCAGGTTCCGGTTCTAGCGGTTATCGGTTCTAGAGGTTATCGGTTCTAGCGGTTATCGCTTCCAAACGGTTCCGGTTCCAAACGATTCCATCCTTAATTTTCATAGAACCGAATCCAGGACTAATTGTTGGATGTGCAGGAGGTTTTGCGGCAAATTGGCTTGGAGGCATCAAACGGAGAGGGCCTAGATCCAGTGGAGGGAGAAGTAGTCAAGCTTCCTCAGCCGCAGTCAGCAACACGCGCAGTGGCCCAATTATGAATGCTCGCACACAAATTTTGCTACGTGCGCGAGAAGAGGAGGAAGCTGCACAATCCGGATCCGTGCAACCCTCAGTCCAGGCTCGACCCTCAGTCCAGGCTCAACCCTTAGTCACCAGACAGTCAAGCGAGCGACACTCAACGGCCGCATCAGAAACGCCCTCCATCCGAATGCCCCACATTGGCCCGGTGCCTACTCCTCTTTCACGGGAATCATCTGAGGCAGATGGTGCTGGCGCCTCATAGTCCAGGCCTCGTCTATCTTCGTCGTCCGGTCTCTTCCTGCCCGACGATATTCCTGTGATCCCTGAATTCGATGATAGGGGGAGGCCTATTTATATTGAAGGACGGCCGGAGTTCCTGAGCGTGGAGGAAGCGTACAACTTCATCCCATTCGACCCCATGTATCTTTGGAGTGCGAGGTGCAACAACCAGCAAACAGACGATGCAGGTAAATTTTATTTAACAAGATTGATTACTTAATTATTACTTATGACTATAAATAGTGTCAATTAATAATATCAATTTTTTGACATTGTATTATTAGGCAATATCGTTAATGGCACTGGAAAACGAAAGACTAGAGGCCCCTGCACCGGGAAGAATCTTGAGCAGGCCACCGGGGGAAGGAAAACGCTCATTAGGGCCAATGAGCATGGTGAGGTGATCGAGACATTTCACACCATGCGAAAGTATGCCAGCATGGCCAGGGCCATCGTGCGGGACAAGGTCCCAATGCTGTGGCCAGATTGGGGATCTGTGCCTCTCTATGTGAAGATGCAAGTGCATAATGCACTGAGTGTGAGTTAAATCATATTTTCATTACGTAAATTTTACATTTATTAATTAAGTCCGAATAAATATATAATTTTACCGTTTATATATTCATCTTGCAGTTGTGGTTTGACGTGGATGAATGCCTTATTCACACGTGGGTAGAGCGTCAACTACATATCAGGTGATGTGATTCGAGTTATTTGAGTATATATCGAGTTAGATTTTTGTTTATCAAGTGTTTTAATATCTCTAACTTTTTTTTCTGGTGTTAATATAGGTATAAAGAGTGGAAGAACGAGCTTTCAAAACATTACACACAGTACAAGGACCTAGGCCGAGGTTCTATCCCTATCGAATTCCGGTTTAGGGAGTACGAGTGGTTGTGGCTGGTATCCCACTTCGAGCACCCCAAAGCGAAGGTATGCATCCTGAATATATTTTACAACCCTAATGTATCGTATCACATTGAAATAGTTAGTTACTAATTTTTTTACATATGATTATCAAACAACGCGATTTCCAAGACGAACAGGGAGAACAGATTGAAAAACACCAAGGCCCATCATGCAGGTTCACTCAACTATTTGGGTTGGTCGAGTAAGGCGTAGCAACAACAAGAAGTCAACCCGTTGGTGTTTGTTCATCAGAAGTTCTATCTGCAGTGCCCTGAAGAAGCGGTAAGTCTTTAGCCTCATTATTTTGTAGTTCACATATGCATGTGTTAATAAAACTATTTTTCTCTATTAATTTATTTTGTTTAATAATACGTTATTCATATTCGCTTTTCAATTAGGCGAGAGTGGAGGATGCGATTACAGAAGTCACCATGAATATAGCTCGAAACAACCATCCTGACTGCTCGGAGGAAGAAGTGACCCAGTATGCCTCTCAGATCGATCCGCTTGATCGTCCTATAGCGGCTCAGATCATGGCAAAAGCGTGCGGGATTGGAAAGAATATCTACTACTGCAGGGGAATGGGCTCGACGGGCGAAAGAGTATTGAAGAACACTTCGGAATACTCTAGCGGGTCAAGAACTTCTTCTAGGAACTCTAACCTAGCAGCGGAGCTTCAGAGGACGCAGAGGGAGTTGGAGGAGCAAAGGAGGCAGATGGAGGAGATGCGGCAATTGGCCGAGCAGCAGGCAGTCAGAGATGTCGAGTACCGAGTGATGGCCGAGCAACACCGAATTATGGTCCAGCAGCAGACACAAATGTTCACATGGATGCAGACGATGTACGCGTGCCAGACTACCGGACAACTGCTCCCCACACCTCCCCCGATCCCTGTGTTCCACAGTGATCCACCACCGCAGCCGTCACCGCCACAGCAAGACCAGGGTAGCCACCGGAGTTCAAATGATTACGTCCACATGGATTTCCTCGACCCTTAGTGTAGTTGTAGTTTATTTTCGTATTATTGCTTTTTGTACTGTACGTTGGACAATTATGTGTGTACTGTTGAACTTGTATTTGTACGGTTTCTGTTTTTCAGTGCAGGTTCTGGAATTGGGCCCAATCCGGAACCGTCTTTTTTTTGTAAAATTTCACCGGGTATTGCCGGCGAGTTGGACCAATCTCACCGGCAATACCTCTCATTTTCCAGCCACGGCGGAGCAACATTGTTGAGTCGCCGGTAATGATCTTTATCATTGTCGGCGACTCAAGTCGCCGGTAATGATCTTTATCATTGTCGGCGAGATCATTGCCGGCGACTTGAGTCGCCGACAATTCCAAACTATTGCCGACGACTTTAGTCGCCGGTGATACTTCATAATTATTTCCGGCGACGAGCTCGACATGTCGCCGGTAATACTATCATCGACGCCTAATTTCCGGCGATAGTATTAGCGGCGAGTTAAAAAGAAAGGCCGGCGACTTTAAGTCGCCGGCAATAATAAAAAATGTGGTAGTGGTGGGTCTCACCTCCTTATCAGGAATCATTCTCGAATAAACCCGGAATTAGATTCCCAATGGGGGAGATGGGTTTGATAATCATTCCTCCCGAAATCAATTTTTTTTACCAATAATACCCTTACATTTTTTTTAAAGTACATTTTGTATTATTAAATGACTCTCATTTCTTTAGACATGATATTTTAATTTATTTTCTAAATTACTACTACGAATAGTTATATTTCAAAATTTTCTAAATGTATTATGAATATTATGTTGTTGAATTTGAAGTTTTGTCTAACTATAAAGTTTGCTAGATTTGACGTTTGGTTTTTATTTTTTTGTATTTAGTTAGCTCATATGATTTATTTTTATGTCGGTATCGTTTTAATCATTTTTCCAATAAACTTTGCTCAAATTCATAAAAAGAAAAAAAAAGTTATTGAACATGAAAATATAGCTATTGTTTTGTAGGGGTGTTTCAGTAGTCAAACTAGTTATGATTTCGATTCATGTTATGATTTCAAATGATAAGTAGACAGCTCAATAGAAATGACATATTCTCAATCTGATTCCTTGTGATTTTAATTCCAGTTGATTCTAATTTTTGGTGATTCTGATTCCAAATAAATAAACGCACCTCTAACCTAATTAGAATAAGACACACACCAAAAGATCAGGAATATACTTTCTTAAACAAGTAACTGATTTACTGACCAATATTAGTCGGTTTCTTGTCAAATAATTTTTCCTTATTGCACCGCCCCGACTGTTCCCGATTGCTTACTAGGACACTAATGACTAATGTACGTAATGTCCTCAAATAATCTAACACTATGCTTTCTTCTATTAACATACAATATACAAATCTTTTAACTCATGGTTACTAACTTAATTTACGTCCCAAAAACATTCATCACTGTTAATACACAAAAACAACATCAGATTGATCATAGACACATAGTAGTGGATCTCATACATGCTTCTTAAGCTCAGGAGTACTCGGGATCGACGACTTTGTGATCTTCGCTTGTCAAGCGCACCAGGCTCGCTTCTTTATTTCTCATCGACATTAACCCACATCTTCTTACTGATAACCAAAAATTCTTATCCTCCTTCTTTGCTTCCTGTTGTCCCTTTTCTCCTTCATCTTCGTCTTCCTCTGCTAGTAAATGTGGTGGATACAGCTCCATCTCTCTGCACTCCGATTCTTCAAATTTTATATCAATGGAAAGATAATCTGCACCAGCCATAGCCAAAGCTTCTAATGAGACAGACATGATAATGGTCTTGCTGCGGTTTTGGTGATCTGTAGATTCTTTCGAAGTGACAGCTGCAAGCAAGTACAAGAAAAGACGTCCGATTCCTTTGATAATCAGCTGATCGTACGATACTTGCGAAACAATGAATCTTATATAGATGCGATCAAATGACGAACCTCATCGAGAAGAGGCGTATTGGTTTCACCATTAAACTCATAATTAAGGCAAATGCAAAACATTCAAAGGGAAACAGCATATGGTTTCTTTAAAGAGGCGCAATGTTCTCGTGAGGTTTAATATTGAATGACAGAATGAGCTAGCTAAATAGGTAAGACTAGACTTTTCCTATATATGACATATGATGAATGATGTAAACCATGAGATCAATTACACAGCATGCGAGTTCAAATTATAGGTAAAAACGTGGAGATTATAGGTACAAATTATCTATATAAAAAAAAGTTTTATACTACATACGTTAAGGTATTAATTAAGTAGTATCTAAATGAGGTGTTAATTAACTTCTTGTCATCTATGTAATTATTGTTATATATACGGGCGTGTTTGTTGCCCGGGATTGGAGTGGACTGCTAATCTTATATAAGAAAATAGTACTGAACCAGTGTTTCGTACACCACGGTACTATTTCAAAATCCTTATGGAATCCCGAAAAAGTAAAAATCATATCCCGCACCTTCTTACACAAAGACGATGAAAAGCTCCTCCTTCCATAAGCCGCAGTCTCATTTTCTAATTCTTTGCTTGGCTGCTGCACTTCATATTTCTTTCTTCCTTCGAAAAATTCATCCAAGAAATTATCAAGTTGGCTGCTGATATTCTCCCCTTTATATATCTCAACACCCCTAACCAGTCTCTCACCTTGTCTCTTCAAATCGTTGTCTCAGTACATACGGTTTTCCAAGTTCTTCACCCTTAACTAATTCTCCCTTCTATCTGATATGGTTGTATAAGTAGAATCGAGTATAAGAGGGAGCTTGGGTATTCCACCATTTGCTACGTTTGTTGCTGTATCAGTATAATAGAGTTGGTATTTTTCTTCTTGGGTGCGCCTTTGTTTGAATATATAGAATATATCAAGTTAGTTTACTGGGTTTATGAATGGCCATTTGGGTCTGCAGAAATATTGGCTGGTCCAATTGTTGGACAAACAATGCAGTAACAATGAAAGGAATAGAGATAACCGATTTGCAGCGACGAGGTAAAAAGGCCTCTGCCTTGAAAACTATTTCGGCTCGACCGTGGTGGCGATCAGCAAGCGCCGGTAGTTCCCTAAGGTTTGACACTGCAGCACCTAGACTCGCCCACTCAAGGCCAGGAGCTTTGGAACGATAGCAACTTTACCCAGAAAAGTTTAAGAACAGAAGAAGAATTTGAGAGATGAGAGCAGATGTTCTCTGTTTTGATAGCAGAAGTGAGACTCTATTTATAGTGGAACTGAAGCAGTTAAGGGAGCCAAACGTGCTCCTTAATTGCAGCAGTCAATATGCACAAATAGAGGAGCATTACCCTCACCCACTAACAGTCACAATTGACTGATTCACACAAACAGAACCTGGCTAAATGAGCCCCTATTTCCAACAATCCCCCATTAGGGGCAACAGAGAAAGAGAAAGAAATTCCTGGGTAAAGGAAGGAATGGATACTTAGGTATCAATATCTTTCGATTTGAATTGACCCTTTAGTGAAATGAGGAAACATGCAACTTACTTACAGCGAGAGCATATCTTGCGATTTGAATTCCTTGCTGAGCTTCGGTTGATACCCCCCACAACACATATCATACCTTCGAAATTGTGATCGTTCCGCGATTTCAACGTGCAACGCGCTCTTTTGAAGCCATGCGTTTACCTTGGTACTAATAGATGTGTTCACAAGGCTTCTAATACTCTTATGATCATCACACCTACGTAGGTGGCTCAAGTGCTTCTCAGTAGCACTTCTCACACGAGCCATTAAAGACATAAGTCCAACCTGGTATATAATTCATCAAGTGCGTCTCAATAGCACCACCGTTAAGGCTATGAATCATACAACACCATAAAAAAAAACTTTAGACCTAGTCAAGTGTCACTCTTTAACTTTGACTTAAGGACTTAAGCCCCATTCCCCTTGATGTGTCAACGACTAGTCTCCTAGTCAACCCCTTAGTAAAGGGATCAGCAAGATTGCTTTCGGACTTCACATAGTCCAAAGCGATCACTCCATTTTCAAGGAGTTGTTTAACTGCAGCGTGCCTGATTCGAATGTGTCGTTTTTTCGCATTATAGACACTATTCTTAGCAACACCAATAGCTGCTTGTGAATCACAATGTAATGAGACCGGTGTCTGCCGTCCTCCCCACACTGGTACATCGGCTAGTAGGTTTTTCAACCATTCAGCCTCGTGTCCTGCCAACTCAAGAGCTATGAACTCCGACTCCATGGTAGAGCGTGCAATACAAGTCTGTTTAGAAGACTTCCATGATATAGCACCTCCACCCATGGTGAAGACATAACCACTAGTAGAACAGATCTCATCGTTTCCTGAAACCCAATTCGCATCACAATATCCTTCTAACACTGCAGGAAATTTGCTATAATGCAGACACAGATCAACTGTTCCTTTTAGGTATTTTAGTAAACGACGAAGAGCATTCCAATGTTCATTACTAGGGTTATTAGTATAATGACTCAGTCTACTAACAGCATATGCAATATCTGGTCGAGTACAATTCATAAGAAACATCACACTACCTAGGATTTTAGCATACTCTTCTTGGGAAACACTCTTACCCAAGTTTTTACATAAAGGTATACTAGCGTCGTAGGGTGTTCTAGCAGAAACAACATCAAAGTAATTAAACTTTTTCAGCTCTTTTTCCACATAATGAGATTGACTTAAAGAAATTCCATTAGAGTTTCGGATAACTTTAACTCCTAAGATAACATCAGCTTCCCCTAAGTCCTTCATCTCAAATTGTGATGACAAAAATTCTTTGGTTTTAATTAATACATCCAAATTATTACCAAGTATTAACATGTCATCGACATATAGGCATATAATCACACAATCAGATTCTATCACTTTGAAATACACACATGAATCAGAATTGTTAACCATATATCCATTACTCACCAAAGTGTTGTTAAATTTCTCATACCACTGTTTGGGTGCTTGTTTTAGACCATATAGTGATTTGTTCAGTTTACACACTTTATTCTCTTGACCCTTAACCACAAAACCTTCAGGTTGTGACATATAGATCTCTTCCCTTAGTTCACCATTCAAAAATGCAGTTTTAACATCCATCTGATGTATAATAAGGTTATGAATGGCAGCTAAAGCAACAAGAGTTCTTATAGTCGAAATTTTAGTCACAGGGGAATAAGTATCAAAATAATCAATATCTTTCTTTTGTGTAAAGCCTCTAACCACAAGTCTAGCTTTGAACCTTTCTATTGTACCGTCAGGTCTCATTTTCCCTTTAAAAATCCATTTACTACTAATGGGTTTATTACCTTTAGGTAAATCAGTCAATTCCCAAGTCTGATTAGACACAATAGAATCAAGTTCACTTTTAATAGCATCTTTCCAAAAATTAGCATCAATGGATTTCATTGCCTCACTGTACGTTTTTGGATCATCTTCTATTAAAAAAGCTGAAACAAACTCATCACTAGCACAAACAGTGTATCCATGTTTAGACAGCAACGTAAAATCATCACCAAAGTTCTTTGCACATCTAGGTCTCTTACTTCTTCTAGGTTCAGCAATATGATCAATAGAAGTGCTACTACTAGCATGTGAAGATATATCAATAGATGCAACAGGTAAATTAGGAGATGATACATCATTTTTCTTTAATGGAAAAATATGCTCAAAAAATTCAGCATCTCTAGCCTCAGATATTGAACGATCACTTAAAGACATGAATCGGTAGGCAGAGCTATTATGAGCATAACCAATAAACACGCAATCAAAGGTTTTCGGTCCAACGGTAGGTCTCCTAAAGTCTGGTAAACCCACTTTAGCCAAACACCCCCATATCCTAAGGAAGCGCAGGTTAGGAGGATAGCCCTTCCAAATCTCGTATGGTGTCTTATCAATTTTCTTATGGGGTACACGGTTAAGAATATAACAAGCCGATAAAATCGCTTCCCCCCACATATCGTCAGAAAGGCCAGAACTTAAAAGCATAGCATTCATCATTTCTTTTAATGTTCTATTTTTCCGTTCAGCTACACCATTAGACTGAGGTAAGTAAGGTGGACTAAACTCATGAATTAATCCATTTTTCGCACAGAAATCGATTAAAAAATTAGACCCATACTCGCCTCCTCTGTCAGACCTTACCCTTTTGATTTTTCTGTCGAGTTGATTTTCGACTTCAATTTTAAAATTTATAAACGATTGTTCTGCTTCATCTTTAGTCCTAAGCAAATATACTCTAGTGTACCTTGAACAGTCGTCTATAAAAGTGATGTAGTAATTTTTACCGCCTCTACTCGCAGTATTTTTGAAGTCAGCTAGGTCGGTGTGAACCAATTCAAGAAGACTCGTATTCCTAGTTTTAACAAGTTTATTAGGTTTCTTTGTGAATTTAGCCTCAACGCAGCTAGCACATTTAGAGAATTCTTTACTCGTCAAACTTGGAATTAAACTCATTGTTCTAAGTTTTTTAATATACTCCACATTCACGTGACCTAATCTACCATGCCAAACATCAATAGACTCAGCGATATAAGTAGAAGTAGATGTAATATTATTAGAAACTGAATCAGTGTTCAAAACAAATAAACCCCCAGACTATTAACCCTTGCCCACAAATTCCCCATTACGCGACATTACAACCTTGTCAGCCTTAAAAACAAGTTTCAAACCAGCTTTGTTCAATAAGGCACCAGACACGAGGTTTCGACGCAATGAGGGTACATACAAAACATTGGTGAGAGCAAGTGTTTTCCCCGAGGTGAGTTTGAGAAAGATCTTCCCTTTGCCTGTGATCATAGCAGATGAAGAGTTACCCATGTAGACGCATTCCCCATCAGCTACCTCCTCGAACTCAGCAAATAACCCCTTATCAGCACATAGGTGTCTAGAAGCACCAGTATCCAAAACCCATTCAGCAACATTACCCACCAGATTTGCTTCAACAACCACAGCGGCAATGATGTCGTCAGTCACCGCAACATTGGCTTCAGCAGTTTTCTTTTGAGTGCATTGGTAAGCTTTATGACCCGTCTTACCACAAACATTGCAAACAAGAGGTCCAGCAGGTTTCTAAATTTTAGGTACTGGTTTGGTGTATTTCCCGGGACCATTCTTCTTAGCATAGCCCTGATTCTTAGCCTGACCACCCTTGGCCTTACCCTTACCCTTGAACTTTTCAGCATTAGACGGACCACCAGACTCAACCACGACCAAATTAACCTTAACAGCATTAACATGAAGACTAACAGGTTTATCTTTGAGGCGATTAGCCTCCTCGGTCCTCATGTGTCCTACAAGTTCTTGGAGGGACAGGTCTCTTTTCTTATGCTTAAGATGGTTTCTATAGTCAGACTAAGAGGGAGGGAATTTTTCCAGCAGCACATTAGCAAGAAAGACATCACATAATTTCATCCCTTCATTAATCACATCAGCACATAAATTTTTATAGGTGTGGACTTGAACCATTATAGGTTTACCATCCTCCATAACAAACTCAAGCCATTTCCCAACCACATACTTCTTTTTCCCTGCGTCATCAGACCCATATTTGGACTCTAAAGACTCCCAAATGACCTTAGCAGACTTATTAGGTGCAAACAAGTCGAACAAGGTATTAGTCATGTGGTTTAACAAATGACATCTAGCAGTTTTGTTGTCTTTTTCGAATTTTTTGACTTCCTCTTCGTTAGACTTAACAGCAGTGTCAATAGGAGGGGTAGTCTCAACATCAGTAGGAGCAGTGGGTTTGGGTGGGTCGTTAAACAGCACATAATCGACCTCTAATTGCTCAAAAAACATTAACAATTTTTGGGACCAACATTTGTAATTGTTGCCATCTAACTGATCGAGTTTAGACAAATCAGGAATGATTTTCGACATGATAGACATTGTTACAGCAGCAAATAGTTTTCAAATTGTTGGACAAACAATGCAGTAACAATGATAGGAATAGAGATAACCGATTTGCAGCGACGAGGTAAAAAGGCCTCTGCCTTGAAAACTATTTCGGCTCGACCGTGGTGGCGATCAGCAAGCGCCGGTAGTTCCCCAAGGTTTGACACTGCAGCACCTAGACTCGCCCACTCAAGGCCAGGAGCTTTGGAACGATAGCAACTTTACCCAGAAAAGTTTAAGAACAGAAGAAGAATTTGAGAGATGAGAGCAGATGTTCTCTGTTTTGATAGCAGAAGTGAGACTCTATTTATAGTGGAACTGAAGCAGTTAAGGGAGTCAAACGTGCTCCTTAATTGCAGCAGTCAATATGCACAAATAGAGGAGCATTACCCTCACCCACTAACAGTCACAATTGACTGATTCACACAAACAGAACCTGGCTAAATGAGCCCCTATTTCCAACACCAATGACTCCTATCTTAGCTTTATGATACCAAACATAGGACAAACACTCTTTGTGTAAGACATTATACTATAAGAAAGGATAATTCTTAAAAATAATCTCCCCTACCATAAGCAGAGTAACAAACCTGCCCGTAGTCTCTAAATGAAGTTTCTGTTACGTTCCTCAAGTCTCAAGACGCTCTATGCATTGAGCGACTATTAATCGTTCAAGTTACAGAAATGCATAAAAAGTAGTAGAAATCTCGTTCTGGATTAACTCCTTACTAATCACGGCCATTTGACCCGACAAATAGTGAAACGACATAAGCGCATGCCCACCCAGACGGATCGAACTCCAACCACCATTGACTGCTCAAATATAGCCAATGTCGCCAACAGTCTAGCAGTAATTGCCTCCGACATCTTACACCAACAAAACATATTACATAACCTTGAAGTCTTGAACCCAAGAAGAAGAGAAAAATGTTTGACCAATTGACCTATATATTTCCCAAACCCTAGCATAGAAAAGTAAATAGACAGATCTTGGTTGCCGAGTTATGGGCAGCATCTCCTCCCCATCACCAATCGACGAGTGACATGTACGTGGTTCCTTTTTAATTTTTTTTCCCTTCCTGAAAGTGGTTATGGAGTAGTACATGTTCGGGAAAATCAGACTGGAACACCGGTGATGGAGTGAGCATACCATCTATGATCGATCACTTTCTTATTCTTCTTTTTCATTGGTTTTTGTTGTCATTGCATGCTTGTGGTTTTCATACATTAACCTCAAAGATCTTTGTTTTCATTCAATCTTTATGGGTTCAGAAACGCAGTTGGGTGAGAAGACTCAAACCCGATCTGGTTCTTTAATAATCTTTCAATTTCAAGCATAAGGATGAAGATTCAGCCTTCTATAGGCCTTTTTGGTTTTGGTTTTGCAACTTTCGCTCATCGGCGAGTTGTTGTCGGTCGGAAGAAAATTTCAAACAGGTTCAGAGAGTTGAGGAAGAAGAAGGTAATAGGAAAAATAGTTTGAGGTCACGTGTCACTCGTTGATTGGTGAAAGGTAGGAGTTGCTGCCTATGGCTGGGCAACCAAGATTTGTCCAAAGTAAACCCTGGATTTAAGATAGCAAATATACATCAACAATTAAATTTCAACCATTAACTTATCAAATATATATATAGTCTTTATCAAGAGTAGAGCTCCGCTTTAAAAAATGGAGCGTAGTTTCGAATTTAACAAGATGACAAAGTTGCTTGCCCATTGAAATCAATCATCTTTTTGATTATATATCATTAAAGAATTGCGCTTGCAAAATATCAGCCTCATCGGAGATGATTTGGTCATTTAATCATTATATTCAATTTTTGATGAATACAGTTCATCTAATATAGCTTAAAAGTTTGATGTAGTAATCAAATGATCAAATCATCTACAATTGGGCTGATTTTTTATAAGTATGATCGTCTAATAATAATCTAAAGGATGAGTGGTTTCAATCATCAAGCAACTTTGTTAATCTTATGAAAATCGAAGTTTTGCTCCATTTTTTCAAAGTGGAACTCCGCTTTAGAAATGAGAACTGTCTATATCAAGTGCGAAGATTTGCATTGAAACTTCGGTGTGAAGTTGTATTTTACACAAAATCGACAGCGCAATTCGATCATTGAAGTTAATAATCTTTTAGATACCTATAAAGAATTGGGCATGCAAAAATTTACCCAATCGGATATCATTTAGCCATTTGATCGCCACATTTAAGTTTTAAGCTAAAAATTAGACAATTTGTGTGCATTGTTGAACAATGTCACGATCAAATGGTTAAATCATCTCCAATTAAGCTAAAATTTTGCGTGTCCAATCCTTGCATATGTATTTAAAAGATGCTTGACTTCAATGATCGAATTACATTGTCGATTTTGTGTAAAATATAACTTCACATCGAAGTTTCAGTGCGAAGCTTCACACTTGATAAAAACTATATATATATATTATAAATGTACATTTATGATTGAACTCCCAACTTAATTAGCATTTCTAATTTCTTAACCCATTTGGCCAGGATTAAGAAACAAAAATTAACTAGTTAAAATTTCTTTGTCCAGGAGGTCTAGAGTCTGCAAAATGCATGCACATCAACATGTAGAAATTGTAGATAGTTGGCTAGCTAGCTAATACATAACATAAAGGCGTAGTACACTTTCACTATACATAGCACAAATGTGCGAATTTTTGTGTGACTACAAAGTCATGTTCAAGACATATGGGAGGAAAAGTCAAGATAAAAAAAGACCCTACACATTTAGGACATGTTTATTACCAGAGCTACTCTCCTGAGGGATGAAGTATGCGAGTTAGAATGAGATGGAACGATGATAACCGTCTGATGCGGTTATTCATGAATGTTCGTCTGAGATTAGCTCGCTCTCTCTCTCTCTCTCTCTCTCTCTCTCTCTCTCTCTCTCACCCATGTTGATGAACCGAGCAACTCTAGATCTTTTTTCAGCTACTGTTTTGTTACCTTTGCTTCTAAATATCGAGGTTGATTGGCCTGAAACCGCGCTCAAGGTGGACCTCGGCCTTGACTAAATCTACGTCATTGCTTGCAAAGAAAGGAGTCGGGCCTCGATAAACAAAGCCAAAAATCGAGCTCGAGACACCTGAAACTCTTGCAATTGAGTCATATAAGCCCCTTATGACGTTGTGATTTTCGATCAATGTTGTCGTCACCGATCAATGAAGCATGGGTGTTGATTTCTGATAGAAATAAAGAGAAGAGGGAGAGTGTGAGAGATAGAATTTGTGACCGGTGTGATGTGATTTGAGTCAAACTTTAATCTTAGCATTACATTCATGAATGACTAGATCAGACGGCTGGCGTCATTCTATCTCAATATGTCCCACATAATTCATCCCTCAGGATAGCAACTTTGTGCTTGTTACACCCTTTTGGATTCCTTATATAAGAGATAATATATATTTCTTGGGCAGTGATTTTCACACTCCACTCTTTACATTCCACACTCTCACCTCATATGAAATTTCAAATTTATCCTTTCTCATTTCTCTATCTTTCTTTAGTCGATCAGAGATGAACTGAGCTCAGGAGTTTGTCAAAAGACAATTCCATCAACATAGAAGGGTAAAAGGAAGAACAAAAAAGATCTACCAAAAAGAAAGAGAGAAAAAGATTACATATTACAAACCAAGAAGCATTATTTTTTAGCTAAGAAGGTCCGATTTTAACAAAGCTAATAATGAACCATGAGTATTATTTCAAAGATGATCTCGTCGGGGATTGCCGGATGAGGCCTTATGGCCTCTCCTTGGAAGCTTAAAACACACTAACTTTGGGTTTTTGTTATTCGAAAAGAGAAAATGTAATGATCATGTGTTTTGGGAGAGAGAGATGAAGAGGGGAAACGGGTTTAAGAGAAAGAAGTTGACGATGGTGTTGAGCTCATGATGATGGCAATGGTGTCGTTAGTAAGAATATGGGTTTCAAAGTTTGTGTTCATCTCTGATCGATTAGAGAGAGATGATAGATGAGAAAGAGTAAAATTGAAACTTTAGAAAATAAAAGTGAAGTGGGTGTGTGGAATGTAAAGAGGGGAGTGTGAAAATCACTTTCCTATTTCTTATATTAGGGTGTGTTATGCAAGGAGCAAGTTTTTAGGCTCCTTATATAAGAATGTCAAAATGGTGTTTTAATCTTTTTAAGGCTTACATAAGCTCATTTAAAATAGTTTCTTGTAGCACCAAACATGGGATTTGTCTATTTTTTATGATTAGTTAATAATTCTAATATGAGTGCATTTTTGTTCACCCCCTAGTTAGAGTGTGAGCATGACATCCTTATAAAATTGTGCCACCTATGAAAGGGTTAATCATGGTTTTTTTTTCGTGAGGTGAAAGATAGAAGTATATTATGAAAGCAGTGACAAGTACAATCAGTCCAACCATCCTTGCATGAAGGCAGAGACGTTTTGGAAGTAGTATAGAACTCTGACATTCTGAAGAACCAATTTAGCTTACTTATTAGCTACTACATTTGGCTCTCGGCCTAAATGGACAAACCGACAATTTGACAAGATTTTGAAGGTCTACCTAAAATCTTCATAAGAGTTCCGAAACATGCTGGACACAATTAATACTCGGTTCTTCTACTACCCTCACAACAATGAGACTATATGAACTGATCCGAGTAGGGTTATACCCCAACTGGCTAGTCATCTGCATGGCTCTCCATGCAGCCTCAATCTCCACTGCTAAAGTCGAGTAAACATTGTCTATCGGCTTGTTGTAAACAAAACTCTTCCATCCCAATCACGAAAAATCATGTTTATACCAACTATATGTGTGGAGGAATTGAATGCTCTATCAATGCATATACAATATTAACCCAAAGGAGGTCTAGTCCATGTCTAAAGGATCCTAGCTGGGCGGTCCAAAGTCTTATGTATAAACACATAATGATCACACCAAGCTCCTGCCAACACCCTCTGAATCTGACAATCAAATCATTTTCCATTACACAACTTGTCATTTAGGCCTTTCTAAATAAACCACATCATTACCACCAATCGAGCAGGAGTCTCTCTTGGAAGGCCTACTAAACATGCCACCATCCAGTCCATGAAAGAAGCTGTTGTCTGGCCTACTCCTACCAAGATAGAACTTACAATGGGTTGCACAGCCGGACAATCTCGAAACAAATACAGCTCTCTCTCTCTCTCTCTCTCTCTCTCTCTCTCTCTCTCTCTCTCTCTCTCTCTCTCTCTCTCTCTCTCTCTCTCTCTCTCTCTCTCTCTCTCTCTCTCTCTCTCTCTCTCTCTCTCTCACATAACAAACAAACCCCATCAACATCAACACGACGTCCTTATAGTCTAGAGCTCGTGGGTAAAAAGTCATGGCATGCTCTCTATACACAAAGCTTTGCAATTTGGGTGGCACCGCCTCTTCAGACATTACAACATTTTTACCCATTGCCGGCGACTTTTATGTCGCCGGCAATGTTTTTGGACATTACCGGCGATTTTTGCCGGAAAAATCGCCGGTAATGTCTTTTTTTTTTTTTTTTTTAACATTACCAGCGACATAAATGTAAGTCGCCGGTAATGTCTTGCCGGAAAAGACATTGCCGGCGACTTACATTTATGTCGCCGGTAATGTAAAAAAAAAAAAAAAAAAGACATTACCGGCGACAAAAATTAAGTCGCCGGTAATGTCTTTTTTTTTTTTTTTTACATTACCATCGAGACATTGCCGGCGACGGACATTACCGGCGACTTTTGTCGCCGGTAATGTAAAAAAAAAAAAAAAAGACATTACCGGCGATTTTTCCGGCAAAAATCGCCGGTAATGTGCAAAAACATTGCCGGCGACATAAAAGTCGCCGGCAATGGGTAAAAATGTTGTAGTGAGAAGGCCTTCCAAAAATTCCTCCACTGCTCGGGTTCCACCAAGTGTGGGAGGACAATCTGATCTCGAGTTACCCTATATGCACCACTAACAATGTAGTCACCTCTGGATGTATAATGCCAAATAACTCTATCTCGACCTAAATGATGACTCCAGGGAATAGTCAGAACAACAAATACATTAGTAGGGGATAAGTACCTCTGTAAAGTATCTTGATCCCAAGTTCTCTGAGGTGTAATGAGCTGAGACACTCGGTATAATATAGTAGGGACCCGAATATCTCCCTCAACTGTGAAAGGAGGTCTAGGTAGCCATCTATGTCTCCATATATGGATCTGATCTCCTCTTCCCACCTGCCACCGGGAACCTTTCTCCAGTATCTCTCTGGCATGCATAAAGCTCCTCCAAGTATATGAGCAGGACTCCCCCCCCTCCCACACACACACTCACACACCACTACCACTTTCGCATCCCAAATGCTCTGTTAAGCGAAGTACGTACCTGGTTTTATATACATGTCCCACTACTGAGTTTGGATTTTGAATAATTCTCCGTACCTATTTTGCTAACAAAGAAAGGTTAATATAAATTTCGGAAGCCGAGGCCTCATTTCTTTTTTGGCTTACAAATGGCATCACCATGGGTTAACTCTATATATAAAATGATATTTTATATAAATTTAATTATTATTATCTGTTACGAATCATCCCTTTCAAAAAATTAAAATGAAAGGAAAGACCACAACTTCCCTAAATAATTGCAATAAGTCTCTTGAGAGATCGTTGATGCCAACGTGAGGATAAGAGAAAGAATTGAAGAAAAAAGAAAAAGCTTCTTTACGCATTCGGTAGATATTTTTCAATACTAACGATAGAATCTTCAAAATTAAACAACAAGAAGAAAATTTTCAATAATATTCAAACCCCTTTACTTTAGTTTATAAGTGCAAGTATCATGTAATAGTGATCGAATTGGTTTGTTGTTGAGTTATACTTCAAGTTCTAATATATTTATCCATATCTTTCCTCATTCCATGTGGTGCATAAGTATGCACCACGATCCCAATATTTGTTTTGATTGAACAAATTTGTTTCCTCAACTCATTTGTTCAGACATCTGCAAAATGGTAAATAATTAAGCTTTTTTCTTCCACTTATTTCTTATGGTAAAGTGAAGTGATTGCAATTATATACGGGTTTGATTTTTATAAGAACGAATATGGGTTTGATTGAATCGTGATTTTCTGACCTTAACATATAATATGATAATCAAACAAATATAAAATATAATTATATATATAGAGTTAACAATGGGTAAATCCTCTCATATGTGACACTATTATAGGAGGTGTTATGCTCACACTCTAATTAGGAGGTGTGAGCAAAAATACACTCTTCTAATATAGGAGGGTGTAACAAACATGTCCTTATATATTGTAGAAATATTACTTTATAGAGGCATAAAATATATATATATAAGAAAACAAACCAAGAAGACGAAATAATTTTATAATGTGTGGAACACAAAAATTCAATAATTTTTTCCTTAAATGTACAGCCGGGCAAATTGGTCTGTATTATGTTACAGATCTATGATATCTATCTCTACAACGTCAATTCCATTAAACAGATCTATGTTTCTCAAGGTTGTTATGTCCTACCACGTTTTACAGAGGAATAGCGTTGTCCCAAGATCGAAGTAAAGAAACCCTTGGCGTCTAAATTGGGTGCATAAGACTGGAGCTAAACCGGTAACGACCGTACGTACCTGACACTGTTGGAGAAGTTTAGGTACACCACCGTGCATGCATACCACGTACCACAATTTCCAGGCGGCTCGATCTAGCTAGCTGCAGGTTAATTGTGCTCTTGAACCGTATATCAATCGCTATATAAAATAATCAAGCTGAATCCCATCTAACAGCATAGCATATGAAACATAATTAATTAACTCCATGGCAGGAACGTACAAATCGATGATCGACCATCAAATACTTAAGTTATTGAAATTGATTGAGAATATTCTTTTTTTTTATAAGATACGTACACATGGGAATGCCTTCGGTCGTGACGTTGTTGCTGCCGCAGAAGTGCAGAACGATCAAATCGTTGAAGTTTTGCTGCAGCAGGTTTGACCTCTTGTTGCTTAATTGTGTCTTTACGATACATTGTAATATGCATGCTGATATTGATCTCTAAAAGTCGACCAATACAATAACATGCAAATATGCATGCCACATTATATATGCATCAAACTTTTCCTCATCTAATTGTCGACGTACACCGATCGATTATTCTCCTTAATTTACCTGTTTGTATTCAGTGATCGATCGATGTTTGATGTTTCCAGCAAAATAAAGTGATCGTTCAGAATTGAGGTCCAAACAAAACAAAACAGATCGATCAGTACGTACGCTACAGTCGCCTTCAATAGTGCCGGAAGCATATGCTTCTTCTTAAACGTTGGCAATCCATGCCAAGACAGCAGATCTTTCCATCTGTCAGATGAAACTTCATGTACTTGTGTTTTCTACAAGCTTCCTTTTCCAAACGAATTTTCAATTCAACTACATATATATGTACATGTAGTTTTAGATATAAACTCTAAACCTGAATCCCTAAAGCATGTCTATGGTAATATGGATATGGTATTTATAATTATAGAAAAAGAAATCTTCGACTCATACTAATCCAAAAACAATGTTGGTTTATTTAGTATAGATCCTTTAGTATATAATTAAGGATTCAATGATACGCACGTACAATCAGTAAATTAATGAGCTCGATCGGGAATGTTTTTGTTTTTGTCTTGAGCCGAAATCGATTGACTATTTCGTCTAGTGTCTTTATAACATCGATTAGTCGGTAAGTACGTTATGTAAACTATAGAGTAAACAGTAATTATAATATGAAATTTGTTCACCACTTTGAAGTTTACTTTTGTTCTTCATATAATTAAGCACGTACCAGGGTGGTTGTTGTGCATCAATAGGTTGTGTCGAAGTGTCTCTCTACCATTTGCGTGATATATATCTATATAAGTCGAGTCCAAGGTTGTTGGAGTCTTAAAACTAGTGCAATTCAAGAAATTTGTAAGTACAAATCTCGATCTCCAGCGCAGCCATGCATGATTGGGGAGCAGATCCTAGGCAGGCAGGAAGGCAGGCAAAGACATTCTGGAAACAAGACTGCTTGTTTGAACTTCAGTTGGGATTATATGACCATTTGACCATATATTACACAAGTGTTTTTGCTTTTTCTTGATGAGAAAAAAGTGTGGTTGATTCCAACTCGATTAATTAAGGTCGATCAATTGACTTCATTGTCTAATGTTAAAGAAAGAGCACATATATACAGTGGCTTAGAAGTTAGATCCCTTCGTGGAAATGATGGAACCATGAGATCCTATAAATAAATAAATTAGTTACCTCCCACTGCTTCTCGATTATATGCATAAAGAAAAAAGAGAATAAGATCGAAGAGATCG
The DNA here is from genome assembly GCA_946800695.1 of Geum urbanum. Lineage (NCBI taxonomy): Eukaryota > Viridiplantae > Streptophyta > Magnoliopsida > Rosales > Rosaceae > Geum > Geum urbanum. Next base: position 26,297,325 of record OX327000.1, read on the forward strand.
ATACGAAATATTTCTTAAAAACAATCAAATAATTTAATATAATAGAGTTTATTTCTATGTATCGATCCATTGAAAATAATTTATTTCGTAAAAAGACATTGTAAAAGAACAAATATATCTCGTAGAATAAATAGGCTAGTTGTCTCTTAAAATATGTATACTGGCCTCATAAAATAAATAGATTTATCTGGTGAAACAAATGTACATTGTTAACAACTTCAGCAAATCTCTTATATAAGAATTTAATCAATAATATAAAGATTATTATCAAATATTAGTTCCAGCAGATTTCCTATATCAATTTATATTTTAAGGAATTCCTAAATTTTAAGTTTTCATCCCCTATTCCTATATCAAAAAATAAAAATATAGATAATGAGAATAAACAAAAATGTAATCAATGATTTCCTTTTATATTGCTAATGTAATTAATATTACATATATTTAATGATTTATTGAAATGAACCAATCAAAACTAAGTAATGATTGAAGTATAACTATAATTTGAGTAATGTTGTTGGAGCAAATTTTCAAAATCGATTAGTTAAAATAACTTTGAACTATTTTTTTGAACAAAATGACAATATTTTGTGTGATGTTGCTGGAGATATTCTTAATGCACCCAAATTTTTCCAGGGTTCCCATGTTTTTCCAACGTTACTTATATTAGTACATTGAGTATATGATTAAATCGTGATCAAACCGAGTACACAAAATCTTGCATGCATGGTAAACACTTGAGCAGTTGGCTCTGAGCCAGGTACTCTACGGATTTCTTTTTATCCGAAAGTATGTAGTTCATTCATTATTGAACTATGCTTAGATCCCACTCAAATTATATATATATATATATATGATTCACTAGAATGCTTCATTCCTGTTATTATATACATCTCACTTCCAAATCCTTTTTATATATAAATATTATATATTCTGAAATAAGGATATCTTTTTATTCATCTCTGGCACTTCCCATCTAGTTCCAGTAAAGGCTTTACCCCCTACACAACTAGTCAATCACAATCCTTTAGCAAACACTTTTAGTCAAGCTCGTCCCAACTTCCAGTCAGCCTTAGTCACCCAGTATGATCCTTACAAATATGATCTCCCAATCCAAGCTAATTTCCAAAGAACATCCCCGTATTATCATCAAGCCAGTAAAAATCTCTTCTATGTTGAACCCCCCCTAGTCACCTCAAAAACCCTATGTCTTTAATAAAAGAGTACTTCCCTCCTAATTTTCACTTCTCCCCTCGTCATCCGTCACATTCTCTAAATTTCTACAAAGATATCCTTATTAATTAAATCAAGATCCATCTCCATTAGAGCTATTTATGACCAGAAAAATAGCACCAAGATACTTTACCACTCCCTTTATATAATGCGTATTGATTCTCTAGCAAGTTGGGGTGATCAACCTTATAATCATCACAGTTGCAAAGACATATCATACAGTTACTATGATTACATAGAAGCATGGTCAATAATCTTCTTCCACCAGACAGAAGATTTTAGTCACTCCTGATTCATAAATTTTGATAAGAACTTCAAAAGGAACATCCCAATGTGGTTCATTCGCTGGTGGGGATCTCATAGTTGTCCTTACAATCTTCTTCCCCAATAATTAAAAGAAGCAGTCACACGTTTTCAGCCAGTTATGAACTTATCCAAGTAGGACCAGAATTTTCCAGCTACTTTGCATTTCATGCCCAAGTATAAACTGCCATGGATCTTCAAATGGCACTATGAGCTCAATGACAATATTGTTTCAAGGCACTTTCTAGTCAAATGGTGGGACAAATTCAACATTGACAGAGTTTTGTCCCAATTTAATGAAGAATTCCCAGTCATGGCCTCACGCCCTAATCAAGTCAAGTCTCCAGTTAATGAAGCTCCTCTTCCACAACAATCATCTTTGCAAATCACAAAGTCGCCTCATCAGTCACTACCTTCCTCTTCCAAACAGAAAGTCAAATCAGAATCAGAGTCTTCTTCCTCCAAGTCTAAAGAAAAGTCTTCCAAGTCATCCAGATCTGCAGAGTTAAATGCACTAGCAAAGGCCCTCCTTCGTCAAGCTAATAAAGAAGATAATTCTGAATCAGTTAATGATACAGTTAATGATGAAGACTTTGAAGAAAATTCTTCAAGATATTCCTCCTCATCCCATAGTCAGTCAAAACCTCCAGCAAGATGGTATCAAGATAGTCAAGACCCGTATGAGTAAATAAAGCACCCATCTTCAGTCAAGCACCCATCTTCAGTCAAGCACCCATCATTGCATGAAAAACTGTTCATCACCGGGTAATAAGGGTAAAAACACAGTTGATTACTGTTGTTTCCTATTTTTGTCCCCCACTCCACTAAATTGAAGATTCCTCCTTAATTTGCGGCCAATAAAGATCAGTCAGTATGATCCTATATATAGGATCCTCCTCATTCAGTCACGACAACTTCTTTTTCCCAAGTTTCTCTCCAGTTCAAACAATGTTTAGAATTATTAGAGTTTCTCATGTGTTGAGCCTAGTCTAAAGCTTGCTCTTAATATAGCAACCTTCATGCATTGAGCCCAGAGCTCTTATTTGTAAGTTTCAGTCAATATTTCAATCCTGTAATTCAAATTTCAAATAAATGAAGTCTTTGATTAAATCTTCTTACTCCAAATAATGATATGCTTTTGTGGTCTTTGGTATCAGAGTCGTAAGGGTTGAGGATCCAAGAAGGGTTCGACAATTAATGTTGAAACCATTCAAGCGTTACAACCTTGAAATGATAATTATTAAAACCTTTCAGACCCCGGGTGGCAGACTACAACCTAGGTGAGGTTGTTGAGTTGATTTCTTTATTTTCTATTCCTTTTAGTAAGTATTTTGATACTTTTTTTTTCAGTTTTTAAGCTTGCAGATCCAGAACCACTCTGGAATACCTCAGACAAAGATAACGAATGGGATAAACCATTCTTTTTCCAGGGGGGTGAGAGAACGATGGACACCACCATCGCAATAGTTGCTGAAAAACAACAGAAGAAGTCCGAACTGGAGTACCCGGTATTCGCAGCTCTCGGAAAAATCCATGAAGAAAGCACGACTCCACCAAAACCTTCCTCAACAAAAGCCCTTAACAAACCACCACGGGAATAAGGAGCCTTTATGTTAGGCAAAGACAAGAGGTGCCAAGTAAAGGTGCCAGACAACCAGTTCCACTGCACGCACCAATGGGAAAGAAACATGCCCATAGAGGAAGCGGCACACATCAACTGCATGTTCTGCAAGGGAAGAACGATCGAAAAGATGAGAATCCACTGCAGAAGCTGTAGGATCACCAGCTGCCCGGCATGTGTGGGGTACTACCTAGATGAAAAGATCATCCCAACCCCAAAACAACCAGAAGAGCACGAAGAAAGAGATCAGCTCGTCAAAGAGCTAATGAAATATATTGCTCAACTACAGGCTGAGAATGAAAGCCTCAAGAGAAAGCTAAACGTGGCACAGGAAGTCAACCTAGAAGGAGGCCATGTACAGCTAGAACAAGCGCAGCGCCATAAGGAGCTTGTACTAAAGGAGCCAAAGCCAGAAGAAGGACACATCTCAGAAACATCAGATGATGAAGAAGGGGTCTGTACCCTCAACAACCTGACTGACGGCACCCAAACAAAGAAGAAGATGTTGAACAAACTATTCAACATCATCGTGACCTTCGAAATTCCAGGTTCGAAGACGTTCACAGTACAGGCAATATTGGACACAGGCGCAACCACGTACTGTATAGACAGCAGAATAGTCCCAAAAGAAGCTGTGACGCCAACAAACTACACAACGTACTTCAACGGCGTCAACTCAAGACAAGCAGCTAACTCCAAACTCAAAGGAGGGGACATGATCATTGGAGGACATCGGTTCAAAGTACCATTCACGTACTGTTTTCCAATGAACATACAAGATGGAATTCAATTCCTAGTGGGTTGCAATTTCATCAGGGCGAAATTCGCAGGAGTCTGGTTAGAAGGAGACAAGGTAACGTTCTTCAAGAACGTCGCCTGTATAAATACCAACCAAGAAACGGAAACTTCCGCAGCAGCAATACAAGAGCTAGACATGGAGGAGCAGGAATATCAGGAGATACAAAACTCCGTCTACCTCAACATTGGAACCACCAGCCCTTGGTTCCAAAGGAAGTTCAACAGTACGATAGAGGAGCTGAAGAAGGCAGGATACATCGGAGATGATCCATTGAAACACTGGGCGAAAAACAAAATCCAATGCAAGTTGGAGATAATCAACCCAGACATCACCATACAAGACAAACCACTGGGTTATGTCACACCTGCCATGGAAGATGCCTTTAAACGGCATATCGACGCCTTGTTAAGACTAGGTGTCATCAGAAAGAGCAACAGCAGGCACAGAATGATGGCCATAATTGTTCACTCAGGAACTACAATAGATCCTGTTACTGGCAAAGAGTCAAAGGGGAAGGAGCGCATGGTGTTCAACTACAAGACGCTCAACGACAACACCCATAAGGACCAATACAGCCTGCCTGGCATCAATATAATCCTAAAGCACATAGGAAACAGCAACATCTACTCTAAGTTTGATCTTAAGAGTGGATTCCATCAAGTCGCAATGGAGCCTGAAAGCATACCATGGACAGCATTCATGGTACCAAAAATAGGATTGTACGAATGGCTAGTCATGCCATTCGGATTAAAGAACGCTCCAGCAGTCTTCCAGAGGAAGATGGATGCCTGCTTCGAAGGGACATCAGCATTTATTGCAGTCTACATAGACGATATCCTGGTGTTCTCGAAGAATGAGGAGGAGCATGCGAAGCACCTACAGCAAATGATACAAATATGCAAAAACAATGGCCTGGTGCTATCACCAACAAAAATGAAGGTGGCGGTAAAAGAGATCGAGTTCCTAGGAGCAGTAATCGGGAACAGAAGGATCAAATTACAACCACACATAATCAAAAGAATAGTGGAGTTCAAGGAAGAGAAGCTCAAACAAAAGAAAGGTTTGAGGTCATGGCTAGGAATTATAAACTACGCCAGGAGCTACATTCCAAACCTCGGAACCCTGCTCGGACCACTATACTCAAAAACCAGTCCCAACGGAGATAAGAGGATGAAACCTTCGGACTGGGAGATCATCAGAAAACTCAAGGAACAGGTGCAAAGTTTGCCAGACCTTGAGCTACCTCCGGAGAAATGTTATATCATCCTGGAGACTGATGGTTGCATGGAAGGATGGGGTGGCGTCTACAAATGGAAGCCAAACAAGTCAGACCCATGACCATCAGAGAAGATCTGCACCTATGCGAGCGGGAAATTCCCAACAGTCAAATCAACCATAGACGCAGAAATACATGCCTGCATGGAATCCCTCCAGGCATTAAAGATCCACTACTTGGACAAAAGGGAGATCACCCTTAGAACTGACTGCCAAGCCATAATCAGTTTCTACAACAAATCAGCCCAACACAAACCCTCTAGGGTTAGATGGATAGGGTTTACTGATTACATCACAGGCACTGGGGTCACAATAAACTTTGAGCACATAGATGGCAAGCATAACATGTTAGCCAATTCATTATCGCGACTGATATGTTTATCTATGTCAGCAGAATGCGCAGAAGGGGATCACCAAGAAGTCCTGAGGTTAGCAGCAGCAGCACTGGAAGAAGTGGCGCAACCTCAGTACCCAGTAGGGCAAGCATACCAGTTAGAGGCAACCTTGGCCCAATTCTTACCCACCAGCTCATGGACCAAGACCGCACTATCGGAAACCTCAACAGGTTCAGAATCATGGCCCAAACTGACTCACACAGGGACAGGGAAGTCTGGGAGACTCCATCCTATGCCCAAAGACTGTGCGAAAATCCAGGATACACAACAATGGAATACCAAAGACCCAGCCCTAATAGAATCCTGGCAGATGTCCAAGCACAAAGGACCAACACAGCAATATTCATCGAAACGGCAGAATGGACCAATGAGCAGAGACGACAGGAGGCCACAGATCTACTACAAGTAATGCTCTACGATTTCCTCCAAAGGGTCAAGATTGTCAAAGAAATGCTCTGGGAAAGAGCCTACTGGTGCCACCAGTTGTCAGGAAGTGACAGAAGATGGGGACAACTGTACGTCGAACTGGCCAGACAGCGACGAAGCTTCGCGGACCTCACGGATAGACTTACAGAGCTCACCCAGCGTATTCAGAATGGATCACAGCTGTGAAGAAGATGACAAAAGACAGCTGATAGTGGATGGCCTCCCACTCTGAAAGAGAAGGCCACTAAGGAAAATAATGTGGGATGAAGACAAAAGCGTCCCACTCAGTAGATAAGAGATAAGGATGAATCAGCCCACTCCCCGAAAGCAGATTTGTCCGGTAGTAATAATTCTATCTTTACTTTTGGCATCGTCCTGAAAAGGACCCCAAGGCAGCCGTCCATGTGCTGCGATGCTTTTTTTTTTTTAAGTTTGTCTTTTTCTTCCAAGTGAAATGTAAGAGATAAGAAGGAATATTATGAGTTGTCGATGGGGCCCAATGAGCACCCGGACTCAATTATTCAACTTCTTTTTCTCAGTTTGTAAGCCTATATAAGGCATAAGCTTAGAGATTGCAAGACACACTTGAGACCCAAGCAGTCTTACTCTCTCATATCTGTAAACACTTCCGCAATATTTTGCGAACTTGAAATAAAAATCCTTGTTTCGGAGTTCGAGCGCCCGATCCGCACCCTGGTACCCTACCCAAGCTCTTCATCAGCAATATCCTACAACAGGCCACCACCAACAAAACCAATTATGGGGCAAGTGCGATATCCGCCAGCACAAGGAGTTGCTTCCACATCAAGACAACCACCAGTCAGTACAGAAGGGCCCTGAGGACTTACCCGAAGGGCCTGGGCTCGCATTTTGCCTGCGATTCTCCTAAGACTCCTGAACTAAGGATAAACTCCTAGTTTTCCATGCTTCTTCCAAACTCCTGGTTTTTCTATGCTTCGCCTAACGCTAACTCCAGACCAAATATCTTCAGAAGATATTTTTGACTACATTTTGTCCAAGGAATGCAAAATCGAAATTATCGGCGATATTTCGCTGATATTTCGGTTTTTTGAACTTACCTGAAAAATTCGTGAATATATCTCCAAACTTTCCGAAATTTTCCGAAACTTTCCGATACTTCCTATATATCCCCGATATTTCCGATATTTTCCGATATTTACCGAAATTTACCGATATTTTCCGATATTTACCAACCCTATTATTATGGTCAAAATTTTGCAATGCCTTATCCTTCATATATCATGCCTTATGGTCTTCCAACAAGTGATAACTCATCGTTACAATCACAAACAAATGCCTCAAATGATGATAGCAATGAAGAAAGTCGAGCAATGAAGAAAGTCGAGCAATGTCTGGTTCATACTACGAGCTCCAAAATCTTCAAAGACCGCCCCCTGACCCATATGGTTGGCATGTAAGTCAATACGTGCAGAATTACATGGGAGAGCAATCATTTAATGAGTACTCTTCACAGTACACACATGATTCTGCACAGAGAGATGAGGAAAATAGTGTGAATTTCGAACCTCATAGGTCCTCTATGTGGTTTTGAAGTATTTATATATTTGATTTTGTAATGTGTGATGTGTAACATATTGTACAAAAATGTGATGGTCTAGCCTCCCATTAAAGTTAAGCCATCAAAAAAATAAAAATAGAACTATTAAATTATATTTTAATAGTTATCAGCACTTAACACGTACTAATTCATATAGTAATATAGCAAATTCATATGTTTTTATGTTTGATCAATATTTTCTTTTCACATAAGGTAGGTAATTGATCATATAACAACCTCCAAAAGTTTCATTACAAATTTCCATATATTTTTATTAGTTTCCGTCATTTCCGTCAGAATTTTCAGTTGATCGATATTTCGTCGATATTTCCGTCGATATATCCAAATTTTGGACTGTCGATATATCCTCGATACCTGATAGTTTACTCCTTGATTTTGTCATAGAATTCGGACCATGCAGGACGGTAGGAGCTCTCATTCCGTCGTATATAAAATGGTACAAACATTTGATTTCTAGTGTAGTACTTAACACGTGGCATTAAGTGCTCTTTTAGTAAATTCGTGAATAGACAAATTTTTGAAAAAAAATGTCCGTTTTTTCGAATTATTCAAAAGATTCGGCAAAAAAAACGTGTTTTTTTTAACCGACCGAATTGTTCGCGAATTTTACATTTTTTTCAATAAGAAAATATTTTTTTATTTTTTATTAGAGTTCCCTAGAACTCTTCCGCTAAAAAAACTATGGCCGAACTTTTACTAATTTTATTCATATAAAACTACCAAATTATACACGTACGTATTTGACGTATAATTTGCTTACCATTTCTTATTAACTATGATCAAGTGTAAAGGATATTCATATAAAAGATGATTTTTTTTTAAAAACGATCCATCTAAGATGGTTTTGTGACTTGTGTCAAACCGTCCATGGGATTGGCTGGGATGGTAAATCGAAAAAATCATCAAGCGCGTGTAGATGGAAAGGAGTATATTATTTTAAGGTAAAATAATTAAAAAAATCAATTTTATTACTCTCTTTTCTCAAACTCACCATACGTTTTTAATCTCAAATAAACTCATTCTATTTTTTGAGTATGTAACAATCCAAAATTATTCTCATATTTCTTGTAGATCCCACTGATTTGTGAAACTCATTCCTCTCTCTCTCTCTCTCTCTCTCTCTCTCTCTCTCATAAAATACAATAACAGAGCATCACTCCTCCCCGTATCCAATCACATCGAGTTCGATCTGCCGCCTCTTGGACTCTTCCATTGCCCTTCGACACCAAGCACGTGCAGGACACGTGCGATGATGACTTACCGTCGTCTTCTCCTTCAATCTCCTCCAACTCCGACGACCACTCCTCCTCAAAATGGCGTCTTCGCCACCGGCGAGACAAGGAGATGAGAGAGAAGCAGAGGAGTAAGAGAGAACACGATGTGAAGCCATCAGCTTGTTTTCATGTACGCAAGATCTGGTGCCATCCATGACGCAAAGCAGACGTTTACTTTGATGACAGAACACGTTGTGGTCTCTTGGAATACATTATTATTAGGTTATGCTCCTCATGGATTTGGGAAGGAGATTGCTGAGTTGTTTGATGAAATGAGACGAATAGATGTCAAACCAGATAATACCACATTCCTAATTGTACTAACTGCTTGTAGTCATGTTGGTTTGTTGGACAAGGGACTTGAGTATTTCAATCTTATGATAAATGATGATTTGCTTGAACCACCCAAGATGAATAATTGGAAATTATATATGATGAGAAAGTAACGTTGAATCTAATTGTGGGGTATTTTATTCAATATATTGCTCCACCACATCATTTTTTCCCATAATTTATGGTTGAAGATTACTTTAGATTACTCATATATATGTTATTACATATATATATATATATATACCAAACTTTGAGTTATTTTTATGTTGTAAAATGCATCATAAAGTGGAAAAATATATATTTTATTTCATATGCTTAATTCATTGATTCACTCATTCATGGAGAGCTGTCTAGATAGTTGTCCAATGAGTTGTTTAGATAGTCTTTGGCTTAAGAACTACATTTCATACAAACTATACATTCAACTTTGAGTTGTTTTTGTGTTGTGAAATGCATCATAAAGTGCAAAAACAAACATTTTATTTCATAGGCTTAATCCATTGATTCCACTACAAGAAAAGAGGACTTAGACGACGGAACAGTATTAGTTCCGTCGTCTAAGTTACACTTAGACCTCGGAGATTTCTCCGTGGTCCAAGTAACACTTAGACGACGGAGATGTAATTCTCCGTCGTCTAAGTGTTACTTGGACCACGGAGAAATCTCCGAGGTCTAAGTGTAACTTAGACGACGGATGTGAAATTTCTCCGTCGTCTAGGTAAGTACCTGGACCTCGGAGACGTATCCGTCGTCCAGGTTATCACTTGGACGACGTAGAATTACATCTCCGTCGTCTAAGTAACATTTAGACCTCGGAGATTTCTCCGAGGTCCAAGTAAAACTTAGACGACGGAGAATTACACTTGGACGACGGAGACAGTCATTATCCATCGTCTAAGTGACAAACCCTATACCCTAAACCCTAAGGACCCCTAACCCCTGAATTCAGGGTATATTCACCTGGACGACGGATACGACATTCTCCGTCGTCCAAGTACACACCTGGACGACGGATATTAGCGTCTCCGTCGTCCAGGTGTGTACTTGGACGACGGATAATGTCGTATCCGTCGTCCAGGTGTAAATTTCGTAATTTTTTCTAAGACAACGACCATCTAGACCATCTTCGAATGCATATTCTTTTCGTCAAGACTTTAGAGTAGTATATTCTTAGTGTGTGAGCTTCGACGATTCGAAAATCGGAGTTGCGAAATGTCCTGTATCCACGTTTCCGGTTTGTGAAATTCTCGGTTTTGCGGTTGACTGTGCCGATGAAACCCTTCCCGAACTTATTATTTCCTGGTCCTTTATAGTAATTATATATTATGTTACGACGAACATATCCAACGGTTGTTTTGTCCAAATTCAATTTCGTTAGTACTCTGCTGCAAATCAGCAACTACAAGTGAACACTAAAGTCTTAAAGATTAGTCGATACTTAACAACTTTCAAAACGTAAAATTATTCGGCGGTTCAAATTTATCTGTTTATATATACGATGCGTTCATCGATATTGTACGACTATTTCACTCGAATGACAGATCGCTAAATTCCTAGCGAATTAATTTAAATATTTTTTTTTGCATAATTTGAACCTAGACGACGGATACGGTCATTTTCCGTCGTCCAAGTGTTCACCTGGACGACGGAAAATGACCGTATCCGTCGTCTAGGTTCAAATTACCATGGCGGTTCGAATAAAATTTTTCTTATTTTTCGATGTAAATATTGACTTGGACGACGGATATGTCGTTTTCCGTCATCCAAGTGTTCACTTGGACGACGGAAAACGACATATCCGTCGTCCAAGTCGAAATAACATGGCAGTTCAATTTGCCGCCTCAATTTTCGGCGCCGCTTGAAATTCCACTTAGACGACGGAAAACACTGTTTCCGTCGTCTAAGTCTACATTTATGGCGGTGAAACGGCCCGCCCATTTATTTGGCGCCGGTTCGAAAAAATTTGACTCTTCACTTAGACGACGGAAAACACTGTGTCCGTCGTCTAAGTTCACTTAGACGACGGAGAATAGTGTTCCGTCGTCTAAGTGAAACTCTATAAATAGGCCGAGCCTCATCTTCTTTTCCTCATCCCTTACAACTTTCTCTCCTCCATCTCCTCTCTCTCTCTCATTCCGGCGATTCTCCTCCGGCGACGCTCCGACGACATTATTTCCGGCGTGGTTCCTCCTCTCCGACGACACAACTCCGGCGATTTTCGCAGAAAACTCTCGAAAAACTCCGATTCGGTAAATTTCTATTTTTCCCTTATTAAAATAATTTTTTTTTAATTAATTAGTTTTAAATATTTCTTAAATGATTATTTTAATGTTATTTATTAATTATTGCTATTAATACTAATTAAATGAATAATTGTAAATTTATTGTTATTAATTATATTTAGATTAATTATTGTTATTAATTAAATAAATGATTACATATTGTTATTAATTAATTAAATGGTAAATTATTGTTATATATTAATAATAATTAAATGAATAATTGTAATTACTTGATAATTTATGAAATGAATAAATATTATTGTAATTATTTATTAATTAGTTGCATAATTAAATAAATATGAGATTAAATTAATTAGTAGTACGTGTTCGATTTAAATTTAGTACATAGGCTTGGTGTAATTAAGTCGCACTCTTTGGAATAGATGGCGCCTCTTTTCCTTGCTTATCTCCTTAACCCCTCGTGATGTGTGGATTTCATCACCGCACACTATAACCTAAGTGAAGTTATGGACACGAGGTTGAGGGCGGAGTTTGCAAAGGATTTGAGGGAGTGTAAATTTTCGAAAAATTGGCCGAATGTCGGACATGGTGTCTAGAAACGGGTTATGACTGGTGACAGGATTTGGACTAAGAAAGACTTTTGTCGAAATTAGTCCTGCCTCTCGCGTTATCTCTATCCCTAACTGGCCATGTTTTTCGATTTAACCAAGGCTGATTAATTGAAAATTTACACTTTATCGCGCGGGTCGCACGTCCATTGAACGACCGAAAATGCCAAGCTAGTGTACTCTATTTAAATCTTAAACGTACTTAATTAATTAGCGTAAATTTTTAAGTTGTAATTATTATGGTAAGTAGGTACGCGTATTTTAACACCGTACTCTTAGGTTTAAATGGCTCCGCCAAAGACCACATCCGGCAAGAAGAAAGCCCAACAGGAGTCAGAAGATGAGATGCTCCAAATGTTGGCGGCCCAAGTCGGTTGGGTTCAACCGCAGGACGACGCCCTCAATCCGGGGCCTTCTGGGGAAATTCCCTCTGCCCCATTTCTCTCAAGCGGTGATGACGTCGACCCCTTTTCAACTCCGACGCCCGGTACCGCTTCAACGGGAAGTACTCAGGCGTCTTCGACGGCCGATTCTATCATGTACAGCGCCCGCCGTAAGCAAAGGAGGGCCCCCACTAACCCCCAACCGAAAAAGACTCGGGGTCTCGTTAAAGGTGGAAAGGCGGAGAAAATTTGCAAGGCGACCGGGAGCAAGATCGCCTTGCCCTACGACGAATTCACCGGTGGCCCTCCCACACCTCAGCTAGCAAGTCTCTCGGCTCATAGCATTGGGTCGATTGTTCGTAACCGGGTTCGTATCACTGCCCCTACTTGGAGGGAGGTGCCGGATTCGGAGAAGGCGAAAGTCTTTAAGGATCTTTCGGTACGTAATACGTACAATTTTAGTTATTATATACTATTTTTAATATTAGTTATATATAATTTTATAATATATACGATTATAATTTCCAATTTATTTCTGATAGGAACATTTGCGGTGGATCCGGATCCGGCGATGTTGAGGCATATCAACCAAACCGCCAACAACATCTTCAAAGATTGGAAGTACAGGCTCCATCAGTACTTCCGAACTAACGGTCCCGTGCCTCCCCCTGAAGAGCTGCGTGGGGATAGAGAAGATGAGTGGGAGTGGTTGTGTAACCACTTTGCCGATGAGCAATTTCAGGTGTTAATTTACTTTTTTTATTTCAATTAAGATAATTGAATACTCTAAATTTTAGTTACTTATAAATTTTTTAATGATTTCATTATGTTGTCTAACAGAAATTCTCCGGTGTCAACAAAGCCAACCGGGGGAAGAAGGACAAGCACCATACTTCCGGCGCCAAGCAACTCATTCAAATTGCCAAGGAGCACAGGGATAAGGGCTCCAAACACCCTTATCTCGATGCAAGCGTAAGCGCGTACGTGACGCCTGGGCTCGATAATGAAGCGAGTCAACGCGGCGTAAGTCATATATATATATGTGTGTGCGCTAATAATTATAGTAATTATTATTTAAATATTATTTCATTATAATAAATTTATTATTCTTTTGTAGGCAAGAGTGATAGAGCGTGCGCAGGAAGAATTGGCTAACACTCAGCTTGCGTTCCCAGATGTGCCGCTAGAAGACCTGCCTCCTCTATCTGTGGAGAGCCAAATAGCAATTGCGGATGAGGTCTACGGTCGTAGAGCTGGCAAGGAGGTTAGGCACTTCGGGCCTAAGGTGGTTCGAGATTTGTCGACCTCTGAGTCATCATCTACGGGAGGTTCGGGGCGGCGGAGAAGTTCTCAAGCTGCGGCAGCCTATGAAGAGGCTCGAATCGCACGGGAGGAGAATATTGCCATGCGCCAAAGAATGGACCAGCAAGACGAGCGAATAGCCCAACTCATCGCCCTTATGCAACAAGCTCAAAGACAATGTCAACCTCCTCCGAACTCATTCCCCGACGACGACGACCCGGCTGGAGGCGGAGGACGAGGCGGCGCATCTGCTCCTCCAGTGTTTTAGCTAGCTAGTAGTTTATTATTTCGTTTCTTAATTTCCGCATTACGAATAATATTTTCATTTTTAATTATGGGTTTTTTCGATTATGTATGTACAAATTAATTTTAATTATTTTATTAATTTAGTGTATTTAATTAATTTAATTAATTTTTTTTCAATTAATATTAATAATATTTTTGAATTTAATTTTTTTTTAAAAATTAATTTTTCACTTAGACGACGGAGACATTAATCTCCGTCGTCTAAGTCCCCACATGGGCCACGGACGTTGTTAGCTTGTCCGTGGCCCAGGTGGTGACTTAGACGACGGAGATTAATGTCTCCGTCGTCTAGGTGACTACCTGGGCCACGGAGATTGTTAGCTTCTCCGTGGCCCAGGTAGTCACCTAGACGACGGAGACATTAATCTCCGTCGTCTAAGTCACCACCTGGGCCACGGACGTTCTCCGTGGTCCAAGTGACATAGACGACGGAGACATTAATCTCCGTCGTCTAAGTCACCACCTGGGCCACGGACGTTCTCCGTGGTCCAAGTGAACTTGGACGACGGAGATTAAATTCTCCGTCGTCTAAGTACTTAGACGACAGCACTTGGAGCACGTACCTTGGACGACGGATTTTCCGTCGTCCAAGTACTTAGACGACGGAGACTGTCACTTAGACGACGGAAATGCTCCGTCGTCTAAGTCACGTTTTCTTGTAGTGTTCACTCATTCATGAATAATTGTCTCGAGAGCTGTCTGGATAACTGTCAATTTGTTCATCTATTTTCCGGCGACCCGAGACTTATTCTGCTCAAAATCAAATAACAAACAAGTTTGTCTTCTACAACATCCTCTAATTCTAACTACAAAACGTCAAATTTACTTTTGAACATCAAAATCTCAAAATCTTCAATTCTTCGATTCAGCGAACCCCGATTGAATTAGGAAGTAACCAAGATATGGTTAGCTTCGTGGAAGAAAGGTCTACAAAACCCAATGAGTATCGTCATCTGATTTGGCTTGAAATCGATCAACCCTCAATTTCTAAGATTTTTGGTTTTCTCGGACTTTCTCTTCAATTTTCTGCATGATTCGGCCAAGGATACGAATAAGAGTTGAGGGAAAGAGAAAAAAAAACATCGAGGTGGTCATTTTGGTACCTTACTCGAAGGTTTTGGTGGCCAGACTGCCTTGGTTCGTTGCCGACGATTTCGCCGCGGGAGAGAGACAGTCGAGGAAGAGAGAGAAGGTCGGAAGAGATAGAGAGAGACTAAAATGGAAGGGGATGGACCGACGAACCAACAACCCATTCTTTAGAGGCAAAACTGGAATGTCAAAATTGTGTTTTATAACTTTTTAGATTTTTTTAGAGAAAATGATGTTAGCTGAGTTTTTTTGGGAAAATAGGAGTCATAAATTGGGCATTTTTTACCATGCTGTAATAAGTTTGGTTTTTTTGAAAAGTAAATGTATTTTTGGGTTTTTAAATAATTTTTCCTTATTTTAATTTATAGCAAGAAATGGTACGTAATTTAAACTTTACTATATTTATTCGAGAATTTTTTTTAAAAAAAACTTGCGATAATTTTATTATGAGACCTGATGCCATAAAAAGAAAACCTCTATTAGAGATCAATAAGCCTAAACTTACGATAATTTTATTTTGGATTAATAAGTTGCCCTGATATTTACTTACAATTACACGATAGTCAATGACTAAAGAGATCAATAAGCCTAATGTTAATAATATGCATTGATTGCTATGAAAATAGGCTATGCATGTACGTAACTGTGTCTTCTAGGTAGGTTTAGATTCATATATGACATTTGTGAAAGTCGAAATTCCTACGATATGAAAGCTTGCCTTGTGAATTACATAATAACAATCTAAGCATGGTGTGAATTATATATATATATGCAGTCCTTTTCAACAATCTCAGATTGGAAATAATTATGGGCAGTAACATAACTGTTAGCTGCTATAGACATGTGGTGAAGCTTATTTAGAATTTCTTGTTCTGAAAAGTTATCGATATTCAATTCATAGGTTTTATCCACAGAAACAGAAAATTGATTAAGAGAATTATTGCTTGGCTGAATGTCAACTGGCAATGAACGTTCTTTCCAATTTTTGGAAGGTCTTTTGTTAAAATGACATATTCTATTTAATTGAAGTTCTTGAAATTTTTTGTTTATCTTGGATATTGTACTAGAGTTATCATCTGAAGAATCAGAAGATGGGTATGAATGACTGTAATTGTGCTAGATTCAGATTTTAATTCTTTTAACATTTGTTCTATTTTTTGTGTGGTAGAAATGGGTTTAAGAGCATTTTTACTTAAATCATTGAAATGGATTAAGGGTGATTCTTTTTTTTGGTAAGGTGAGATTGTAGTGAAGATATTGTCGACTGTAGTTTCTATTTTATCTAATTGGTTGCCTATGGTTATTAAACTTTGGTTTATGTAATTATTTTGTTCAATTGTTTTCTTAATATCTAGATTGTCTGTGGGTGGTAATTTAAAAGGGGAAGCCGCTATGGATGGTTGAAGGTGGTTAAGAATTATTGTTTCTGCCGGGGGATGACTAGAGGAAATTAGGGCATTTTTGGATTTTTTTTCCATCTTGATTTTATTAGAGTTTGAACATTTTTTTGATTAATCTGGTTGATGAAATCAAGAAAGAATATTTCAGAATGTGTTTCAAGCATAAATTCTTTACATTCCTGAAATAATTTTAGTCTTTGTTCTTTTGAAGGGTATTGTCTTCTGTAAGCATTTCGTCTGGGAATATTTTCTTCAGCTTGGATATGTTGATCTAATATGGAATAATCAATTGTAAAAGGTTTATTAAGTGTGGTTAGTTGGGGGTTTATGGGAGTGACGCGTACGACTTCAAAGTTAGTTGTTGTGGGAGAAGTTTGTTCGTCATCAGTTTCTTGATGAGGATTTACTTCCACATAACTAGGATAGGTAACTTGAGAAGTAGATTTTATATTTTTAATTTTTAATTTTTGTAACTTTTCTTCTAATTCTTTTATTCGAATATTTTTTTATTTCTTTATCTAGGTCACAATCTCTCCTTGACATAGTTTCAGTAGTACTGGAACCAGCAAAGGAATGTTTGGAAGATTGTCCTAGTTCATGTATTCTAGGATTATTGCGAAAGTTGATTCTTACCGTGCCATCATTGAATTGATGGATGCAGTTTAAATCACTTTGATTATGCTGTATGCTGATCGGTTGATTTTCGTTGGTAAGAGACCATTCCGAAGGGAGATGGACATCTGACCATTTGATTGCATGAGGGACTTGAACATTGGCATTTTCTTGACTACTTTGGATTAATAAAGTTTGGTCATTGAGACTTTTACTTACAGCTTGAAAATTTATATTTGTACCTGTGACTTTATAGTGGACTCTATAGATTAAGGCCAAAGATTTTGATCCATCAAGGACATTATAACCAGAAGTTTTAATATCCAAGGTTAGTGTTTTTAGTATGTGGGGATCACTGAGACTGACTATGAAATTTGGGTAAAAATCAAAGTGTATTGGACTTTTAAAAAGACTTGATTCACTTATTCCAAGAGTGTTGTCGGTGAAGTCGGTAAACCGAGCATCACGAAGGCACAAAAAGATTGAGGCATTTAGACCTCTTCGTGTTAGGGGTTTTACCCCTATTTGGACTAATCCAATATGGAGGAAGTTATGACCATCATTTTTATGTTTTCTAATTGATTCGGGACTGAAGAGTTGATAGATTTCGTGTTGTGAACTAACAACATAAATTTGCTCAACAGTTTTAATATGATGTTCACTTCTAAAAGAAGTGATGGACCATTTTTTTCTATATATTTCATTACTAGGAACTCTTGGAATATTCAAATCATTCCTATCGATGTTATTATTTGACTGAATTTCAATTTGTTCTTCATTGACTATATTTGGGATTGTATTAAGGGAAGATCTGGATGAACTAGAGATGATTGAGTTAGATCTGAACAATCTACTCATTGTGGTAAGAAAAAAGGGATGTCTTGACTCAATTTTTAAGAATGAAAGTAACAAATACATTAACCTAACGTCTTTTATCTAAAGTTCTCTCTGCTCCGCTCACGCCGCAACCGCATATCGTCGTCGTCCTCCATTTCATCACCGTCGTCTGGTTGTAATGTTGAGGTGGAGCTGCTTTCATCTCCCCATCCTGTTGCCTTGACGTGGTCTATGGGGATGCGTGCTAATGCTGGGGCATCATATCTGACTTTGAAATCATATTTTCCGCTAGGTTGGCCTAGCGTACCCCAGATTTCTCCTGGCCTTTTGACGTGTTTAAACCAAGTGGGTTCTTTGTCTGGCATGTCTTCGTGTCTGATGTTTGATCGTTTAGCGTCTATTGTGGTCGGATTGGCTATTTTTGTAGTGGTTTTGCGCTGTGATGTTGGCTAATGCTGGTGTTACTTATGAGCTTTGGATTCTAATGGTTGGTTTCTACTAGTTTTACCAGATGGCTTTTGACATTCAAGGTTGGTAGGTTTGAGGATAGGTTGACACAGAAACTACTGACTGGCATTTTAAACTTTCAAGGTTGGTAAGTTAAGAACAGGTTAACACAGAAAACTGATTATAGAGGTTGACACAGAAAAACTATTTGTTTGGGTTGACACAGAAAACTGCTTGTTTACTCTTAGCTCAGAAAATCATATGAGAGGCAGACTCATCTCACCGGGTTCCCTTATATTGCCTTCCCTGAGGACTTACCCGAAGGCCTGGGCTCGCCTTTTGCCTGCGATTCTCCTAAGACTCCTGAACTAAGGATAAACTCCTAGTTTTCCATGCTTCTTCCAAACTCCTGGTTTTTCTATGCTTCGCCTAAACTCTCAGTTTCACATGCTTCTCCTACACTTAACTCACCTCCCTTGAAGTGTTTAGTGTGCCATAAGGCTGATCTGGGTTTCTCCTAAACTTCTACCTACCCCCTTGAACTATTCTAGTGTGCCATGAGGTAGAACCGGAATGATACCTTTCCCCGCTCCGATACCAAGCATCAATTTTACATTAATTGAAACCATGAAATTTAATGTTGAATTATCAAATCTAATTTGGCAATCTCAATTCAATACCCAACAAAGTTTATGCCAATACTTTATACTACTACTTAAGAAGATTCATACACGTATTCATTTTCGTATCATGTTTCACCAAAGCACTTTGTATTATAAGTCGATAAGATATTGTACACGGCTATATCGTATAATTATTATTACTATTCTCCGATCATAAAATCCATGAACAAATCAATTCAACAAACCGTAAAATAACGATGAACTTAGGTGAAGAAAAAAGAAGTCATTTCCTAAATACAACCCATACGGGTAGGTGATGAAATGATGTGGAAAAGCGATCGATGTAAGAAGTGGCAACAATCCGGACCGTGGGTTTGGTGAGTCAACAGCCTCGAAATACCCTTAATGCCCTCCCCTACCCTCCTCCTCTTCCTTTCCTAGCCAACTACCCGCTCCGGTGTCCTAGTCTTCTCCCCTCTCAAACCTTATTTAAACCTCCTTCAAACCAAACCCACCTCATTCTCTCTCGGCGCCTCCGCAACAACTCTCCTCCTCCTCTCTCTAGATATTTCAAACAACAATGGCGCTCGCAAACCCAGCAACCCTCTCCTCCAAATCTCTCTGCAACTCCCACTCCCTCTCCATCCCCACATCCCAATCTCACCAACCCACTTTCTCACCATTCCTCGCCACCAAAAAGCGCCTCCTCCACCCCATCTCCGCCGCAGACGGCAACAACTCCCCTGTCGTCGCCGAGAAGCCCTTTAAGGCCCCAACCCCGACTCCGGCGGCGAGGCCCAGCAGCTCTGGAAAATGGAGCGTGGAGAGCTGGAAGACTAAGAAGGCTTTGCAGCTACCGGAATACCCGGATCAGAGTGAGGTCAACACCGTCCTCAACACCATCGAATCCTTCCCGCCGATTGTCTTCGCCGGCGAGGCTAGGCACCTGGAGGAGAAGATCGCCGAGGCCGCAATGGGGAACGCTTTTCTTCTTCAAGGCGGTGACTGCGCTGAGAGCTTCAAAGAGTTCAGCGCCAACAACATAAGGGACACTTTCAGAGTGATGCTTCAAATGGGTGTTGTTCTTATGTTCGGAGGACAAATGAATGTTGTCAAGGTTAGATCTTTGCTCCCATTTTTTGTGATGAACTTGAATGTTTGAATGTTGTGAATGAGTGTTTGAGAAATTCATGTTTGGGGGTTATAGGTGGGAAGAATGGCGGGTCAGTTTGCAAAGCCCAGATCAGCTCCGACTGAGGAGAAGGATGGAGTTACGTTGCCGGCTTACAGGGGTGACAATATTAATGGAGAGGCTTTTGACTTGAAGTCTAGAACTCCTGATCCTCAGAGGTTGATCAGGGCTTACTGCCAATCTGCTGCTACTTTGAATCTTTTGAGGTCCTTCGCCACTGGAGGGTATGCTGCTATGCAGAGGGTTACTCAATGGAACCTTGACTTTGCGGAGAAAAGTGAGCAGGGTGATAGGTAATGCACTAAAGTTTAAAACCTGTACATTTGGTTTGTGATTAAATGTTGTAATTGGATCTTGCAATTTGCTTATGTAATGTTGAATAGGTACCAAGAATTGGCTCACAGGGTCGATGAAGCCTTGGGATTCATGTCTGCCGCTGGACTTACAGTTGACCATCCAATCATGAGGACAACTGAGTTCTGGACTTCTCATGAGTGTCTGCATTTGCCATATGAGCAGTCACTCACCAGGGAGGATTCCACTACTGGTCTTTTCTATGATTGCTCAGCTCATATGCTTTGGTGTGGGGAGCGTACCCGTCAACTGGATGGCGCCCATGTTGAGTTCCTAAGAGGAATCTCCAACCCCATTGGAGTCAAGGCAAGCTTTCTTATACTAGTTATTAAAAATAGTCTTTGTTACTCTCTTTTTAATGCTAGTAATGGTGTTACGTACTACCTAATGGGACAAGTCAATGCATCACAATAATAGAGATTTTAATGACTCCAGGTTATTTTGGATTTTGGGTCACTAAAACATAGAATTGTAGAAAGAAATGAAATTTTCTACTATGCTTAACTTGGATCCTTTGATCAGGCTCAGATGTATTTAAGTGACTACAGATGGTCATAATCAAAGCTGTTGGAGTTAATTTTAGTTGAACCTTTTGTCTTTTATTCTGTCTTGGGTTATAGTTGATAGAATTTTATGTTTGAAGTGGCTAACAATGATACTTGTCATGCAGGTGAGCAACACAATGGATCCAAAAGATCTTGTTAACCTCATTGAAATCTTGAACCCTCACAACAAGCCCGGAAGAATCACAATCATTGCTAGAATGGGTGCTGAGAACATGAGAGTCAAGCTTCCTCATTTGATTAGGGCTGTGCGCCAAGCAGGGCAAATTGTAACCTGGGTCTGTGATCCGATGCACGGAAACACTATTAAGGCACCCTGTGGACTCAAAACACGTCCATTTGATGCAATTCTGGTACACTTTCTCTTCTTTTTTCTTTTTCAACTATTCTTTTTCCATCGACCATGAATTGAAGCATCAGACCTTTTGAATAGCATTTATGATTTTTCTAAAATGCTTCAGAGAAATAAACAACTCAACTCAATTTCAGTTATTAAGAGTTAAGACTAATTAAAACGATGATTTTCATCTGAAATGGAGAAATCAATAGAGTAGTATCCTCTACGATAGAATCTGTTTCGTTCTCTCTCGGTGATTGTAATTAGTTGATCAGTCCAATTCAAGAATTCGGAAATGTCATGTAGAGTGAAAAGTGCTCATTTTCTTGTGGTCCAATCCATTTGTTCAGGAGACTCAATCAACGTGTCGTGTCGTCTTTTGTTCCACTTAGGGAATATGTGGGGGACCACAGTCATATTCAGCATTGCATTGCAATATGACATTTCATGATTCTTATGCTAAATTGCTAATATTGTCCTGCTCACGATCTGTCATGTATTCACTATTGTCAAATTGAATGTGTTTGTAGGCTGAGGTGCGAGCATTCTTTGATGTTCATGAGCAAGAAGGGAGCCATCCAGGAGGAATTCATCTCGAAATGACTGGCCAGAATGTTACTGAGTGCATTGGAGGATCCCGAACAGTGACTTTCGACGACCTCAGCTCACGCTACCACACTCACTGCGACCCAAGGCTCAATGCTTCTCAGGCTCTTGAGCTAGCCTTCATCATCGCAGAACGACTAAGGAAGAGAAGGATTGGAACCCAACGTCTGCTCTCTCTAAGCCTCTAAGCAAAATCTTTTATTGGGAGTCCTGTATCATTTTAGATTATTTTGGTAGCCAATAAACTTCTTATGGGTTTTATCCAGCAAACTTCATATTACAAGCTAGTGATGGTATCGAAAGTTAAGAGCTCCTCGGACGTTGGAGCTCTGGAAGAATATGTGTACTAAAATATGTTCTCTATGCTGTTTTTAGTCGAGATTCGATCATATGTTTGAACTTTGAACGGTCGGTGTGGTGCCTTCAGATTGCAAGCTGCACAAGCAAGGTGATGGAGATCAAACCTGTTCAATGCTATTAAATTTAATTGTACTAGTATTTGAGTTTGTTTATTTAAGAATGTAGTTTGATCAGGTGTCCGTTCTTGAAACAATTAATTAATTAAAGCAAATGGTTTATCAACCATAGTTGTGGTTAAGGAAAGTGAATGAAGAAGAAAAGCTATACTTCATTTCCTAAATGTTTCCATATCTGTCTTTTTGATAGCTTTCTTAACATATATGACAACTATGAGTTAGCTCCCGTCTCCTACACACAAATGTGAGAATAATCTGGTGTTCACGATGATTTGTGAGTCCAACACGCACATTAGTAAGACGTGGAAGCAATAACCGCATCACATACTCATGCAATAGGGATGTGATCATCTCTCTTGCATGAATCGCAAATAACCTGAATTGGGTTAATTGTTTGTTTTGTTTTACGGTAGGGAAGATCTTGTGTGTATAAACGGCCTCCAACTAATTTTATGCTTAATTCTTGTTTCGTGGCGAGAAATACCGAATGGTATTTGTTACACGGTTCCATATAGTAGAGATGTGAAGGCTACGAGGAACATTCCCAACCTAAAACTGTATGGAGACAACTCAAACAAGTATAGTAGGGATGACCTTGACAAGTTTAATGCCATTTACACCGCTTCAAATAAGCTAACTTGTCAACTTGGTACGCTTGCAATTCAAGACGACAATGAAATGTAGGTGGAGATGGAGGGGGATGCAAATCTCAACCATCAAGAATTGGGCAGTTAGTTGGCACGAGACATAAACCAGCAGATAGAAGATCATATTGACATAAGAGTTGGATGCTAAATATAAGCTGAAGTTCAGCTCGAGGGTCATACACATCAGAACGGATAGATATGAACCTATAAATTCATATATCTATCACGTGGCAATCTAATTATCAAACGATTTGGGGTGGAAATGTTATTGTATTTACAAATGTAATTGATATATTATTAGATCTTCAAGTAAACACATCTGTACTGTAATATCTTTTGAACCTGCATAATTAAAAATTTAAATTCTCCCAGCACTTCGTATTTAACACTCATTTACCAAATATCCAGATCAACTACATTCCTGAATTCAATACACATGATGAAGATAATGAGCAACAGAGAAAAGAGAAAAGAGGGGAGTGTCAAAACTGGGTGAAGAAATGTCCAAAACCTGGGGAAGGATAGTAAACAGCAAGACAGGGGACCAATAGTCTCTAGAGTACGAAGGAAAAGGGACCGAGGTCAGCCTTAAAAAAAGACATTCAAGCAGAGGCAGAGCTACTCCAATACCTATAAAGAAAGCAATATCACAACAAAGGATATAGCAACAGAAAAGAGGGAAGAGTGTGAATCTATTTTCCTCAAATTAAACAGACGACTATATAATCCACAATCACATTGTTGAACAGTATATTATTGCACCACCACAATCACATTGTTGAACAGTATATTATTGCACCACTTCCACGATACTCATCCTGTCTAGAACTACCAGGAGAAGGAAATAATTCTTACAAATATAAAGGTCTAATACTAAATGACATAGCTTTTAGTCAGATCCAACGAGACTTCTGATAGTAAGGCATGTATCGTGCTGGCCTTCTGAACCTGGGACCCTTCCTGCAGCATATTTGAAGCGGATTAAATGACAATATGCATCAGATGACTGCCTTGAGTTGTAGTCAAAAGCAGTACTAGTAAGAGCACTAGAGGGAACATACCCATATCCACAGGGGGAGTAGAGGTAAGGGGGTACATATGGCCTCCTGAAACGGTAACCCATATAAGGACTGAAGCGTCTAGGGCAGAATTGCTTCATACCGGGAACATTGGTCCTTTTAGGCAAAACCTGAATGTAGATAGAATGTGAGAACAGAAATAGTGGATAGCAATACCTAAGACCACCTGAGCCAACTTTCTACCTCGTTTCATGTTTAAAGAAACTAGATTCTGCAGAAAAAGGGAGATAAAATAGAGATGATTACCTTCAATTGCCGACCATGCAACTCAGATTCATTTAGAACAAGAGCCTCTTGAACAGCTTCTGTTTCAACAAATTCCACGTAGGCAAAACCCTTCGGCTGGCCAAACTTATCGGTCAGTATAGTCACTCTGTTAACTGTGCCACATGATTGGAAATGCTGCTGTACTTCTTCAGGCGTGCATGCATAATCAACCTGCAAAACATGATTAAATCCAGTTTTTACAGCAAAAGCTAAGTCACTGAAATAGACAACATACAGCCACAACATATGAAAGAGGAAGTGCATTCACAACAAGATGCTATGTGAGCACAATCATGGTGAGTTTAGCTAAAAGACTGGCACATAAACTCA
This sequence comes from Geum urbanum, assembly GCA_946800695.1. Classification (NCBI taxonomy): domain Eukaryota; kingdom Viridiplantae; phylum Streptophyta; class Magnoliopsida; order Rosales; family Rosaceae; genus Geum; species Geum urbanum. The sequence goes on from OX327000.1 coordinate 26,322,285, forward strand.
TATTTTTGCTCCAGTGGTGTATAAGACACTTATGCTAGTTATGATCCTTTCAAGTCCACAAACAAAAACACATTCTTACCCTCATGCTCGTTTAAAGACACTTATGCTACTTCTAAGACCACCTTATAGATATTCGAAGATATATTCTTCACAATATCCAGCATATAAGTGGCTCACAAAAGCAGTTCCACAGACTGGTTTTTGTCTCCACTCACCCTGTTTACTCGTTACATCTACTTTTTTTAAGTCTCGTCTCAAAATCAACATAGCCTCCATAGCTAATTTTCTATTCTTATGAAAAACCTACTTCATAACTAGCAAAGTTCGAAATGAGATCTTTGCACTGAAAGCCAGGTCATACAATGACCAATGCAGTACTCGTGCATCATCACCTTTTCTGCTTTAAACTTGTTCTGCTTGGCATTGCATCCAACTCTGCAAATTCAGCTCATACAACCACATCATGTGCATTCCTATTAGTCATTTTCCCTTCTCCTCCCAACCCACCCTTCTCTTCCATGAAAACCTTTTACAGCAATGACCGTGATACAAAGCTTCACCTTCTTTTCTTAAAATGTCCCACAAGCCAGCCACCATCTATCTCTGCTAATTTAGCTTATCAAGACCAAATCATACCATGAGCATTCTACTACAAGTCTACAACTACTACAAAACCACCATCGTTCACTTGTCACATTCAGACCACATAATTTATTTGGTGTAATGGAAACCCCAAGAATAGTTTGCAGTCAGTGCATAATACATTCTTACTATCATCTTAATTACTTATGTTTGCACCTAATAGTTGTTTCCAGAAGATAAGAAAATCTTTAGTTCATATTGTGTACACCCCGAAAGCTTATTAGCCTATAAGAGACTGCAACATTTTAGAGATTCCACCATAATTTTTACTGTAGACAACGTGTAAGTGCACACAACCAGAGTAAAAATAAAATCAGATATAACTTGGCACTGATAAACACATGAAGAGGTCTTTCTTAACTGATCAACAGAGAGATCTGAAAAAAAAGAAGTGAAATCATGTAAGGACCAACAGTAATCACAATATCAGGAAATCAAACGCTACACTTAAAGATTACATAAAGGACTACAAAAAACAATGAACTTGGGTGAATACCATTGACAAATAAAAGAACTTGGGACATAGGAAATCAGAATCATGTACTCCTCACCACATTTGCTAAGTGAGTCCATAACACCATCCAGCAGCAAGGAAGCAATATACAACTACAGTTGCCCAACATTTCCTTTCCTCTTCAAAAACCTTAGTAGAGCTTCCTGTATTGAGGATGATGTCCCATTATACATATCCTACCTCCTCCTTTACAAGTCTTCTCTTGGAATACCTTCTGTGCAACGTTACTCCACTTCTTTTGCCCAAACAATAAATCATGTCAACTACACCCCACCGTTGAAAGTCCTTTTTTTTTTCTTTTTCAATTTTGTCTCAGATATTATTTTTTTCAACTATTCAAATATTTGTATTTTTTTTCTATCTGATTTTTTTCTTCCATCTTTCTTTTTTGAGGACTTTCAATTTTTTTTTTAACATACAGAAGACATGATTATGTCTTTAGTGACAACTAATGACACTGACCACCCTCAATCTACAGTGTAACATATCCTGCGCCTATACACAGAGAAATTGGGGAATAACAATCAGTCTGCTGTCATAGTATGGCATACAGTCAAACCATGATTCTGAAAGTGTATAAGATACCATCCACACAAGTGTAAAGTGTATATATAACTTGAGGTAGTTAACAAGGGTCAAAACCTATCGCAGAGTTTCTAGAAAGATAAAGCAAAACAGGGAGTAACAAAATTATAAGGACTATTAAGAGGCACAGTACAATTATGGATTGCAATAGAAAACGATATTCAAATTCTTTGAAGTTAAACTATGTTTTTTCCTTTTACCAAAATCATGAGTGATAGATAATTTACGAACTAGAACTTTCAGCATCCAAGATTCACAAACTTTACAGGAAGGTATCACCAAGTTAAGATCTAGTACTAGTAAGCTAAGCTTTTCATGAGGCTGATTATTAGTAATAAACCTTGTGTTAACATAAAGTAAGCAGATATATTGTAATATAGCAGAGTTTAGCTTGATGTATTGTAATATCCACCTGAAGATAAATTTCAAGCTAGTATATATTTTCATTCACTAGCCATTACATGACAAAATAACACATGAGGGCGACAAATTATAATCAATCTTTGAAATCCAATATTTCATAGAACAAGAATTTAATATGTACTATAGATTATATAGGGTAAAAATAATAGATCAATATAAAAGTGTATTGTCTGAGCAAATAGTAGAGTTTGAATTATTTGATATTCCAATAGTTAATTGAAGTGTAATAAGGGTTCACTCACATTGCCAACAAAAACAGAACGTGCATCTGCCTCTTCCTTGTTTGCCTGAGAAACAGTTGCAGCAGCAGGATCTGTGCAATATTTAGATGAACTTGAACATCAGACCACTAAGCAACCAAAAGATACTACCTACATTTATAGAAATATGATTACACAAAGTCCCCAGGACATGAGAATTTCCCGGAAACACCACGATCTTGAGCTAGTATACCGATCACATGATATACACTAAGATACCGAATACAGCATATGACAGGACACCTATCTTCCCCTACTTTGACTGCTAACACGGCACTCAGAGCACCAAATTTATGTTTAATACCAGAGAGACAAATTATAACCCTAAAGGCCTAAACCAATGTTTACCAACAAAAGAGTCTATCAAAATCATAGCAAAATCACAAGTAGCAACATCAATCGTTTTCGATAACCAAACAAAACGAATATCAACAAGCTCATATAAGACACTGAAACGACACATTCAAAGAAAGAGCTGGTTAACAAAAAATCACCAATCAAATCTAAAAGTGAATAAGTTGAGATGATCAACCTTGTGCAGCGCCCATCTCCTTTTCAACCTTGGCTTGCATTTCGCGCAAAGCAGCAGCTTCCTCCTCGATCTCCTTCAACCTCTTCTTCATCTCGTCCAGCTCCTACATTACAAAACAGAAATCGTTAAGTCAATTCAATTCAATACTCATTCTCCTAGGGTTTCAGTTACAGTTGTATAGTAATTTAGTAGAATAAGAAAAAGAGGAAGACTAAAGATTAAGAATTAGACGAGGGACCTTGACAGCGTCGTCTTCAGCGGCGGGCATGTCGACGTCGGCGTGGTTGAGGTCCAGGTCGCCGTCCAGTTCTCCCTCGACTGGAATTTCAGCTCCGTAAACCTCATGCTCCTCTTCGTCCATTTGCGCGCTCTCTCTCTCTCTCTCTCTCTCTCTCTCTCTCTCTGCTCAATTTTGGTTTCTCTGCTAGCTTTGCTGGCGTTTGCGGTTTGCCACTGGCTTCTATACTGCCACGGATTCAAGAGAAACGACGACGTTCGATTGATATAAAACTTCATTTTTTTTCTTTTTGGATTTGGTACCTCTTACTATTTTATTGACTTTTAATTTTGTTTATTTATGGTTGTCACCTGAGAATACCTTTCATATTTTGTAGTGGCAATCCATGCCACCATAACAATAAAAATACATTGAAATTGTTGGTTGAACATTGCCCCGTTGAGATCATAGTCTTTGAGCGCAAATGCATTGAGGTGAGGCGTTTCATCTCTTCAACATTTTGAAATCGAAGCATAGGATTCGTGAATTGCATTCTTCAACATTAAAGCTATTTATGAAGAAAAAAAAACAATGTAGAAATAAACATCCAGCTTATAATTAGAAGAGCATACAAATCATATGCATAAACATGTAGCATGAATGAAAGAGCGTGCAAGATTGCCCTTAAAACGACTTTCAAGCAGAAGTAGACTAGCAGTGTTACTTCTGCATTACTATACGGTCTATACTAGTTCTCCCCTACTGCCAATTTGTATCGATACCTCTTAATTGTAAGGAATGCAATAAAGAAATAATACGAAAGAGGTTGACACACGACTGGAGATAACAAAACAGAAAATGTGGTTATGCTATAATTTTTATAGATTTTACACACGAACGTATAAATCCAAAATCAGTAAATCACTGTATGGCTCCTTCCAAAACAATAGCATAAAACCAACGGTAAGGCTTATTTCCACTTTCACAATGGCTAGAACCAGGAGAAGAGAAAATAAACGTTTCACAAGGATATAATCAATGTCTTATACTAGATGATGTAGACATTAATCAGATCGAAACAGTCTTCTAGTAGTAGGGCATGTATCGTGCCGGCCTTCTGAATCTGGAAACCTTCGTGCAGCATAATTCAAGCTGATATAATGAATATACGTATCATAAAACTGACTTGAGTGCTAGAAATCAATGGAAGTTAGAGCACCATCATAAGAACATACCCATATCCATAGGGCGAGTAGAAGTAAGGGGGTACATATGGACTTCTGAAGTGGTAATCCATAGAGGGATTGAAGCGTCTAGGGCGGAATTGCTTCATACCGGGAACATTGGTCCTTTTAGGCAAAACCTAAATCGATAGATAGAACAATGTGGGAATAGAAGTGGGGATAGCAATATCTATTTTAATTTTTTCCTGTTTCCACATGTTCCTTTTTATTCTGGAGAAGATAGATTGTAACAAAACAGGGGACAAACGTGAGGAAAAATCAAGGGAATCACCTTCAACTGCCAACCATGAAACTCAGATTCAGTCAGAACACAAGCCTCTTGAACAGCTTCTACTTCAAGGAATTCAACATAAGCAAAACCCTTTGGCTGGCCAAACTTATCAGTCAATATAGTCACTCTGTTCACTGTGCCACATGATTCAAAATGGTGCTGCACTTCCTCAGGTGTACAAGCATAATCAACCTGCAAGACATCATTTAGTCCAATTTTTTTAAGCAAAGGTATGTCAGTGAAATAAACAACATACAGCCACAACCTATGAAAAAGGAAGTGCATTCACAACAAGAAGATATCTGAGCACATTCACAGTGAGTTTGGGATTGCCTTTCGAAGCATGCAAGGCACTCCAAAACAACCAAAAATGATTTTGTAGTGGTTGGTTAAAATAGGTATCAGACTGGCAGACAAACACTTTCAAAGGCACTCCTAAATCTCAAAAGATGAATTTGTTGTACTTGGTTGAAGTAGGTAAAGACTAGGACATAAACACTTGCAATCAATCACCCTAGTACAGTTATGGTGAATTAGGCTAAATTTCATCTATTCAAGTCCACCCAAAAAAAAAAACTCTTATCAACTTCTAAGAATAATTATAGATGTTCATTTCACTTGAGATTTTTCTTCTTCATAAATCATAACAAACCACCATAAAGTATGTGGGACTCAAAAATAACCCCAAACTGGTTTCTGCCTCTTTTCTACTTAGTTGTAGCAATGGTTTTTAAAACTTTTAACATCAAACTTCCCTAGTTAAATTTCCACAACAATTTACAAACCACTTCAAAACTAGCATAAGTTGGGAGATGATACATATGCAAAATTGAAAACCAGGTCATGAAATTAGCAATCTGCTACTGGCGTAACATCTTTGCCTGTTCTTTAAGCTCATGCTGCTTGGCATTCCATCATCTCTGCCAATGCTGCTTGTAGACATATCATGAACATTCACTATTAGTCACATTCCCTTGATCTGCAACTCAACCCAACCCTTCTCTTCCATGCAAATTTCCAAACCAAATAGCAACACCATGTCAAAAACTAGTATTAGTCGAAAATGGAATCTATGCTGCATTCAGTGTGTCAGAACTGCTAATTCAGCTAGTGATAACCAAATCTTAACATGAGCGTTAGACTATTATTACAGCAGAACCTGGAACAGACTGTAAGACTTTAAAGACACCACTAAGCTTCTCAAAGTAGACAATGTGCAAGTGCACATACGCATTTCAAGCAACATATAGAAATACAAATAGAAATAAAATAAGTTCAGGTTGGCATGGATCCAAAATTAATGAGGAACTGACTGAAACATCTCTAGTGAAATCTAAAGGAAAAAGAAAGTAAAATCTAGTAGAATTCTACAAAATTCACAACAATATCACGAGATCAAACATACATTTCAGAACTTTAAAAGAAAATCTTTTCTAGGGCAAACACCATTGACATAGGGTAAAAAAATCATGTACTCCTCACCACATTTGCTAAATGATATTCCTGAGGCCCCAGAGGACAGCATCCATCACCATCAAACTACCGATGCAACTCATCATTCAGATCCTCTTCATAGACATTTGCTGCCTCTCCTCATTTCCCATCCACATGGAATATCTTCTCTGAAATACTCTGCTTCTTTATTTCCCCAGATATATCATGTCATCTACAACCAACTGTTGTAGACTTCTAAATTTTTTTTTTCTCAGTTCTTTTTTTACTCAGATATTTTTTTTCTTTCACTTTTCACATACTTTTTTATATTTGAGTTCTTTGTTTTCCTTCCATCTATCAGTTTTTATATATTTTGTTTTTTTGGGAAGGACTCATGCTTTTTTTTTTTATCACAAATCTCAAGGGACATGTAAAGATCTACAATGTAACGATTCCAGCACCATTACACAGAGATTGGGGGATATCGATCAGCCTGCTATCATATTATGACATATGGTCAAACCATAACTCTCAATGGTGCATCACATAAGTGTATAGTATTCACAGAACTTAAGGGAGTTATTTTATAGTTAAGATAGTTAAGGGTTCCAGTAGTTCTGGAAAAGGAAAGGTAAAAGAGAGAGTAACCAAATTGTAAGGAGTATCAATAACCATAGTACAATGACTGCGGTTGATAACAGAATACAAAGGAGTAGATTCTCAAATGCTTTGAAATTAAAACTTTGTTATACTTTACCAAAATCATGAGGCATAGGTAAATTATTAAGTTTCAGCATTCAAGAACCACAAGCTTCACAGGGTAGCATCAGCACGAGGATGTATAGTATTTGTAATGTTGTAATAAAGTTAGGTTGATAACCTATATGGTAGCTTAATAAGATAGCTTTCAAGCTAGTAATATATTTGCATTCGCCAAATATTAGATGACAACCAATAGGGAAAAACAAAATTAATGTTCAACGAGAGGTGGAAGCTAAAAAATTCAGATTTTCTCACAATAAGAAATTCCATATGTGCGTAAGATTATATTAGGAAAATAACTATAGATTGATAAAAATGAATTAGGACTACGCATATGGCAAAGCATTGTTTTGTTTGATACTAAAATACTTATTGAAGTCTAAAAGAGGGAAGTGGACAATAAAGATTCACTCACATTGCCAACATAAACAGAACGTGCATCAGCCTCTTCCTTGTTTTCCTGAGAAACAGCTGCAGCAGCAGGATCTGGCGCAATGCCATCAAATTCAGCCACAGATATCATTGAACTTGAACGTACACAGATCACAAACCAAAACATATTATTGGAATAGAACAGATGTATTCTATTCACAGAACCAGACAAGAAAAAAATATGGAGAAACCACCGGAACACTGCATACTAAGATCTTAAACAATAAAGATCAGGCACTAAACCACAGATTGACACACACACAGAAAACATCTGTTTGATGGCAGGACCTATATCCCCTAAGCATGAACGCTGAGACATTAATTATAAAAAAAATCAACGAAACAATAAAACTAATACAAACAACAGATTATATCAAATCACGAACTTAAATGAAGATCTTTGATCCCTGAGCCTCGCTCAGGTGGTCAAGATCAAAGTCAAACGATAACACCAAACCGATACGAAATGAATAACAGCATAAAATTAGAGATAAATAAAGATGAAAACAACCTTGCGCAGCAGCAGCCATTTCAGAATGCATTTGGCGGAGAGCAGCAGCTTCCTCGTTTATCTTCTTCGAGCGTAGGTTCATCTCTTCCGAGTAAAACATCATCAAGTTAGTTAATTCAAGGTAAGCACAAATCCTGCTAGGGTTTACAGTTGTATAAAAACATAATTAACAATTGTTGCTAGGGATTTGATGATGAACCTTGTCAACGTCGTCCTCGTTGGCGGAGGGCATGTCAACGTCGCCGTCCATCTCTCCCTCGAATGGAACATTTGCTCCGTAGACCTCATGTTCCTCATCGGCCATCGCTCTTTCTCTGTGTCTGTTTTCCGTTTGAATTGAGGTTTCTCTACTGTGATGTTCGATCGCCGTTTATGGTTTGCCGCAGGAATTTATACTTGGGCACAATTCACCAAAGCGACGACGGTTTAGTCGATATAATTTAGAGTTTTTTTTTTAAATTATGTTTACTAATTTTTTATTTTTTTTCTGAAAACTTCATTACAAGGACCTGACAAAGCCTGTTCAGCACCAAATAACCTTATAACCTCACAGAAACATGCTTTCGCGGGAAGCACGATGTTTCCGTGTGTTGCCATATTTGTTAAGTTGATAGAATATCTAACATGATTATTCTATTAATTTGTGTATGTTTGATTATATAATTGTTGTTGGATATTTTGTGATTATCTGGGATGTTCTTTATGTGCTAATTATAATATGAGGTTCAGGTTTTATGTTTTCCCCCTATGTACTTAGCAGTTTTATTAATAAAAACTTAAGTGTTGTCGGACCGCCTTTTAAAAAAAACATGTTTAAGCCTTGAACTTCCCTGGAGTCGTGTTCTGGTGATAAGTGAATTCTGTGATCAATTGTAGTCAACTACGATCAAATCTACATCAAACGGTAAGTAATTAAAAACAGTTGAAAAGTAATTTAATATCATCTGTTTGATACAGATCTAACGGTAATTGACCACGACTGACTACAAACTCATTGATCACTAGAACAGAACTGATTCCGAGGGGGGCAAGATATGGATAGGAGCAAAGAAGCAGAAAAACGATAGGCAAAACTACTCTTAAGGGGGCAAAGGCACCCATTATTCCTCAAAACACAAGTTAATGATGGTGGTAACCTTGCAGCCCATCAATTAAGATCCACCGACATGTCCACAAGCCTAGCAACAACAAGAGCTGCGCCGTTGGCTTCACGAGGGATCCATTCCCACCACAATTAGCAAAACTCGAACACATTCTTCTAATCTCTCTGATCAAGGGATATATTCTCCATGAACTAGCTTTTCTATCATCCTTTAAAGCATCAACCAGTTCCTTGAATCTAACTCAAAGAACACTTCATCAACTCCCAAATTCACTCCCATCTCTGCTTTACAACGGTGGCAACATCTTAGAAAGATTAGGTCCAATCCTACCACTAGAGGGAAACTTCCAGTTTATCAATAGTTGTCTTCTCCCTAGAGCCAACAAAGCACGTAGAGTGCTCACACAGACAGATAATCTGCATCGTCTGACTAATCCTACAACTACGTAGGAACTTATTATCAACAGAAAATTAAATACTAAGAAAAAGGGAAAATTTCAGTTTACCTACCTGTGATCAATGTTCAAAAAGGCGCTAGGAAAAATTAGGCGATAGAGTTACATCCTAACACCTAACTGCTTAGGTGAAGATTAATCGGGATACTAGGCGGATTATTACTTTTATATTTTGAACAATGCCTATGATTTGTCATAAACTTCGGTTTACTACTTGACGTTTCAATTTAGTCATTTTACTACGTATGGTTTGAGTCAAACATCATTTCACAACTTCACTTTTAAGTTTGATTATTTTACTACATAAACTTGTCAAAATTAATCATTCTACTACCTTACTTTTTTTATTTTAAACATATCAAAAAAAATTGAAGGGGGATGAAAAGTGATGAAAAATGCCTAGGAAGGGGGCCTAGGGCAAAATTTAGGCGTTTTGCTGTTTTCAAAGCCTAGGCGGGCTAGGCGGATGCATTTTCGAACAATGCCTATGATTTTTCATAAACTTCGGTTCACTACTTGACGTTTCAATTTAGTCATTTTACTACCTATGGTTTGAGTCAAACATCATTTCACTACTTCACTTTTAAGTTTGATTATTTTACTACCTAAACTAGTCAAAATTAATCATTCTATTACCTTACTTTTTTATTTTAAACATATCAAAAAAATTGAAGGGGGATCAAAAGTGATGAAAAATGTCTAGGAATGAGGTCTAGGGCAAAATTTAGGCGGGGTAGGCGAATATATTTTTGAACAATGCCTGTGATTTGTCATAAACTTCGGCTCACTACCTGGCATTTCAATTTAGTCATTTTACTACCTATGATTTGAGTCAAACATCATTTCACTACTTCACTTTTAAGTTTGATTATTTTACTACCTAAACTTGTCAAAATTAATCATTCTACTACCTTACTTTTTTATTTTAAACATATCAAAAAAAAATTGAAGGGGGATCAAAAGTGATGAAAAATGTTGAGTTCATGTAGTAAAATGATTAAAATAAGAAAGTCAAGGTAGTACAATGATTAAATTGAAAAGTTTAAGTAGTAAACTGAAGTTGATAGCAAATCACAGATAGTAAAGTGAGTGAATTGAAACGTTAGATAGTAAACTGAAGTTAATGGCAAACCACAAATAAGTAAAATAAAATTTGGCCTAAGAAAACTATGAACATAAACATAAGGATCTAGGAGTACTTCCTAAACCCAACAACCATCAAACTGTGGTAGAGAAAAAGGGACAAAAAAACTAGTTATGTTGCCTATGGCATTCTGCCGCCATAGTTCCTTGGCTAATCACCACCGTAGACTGAATCACGATTACTTCCGTCATTACTCCTCCACACATTGTTGCAACACCAATGTCCCTGGACGTCACACTTCCTATTTGCCAATCCACATAGAACTGCCAACCTAAAGACACAATCTGACCAGAGGCAGAACGAGCACTGCTGCAACCCTTCGCCGGAAACAGCCCTATCTGTGTTAGTCATTTCTCGCCATCCACCATTCTCATCGATATTGGCATCCCTCTAACGATTCTACCGTTTGACTTATTGACAACAACACCACAAGAAACACAAACAATAGGAGACACGTCCGGTCGCACCCACAGCACGCCGACAAGACTAGAGCCCCGCGACGGGCGAAGGGTCGCCGGACGAGGCAAGGGAGAACTTGAAGGAATTTTTCTTATCGCTCCTTTTTTTGTAATAGCTGCAGAGTGTTTTCCACTTTTTTCAGCTCCTTCCTTACCTCTTTCCTTTTCTTCCTATAACTTTTCTTAGAATAACATCTATAAACTTTTTGATGAAGGTTTGCTATACCTCTAGGAGTTATATTCGACGTTGATTCATCATTTTTAACTTTGGGCGTTTTTTACATAGTAAGACTCCATCCAAAAGAAATCCACATGTATCTGATGGATCGAGAATAGATGATTGTCTCATCAATAGATCAAAATTGGGCTTCAAGCTCACGCTTGCTACAAGCATTCACAACAGTTTCGCTTAACCCGAGCCGCTTCTTTAATAGCTGTATCACTACCAAAGAAAACAATCACCACATTCTTAAGATTCAATGCTATTCCTTTAACATTGTTGACAAATTCAACCATTTTTCCAGCTTGAATCTGGTTCAATCCATAAACTCGTCCAATTCCATTTCCAACTGAGACCACTCGATCGATTATGCTAATTCATACATTATTTTAAAAACAAAAAACAAAAAATAAAAAACAAAAAACAAAAAACAAAAAACAAAAAACGTGCATAAACTTACTTCATAGACCAGGAAAAAGAAATAAAATACAACTCAATCGACTCTCGCAAAAAATAATATCATTGCCAAAAATCAAGACTTATCCTATCATTCGATGAAAAAAAAAATTGCACAAATAGTGTCTAAACTTTTATTGTCAAGACACTTTGGTACTTGGAATTTGATTTTGTTGATATTGAGATACTTTTCATCACTTCTCCGTCCATTATGACATGACACTTCAACATTTTTGATAGACACTTAATTAAAATAAAAGAATATAAAAAAGTGGGAAAGAATATTTACAACAAAATTTGCGTACGTTAGTAGCAAGTATAAGAAGCCGAGAACAAATATATAATGACATTATGTTTTTTAATTTATTGTTTAATCGATGATGTAGAACTTGCATTCTAAACCTAAACGCCGACAATTAGACCAAACCATGTAAATTAACGAACTTGAAAGCAAACACCATACTCAATTTTTATAGAATTATCAATCTCCATACTTTGTAAACAATCAAATGGCACTACCACGACGGCTAGTTAGAACAAGAAAATCCATCAATACTGAAGTATGTAACAATGGACCATGTCATCACGGCGAACCCCATTGTAGAAGCCATAGTCAAGCGTTACGGCTACTATACATAAAGCATAATAAGCAGGTCGTCGTCGTCAGCCTCTCCGTGTGTAAATTTGATCATGGAAGCCGGAATCTTCAACTCGTCTTCAATCCTAACCCAAGACGAACTCAAGAAAATCGCAGCCTACAAAGCCGTAGAGCACGTCGAATCCGGCATGATCCTCGGCCTCGGTTCCGGGTCCACCGTCCGCCACGCCGTCGACCGAATCGGCGAGCTTCTCCACCTCGGCAAGCTCCACAACATCATCGGAATCACCACCTCCCTCAACACCCACAACCTTGCCGCCTCTCTCGGCATCCCTCTCTCCGACCTCGACTCCCACCCCGTTCTCGATCTCGCCATCGACGGCGCCGACGAGGTCGACCCTAATCTCAACCTCGTCAAGGGCCGCTGCGGCTCTCTCCTCAGAGAAAAAATGGTCGAAGGCGCGTGTCGTAAGTTCGTCGTCATTGTCGACGAGTCGAAGCTCGTTGACCATCTTGGTGGGTCCGGACTGGCCATGCCGGTCGAGGTCGTCCCGTTCTGCTGGTCATTCACGGCCAAGACCTTGCAGGAGTTGTTCAAATATTCGGGGTGTGTGGCGAAGCTGAAGATGAAGATGGATGAGGAGGCGTTTGTGACGGATAATGGGAACTACATTGTGGATTTGTTTTTCAAGAAAGACATTGGGGATTTGAGGGCGGCGAGTGAGGCGATTTTGAGGCTGCCTGGAGTAGTGGAGCATGGGATGTTCTTGGATATGGCCACTACGGTGATTGTTGCGAGGGAGCTTGGGATCACGGTCAAGCACAAGCAAGTAAGCTAGAGTATGTATCCCTTTCTAATTGAGAAACTACTAATCAATGTAACCAAGCTAGTGGTTTGATGTTGGCTCCATTTTTGTGATGATTTGATATAAATGATGATTCGGTGTTCAAAGTGTGGGTTTCAGATTTTCGCTTACTGTATGTTTTGTATGGTTACTAACTTACTATGGTTTATTTGCTTTTGTATGAATGCTCATAACAAAAATATGTAGAATTGAGTGGAGATGAAGTCTAGTTCTAAGTCCAATACAAAACACGGTACCAAAACCAGAGAGTAAGACTATCCAAGATTTGATAGCTTTCAAGTGTAGATTTAATATCTGATGGTGGTGTGTGGAAAGGGTTACATATCATTAGAACACTTATTTTGTTGATGCGTTCTTTCCATTAGCTTTCTGCCTTTATGCAGGATATTGTAAATTGGAATATCTGGGATATGGTCTCCAAACTGTCCAAAGTACAGTAGGAAACTATAAAAGTCTTCACCCAGTGTAAGCAAGGAGAACGTGAGTATTGTGCGGATCAACCTAGTTTCTATCTTATTAATCTTGTAGAGTGAAGGTCCTAGAGGGGATGAATAAGCCTTTATCAACTTTTTTGTCAAAAGATCATATCAGGGATACTAATATATGAAGTTATCCTGATGGCAGATACTTAACAATATAAAGTAAAAGTGCCAGGAAGTAAAGAGACAAATAACATCAAGATGTTTTTCTTTTAACGCAGAAACCCTACAACAGGGAGAAAGCTGCGTGCCCTTAACTCTTTAAGGACAAAATTTTTTCACTATGTAAATACATTTTTTACAATATTATAGTTCCGATAATAGCAAAAACGATACTATCCTATCTAGTCTCTCCCATTAGCCTAAAAACTATACTCCATCTTGTCTCTAAGAGTTACAAACAAAGGTTAAAAAAACTTCTACCCCAAATCTAACTCCCACAGTTGATTCCCAAGAGTACATGTTAAGACACTCCTTACAAGACTACAGCTTCGATAATAGCAAATAACACTGTTATCCTATCTAGATTCGCGCGCTAGACTAAGAACTGTATTTGGTCATGTTTCTAAGTGTTTACACATGCGAAACTTTCTGATGATAGAAAGACACGTTGTTATTCCTGTCTAGTCTGCCCACTAGTCAGAAATACACTTGGTCTTGTTTCTTCAATTCATCATACAAAGATGTTAGAAGCTTTATTTCCATAACATAATTATCACAAAGTTGGTTCTTTTACACTTTATGGGTTGCTTGCACTACCAATCCGATCCTATGGATGCAAGAATGTATATGAGTTTAAAGAGTTTTTGTGTAGTCTTTAAAACATAAAGTATAACACAAAGAACAAGCACAAGCTTAGACTCAACAAAAAAACTATGCTATGATAGTTTCTACATTTTAACAACCTAGCAAAATACTAAGCCAAACAACCGGGTTTGTCATGGAGGTTTTTTGTGTTTATATAGGCCAAGGGAAGGGTTTATATGGTATGGAAGAAATGTCTCAGTCAAGTATCTAGACTAGAATACCACATAAAGACTTTATAAGATAAAGTAAAGCTCCCTTACAACGTGGCTTAACTCTAAGCCAAGTAAGATTGGTGATCACACAAGAAGATATTTTTTATCTATGCCAAGCAAGGTGGCACATAAGTGGGAGATTGAATCATGCCAGCCAAATATACAGACTTTGAAGACCACACAAAGTCATTTAAAATGTAAAAGAGAGTTGTCTAAAACGTGGCTCAATTCTTGGCCAATGGATCAAACTTGGTGATCACATAAATGGCTCTTTTCCTCATGAATATCTTCCCTAATTCAAGGCAAGTAAAACTTTATTTTTATGTAAAAGTAAAATATATTTTACATATAACAATTCACCAGTGATATGAATTGAAAAAGGTTTTATAAACATATAAACTGAAAAAATCGATCATATAAACTGTCAATCCAGGGGCTCAGGGATAAAAGACAAGTTATGTATTCTCAATGAAAAACAATGAAATGCATATGCATATTTTTACCTGAGTCCATGAGATCACATTGGTTCTTCATCTTCATTCTTTGCTTGTATGGATCTCTATCCCTGTTTTGTTCATAATAAGATATGTTAATAATCATATACCTACATTCTCTCCCGAGAGAAACAATCTCTTTGTTGAGATGTTGAGGAGTACTTGCACAAGATCTTAACAAGGCAAGACACAAGTGAAGTAAAACAAGGAGCAGTAGAGATTTAGCAATAACACCATCAATGATTATGCATAAGAATATCATAAGAGTTTGAGCATACAACAAACATTGAAACTCAACCTCTACTTGTTTCTCCCTTTTTTGTCATAGAATAACAAATGGATGTAAATAATTTAAGATCAGAGGACTCCCCCTCAATTGCAGAATTTGGGTCATTAAGATTTATGATTGAAACCCCCATTGGTAGCACAAATCAAACCCAACAATATAGACACCACTTGGCATGGACGGAAAAGCTTAGAAATTTTCTAGTTCAAATAACAGTTTTGACAACTTTCATTTGAAAATTGAAATTTATGTGAGTTCACCAAGTTGATTACTCCCCCTAAATGTATGCATAACAAAAGTTTTTTTATTTTTCTGTTTTTAAGGAAATACACTACGAAAAATGAAACAAAAAACATAAGAAAGACCATACACTAATTTAGGAGTACACGTGTGGACATATTCTTGACCTAGATATCTTATGCATAGGCTCACAACATGAGACAAAGAATTTCAATTGTCTCAAATACTAATGTATTTTACAAGGATGTATGATTGAGAGAGAATATCACATATCACCGTGGTCCATAAAACACATTCAAGATATCAAGATATGTGTGTGTGTGAAATAGCTAACCTTATGGGATTAGTTCAACATCAAATAAGATGAGAGATGATGTATCATATGGTACACAAGTGACTTTGTCACACCCATTTATAGCTCCAAGAACACTTTATCCAATTTTAGAGACAACTTTGTCTTTTAACATTTCCTTGAATTATTTGAAAGCTCAACATATATACTGATTTTTAAAACAATGGAATGCGAGTGCAAATGAGTGAATCAATTCTAGCCTAATAGTGAAAAGAGCCGGAGGATGGCCAAAATTGGTACATAATATAGGATATGACAATCCATCAACGCATATATTCCTAGCTAACCAAATTGGCTGCAGTAAGGACTTGCACATAACCAGAGTTTGATTGCACATAACCATATTCCTATGCCTCCAACCTCAATGTGCGACACCTGAATCCAAAATGGAAACTGGGCAAAGAAAACGAAAAGCCCAGGGAAAGACATATAAACTGTTAGAGTGAGTGAACGAAAATAAATGTCTTTCGCCGAATAATATATGTTATACAAACATATGCGAGTCTAAATGCATGAAAATAATATGGTACACGAGGGAGACTTTAACTCCTCACGCGTACAGAGCATGCATCAAAAATCCCGCGGGGTCACTCATGGACACATCTGCGCTAGTACAGTCCAAATCACGGGATCCCAGACCCACACATGATTCTAGCCAAGAATGCCTCAGGTCAGGGTATCTGTTCCCACCCGGAAAATACCTCTGCACAGGGTAACAGTCCCTCCGGTAAACATCCTCGGGGATCAACTGGGATGCTAAGTGTATAGATACAACCATATATACTGAAACTGTACTCTGTGTAAACCAAATCATAAATAGTTTCATGCAAGTGTATAAAGCATAATGTAAATGCATTGTCATAATACATTATAATATTCATCGATGCATATTCATAAATGCATAATCGTAAAACACATGCTCGTATAAATCATAATCGCATATGCATGCTCATGCTCGTAAAACATATAATAAAGATTCGCAACAAATCAGTGAAAAGAAATGTGTTCACTCACAGACTAGCACATCGCAAAATGCGTTAATCCTGTGATCCGGCGGAAAGTCCTTCGCCAAATGAATGATCACGATCTCCTGAATAATCACAAATATCACTGTTTAAAATCATATTTCAAAAGCTGAACCACATTACGAGAACCAACCATTCCCGAAAAAATATAACTCAAATATCGACGAAATCGTCAAAAATCCAATAAACACACTATAAAATCTCGCCATAAATTACGATGCTCAATTCAAAATATAAACCTCACCATTGCGATCGGTGCGCGATTTCGAGCAAAACGACATAAAACTTGTCGAAAATCACCTCGGCCGGAAAATCCATCGGCCCAAAAATTTGAAACCTACACATGGATTTGAATATCTCGACATTTCCAACAACTTTGTAGTTCAAAGCTAAACCCAATTTTGACCGGAAAACACCCAAAACTCACATTGAAGTCGAAAACCCTCGCCGAAATTCATTAACTCCGATCGGCCACCGTCGGCCACGGTAAGGTGCAAGACCACTTGGGTTCAACTCACCTCTCCCTGGGCTTCAAAACCCCTATAGGGTCGACCTCCAACTCGGCCACCACCGCAGGCTTCAAAACCCCTATAGGGTCGAATCTTGCCGGAAATTCTCTGACTTTGCCGCATCGTTTCTCCCTCCTCTAGCCACCATAAAGGACGATCCACCTACCAAACTGAAGAGGAGACAAAGCCCAACACTTTTCGTCAAGGGACCACGGCCAACCGTGGCCGGAAAAAAGCACAACGACGGCGACGAACTCGATGACCGAAACGGGTCATTTCAACCCACGGGACAAAGTGGTCAACAACCCAATTTCCCAATTTGGAAAGTTTCCAAAATCCTCACGTATTCCTTCCGTATATATACCGTGCAAGTATCGTCCAAATCGTATCAAAACCAAACGGATAAACACGACTAAATCCAACGGCCGAAAATATTCATAATTTATTCCTCATAACTCGAAATCATCCTCCGGAAACTCCCACGAACTCGAAATTAAATTCTCTACAACTTTCGTGAAGGAACTCAAATTAAATTCTTGCCCGATAATTTAGTCGTTAACACACCCGCCATATCGACCAATTACGACAAAACCGCGACTAATCGCGAAACTCGCAAATCAAGCCGATAAACATACAATTTCCGGTTCGGGTTGTCACAAGTAGATATTCTCTGAATCCCTGATTTGTACTGATATTGATTGTAATAGATTGTAATGCCTATTTAGGTCATCTATCAATGAATAAAGTACAGTTTCAGTTATATTTTCTGCGTATATATATTTCTCAATGAACACGTTATCAGCAACTCTTGAGTTGATAACCATCACCACCTAAGAAAAATACTCTAAACACCGAAACCTCCACCGTCGGAATCACCTCTACCGGTAGAGCACCACCGTCATCAGAACATCACCGTCGTCCATCGCCGAATTTTGTGATTTTCTCATAAATTTTTCAAAGTTTTTCATTCCAAACATAACACCCTCGAGGTAAATTAACTAACCCTCTTCAATTTAGAATTAGGTTGCAAAACTTAATTGCTGCAACACCCTAGATCTAGGTCTAGATTTAGGTTGAATTTGCATACCATGATTTACTAATTGTGCCATAGTTCCTATGGGTTAATACATGTTATAAAAAGTTTGTTATTAGTGACGATCTTGGGAGAGTCATGTTTATTAGTGAATACCATAGTTAATTGTGATTTCACATTGAAAAAAGAGAAGTCGATATTTATGACTATTTGACAGTCATAGTTTTCTAGGGAGTGGTATGAAGCCACCGGTTTTGTATCGATTTTTGTGACCAAACATCATTGATCATGGTTCTTATTCCCTAAACTTGATATTAGTGATCGTAGTTTTTCGTTCGTATACTAATTACATCTCTTGTCTTTTGTAGATGACTGAGTTGGCAATGCCTAATTTTGATATCCTTGACATTTAAGGACTAGAATACCACTGATGGGTATCTGACGTTAGGAATACTCTCCTTGGAAAACATCTTACTGATACCATCGAACCACTACTACCTGGTATAGAAGCCGACGATGACACTAAGGCTTGAAAAGTTCAAGCTATCATGTTTTGAGGAGACATATTCTTCCAACTCTGCGGAAACCGTACTTACTAAAGGATGACCATGCAGATTTGCGGGTAACTTTGCAAGAACGTTCAATAATGTGCATGATGCACAACTTTTAGAATTTCAAAAAAAGTGGGACTTAATCAGGTTGTTGGATTATCTCAAAGTCAATGTTTTCTATTAAGCAATGTTGGAGCTACATGAAAGAGGCTGAGGTTCATTAATGTTGCTTCTGGCTAAGTTCAAAAGTGGGATAACCCTCCTGCTTTTGGCCGAGGTTCATTAATGTTGCTTCTGACTAAGTCCAAAAGTCGGCCTCTCGCTTTTGTATTTACTCACCTTTTGAGATTATCGTCTATATTTTGGTTTTTTATTAATGTTGCTTCTGACCTTTTGTTGTGTGTGTTATTTTTTGTTTTTGTTTTTATGAAAATAGTGGTCTAGATCTGTGACGACCCGAACCAGAATCAGAGGTGCGTTTGGCACGATTCTTGAAATTTGAGTTTAGTCGCAGTTTTGCGATATTATGTGGTTTGCCGATTCGATTCGCGATTTTGTTTTCAGTCGAGAATTTGGGATGAGTGTCTTCACGGAAATGGTAGAGTACGTGATTTCGAGCTCGTGGGTAGTTTCGGAAGATTTTTCCGATAGCCGAGGAATATTTTATGATTATTTGAAGTTTCGGGTTACGACGAGTTTATCCGATTGTTTCAGGTTTATCCGAATCATTTCGTATTTTCATTTCGGACTGTCGATCGACCCGAGGGACGAGTATAAATATCGGAAAGTCGAAAAATAGTCGAGAATTCATTGTGGGAGTTGACCAGTCGTTGACTTTCCTATTTTGGAAAGTGAGCCATCGGACCGAAAGGGAAAGTTTCCCAAACGGGAAGTCACTTTCCGGCGACCTTTTTCCGGCCACCTCCGGCCACGAATCAGGTATGGTTAGATTCCTCTTCTGATTTCGAGCATGATGGTGCTTGGTTTGGAAAGATTTGGTGTTGTTTTGGTTGAGTCCGATTGGAGCCGAGGTGGTTAGTTTCGCCGGTGACGGTGGAGGCTGTTCCGGCGAGTTTTGAGGGTCGATGTGTTGGGGGTTTTGCTCCCCACGCCTCGTAGATGCTTTCTAGTGAATTGGTTTGGGACGAGATGTGGTTTGGGGGTGAACCCGATTAGGGATTCGGGTTGGAAATTTCGATTTGGTTTTGAGAAATTGACATGGTTCCTTTGTGAATTAGCTTAAGTGGTAGAAGAGAAAGTGATTCAGCTCATCAAGACCTTGAAATCTGGAAACTTTGGCCTTGAAATTCCACCGTTGACGGCGCGCCGCCGGCGGCGGCGGCGGTCAACGGCCGGAAAGTTGACTTTTTCAGATTTCGACGATTTTAGTGTCGTTTTTATCGAAATCGCGGCCTGGTTATCGTACGGTGGTTTTCGGGTTGATTTGGTTAGCCGATTGTCAGTCGAGATTTCGAGTGGGGATTTCGGGATTTCCGTAATTCATTTTGCACTGCATTTTGTATTTCCGGGAACGGTTGGTTTCCGTGCATCAGTACAGTGTTGTGGATTACGATATTGATCAGTTATGTTTATATATATACAGGAGATCGAGATCGAGATTTGGATCGTGATCGTGCTTCAGGCGAGGGATCTTCCGCCGGACCACGAGTTTAGCGCGAGTGCGCATTTCACGTGTCTGTGAGTGGACAATTTCTTTTCACGGAAATCTTGCGAGTCATTTATGTGATTTATGAACTTGAGCATGCGTATGAGATTTCAGACTATATGAGCATGTGTTTACGATTATACGGATATACGTATAGGAATATGTATACACTTTTATGCTGTTTCATGCATTTGTATCAAACTGTTTATGATTTGATTTTCACAGAGTACAGTTTCAGTTACGTTGTTGTATCGATACACTGCATCCCGGCTGATCCCCGAGGATGTCACTGGCTGGAATCACGTGTGGGCTAGGGACCCCGTGGTTCTGAATCACGTGTGGGTTAGGGACCCCGTGGTTCTGACTGTACTACCCAGCTAGGATCACGTGTGGGCTAGGGACCCCGTGGTTCTAACTGTGAAATTTTTACTTGCATGCTCAGTACGCTGGAGGAGTATGATATTTACCTCGCGTATTTTATTATTTTCATTTACCTAGACTCGCATATGTTATTTTAAACATATATATCAACTGGTGAAAGACATTTATTTTCGTCCACTCACTCTAACGTGTTTATTGTCTTTCCCCTGGGCTTTTCGGTTTCCGTGCCCAGTTTGCAGTTCAAGTTTGGTGTTTCACGTCGCAGTTTGGAGGCTAGTGATCAGAGTCACCTGTGTTTTCCAGTAGGTTCTTGTTTCGCCTACTGATGTACATATTGTATATGTTTTACTTTAGAGGTCGCTCTGATACATTCTGATACATGTTATGCGGATTTTCACGGATATACATATATACATAGTACAGTTTATTTACTGTTGTTGATTATATTAATGTTGAGAAATCCGGATGGGATTGGTGCCCACGGTTTGCTTTTTGTGGCATAGGACGAAGTGTTAATTTCCGCGTGCAGGTTATGGTAATTCCACGTTAGTAACGAAACTCTGCCGAAATTTTGAAAAATTTTTGTTGGTTCGTATTTCCGGAAGGGTTTGATTCCGATTTGGGTAACTGAATCGGGATTGGGTCCTTTCAAGATCAGCATAGTGAAAAAAGAAAGTTGAAGTTAAACAAGAGTAATCAAAGAATTGTTTTGTATGAAAAAAAAACAAAATATTTTTACAAAGGTCTCATGACCCAATGATGTTCATTCAGATTACATTTCTTAGTCAATGGACTGACATATGAATTGAAGTTGGAGTATTCAGTTTTCAGCTATGGTATTATAGTAGAGATTTTGTAGTTGAGTGTCCCATATGTTACTTTACTTTTTATGTCCATTTTATAAACTAGCAACAAAAATTCGTTATGGATGCATGAATTATGATAATCACAATACATCAGAAGCCAGAATAACTTAACTGATAATAATCGTTAATAAATATATCAATAATTCGCACTCACATAGAATTCAAGTGCACACACTGAACTAGAAAAGTAACAATTTGCATGCATGAGCGCGGTGTTCTTCCGTACGCGCATAAATGTTAGAGTAGCATAAAAAGACGGGTCGGCTATGACCGTCAACACCAGACACACGACAACTCACCTGCGCGACATCCTCTCACTCGCACCTCCACACTTCATCCCCAACACCTCACAACATCACCCAATACCAATCCTCCACGTCACATCCACTCTCTCCCATTGGGTGCCTCACAGTTACAACTGTGGACGTTTCCGCACATTTCGCACCAACCGCATTATTTGTGTTTTTTTAAAAGAAAATTATTTGCTTCTTATTACAAAACCGCAAACGTCTCGAGACGAGTTAGATTTCATTTTTCTTCTTCACTTAATAAATTTCAATCCATTTTCAGACTGGACTAAACTGGACTCGATCGGACGACTGTCATCGTCGGAGAGCTTCGATCTGGTTTTTTGGAAATGGCAGCGAGCTACGGCGATTCGAGCCAGAAGATAGACTACGTCTTCAAGATTGTGCTGATCGGAGACTCGGCTGTTGGAAAATCTCAGATACTTGCCAGGTTCGCTAGAAATGAGTTCAGCTTGGACTCCAAGGCCACCATCGGCGTCGAGTTTCAGACCAGAACTCTCGTTATTCAACACAAGAGCGTCAAGGCTCAGATCTGGGACACCGCTGGCCAAGAAAGGTCCGGTCTCTCTCTCCGCTCTCTACTTTTTACTACTCAAATTTTTACTTAATCTCGCTAGCTATTTTACTGTGCTTCTGCTCTTGTAGTTTCTTTTTACTGTTTAGGTTAGATATGATTAACGAGACTGATGAGGTGTTTTTGTTGTTTGAGAAGAAATTATTAGTTGAGATTTGGTAGTAAGATCCATGGTTTTGGTGCTGAATGATTTGGAATTTGAAGCTCGGATTCGATAGAGTGATTTTGGAATGTAGGGTGTATGGTTTTAAAAAAATTACTAATTAAGTAATATTTGATGGGTTGTATCTAATTATTTGGAATTGTATTGTAATCTTTATATTCTTTTGATGAATTGAATATTGATGGTAGATATAGTTCTTCTTTTGAATTCACTTGAACTGGAGCGATCGTTATTGCTTTGAATGCATTTATACTCTTTCTTTGTGTGGTCCATGTATTGCTTGATTCTCTACTTCTATATAATGATCAGCATTATGCAAAGTTGGTGGCCGAGTTGTAGTATATACTGTTGCTATAGTCTTGGTGTTTCTGTTGATCTTTTTGGCCTCTCTCTGTCATAAATTATAAATTGTGATAAGAATTGTTTCCTGTCATGAAATTATGTGAATGGAAGGGATGATCGCATGGAGAGAATGTTTCCTGTTTTGTCTTAAATAACACTACATGATGGTGCATAGATTCATTATCCATGTCTAGTTTTATGGGTTGACATTTGAGCTGGTTGGGTCAAGGACTTGAGATAATAATCTGTATTACAGAATCTGGATGCATCTAACATTTCTCTCAGTTCTCCAACATTCTTAGATATTTTATGTGTAAAAGACTTCTTTGCTTGTGACCATCTTTTGTCCGTATTGTCTGCTGCCACCTCGATATAAGATGGTCTATGCCTCAGTAATATAAGGATTTCATCATGAGCCATAACTGCTTATATTCTAATAGTTGATGGATTCTTGTGTCCCTCATTTACCTTTAAAGTATTAAATAGGGTCTAAAAAGAGTTGAGCCCCGTGAACTTCTTTCCCGTGCTTCTCTATCATCTATTTTTTAAATCCTTCTGGTGTTAAAAAGGACTGTAACTTTAAAAGATTCATTGCATCATTTGAAGATGAATTGTATTAGTTGGATGTGTAAACAAGGTGAACTTGAGATCTTGCCACTCGTGACTTCAGTTCACTTTCTTTTTTTGGTTGTAGTACCTGTTAAATTACATCAATGGTGTATTGACAACTGATGATTTTGTTATAATGTTTGGCAGATATAGAGCTGTGACAAGTGCATACTACAGGGGTGCTGTTGGGGCAATGCTGGTTTATGACATAACCAAACGTCAGACCTTTGATCACATACCCCGTTGGCTGGAAGAGTTGCGCAGCCATGCTGACAAGAATATTGTCATCATTCTGATAGGGAACAAAAGTGATCTCGAGAACCAGCGTGCAGTCCCCACTGAAGATGCCAAGGAGTTTGCTCAAAAGGAAGGACTGTTTTTCTTGGAGACTTCAGCACTGGAATCAACTAATGTCGAGACTTCCTTCTTGACGGTGCTGACAGAGATATTCAATATTGTCAACAAGAAGAACCTGGTTGCTGATGAAAGTCAAGGTAATGGAAATCCTGCTTCTCTGTCTGGAAAGAAGATCCTCGTCCCAGGCCCAGCTCAAGTGATTCCAGCCAAGAGCAAATGCTGTACATCATTATGAATCGTTTGAACAGTCTGATTTCTGAACATGGGATGCTTTCATGAGAGTTCCTATACTAGCAAATTTTGAGGGCTTCAATACAATATCATTTGTATATCTTCTACCGGCTTTAGTTTACTTGCATTAGCAGATTGATTGCTTGTTTAAAATGGAAGAACTGAAAACTCGATTGAGTTTCTTTGTGTTTGCGTGTTGCTTACTTGCATATCATTACATATAAATATGTGATTATACATTCTGCTCATTATTATATGAGTAGATGAGGAGGTTGCCCCAACATGGTTGATTCCTATTTGATCAGTCTTATGTGGTATGCAATTATTAAGACAACTGAGTAGTTCTATATGACTTGTGTTTCTGATGATCTAAAACGAATAAAAGTAGAATTCACCCGAGTACTCAGATTGTTTTAGGTAATTTCTATGACAATGTACGCATTATTCCAATGATGATGTGATTAATAAATAGAAGTTACAGCATACTTTAGACAGTTTAGACCTTACATTTCGATCGTATTGAGTATTGACTGTCCAATTCTAACAGTACTTTCGCATTGAAACCCAGAAAAGATGACTTTGGAATTTAACAGTAATCTTAACTCAAACACAGAAGGAAAGAAGTAAAACAAATTTTAAAAAAGAAAATGTGACACTCAAATAAATCTAGTAAGAGTACAAAAAAGATTTTCACCAAACCCAAAAACTTGTCACTTATCCCTCAAGTGCTGGCTATGGCACTTTCCTTGTCACCGTGATTTTCCACATCCTTCATCTCCTCGTCCTCGCCATTAGAGGCCCTGTCTTTACCCTCCAAATTTCCGTCTCCAATTTCCATGCGCATCAAGAGCCTTTCAAGAAGTTCTTGGCAGTCAAGTGCAGTGACCATCACAGACAAACTGTTCCTACCTTTCCAGCATCCAATGGCTATCGTTGACTCGTCTACTTGAATAGGATCCAACGAGGATTCCCCACCTGTAGATATAAAACGTGTTAACTTTCTATATAATACACGTGTAAATCGACCATATTGTACTTCGGCAAATGGCACAATGTACCTTTGCTCAGAACTAACACACAGCAGCCTAGCATTAAATCTGACACCTTCGCAGCAAACTCAGCATCAACAAAATCAGAAAATTTTATACTTTTATATTGAAGAATATGCTTGAAATCCACTGGCGAGGCATATACAATCTGTTTGGTGATGTACGGGAGAATAAGTGGCAATCCTTCAGACAATATCCGGAATGCACAGGGTGCACAGCTTGCAACACTTGCTGTTTGTCGTTCCTATAACGAATGAGGACAAATTAGATTGAGATAATGTCATACTATTTAAACAGCACTACTGAAAATAGCAAGTATTTATTCATCAATTTAAAGCTTAGACACTAGGATGAACATAATATACCCTTTTAAAGAAATGGAAGCATATGAGGACATTATTTAAAAAATAAACAGAGATCAAGTCAGATAAAATACTTACAAACATCTTAATCCCAATGGATGTTATCTTCAGTTGCTCTCCAACAGAGAAATTCAGTTCAAGAACATCTTTGACTGGCTTTGAGACGTAGTAAATTCTTTTCACATGATTAGTATCGCTGTTTCTAGTGACAAGGTGACCATTGAATGGAAACGATTCATCAATTCCATAGAATGTCTTTATGGAATTAATGACAGCTTCTTCTTTCAAGAATACAACAGGGTCAACTCCTTTCCACTTGCCCTGAAGCTTCTTTCTCTTTCCTCCAGTTTTCTTTGGATCAGCTGCTCCATCACCAGCCACTTGGGTTACCTCTGATAAATTATCTTCACTCGCTACAGAAGTATCAGGTTCCAAACCAAGCCCATCTTGTTCACCCTCATTTACGTCCACCTCTGAGGCAGCTTCTGTATTCGTCCCATCTGTATCATCTGCCAAACTAGTAAGCAACCCATTTGTTTCTTGATTCTCTTGAGTTGGCAATGTTACATGTGATTCGTCAATTGTAGAACACAAGTCACCTTCAGGACAGTTAGTTGTCCCCTGATCGGCTGATCCACATGCAAAATAAAGGCAACTAAATTTAAGAAAGAAAAGAAAAACAAAGAGCAAAGGCACAGCAGAACAAGGAAGCACACGATTTGCTTCAAATCCAAACCAAAGTCGCACCAATCACAAAGTACAGACCCACTTTTTAAGTGAGATAGAATTCTGCCAATGCATACCATAAGGAATGCAGACACTACAAACTTAAAAATTAGCCTAGGCACTTCACTTTTTAGAAAGATCAAATAACTTCAATAATGAATGTCACCTGGCAAAGGGGAATGCTTGTGGAGGACAGCAATAAAGAAAGCTCCGCCATTTTGATCATGTGGGACTATCCTCATGCAACGTTCTAGGGGAAAAGAAGACACTTCCTCCTCTAATTCATTGGCTGAAGTTACAGCATCCTCACTTGACGGCAATGCATCTTCTACATTCCCGACTTCACCATTCTCTGGCTTCTCTTCCTGTTCTGTATTACCACTGTGGTCCACTGATCGTGGAAAGCTTCTTCCAGATGGGAACATGCCAGGACCAATAGCATTTGTGCGATATTTCCCAACATCTTTAGAAGATACTAACCATCTACCCTTGTCACGTACCTAAAATCCAAGTGGAAGAAAATACAAAAGATACAGTGAAACAAAGTTGAAGATGCCTGCAGCACACTCAGTAATGTTTGACCAATGAATTTCAAAACATGACACTTACAGACCTATGTTGCCAACCAATAAGATAGCAAAATTATATATTTATATGAATTTGAGACATCAGGAGACAGAAAAGTTTTTGTATTAATCAACAGTCAAGTAAGATAAAAGGCTTCTAGCTAACATTACTGTTGTATCGATTTACTGTTGAAATAGTTTTACAAAATGATATCAGCATCTATCCCATCATAAATGATACACACCATACTTTCATTTGTACTCCCCACCATAACAAAGTTAACTGACCTTCCACTTTTTAAGACCTGGCCGCCTAACAAGTTGCGGAAGTTCACTAGAGACGTCAATAAGCTCAACGGATCCACCACATTTACGAAGAATCTGAAATCATTGTGGTCAAATAAGTTCAAGTTAAAAACAAGTGCACGCAGAGACTGTATGAGTACTACACTCCTATTTATTTACACTTTTTGACCATGCAGCAACCTTCTTTGACAAAAATATATACCGACAAAAAACACATGTAGATTTCTAACATTTGAAATTTAAATATGAAAACAGCTAATCAAATGATGAAGAGAAGTCCATTATAGTGTATGTATAAATTGAGAGACACTGAATGTGTTTTGCTTCTATTCATTACAGAGAAATCCTAGGTGTTGCTTGTTGAAACATAATACCTCAGCAACTACAGCCTCGTTCTCAACTGGATTCATTGAGCAGGTGGAATAAACCATTCTTCCACCAACTTTCAGCAGAGTTAAACCTGTAATAAACAATATAGCATTAGCTAGGTTGAAGATCCTTAAAGAAAATTCAAAATTTCCTTCCTTATCCTCTGTGCACCGATGCACCAGAGCAAGATCCATGGGGAGCCACACAATTTACAGAAATTATGTGCAAAAGTTTTTGATCAAACATACCTCGCATAGCTATCTGAAGTTGAAGAGCATGCAGTCCATTGCCATGACCTGAATGCCTGTAGCATAAGAATTTATAAAAATCTCGTCGACATGCCAAAAGAAAATGTGACTGAGAATATAGGTTCTACCATTTCCTCCAGATATCAGGAGCCTTGCGAAGTGTGCCATCGCCACTACAAGGGACGTCACATAAAACACGGTCAAAGACAAGTTGACTGATTGGTAGCTCCAATTCAGAGCCCTTTTTGTTTGCACGGCAGCCAGGGAAGTGCTGAGCTTCATGATTAGTGACTATCAAGTTGGCTGTGCACATTCTTTTTGTTTGATGGATGAGTAGATTGCACCTTTGGACGTCAAGGTCATTGGCTACAACCTTAATTGATGGGAAAAGAAATGAGAAATTATCATATACATGGCAGGTAGACTGAGAAGGGTTCATACTAACTAGAAAATTACATAGGAATGTAAAAGAGATTCTATTACATGAAACCTAAGAGAAGACTGAATAAATGAATAAGATCTGAAAAAATGAACGTGAAACGTGAACTATTGGCTATGATCTTAATGGATGGGAAAAGAAAATGAGGAATCATATTATATATGGAAGTAGACTGAGAAGGGTTCATACTAACTAAAAACTGCATAGCAATGTGAAAGAGATTCTGCTACATTAAACCGGAAAAGAGGCTACTACAAACGAAGACAATCTGAAAGAATGATTGTAAACCAGAAATTTAGGAGATACATACCAATCCATCAGGTAGGGATCCTGGCTTTATTGATCTGTGAATAATCTCAAGCAATTGGAATGTTTTTGAACCTGGTGCAGCACACACTGACAAAGTGCAGCATATAGTCAGAAATTGAGTCTTGTTGCAGAAGACAATTCAATGTCAATCTGTCAATTCTTTATACTAGAAGCATAAGTTACTAGATAATGATATAGACTTCTGCAAAAACTT
Organism: Geum urbanum; assembly: GCA_946800695.1. Classification (NCBI taxonomy): domain Eukaryota; kingdom Viridiplantae; phylum Streptophyta; class Magnoliopsida; order Rosales; family Rosaceae; genus Geum; species Geum urbanum. The sequence continues at coordinate 26,351,484 of OX327000.1, forward strand.
TGATCAAATATAAGATAAAATGAAAACACATTATACTTTCTTATTCAAATACTAGATTTCCAAGAAATAGCTTAATATTAGTTACTTTAAAAGGCAAACTTCCAAACGTTGAGAGAGATAGAGATAGAGATGATAAAACAACATATGTTGCTTACTATCAAGTATAAAGTGTTCTGGACGTACATCAAGGAATAGTGGAGGTACCTGTATCATCAATAAGAACAAAAGATAGAGCATGACTAAGTGCATGAGAATTAAGATAAATTGAGCAGATATCGTTGAAATTTTACTGAAACGCCCATAACAACACAAACATGTATTAAGACACATTAACAGTATCTAAACCATAAAAGAACAAACAGTAAACAACACGCCCACCATGCTAACTGCCTCCTGTCTAGTGATGTTTCCGATCTCATTTTCAAGCTTTAGGAACTCATGAAACCTGATAAAATTATATCATTAAAACGAGCAACAAAGAGATAAGAATAATGAAAATAAATTTCTCAAATTATATCAACTTCTGTGTACACCAAACTGAAGGAGGATTGTATTGGAAATAAGCTAGATTGTTAGGTTTGTACACCACATCATATCTTACATCGATTCTAGATATGCCATAAATGTTTTACCTCTCAAGAGTTTGGTTCTTCCTCAGCTGCATCCGAGAAAAATTGGACTGCCAAGCAAAATTCTCAGGGTACCATGCTAATGGCCTAATAGGCTGTGGTTCACCCCCTTCGCTCACCTGAACAGTGTAGTTTAAACATTCAACAAAACACGCAATACTGTAAACACATTACAATAAAAACAACCAAATCCAAATGTGGCAAGACAGTCACATTCACACGGCACTCTACAAAATACTAACCTCAGATTGAAGAGTGATCATAAAATCACTCTCCAACTGGGTCCGAATCTCCGAACAAAATTGGCTACTGCAATAATGAAACACAAAACCAAAGTATGATTCAGTCAATGTAGTGAACAAACAGTCTCTGAGTATATACATCAGTTCATCCTAGTCCACCTCGAATTGATCCGAAAAGCGGCCGGCAACGGCTTTCGGAGAAATTCCATGAACGAATCCCACTCTTGTGGGGCCACTATCCCTTGCTCCTACATCAACAACATCAAAAAGGCATAACCTTTAAAACTCAGAACCAAACAAACAAAGAAACGAATTTTAGTATTAGTAGTACTAATAGAAAAATAGAGTGATAGTGACCTTATAGTATTCCTCGAATGCGGGGCTTTCAGTGGCGAAGGGCTGCCAAGAAGGGTCGATGGCGTTGTTGTTGTTGTTGTTTTCGGGATCGGGCTTGGTGCGCTTCCATACGTTCTCTCTGTTCTCGCGGAAGTGACGTCTCTGAGTTCGTGAACCACCTCTGCCTCTGCCCATTTTTGGTGGGGAGTAACTCTGAACTGGCTCAACACTCTAAGTGAGAACCCAGAAAGAGCTGAGGTTTGCTGTTGCTCTTCGATTATGCTCCGTGAGTGAGTTTTTTTCTTTTTTTTTGGACGGATGGTGTGTGCGCGCGCGCCCCCGGGACGTTTTAGGTTTGGGCTGGTATTGTGTCTGTTATGTTTTTTTTTGGTTACGAGAGAAAAACTCAAAGAAGCTCAGAGCCCATCACCACTCTTCTACTAGGAGAAAATCCAATTCAGTCCTCAATGTGAGCTTCCATAACATAAACAGAGGGCAGTCAAAATTTACCAGTCCCAAATCATGAGCCAGACTGTTTTTAGCTATAGCATCTGCACTCTCTTTATATATGCTCCACGGCCATCTCGAACTTTGGTGGTAGAGTTTTAAACAGGTCCATTGTCTAGTCAATTTTCTCTCGATATGTTCTTCAAAAAATTCGATTCGTGCGGATTCTTCTCCCAACTAAAAAAGAGATCTTGGCAGAATTGCTACATATAAAATTGAGCACAATTTTGCATAACTCACTTGTTTCTCGAGAAGAGATGTGAAACATGCTCAATTTCATTTGATTGAATAGTTGACCCAACTTCTTGATCCAAATTGTAACTGATTAAGTAGCACACCAGTAGGAGATTCCTTCCACATTAAATACATTAGAATACTGTAGACCAGGCTTAGTAACATTCTTCAACTGAGCATCAGTCCATTCATTGACTTGAGAAAGAATAATGAATTTAGGAGACAAAGGCATAGAGAAATTCACCTTAAAAATCCTCTTATTTCTCCACTTTCATATGTAAGAGTGAGATGTTTTACCGAAAAACAAACCGAAAACTTAAATAAACCAAACTGAAATTCGTTGGGCCCGAAACTCATGGGATGAGCTAGTCAAGAAACCAAACCAAATGACTTCTTACGCTATGGTACGGTACCAAATAAAACCGAACTATTCTGAAATGATATATGTGTCAAAATTGTATTTTTTTTCTTACCCAAATGAACATACACTCACTCATATTAGATATTCTTTCACATTTTGTCTTTCTCTCTACGTTTGCGTCCCTCTCAAACAATAATTAACTTAAACAATTGCTTATGCCTAGAAAATTTTATCCCAAACCGGCTTGCAAAAAAACCGAACCGAATAATTTATTACGGTATAGTACAGATTTCGGCATAATACTGAACCGATCTGAACCTATCTCACCCCTATTCATATATACTAGCAAGTATCATAAAGAACTCACTCCACTTAATACTATCTTGCAAAAACATGGAATTTTTTTAGCTAAGCCATAATCCATCCATCTCAATCAAGTTGAAATGATCTTTTAATTGCCCTAGGCAACTTAAGATCCTCCCACACAGCCTTGGCATATTTGCAATCCTTGAACAAATGTAGTTGAGTCTCCACAGCATTCTCACAAAAAGCACAATCAACACAAGTAGTAAAATACTTTTTCTGCCATTGAAAATTAGTAGGGATCTTCTTATGAAGCATGCTCCATTGAAAAGTTTCCTGCTTTGGTAGAATATTAAGCTTCCAAATCAGTCTCCATTTAGTATCTCCATTTTCAATATCACCAAACCTAGCACCATAGGCAGATTTAACACTAAACACCCCATAGAAGTCTTGCCCCAAATTTGAATATCATTACCACTACCATCAAAGCAAAGGACAATTTTTAGAATTCTGACCACTTTTTCTATTGGCAAAACAAACCTAAGCAAATCAAGCTTCCAACCATTTTCATCCCAAAAGTTACAAACAGTACTACTCATATCAATAATAACATCATCAAGAGCAAACTCGTTGAGACATTCAGACTCAAACCACCAATTAATCCAAAATTTAACAATTCTACCATCATCAATCCTCCATACAAGACCTGTTTTCAAATCCTCCATACCAAAAACAAAGCTTCTCAAAGTAGTGGAACAGTTTCTTCCATTAGCAGCATAATTGATAATAGAACTATCATCATTCAAATACTTGTCAACATATATTCTTGCCCATAAACCACTATCATTTTTAAGCAATCTCCAACTAGATTTGGCTAATAAAGCTTGATTTATCTCAATAGTTTTCTTCAATCCAAGGCCACCAAGAACATTAGGTTAGCACATTGTCTCCCAATTGACCATGTGAAATTTCTTTTGGCTTTTAGAATTACCCTACGGAAAATTTCTATTTAGCCTATCCAAACTATCACACACAAACATAGGGAGTTTGGTTGTACTCAATGAATAAATGGGGATTGCAACTATAACAGATTGGATGAGGGCAAGTCTACCAACCATACTTAAAATTTTGCATTTCCAGCTAGCTAACCTCTTTTGCACCTTATCAATCCACTAAACATGCATCAGTGAATTTAGTGACCCTAGAATGAAGCAATGGCATCCCTAGGTATTTTCCCAAGTCATTAGTTAAGGGAGAGCCACAAGTAGAACTTAACTCAGCAACATGCTCTTGTCAGTATTAGGGGAATGAAAAATGAGAAATTTCTCATAGTTAACAGTCTGTCAAGAGAGTGAACAAAATAAATCAAGACATCCCTTAATCATATGCCCCTGATGAGAGGATGCATCAACATAAGCATCAAATCATCAACAAATAAGAGGAGAGATACAACCGGCCCAAACTAAGATGAATTAGCATGTTTTCATTAGCCAAGTTCAACACTAGAAGTGATGAGATGAGAGAGATTCTCCATACACAACACAAAGATGTAATGGGAGGGGGGGATCCCTTTGCCTAATTCATCTCTGAGCATTGAAAATAAGTGAGTTCATCATTGAGAGAAATTTGGAAACTAGTACTGGTTATGTAGTTCATAATCAACTTGACTAATTCAAAAGGAACTTGAGCTTCATACAAAACTATCATAGGCTTTGGATAAGTCCACATTCCAAGCAAAAAAATCCTTCTTTTCCATTGAATTTTTGAACTTATAGAGCATTTCCAGAGCCACCATGATATTATTAAAGACATTAGGAAGTTGGCAACTGAGTTTAAAGAAACTAGATTCATTCTTGTTTACAAATGAACAATATTTGTGATTGACAGACTTGCCAATTTAGAACACATCACATCTACTCTACAACATTTGTGGGATCATGTGATTCCAAATTGTGCTAGCCATGCTTATAGTTTTGGGAAATTCTATGGTAGGGTGCATCCACCCAAATTTTATTAAGTAATTTTGTTGTTATTGTTGTAAATGAAATGTCATTTGTGTATTTTTTTTATATCAAATATAAGTAATTATTCCAACGAGTACATTTTTACAAATTTGAGAACAAATCGTTGTCATCATTGTAATTTTAGCTTAGTTGTTTGTAAATGATATAAAAATAGTCATAAATTTTTTTAAATATTTTAATTTCTAATTTAATAAGTTATAATTTATTCAATTAATTTATCCTTATCCATTTTGATCAACTAGGTATTTGGTGCTCCATAGGCACTAGTTTTTAGTTGTTGTATTTACTCTTTGTATCAAACATAAAATAAAAAGAAACTATTTTTCGACTAATGCACAATTCCATTGTGTTCCTTCTGATGATGGATAACCGTACACCCTAATAATAGATGAAACAAATCAAACTTCATAGAGCGTAATATGCAAACGACAGTAAAAGCCAATTTTGAATCATGACCTATAAAACTAGTCAATCGTTGCATCTTATTCTAATTGGCATTGTGTTGTCAAACAATGACAAATAACACTTGGGTAGTTGGGGTTGGTCAAGGTACTACTGTTGGACATACCATTAAATAGAAATTTGACAATAAAGAAAAATGAAGCACATATTTCTGGATCTCATAACCACCATAATCCTTGACCTGGTCTCACAAAACCCATTAATTTTGCTGAGGAAGATCTTGATGCCGAGATGCCAATCCCGAATGAATATTTGAAACTTCTTCTTTGTCCTACATCGTACCTCCATAATGATCTCAAATGAAGGATAGGAAGCTCATACGAAAAGCTTAATTGTCAATTTGCTACTTTAAGAATCACCTTAGTGTCAATTTGCTATCCTAGGAGTTTTTCTACCAATTTGCTACTCCATGATTTATATAGCTGTCATTTTACTACATTGTTGTCTAATTAGTTGAATTTATCAATTTACTCTGCAAATTATAAATATTTGAAAGCACTTTAGTACTCTAAATCCTCTGTTCTGTTGATTTGAACGAAAAAAATATGAAAAACTATCAAAAAATTAAAACCTAGGATAACAAATTGGCTAAATATTTTGCCTAATTTCATGTATATGTAGCAAATTATCTAGTTTTCAAAACTTATGGTAGCAAAATTGCAGGAAAATTTTTTAGTGTAACAAATTGGCACAATGATCATTCCTAGAGTAACAAATTAGCAAGTATGCCTAAATCAAATTGACGAAAGCTTGCGAAAAATAACCTGGTAGTCCAAGAACAAATATCTAATTGAAAACAACACCTTCCGAATTAAGGACGTATGATGCCACCAGGGTAGAAGCTTGAAGTCGTGCAGATCTAGAGCAAGGTAATTAAGATCGTATGATGTCATTGCCCAGGGTAGAAGTTGGCCAATCACATTAGTGCAAATGAAGGTGTGAAAGTAGGAGTTACAAACATCTCCATTTTGAGAGGAAAAACATAAATTTAGTGTCATTGGTTTTTTGGTTCATTTTTGTCAACATTCTAATATTTCATATCGCAATATTGTATTTAAAAAAAATAATAGATTTTGATTTCCATGCTATGTTTCTTAATTAACTTTATCAAATAGATGTAATTAAATACAGGAGACAATAAACGATGAGAAAATTTTCAAACTGACCGACAGTTAGTTTAACTCAGCAAACTGACGCGTCAATCATAGATCAACACCTCATTCTCTTCTTCCAACTCAATAATAACGCAAAATAATACAATAATTATATCTATAATACCAAAACTCCTAACAGAGTTGCCTTCCGTCCATCAACCAAAGGCAACCCCACCCATCTTTACTCTCAGACCTCCAACCCCACTGCTTTCTTCTTTCTTTTTTGGGCGATATCAGAGGGCTTCTCCCTCTGCCTTCGCTTCACCATCTGCCTTCTTTCTTCCTCATTGCGATTTCTCATTCCTTTTTATTAATCAAATGGATCTTTTGCCTTCATTATTGAAGATGAGAGAAAGAGAGAGCAATATAGGGTTACTGAAATTGGATGTCTTGTCCGGCCGATATGGAGGAATTTTGATCTACGAGATCTATGAGTGAATCAAATTTTCGTGTTTTGGTAAAAAGATTGGGAAGATCGAGCGTTTTTGAGATGAGATCTCTGAGCTTTCATAGTTGGGTGATAAATGAATTAATGTTTAGGTGGTCGATACAGTTGTTGATGAATTACAATAGTGGAGATAAATGTATCCATTCTCTAATTTTCATAATTGTTCTTTTGTAGCTTAGTTGGACTATTGGTTAATTAACATTGATCATCGAGAGTTTTGTTTATGTCAATAGGTTTTGGGAGAAAGAATGGCTCCCTTGTGGTTCTTTCAATGAGGATCGCTATAATAACAAAATAGTTTATGATTTTGGGTATGCTCATCAACTACTATAGAACACCTTGTACTAATTTTTTTGCTCTATATGTTTGTTTCTCTGTCAAGTATTTTATAAACTGAAGTTGTGATGTTTAAGGACTTCATGAGTATACTAAACTAATGTACGTATTTAGGATGAGTATCACAGAGATCTTGAGCATCACATAGGACTCTTAGCTGCATTTTATATTTGTAGAATGCTCGTCAAATGTTTGTTGGTTGGAATTTTTATAAATGGTGTGCTAATGTTGGTTGTTGAAACTCTTAAAGTGCAAAAAATATGCATAAATTTGAGTTAATTTTTGCATGTTGGTTGTCTATTGTTGTCTAGCTTACAACCTTGTGCAGAAATGTGAAGATCCATATTGCATTATGAGGAGAATAGCACATTTGAAAGCTGTTTATTTTCTATTTGAAGCCCTTTAAAATACTTTAAAGCTTATCATAAGAAATTTGTATTACTTTTTGTGCTTTACCAAAATAGTTCAGCAGCATTGTGGACCTATCAAGGCTAAAAAAAAGGGCTATCATGTTTATTAACTTCATAGAATTTGTTTGGTTTTTTTGTATGGTTTACTCAAATAAGGTACTTGTTATCAGTCAGAAATCGTAATACAAATTTTGATCCACATTGCTAGAGATGTGTTTGTTTATGAGCCATAAGTTTTGAGCTCATATAATTAGAGCTATAATTTTGTATCTCAATTCAAATGTAATTTCATCTTCATATTCAAAAGCTATAGTACTATGAATATTATGTCAAAAGAAAAGAAACGGAGTTGATGTATACCAACATCCATTACATACTATTAATGTTGATCATTAGAAAACACAATAACAACATCAGGTGCATGTTCTAAAAGCAAAAATACATAATAATCTTCTGAACTACTGGAGAATGTTTAACTAATCGAAAGTCTCTTAGTTGTGGTTCCCCTTGAAATTATATCTTTATGTCATCACTCTCGTGTAATCTCTTGATGCTCTTTATCACCTTCATATAAATTATACTGCTCTTGCTACTCTTTATTACCAATTAGATGAGTCTCAGCTTGATTTGAGGATGTAAAACCTTGCTGATACCCAAGAAAAAGATGATCAATATATCATTTCAAAATTATACATATCGTGAATAAGTGTTTAATATCATATAATCATATCTATACACTACCTTATTCAACCATGTCATATGATTATGAGCTGGAAGCATACTTGGGTGAGGAAAATTAGGTATAAAGTACGTCTAAGTGGGATTCTAACCATATAAAAAAGGTATCATTAACACATATTTATTTATATTAATTTAGATCTAAATTAAAATAATATATGAACTGCTTGCTGACCTGATAAATTGGAGGAACTTGGTTGACAATATTAAAGGGAACATGATATCCCCCATAAAGGGATCATTATTTGTTGAGAATTGTGTTGGATACTGCATCGACAATAAGTTTATAAATGACAAAAATTTCAGAAAACAAATTTAAAATGATTGAAATTTACTTTTTATCCAAATAAAGCTCAATACCGGATTGTTAAGGTTAGCACCCATTGTTGTAACAACTGGATACATTAAGCCGGAGTTATGAGAATCCTGAAGTGAGGTATACGAAGAATTTTTGACAATATTCTTTGTTGGTGCGCATTGAACCGTATTACTTGGTATCTTAGCTTTTTATGCAAAAAAGAAGAAAAAAAAGAAGAACAAATCAACTTAGTAACAAGTTACACAATAGCATTAATTTTAGAATGTTATTCATAGTATATCAGTATACTTACTAGACGAATTTGAGACTTTTGACGTCTTTTTTTGCTTATTGGTCTCCGCTTTACTTCTCATTCTAGTATTACTCACTCCTTTTGGCCACACACATGTGGGATTCAATACTATTTTTTCAGCCATTATGGTTGCGCTTCCATCATTATTCTCATTCAAAATCTCATATGCTTCTTTACTGATGTTGACCAACTTTAACTTCTTTTTTGCTTCTTCTATCAATTTACCCATTTTCTTCAACTTTTGATGGACTATTTTACTAGTACTCTTTGTCTCTGCCCCTTCAATGATTGTACTATAAGTCATTCACATAAAACTATTTTTGCGCAAAGTCACCTTTTGTCCATCGCTTCAATATATATTATGCCGGTATTTGAGTAATATTACTCACATTTAATACCCTTAAAGCATAATTTTATAACCAACCCAAAGATTCAAACATTTTGCAACTACAAGAGATGGCTAAAGTTACCGGATTGAAGAGTACCACATAAACTCGTTTGTGCCCCTCTTCATTAAGTCTGAATACATGGATAGTACCATCACTTTCTTCTCCAACTTTATTTATAGCCAAGCTAGACAGAAACTCATTATCAAATAAATTGAAATTTTTTCTTGTGTAGACAAAACTTGCCTGGTTTTTTATCCCACTACTTCTAGCAGCTTTAGAAACTATTCCATTATTGCAACTAAAAGTTTCTTCAGATTCTCTTGAATGCATCAATGTTTCTTGTTTAAAGTAACGTTGCACATGCAAACTCAGTAACAGTCATGGTTTTAGTTGCCATGTGATTGAAGACATTGTTCGTACTCTCACTTCTTTATGTAGATAGTATCCCTGCAGAGAAAGCATCTTTGCTGAACAACGGGGCCCCATTTTTGGCGAATATCATGCAAAGTCTTAAGCCATTTGGTAGCAGCAGGAAACTTTTCTTATAATTTAGTTCAAGTAGACTTCAATTCCTCCTCCGTTACACGATTAAAAAGCCACTTGTTGAATAACTTTTTGAACTCAGTTTTTGCATATATATATAGTTCTCAAATTATGTTGCGTATTCTTTGTGATGTGACACAAACATAAATGATGAGTTATGTCAGGAAAAAAAATTTCAATTACATTTGCCATTGCTTGACAATAATTAGTAAAAATGGACTTCGGCCTTTTGTTTCCCATGGATTCCAATAATGTCTCAAATAACCAAATGAATGAGGCAGTACCCTCGTCTAACAAAAAGGCGCAACCAAAGAACACATTCTTCCAATGTTAGTTAACACCAACAAAAGGAGCACAAATCATGTAGTACTTATTTGTTTGATATGTAGTATCGAATACTACTACGTCACCAAAACATTCATAATCCATTCGTGACCTTCCATCTCTCCAGAAATTTTTTTTCATATGATTCTCTTCATCTACTTGCACTGTATAAAAAAACATGGGATCTTCGACTTGTTTTCTTTTGAAAAGATTGATCAAGCTTTGAACATCACCTGCTTCTAGCATCTCCTTCTTGTCTCTGCTTACAATATTATAACAATCACCCCTTGTAAACCCTACTCTTTGAGAACCTCCAACCTCTTCTGCCAAATACAAATATGCATCCTTTGTTCTTATACCTGCACTTCTCATTGATTTGATCACCTCGTGTTGGGATACTGTAATTTTTTTATTTGATCTCAAGAACTGTCTTTCTTCTGGACTTGCAAACTCATGGTTATGTTCTCAATCAAAGAAAGTGACCTTCCACAGTTTGGTATCATCTTGTGAGGAGAATCAAATTTTTGCTAAACAACCCATTCGAATTTCTAGCTTATTGATGAGTTTCACCTCTGAAGGGTCACTTTTACCTCGAAAACCTTCTTTTGAACATGTAAAATTAACTGTTTGCAATACTTTATCGACGTACCTCTTTTGCATCTCACGAATATTGAAGCCAAGGTTAATAACATATTTGTTATGAAGTTCATAAGCTTCTTCGGGAGTATTCACAACTTTCCCATACAAATCAACATCATCAGAACTTTGTTGATGGTTAGCTATAATTGGCTCTATGGTGTGCTCATCCTTATTGATGTTATCTTCACAAATGTCGACGCACTACAAGAAAAACGCACTTAGACGACGGAGCGTTTCCGTCGTCTAAGTGAGTTTTTCCGTCGTCTAAGTACTTCGACGACGGAACCTCCGTCGTCCAAGGTCCGTGCTCCAAGTGCTGTCGTCCAAGCACTTAGACGACGGAGAATTTCATCTCCGTCGTCCAAGTTCACTTGGACCGCGGACAATGTCCGTGGCCCAGGTAATCACCTGGATGATGGAGAACTGAATCTCCGTCGTCCAGGTGCTTACTTGGGCCACGGACATTGTTAGCTTCTCCGTGGCTCAGGTAAGCACCTGGACGACGGAGATTCAGTTCTCCGTCGTCCAAGTGCCTATTTAATTTTTTTTTAAAATTAATTTGTAATTAAATATTATTAATTTAATTTATTATTAATTGAATTTAAATAATGAAAAATGTTAAAATTAATTAAATAAAATAAATTTTTAATATTACTTAATTAAATAATTAAAATTAATTTGTACATACACATCCAAAAAACCCATAAAAATTAAAATATTGTTCGGAATGCGGAAAGAAACGAGAAAATTAATAAACTACTAGCTAATTAACACACTGGAGGAGCAGATGCGCCGCCGCGTCCCCCGCCTCCAGCCGGGTCGTCGTCGTCGCGGTATGGGTTCAGAGGAGGTTGACATTCTTCTCGAGATTGTTGCATGAGGGCGATGAGTTGGGCTATTTGTGCTTGTTGCTCATCAAGTCTTTGGCGCATGGATTGATTCTCCTCTCATGCCAGTCGAGCCTTTTGAATGGCTGCTTCGACGGCCGTAGCCTGAGTCATTCTCCGCTGCCCCGAACCTCCCGTAGATGATAAGTCGGAGGTCGTCGACAAATCTCGAACCACCTTAGGCCCGAAGTGCCTAACCTCCTTGCCAGCTCTACGACCGTAGACCTTATCCGCGATTGCAATTTGGCTCTCCAAGGATAGAGGAGGCAGGTCTTCCGGCGGCACATCTGGGAACGCAAGCTGAGTGTTAGCCAATTCTTCCTGCGCACGCTCTATCACCCTTGCCTACAAAAGAATAATTAATTTATTATAATGAAATAATATTTAAATAATAATTACTATAATTAAAAGCACATATATATATATCACTTACGCCGCATTGACTCTCTTCATTATCGAGCCCAGGCGTCACGTATGCGCTTATGCTTGCATCGAGATAAGGGTGTTTGGAGCCCTTATCCCTGTGCTCCTTGGCTATTTGAATGAGTTGCTTGGCGCCAGAAGTATGGTGTTTGTCCTTCTTCCCCCGGTTGGCTTTGTTGACACCGGAGAATTTCTGTTAGACAACATAATTAAATCATTAAAAAATTAATAAGTAACTAAAATTTAAATAATTCAATTATCTTAATTGAAATATAAAAAGTAAATTAACACCTTAAATTCGTCATCGGCAAAGTGGTTACACAACCACTGCCACTCATCTTCTCTATCCCCACGCAGCTCTACGGGGGGAGGCACGGGACCGATAGTTTCAAAGTACTGATGGAGCCTGTACTTCCAATCTTTGTAGATGGAGTTGGCGGTTTGGTTGATATGCCTCAACATCGCCGGTGACGGATCCACCGCAAATTGTTCCTATCAGAAATAAATAGAAAATTATAATCATATATATTATGAAATTATAACTAATATTAACAATATTATATAATAACTAAAATTGTACGTATTACGTACCGAGAGTTCTTTGAAGACTTTCGCCTTCTCATCATCCGGCACCTCCTTCCAAGTAGGGGAATTAATTCGAACCCGGCTACGAACGATTGACCATATGCTATGCGCCGAGAGACTTGCTAGCTTAGCTATGGGAGGGCCACCGGTGAATTCGTCGTAGGGCAAGTCGATCTTTTTCCTGGTCGCCTTGCAAATTTTCTCCGCTTTGCCCCCTTTAACGAGACCCCGAGTCCTTTTCGGTTCCGGGTCAGTGGGGGCCCTCCTTTGCTTACGGCGGACGCTGTACATGATAGATTCAGCGGTCGAGGACGCTTGATTACTTGCCGTTGAACAGGTACCAGGCGTCGGAGTTGAAAAGGGGTCGACGTCATCACCGCTGGAGATAAATGGGGCAGAGAGAATTTCCCCAAAAGGCGCCACCTCCGAACCAGATAAAGGGTCCGGATTGAGGGCGTCGTTGCCCTCCTGTTGAACCCAACCGACTTGGTCCGCCAAGCGGCGGAGCATGGCATCTTCTGCCTCCTGTTGGGCTTTCTTCTTGCCGGATGGAGCCATTTAAACTTAGGAATACGTTGTTAAAATACCTACTTACCATAATAATTACAAGTGCAAAATTTACGCTAATTAAGTACGGTTAAGATTTAAATAGAGTACACTAGCTTGGCTTTTTCGGTCGTTCAATGGACGTGCGACTCGCGCGATAAAGTGTAAATTTTCAATTAATCAGCCTTGGTTAAATCGAAAAACATGGCCAGTTAGGGATAGAGATAACGCGAGAGGCAGGACTAATTTCGACAAAACACCCCGAGGCTAACCAAATGAATGGTATATACTCTATTGGTGTCGTCTTTCTTAGATCCAAAACCTGTCACCAGTCATAACCATGTCCGACATTCGGCCAATTTTTCAAAAATTTACACTCCCTCAAGTCCTTTGCAAACTCCGCCCTCAACCTCGTGTCCATAACTTCACTTAGGTTATGGTGTGCGGTGATGAAATCCACACATCACGAGGGGTTAAGGAGATAAGCTAGGAAAAGAGGCGCCATCTATTCCAAAGAGTGCGACTTAATAAACCAAGCCTATGTACTAAATTTAAATCGAAGACGTACTACCATGCAATTTACTAGAAATTAAAACAATAAATAATGACAATAATGAATTATTATTTATCATGCATTTAATAATAATTATTCATTTACCAATATAATTAATTATTATTAACAATAATTATTATTACTATAATTTAATTACAATAATTATTATTTACCAAATAACTATTATAATAACTAAATAATTAAATGATAACAACCAAATATTAATTAGAATAATTATAATAACTAAATGATTACTAAATATTAATCATAACCACTAAATAATTATTATAATTACAACTATTAATTATTTAAAATTAATTATTAAATTATATTTAGAAATTAATTAATTAAATAAAAATAATGTTAATAAGGTAAAAAATAGAAATTTACCTCGCCGGAGTAATCGGGAATATTGCCGGAGTTGAGTCGTCGGAGAGGAGGAACCACGCCGGAAAATTAGTCGTCGGAGCGTCGCCGGAGGAGGAAAATCGCCGGAGGAGAGGAGAGGAGAGGAGAGGAGAGGAGAGGAGAGGAGGAGAGGAGAGGAGATGGAATGAGAAAATGGGGGGGGGGGGGGTGCTGTTCTATATATAGGCGTTCACTTAGACGAAGGAGCACTATTTTCCGTCGTCTAAGTTCAGTGTTTTCCGTCGTCTAAGTGACGTTTTAAAAAAATTCGAAGCGGCGCCATTTAATCGGCGGGACGTTTGGAACCGCCATAAATTTGGACTTAGACGACGGAGAATTGATTCTCCGTCGTCTAAGTGAAATTTCAAGCGGTGCCAAAAATTGAGGCGGTAAATCGAACCGCCATAATTTTCGACTTGGACGACGGAGAATGACATCTCCGTCGTCCAAGTGAAATTTACATTGAAAAAAAAAATAAAAAATAAATTGAACCGCCATGGTAATTTGAACCTGGACGACAGAGAATGACCTTCTCCGTCGTCCAGGTTCAAATTACGTAAAAAAAATTTAAAAATTAATTCGCTAGGAATTTAGCGATCTGTCATTCGAGTGAAATAGTCATAAAATATCGATGAACGCATCATATATATGAACAGTTAAATTTGAACCGACGAATAATTTTACGTCTTGAAAGTTGTTAAGCATCGACTAATCTTTACGACTTAAGTGTTCATGAGTAGAGACTCATTTGCAGCAGAGTATTAACGAAATTGAATTTGGACAAAACAACCGTTGGATATGTTCGTCGTAAAATAATATATAATTACAATAAAGGACCAGAAAATAATAAGTTCGGGAAGGGTTTCATCGGCACAGTCAACCGCAAAACCGAGAATTTCACAAACCGAAAACGTGGATACAAGACATTTCGCAACTCCGATTTTCGAACCGTCGAAGCTCACACACCAAGAATTGTTTACTCTAAAGTCTTGACGAAAAGAATATGCATTGGAAGAAGGTCTAGATGGTCGTTGTCTTAGAAAAAATTACGAAATCTGCACCTGGACGACGGAGATGAGATTCTCCGTCGTCCAGGTGTATAGACCCTGAATTCAGGGGCTAGGGCCTTACTGTTTAGGGTTTAGGGTTTGTGAACTTGGACGACGGAGATGAGTGTCTCCGTCGTCCTAGTTAGTACTTGGACGACGGAGAATGACCATCTCCGTCGTCCAGATGTAAAAACCCTGAATTCAGGGGTTAAGGCCTTAGGGTTTAGGGTTTAGGTCGTCCAGGGTCATTTGTGTGTCCGTTCAATTATTTTGAATAAAAAAATGAAAAAAATGATCGATCGATCCGATTTGCTAGATTTAGGGTCGAGGATTTAGGGAGATAGCTCAATGTACGTATTTATGTATGAACTTTCCTTCTCGCATGATATATAGATTTAACGCTGTAATTAAAACAACATATATATATATATACACTACATTTGTGCTCACAATAATACTATCACATGTCGATCAACGTATATAATCAATTAATCATAGAATAATATAGTATAATTTTTGAAACATTTATTTCATTAATCTCTCGCAAAATATAATTATATAACCTGGAGGCGTGTAATTAATTAATTACGTACAAAAATATTAAGATCTACGTACATATATACATTCTCCTCCTTATAATATTTATATTAATTATTGATCGATGATGCATCATATATTAAAATAATTACATAAATTAATTACCAATTAATTTTTCTCGTCTTAGTTAAATAGTCATCATCATAATCGTCATCATCCTCGTCCCCGGTATCCGATTGCTCATCCTCCTCATCATACTCAACATCATCCGACGAATAACCTGAGTCCTCGTCCGCGTCCTCTTCCTGCTCGTCTTCTTCATCTTCTTCATTAATGGCATCGATAATCTCATCTTCAGTTAAATTTGTACAACCATCATGCATGGGTAACCGTTCACCATCTTGAACCAGATCCATTATATCGGAGCGGATGACAGAAATATTAGGCTCTTGATAGGCAGGAATGTCTCTTTCTGGTTCAGCAGCATCTTCAGTCGTCGCCGGTGTCCCTTCAATTGTCTCTGTATTCCATATTCCTCGATGAGAGATATGGTTCACTATTTTCCACCCTTCACCGGTTTTCGGATCGTCCAGATAGAACACCTGCCGAACTAAGGTGGCGAGAGCGAAAGGCTCATCCTCATACCAGCTTGAGTTTGTATCGACTGATAATAGTCCCAGGTCTTCCTTTGTACGCTCGAACCATCTGCACTTGAATAGGAAAACGTTGACATCATTCTCGTAACATAGCTGAACCACATATACAATAACCCCGTAATATAGATCATTGTCTTTCCCAACCGCTACCCCACTGTTTTGTGTTCTTCTTCTTTCGTCTCGGGCCAATGAATGGAAATTTACACCGTTCACAAAACATCCGGGATAAATATAATGTTTAATCGGCTTCCCTGCTAGCAAGTGCTTTGGCCATGACCACCACCCCCCGTGGTTTTCATATTTTTGCAGATCAATCATCTGCGAAAAAGGACAAATTAATATAAGGGTTTACTTTCTACAAACATGATCGATATGTATATAAATTACTAATTAAATACCGAGACGTACGTACGTACCCATTGGAAGAAATAATCGGGAAACTTCTTCTTAACCATTTTCTCAATCCACGCCGAACTCCTGTTTTGATTTAACGCCTGAAGCCTCTCCCTGTATGACATAATGTACGGCTCAACTTCGTCACAGTCTCGCAACACTACCCAATGTGCCTCAATAAGTTCTTCCCGTGTTAACGATTCCTTTAATACTCCTCTAAATGGTTGGACGACATTGGTGACGACAGAAAGATTGATGCGGGCACTGGGATCGGAGGCAGTGGGAGGTGGTGGATCTTTGAGGTACCTGTTGCAGTAAGTAACACACTCATGCATTAGGTATGTCTCTGCTATGGAGCCATCCGGGGCCGACCTGTTTTTGATGAATGACTTATACTGTCCAAGCTGTCTACAAAATCAAACGTACAATAAGAATAAGTACATATAGCTAGCTAGTAATCTCCAGTGGAACAAATTATGAATCGAAAAACCTGTATAATTAATTAGTTGTACGTACCTTTCTTGAGGATACATCCAAGTGTACTGGACCGGACCAGAAATGAGCACCTGCTCGGGCAGGTGGATCATTAGGTGAATCATGATGTCAAAGAAAGCAGGGGGAAAAATCCTCTCTAGTTTGCAAATGATGTGCACAATTTTTTGTTGCAATTCCACCACATTTGACTTCTTTAATTCTCTGGCGCATAACCTCTGCCACCACCTGCACAATGCCACTATTGGTTCTACGACGTCACGAGGCAAGTATGATCGAATTACCACTGGAATCAGACGTTGCAGCATAACGTGATAGTCATGTGTCTTTAGACCAACAAACTTGTGTTGCACCTCATCCACTGCTCCAGTTATAGTAGCTGCATACGTAGCCGGATAACGAACTCTCTTAAACCAGTGAAATACAGAACGTCTAAGCGTCGGCTTCACTGTGTAAGGTGCAGCTGGCATCTTGTTATACACTCCTTTCCTATCCCTCCTCAACCACAAGGGACGACGTAGATTCATTGATTCCAAATCTTTGTGCGCTTTGAGAGTATCTTTAGTCTTGAACTTAATACCGAGAATTGTTCCCACCACGCTGTCGCACACATTCTTTTCTATGTGCATCGCGTCCAAGTTGTTCCTCAGCTTCAACTTCGACCAGTAAGGGAGTTCAAAGAATATACTCTTGTGATCCCAATAGCTCAGATCATGTGGAGGAATTAGATTGCATTTCTTTACATCCGCGTCATTGGTCAACACACCAAAGTCGAAATAGCTCAACCTCTCTAAAATCTCTTCGCCCGACCAACTACGGGGTTTAGGATTGTTCTCTACCGTCCCGTCGAAATGAGCTTCATCCTGTCGCCACGGGTGGTCGTGAGGAAGCCATCTACGGTGACCCAAGTAACACACATTCCCCGCGTGCCAACTAGAGTTCACGTCGTCCAAACATATAGGACATCCATTATATCCTTTTGTCCTGCAGGCTGCCAACATCTCATACGCTGGAAAATCGCTGATCGACAACATTACGGCAGCCCTTATCGTGAACATCGTGTCAGTGAATTTGTCATAAGTTGGGACTCCATTTTCCCACAACATTTTCAGCTCGTCGATTAAAGGTCTGAGGTAGACATCTAAGCACTTCCCTGGAGATTTAGGACCTGGAATTAGTACAGTAAGGAAATTAAATTCCTTATTCATGCACATCCACGGAGGCAAGTTGTACGGCATCAGAATAACTGGCCAAGTGCTGACGGCGGAGCTATTACTTCCCCAAGGATTGAATCCGTCTGTAGATAGGCCGAGTCTAACATTTCTAACCTCTGCAGCAAAGTCTCCAAATTCTCTGTCGAAATGTTTGAAACTCTCCCCATCCGCGGTGTGTCGCAGGACATCGTCATCTATTCGCTTTTCTGCGTATCATCGCATCGCCTCTGCTGTGTGTAGAGACATGTACAGGCGCTGCAGTCTGGGAATCAAGGGAAAATATCGAACAACTTTCACAGGAATTCTCTTTTTCGAACTCTTCTTATTCACCTGGAATCTGCACTGGCCACATACATGACAATAGTCCAAATCTTTATATTCTTTGTAAAATAGCACACAATCATTCGGACATGCGTCAATTATCCTGTACTTTAGGCCAAGGCTGCTCAAGATATTTCTAACCTTATAATGAGATTTAGGAAGATTGTGATCATCAGGAAGCAACTTACATATTTGCTCCTGAATTTCGTCAAAAGCACTCACTGACATTTTGTGCTTCACTTTTTATCTTCATTTGCTCCATCACATATTGCAACACATTCTCTCGACATCCAGGGAACACCGGGGTCTGCGCTTCAAGTAGCATCCGGTTGTACTTATCCATCTCACTGGTGTCAGTGGCCAACCTAGCAGCGGGGAATGTGTCATCATGCTCATTAGTGGTACTGTAACCTCCGTCTTGGTGTTGGTGTCCACCATGCAACCCAGAAACGCATCATGGACCAAATCTGCAGTTGGGTTGCAAGCTGGGGGTCCGGCACCACTGCCGCTGGATGAGGCACCATGGTAACTGTACCCTGAGCTGAAGTCTGCTGCGCTGAACTCTACTGCTTCACCATGCTCGCTCCATGTAGTGTAACTCTACATCATACCATTTTCGTACAGGTGTTGCACCATAACATTAACCTCCACATACTGACAATTAAGACATTTCTGGCACGGACACCTGAAACGCTTCTTTCCCTGACCATGTTCTATCGCAAAATTCACAAATTCGCTAATTCCATCCATATACCGGACATCACATCACATCTATTCTTCAACTTCATCCAACTCTTGTCCACACTGCTACAAAATATTATAATTAATTAATTATTACATATATATATATTAGTCCATTAATTTACGCTTAATTATACGTACTCGATCTACATCGATCCATCAATTACGTACGTAATTTAATCTGTATATATAACTAACATCCATGCATGTATGTACGTTTTCACTAAATATATATTAAGCAAATTTTAACTGCGTACATACCTGTTGGCCTTCTCGATATCAGTTAATTAAGCTAGCTAGCTAGCTAGTCAGCGGAGATCCCTGATCCTGATCCTTCTCCTTCTCCCTTCTCCTTCTTCTTCGATCTTTAAAATTTCCCGCGGGACAGAGGATCAGATGGAATGAAGAGAGTTTGGCATCGGGCTTATATAATGCTCCACTTAGACGACGGAGATATCGGTACGTCGTCTAAGTGGAAGTTACTCGGACCACGGTGTGTCGGTCCGTTGTCCAGGTGATCACCTGGACGACAGAGAATACCATCTCCGTCGTCCAGGTGACCACCTGGACCTCGAAGACTTCTCCGTCGTCCATGTGGTCACCTGGACGACAGAGCTAGTATTCTCCGTCGTCTAGGTGATCACCTGGAGGACGGAGATGGTATTCTCCGTCGTCCAGGTGATCACCTAGACGACGGAGAAGTCTCCGTCGTCCAAGTGTCACTTGGACCTCGGAAGAATTACGTGTCCACGGTCTAAGTGCTGTTTTCTTGTAGTGACGTCTATAACTTCAAAATAAACTCAAAACGATGATTACACTACTGTAAAAAATGTTGCATGGACTTTATATATTAATTATGACAATAGTTAAATTTACTATCACTATCATATAGATTCATGTTTGTAGTGTGGACGTGAGGTTTGATATTGAAGTCGATTAGCAGCAGGCACTTCTTCGCACTTCTCGACGGTTTATGGTTTAATAGGGTTTGGTATAATATTAAGGATTGATACAACAATACAAAAACAAGAATATATATCAAAAAAAAGAAATGGGAAAAGAATGAAAAAGTGGGTTAATCAATCACGTGGTTATGGGGTAGGGTACTAGTCATGAAGGGATGGTTGCTTTAGCCGACAATTGAAGCGAGTTTTGATATTACATATATAACTATTGTATTATGTTGAGTTATGGGTAAATTTCAGTTTAGTACCCCTAATGTTTGGATCAATCTTCATGTCACTACTTGAGATTATAAATTTTTCAGTTTAATTACTACTTGAGGTTGGAGTTTCTCTTCATGTTACTACTTGAACTTTTATTTTTTTTAGTTTTCTACCTGATGTTTCATTTTCTCATCACTTTTATTTTTTCCTTAAAAAAATATAATGTAAGAGGGTATTTTGGTCAATTTATTTATTTTCATGATAATTTTGTTTAATTTTCTAAAATTGTTTTTCCTAACAAAATAAGTTATGTTAATTTTCTAAAACATGGTCGGTTGGCTAAATATATCATGCTTACCCTTGATTAGTTAGCGCGGTATGGATATTAAGACATAATTATGGGAACTTAAAAAGTTAGCTCGTACGGCAAACCTTTAACTTTAAAAAAAAAAATCTAAAATGGTTGTTTTTAACAAAATAAGTGATTTTAATGTTCTAAATTGTATTTGCACGTAATTTGCAAAAAACAACAATTTTAGATTTTTTATTAAAGTCAAGGATTTGTCAAACGAGCTAAATTTATGAGTTTCTACAAATTATGTCACCCATATTTCTTAATATCCATATAGCCCTGATCAATCAAGAGTGAGAATGACATATTTAGTTAATCGATTCTTTTTTATAAAATTAATATAACCCTTTCAAAAAATAAATTAATATAACTTATCTGTTAGGGAGAACAATTTTAGAAGATGTTTTTTTGTTATTAAAAATAAATAAATTGACTAAAATACCTTTTTATATTATATTTTTTTTAAGACAAAAAAAAAATGATGAGAAAATAAAACCTCAGATAGAAAACTGAAAAAATTAAAAGTTTAGATAGTAATATAAAAATTAATCCAAATCTCAAATAGTAAATTGAAAAATTTAAAACTCTAGGTAGCGACATAAAGAAAGACTCAAACCTCAGAGTACTAAACTGAAATTTGTTTTTGAGTTATTATTGAGTTGGAAGATGAGAAAGAGGTATGACTGGCGCGTCAAACAAGTAAATGAGAAACTAGTAATCCAAGTCGGAAGTCTTCAACAGGCAACGGTCTTCACCTCATCACTAAATATATATAGATTCTACGGAATTTGCTAAGTTGGACTGACCGTCAATCTGGAAATTTTATCGATAACCGATATCCCAAAAGCAAAACCCTTCCTTGATTGCAGATATTCAGACCATTTGGATATCCACGATAATTAAGCCTTCAAAACGCTTGCCCAAACAAGTTATGATGCTTTCAATTCCTTCTCCTACCTGTGAGACTGAGTTAAACAGCTGGATTTCACTGATCTGCGTACCATTCAAATCCATATATACCCCATTTTAGTAAACTCTTAAAGAGGATAAAAAGATGGCATCAGCAAAAATAGGAAGATCGTACAGTGTGCTTCGTCAGTTGGAAAGCATCATCGTGGGTGTCGTAATTGTTGCCGCAGTCACCGGTCCCCACACTCACCTACAGTCTCTCTCTCTCTCTCTCTCAGCCAATCCCACTCTGCTGCTTCCTCCTATCACAACAAATCCTTCTAATTTATTGACACACAAACACAGACACTTAAAAAAATCTAAACCTTACTTTGCATCCTCACTGATCCCAAACACACGGAAAAAGAGAAAAAAGGGGTAAGGCCCTCTTCACCCTAAGTTTGCATATTTATACATTCACATACCACATAATTGGACCAATTTCCAACCTTGAGCAAACACACACACACACAACAATGTCTCCCATCCTCCTTCCTGTCCTCCTCAGCCTCCACATAATAACCGGGGCGGCTGCTGTTGAGCTCCGCCCCGGTTCTTACTCTGAGACGTGCCCCGAGGCCGAAACCATCGTCAGGGATGTCATGAGAAACGCCTTTACTAGAGAGCCCCGGAGCCTTGCCTCTGTCATGCGCTTCCAGTTCCATGATTGCTTTGTTAATGTAAGCCCCAGCTCTTATTTACACAAAAGCATAAGACTTTATTTTTATTTTTTGTGTTGGTGGATTTGGTGGTCTTATAAGAGGAAGCATGTTTTATATATATACAGGGATGTGATGCTTCTATGCTACTCGATGACTCACCAACCATGCTTGGGGAAAAGCTCTCCCTCTCAAATATAAACTCGCTGAGATCTTACGAGGTTGTTGATGAAGTCAAGGGAGCCTTGGAGAAGTTCTGCCCTGGTGTTGTTTCTTGTTCTGACATCATCATCATGGCTTCTAGAGATGCTGTTGCTCTGGTATTGTATTCTTTCTCTCTTGCTTAGTTATTATTTATTCATCGTTATCATCACCCAAACAGAGTTGTACAAGTGTTGAATTACTTGAATCTAATTTTAACAAAGACCATGCTTCAACAAATTACCTCATTTCAAAATGCGATTTTGCAGTAAGATATAACTACACCTTTATTGTAGTGCCTGAGTTATGCTTGTGAATCAGAATATACAGTTTCAAGATGTAAATCAAGAAGGAAAAGACTATAAATTTTATCTGTGATGGTGAATTAAGTTGTTTTGGTTTTATTCATATGGTTTTTGTGTTGATCAGACTGGTGGACCAGATTGGCAAGTGAAGCTGGGAAGATTGGATAGCTTAACAGCAAGCCAAGAGGCCTCAGACAGCATCATGCCAAGTCCAAGAGCCAATGCAACCTTCCTCATTGACCTTTTTGCCAAGATGAATCTTTCGGTGAAAGACCTCGTTGCGCTATCCGGGTCACACTCCATTGGCCAAGGGCGGTGCTTTTCCATCATGTTTCGGCTGTACAACCAATCCGGCAGTGGCAAGCCGGATCCTACATTTGAACCTAAGTTCAGAGAAAAACTGAACAAGCTTTGCCCTTTGAATGTGGACCAAAATGTGACAGGAGACCTTGATGCTACTCCTATAGTGTTTGACAATCAGTACTTCAAGGACTTGGTTTCCGGAAGAGGGTTTCTGAATTCAGATCAAACGCTATTCACATTTCCACAGACAAGGGGATTCGTTATGCAGTTCAGTGCTGACCAGGAAGAATTTTTCAAGGCATTTGTTGAGGGCATGATAAAAATGGGTGACTTGCAGATTGAGCAACCTGGGGAGATAAGGAAAAATTGCAGGGTGGCTAATCGTCAATCTGTTAACACATTGTGGGAGTCTTGATGAGATTAGACAAAAATATGTCATTAGCATAATGTGGAAGAAGGTTTTGGTTGGAATATATGTACTGTATGGAGAAACGAAAGTAGAGTGATGTTGATAGTAAACAGAATCCGTTTCTTGTATGCACTAAACTAGTAAACAGAACTCAGTGTCAGTTTGGGATTTCAGTGAATAACAGTAAAGAACTGTTTCAACACTGCTAATGTGCTGCCGATTTCTTCATATGTAATATTTAAAGACATCAGAACTGAAGAGAAATCTAAAAATGAGGCTTTGGTCATTCATGACTTTGGTAAACAAAATGCCTGTGAGACATGGCCATCCATAGCACGAAATGAATCATAGAAGTAGGAAAAATTGACTAATCATACACTTTCGGCTCAAAGGCTATTGGAAATGAGAACTTCACCATTCTTGTGATTAAAATAATGTGCACTACAAAGAAAAGTAAAAGTTAGTATTGAAGTGAGATTTGCACAAATCTTCAAGGTTCTCTCTCGGTGGTCTGAAAAGATTACTACTAGCTATTCTAAATCGGACAAGTCAAATAGCACCAAATTTTTGTTTCCCGTATAGTAAGTGGATACCTGTTTTCGAATGGACCACTTGGACAATATGTGCCTTTTTTCAAAGATAAGAAATTCCATGCATCTAGAATAGTAACATGTCTCATCTGCTATAACTGCCCTTCAATTACATAAACGACAAAATGATCTTCTTGATTGAATTCTTGAACGATTTTTACCAACAAAAAAAAGGATTAAAAAAACAAAAACCTTTCGATAAAATGGGAATGCTAAATGGAGGGGCATTATAGCATTGGCTGACAGCCTAACATAACCCTATAACATAATTTTGGAACTTCCTGGAGTATAATAGAAGCAATGTCCTGTAGAGCTGATGGAGCATAATAGAAGCAAAGTTGAGGTCACAATGTAGTGTTTTTTTCTTCCAATTCTTATGAGAAATTTTTATGTTAGAAGAAAGAATTAAGAGAACAAGGCAGTATCCATAATGGAATATAATAGACATATACCACAATGTTATATATGGAACTGATGTTCTTATCAGGTTAAAGAAAAAGTTGACTGATGTTTACGACAACTCCCTTCTAAATTGAAATAAGTACATAGATAATCTTTGGGATTTCTAAGATTCATCTTGCTGCAGTCACTACAGAAATACCATACAAAATTTGGACTCTCTCTCTAAAGAAAAATGGACTCAAAACTCTTTAAAAATTCCTTGTTCTGCAGCCACTTGAGAGTTCCTCAAACTTGGCAGGTTCAGCTGCTTAACGAGAGGGAGATCAGATTCTTAATCCGAGAGAGTATCGGATCACTTAGAATTAGAATGCAGGGCCAGACCTCAACAAAAAAAAAACTCGGGCTCAAGGATAAATGAGAGTCGCACCAAAATCTTCCATGGCAGATGATCTCAACAAAGAAGCTCGAGCTCAACGAGGCAAAATCTTCCGCTTAGGGTTTAAATTGATGTTTGGGACTTGGGAGGGGGAAAGTGATCCAAATGGAACACAATTGGAAGTTCATCTTTCAAAGGTGAAACACTAGATAGAGATTTTTGCATTTGCAAATCCTACAGGGCCAAAGGCGGCTACATGCCTACATTATACCTAGTCTTCAATTCTACCTAGCAAACAAGGTATCACAAGGCGAGGCCAACCTCCACTCAGGGAACAATTCTATTCAAGACTTGAACGAATTGACAAATAATGAAAACAAATCCGAATCAAAATCAAAGCAATGGGTCTCAAAAATGTGCTGACATATAAGTTATACCAGTAATTTAAACTTTTATATCATTGCCAAATCCACAACTCATAAACACAAACAAAATCTGAAATGTCAACCCTGAAGATGTTCAGCATTCCCATACAAAACTCTGAAAGCTTAACTAAACCATCAGAATTACCTCAACCTCCTCAATCTACTCTATGATGTTGCTCATCAGCGCCAAAACATCAGCATACTCCCACCAGAAAACTAAGCAGCAGATGGCTTAGTGGCAGAGGAGAGTCTTGATCTCTTCTTGGCTAAGCTCTCACTGCGACGCTCACGCTGCTCCTTCAACCTGGAAGCAAGTAGCTTCTGATACTCTGCAGCCTCTGACTTTGCCTTGGTAACTCTCTTCTTCTTCTCTGCAAGTCTAGCACGTTTTCTCTGTAAAGTCAAAGGAGTAACCAGCCTCTGAATTTTAGGAGCTTTGCTGCAGTTCTTGCCTGCCAACCATAATTGATATCATTCAGACAATGGTCCCATCCAAAAAATAAATAAATAAAATCACAAACGCTTTAGTTCCCCACTACCTAGACTTTTCACTCATTTCACTACTTATTATAAGCATCAATGAACTAATAAAAAAATACTCACCAGTTTTGGATGTGAACTTCCTGCGGTAAGTGTTGACATACTTCCTAACATCATCATCCTTGGTAAGGTTAAATAGCTTGCGGATCTTGGAAGCCCTCTTTGGGCCTCTCATTCTTGGCTTCTCAACATCAGTAAGTCCAGGAAGATCATTGTCACCCTTCTTAACAATGACCAAGTTCAACACAGAGAGATCTGGACTAACAATGCAACCACGAACAGACTTCCTTCTTCGCTCTCCGTTCCTCCTTCCGTGTCCTCGGAAACAAGGAGTCCCTAAACAAGATACAGCAAAATCAATTAATTGTTGGGAGTAAAGAAATGCGGTGAAATATGTGCTACAACAGAAAAACATCACCCCAGAATCAACTGCTTCCTTCCAAAAAAAAATCAAACACACTGGAACATACCCCTGTGGAGCAGAAGGCGCACACGCCCTGGGGTCAACACTCCTTGCTTCATAGGAAAACCTTGTTTGTCGCATCCTCCCATAATCTTAAACACATAGCCTCTGAACTCCTGTCAAAGATTAAGGGAAGAAGAAGAAAAGAGTAAAGTGAAGAACCATAAAACTTCAAGTAATCTGACAAAGTAAGGAACTGTAGAGCTTATAAAAACTTTAGGATCATACCTCGCCAAGTGCATCACCATTGACTTCTTGACTGATCCTCTTATCCCAAAATGCACGACTGCAGGTCATCATCAGTAAAGGGATTAGTCCTCATATTATGAAAAACAGTTGATAGCTTCACCATGAAGATCACAAGAGACATTGAAGCTGAAACATTTGATGAACTTGGCAATTATTCACGATACACAAAACTTAAACACCAAATCTAGTAAATACAGACCGCAGAACAACACAATCAAACAGCACCTTCAATAAAAATGACACAATGCATAAAGAGCTACTTCAAAACTGTAAGTATGTCAAAATTGAAGCAAAACTTCTAGACTTAATCTCCCAGTACAAATTTTTTGAAGTATCTCAAAATAACGGCAAAATTTGTGAAAGAAATCTCCTTTAAATACTATGAATGCAACCCAAAACAATCAAAATTCATATTGTGAAACTAATGCTCTTTTTAAAATCTATATACAAAAGGCAACGAAACATTAATATAAAAATTGAGAAGAACTAAAAGGAAGGGAGGGTTCATACAGTTTGGTGTCGTCATCGATTTCAAGTTTCTTCTGGCACCCAGTGGTGGGGTTAGCGATATTGAACTGAAACAAACCAAGACGAAACACATAAGAGATGGATCAGTAAAGCAGAGAAACGCATCAGATTAGGGTTAGGGTTTGAGGAGGAAATTCGAACCTTCATGATTGCGCCGCCGCTGCCGAGATTAGAGAAATGCTCGGCTTGTTCCTAAATCGCGCTCGAACCTCCTTCGCAGCTGATATTAGGGTTTTCGAGCTGAGACTGTGAGCTCTTCATTATATATCATCCTATTTAGGGTTCTGTGGTGTTGATTACAAGGACAGGTTATATGTGTATGAATGGGGTTTTCGAACGTCCACGTATACGCCTAGAGTTTTACGGCTCAGATGTATTTTCTATTTTTCTTTTCTCTTCTTTTATTTTCAGCTAAAAAGCCATTTAATAAATAAAAAATAAAGTCAATTAAAAGTCATATTTCACATATAAGGTTATTTATATTTTTTATTCTAATTAAGGTCACTTTTTATTATCCATGTTTTCTATCTTTCCAATTTTACCATTTTATTTTACAATTCTCTCTTTCTTTCTCCCCGGAATCGCCGACCGACACCGAAGATTCATCGACCGACAACTCAGGCCTCGCTGTCCAAGTCCCGTGTGCCATTGAGCCTCCAACAACGCGCCTCCACAACTGTCCCTCGGCCTTGAGCACCATCGAGCCCTTCATAGCCTTTCAGCCTCCGTCGCAGTACTCCTCGGCCTTGCCTCATTCGAAGTCTATCGGCATTGCGACTGAGATCTCCATACACCACCATGACCTCGGCCTCGATTTTGAATTTCAATTTTTTGATTTCGTTGATTTCATATTCTGGTACTGTTTATGATGGATTAATGCATCATAGTGACATTACTGTATGGTTGCTGTAGTAGTGTTTTCAACAACCTATGATGGTGTCTTCAAGTTTCAGCAGAGTAGTATTTGTAACAACTTGTAGTAGTGTTTTCAACAACCTGTGGTAGTATTTTCAACAACCTGTAGTAGTGTTTTCAATAACCTGTGGTGGTGTCTTCAAGTTCCAGCAGAGTAGTGTTTTCAACAACCT
Source organism: Geum urbanum (assembly GCA_946800695.1). Taxonomy (NCBI): domain Eukaryota; kingdom Viridiplantae; phylum Streptophyta; class Magnoliopsida; order Rosales; family Rosaceae; genus Geum; species Geum urbanum. Next base: position 26,379,983 of record OX327000.1, read on the forward strand.
GTAGTAGTATTTTCAACAACTTGTGGTAGTGTTTTCAACAACCTGTGATGGTGTCTTCAAGTTCCAGAATAGTAGTGTTTGCAACAACCTGTAGTAGTATTTTTAACAACCTGTAGTAGTGTTTTCAACAACCTGTGGTAATGTCTTCAAGTTCCAGCAAAGTAGTGTTTTCAACAACTTGTAGTAATATTTTCAGAATGATTTAATATCATGGCATGGATATAATTATTCAAAATGATGAGGGTATTTTTGTCCTCGCGTTATTATTAAGTGACCTGATTTGGAAAAAAAATACATGGTGACCTTATTTAGTATAAACTTTTCTTAATTGATCTTATATGTAATTTACCCTTTAATTAATGAGAAATTTTATTTGTGTTCAAGAGACATTTTATTTTAATATAGATACGCATAATGTATATTTGAAACTGTACTTTATTCATTGAAATATACATTACAATATGTTACAATCAATATCCCTATAAATCAGGGATTGAGAGAATATCTACTTCTATGTTAATTAGGATAAGACACACATCTAGATACCAAGAGTATAATATCCTTAAACATTTCTCCTCGTGTTGCGATGCTAATGGATGATGCATAACCGGTTTTGCCTCACTAAAATTGTCACGTAAATAAAAAATCTCTTTGGTAAAAATAAAAGCTTGATCTGTGACGACCCGAACCAGAATCAGTTGTGTATTCGGCACGATCCATGAGTTTGGTCATAGTCGCAGTTTTACGATATATGTGTGGTTTGTCAATTCTATTCGCGACTATATTTTCGGCCGAGAATTTGAGTTGAGTGTCTTCACGGAAGTTGTAGAGTACGTGATTTCGAGGTCGAAGGCGGTTCCGAATGATTTTTCCGATGACCGAGGAATATAATACGATTATTTGAAGTTTCAGTTTTCGACGAGTTTATCCGATTGTTTCGTATTTATCCGAATCGTGATGGTTATCCATTTCGAATCGTCGATCGACCCGAGGCACGAGTATAAATATCGAAAATAGTCGAGAAATAGTCGTAAAACACTGTTTGAGTTTTGACCTGCGTTAACTTTCCAAAAAAGGAAGCTGTTGACCGTTGACCCGAGGGGAAACTTTCCCGTTTTGGCTTCGCCGTCCGACGTCCATTTTCTGGCCACCTCTGACCTTGTTGAAGGTATGGTTCACTTCTCCTTGTGATTTCGAGTGGATTGGTGTTTGATTTTATGGAAATTGATGAGGATTTGTGGTGACCCGAATCGGGTCGGTTTCACGGTTGTCGCCGGTGACGGTTTGGGTGGTTCCGGCGAGTTTTGGAGGTGGAGAGGTTGGGGTTTCACCTCCCCACACCTGGGTGATGCTTCCCCTGTACTTGTTTTGGGTTGAGGTTGAGTTTTAGGAGGAACCAGATTAGGTTGCCGGAGAAGAATTCCGTTCGGGTTTCGGGCTGAAATTGACATGGTTTCGATGAGAATTGGATCTTGAGGCAGTTGAGGAAAATGCTTGGCTTGAGATGAGCTACAGTTCTGGAGTTTCCTCGCCGGAGGAAGTCACTGTTGACGGCGCGCCGGCGGCGGTGGCGGCGGTCAACGGTAGTGCTCCGGCGAATAGTTGACTTTTTAGTTTTCGACATTTTTAATGTCGTTTTTCTCGTAATCGCGCCCTGATTATCGTCCAGAGGTTTTTGGATTGATTTGGGTAGCAGATATTCAGTCGAGGGTTTCGAGTGGAGATTTCGGGAATTCTGTTAATCATTTTGTACTGCATTGTATATTTCCGGGAACGGTTGGTTTCCATGGTTAAGTACAGAGTTGTGGATTATGTTTTTGATCAGTTATGTTTATGAATGTTCAGGAGATCGAGATCGAGATCGTGATCGTGCTTCTGGCGAGGGATCTTCCGCCGGGTCACGAGATTAGCGCGAGTGCGCGTTACACGAGTCTGTGAGTGGACAATTTCTTTTCACGGATTGTTTGCGAGTCTTTATATACGTTTTGTGAACTTAAGCATGCATATGAGATTTCGATTTACATGAGCATGTTTATACAATTATGCCTATACCAATATATATTACGTATATGCACTATATATATTGTTTCATGCATTTGCATTGAATTATTTACGATTTGGTTTACATAGAGTACAGTTTATATATGTTGTTGTATCGATACACTCGCATCCCGGCTGATCCCCGAGGATGTGTACCGGGGGAGGCTGTGACTCCTGACCCGAGGCCTTTACCGGGGGGAGGCAGACCTCTGACCTGAGGCCTTTCTGGCTAGAATCACGTGTGGGTCTGGGATCCCGTGATTCAGACTGTACTAGCACGGTTGTGTCCACGAGTGACTCCGTGGGATTTTTATGCATGCTCTGTACGCGTGAGGAGTTAGAGTCTCCCTCGTGTCTGTACGCGTGAGAAGTTAGAGTCTCCCTCGTGTACCCGTACGCGTGAGGAGTTAGAGTCTCCCTCGTGTACCATTTGATTTTTATGCATTCGACTCGCATATGTTTTTATAGCGTTTATTATATGGTGAAAGACATTTATTTTCGTCCACTCACTCTAACAGTTTTTATGTCTTTCCCCTGGGCTTTTCGGTTTCCGTGCCTAGTTTGCAGTTCAGGTTTTGGTGTTTCACGTCGCGGTTGGAGGCTAGTGATCTGAGCTACCTGTGTTTTCCAGTAGGTTCTTGTTCCGCCTACTGATGTGTATATTGTATATATTTACACTAGAGGTCGCTCTGATACGTTCTGATACATGTTTTATGCGGATTTTCTCGGATATATATATTATACAGTTATGTTTTCTGTTTATTGATTATGTTATGATGTTGAGAAATTCGGATGAGATTGGTGCCCACGGTTTGGTTTTTGTGACATAGGACGAAGTGTTATTTTCAGGGTGCATGTTTATGCAATTCCACGTTAGTAACGAAACTCTGTCGAAATTTTGAATGGTTTTTGTTGGTTCGTATTTTCAAAAGGGGTTCGATTCCGATTTGGGCAACTGAATCGGGGTTGGGTCCTTTCATGATCTGAGAGAAAAAGTATAACGTATCAACTACATACTTCTTAACCACTCCATGTAAAGCTATAATCTCATAATAATTCGAAGAAATAGCAACAAGAGTTTGCTTTATTGATCTCCAAGATATTGTCTTGTTTCCCATGGTGAAGACATATAACCTGTCTTGGATGCCCAACATCAGCAAAATCAACCTGGATGACCATGAGAATTTTCCAATATCTTGACCATTATATCTCAACCTGGATGACTAAGTCGATAATGTCAAAGTTTATATGAGTTTGATCACACACGTAGTGTGAATGACTCAAAAACCACTACAAACGATCCAAACTATAGTAAGATATAAACCACTATGAATGCTTATAAACTTCTCCAGAATGCGCTTTCTGCCACATTCTACGGGGGTTATACACAAAAATTATTTTTCATTCTCACAATATGTTTCAAGTGTAAACTGTTGACTTGAATATCCTTAAAACTTCACAAGGTTTGATTGGCATTTGGCCCGTATAAGACATCAGTGACATAAATTCGAGTTTCATGTGGCAACAAGAATTATGTTGAACCAAGTCCTTGTATAACTGGTGATGAACCAATTATGGTTGTCACTGAATAACTATATGGCATAAGATCCAAAAGCAATTGCCTATTATGTAGAATAATATGGGTAGTACCACTATCTGCTAAACACTCAATCTCGCATTCAGACATCTACAAAAGAATGTAAATTAATCAGTCTTTGAACTCAAGACATGACAAACACATTATGTGAATACTTAAAGATGTCAAAGGGTTGTGACCATTATACAGTCTTTGACATGTCAATACAAAACTAATGTACAAACAACATCAAAATAACACCGTTCCTGGTGACATACATCGACGGGTCGAAGAGAATTTCGATGGGTCCAAATTGGTTCATGTATCGTCCAACGTGTCAGTCTCGACAGGCCAAGTCATTCTCTCGATGGGTCGAGAGTACCCGGAGTCAAGTTCAGAGGACCATCTTCGACAGGTCAAAGAAAACAAGGCAAAAAAATTTGACGGGTCGAAAATGTGCTAAAACCGTTCTAGGGCGATGGTCTCAACGGGTCGAAACCTACAGGAACCTGAATTGTCCTATTTTTTTCTCCTTTTTTTTTGGGTGTTTCGATGTAATAGTGCCATGGAATATTGTATATCACGAAGCATTCATGCATTAAAAAATAAAATAACATTTTCAACACTTTTATATAACCAAAACTAGAGAAATTTTATTACTTATCAACTCAATTACATCAAATATGTCTTATTCCAAACTGACTAAAAAATAAAGTCTCAAGACATGGCTTAAACAAGCCACAAATCTAACTCAAAAAATTATATAGCAGAGATAACCGCTTAATACATAGACTAATCAAAATTCGGATGATATAGTCATCTGTCAAATTTCGACTTTGGCCTCTACCACGACATCTGTCATGTCCTCCTTTCACACCACGGTTGTAAGGCTCAGAATGGTTGTTCTTCTTGTCCTTACATGCCTTCTCTCCAGTGTTGTCATTTCTTTGTCCCAACGAGCCTTGAATTATTGTTGAGAATTATCTCATGATGTCCCTCCTTCTTTATTAGGATATTCATAGGATCACTAAATGTTGTGATTCTTCCTTGCTCATACTCAATCTGGTACTGATGATCTAATACACTTATGGAAGAAGGGAAGGTGTTTAAAGATACATCGATCATGTCATGATTAGTCTTGTCAACCCCACAGAAACTCAGCTTAGATTATAGCTCTAACATAGCTTAGTTGGATAATCCAGAAGACGTATTGTCTCCAATTTTCTATCAACTCAAGAAGTTGGATAATCCAGAAGACGTATTGTCTACAATTCGAGTTCTTGTAGGTTTTGAATCGTCGAGAACATCGCCTTGGAACGGTTTAAGCACATTTTTGACTCGTCGTAATTTTTTGCCTAATTTTCTTTCACCCGTCGAAGATGGTCCTCTGAACTCGACTCCAAGAACTCTCAACCCGTTGAGAGAATGTCTCGGCTCATCGAGACTGACACTCTGGACCCGACATGAACCAATTTTGACCCGGCGAAATTATCTTCGACCCGTCGATGTATGTCAACAGGAACGGTGTTGTTTTGGTATTTTTTGTGCATCAGTTTTGTATTGACATGTCAAACACTCTATAAGGGTCACAACCATTTGACATCTTTAAGTATTCACTTAAAGTGTTCGTTGATAATCGCATATTTATGCGTTTATTCAATATTTAATTTGTTCCCTATATTTAGTTTATTGTTATTAATTGAGTGATTTAATTATGTTTATTGTTTTAATAGGTTTTATGGAGAAATAAAGGAAAAGGAAACAAATGAAGGATTCCTAGCTCAATATGGAGAAAAGAAGGAGTTATGTGCAATTATAGAAGCCTATTCCAATGTGGACTCTAGGAGAGGAATTGGAGGAAGTATATAAACCTATTTTAGGTTATAGAAAAGGCTAATCAGCATTTTGGAGAGAAGGATTTCGTGCAAAAGGAGAGAAAGCCGCAAGAGAAGTCAAAATCGTCTCGGTTCGACCGGTCGAGAATTCCTTCGACCCGTCGAATTCTAGCCGACCTGTCTTCTTCTTCATCGTTTGTTTGTTTCAACTCTATGAATTGTTTTGATTCTTTAATTATGACTTTTAGTAGCTAAACTTATTGTTAAGGGGCTACTTGAAGTCCTGTACATGAAGTTTTTTTAATGCATACACTTTAACCTAGTTTTGCATATTCTTTGAATGAGGTTTCTTTCCCCGAATGATTCACCGTATGAATTCTTGTATGTTTGCTTTGGTGGCCAACTTTGTATGCATGCTAGGATTCTATTTTCATAAGATACGGGCGACTGAAGATAATTTCTTCCACCGAATTCTTTATAGTGATACACTGATTTTACCGTCAGGAGACTGAAATCCATAGGTCTAGCAGGACACGCCTATAGTGTACCTGTGAACCCTTGTAGCTTCTCAAAACTTTTCTAGAGTTTAATGCTTTCTTCTTTGTAAACCTTGGGGTCCATGACTATGGGTTCATAGAGGGATAGTTGTAAGGGTCCATGACAAACCTGTATAGGCATAAGGATTAGGAAATATGATGTGGTTGTAACGATCAACTCTTCCTGGGAACTTTCATTCATTGGATATGTGTATTAGATTAAGTATGTGTTAGAAACATGGAATGGTGGTGGTGGATTGCATTCCTCATAACTCATTAATCATATAGTTTTAAATGCATTTGCATTCATTAACATCTTTACTTTCAGCGTTTATTTTCTGCATTAGCTGTAGCTTAGCCGATTCAGTTCGGTGACCAAAGCAACTTCGAAAACCCTATAATTTTGTGTGGTAGTCCACCACTGTGTCTATATTGTTATTTCCAAATTTCGTAGCATTTGAGTCTGTCTAGCTTAGGTTCGTAATGTTATTAGTGTACTGTAGTCGAGTCTGTCAGCATTTCAGTTTTATTTTAGGATTTAGTTTCACCAACTCCTTGTGTTCGATAACCCTTATAATTAACTATTACAATGATATATCTTGGTTGAAAATAAGGTATCTTTGAATAGGTGTTTACCCAACCTATCAAATTTTGGCGCAATTGTCGGGGAGTTGCTTAATTCTAAGTCTTAATATTATTTAATTTTTATTTTTGTTTTCTTTTTCTTTTGATTCTTATTGTTTCTTCTATGTGCATGAGTATTATTTATTACTAGGCACACTAGAAGCACTGAGCCATTACTAATTGATCTAGAAATTGAACGCTCAGTCAAGCAAAACAGAAAGCAACAGAGACAACGGTCTATGAATGTGAACACTGGTGGTGAACCATATGAGTAAGAAATTCATTCAGGTTCAGAATCTGAGTTTGAGGAAGAGCAAAATATTCCAACACCACCACCATCACCAAAGAGAATCGCAAACACGGCCAAGCTGAGAGAGTCCTTTATACCGGGCAAAGGTGCAGCAAATTCACCAATCGTAGTACCAGAGAATTTGGGGGCTTATTATATTCCTCCATCACTTATATCTAATCGACCACACTTCAGAGGAACACCTTCTGAAGACCCTCAAGATCATCTCAATGAGTTCACAGCTTTGTGCAGAATCCAGAAATCAACAAATGTAGAAGAAGACACTGTGAATCACATCTTGTTTTCATTCTCTCTGAAGGAGCAAGCAAATGCATGATACAATTCTTTAGCTCCTTTATCTATTGACACATGGGAGAAGATGTGTGTTACATTTATGAAAGAATTCTCTTCTGCTTCCCGTACTAAGAATTTGAAGAAGCAAATAAGCACATTCATGCAAAAAGATGGAGATGAACTACATGGAGTCTGGAGTCAGCTAGTTTAAGGGTCTTCTTCGACAATGCCCTCACCATAAGTTTGACATCATCACTAAAATGGAGTTCTTCTATGAAGGACTCAATTCTTTCAATAGATCAAAGTTTGATTTAGCTTGTTAAGGAAATTTGTGGAATATGACTGGAGTAGAAGCCAAGGAAGTTGTTGAGAACCAAGCAGAAAATTCACGGCAATTTCAGTCAAGAGATAGATCCATGGGAGCAAGTAGAAGATCCCTCAATGTAGTTGCAATCGATGGAGCCATGAAAAAAAGATTAAGCTCTATGGAGAATGATATTGCTCTAATTGCTAGTAGTCTGAAAGTGGCCAAATAGACAATAGTTGTTGCAGCTTAGTTTATGTGCACTATATGTTCAGCTTTAGATCATCTAGCAGAAGATTGTCCAAAGTTCAGAGCGGATAAGGAAGTCAATCATGAGGAAGAAGAGGCAAATTACTTCCAGAGGCAGCCAAATACGTATGGTGGGAATATGGACCATCCTCTGTTGAGTTATAGGAGCAACAATGTGCTAAATCCTCCCTCTTAATGTTCCACCAAGTTTTTAGCCAAGGCAGCCTACAGAAGATGGACAACAGTTTGGCCAGAGGCGTATTCCTCAACAACAACAAGTTTCGGCTCAAACATCAACGGGAACTTCAACTCTAGAAGCCATGATGCAACAAATGATGTTTGATAGCAAGAAAGAACGAGAGGAAAATAGTGTTTTCCGCCAAGATATTAAAGCCACAGCTCAAGAACTAAAGGCTACAACTTAAGAACTAAAGGCTAAAACTCAGCAACAAGGAAAAACAATCGATTTGCTAGAAAGGCAAGTAAGCCAAATTCAACAAATACTCACTCAAGCCAACACATGAGGTCTTCCTAGCAGCACCCTCCCCAATCCCAAGGGGCAATATGAGGACAATGCTATGATCTTGAAAAATGGGAAGGTGTTAGATGCAAAATTAGAGGTCAAGAAGCCGAGAAGACAATGGGAGGAGCCGGTCATAGAGCAAGTTGTGTTTGATGAACCATTGAAAACCATTTCAGGAACCCCAACTCAATCCGTTGAGGAAATTCCTCAACTTGTTGAGAATGCACATGGAATGAAAATTGCGCAAAAACCGAAACCAGCTCAGGTATGTCCCTCACCATTAATTACTATTAATGTGTCTTTTCCTAGTAGGTTGAAGAAGTTAGGGAAGGAGGAAAAAGATAAGGAGATCCTAGATATCTTCAAGAAAGTTGGGGCGAACATTCCATTGCTGGATGTGATCAACCAAATTCCACAGTATGCAAAAATCCTCAAGGATCTGTGCACTATTAAAAGAAAGTTCAAAGGAACTGAAACAGTTGCCTTAAGTGAGAGAGTTTATGTTGTTCTTCAGAGGAAGATCCCACCAAAACTTGGTGATCCGGGACGTTTTACTATTCCACGCACAATTGGTGATCACAGGTTTGAAGGTGCTCTTCTTGATTTAGGTGCTTCCATAAATTTAAAGTCATATGTTGTATATGATAGAATGAATATGGGAGAACTTACACCTATTGGGATAACTATTAAACTTGCTGATAGATCTAACTGTTACCCTAGATGTATTATAGAAGATGTGCTAGTGCAGGTGAGAGATTTGATATTCCCAGCAGACTTTTTTGTTTTAGAGATGGAAGGTGAACCAATGCCCTCTGAGATACCACTGATTCTTGGGAGGCCGTTTTTGGGAACAGCTCGTACTAAGATTGATTGTTATGAAGGTTCACTTAGCATGGAAGTAGCGGGAGAGAAGATCCAATTCAACATTTTTGAATCCCTCAAGCACCCAATGGTGATGATATGTACTCTTGTTGTCGAATTTGAGTCCGTTTTTTAGATTACTTCTGCTGAAGATCTTGAGATGGAAGAAGAATACTATGCAATGGAAGAGGCATTTGAATCAATGCCAAGCATGAAAGGTAAGCCTTCTAAACCAATCCCTCTTCCGGTTTCAACTGACGTTCTTGCTCTATTTATTCAGGCAGCACCCGAGTTAGAACTTAAACCTCTACCCGAGCATTTGAAGTATGCTTTTCTTGGTGATGGTGAAACTTTGCCGGTCATAATTTCTTCAAAGCTTTCAAAATTGCAAGAGGAGAAACTCTTGCTTGTTCTTTGGGAATATAAGCACGTAATTGGCAGGACAATTGCAGACATCAAAGGTATTTGCCCTACTTTATGCATTCACAAGATACATCTTAAGAAGGATGCTATGCCAACCAGAGAAGCTTAACATCGCCTAAATCCTTCCATGATGGATGTTGTCAAGAAAGAAGTAATCAAACTCCACGATGCAGGTATAATTTATGTTATTTCTGATAACAAGTGGGTTAGTCATGTGCAGGTAGTACCGAAACGTTCTGGAAAAATGGTGGTGAAGAATGATGAGAACATGTTGGTGACTCAACGAGTGCAGACAGGATGGAGAGTGTGCATTGATTATAGCAAACTCAATGCCACCACACGAAAAGATCACTTTCCACTCCCATTCATTGATCAGATGTTGGAAAGGTTGGCAGAACATGCATATTACTATTTCTTGGATGGTTATTCAGGGTACAATCAGATAGCCATACACAAGGATGATCAGGAGAAGACCAGCTTTACCTGCCCTTATGGCACGTTTGCTTATCAGAGGATGCTTTTTGGTTTATGCAATGCGCATGCAACATTTCAAAGATGCATGCTGAGTATTTTTTCAGACATGGTCGAAAAGATCATTGATGTATTTATGGATGATTTTTCAGTTTTTGATGATTCTTTTGATATGTGTCTACATCATTTATCTATGGTCTTGGAACGTTGTGTGAAAACTAACCTGGTGCTCAACTGGGAAAAATGTCACTTTATGGTGGAGCAGGCTATAGTTTTAGGACATGTTATTTCTGCTAGGGGAATTAAGGTAGACAAGGCTAAAGTGGATATTGTGCATACCTTACCACCTCCTTCTACTGTGAAGGAGGTGATATCGTTTCTTGGATATGCAGGATTTTATCGCAGGTTTATCAAGGATTTCTCCAAGATAGCCCGACCCTTATGTGCACTGCTCCAGAAGGGTGTGACCTTCAATTTCACTGAGGAATGTCTATAAGCCTTTAATAAGCTCAAAGAGTTGTTGACTACAACTCCCATCATACAAGCACCTGATTGGAGTCTGCCATTTGAGCTAATGTGTGATGCTTCAGACTATGTTGTTGGCGCTGTTCTTGGCCAACGACCACAAAGACTTCCACATGTCATCTATTATGCCTCCAAGACCTTGAATGATGCACAGTTGAACTATTCAACTACTGAGAAAGAGCTCTTAGTAGTGGTTTTTTCTCTTGAAAAGTTTAGATCTTACTTACTTGGAACTAAGGTTATCATATTTCTGACCATGCTGCTTTGAGAAATTTGTTGACTAAACAGGATGCCAAGCCCAAGTTGATTCGATGGATGCTCTTACTTCAAGAGTTTGACATTGAGATCAAGGACAAGAAGGGTTCTGAGAATGTGGTGGCGTATCACCTAAGTAGACTCATCCATGGTTCCAACGCAGAAGAGGACAATCTTCCTGTCAGAGATAGTTTTCTGGATGAACAGCTCCTTGTTCTCCAAGATTTTGTGCCATGGTATGCCGACATTGTTAACTACAAGGTGAGTAAGTGCATTCCACCTAATTTCAGCAGAGCTCAAAAGGACAAACTGATCAAGGAAGCCAGGTATTACATATGGGATGAGCCATACCTCTGGAAACATTTAACTGATGCCATCATCCGCAGGTGCATCCATGAGTCTGAATTTCAATCTATTTTATCTTTTTGTCACTCACATGTAGGTGGTGGACACTTTGGAGGGAAGAAGACAGCTCTCAAAGTGCTTGAGAGTAGATTTTATTGGCCAACCTTATTCCATGACGCTCATGTCATGTACAAATTATGTGAGAGGTGCCAAATGACATGTAACCTCGGCCCAAGAGACCAAATGCCTCAACATCCTATTCTTGTTGTTGAAATATTTGATGTGTGGGGTATTGATTTCATAGGACTATTCACTAACTTCCAGGGTTATTTTTTTATTCTTCTCGCTGTGGATTATATTTCTAAGTGGGTGGAAGCTAAAGACACCCGCACTAACCATGCTAAGGTTGTTCTTTGTTTTCTGAAAGACATTTTTGCTAGATTTGAAACACCTAGATGCTTTATCAACGATGGAGGATCTCATTTTTGCAATAGAACCTTTGAAGCTTTGCTCCGGAAGTACAGTGTCACACATAAGGTGGCCACACCTTATCATCATCAAACCAGCGGGCAAGTGGAGGTGTCAAACCAGGAGATCAAGCAAATTCTTGAGAAGACGGTTGGGCCAACCCAGAAAGATTGGAGTCAACGCCTTGATGAAGCGTTGTGGGCTTATAGGACAACATATAAGACACCTATTAGAATGTCTCATTGTAGGTTAGTGTATGGAAAAGCTTGCCATCTTCCGGTGGAATTGGAGCACAAGGAATTTTGGGCTATCAAGAAGTTTAATTTTAACATAGATGATGCGGGTTTGCATAGGAAGTTGCAGCTGAACGAGTTTGATGAGATTAGGCACAATGCCTATGAGTCCAACAGGATTTACAAGGAAAAGACTAAAGCTTTTCATGACCGGAATATTAAGAGAAAAGAATTTGTTGTTGGTCAAAAAGTTTTACTCTTCAGTAGTCGTCTACACTTATTTTCAGGTAAGCTCAAAAGTAGATGGACTGGACCTTATGTTATCACTAATATTTTTCCTCATGGTGTCATAGAGATTGTGAGTTCGAAAATAGGGAAGACATTTAAAGTGAATGGACATCGACTCAAGTCCTTCTATGAGTCATTTGTGGAGCATGTCTTTGAGGATGTGAACCTCGAAAAGGCGGCTCCTTGTTAGGAGTGATAAGACTTGCCGTCTGGCTGAAGACGTTAAACTTAGCGCTACTTGGGAGGCAACCCATGTTAGTGGAGAAGCTGGCGACCAGATTTGATTTCTTATCCATTCTCCTTTATTTTATTTTTTCTCCATGTTTAGTTTGATTTGTGTTGTGTTATGTGTCTCATTCCATACTTGTTTGATGTATCGCACGCTTTAGTTTTGTTTTACATTGAAGACAATGCAAATTTCAAGTATGGGGTGGGGTTTATATCACATCTTTAGCGTCTATGTATAATTTTTTCGTTTTTAGGTGCTATTTTGGTACTGTGCAGTTTGCTGTCTTGTGAAATTTATTTTCTATAGCTAGAGGTCTCGTACAATTATGAAATGTTGAGGAAATGTTTATATATGTGTCTAGTTTATATTCATGAAATTTCAGCTTATTCCGATGTGTGATTAATGTGTATAAATTATTAAAGTGGAGCTGCGCAGTACAGGGAACTCATTTCGACCCGTCGAGACAATTCCTTAAGGAATTCTCGGCCCGTTAAATTTTGGCAGATTTTTAAAAAGTAGCGAGGCTTTGACTAGTCGAGAATTCCTTCGACCCATCGAATACTGAGGGGGTCTTTTCCGACGACTAGTTCGTCGTGGAAGGGTCTTTTCGCCCAGTTTTGTTATTTTTGAGTTTTTCTTTGTTTTTCTTGTGTGTTTTAGTGTCTATATGAAAAATCAAATAAAAAAGTAAGAAGTTTCAAGAAAAAAATACAAAATTAGATTCTTTTGTTTTGATTCTTAGGAGCCTTTAACTAGTCTATGATGTGATTATATCTTCCGGAGTTGTGACTAAAAGATGATCATGTTATTTAAGTTTCTTTGGTTAATCTTGATATATGGATATGCGAATGTGTAGTGGATGTAGAAATGAGTTAACATGATACCGATTTTTGAGCATGCTTAAATTTTGTTGATATTCATTTAACCTGTGAGCGATTGAGCTTAAATGTTAACATGCATGCTTTCTTTATTGAGTGTCAATTGCTTGCCATAGATTAAGTTAATGGACTCTAGATATTACTAGAACTTGCTCTTGTGTTGTTCAAAGCTTTTAGTCAATACATATTTTGATTGAGGAAGTGATAAAGGCATTCAGGGGACACCACCATAGCCATATAAGTCTGTGTCCCGACTTTGTGTACATAAGTTGTGCACCCCTTAGTTAACCACTTTGAGCTTACATGTTTAAACTTTATGTCATCACCCACATATTTCTAACCTTAAACCTTACATTAGTTATATTTTTACCCTTGTTTTAGGACTTAGTAGAGCTATACATGAGACAAGTATGTGAAGACGATGATGATGTTGAAAGGTGATGCAAAGAAATAAGTGTGGGGTATCAAGTTAGTGTTTCAAAAGAAAAAAAAATCGAAAAAAAGAATGAAAAGAAAAAGCGTGATTTTTTGCTTGATACTCAGGTTAACTGTTAATGAAAACAATGATGTGAATGCCCAACAAGATGAAATTCGGCTACAAAAGTGAGAAAGTTCATAGTTGTAAAGTTTGAAGAAGTCTCTTATTTGGTGCTCTATTAGGTTCTATAATCATATTTGAATTCTATACCCATTTATTCTTGAACCTATGAGCCAAGTCCCATTACAACCCATAAAAGTCCTTTTTGATCCTCAAGATGGCAGCCTTTGGTCTGTGGAGATTAGTCACAAGAGTAAGCATATGGTTTGGTTCATTTGGCAAGTAATTGAGTTGAGTAGAAACCTTAGACATATTTTGAGAGAAACACTTTTGAGAGTATATCTAAGTGAGGTTGAATCTTGACTTGTTTGTTGCATGTTGCAGCTCCTTCCACCATGATTATGTCTTTGTCCACCACTTTATGGAAGGTGAATGTAAAGTCATACTAATCTTGGTGTTACAATTGTGGTATATTGTTGAGACAATACGTTAAAGGTGTTAGAGTTATGTAGTTAGAGTTTTGTTGAGTTATTTTAAAAGTTTTGGTTTAGTGTATTGCTCGAGGACTAGCAATGTTTAAGTGTAGGGTATTTTGATAGTCGCATATTTATGCGTCTATTCGGTATTTAATTTGTTCCATATATTTAGTTTATTGTTATTAATTGAGTGATTTAATTATGTTTATTGTTTTAATAGGTTTTGTGGAGAAATAAAGGAAAATGAAACAAATAAAGGATTCCTAGCTCAATATAGAGAAAAGAAGGAGTTATGTGCAATTATAGAAGCCTATTCCAATGTGGACTCTAGGAGAGCAATTGGAGGAAGTATATAAACCTATTTTAGGTTTTAGAAAAGGCTAATCAGCATTTTGGAGAGAAGAATTTCGTGCAAAAGGAGAGAAAGCCGCAAGAGAAGTCCAAACCGTCTCGGTTCGACCGGTCAAGAATTCCATCGACCCGTCGAATTCTGGCCGACCAAACTTCTTCTTCATCTAGTTTGTTTGTTTCAACTCTATGAATTGTTTTGATTCTTTAATTATGACTTTTAGTAGCTAAACCCATTGTTAAGTGGCTGCTTGAAGCCCTGTACATAAAGTCTTTTTAATGCATACACTTTAACTTAGTTTTGCATATTCTTTGAATGAGATTTCTTTCTCTGAATGATTGACCATATGAATTCTTGTGTGTTTGATTTGGTGGCCAACTTAATTAGTATGCATGCTAGGATTATAGTTTCATGAGATATGGGCGACTGAAGATAATTTCTTCCACCGGATTCTCTATAGTGATACACTGATTTTACCGTCAGGAGACTGAAATCCATAGGTCTAGCAGGACATGCCTATAGTGTACTTGTGAACCCTTATAGCTTCTCAAACCTTTTCTAGAGTTTAATATTTTCTTCTTTGTATACCTTAGGGTCCATGACTATGAGTTCATAGAGGGATAGATGTATGGGAGGTCCATGACAAACCTGCATAGGCATAAGGATTAGGTAATAGGATATAGTTGTAACGATATACTCTTCCTGGGAACTTTCATTCATTGGATATGTACATTAGATTAAGTATCTGTTAGAAAGATGGAATGGCGGTGGTAGATTGCATTCCTCTTAACTCATTAATCATATAGTTTTAAATCCATTTGCATTCATTAGCATATTTACTTTCAACGTTTATTTTTTGCATTAGCTGTAGCTTAGCCGATTCAATTCGGTAACCAAATCAACTCCGAAAACCCTATAATTTTGTGTGGTAGTCCACCACTGTGTCTATATTATTGTGTCCAAATTTCGTAGCATTTGAGTCTATCTAGCTTAGGTTTGTAGTGTTATTAGCATTTCAGTTTTGTGTTAGGATTTAGTTTCACCAACTCCTTGTGTTCGATAACCTTTATAATTAACTATTACAATCATATATCTTGGTTGAAAATAAGGTATCTTTGAATAGGTGTTTACCTGGCCTATCATTCGTCATCTCTTGAGTTCAAAGACTGATTGATTTATATTTTTTTGTATATGTCTGAAGGCGAGATTGAATGTTTAGCAGATAATGGTACTACCCACACTATTATGTAAAATAGGCAATTACTTATGGGTCTTATGTCATATAGTTCTTTTGTGATAACCATGATTGGTTCAACGACGGTTATATAAGAGCGTGTTTCAACACAATTCTTATTGCCACATGACACTCGAATTTATGTCACTGGTGTCTTATACACATCAAAGGCCAATCAAACCTTGCTAAGTTGTAAGGACATTCGAGTCAACAGTTTACACTTGAAAACATATTGTGAGAATGAAAAAGATTTTTTGTTTATAGCTCCAGTAGAATGTGGCAGAAAGCGCATTATGGAGAAGTTTATGAGCATCCGTAATGGTTTATATCAAATCAGTCGTGGGACTACAGATCAAATCATTCGTGGCAGTTTTTGAGTCACTCACACTACTGTGTGGAACTCTGCATGATATGAGCTTTGACATTATCGTCTAGGTCATCCATATCGGGATATGATGATCTAACACTACAAGAAAAACCTTCTTAGATGACGGAACAGTAAATGTTTTGTCGTCTAAGTTGAATTTAGACGAAACCAATAAATTGTGTCATCTTAAGTATTTTTTCGTCGTCTAAGTGACACTTAGACGACAGAAATGAGTATGTGTCTTCCAAGTGGTGAATGAGATGACGTACCGACACGCCATTGTCTCATTCACCACTTGGACGAAGGAAACTAACACAATTCGTTGTCTAAGTGAATACTTAGACAACGCACCGACGCTGCGTCGTCTAAGTATTCACTTAGACGAAAAATACTCATTTCCGTCGTCTAAGTGATGCATTATATATTGTCCATGCCAGACTCTTTTCCTTTCCGCTCGCTCATCTCATTTTCATTCTCATTCTCATTCTCTCTCGAGCAGACTCTCCTCACATGTACAACTAGTACTATATATATATTCAGTTCCGACCATCAATTCGCCATATATCGGAGAAGGCTAGATACGTACGTAGTTAATTTTTGACAATCTTAACATTTATATATATAATTAATTGTACGTTTGATTGATTGCATTGCATTGTTAGTACGTCTAATATTTATAATTAAGTTAGGTAATTGATTGATATATATAAGATAATTAATTAATTAATTAACTAGTATATGCATGCATGAATGTTTAAAATTTTGGTCAATATTTAGTTAAAACGTACATGATGTTAGATATATTAAATTAATTGATGTGTAGTATATTCACCATTAATTAATAAAGTTAATTAATAAATATTTTAATTAATTATACGTTAATAATTAAGGTAGTTATTGAAAATTTGTATATATAATAATTTAATAATTACTTGAAAATATGTATATATAATAGTTGACTAATATGATAATTATGAAATATTGTAGAAGTATGGACAAAAGTTGGATAAAGTTGCGGAATAGAAGTGATGTCTGGTATATGAATGGAATTAGAGAATTTTTGAATTTTGCGATAGAACATGGTCAGGGAAAGAAGCGTTTCAGGTGTCCGTGCAAAAGATGTCTTAACTATTAGTATGTGGAGGTTAATGTTATGATGCAAAACCTATACGAAAATGGTATGATGTGGAGTTACACTACGTGGAGCGAGCATGGTGAAGCAGTAGACTTCAACTCAGGGTACAGTTACCATGGTGCCTCATCCAGCGGCAGTGGTGCCGTCCCCTTGCTTGGAACTCAACTGCGAATTTGGTCCATGATGCGTTTCCGAGATTTAGTCATGGTGGACACCAACACCAAGATGGAGGTTACAATACCACTAATAGGCATGATGATACATTCCCCGCTGCTAGCTTGGCCACTGACACTAGTCAGATAGATAAGTACAACAAGATGCTACTTGAAGCCCAGACCCCAGTGTACCCTGGATGTCAAGAGAATGTGTTGCAATATATGATGCAGCAAATGCAGATAAAAGTGAAGCACAAAATGTTAGTTAGTGCTTTTGACGAAATTTAGGAGCAAATATGTAAGTTGCTTCCTGATGATCACAATCTTCCTAAATCCCATTATAAAGTTAGAAATATCTTGAGCAGTCTCGGCCTAAAGTACAGGATAATAGACGCCTGTCCAAATGATTGTGTGCTGTTTTACAAAGAATATGCAGATTTGGACTATTGTCCCGTATGTGGCTAGTGTATATATGAGCTGAATAGGAAGAGCTCGAAAAAGAAAATTCATGTGAAGGTACTTCGATATTTTCCATTGATTCCTAGATTGCAGCATATGTACATGTTTCTATACACAGCAGAGGTGATGCGATGGTACGCAGAAAAGCGAATAGATGACGAGGTGCTGAGACAGGCCGCGGATGGGGAGGCTGTCAAACATTTCGACAATGAATTTGGAGACTTTGCCGCAGAGGTTAGAAATGTTAGACTCGGACTATCTATAGATGGATTCAATCCTTGGGGTAGTAATAGCTCTCCTGTCAGCACTTGACCAGTTATTCTGATACCGTATAACCTGCCTCCGTGGATGTACATGAACAAGGAATTTAATTTCCTTACTATGCTAATTCTAGGTCCTAAATCTCCGGGGAAGTGTTTAGATGTCTACCTCAGACCTTTGATCGACGAGCTGAAACTATTGTGAGAAAATGGACTCCTAACTTATGACAAATTTACTGACACGATGTTCATGATGAGAGCAACCGTAATGTGGACGATCAATGATTTTCTAGCTTATGAGATGTTGGCAGCCTGCAGGATGAAAGGATACAATAGATGTCTTACATGTTGGGACAATGTGAACTCTTGTTAGCACGCGGGGAAGGTTGAGCTATTTCGACTTTGGTGAAGCGATTTCGACTTTGGCTGATGACCACATGTGGCGACAGGATGAAGCTCATTTCGACCAGACGGTAGAGAATAAGCTTAAACCCCATAGTTGGTCTGGCGAAGCAATTTTAGAGAGGTTAAGCTATTTCGACTTTGGTGTGTTGACCAATGACAAGGATGTACGGAAACACAATATAATACCTCCACATGATCTCTGCTATTGGCATCACAAGAGTATATTCTTTGAACTCCCTTACTGGTCAAAGTTAAAGTTGAGGAACAACTTGGATGCAATGCACATAGAAAAGAATGTGTGCAACAACATGGTGGGAACAATTCTAGGTATTAAGTTCAAGATTAAAGATACTCCTAAAGCGCGCAAAGATCTGGAATCTATGAATCTACATCATCCCTTATTGTTGAGGATGGATAGAAGATGAGTGTACAACAATATGCCAGCTGTACAAATTCAATTTCGTTAATATTGATGTGCAGTGAGCCTATACTTAATAACACTTAAGTTATACACATTAGTAGATACTTAACAAGTTTAAAGATGTAAATTAATTCGTCATCTTAAATCCCACTTTTTTTCATATACGATTCTTTAATTGATATTTTACGGCAATTCCATTCAAATGATAGATCGAAAACTTCCTTACGAATTATTTAAAAAAATTATTTTTACGAGAAATTGTACTTAGACGACGGAGTGTCCTCACTCTCCGTCGTCCAAGTGCTCACCTGAACGACGGAGATGGCCATCTCCGTCGTCTAGGTTCAAATTTTAGGCGGTCCAAATTCCACCGCCATTTTTTTTGGAACCGCTCAAAATTTGACCTGCCAATTAATTGGGGGGAGAAATCGATGTTGACTTAGACGACGGAAAATGGGTCTCTGTCGTCTAAGTGAAACTGTATATTTATCGTCTAAGTGAAACTGCATATTTATAGTTCTGGACAGTTTCAATTTGATCGATCACTTCTTATCTCTCTCTCTCTCTCTCTCTCTCTCTCTCTCTCTCTCTCTCTCTCTCTCTCTCTCTCTCTCTCTCTCTCTCTCTCTCTCTCTCTCTCTCTCTCTCTCTCTCTCTCTCTCTCTCTCTCTCTCCCTCCCTCCCTCCCTCCCTCCCTCCCTCCCTCCTCAACCTCCTCTGCCGCCTCTCACCTTCTCCACCGTCGGTGAGTTCTCCTCCCTCCCTCCCTCCCTCCGGCCTCAACCTCCTCTGCCGCCTCTCACCTTCTCCACCGTCGGTGAGTTCTCCTCACTCCCTCCATCTCCCACCGTCACCGCCACCGGCCGCCCATCTCCACCGCCGATAAGTTTTAATTTTTTTACATACGTATGTATTTATAATTCTTTTTAATATGTATTTAGGTATAATACTATGTATTTAGGTGTAAATATAGTGTATTTGTGTTTAATTATAAATTGGTAAATTAGTAAAAATAATAAATTGGTAAATATTATTGTAAATTATTAATTGTTATAAATTAGTAATATTGTAAATTAGTAATTATTGTAAATTTGTAATTATTTTAAATTAGTAAATATTAAAAAATAGTAAAAAAAATAAATTGCTAAATATATTATAAATTAAGAAAATATTATAAATTGGTAAATTTTGTAAATTGATAAAAGTTATAAATTGGTAATCATTGTAAATTGATGAATATTGTAAATAGGGTAAAAATAATAAATTGATAAAAATGGTAAAAAATATACAAATTGAAGGTAAATATTTAAAATGATAAAATTTAAAAATACTAAATATGAAAAAAAAATGGTAAAATAGAAACATGATAAAACCAAATAGTAAATAATAAAAATTGTGAATTGTTAAAAAGGATAAAAATTATAAATATTAAAAATTATAAATTGGTTAATATTAAAAAATGATAAATATCAAAAATGGTAAATTTTATAAATGAAAAATATTAAAAAAATAGTAAATGCTGTGGTAAATATGAAAATGATAGAATAAATATATAGTAAAAATAGTAAATGGTAAAATAAGTTTAATAGTTGTTTTTTACAACTCCCAGGTTAAAATGGTCTCGTAGAGTAATAATAAGGCACAAAAAAGAGGCAAAAGATGTTCAACTGAAAAGGACATGAAGACTCGGAAAGGGCGAAAAATCCGAGAAGTTTTTCAAGGCGACCGGGCAAAATATCCAGTTGCCGTACGGCGATTTCACAGATGGCCCTCCCACCTCACAGTTATCTAGTCTCTCATCGCACAACATCGAGGCAATTATTTGCAACAAGATTCGTATGGTTGCGCCTAGCTAGAAGGACTTGCCGGACTTGGAGAATGGTAAGGTGTTTAAAGAACTCTCGGTAAGTAATACACTTTTAAATTTAATTTTTAATAACCAATAAAAATCATAATTTCATAATATATACGATTATAATTTTTTTATTCTTTTCTTGTAGGAACAATATGCGGTTGATGGCACACCGGAGATGCTTAGGCACATCAACACCACCGCTAACACCATCTACCGTGATTGAAATTACAGACTTCACAAGTATTACCTCCAATTCGGCCGCTTGCCTACTCCCATAGAGCTGCATGGAGATAAGAAAGATGAGTGGGAGTGGTTGGTCAACCACTTCGAAGAAGAATTTTATCGGGTTCGTATTTTTTTATTTAAATTGACGAAATCGAATATTTTTTTTAGTCATTTATTAATTTTTTAATGATTTATGTTGTCGAACAGACGCAATCGAACGTAAACAAGGCCAATCGGGAGAAGAATGACAACCATCATACCTTCGGCTCCAAGCAGATGATACAAATTGCCAAGAAGCATAGAAATAAGGGCTCCGAACACCCTTATCTGGATGCTAGCGTCACCACTTACTTGACGCATGTGCTTGACAATGAAGCGAGTCAAAGCGGCATAAGTGCCGTATATATTTCTTCTCATTTAACGTAATTATTAATTATTAATTATTAATGATTTATAATTATTTACTTATTTAATTTTCATTATTTAATTTATAATTATTTAATTTTTATTATTTTTTCAGGCGAGGTTGGTAGAACTGGCGCAGCAGGAATTGGCCGACACGCAGCTTGCACACCCGGATTTGCTGCCGGAAGACCTGCCTCCTATATCGAGGGAGAGCCAAATTGCAATCGCTGATGAGGTATATGGTCGTCGAGCTGACAAGGAGGTTAGGGGGTTGGGACACAAGGTGCAACGAGATTTATCTTCTGACTCATCTACGACACGCTCGGCGAGGACAAGTGCTCGGGATGCGGCGATCCAAGCAGCCCTTGAGGAGGCTCGACTCGCACGGGTAGAAACGCTATCTATGCGTCAGAGGCTTGATGAACAACAAGTGTAGATAGCCAACCTCCTGCGCCCTCAAGCAAAACCAGGTTCAACAAGATTGTCGTACTTCTCCGACCCCACACCCCGACGACGACGACATGGCTGGAGGCGGGGGACTCAGCGGCGCGTCTACTCCTGTCGTATTTTAGTAGTCTGTACGTAGTTTTTAATATTTCATTTTTTCCGAACGATATCAATGTATGTACAATTTTTAATTATTTAAATTAAATTTAGTTATTGGATTAGTTTAATAATATTTTACTTTAAATTCAAATTTTAATTAAAAAATTAAAATATATATATATTCACTTAGACTACGAAAGCATATACGCTTTTGTGGTCTAAGTGCTCACTTAGACTACGAAATCATATATGATTTCATAGTCTAAGTGATGACTTAGACTACAAAACATATATACATACGTGGTCTAAGTTATCACTTAGACTACAAAATAGATTCGTGGTCTAAGTCATCACTTAGACCACGCAATAATTTCGTAGTCTAGGTTGTACTTGGACGACGCACATAAAATTTGCGTGGTCTAAGTTGTACTTGGACGACGCAAATAACATTTCCGTCGTCTAATCCTTACTTGGATGATGGACCATTTGCGTCGTCTAAGACGTCACTTAGACTACGTAATGGATCATTTCTGTTGTCTAAGTTCTTAGACTATGACACTTGAACTACAGACTTTAGACGACGGAGATTCCATAGTCTAAGTACTTAGACGACGGAATAGCTTCGTGGTCTAAGTGAGTTTTTCTTGTAGTGTAAATATAGAAAAATTCTCATGGTCATCGGTTCTTTAGAGCAAAGAAGCATGTGAGAATACCTAAAATTATCAGTTTAGATGAATGGGCTAAGATTACTTCTCTTAGTCCAGGCTCGGTCTCTAAGACAAGTGCAACACAATCTCGATGACACACTGCTGAGACGCCGTGCATTATCTCACCAGATTCTTTCATGGTAATCTTTGATGCACACCGCTTATTTTGCAAAACTTGTTCATTAGCAAAGTTACATATACAACTTTCTTTTTCTTTAGACCCAACTTGAAAATATACCATTTTTACAGAGAATCTAAGGTGATATTTGTGGACCTATCAAACCTGAATGCAGACATTTAAATATTTTATGGTTTTTGTAGATGCATCGATGCGTTGGTCACACGTTGCTTTGTTATCCACAAGGAATGCTGCATTTGTAAAACTCCTAGCATATATCATTTTAAGCTTTGGGCTCACCACCCGGACCATTCAATCAAGTCTATTTGATTGGATAATACAGAAGAGTTTACATCAAAATCTTTTGATGATTATTGCATGTCTGTTAGGATTGATGTTGAACATCACGTTCCTCATGTTTATTCATAGAACAGACTTGCATAACACAAATCAAGCGGTTACAACTTGTAGCTAGGGCTTTGGTGATGCATATCAATTTACCCATATTTGCTCTGGGTTATGCAGTGTTACATGCATATATGTTTATTTGTTTCAAACCCGTAGCATGCCAACCATTCAGCCAGGCTCAACCATGAGATATTTGAGGCCCAAGGCAAAAATAAAATTAGGCCATTTCTATAAAGAGTTAAATATTTACAATCTTCAAAAGGTTAAACTTAACCATATACAATTCCCACACCTGGCGGCGATGAAATCAATACCCCAAACAATAAAGATCACATTCGCTTTAGAATGAAAATTTTAGCACCCACAAAAAAGAAATTCAATCAAACCTCATCTAAATGATTTCTTGCTTTTTTATATGCAAAGATATCAAAATCATCCTCAACCAATACTAGTACGCAAGTCACAACTTCACACTAGTAGTTTCGAATTCCTCTAGTATGAGTAGCTTGTAAAATCATTACTGAACTAGTAATTAAAATGAATTACATAATGAACCAATCAACAAATGTCTCTCTTGCACCACAACAAGAAATCCTCTAATTCCTTTGTTTGTGACTCAATTGATATCTTGTCCATATTCAATCAATTTTAAACTTGCCATACAAACTCCAATAAAAAGCTTGTCAAAAATAGAACAACTTACAATGACCTAGCTTCTGGTGTCCACTTTCCACACTTGTATTAGCCTGGACCGGAATTGAAAATTGCACACTTTAAACAGAGACATGAATTGAAATCATAAATAGAAACAAAACCTTATAGGCTTATCCATAATTGATTATATATTAAAAACCCTACAAAAACTAAGTCATATACCTTGAAAAAGAACTGACGGCTGGAGCAAATGGAACTGCATGCGGAACCAATTGAAAAGGAGTAAAGAGATTGAGAGATCTCAATGATGATCGATGGAAGATTCAAAAGGATTGCTGGCTATTTATAAAGAGGTTAAGGTATATGAGGAATGAGTTATATAATTTTGAAGAAGATGAATCGTATTCTAGTTTAATTTATAATGAGTTTATTGATGCTTAATTTGGAAATTAAAGAACTGGGAAGAGTGATCAGATGAAGAGAACGATATGAAAATCTCGGAACGCGAAAAAGTTCCACCGTTCCAGGTTTTCTTAGTTGCAATTATTATTATTTTTAACTAAATATTAATAAAAACTTATCAAATCATGATTTTGGGCTCTTGAAATATATTCCAGTTGTTAACTAGGTATGAGCCCGAAATTTCACATCTACGCATCTTTGAATCAAATTCTGAAGTTGCTCTAGTTTTTTATGTTTTCTATGTGCATCATTTTGTTTCAGTATATATGCAATAGAACTTGTTTTAGTTTGTTTCAGTATGTATGCAAGAGAAGTTGTTTCAGTTTATTGCTTGAGTTTGGATCCTTTTTGTGTTTTCACAATGTGGTTCAGCTTGTGTTCAGTGTGTATGTAAAATCAAGGGGATCAAAGATGCATCAATTCTCATTCGTTATAATCTATACATTCAATGAGGAAAACTCCACCACAGATAGGAAACCAAATCCAATGAAGAAAAATGTCTTTCACTGTGCTTCATTGCAGTTTTTAGTGTGTTGTTACATGCAATACAAAGTTCACTGTCATTTAACTGAAGCCTAATTGTCTTTCATTGATGGTTAACTGTACATTCACTGTCTCTCAGTGATGGTTTAGTTGTTGTTACCATAGTCTGAAAATCTTAAACAAATGAACATGGTCAGCAAAATAGTTTCTTCTTTTATAGTTTGATCCACATACATGATATACAAATGGAAGTTCCAGTATGTACTCCAAACCAAGACAACATTAGAAACCAGAACTAATCATCATCACAAAAGTTTGAAGAAACTACAAAAAATACAACAAACCAGATTTAATGGTGGCCTACCTAGCATAGCAAATACATAAACAAAACTAGAAATAAACCTACAACAAGCCAAGACAACATAAATCCATATCAGTTACGGTAGTCTAGAACAATATCTTTCAAATCTTCCACCTTCTCTTCCAATTTTCTAATCCTCTTAGTGGCCTTGTCAATCTTTATTGTGGCCTCGTCAATCTTTTGAAGAGCAAATTCCATCATCCCTAGCAATTTAAGGTTTGAAAGACGATTTTCCTTAATTGCATTCCTCACCCATATGAACTCGCCGCCAATTGGATCCGTCAATGATCTAACGTTGGGACACTAAGACGGAGGAGCAGGTGAGGATGAAACTCCTCTGTTGAGCCTAGATGATCTGCGAGTAGTGGGAGCCATGGGTTTTTTGGAGATGAGTTATTTTAGGGTTTTGATAAAGATGTGAGGATACAACTATTGGAAATGAGAGATTGCACGAGCTTTTATACTAGTTTGTATGGTTTCAATGGGCTCCACTGTTGTTAAAGGACATGGCGCGAATTTTTGGCGGGGTTGGCTGTTGCTTCCAAGGGATTAGGGTTCACTATCATTCACTGTCATTAATTATGTTTCAGTGAGGGTTAGCTGTTGTTAACATTAACTGATTCCTGCAGGATTTGGTGCAGGTTTCATTTTCTGTTTAGTGTATCTATTTGATCAATCTATGGTAATTGTATTTCATTGTCATGCAGTTTCAAAAATAAATGAACATGACCAACAAAATATTTCCTTGATTGACCATATCATAAAAGCTACTACAAACTAGAACAACATAGACCGAAACGAAACACATAGACTGAAAGGACCCAACCCCGATTTAGTTGCCTAAACCAGAATCAAACCCCTTCATCCCCGGCCACCCCCGTGGCCGGAGCACCGCCGTCACAACAACCTGATTCCGGCAAGATTTTCCCCAAATTTCAACTCCACATTTCTCCCTCAATTCTCAACCAAATCAAGAAATTCCAAGTTCTAAACTGTTTAGAATCACGAGGAGAACACTTTACCTTCATGGGTCGTGGCCTGAAATGGCTGGAATCAGCCGGTCCGGCGATGGAATCCAAACGGTCCGTTTTCCTCCTCGGTCAACTCGGTCAACGCCCCAAATAGTGAAAGTCAACGCTGGTCAAACTTCCAACAGTGTTTTTCGACAATTTTTTACTATTTCCGATATTTATACTCTCGCCTCGGGAGGATCGACGGTCCAAAACGGATAACCATTACGATTCGGATAAACTCGATACGAACGGATAAACTCGTCTATAAACCGAAACTTAAAATAATCATATTATATTCCTCGGTCATCGGAAAAATCATCCGGAACAGCCCACAAAGTCGAAATCACGTGTACTACAACTCTCGAGAAGAGACTCAACTCAAATTCTCGGCCGATAATTAAGTCGTAAACGAAACCGGCAAACCACACAATTATCGAAAAGCTACGATTACACGCTAACACGTGAATCATACTGATTACTCTACTGATTCTGGTTCGGGTAGTCACATAGACATAAACATAAATGAAACTAACATAAAAGCAAGAACATAAACTCAGATCAGTTAGACTTCTCCTTCTCCAGAACAATCTTTGTTAAAGCTTCCAGTTTCTCCTCCAATTTCTTAATCTTCCGAATGGCAGCTTCTGAGTTGTACAACAATTGACAGTTGACATTGCCATACAATTCAAAATTATTATTGATCAGGTTTCTCAAGCGTTCAAACTCGACGACAATTGGATAAGGAGGTGGCGCAGCCATGGATGATTCGGGGGTGGGAGAGGGAGGAGTAGCTGAGGTTGTAGCACCTATGTTGAGCGTGGATGATCTGTGAGTAGTGGGAGCCATCGCTTTTAGGGAGATGAGTTTTTAGGGTTTTATCAAGATGTGGAGGATGTGAGGATGAAACTGATGGAGATGTGAGGATTGATGAGCTTTTTATGGAGGATTAAATATGTGCGTAGTGGTGGGAATGGGAAGCTGGGAAGACGCACGTGCACCATAAATGGCAGGAATTTTATGTGGTATTCATTGAGCCACCCAAAAATTTATTGTGCATACTAAGAGTTAATTGTCGTTCACTGAGGTTTAACTATCATTCACTGTTATTATATGATGATTTTAGTTTGTTGTCGATACAAAACAAATTTTATTGTCATTTCATTGATGGTTAGTTATCTTTCATGATGATTTTTAGTGTGCTTTCAAATGCAAACCAAAGTTTGTTGTCATTTAACTGACGGTTAGTTGTACTTCACCGATGGTTAATTGTTGTTAACTGTCTTTGGTTTTTCAGATGCAGTAGAGAAATGATGGTAAAGACATACACCATTCTATACATCAAAACTATTATAATTCAATTTCAATATTTGACAATCTAGAGACTGTGTTTTGAACAATTAACTACTAACTAATTGAGTTTACAAGTTCCTCAATGGAATCTACTAACTAAGTAGTCCTAACTAGATATTGCTCTGCCTCCCTTCAATAGTCTTCTGCTTGTTACCTTTGGAGGGTTCTTCTTGTACCATCCAAGCTCGTGGTCAATTAAAGATTCTATGAATTGAACCTAAACCAAAGAG
Organism: Geum urbanum; assembly: GCA_946800695.1. NCBI lineage: Eukaryota > Viridiplantae > Streptophyta > Magnoliopsida > Rosales > Rosaceae > Geum > Geum urbanum. The sequence goes on from OX327000.1 coordinate 26,407,845, forward strand.
ATATATTCGTCATCCATACGTTCACTAAAGGGCTCATTCCAAGCAAATTGATTCATGTAGTAACACATGATGAACGTCCCACTGTCATTCCTATGTAAACAGGAAACAAAAATATAGTGAATTTTAAAAACAAAAACAGAAATCAGCTACCCTATATACAGCTACCAATAAATTGAGTGAAGATATACTTACGATCCTGAAGGTTGGCATGGACAGTTGTCGCCATATACAACTACTCCTTCAGTAGTCTTTTGCTTATTGCCTTTGGAGGGTTCTTCTTGTACCATCCAAGCTCGGGGTCAATGAAAGATTCTATGAGTTGAGCCTTAACCAAAGAGATATCTTCGTCATCCATACGTTCACTAAATGGCTCGTTCCAAGCAAACTGATTCATGTAGTAACACATGAACGTCTCGTTGCCATTCTTATGTAAACAAGAAACAAAAATATAGTGAAGTTTAAAAACAAAAACAGAAATCAGCTACCCCATATACAGCTACCAAGAAATTGAGTGAAGATATACTTACAATCTTGAAGGTTGGCGTGGAAAGTTGTTGCATGTCACCACAATCATGGTCTCAAATGGACGTCTCTGATTTTTGACCCACTCAACAGTTTTTCTCTCTCTCTTTCACTAAATTTGATTTCCCTTATCTTAAGTTCTTTATACGTGTTGTGTCTGTCGTCTACCAAGAATCGCTTACTGTTCTTCAGCATGTTACCAGAGAGCTTGTAGACTACGTCTAACCACAAATTGAACATTTCAGATGATTTTGAGGGATTCCTTGAAGTATGTACAATTCCTCATTCCCTGGGATTTTTTGGGCGCAACGAGTCAAAGTGTGTCCAATGCGGTGAGTTTGTCTCAAGCACAGCAGGTGATGATGGCCATCAGAAGTGATTGAGATCAAATTCTTGGCGTAAGAACCAAGATCCTTGAACAACCTCTCATAGAAAAGCTCATGCACTATCTTTATCGACAAGTTATCCACCCCACACTAATTTATAAGTAATATATCCAAAAATTAGTATTAACAAACCGAAATTTAAAAATGAGAAATCAGAAAAGCAAGAAAGAAAAATGGCCTTACAAAAACTTGGCTGTTTAAAACAACAGGTTTCCCAAAGCCATGCGGGTGCTGACTCTTGGTTTTGTCCATAAGGATCTTCCCATAAGAGTCTATTATAACATTTGTGACTGGTCCACTATTCAGGAGAGTTGGTATGTCCTCACGCACAAAACTACTTTTGGGTCATGCTAGGTCCAGAATGACTCCCTACACAGCACAACAAGTTTAGTGAACCCAATTGCAGACAATGGATAACTAAGTACAGCTAGACACAGTTAACTAAATACAGCTACCCACAGTGAAATCAAAAACATCATCACTGCATTTTGACACAGAAACAGAAACTTTGAAGTTTTGAGTCGAGGGGCTTACGGAGATTCTTTTGTCTCCGTCCAATAACACAGAAGTTCATTCTGCCTCGATTCACTCTTATACCTAAAGATTTTGTTCTCTCCCCCATGGATCTTCTTTCAAGTCATTGACAAGATCAGATCTGCATGATGATTCTTTCCCTCTGCTTGGATTGATTTGTGATATGGGCGAGCTCTTTTGCTCGATTTGAAACTGAGCCAAAGGTGACCTCACTGTTTTTTTTAGATGTGCATTTTTATATTGTGGTGGCCACCAATATATTTCGCCTGTCTTCTTGGTCAAACCTTATCTTTCAATTTTTTCACGTATGAGTATATGCTTATGTTGTTCTTGGTCAACTTAACACATGGACCAGGAAATGTGATGGTTGAATCATCATCTTTGGCCTTCTATTTAGGAGCATCGGGTGTCACCAAGTTCTCCGTCACCGCAGGTGATCCTTTTTGCTCAATCCCCTACGCTATTGGTGTCACCAAGTTCTCCACCACTTCAGGTGATTCTTGTTGCTCAATGCCCTGAGCTACTGGTGTCACCAAGCCCTCCACCACTATAGGTTATTATTTTTGCTCAATCCCCTGATCAGCTAATGTGAGGAACACATTAGGACTCAAAATATCGAATCATGGTGCCTCTAGTAATCGGAGAGCCTCATCATTTGATGTTGAAGCACCTATCATAGAACAAACAACTTCCAGTCAACTAATCAACTAAAGACAGTTTACCCACAGTGAACCCAATATGCTAAAGACAGTTAACACAATTTCTTATTTTTTTCCTACCCCCTGTAACACTTACGTTGCAGACACATTTAGCAAACACCATAGCAAAATTCAAACTTGAGAGGGTAAAAAGAGAATCAAAAGAATGAAAATTAGACATTGTCATTGTTGAAAAAAAAAAAACAAAAGTGTACTGAATGTCATACAACATAAAAAATCAGTACCAAAAAATATAGATTTTAAACATGATTTTTTCATTCATCTACTACTTGTGCAAGTTCTTTACCAGCTGCTTCTTCTCCTTCAATTTCCTTTGTTGTCGCCACCATGTCTTTAGTGGCATCCTTCAACTTCAAGGACAATTCTTCACGGAGAAGTAAATTGTCAGCATGCAACTTTTCAACTTGCTTCTTCAGCTCATCAACCTTTTCTTGCATCACTTTGGTCTTTTCTGCTTCCTCCTCTCTAATTTTTTGCACCACTTCTTCTTTCTCCACAACAAAAACTTGAAGCACTTCATTCAATTCTTTACACTTTTTTTGTTGACATTCAAGCTCAAGCCGGAGAAAATCAATCTCCCCCAAAGAATTGAAACCTTCACCGTCTACCTGCTCATGTGATTGAAGCCTGCTCTCCAGAATCTCCTTCTGTTGCCTCTCTTGATCCAAGTGTTCGGGCATTCTTAAGTTTTCTTGCACCATGTCCTCACAACCTTTCCTCAAGATTTCAATAGCTGCATCATTCCCTTTGATCACCTGCTCTTTCTTTTCCAAGAGTGCCTCCAATTTTTTGCATTCTTTAGCAGTAGTCACAACATTGTCAAAGTTTATATGTGCCAAAATATTTGCTATGTTGTTAGAGTCTTCAGGAGCAGCCTCTAGAGCTATGACTGACCTCATCTTCTTTTTGCAAACTGTTAGCATTCTATCTGGCTTTGGAGGCTTTAAGTTCTCCCTGTTTCAAAGAAATAAATATCGAAGCTACCAAACGTTTATACAAATGTATAGTTGACCATAACAAGTAGACAGTGAACTACAACTAACACAGAAAGCTACAAACAATGAACTATAAGCATTAAAATATCAGTGGACATACAGCTATCATTATCACCCTAAGCATTTCAGTGTTGGTTAAGTTTTTCAGATTTGCATGACATACGTGTACTTCCATCTCACATGACCAATTTTCCCTGCATCTTTCTCCACCATCAAGTTTGCAATACTTGAGAACAGATATAGCTCCGCCATAAAAGAGAAAACCATAAACAGTTAGACAACAATGAATATAGAGTGAACTACAACTAACACAGACAGCTACCAACACTGAATTACAACACATTTTACCATCGATGAATACATAGTGAACTACAGCTAACACAGACAGATGCTACACAGTGAATTACATACAATCAAAATATCAGGATGAACAAAGGAAATTATTGGTAGGACAAGGCTATATCCGCCTATATTCTTCACCACCACCCTCCTCCTCTTCTTCTTCTCTTCTTCTTCTTCTTCCTTTCTTCTTTCGTCCTCTTTTATTCCTCCTTTCTGAGTTGAGTTGTTGATGGATAGTAATTTTTTTCATGCGTGTCCAACTAATTGAGCAGGAGACTCATATGTCGCTTGGCATTCTTTCAATTCTTCCAAGTCGCTAGCTAAGTTGATTAGATTCTAACCAGCACTACGAGAAGAATTGGGCAGCAGAATAACCGATAATAGCAACAAAATTAGCAGACGAGCAGTGTCCTCCACTCTTCTTGAATCCGAAAGTGCCTTTTCCTGATTGTCAATAATAATTATATTTGGCACCATAGTCCTCTTCTCGAACAAGTCTATTACAACAGTGCCTTGACAGGAACATTTTCGCAGAAAGGAACTGGTCTCACTCTACAGTCTTTTAGGCCAAACAGATTCGCAACATATTCTGGTTTAATCCTATCAACCCTCATAGGGTGAAACATAAACAACCTCTTCTTAATATCATAACAGTCTACCAAGTACGACATGCATACATCTGATTTGTACAACCCTCAAGTTTATCCTATTTGTCCATCTATGATTACTTTGATCGATGTCTCAAATAGAGTCTCCAACATTCGACTAATAACTTCATCGGTGATTTTATTCTTGTTGGTTTGAATAAACTGCATATAGGTAATGAGGTTGCAACGGAACTGAAAGATTCGTTTTTGTTTCTGCCCAGGCTTTGGCTTCTCCACTTTCTACTTCCTAACCAGTTGTTCTGTGTCTTCACCTCTATCATCATTGTTATTCTCTTCATCATCGTTTCCCCTTTCATCTTCATCATCATCTTCGTCATCCTCATTCTCTAAATTTGTGTTCTTCCTTTTTCTCGACTTCTAATGCTTGTCTTCTTCTGTCTTTTCTTCTTTGAGACTACTTTCCTCTTAGCCATTGATTTGTTACTCTGTTGATTCTCCTGCTGCAGCTTTTGCACATGTTGATTCATCTTCTCAAACTTGTATTGCAATATATGTTTCATTCCTCGCGCTTTTAAGGTTGCTGAAGAATCAGATGATTTAGTTTCAGATGAAGATTCTGGTTCTGGCTTCCTCCTTCTTGATGTCGTCTTTGTTTTCTTAGCCTTTTAGGAGAGCACTATGTTTGATCATCATTCTTTCTCTTCTGATTTTTTTGCCATTTTTGCATGTTTGAAGGAAAATGTTAGCTAGCGCACTACTAACACACAGATAAATAATAGCAGTTAACTCACATATAACGAAGACTAAAAAAAATACAGATAATTAACACTACATTGACCCCACAGTTAGGCAAAACAACAACCCACAGTTAACTTAACCACATGAAATGAACAACAACAACAACAACAACAACAACAACAACAACAAGAAGCAAGCAAGCAAGCAAAAGCCTTTCGAACACACTACATCACATAGCACCTAAAAAAATCATGAAAAAGTTGCAAAAATACCAAAACTCAAACCGACAAATCCTAGAAAAATGTCAACAACAACAATATCATTTCAAAATTCAAAAGCATAGATGCGAACAAGGAAAACGAACATGCAAACTACTTACAAAACAACGAGAATGAAGAAAACGAATTACTTACGAAGAACGTGACAGATGAAAAATGAGATGACAGTGAATTTGTGCAGCGATGAAGATTTTGTGGGTCAGAGAGAGAGAGAGAGAGAGAGAGAGAGAGAGAGAGAGAGAGAGAGAGAGAGAGAGAGAGAGAGAGAGAGAGAGAGAGAGAGAGTAGATTCCTTAAAGGGGATGGGCTTCCAAATTTTTAGTGGTATTTCGAGGAAATAAGATGAAAAGTTTGGTTAATTATTTAGGATGAAAATATATTGGATTTTTTAAAATATTGAAAAGCTTCTGGGTTTTTTAGGAATGAGACCCCTTAAAATGGTTTTTTTTCATTATTGCTTTTATTTACTTGACAAAGTTTTTAGTGAGGCTATTAGGTGCTCGAGACAAGGAAAAGTGTTTAAGGAAAGTATATTTCATATTTTCCGGAATGCGTATTGTCCTAATTAGATTAGAATAGAGATTCTAGTAATCCCTGATTATCCAGGAGACATTGATTCTATAGGATTATAATGCATGTATTTAAAATCATATATCAATAAATAAAAATAGTATTTCAGTCTACAATATTATGCATATGTTTAACCTTCAACACTACTCACCTAAAATCAATCGAAGGCATTATATGACTAAGATCTAGGTGACAGTGAAAGGCAAAAATCAATTGCCACATTTATGCTCTATACAGTGTACACTAAGTTCAATTTATATACAGCAACCTCTACAATAAATTATTATAAAAAAATTAAAATTTGTTGCAGGAGAAAGTAGAATAGACAAAATGTAGTTACTCTTCTTATTAATAGAATACCTTAAATACAGGCTGATATAATATGTTACAATAATAACTATCCTGATATAGCAGTGATTCTCTGTATCTATCTAATCAATATATGTATCTAACTAGGACAAGACACACACCAGAATTAATGGAGAATAAATCTCCTTAAACACTCCCTCTTGTGTCGATGGCCATAAGAATGATGCATGACTTGTTGTCTCATTAAAAATCTCGCCAAGCAAAAAAAAACCTCATGGGTAAAACAAAAGCTTAGTCTAAGGGAAAAAGATTACAACACACCAACTACTAAAGCTACTACATGTGATGTAGACTCCCCTTGATGTCTACAATAATGTAACTCCCCTTGACTGTAAACTCAGTCTATGAGTTCTGATAACCTGCGCATACTAATGCTTCTCAGATGTTTCACAAAAGTAGATTTAGGAAGTGTCTTAGTAAACAAGTCCACAGCATTATCAACGAAACCAATCTGGTTCACTTGGATATTCAATAGCTGTTGTTGTTGCTGATTAAAGAAAAACTTCGGCGATATATATTTTGTATTGTCACCCTTAATGAAACTCAACTTCATCTGTTCAATGCATGTAGCATTATCCTCAAATATGCAAGTTGGATCAGTAACAGTAGATTTCAATCCACTAGAGCCTTGAATATGACCTATGATTGAACTAAGCCAAACACATTCTCTAACTGCTTCATGCAAAGCAATTATCTCAGAATGATTCAAGGAAGTAGCAACAAGAGTTTTCTTTGTTGATCTCCAAGAGATCGTCGTGTTTCCTATAGTGAAAATATAACTGGTCTGTGAACGACCTTTGTGTGGGTCAGAGAGGTACTCAGCATCAGCAAATCCAACCAATACATCAACCGGTGTTTTGGAATAAGGGATAACATGAAAACAGCTCGAAGCAGAACTATTTTTCGACGGGTCGAGAAAATCTCTCAACAGGTCGAAATCCCCAGAATTTGCTTCAACTTTTTGTTTTCCGAGAATTTCATGCTTTTCTCTGTATTCTTTGTAAGCGAAGAATAAACCCAAGTTAATAGAACCTTTCAAGTATCTGAAGAGTTGTTTCACTCCATTCCAATGACGTTGCGTAGGTGCAGAGCTAAATCTTCTCAACAAGTTCACTGAGAAGGTAATATTTAGACGTGTGGATTGATCTAAATATAACAAAGCTCCAATAATACTAAGATATGGAATTTCAGCTTCTAAGATCTCTTCATCATCATCTAACGAACGAAACGGATCTTTCTTAGGGTCCAGATTGCATACAACCATTGGTGTGCTAACAGGGAGTGCTTTGTCCGTATTAAATCGCCTGAGCATCTTTTAGACATAAGCAGACCGGTGAATAAGAATTCCACCAACACGATGTTCTAGCTCTAATCCGAGACAAAATTGAGTCCTACCAAGGTCTTTCATCTCAAATTCAGATTTCAAGTAGCAAACAGTCTCATTGATCTCTTCAAGAGTTTCGATGATATTCATATCATCAACATAGACAACTACTATAGCAAAAATTCTGATCTTGTTCTTTTAATGAACACGCATGGGCATAAATCATCATTCTTACATCTCTTCCCAGTCAAGTAGTCACTGATGCATGTATACCACATCCTACCAGATTGCTTCAATCCATACAGTGAATATCTCAACTTTATAACATGAGCAATCCGTGGTTTAGAGTTACTTGATTTGAGTATAACAATGTCATTTGACACTTTCATGTATATCTCTGAATCAAGATCCCTATAGAGATATGCAGTAACCACATCCATCAGCTGCATACTAAGATTTCGGACACTACCAAGTTTATCAAGTAGCGGAAGGTGATGATGTCCATAACTGGAGAATAGGTCTCCTCATAATCAATTCCAGGACGCTAAGAGAAACCCTGCGCTACAAGTCTAGCTTTATAATAAAAGAACTCATTCTTTTAATTACACTTCTAAACAAAGACCCATTTATGTCCAACTGGCTTAACATCTGGTAGGCATAGCGCAACAGGATCGAAAACTTGCCTTTTATTCAAAAGAGTCTAGTTCAGCCTGGATTGCTTCCTTCCATTTTGGCCAATCTGCTCTACGTTGACATTCATCAACTGAGCAGGTTTTCACTTCATCATCCTCAATAATCTCCTGAGCAACAGAATAAGCAAACATATTATCAACTAACATGGAAGATCTATCCATAAGAACGTGCGCATCATTTGTTCTAAGTGAGATTTCTGGGTTCTTTGATATCACAAAAGGTTCAGGAGCGTCCCGCAGAGATGCCAATTATGATTCAAGGACATAACCATAATCAGAGACAATCTGATGTGAAGGATTCACAATGTTGATGATAAGTGGATCTTTTGGTGCCTTGATGGCCTGCCTTTTAACTGGCGGCTCATCTGTGGATTTTCTTGGTCTCCCCCTCTTTCTAGTAGGAACTAAGACTGAACTAACATCATCCACATGAGAAGTAGGAACACCTCCTTGCCCAGTGTTGCTATTAACGAATCCCTTTACTGGGATTTCCAACCTTGCAGGAACATTAGCAGCATATATATCCGATCTCGTCACTTTAGCGATATCAGCAAATGAATCAGGTATGGAGTCTGCCACTTGCTGAAGATCGAGTATCCTACGAACTTCTATCTCACTCTGAGATGTGCATGGATCATGATGAGATACAGTGGGATCAAACCACGTCAATTCCTGACGTTGAACTGGAATAGAACTATTCCTATCTCCCCCAAACGGCGGGAAATATGTCTCATCATATTGACAATGTGGGATCAAACCACGTCAATTCCTGACGTTGAACTGGAATAGAACTATTCCTATCTCCCCCAAACGGCGGGAAATATGTCTCATCATATTGACAATCTGCAAATCTAGCAGTAAAGAGATCTCCTGTCAAAGATTCAAATTAGCGGATTATCTTGGGCGATTCAAAACCAACATAAATGCTCAATCTTCATTGAAGACCCATCTTAGTACGTTGTGGAGGTGCAATAGGCACATAGACCACGCAACAAAAAATGCGTAAATGTGAAATGTCAGACTCATGTCCAGTTACCAACTAGTACGCACTGAATGGTTGACGGACAACAGGTCTAAAATGAAGAAGCATTGTTGCGTGTAACATTGCATAACCCCAAGCAAAGACCGATAAATTTGTATGCATCACCAAATCTCTAGACACAAGATGTAACCGCTTGATATGAGTTTCTGCTAAACCATTCTGAAAATGAACGTGGGGAACGAGATGTTCAACATTAATCCCAAGAGACATGCAGTAATCATCAAAAGACTTTTATGTAAACTCTCCTGCACTATCCAATCTAATAGACTTGATTGGATGGTCTGGGTGGTGAGCCCGAAGCTTAATGATTTGAGCTAGGAGTTTTGCAAACGTAACATGTGACCATCGCTTTGATGCGTTTATCAAAACCATGAAATATTTAAATGGTCCGCATTCAGGTTTAATAGGTCCACAAATATCACCTTGGATCTTTTGTAAGAATGGAATATTTTCATTGTTATCAACAGTAAAAGAAGGGCGGGCCGTCAACTTTGCTAAAGAACAAGCTTTGTAGAACGAGCGATGCGCATCAGAGATGGCAACATAACAATCAGGTGGGATAACGCACAATGCCTCAACAATATGTTTTTGGGAATGTGCTATACTTGTCGTCGAGACCAAGTTAGGATTAAGATGGGTAATCTCATCCTCACCATCTAAATCGACTGAAATAGGTAATCCCAGACGTTTCTTGGCTCTAAAGAACGGATGACCATGAGTATTTTTCAAGATTTTGATCATCATATCACGACCTGGGTGTCCCAGTCGTACATGCCAAAGCTTATATGAATCAGAATCACATGTAGTAGTATGGGTCACGACATTAGATTCAATAATCCGAACTGTGGTTAAGTACAAACCACTACGAATTGCCGAAAATTTCTCTAGAATGCGGTTGCTACCACAATCAAGAGAGGTTATATACAAAAATTCTTTTCCATTCTCACAATAGGTTTCCAAGTAAAATCTGTTGACCCGAATATCCTTGAAATTTAGCAAGGTTCGATTAGCTTTTGGTGCATATAAGGCATCAGTGATATATAATTTTGTACCATGGGGTAGCAGAAACTCTGCACTACCACGCCCCTAAATAACGGGCGCTGCACCAATCATAGTTGTCAATGAGGATTTGTATGGGAAAAGATCCACAAATAGTTGCCTATTCTGCATAATAGTATGATGAGTAGTACCACTATCTGCTAGACACTCAATTTCACCTTTATACATCTATAAAATCAATGTAAATAAGAAGTCTTTGTAGCAAATATGAGGCGTACACTTCAAGTATACACTTGAAGATTTGAGAAGGGTGTGACCCTTGTTGAGTGCTGATATGACATGACATAAACCGATGTAATAACAACATCATAAGCCAACGAAACAGATGAAAAACTCGTCAAAAAACATCACATCCGGGTTGTATTTTCGACGGGTCGAAGAAAGTTCTCGACCGGTCGAGAAAACACAAAATAACTTGTGATTTTCTGATACCAGAAATTCGACCGGTCGAGAAAATTTTCGACGGGTAGAATTTGGACCAATTTTGGGACAGAAGCATGGCTTCGACGGGTCAAATTGTTTTTCAACGTTTTTTTCTTTGTCAAAATGGTATCTTGGCTTGCTTTTGCCATATATACGTAAACATCAAACCATACATAAATAGAACATTTTCAAACACTTTCATATACCAAAATTAGAGAAATATTCATTGTTTGCCAACAAAAATTACATCATATATAGATGTGTTCTTATTCATAAAACAAAAACAAGTGTCTTCAAAAATTCTTGACCAAAAAGTAATCCAAAAAAAAAAAACTAAAAATTGAAAGATTATAGAGACAACTGCCTTTTACATAGGCTTAATCAAAATCTGGGGTAGCAAGTTCTTTCCTCTTGTCATCTACTAGAACTAGCTTAGTGTCAATCACCATCTCATAATCTCCAGTGTAATTCAACTCTTGAGCCAAATACAGTTTGTGCTTCTTGTAGATATTCTAGATTTCTCTACTAGCATGGCACTATTTGTGCATATGTCTAGCAGAGCCACACTTGAAACAACCAAGTTTGCCAGATTGTTGATATCGTTGACCATCAGGAACCGAACCAGACTGGTTCTTTTGAGAATGGGTGCTCTGATCTCTATGCCAAGTCATATTTTGGCTGCGGCTTTGGCCACACCCATGCCCTTCTCTTCCCCCATGTGGAGCATGTCCACCACGATTATAAGGTTCTGAACGAGCAACCTTCTTATCTTTTCGAGCCTTTCCTCTCGTATTATAACTCTCAGGCTTTTTGGTACTAGCCAGTCTTGAGTTATTATTCAAGATGATCTCATGATGCTTTTCTTTAGTTGCAAGACTATAAATGAGATCACTGAATTTGGTATCCTCCCTTGCTCGTACTCAATCTGGTACTGGTGAGCTAGAAGACTCATTGATGTATGGAAGGTTTGTAACGCCTTCTCAATCATGTCTTCCTCAGATTTTTCCACACCGCAAAAGCTTAGTTCAGACTGCAGATCGAGCATAGCTTGGTTAAAAGCGTTGATCTTTGGGAAATCCATCATTCTGGTGTTGTTCCATTTCGTAGTCAACTCAGGAAGGTGTGCATTATGCACATTATTGAACCTCTTTTTTAGAACATCCCACAAAACCATGGGATATGTCTTGTTCAAATAATGCTTCTTCAGAGATGGGTGAATATGACGCCTGAAAAACTTGAGGACCTGAGCTTTTGTCTCTTCATGAGGTGTGAGGAGGTTTATTCCAGGCCCAGTGGGTTTGATGGTGTTGGTAAGTCTCTTTCCGATGAATGTATTCTCTATATCAGAGACCCAATGATGGTACTCCTTGCCTTCAAGGTCAAGGATCTCGATTTCCGGCCTTGCAGGCTCATTCAAACTCATATACAAAAACACACAGAGATGTTTTATTAGAAATGATCGAGTACTACGATCACAAAACTTTCAAGTTTAATTGAATAAGAACGTGATCCATGATGCATGGTCACAAAATTGATTATAAAACGGTGGTAAAAACCACACCCAACGACCGTGACACAACAATCACAGAGAATTGATTTCCCTTTTCTTTTCTTTTCTTTTCCAAACCGTGACTCCCCTAGGACCGTCATGTATACTCTATGGATATATGTTCATAGGAAATAGGGTAACAACATATAATATTCACAACTCATATCACAATTCCAATAATCCTAGATCTAGGATTTTTTGGTAAGTAAGTTTGACCTAGATCTATCAATAGCCGGTTTAGAAATTTTTTACCTCAACAGGTATTGTGCTCGGTATGACCGGTACACTTGATGATGAAGAAGTTCTTCTGGAACGATTCCTTGGAAGTCGTGCAATCTAGCTTGTCAACCTCTGAAACTTTGTGGGATTCGTTGAAGAGGGAAGGAGGCCGACGGTGGAACTTGGCTGCCGGCAGTGTTCAACGGTAGTGGTGCTTTCTCTAAGTTTTAGGGTTTTTCTATTAACTCTATGAGTCATTCTGATAACGTGTTGCAGGAGAAAGTAAAATAGACAGAATGTAGTTACTCTTCTCATTGATAAAATTCCTTAAATACATGCTGATACAATCTGTTACTATAACTATCCCGATATAACAGGGATTCTCTGTATCTATCTTATTAATATCCGTATCTAACTAGGATAAGACACACACCAGGATTAATAGAGAATAAATCTCTTTAAACAAAATTAAAATTACAAACTGGAAATATCTAAGAACAAACATGGAGCCATGGATGAGGACCAAAGCCAAAAACCATCAAAACTTTACAACCACCTTACCCATCGATGGATTTCCCCTCAAATTTGGAGCATTAGGACCAACGTCGAAAAGGACAGAGCACCACCAAATTGAACCCCTCCGATTTTCAGTGTTACCCTTGACACCGGTCATTTGGAGTATCCTATTCTCTGGATGAGAGCTAATGGACTTCACTAGACCAATGGTATTAATAAGCTTAAACTATGTTTTCTGTTACCTCTTTGGTTCAACTTCGCTTAGACAAGCCCCTCCTACATTTTCTGGTTTTTACACTCGAGGGTTTATGATCGAGTTTGGTACTTTGGTTTGTCAAACATTGGTCCAGGCTTCAACTTCGGCAAAGTTCGTTCTAACGCTTTCCAAGCGTAGACATAGTATCCGATTGCTGCATACTTTTCTTTGTGATGATCCGATCTTAGATGAGGAATGCAACCAAATTTACTATATAACATTCCTCAAGCAAGGTTTTACTGTTCCTTTTACTGTTCAAGGGGGGGGGGGGCGTTTTGGTCATCATTTTGTGACCGTGTGAGGTGTGCGAGGTTTTCCCAGATCTAACCCAAATCTAGCCCTTTGTTCATCGTCTCCTCATTTTGCTCTGTGCCCGTTGTATTCTCTCTCTCTCTCTCTCTCTCTCTCTCTCTCTCTCTCTCTCTTTCTCTCTCTCTCTCACACACACACACACACACACACACACACACACACACACACACACACACACACACACACACACACACACAAGTCACAAGTGCTCTCGATCAAAATTTCCTCCATGCCTTAACCAATTGCTCCTTCAAATTTGCTTCGAGCACCTATCTCTTTCTCTTGGTATCTGAAATCCTTCTCTATCATGGCGATTATCTCTGACATGCAAGAGGAGCAAAAGAGTGAGACCCATACCAAAAATTGGCAGCCACTTCGGTGGTGACAACGTTCTTCACCATCGAAATCAAGTCTGGGCAACTGGAGAAGCTGAGAATCTAAGATGAGCTTAGAGCGGAGAAGAAGAAGATGAGATTCTTAGTCTGCTACGTTTTAGTGTCAATTTCTAGCCTTCGTGTCCCATTATAGAACAGAAAGTTTTGTTTGAATTCGTTTTCATCCCTAAATTTCCAGCTAAATACAAACTCGGATCTAATTGATTTCATTTCAGAACACTGAGTTGTGTAAATTTCTGTTACAGATCAAAGAAGATACTGACGTTCGAGCTGTACCAGAGGTCGGCGATCAGAGATGTACCATATGGCCATTGCTTTGATTTACGGTGCCCAAATGCCCTTCATTAAGGTTTTTTCTTTTTACAGTTTTAAATTTTTACTCTTCACTATTCAATTTGTAGTTATTTTGAATTTTGTGGTAATTGGTGCGGATGGTTTTTGGATTTTTCCTTAAAAATCAATATTTTGTAGCTCTGAATTTTGTTATAGTTGAATGTGTAGGGTTTATTTTCAAGCCTATAGATATATAATAACAAATGTTAATGCTTCATGATTAGGATGTATGTATATACATCTTTGTAAAGATCATTAATTTGAGGTAAAAAAAAATGTGTAGACAAATGCCAATTCCATCATTTAGTTTCTCTATCTGTTAGATGCTCTTTTTACAATTTGTGTATATGTATGTGGTTGCAGCAAGGTTGTGAGGCTTTCGATAGCTCAAGTGTTGACATTGATCTCTCATAAGCAAAAAATAGTCTTAGGGAAGTCTGCAAGAATGAGAAGCCTATTCCTCTCGATTTGCATCCGAAAAAGACAAGGGCCATAAGGAGGTGTGTCTCACTAAGCACCAGGTATTTACTAATCTTTGATTCTGGCCCAACCCTATTTTATCATTTCATTTTTTATACTACTTACATTGGGGAAATGGTTATGCATGTCATCTTGAGGAGGCAAAAAGTAGCTGGTAATGAAATGGTTTTAGCCATAATAGAGATATCACCTATTTTAATAAAGTATATTAAAGTTGCTCACTCAATTAGTTGAGATTCAGCTAAAAGAGGAGGAAAATTTACATACTAGAGTGACTAGAAAAGAAAGTACATGCTGACTCTGCGTCTATGCAATTCATTAACTTCTTACTAATATGAGGATGAAAAAAATACATTACTATTTGGCATTTGGATCTTAGCCATGCTCAAACTCAAATTATTGTGCTTTTGACAAGATGTTTGTTTGAATAGTTAAATACTAAAAAATTTCTCATCATCATTATGTATGCTAACTTGCCAGGCTATATAAAACAGCTGAGTTTTGTGTATTCTCAGAGTATGAACAATACTGCGTTGTTTGTAGTTTAAGTGTTTAACCACCTTAGAGACTTAAAAGCTATAGTCTTGGTTTTACATTTGATTTTAAATGCACTATTGATTTTTGTGGTTCAGTTAGAGGAATGAGACATCAGAAATCAAGTATGCAATTGAGTAGCTGATAAAGAGGAGACCATCTCGAGGTAATGCTTTATTCCCTTGAAATAATATTGTGCTTTCTACTGAAATTTCACAGTTGGAGCTTCATCTGTTTCATGAACATTCATGAATCATGATGACCATATTTTATATACTCAAGTCTGTTTATTACTTATTGAGGTGAAAACATGAATTCCATTATATTGATCTTTTTTTGCAGAATTGGTAACTTGCCTTCAAAGGAATTAGAAGAGGTCTTAGGAAACTCTCCATCTTCAGCCAATGCCATGAGAGAACATACAGGTATCTGTTATCTCTTCCAATGTCTACTTGATTATTCAAACAAATCATTCTTATCAATATAGTTACAATGCTTTCTTCAATCTCAGTTGATGAAGCATCTGTAAGTTACTCTTGATGCTTCCTTATTGAAGTTTTTGTCCCTTGATTTGCCTGGTATAGCCTTTGTCTGCTTGAAATTGTAGTGCCACATTATTAGGATGGTATTTAAAATACTTGGTATTTGCTGAACTATGTGCACCTTGCGGTATTGAGTTGCCATCAATTAAGCATCAAAATCATCATACATCCACAATCTATCTATTCAACGATTAAAACATGTTTAGTACTAAGTTGTGGCTGCCATAAAGTCAATGTTCTATTGTCTAGAACATGAATCTCATAGGTTCTTTTTCATTACTATTCCAAGACTCATGTGTTAGCACAGTTGTGGTGATATGATAATCAGTTGCCTCCGTGTCATGGCCAGAGAGAATCTATTGCTCTGAATCAACATTTCCCTGTCTTGATCTTTGCAAGTATTGAAAAGTTGCATGCAAGTAAGATTATATATTATAGTGTGACGTGTGGGAGCTGATTTCCTATCATTTGAAAAAGAAGTCATTATCTGCTATAATAGATTGCATAAGTGAGGTCTGGATATACAGCTTCAAGCGTAATTTGATGAATCAATGTTAGTAATTTAGGCTTTGTTGAATGCTTTTTGTAGTAGCTGGAGGTTGTGGTTTGATAATTATATTTTGATATGCTCAAGTTTCATTTTTGCAGATAGTTTTTGTGTATTTGATGGGCACGGAGGTGTGAAAGCTGTCAAATTTACAGTGGAAAACTTGGGAAAGAGTATTCGAGAGGAAGTTTTGAGGAGGGCCAATGAAAATGAGAATGAGGAGTCAGTCAAGCATGGATACCTGAATACAGATTCTTGATGTATTTAAGGTCTGATTTGTTGGATTTTACAAAGTTCTTACCTTGAATCACCCTCAATTACTTCCGCATACAAAACTTTTGTGTCAGTTAAGCTTCATTAATGTTATGAGGTTGCACATACAAACCTTCAACTTCAACTTTGTGACTAAATTAATAAAAGGTCACAATCTTGGGATTTTTCAGAATATTCTGGATATGATATAATTAGCATTAACATTGAACTAAATTAAATGTATTTGACATTGATGAGACTACTTTCGATCTAGAACTTTTTTTTTGTTACAATTCTAGAGCTTCTTTGCGAACTAAATACATTTGTAAATCTATAATTTAGAACATAATATGCAGCTAAAATGTATAATTTTCATTTGATTACATCTCAAGTGCGGGGGTTTTGACGTTCTTTTCTCGCCTACCACATTGAATTCCCTCACTTCGTTGGAAAATCGCTCCTCGGCGAGCGTACCCACAAACAAAAGAGTGTAGGTAACAAACCACCTGTACATTAAATTTATACATTTTTATTTTTCTCATTTATAATTATAGATAACATCTCTTATTAACTAACAACGACTAACCATTAGAACAATTATACCTTTCTCATTCGGATATAACTTCATAGTAAAACCGCGCCTGAAGGCGGGTAGCTACCTAGTTAGCATACAGTTTTGTGCTTCATTCTGAATATTTAATTAACTAATGCACCTTCCGGTCAGCATCCTCCAAAGAAGCAGCCAAAAATTAACCATTGGACATTGATTATTATATATGAAAATCTTTATACGATTCTATCCACTATGAAGATATCAGAAAGATTTTGTTATTATATGTGATCTTTCTATGGTTTTGCGTATCATATTCTACTCTGTCTTAATCTTTGGCAGTAGGACTAGGTCGATAATGGAAGGTGATATTGATATTTTGCAGATTTTCCAAGCCGATCGAGATAAGAAATTTTGCAGATTACAAAGCTAAAAATTACAAAAGCAGACTAGCACAGCAAAGCTTCCAAGCAAAAGGAAAGTAACATTACAGATTCCCCTATATCGCCACACTAAAAGAAGAACGCCGTTCTTATCCTCCCAACTTCTTTTAGAGAAGAATACTTTGGCCTTTGGAAGCTGCAAACTTAAAAAAGTGCATTGTGATGTGAACTTGCACTAACCAAGTAACCATTTACTTACAGATCATAATGCACACACGAAATCACCACTCGTTTCTATGTCGTCAATGTCAGCGTCATCGATCTCATCGAGATCCATGCTCCCTAGAAAATGTCCACCAACTTTGATGCCATCACCAGCTTTTCTAGCCTCCTGAATAAGGGACACTATTTCTTCAACACTTTGGGATGTTTCGTTCTTTAATTCCTCACCATTCTGCATGTTGTCTTCGTCCATGAATTCCACTGGTAAGTTTTTCAGAAACCAAGGGTGCTGCTTTATTTCTGGGATTGTTATTCTCTGCAGTCATTTCACAAATCAAGGTTCAAACTATAAATGCTGCAATGTTTCATTGCATCAACCACTGACATAAGGAGTACTAATACCTTTTCCGGGTTAGCAACAAAAATACGAGACAGAAGATGTCTACATTCCCTGGATACGCGTACATAGTCGGGAATTGAATAGCTGACGCTGAGAATTCGCTGCAAAAATCCACGAGCATATAAATTATATATGATTAGGGCTAAGAATTAAAAAACCTGACAAAATTGGTACTATAGTAAAGCAATGAACCTGAAGTGTTTTTCTGAAGTTTCTGGGATCTTCTGGATCTTCAAAGGGATAAGCTCCAACCAGCATCACATATAAGGTAACCCCACAAGACCAAACATCTGCTATCTAAGATTCTCAAAGGATAAAATGAGAGTTTGAAGATGGATGGATATAAATTAGGTGACCAAGGAAAAAAAAAAGTTGAACCAAAGTGATAAGGCCAATTCAAAAACAGAACAAGAAGCCACCAAAAACTACCTTCCCATCATATTCTTTTCTTGACAAGACTTCAGGTGCAATGTAGGCAGGTGTTCCAACGGTCGATTTGGGTTGTGAATGCAGCACAGATGACTATAGCATGTAGAAGAGAAGTAATTAGTAACTGATAAAAAATCTAACTACGGAATGGATTGACTAGGTTTATCAACCTTGGAATAACCAAAATCGCAAATTTTGAGACGTGGTCCTGAGCTTGAATCTAGAAGAGTGTTCTCTAGTTTAAGATCTCTATGACAAATTTGCTGCAGAAATATAAATGATATCAAGTTAAAAATGGAGGCCAAGAATATTGCAAAGGAAAAATGATCTGAAGGCTTCTTACCATTGAATGACAATAACTGACTCCTGAAATCAGCTGCTGAAAGAAAAATCTACCCTGCAATACCAAAGCAACTACTAAAATGTCAAATAGTTTGAAGTAAACTATAAATTTACAGCACTTAACAGCAAGAAAATGTATCCGCAACTAAATTGGCTTTCTCCTCAGCCTTTATTCCAAACTACTTACCTCGTCTTCACTGAATCTACCAGCATTGCATATTCTTTCGAAAAGTTCTCCTCCAGCTGCATATTCCATTACAATCGCCAAGTCATTTGGTGTTAACAAAACCTGCACACAAAAAAACAAAAAATCAGATATTCAGCAATAGATTTAAAAATTGTTAAGAAAAGTCCACAATTTTTTATAAGCAAAAGCTAGTAACAGAGAGGCAGAGGAATTCAACAGCCAAGCTTTTAGCAAGAAAGATGAATGTTTGACTTTAGCCCTCATCTTCCAGAGAAAATGGAGAAGAAGATAGTGCCTTTGGACAAGTGGAATTGAAAAACAGTGTTGAATTATTCATCAAAAAGCACTTTGATTTCAAGTTCTTTCTAGTTGCAGACCAATAGGGTACGTTGCCAAAATATTTTCTCAATGACATACCAATTGTAAAAAGAGAATATGATACTAAAAAAACTGTGATCAAACTCAGAGACTATACCTCTTTAAATCTTATGATGTTGGGATGCTTTAGTGACCTATGGTTCATAATCTCCCTCTGTACATGCTCATCAATCTGAAAAACACACAAGGATTAAAATCGCGAACCTGGTTATAACAAACACTGAAACAAAGACCCAGATCATAAACCCAAATCAGATCGATGAATACATAGTAGTACGTACTAGTTCATAAGTTTGATCAAGAAGCCAAAAAGAAAAGTCTACCTTCTGGCCTCTCTCAATGAACTTGATGGCATAGAGCTCACCACTCCATTTGTCCTTGACCAATTTTGCAACACCAAAGTTCCCAGACCCAATATCTTTCACTATCTCATAGCGCTCCATTTCTTGCAAATATTCCAGGCACAAACAAACTAGCAACAAGTTTGGTACTACAATATGTTTGCGTGAAGCATCCTCTTCTTCTTCATGGCTTTGTAAAGGCCTCGAAGTCTCTCTCTTAATGCAGAAAAAGCTGTAGGCTTTATTTGGGGTTAGCTAGCAATCAATTTCTCTTCACCTCTCTATTCTCTTCTCCGTTCTAGTGGACCGTCTCAAAAAAAAGTCTTCATGTAGCATATGAGACAAACAAGGAGCAGCCATTCCTACCATTTCCACGCGTCCATCTGCCAGTGGTGGGTTACTGCAGCAGGACCTGCACAAAGGTCAGGGAGTGACCGACATGTCGTTTATGTGGTAACCGTGGCGGGTATGGGAATTTCAGAATTTTTATTGGGAAAATCAAATAGCTGACGTGGGCGGTGGAGAGTGGTCGAGAGCGAGTCAGATATTGCGCGCAATTTGCTGGGTCCTTATGCATTTCAACTGACTATTAGATTCTCTTCCTCTTTTTTGTATCCAAAAAAACAAAGACAGTGTTGTCCTTTAGTTTTCATCGATCCCATGGTGAGGTCATTTTCAGGTCTTTGATTTATGAAATATTTGAATTAATGAGAGAAATTAGTTTCAAGAAATCTTTCCCAATTGTAATAAACTTTACTAAGACAATGTATTATAATGTATCAGAAAACCTACATTGATCTTTCAAAAAAACAAAAACAAAAAACAAAACTACATGATTATAAAATTAGGCACAATATAGTTCAGTCATGTCAAAATTAAAATTTTAAATCAACATAACTTTTTGTTTAAAAGGGTTCAAATAAAATAGTTAAATCTATTACATACTAAATTTCTCAAAAATATCTATAATTTTCCTCGACGAGTCTTCATATTTTGGAATCTTCTCATAATCGTTTCATTATCAATACTATCAAATATATCTCTTTCGATATATGTAATCAGTGGCGGATCCAGAAAAAAAAATCAGGTTGGGCAAGATTAATTATATCAAAGT
Organism: Geum urbanum; assembly: GCA_946800695.1. Classification (NCBI taxonomy): domain Eukaryota; kingdom Viridiplantae; phylum Streptophyta; class Magnoliopsida; order Rosales; family Rosaceae; genus Geum; species Geum urbanum. The sequence goes on from OX327000.1 coordinate 26,428,727, forward strand.
ATTGTTTATAGTCGAATTTGGAGATTAAAAGGAAAAGGAAAAAAAAGTAGAGTAGAAGTCCTCTATTTTAAACGACAAAGGTTTAATTAATTTTGCTACTCAAACGACATGCATCTTGTCTTGTTTCTGCGAGAGTACCAGTACAGTATTGTACTGTTTATCGTCTATTCGTTTTCCTTCGTACGTTTCTGGATTTTTGCCATTTTCACCTGAGTTTTCTGTCTTTTTTACTCCAAATTAACACTACATACCTATAAAACTTAAGCTAATCTTCAAATCTTAGGTTGGGCAACTGCCCACCCTTGCCTATACATGGATCCGCCAATGTATGTAATCATGTTGATATTCATCCACATGTCACCATTCAGTTTCGTAAGTCACTTTTGATGATCTTCATTGCAGAAAATGCTCGTTCTACTGTTGTAGTAGCTACCGGTAAGATTAGCGCTAATGTTATTAGCAAATAAACTAATGGATAGACTTTATCTCTTTGTGTCTCTACCATTTTTTTCTCCAAGGTCATTAATCCCCTTCAATTTTATAAGTACAGCACAACTACGTATGTCGATTATATAAGTGTCAAGCTCATCTTCAAGTGCTAGGAGAGATACCGCTATAAATTCTTTGGATAAAATTGAGCAAGCTGGACCAATCTTTCCTTATTGAAAACTGAGAATGAATTAGCTAGACTAAGACATGCCATACATAGTAATAACTCGGTCGTACTCTCTGTAAAATGATTATTCAAAATAATTCAACCTGATACTTATGCATATATGTGACTTTTCAAAGTTTCGGCAGCAGCAGCATTTGCAATATCATGTTGAATGTCAGATGATGTTAACTAATGATTTTTCTAGCATTCTTTAGTACAACTTTTTTTATCTCATCAATTTTACTAGTATGCCACTTCAAAAGCTTCTTAAAGTGTCAGACTCATCATGACCACGAAATGACAATCCTTGTCGTAGAAGAAAGTAAGCAAAATCCACTGAAGCAATCAAACAAATCTGATAGTTGATCTTATCTTGTTGTGTTTGTTTCACCAAAATGGTATCAACGTGTTGTTTTTGATTCAACAAAGCTTCACACATTCTTCTAGCATCATGATGACTACTATTGCTCTTACCAACATGCTCTGAAAAAGAAGATTTCTTGTTCCAAGAGTAAAACCCTTTACTAACAAAAGCTTCACCACCAGATTGGTTTCCTTTTTGCAGCTTAAATAGATAACAATACAAGCAATATGCGCTATGATCCACTTCACTATACTCCAACCAAGCAGAATATTGATGAAACCACTTTGGATTGAACCTTCTTTTTACTCCACTAAAATCCGACTGAAGGAAAGTAGCATTCTTTGGTTGACAAGGACCTTTAAGATAATAAGGTCTTCGTACTTGATCTCGAACATTAGGATTGTAGTCCATAATTGGAATTCTAAGTGCAAGATATGCAGGGAGGTTGTCAATGTCAATCTCATTATCATGTTGATTGGGCGTACCAATATCATATGTTGTCTCGATGTGAGATGAGGACTGATTTGTCGAATTTGATTCTGCAAGTGGATCAGTTGAAATATTTTCATTGGACGTTCTTATTTCAAGAGCTTGAGGAGGTGTCAACTCTTCAATTGCTTTCCTCTTGTTGTCATATTTGGTGAATAGAGCTTTCATAGTCGATGGCAGTTTAAGAATATAATTGTTTAGGTAGAAAAATAGTTAGTTGTCTATATATAGAAAGAAAAATAGAAAATATGAATCCATATATAATTCGGCAATCAAGTTGAGTTGATTCCAATCTATAATTCGGGATCAATATTCAATTAGGAACCAATCTATTATAATAAGGAAACTTCCATCCATCCAACAAAAAAAACTATAACATTACCAGCAGAAACACTATAGCCGACGACTTTCCGGAAACCAGGTTGACGACAACCCTTGTCGTTGGTTATAGTATGGTATAACCGACGAGGTTCTCCAGTCGTCAGTCATAGAACTATGACCGACGACGTGATTCTAGTCGTCGGCTATAGTAGCCGGAAAATCGTCTGGTATAGTTTGTAACTATTACCGACGAAGTTTTTTACTATGACCAACGACTTTATAGTATCGTCGGCTATTGAGGTGGTTTATAGATCCAATCTGGGTAGCAGCTCGGTCATTCAAAAAAAAAAGATTCCCGCGGAAACTGAAAACGCTCCGAAATCATTGGGTGTTGTCAAAACTGTCCACGATGAGTTTGTGATTCATTATATAGGTGCGTACGTACATATATATATATATGCATGATGTATAGATCGAGTTGAGATATATATATATATATTTTTAATTTTGAGTTGATCGATTTTTGGGTTTGAGTGATTGATGGTTGATTTTGAGTGATTGATAGTTAATTTGTAGTAATTGTCGTTGATTATTGTGAATATATTGCACATGAGTGCGTAACGTACACCAAGTTGTATTTGTGAGCGTTGGAGGACCCTCCACAACATATGCCGGTAAATGAACCGCAGTTCAACCTTTCGATCATCTCCAATGATGTTGAAGTTTCTAGAAAGTTGCCCAACTCGTACAATTTGGAACCATATGAGCTAGTCATTGCCCACTGGTCGGTATTGATTAACTATTCAAAAGTTCAATATTGGAAAAATGTGCACCTTTACTGCCCTGCTATTGCCGGTGATGTTGAGTACCACAACAAGACGTTCGCAAACTATTTTGGCAAATGGGTACGTATATAGATATATTTACTTGTATATGAATTTAAGTGTCTCGTATCCTATTTATAGTTAAGTTAATAAATGATTATTTTCAGATGAACCATGTACAAGATGATGGTATCCCTCAGTGGCCACACAAATTGAGGCTCTTGGCGTAGAAACCGGTAACTTCCAGAGTTTATCCTATGTATAAGGTAAATGGCGTGCTATTTATTTGTGAACATAGAGATATCAGACGAAGAACACATAATTCTGGAGTAATGGTGCATGGTGGGCAGAATGGAGTTGACTATTACGGTGTTCTCCATTCAGTTGTCGAATTAATTTATGGGGAAGGCATGACAGTGCACTTGTTTAAGTGTAGATGGTTTGATACTGACCCTGAGAACATAAGGACCGATTAATACAACATATTTTCGGTGAATACTGCTACAAGCTGGTATGAAGATGATCTGTTTATTTTGGCCACGACGGTGAAACAATTGTTCTATCTTGATGATCTTGTGCATAAAGGCGTGTGGAAAGTGGTTAACCATGTTCTTCCAAGAAACATATACAGTGCCTCGACACTTGGTGTGACCTCGGATAATGAAGAAGTTAGTGCATACCAAGAACCGAACGCAACTGGTATTCCTGAATCCTCAATAATTCGCCTTAATAATGTGATACAGGGCAGTGTGATACGAATTCCTTGACCAGAACTTATTGATGTTAATCAAAATGAAGACAATGAAGACTCAAGTGACGATGGCTTACACATCTTACCTGAAATTAACTTGGAAACCGAGTCAGACTCAAGCGATGATTCTGACTATGCGCCTTAGTGTACATATGTTAATTTGAGTATGAACGTGCAATGTAAAATGATGTGTACGACGATGACTTTAGTGTGCAATTTGAGATATGAACATGCAATGAATTAATTAATAATGTTGACATTCATGATATGTAAAGTAGCCACTTTGTTTAATTAGCCTTTTTTATAAGTAACTAAAAAAACTCATAGCCTTTTTGTATAAATGCATGGGAAAAATAAATTAAAGCAAAGTGAAAGGAAAAAAAAAGTATAGCTGACGATATTCATAATAAATATCGTCGGTTATAATATCCAAAATGGCTGTTCCGGGAATACAACCCGAGAACTATAACCGACGACATAAGTATAGTCGTCGGTTATAGTATCACCGACGATAACCGACGATATTCATAATAAATATTGTCGGTGATACTATAGCCGACGACTATACTTATGTCGTCGGCTCTATAGTTCTCGGGTTATATCCCCCAGAACAGGCGTTTTGGGCAGAAACGAAACTGCCATTTTTTTTTCCAAACCTTCCGATCGATTTCATGCGACGTCGACTTCAAGCACTGGCCATCGTTCATCCTAGCCGCCGTCATTCATCCTAGCCACCGATTCAGCCGCCGCCGTTCATCCTACAACCCAAAAACAAGTTCAAATTCCTAAATCCCCGATTTTGATATTTTTTTATTATTTAGGTTAGATTTATGTTTAGTTTGTTGATAATGTGGATGTTTGGATGAATTGTGTCAATATATATTGGATTATTGTTGAATTTTGGATTTATTGTTGATTTTTTGGATTTTTGGAATTATTGGATTATATATGTATTGGATATTAATTATTAGATTATATATTGGATATTATTGGATTATGAAAATATATATGTATATGAGATTGTTGGATTATGAATTTTTGGATTAGGAATGTGAATTTTTGGATTAGGAATTATTTTGAATTTTTGTAATTTAATGGAATTTTATATGAAGGAATATATAATGAAATTTTTGGAATATAATGGAAATTTTATGTGAGTGCAAGGATTTTTTTATGAATTTTTGTAATTTACTGAAATTTTTTGAATTTTTGTAATTTTGGATTATTATTATGAACATATATATATGAATTAATACCGAATTAATATTTGGTGTTAATATGAATTAAATTGGCTGATTAATAGTTAATTTTGATTTATTCTAGATTTATGTGAATTAATTTCATTTATTCTAGATTTATGTGAATTAATTTAGAATATGATTGGTAGATTAATATATATGAATTAGTTTGAATTTTTTTGTAATTTATGGAATTATTGTGAGTTAAATATAGAAATATGTGAATTAATATATTTTAACATTTGGTAGATTAATGTGAATTAACTTTAATTTTATTGTTGATTTTAAAAACTATATAAAATTGAGTATATATGTTAGGTAAATTTTATAGAAACGATGAATTGGTTGAACTGCGGTGCTTTACGAGGGGGAGATCAGGACGTGGGGATGAGGGCAGCTGAAGTCAGTCCGTATCAGGATCCGCCAGTATCGGCAACACTTACAGTGTTCCTCCCACCTCTCGGCACCGTGCATTTCTAAGTCAGGGACAACCTCAACAGCAGCAGGTCGAGCCTCGTCGACCCTCCAGCACGAGGAGGCTTTATGAGGACGTACAGTCGCACGCCTTCAACGGATAGTGCGACTCAATCCTCAATCCGAATGCCGGACATTCATCGGTGGGACCCTTCCCCATCCACCAACCAGACTCCTCATTCTTCCGAGGAAGCTGGTGGATCGACCCAGTCCTCGGCCAGGATACGACTATGTCCGCCGTCTACCCTATTCTACCCATGGAAATCCCGACGATACCCCTCGTTGATCCCACGGGAATGCCTGTTCCAGGACAGTTAGGGTTCATTACCCCGGACCAGGCATACGCGTATGTACCCTTCCCGCAACCTCTCTAGAGTGTGAGGATTCCAGGACAACGCACCGACGAATCAGGTAAATATTAATTAGTGATATCTTTTTACTTAGTAATATTTAAATTCAATTAGGTGTTGATATTTAAAAAATTGTCTACAAATGTGATAGGCGAGATCCTGCCCGGTGAAAAACAAAAGAGGACCAAAGGCCCCGTCGTCGGCAAGTTACTGGACGACGCGATTCGGGCTACCGGTGGTGTCCAAGTTATGATTCTGATCGGGGATAAAGGCGAGGTGATCGAGGGAAAGGTCACTCGATAGTACGCAGGGATGGCGGGCAGCATCATACGGGATAGAGTCCCTATTTTGTGGCCAGATTGGAATTCGGTGCAGCAATCCGTCAAATATGAGCTGAATAATGCGTTGTCGGTGAGTAGAATTATATATTCATTATGTATATTTTCTATATAAATTTTTAATATTGATATATATATATATATAAATATATGCATTGCAGAGGTGGTTCCGCGTGGACAACGACATTAGACCCACATGGGCGGATGAAGTGCAAGGGAGCAGGTTACGTGATTCATTTGTTTCGATTTTTTCGTTTGTTTTGATTATGTTCATAAAATGTTGTAAGTTACTAACATTTGTGTTTTATTAATATAGGTACAAGGAGTGGAAAGGCGAGCTGAAAAAATATTGGAAAAAGTACGGCGACGATCGTTCGGGTACCCCTAGCGAGTTTCGTTATAGGGAGTACGAGTGACGATGGCTTGTGGTTCACTTCAACAACCCGAAATTGAAGGTACGCAACCTTCGATCGATTAAAATTTTATTTTATCGTACTTCCCCCAAATTATTTGGCTAATATTTTTTTGATGTTGGATTAATCGAACAGGCTATTTCTGAAGTCAACACAAGGAACTAGGCCAAAAATACAAAAAATCATCATGCCAGTTCCAGATCATACTCGGGTTGGATCGAGGAGGTGGCCAACCACCCAGAAGTCCCTCCGCTTGTCTATACGATGCAGCACGTGTATCAGCAGTCCCCCGAAGATGCTGTAAGTGTCCTTATAACAAAATAAACATATTTCTTATTTTTTTAGATTGTTTACATTAATTAACATTTTATTTTTCTTTGTCAATTAGGCGAGACTTCAGGAGGTGATTTCGGAGGTGTTGACTCAAGTGGCGAGAGAGCGTTATCCCAACACCCCCGATGCGGAACTCCCGACTGATCAGATTGATCAATCTGATCTGATAATAGCGGCCAGGATTATGGCAGCTGCGATCCCTTCAGGGAAGAACACTTTCTACTGCAGGGGGCTCGTAAAGTGGGGTCAAGGGCTGCTGAAGAAGACTCCTGAATTCTCTCGTGGATCGGGGTCTTCGAGGACTAATGAGCTACAAGAGCAGCTTCAGAGGCAAGCGATGGAGATGGAATCTCAACGGCTACGGATGGAGGAGCTGGAGCGGGCGAGAGCTGCCGAGCAGGAGGCACGAGCCACAGAGTAGAATCGATTGGCCGAGCATCAGTAGATGATGGGGACATGGATGCAGCACTATTATGCATAGTTGCACGCATCTGGAATCCAGATAGCTCCCCGCCCATTTCCAATGCATCACAGCCACAACCACAGTCGCAACCGCAGCCGCCAGACCAGGACCAACGAAGTTTTAGCGATCCGTTTGACCACATTGACTTAGGAAACCCGTAGTACGCATATGTATATAGATTTGAACGATTTCGGTTTTTTATTTTATTTACGTGTATAGTTTCAATATTTTGGATTTTAAATGTGAACAATATTGGTGGCTTTTTGGAAATGTAGGTTCTGTGATGAAACCCAGAACCTGAAGAAATATTTTTTTTAAATAATACACACTATAGCCGACGATATACACTTATACCGTCGGCTATAGTTTCCTCTATGGTCAACCAGTTTGACCAGGCGAGGAGGTATGGCCGACGACAAAGTCGTCGGTTATAATATGTAACTATAGTCGATGACCTGATCTCGTTGGCTATAGCTCCATACTATAACCGATGACAACCATATCCTGTCGTCGGTTATAGTATCACCGACGGTCTATTATCGACGATACTATAGCCGACGATATTTAGGAATAGGCCGACAACTTCATGTCGTCGGCTATAGTGTTTCTGCTGGTAGTGTAATAAAGAATGAATTTTTTAACTTATAAAAATTAAATACAATTAAACAATTAAGTAATTAAAATTTGTTCATCAAATCTAGCAGGGTCAATTTCTTTATAAACTATAATTGACACTGCTCTTTGTATAATAATTACGCCCTGAGCACAATTGATTGTTATCTTTCACATGTTCACTTTGAATCAATTGGATGGAAATATGTGTAATTTGAATCAATTCAATGGAAGCACACTGTAGTCTTGCGTTTTCGGTCTTAAACAATATTTTCTCTAACAAAGAAGGAATTGCATGAACTAAAACAAAAACAAAAAATGAAAAAGAGAAAATGAAGTGAAAGAGGAGGAGAAGAATTTTGTTTTGATATATATCGGAAAGAAGAAGAGAAGATGTTGGTGATAGAGTGCTGTCAACGAATTATCACAATCTCACATGGCACATGAACAAGTGGAGCTGCCTTTACGAATATAATACCGAATCTGTAATGTCGTTTTCGTAATCATGGGATTAGTCGAAAGGGAATTGTGCTTTTCCAAATCAATTCTTAATTTTTAATTCGTAGTGGATGTTATATATACTTGGTTTGAGGCACATTTTGATGGGCTAGAGTTGTTCATAAATCTACGTGAGGGAACATCCATGCAACCACCCACGCACACATCTTAATAGTTAATACCGATCGATGATACGAGGATCATGCAGAATTTTTACCCTAAACAAGTACGTACTTGGGAATAGGAGGAAACAAATTCATCAGTATTTGAGTGTTTATTCAACATGACCATGTGTATGTTCATACATTTTTCTATAATTTCTCATAATAATATTTATCCCAAACTATCAAAACCACGTCCTATATATCGATTACTCTGGAGTAGTTCAAGAAGAAACTATGAGGATGAGAGTGATCGGCGGCAACCCGGCTAACTGGCCGGGATGTCTTTGTCATCCTATGTTTAGAGTTACCAATTGCAAATGAATAAGTCTTGAGACGAATTTCTTGACCGATCCAGGTGCTTTTGCCTGCACTAAATTGAGCAACTTCAGTTTGCCAAATACATGTGTTCCTTAGCAAAGAAGAAACAAAACTTTGGATTCTAATTTCAAACCGAAAGAAAGACCAGGACTTGTCCAAATTCAGAGAGCAAATATATATATAAAAAAGGTGTTCATTATAGCTCGCTCATCTGGAGCACAATGAAAATGCGTCATAGTGTTCCAAAATAGAAGTTTGGTTATGATATGACACTTTCAGCTGAATCAGCATTATTGTCCTACACCTCTTAATAGTCATATGCCGTATGCGTCAAGTAACAGTGGCAGACATTAAATTTTATATGGACTGTCGAGGTTGTTAATTTTGTTAAATTAGCAACAAGCTAAACTTTTGTAGTCTAAATCCAATACATTTACATGTCATTTTTTCTTAGTCCATCAAATTTGATTTGGGATTCTAATGAAAAAAAATTCTTATAACTTCACAGGATGTTGAGTGTGGTTGACTTAAAAATTAGTAATAAATTAACTTGATAACTTTTGACAATTTAGCTCGTTTTCCATTAGATGCAATAAAATTGGTATAGCAAGTAACCATAAATGAAACCCTAAAGATAAAAAGCAAGATTTGCAATGTCGAAACTATAGACTATGACAAAATACGCTTTGCAATACATATTGAGTTAGTTCTCCAAATAAAAACTTAAATGTCAAGAACTGTGTCTCATTCCTCACTTACTATTAGATATATAGCTAGGTATTTTATTTTATTTTGACAACCAACTAGTGACAATAAAATCTAAAAGGTGTAGTCTAGCACTCTAGCAGCATCAGTCCTTCACTCCTCAATAATGGCAACTATATCCGCAACAAAATTAGTTTCCTGGAGGAAATGGGAAAATCTAATAATCTTAATTAAGGTCTCAGCAATCTTTCTGATTCATGTATAATGAGAAGAGAGCAGAGGCACCATCGACATAAATATTGGTAAGGCCAAGGTGTTCAACGTACAACATATCGATCCATCAAATTCATTCTTGACATTGGTTTGATCAGAGGACTTCAAGCCACTTGATGATTTTTGGAGGACTCGATCTTAGACTTGCTGGTGGGAATAGTATTGAATTGTTTACTGAACTCACTCCAGACGTTGGCAATTGCATTATCATACCGGCATGAGTAGCATTAATATAAGGATCATTTTTGAAGATGAAATTATTTCCAGCCTGCCAAACTTGTCGGCACATTTAGAACCATTGCCCAAACAGATTACAGATTTGTTCAATCATTTTTTTTTTTTTGCATCAGAAAGGGAACGCAGTCTTCATTCTCTTTATTAATGATTGGGAGGTTGGATATACTAGCTCCACACATATTAGCTAGCTAGTTGCTTGCATTGATCCTTGTTTGTTATGACTTAGCCATCAAGAAACCAAAGCAACATGACAAAGTGCGTAGAAATGTGCAACAGAAGTTTACAGGTAATTCTGGGAAGTGATTTGAAGCAATCAACATTACGCGCGAGCTACCTTATCCCCTCTCAAAGCCGTTTTCTCTCCAACATCAAACACTTATGCGTGCAGCCATCACCAAGCTCTCGCTATATATTATTTGATTGACCAATCACTTTACATGTCAACCTTGATTGTAAATTTGATCGTCTGGATTTGATGGCAATCCTATAGAAATGAAGCTTTCAATTACAACATTCATGTATATTGTTTGATTTCTGGTGTTTCAATTTCTACGTACTTAACAATTTTATGTCTCATTTCACTTAATTATTTGGTTGTTATATATCTTTGGAAAAAATTCACCCATGATGCTTGTAGCTTCTAGAAAACATCAAAGTGATGCCTATTGTTTCAAAACACTATTAAAGTGATGCCTGAAGCATATTTCCTTCCAATCTTCAGTAAGGTTGTTGGCGTGACACCGATATTTGGTCGAAATGACATGTTTGCTCTCGATAATAAAATACCCGCTAGAACTCCTCTTTCTTACCCTTTTTTTGGGTGCCAAATCTGGGAAATATCAATAATGCCCCTCTCTCTTTTACTTCGTTTTCATTCCTCTCCTCCTCGCTAATCTTGCTTCTCCCACATTCTTCATGAATATTGAGCACTCCACCAGCTGTGTCTTGACCCAGACACCAAAATGTCTCTCCCTCTCTTCTTACCTCCACTACCAGAAAAAGCATCTTAAACGACGGAAGCTCACCATCTCCGTCGTCTAAGAGGACTTAGAAGACGCAAACAAATGACATCGTCTAAGATAACACTTAGACGAAGAGTAATATACTTGCGTCGTCTAAGTGGGATATGAGACGACGCAAGCTTATATGAGGTTGTCTAAGTGTTGTGTTAGACACCGTAATATATTTGCGTCGTCTAAGACAACACTTAGACAACGAAATAGATACTTGCGTCGTCTAAGTAAGTTCTCAGACGACGAACCGACATCATTTTTTAGGCGTCGCATAAGAAATCACTTAGACGACGGGTCTACTTAATTGAGTCGTCTAAGTGATATCTTAGACGACGAAAAAGTAGTACTTGCGTCGTCTAAGTAAAAAAGTCCAATTATATATATCAATTAGATTCTTATTCATCTCTTTGTCATTCTCTCCTCAGCTTCGCGATCAAATTCTTCATATAGCTACCTCTCTTCATCAATCTCTCTAGCTAGCTAGCAGCTAGCTCTCTCAAATAAAATAATATATATATAAGCCTATCTAGCTAGGCTACCTCTAGGTAGCTCGATATCATCGATCACTTCATCTCGATCAACGACGATGTCGACCAGCCGGCTAATAATTATCGACGAATTAATTAAGGTACGTACGTATATTCAATTTGGTCGGTACTAATTAATTAATAATTATGATCTGGAGATCGATCATTCCGACGGTTTTAATTTGTTTGTATATGTATAAATATTATTCCATAATGTGAACCTAGCTAGCTAGCTATTTTGTTTAATTAATTGAGTGCTAGCTAACTAATTATTGATGAATAATATTGCGCTTGAAATGCATATATATAATATGTGTTGATCGATATATTAATCTCATAATTAAATAATATTAATTAGAGATAAATTAATTAATTAGTTGTTAATTAATTAGGAATTATATATATATGAATTGAACGACATTTTTTTGTTAACTTGTAACAATGGTTTCTTCGATAATTTTAAAGTTTCGTTTACTTACACAGGAATTGAATATGAACAAGAGTTGGATACAGTTGGCAAATAGAAGTGATGAGAGGTATATGAACGAAATCAGAGAGTTTGTAACGTTTGCGATGCAACATGATCAAGGAAAGAAGCGTTGAAGTTGCCCGTGGAGAAAATATCTTAACCATCAGTTTGTGGAGTCTCATGTTATGACTCATCACTTGTATGAGCATGGTATGATGTGGAGTTACACTACATGGAGTGAGCACGGTGAAGTAATATACTTCAGCTCAGGCCAAGACTTCAGCTCAGGGTACAGTTACCAGGGTGCCTCATCCAGCGGTAGTGGCGCCCCTTCTTGGAACCCCACTATGGATTTGGTCCACGATGCTTTTCCGAAATTTAGTCGACATGGTAGACAGCAACACGAATGGGGAGGATCTAATACTCCTAATGTTGACCCAGTCCTTGCCATATTCCCGGAAATTGACATTACTGAATTTGATAGGTACAATAGCATGCTACTTGAAGCCTGAACCTGGGTGTATGATGGATGTCCATAGACTGCGTTGCACGCCATAATGACCAAAATAGAGTACAAAGTGAAGCACAAAATATCGAATACAGGTTTTGACGAAATCCAGAAACACATATGTGATTTGCTTCCTAACAATCACAAGCTTCCAGGTTCCCATTACAAGGTAAAAAGTGTCTTAAGCAAACTCGGTCTGAAGTACGATCAAATCCACGCTTGCAGAAACGATTGCGTGCTGTTTTATAAGAAGTATGTAGAGTTGGACTACTGTCTTGTTTGCAACCACTCCAGATGGAAGTACCCTGATAGGAGGAGTTCGAAGAAGAAGATTCTTGTGAAGGTGCTTCGATATTTTCCGTTGATTCCCAGACTGCAGCGTTTGTTCATGTCTCTATATACAGCAGAGCCGATGAGATGGTACTCGGAAAAGAGAATAGATGACGATGCACTCAGATACGTGGCAGATGGGGAGACTTTTAAACAGTTCGACAGGGAATTTCTAGACATTGCAGTAGAGATTTGAAATGTCAGATTAGGACTTTCTACAGACGGGTTCAATCTTTTTAACGATGGCACGTACAACGCTTGGCCAGTTATCCTCATGTCGTACAACCTGCCTCCCTGGATGTGTATAAACAAGGAATTTAATTTCCTTACTCTGCTAATTCTAGGGCCTAAGTCTCCTGCAAAGTGTTTAGATGTCTACCTCAGACCATTGATTGACGAGCTGAAACAATTGTGGGAAACTGGAGTTCCAACGTATGACAAGTTCAGTAACACAATGTTCTTGACGAGAGTCGCGGTAATATGGACCATCAGCGATTTTCTGCGTATGGGATGCTAACATCTTGCACAACCAGAGGATACAATGCTTGTCATGTCTGCTTGGACGACGTCAACTCAAGTTGGCACGCAGGGAAGGTGTGTTACTTGGGTCACCATAAATGGCTTCCTCATGATCACCAATGGCGATAGGATAAAGACTGTTTCGATGGAATAGTAGAGAATGGTCCTGAACCCCGACAGTTGTCCGGCGAAGAGATTTTTTGAGAGATTAAATAGCTTTAATTTTGGTGTGTTGACCAATGACGATGATGTGAAGAAACTCAATCCACACCTTCTATATTATGTGGCATATTGGCACCAAGTGAGTATTTTTTTTGAACTGCCTTTCTCGTCAAAATTGAAGCTGAGGAACAATCTAGATGTCATGCACATAAAGAAGAATGTGTACAACAACGTGGTGGGAACCATTCTCTGTATTAAGTTCAGGACTAAGGATACTCCCAAAGCGTGAAAAGATCTGGAATCTATAAATATACGCCATCCCTTATGGTTAAAGAGGGATAGAAGAAGTGTTTACAACAAGATGCCAGTTGCACCTTACACAGTGAAGCCGACAATGAGGGATGCAGTATTCAACTGGTTTCAGTGTGTTCGGTATCCGTCTAATTATGCATCCAACATATATGATTGTGTCAAAGTAGGGGAACACAAGTTCATTGGTTTAAAGACTCATAACTGTCACGTTATGCTGCAACGTTTAATTCTAGTGGTGATTCGAACTTATTTGCCCAAAGACGTCGTCGAACCAATAGTTGCATTGTGCAGATGGTGGTAGAGGATATACACCAGATAGTTGAAGAAGTCGGATGTGTTCGAAGTTCAATACGAAATTGTCCACATCCTCATACGAATTAGTTAGAGAGGATTTCCCCCTCTGCTTTCTTCATATCATGATTCACCTCATGGTCCATCTTCCCTAACAAGTCATTCTTTCTGGTCTGGTCCAGTACACATAGATGTATCCTCAGGAAAGGTAAAATATAGCATGGAGTAGTACTGAATTTTTTTTAAACACGTTTTTCATCATTTATTTATCTCTTTTCTTACAAAGATCCTTGCGAATTAATAATATAATGCCTATTTTATAGACAACTCGGATAGTATAAAAGATTCGTCAAAAATAGTTCTGCCCCGGATGACTCCATCGCGAAAACATACCTAATGCATGAGTCTATTACTTACTACAGCAAGTACTTCAATGATCTAGTCCAGAGCGCCTCCAATACACTTGTTACCTACAATCTTTCAGTCATCATAAATCTTGTACGACCATTTAGAGGAGTATTAACCGAAAGATTAAGCCATGAGAAACTTATTGAAGTACATTGGGTAGTGTTGCGAGACTATGACGAGGTTACTTGTTACTTGCAAAGTTACAGAACTAAATTCAAACAGCCAAACTGGACAAGAGTCCTAATTAGGTTGAAAAAATGCTTAAGAAAAAGTTCCCTGATTATTTCTTCCAATGGGTATGTATGTTTCAATTATTAAATCATTCATATAGGCTTTGGGCTTCCTTTTTAAAATTTCATGTTGATATATATATGTATATATATTTGGAACCGGACTAGGGATTAATTAGTTAAGTAATTTGTTATTTGATTTGGTGTTTAATTTATGGATTCGTAGTGTTTTGGGTCAAATTTTGGATGCAGGTTTATTTGTAGTTTCCTTTAGTTTTAGGGGAAACTATGACAAACTTTTGGTAGATATATATATATATATATATATTCTTAATTACATCTTATACGTTCACATTTTTTGCAGATGGAGGATTTACAGAAATCCTCTAACCACAATCGGTGGTAGTCATCAAAAAAGCACATGTTGGCCCATAAGTCGATTCAACACTATATTTACCCCGGATGTTTTGTTAACGGTGTAAAGTTTCATTTGGTGGACCGAGATAAAGGAAGAAGAATACAAAATTGTGGGATCGCGATCGGACAAGGCGACGTTGTATATTACAGAGTTCTTGTCAATGTTGTTCAGCTACTATATGGGAATAGTATCAACGTTTTTCTATTCAAGTGTAAATGGTTCAAGCGTATGAAGAAAGATCTTGGCCTTTTATCAGTCGATACAAACTCAAGCTGGTATGAGGATGAGCTTTTTGCTTTTGCCACATTAGTTAGGCAGGTGTTCTATCTGGATGATCCAAAAACTGGTGCAGGTTAGAAAATAGTAAACCATATGTTTCACTGAGGAATATGGAGTGTCACAACACTCGAAGGGTCGTCATTGATTCACACTCAATGGGGTAATGTCAGTGCATATCAAGAATCTGATACTTTTGTCATCCCAGACATAAGGGAACTTATTCGCCTTAACAAACGCATACCCATGCTTGATCGGGAAACATATCTTATTGAAAAGGAGATCACGGACCTTACGGTTGATAATGCATCTGAAGATGAGGAGCTGCAGGATGAAGACGACCTCGGATATGATGATAATGATGGAGACTATGATGACGAGGACCAACCGTCAGTTGTGAGTAGTGAAGAGGAAGATGTTGATGAAGACTATGATGACGAAAGTGATTGATTGATCAACCGAGTTCGGTGCATTTGTAATTTTGATGCATGCATGTATATATGCATGATTGAATATATAATTAAAACTAATGTATATTATTAATTAATTAATACAAATTTTAGACGCGTGCGCGTATATATACGTCGACAATCGATTAAATAATTTATTATTAATTATGGACAAATCGGAGAACAATCAAATTTGGCTATATAGACGTCGATAAATTTGGCGATCGAGTATGTAATTTAATTTAAAAACGCTAACCTAGACGATGGAATCATAGGGTTTCGTTGTCTAAACCCAAAATAATGGCGGGTGATAAGTAACCGCCCATTTTTGGGGGTGGCCTTCAAAAACGACTTAGACGACGGAAGCATAGGGTGCCGTCGTCTAAGTGACCACTTAGACGAAAGTAGCATAGGGGTTACGTCATCTAAGTAACCACTTAGATGATGGAAGAATAGGGTGCCTTCGTCTAAACCCGAAATAAATGGCGGGTGATAAGTAACCGCCCTTTTTTTGGGGCGGTTTAAAAAACCACTTAGACGATGGCACCCTATGGTTGCATCATCTAAGTGGTCCACTTCAACGACGCAACCATAGAATTTCGTCGTCTAAGTGGATCTGTCCATAAGAAACCCGATCTAGTTTTCCTCTCTCTCTCTCTCTCTCTCTCTCTCTCTCTCTCTCTCTCTCTCTCTCTCTCTCTCTCTCTCTCTCTCTCTCTCTCTCACGTCGTTTCACCGGCCGGCAAAAATCTTCCCCCCTCTCCCTCACCGTCACCGCCCCCGGCCCCTCACCAATCCACCGTACGAAACATCAATCTCCGGCCGGTGTTCCAACTCGGCTTCTCCTCTCCCTCTCCGGCGACCGCCCTCGATCACCAGCCTCCTCTCCCTCTCCGGCCAACCCCTGCTCCGATCCTGCCGGTATACTCTCGATTATATATATATAGTATATAATATGTATTGTGTATAATACTATATATACATATTTGTGCATATATATATATTTGTATATATATGTATTTTGTATATATATTTGTAGATAATTAAATTTTGTATATTTGTATGTATATATATATAGATTTATATTTTTTTAGATATATTTGTGTACGTATATATATATTTAGATATGTATAATATTGGATAATTAATATATTTAATTAGATATGTATAATTGGATAATTTATATGTGTTTAATTGGATAATTGATATATATGGTCAGATATTTGTATTGAATTTCCGTGTTAATTAATATATAAAAATATTATATGTGTTAATCTGTATACATATATATATAAATATGTGTACGTTAATTATTTATGTGTTAATTGGATAATGTCGGTGATGATCGATTATATATGTATTGATGTGAATATATATATATATATATATGCATGTATTATTAACTTGGTAATTACAAAAATGTGTATATATGGTATTTGTTGAAGAATGTTAAGATGCTGAAGAGGCGCACGACAAAAGACAAAGAATTGTGGCATCAATCTGTCTTACGACAAATGGGTTGGGGGAATTAAGCCTTCAATGAGTCGGGTACGAGTTCGACCCCTGGAGGGGAGATTCCGCACGCTCATCCTATTGACGACGTTGCAGCTGATCAGGGCGGTTCATGGTTGACGTCGCAGGCACCCCAATCTTCCGATGAAGATTCAGCTACCGTTAGTGTGAGACGGTGAAACAGAAAGGACCCCTCACTTCCACCCCCTAAATGCATTCTGAGAATTTACATGGAATCAAAGCCGAGAGCATATAAAAGAAATCGACAAGAGGGAGAATCGATGTGCCTCTAAACGCCTTCACCTGATGTCTTGAAGGAAGGAGGCTGACTAGTTTGACAGCTCACCAGGTCAGAAACTACGTACGTATGATAGCCCCTACTTGGGAAGACCTCCTTGACGAGTACAAAATGAACATGTTCCGTGGACTCACGGTAAAAAAATGTTTAATATTATAGTTTTTTTCATAATTGATTACAAATTCTAGTGTTTACTGTTTCTAATTGTTTAATTTTTTTTGTTAGAACAATTTTAATTATGAACAGACTCCGGAGATGGTGGACTACATCAACAAAATCGCTCACCAGATCTTCAAGGATTGGAAGTGCGCATTGCATAAGACGTACAAGGCAAACCCTAGAAAGACTCCGAAGGAGTTCAAAAAGGGAAGGGAAGATGAGTGGGAGTGGTTGAAAGCCCACTTTGAGTCCGAACTGTATAAGGTTAGTAATTTATATTCCTCCCCATTTGTGTCATTTTTTGGGAAAAATTCTGTTCAATAATGATTAATTGCATAATAATTTAAATTGTTGTGTAACAGGCGTAATCACAGAGGAATAGAGCTAATCGGGAGAATAAGCTGTTGCACCACAGATCGGGCTCCTGCAAAACGTTAAACCTGGCGCATGAGCACTTGCAAAAGGGTTCAAAATACCCGCTCATAGCAGGCAGCATTTCTGCTTACAATAGGCCCAGACAGACCAAAAATCTCGACACTCAACACGCCGTAAGTAACATTTTTTCCCAAAATAATAATATTTAATTTTATTGTTGCTTCTTCACTTGTGCATAATTAAAGAGATAAACTTGATAAATGAGGATATTATTTGTGTGATACATAGGTAATTGATTATATGCATGTGTGGTATATAGGTGCATATGGGATACATATGGTGAGAAATGTGAATGAGATTTAGTTTTGATGTTATTGGTAGTGTTTTGGTTTTCGTGCAGGATTTTGGTTTCTTCAATTTTTAGGAGAAATTATGTCAATTTTTTTAGGGACATTCATATATATATATATATATATATATTGTTCATGTTCATTTCAAGAGAGGTTGCAACAATTGGCCGACGAGAGAATTACGGATATGCAGTCCCAGAGTCCAGGGATCACGCTTGAGGAGCTGCCTACTCTCTCGACAAAGTCTCAGATAGAAATGGCAGATATAGTCTTCGACCGTCGACCTGGGAAAGAGGTTCGTGGTCTTGGATGGGGAGTCGAGCGAGATATGAGCCAGTCCAGATCGTCGGGTAGGCAGCGCTTGAATGCGGCGGGATGAGAGAAAATACAAGCTTTCCAGGAGCAAGCTCGAGTGGCCAACGACAACACTTTAGTCTCCCAGGAGGACGCTCGTAGGGCTCAGGAGGATGCTCGTATGGTTCGGGAGGAGAATGAAGCAGCTCAAGCGGGGATGGATCATATGCTCAATTAATGCGCATCATGTCGATTAAGCTAGGCTTAGATCCCGATGTTGTTTGTCACCCATTTGGCTCTCCCTCTCCTCTAGGACCTGACGACAACAATCTGAGCGGGGGTGGGATCGGCGGGGACCATATGCCTTCTACTGTCGTTAACTATGTTTTTTATGTACTTTTGTGATCTTGATCGGAATCGAACAATATTTTATTAATTTTGTACGAATTTTATATTTAATATATTTTTGATTATTATTAGTTATTTAATTTTTATTTAGACGACAAAAATTTCAACTTCCGTTGTCTAAGTACGTAAACTACGGTGGTTAGACGACAGAGATTTCGTCGTCTAAGTACCTAGACGACGGAAATGCCTACTTAGGCGACGAAGCTGTTCCATAGCCTTAGTGGCTTTTTCTGGTAGTGCTGTACTCGATCGATCACGTCCCTTCATCTCTCTAACTGACACTGTAACAGTCACTCTCTGTTCACTCTAATTTTGCAGGGGATTCATACAACATAGACTACGACAACCCCACCGACTTTTTCGACCCTTTCAAAGCCACATGGCTCTCCGACCTCTTCTTCACTGGCAGCGCCACCTCCGTCGTCTCGGAGCCGCTCCAGTTCCGCCATTAGCAGGAGAAGACGCTCCGGTTCTTCCCTCCCTCCACGAGGAAGAAGAACTACTACGTAATTTCCAATCTTCCCTTGGGGCGATACTACGATAGCACCTTCACCGTCTACGACAACTATGATGGCAAGTCTCAGTCACCGTCGTTCGACGCCTCTTTGGAAGGCACTCTCGTCTTCAGTTGGAGCTCGCATTGGCCAGAGGACTTGGCTAGGATTGGAGCATACTCCGATCTCTTCATGTTCGTCGACGATGGCGAGACCGACATCTACTTCTACAGCATCGCCACTGACTCATCGATCGTTGGCTCGCTCTAGATTGTTCATGTCGATGTGACCTCCTACGACGCTGCCGCATCCGACGACCGAAAAAGCATCCTCATCAATTACGGATGGCGGCTCCGGCCAGTGGGGCCTCTGCTTCAGCAATGACACCGACCGTT
This sequence comes from Geum urbanum, assembly GCA_946800695.1. Classification (NCBI taxonomy): domain Eukaryota; kingdom Viridiplantae; phylum Streptophyta; class Magnoliopsida; order Rosales; family Rosaceae; genus Geum; species Geum urbanum. The sequence goes on from OX327000.1 coordinate 26,448,744, forward strand.
TCAGCCGCTCGTGGCAATCCGACTCACAATTCTGGGTCACGGACTCTTCCAGATCCAACCCGGCCCGGTCCATTTCCACCATGAACTCAATCTCTCTCACCAGAGAGAGCCCCAATTATATTTCGAAGAAACTCTATCAGTCTGCGATTGTGCAAAAGGGTCAGTTGATGTACAATTTGGACGTGGATGCCAAGCTGGATTACTTGATGTGGTTCCATTTCGTCGAGATTGATGTGAAGGTGAACAAGGATGGAGATAGAGTGTTGGATATTAGCATCAATAGTGAAAATGTGACTGGAATCGACGTTTACAAGGAGGTTGGGAGCTTCAGGGCATATTCATGGCACTACACTGCCAAGAATCTAAGAAGCACTCAAAAGTTGTGAAGCTTATGAGGGGTATCATTGAGGCGATAATCAGCTGGATCGAGAACTATGCTCTGGTTCCTGCCAATGTTGCCAGAGAGTGGTGACGATATCGATGGTGGAGGATGATCAGGAGTAGACGGTGAGGGAGGTGAAAAGTGAGAAGGCGAGAAGAAGATAGAAGAAGAGAAGAAGTTGAAGAAGAGAAGAAGCGAGAGAGGGAGAGACCAGAAAAAAAATGAAAAAAATAATAAATAAAAAAGTTAATATAATTAAGACAAAATGACAAATATACTCCTCCAATTTGAAAATAGTAACTGCCACGTTAGCAACCTTACTAGAGACTGGATGGAAATGTACTCCGGGCATCACTTTGATAATGTTTTGAAACAATAGTCATCACTCAGGGGTGTAGCCACCTCAAGCCTAGCAGTGTCAATTGACACGGCTGAGCTCTTAATCACAACCAATTAACCAACTTAACTTTAAGAGTTTTTAAATATTTTGTCTATTATTTGGACAAATTGACACGGCTGATTTGAATAATAAGCTATTTAAGCATATATGATAAAAGAGATTTCTTGGTAGATTATGATTCCTTTATGCAATCAAATACAGTCTTACCTTATTAGATTTCTAATTATCAGTCAACTATTATTTTTCTGTCGATTAATAAAATCTTTCATTTTTTTTATATGAACAACGAAATATATACACTTGATGGCATCTCAACACTAAATGATTACAAAATCACTATGAGAAGAAGATTGCAAAATATCTAGAACCGTTAAGGAAAGTTGTAATTATTTTCAAGAATGGCTATTTCATTTGATAAATTTTTATCTAATTTTATAAAACTATATAGAACGTAATATGTGTACTTTTGACACTGATGACCAATATTTTTGATTACGCTACTGGCATCATTTTGATAATTTTTAAATTTTTTAAAATTTAGACATCACTTTGATATTTTCTGAAAACTACAAACACGTTCAGTGATATTTTTACCGTATCTTTCTACCTAGACTGTTAGCTAGCTGCACTGAGATGAGTAGCTATATCACTCTAGCAACTATATATCTATTCGGCCTAAATCGCTTATATTTTTTCTGAAACGTACATACATATATAATTATTACCATGTACATATTAATTAATTAGTATTGCTTCTAGCTACTTCCTTCTCCTGTCTTCCTCGCTTTGCAAATTGCAACTGAGAATTTCTTTTAGTGCCATACACAGATATATAATGAAAATGATGGACAAATTTGGAACATGACCACACGTACCGTACCGTTGATATATTTCACTCTTAGTTACATAGATACGTAGGCGTACATATGTAATTAATCATGTAGTATCTCATTGATTCAAACTCAATCATATAATTTTACTTCAGTAGTTAAATTGTCGAATAAGTTAGCTAACGTTCACTGATCAAATATAATTCTTATTTTTGAGAAAACATACGGTAATTATGTATTTTTATGTACATAGGGAGTGGAATGTATGGGCAATCAAGGCAGACTTGATCACTTGCCATGCATTGTCGAACAAAAAGAGAGAGGCTATTTGATTGTGTCGATGAGTACGTACGATGACATGCAATGTCATCGACAATGAACGAGTTACTTGAATTGCTCGTACGTGAATCATTTATCATTTTTCCTTAACATCCCGCTGTGTTTGTAAATTGTAAATTGATTTAATTTGCGTATATTTGTTACATAGATACGTACGAGCAATTCGCATATGAAACCAACAGTACGTACAAAACATGTTTTTTTATTTTCTTTTTCGAATAAAGAAGATTTTATTAAACCCTCTCGGTCAGAACAGTACATATACAGCTGACAAGCAATCCTAATTCTAAACAAGAGAATAATAGCTAATTAGTAGCAAATACTACTCTTTACAATGTTGAACCTCGAAAAAAATCAATTTACTTGTCTCTCAAGGAAAACATGACAATCATAAATGAAATAGTTTCCATATGTCTGAGCACTCAATTGTGGTAAGTATGTCCGATCGAATGAGACTTGTATTCCATAGGCGATATAATTAAGCCGAATGCACCATCTCCAGTATATTTGCAGGTAACATGGACTACTTGGATCTCATACTTTAAATCCACCTGGATCCCAAACTTCAATCTTAAACAGCTCCGTCCCAAGTCCCAAGTCCAGACCCATCTCTGAATGGCCACCCAAGATCCAGACCAACAAGTTAGCCCATTGAACCCTTAATAGCCTCAGTGAACTAACCATGGGCCCAAAAAACTTCACAGGCCTAGCAACCCATATCGGTCCAGCAAACTCTCCTTCTCTTCCAAAGCAGAGACACCACCCCATCGATTCCACTTGCCATTGCGGCCAACGTTGGATGATCAACCAGGTTTAATTAGTGGCCGCAAACCAAAGCTTCAGGTCACTACCACCACTGCCGATGTCCAACTCCATTCCACCCAACCACACCGCTATACACGGGCTTAGGAGCACACAACGCTAAGAAACTGACTTTGCGTGACTTCATTCACTAGCCATCATCTTTATGGCCGAAGTGCTCGCCTCCTTCCTTACAGGCTTGAGTCATGCCCGTCCAGGCCTTGTCCTCTATCGAATGAGACCAGTTTCTGCCACAAAGCTTTAACAATGGCGACCAAAGACGTACTGGATCGTAAGATCCAAAATCGTCCAAGGAAGGAATAAAGGAACGACCCCAACGCGTGGAGTACTGGAGGAGGCATTGACAATGAGATCTCGCACCTTATGAAGGTCAAGGCGACGGAGCAGAGGAAGCGCCGCCTACGAAAGACGAATAGGGTTTCTCATTCTATTTTTTGATGATTTCTGACATTTAAGGGGTGTCTTTATATGTTAGAAACATGTTTTTCTATTAAAAAATCATACAATGAGATAAGACGTGCTTTGATAAAGAAAGAAACGATTAAACCTTTGAATGACCAATGTCGAGAGTTTTGCTAAACCCTAGCGGACTATTGGCGGCGATGGAACTTTTTTTGTCGTGTCGTAGGGCCAATTCCTCGGCAAGTTCATCAGATCTTGCTTCCTTGACACTCTCTTGTAGCGTGGCATCCAGTTTTGTGCGTCGGAGTCTTCCTTCATTGGCGACTGCACTTAGTAAGTTTCTCGATATTGTTGGGTGGCAGCTACTTGGTGGCGGCCGCGATGTGGAGAAACCCTTTGCTTTCTTTGCTTGCCGTCTGGTATGGGACAACGACGGGGAAACTTGATTCAGGTCGCCGATTCCTTTGTTGTGTTGGGATTTGGTGCAGCGTCGGAGCAGTGTTGTTCAAAGGTGTCATCGTGAGGTATTGATGGTGACCAGAGGCAGTGGTAGTGGTTATCAGCTTCTGAGGTCGGCTTCTGATCGTTCGCGTGCAATATCTCAGTTTGTTGCTCAAGCATTACATGTTGGTTGTGTTAACTGCTTCAGATGGCAATGGGTTGCAACGGTGATGACCAGACAGTGGAAGAGGAGGCGCAAAGGTGCCATCAATTTCGGATCAATGTTTTCTTAGGCTGTTGTTTTTTGGGCTAGCCTTACGGCCTAACTTTGTTTTGGAGGAGTCCAAATCTGGTGGCTTAGCCACAAAATATGGATGTGGGGATCCAGGAGGATCTAATTATCAAGGAAAATGTGGGTCTTGTCCCTTTTGCTAAGCAGATTTACCTTTTCGTATATGTTCGGATTCAAGTCTTGGTTTATCCGTGTCCTGTTCCCGGTTAAGTATTCTTGCATGTCAGATTCTTTGTTCTTTGCACTTTATTGTTGCAAGGTTGCAGTGTTAGATAGCTAGCACACCCGTAGTTAATTATTGTCGAATCCTTCTGGAGTGGCTATGATGTAATCTTGTAACTCTCCTGTTGATTTATCAATGCAAGACGTTCGATTTTGATCCCAAAAAAAAATACAATGAGATAATGGAGAAAACTGATCTTACTATTTTTCCCTATCGCCATGCATTTTTCTATTAAATATCATATAGTAGCATTGCATTTTTCTAGGGTATATGTTTGTTGATCCGAGAAAATTTATATCTAAGGAACACAAAGAGCACATTCTACTGTCTATTACCGTTTTTGTAAACCGTTTGTTATAACTTTCAAATCATCAACGAAAAATATTTCCGAGCATATACCTATAAAAATGTTCTCTTTGTGATTCTTAATACACAGAATCAAGAGCATGTGAATTCTGTCTTGCAATTAGGCTGTATAACCACAATGAGCTGTTGGAAAATAGGTGTTTAATCCTGTTTTAATTAACTATTTTGAGATAATTAAATTAATATATTTATTTTTTGTAATGGTTAAAAGAGTGAATGAGAAATTGTCGCCCAAAAATGGTTAGATGGCTACTTGAAACATAAGAAAAATAGTTTTTCGTATTCCGGGAATAATTACTTAATTAATAATACTATAAAAAAACCCTTTTAGGGACAATGAGTTTTGAGACCAATGTATGTCTCTTTCTTCTATAGAGACTAATGTGTGTCATGCTATTAAAGAAAATATTCAATGATACACTTGTTAGTCCCTAATATATAGTTGGTGACGTTCATAATTAGTCTCAAAAGATATAAATTTATTGTTTAGCATTTTCTGTTTTGTATTTATACGATGGATGGCAACATTTGTCCATCGCATACCTAGATAAACTACTATTATATTTTTCTTTTTCTTTTTCTTTCTAAACCGCCAAGATCTAGTTAAGGACATATGATGAGTCCTCTAAAATGATTTGTGTTGTAGCAACATAGACCTTACTTTCACTGCAAGGACTCTTGTGTGTCCCCAATCCTTGGCCAACTACGTATTTTTAGGTATTCTACATAATAGCTAATAAAATATGGGTGTTGTTGGACTGGGACGTATAGGCAGTCATCCCATATAAGTTTCTTTCCTATACTATGCATATATTAGTTGTTAGTCATAGTAGTCCTACTACTAAATTACATGTATCGAGGTGGCCCCCACCTTTTCATTTTTCAATTGGGGACGATTGAGTTTCTTTCCTTTGGTTTTACCTTTTCTTAATCTTGCAGACGTTTATCCCTCCCCACGCTTACATCAAATAGTTTATCATACTTATCTTTTTACTTTCTTTTGTACAATGGCTGTAGGAAAGAATGAAAGAGCAGCAATTCACAACTCACAAGTGATACTGTATTGGGCTCTCTCTCTCTCTCTCTCTCTCTCTCTCTCTCTCTCTCTCGTTACGCTAGAATTCACGCCCAAATTCTTCATGCCCTTTCTCCCAGTAGTCTCAGTCATTCATCTAGTCTTTAGTTTTTGGTCAAATAAAGCTTACAATAAGTTGTACTCATAGGACCCTTAACATCCGTAGGCAAGTGATTGTACATAGCCATCCCACACGACTGCACCAGAGTCGCATGCCCACCACTACTCTCTCCTTCGCCAGCTGACAACGGTGACGAATACACCTCCCCAACGGCAGTTTGTTCATCCTCGACCGCCAGCAGCCGGTGGAAAGAAGAGTTGTTGAAACACGCGGCGATGATTTAAACAGTCCCAGTGGCGATGAGTGCTCCGGCGATGAGTCCTCAAACGATCTGGTCCTACGGTCTGGAGAGGGAGATTGTAAAGCTTTTGGGGATGGGCTGTGACAACCCAAACCAGAATTAGTAGTGTAATTGGCTTAATCCACGAGTTTACGCGTAATCGCAGTTTTCCGTAAATTGATTGATTTGCCGGTTTTGATCACGACTTAAATATTGGCCGAGAATTTGAGTTGAGTCTCTTCTCGAGAGTTGTTGTACGCATGATTTTGAGTTTGTGGGCGGTTCCGGATAATTATTTCGACGATCGAGGAATATGTTATGAATATTTGAAATTGTGGAATTTCGTCGAGTTTATCCGTTCGTATACGAGTTATCCGAAACGTGGATGTGATCCGTTTTGGACCATCGATCGTCCCGAGCCGCGAGTATAAATATCGGAAGTTGTCGAAAAATTGTCGAAAACACTGTTTGAAAGTTAGACCGGCGTTGACTGAGTTTGACCGTTGACTTTTGCGTTGACCAGAGTCTCCACTGTGCGAAACGCACTGCTGCCGTCGGGTTTGACGTTTCCGGCCACCTTCGGCCTGGATATTGGTATATTTCGATTCTTCTGTTGATTTGTAGTTGATTAGAACTTGGAATTGCTTGATTTGGTTTCGATTTGAGGTAGAACGAGTCGTTTGAAATTCGAGGTATTTCACCGGAATCGGCCTCGTTTGGGAGCGGTGCTCCGGTGGCTTTCCGGTGAGGATTTTTGGTGGAGTCAGTTAGGTTTTGGCTTGGGATGATTTCCCCTTTGGTTTGGAGGGTCGGGGTGGCGTGATGGCGCCGGAATCGGCCGGGAAAGTTTTCCGGCCGGTTGTGTTCTTGTGACTTTCGAGCTGTTTTCCGACGAGTGGGGCCGAAATTGGACCTTAGCTCAGTTGGGAAAGATGTTGGGCTCGATGAGAAGAACATTGTGAGAGCTTGGCCGCCGGAAAATCTCTCCGGTTGACGGCGCACCGGCGGCCAGCGGCGGCGGTCAACGGCGGAGCTCCGGCGACCCATTGACTTTTTGAAATCTGTCGAGTTATATGTCGTTTTGCTCGTATTCGTGCCCCGATCATGGCCTTGAGGTTTTCGAGTGGATTTGGGTATTGGATTTTTAGTCGAGGGTTTGTATGGAGATTTCGAGAATTTCGTCGATTATTTTGTACCGCATTATATGTTTCCGGGAATGGTTGGTTTCCGAGGTGTTGTACAGTGTGTTGAACTATGATTTTGATCAGTTACATTTTATGATTATTCAGGGGATCGAGATCGTACGTTGGACGAGGGATCTTCCGTCGGATCTCGTGATTAGCGCGAGTGCGCACTGTGCTCACCTGTGAGTGGACTTTTCTATTTTCACTGTCGTTGCGAGTTCGTGATTTCCGTATTTATTTATATACGATGTTGAGATTATTTATTTCTTTTGGAGGTATTATTTTATATTTTATATGGTGATGACATTACTTGCATCGATGCATTGGCTACTCGGCTGATCACCGGTAGTCAGACCCAGGGTTGAGAGATTCCTTTGATGTGCCCGCTAGGCTTGAGAGATTTGCCTAGCCTATCACCGTTGGGCTTGAGAGATTCGTCTGACACCTCCATATATTTTCCGAACTCGCTTTGCATTGTTTTATGTTTATGGTGAAAGACATATGTTTATTTTCGTCCACTCACTCTAACGATTTTATTGCCTTTCCCCTGGGTTTTTCGGTTTCCGTGCCCAGTTTGCAGTTCAGATTTTGGTGTCTCACGTCGCGGTCGGAGGCTAGTCGTTCGAGCTACTTTTCTTTTCCAGTAGGTTTCTTGTTTTGTCTACAATTGTATATTTTGTATATATACACTAGAGGTCACTCTAATACACTACTGATATGTTTTCATGTGATTTACCATGGATTTCTGTAAAGTACAGTTTTGATTACTGCTTTACTTTATTGTTATGATATTGAGAAATCCTGATGGGATTGGTGCCCACGGTTTGTCTTTTGTGGCATAAGATGAAGTGTATTTTCCGGGTGCAGGTTAATGGCAATTCCGCGTTAATAACGTAACTCTGCCGAAATTTTTGTGGTTTTTGCTGATTCGTATTTTTAGAAGGGGTTTGGTTTCGGTTTAGGAAACTAAATCAGGGTTGGGTCCTTTCATGGGCCCCGATGCCATCGTCTGCGGCAGGAAAATCGTCGGGATGGAGAGGATGTCAAACCTTCCGTGGAAAGTGACGATGGCCTTAGGAGTAGTGGAGGGCTGATAAAGCGTGACATTGGCAACTGTTCCAGAGCCAGTGAGGATTACGAGGCTGAGGTTCTTGCGGCAACAGAAGTGGGAGACGGCATCGATGATGTCGCTACCACTGGGGACTTTGAGAATGGAAGGGCTCATGGGATTGATCTAACTTGAATAACTGAAGTTGTCGAGGGCTTCTGGGGAAGTTTTTCGGCGTCACTTCTCTCCGACAAAGTTTTTCGACGGCGAAGCTCGGTCGCCGACGGATGATGAAAGGACGAGGATCATGTGCATGAGCTTGTTGTAAGCTCGTCCACATTGGAAACAAGTAAAAAATGAGCTGATGACACGTGTATAAAAACTTGGGAGAAATGGCGTGAAGAATTCAGGCATGAATTCTCTCTCTCTCTCTCTCTCTCTCTCTCTCTCTCTCTCTCTCTCTCTCTCAATAGAAACAGTAAAAATGACAGGGGACCAAAGAATGGACGGTTGCTTCTCCATTTTGCTTTTCTTGGGTGTATGAAGGTACGTACATTTTTTCTCCTCTTTGCTTACTTGTCATACCCCGTAGTCTGGTGATGGCACAATTGCTATGCTTTGGTGAGTTTTTTTGTTGATTTATTCACTATTTTCTCTAAATTAGCCAAAACAAATAGAAATACATATCTATTAAGAGTATGGATACAAAGGTGTGGTGATGGTTTTGTGTGTCATGATGTGTATGTACGGAAGTTAAACTGATTAGGGACAATTGCAACAACAGTTCTTGATTGATTTTCAGTATTCACCAATCACACCCATTCTTAATGGGCACAATGTAAGTTTTGATAGGCATCTGATATGGCATGAAATTTCTTCATCTAGTATGATATTTAATCTAATTTGTACTACTTGATTTTCAATATTCACCGATCACAACAATTCAATGAATTCTTGCTATATATAAAGATGCAAACTGTGCTTGGTTTAATACACATTATTTTCAACTTATCATTCAAAGTTTTTTACATAGTGAGAGGAGATAGTTTTTTTTTTCATACTTGTTAACTCTTTGTTAAGAAAACTCCATCTTCTTTCATTGACAACCACTGAAAATGGAAGGTAAGTATCCTAATTTGAGAAAAAAAAACTTTCATGTAATTGTGTTAACATTAGGGAAAAAATTCCAATGAATCAATGGATTATTTCCCCTCATTCAATGAGTTCAAGATTAGTGACTTTCTTTACACAAAAACACTTCATACTAATTCGTGGACTGAGCACGACACTTATAAGTGGCTTGACGAAAATATGAATGATCATTTAGTGGGGAATTTAAGTCTTGTTTGTAGCCCATGGGAGGTTGAACCAACATTTATCCAAAAATCACCTCTTAGAAGAGCATCTTCTTCCTTCAAGCCCTATTCACAATGTGCCTATTGTCTCAATTTTTACACCAATAACTAAAATATTGCACACTTTTTCCTTATTATGATCAATTTGCAGCAGGTGATGAGACTCTTGATATGGGTCCTAATGTTGTACCAGTTTTGGACAATCTCTCGAATAATATAGTGGTGGACAACATGTTCCTGCACAACTCAAGTTCCTCCACTAATGAGAACTCTTCTAACTACTATTTGGTGGGAATTTGTCAAGCTATGGATTATGTTGATGAACATAGACAAGCTAGTACAAGCAAGATACCCAAGTATATAATTGATCCTTATGGTAGAGCATGCATATTTGCTGGAGGCCAAGATACTGTTGATTTTCTTAACGGGAGGAAGGCTAACAATTCTGAATTGTTGTCCTATGTCATCTCATCATCTACTGCTTCTAATACTCCGAATAGTTAGAGTTATGGTTCGGCTTACATCTTTTGCGGAGCTATAGGTCATGGAGACTAGCTTCGTTTTTCCATGATCAAAGTTGAATTAAACTGTGTAATGTTATGAAGTTCAAAGGCTACTAGTTATTTTTATTGTAGAAACCTATGTTGTAGTAAACATATGGAATCAACATTTAATTTGTTGAAAATTGTACTCTGAATGTACTTGAAGTGTTCGTGTAATGGAACAGTTTCTTTTACTTGTTGGAATGATTCTCTATTCAAGATTGTTTTATATTTTTCGATACAAAACACTAGTACAGCTACAAAATTAAAGCCTTAGGCAGCCTAAGGCTAATGTGTGCCAAATATATAAGTTACTGAAATCTGGATGAGAATGGAATTGTGCCAAGCTTTGTGTAGAGCTATTGCACTCTGTGAAATGATTCTTGATCAAGATTTTAGACAAGTAGAATTTTCAATACCAGGTTTTTACTCTATTATTTGAATTTCTATACTGTATGGGTTAGCAGTGTAGTGTAGTTTTGTGTTTGGTTTAAAGTTTTAGGTTAGTTGCTTGTTTACTTTCGATTGAAAATTGGCAAAACTTTGGGTGTTTGCAAGCAATCCCGAGCATACTCTTTTTTTGGTGACTTTGGCTACCATTTATTAGTTGCTGTGAGGCGTGCAGATTCAACTAAAATGGAGATACAACAACTTAGACAAACACAAGACAAACATAGAGAGGAGAATGTGACTGTTATGGCTTGTCACAAAGTAGAGCTTGATACATCATTTCAAGCTAGTTAAAAGCAGAGCTTGATACATCATTTCAAGCTAGTGCTTTAATGGAGATGAACGAACCTATTCAATCAGTTGGGTTTACAGATTTGGCGAGTGATTTGGGTGCTTTGCGCAAGGTGGCTGGCTATGGAGGTGTTTAAATCCAAACTAATATATCAATTGCTCTAGTGATTGGTAAGGTTGGCATAGTTTTGAATATGGTACGGTTATACTTAGACTCGTCAATTAACAAGAGTTGTGTAGTGCTAAACTTGTTAAGGATGTGAAGTGCAAATATTTGAGGAATCCTTTTGTTGTTCATGTCACATCCTTTGATATATAGGTACAAGTTTGAAGTCTGATTTGATTTCTATGATCAGACTTGTTATTTGTGTTTGTGTGAAGATGAGATGATGTGTAAGAAACTGATTCAAACTCCTTATATTCTTATTACTGACGTATCTTCATTTCAATTCGGTCTCCAAGTCTATGTGAAGTTCTCTGTTAATTATGGATTGGGCTTATGAATTTTTTTTTAGTTTTTAGTTTTTTTTTAGATTGCATGCTGCTTATGCATTATAGCTTTCGTTAGTGGGCTATTAAATCCCTTTTAATTAGTCGTAATCTTCTCTTGGTAAAAATAAAATGAGTACTAATCTAGAATGGGTATTTTTTTGGTAAATATATAATACATGGAGACACTCCCGTGATTCCAAAGTATGAACATCATAGAGATTTAAGTGTGTGTCCAAATAAATTTTATTTGGGACTAATATTTGACTTCAAAAAATTATGGGATGGGACATAAGAGTGAACCAATTAAATTTAGAGTTGGGGATGATATAGTGTGTCCACACTTTGATGAGTTGGAGACATATTTGTGAGTTGATTGATTGTATTAGTAGTTGGAAAGAGACAATTGATTGAAAAGAAAAATATATAAGAATAGTAATGGGGACCAAAGAATGTTACTAATATTGAATAGGTTGAGTGGAAGATACAAATTAGTACATATAATTGTTGCTTATGTGGAAACAAATATGTCCCATCACTATATCCATACGTATTGTATCCCTTTTGTTATAATGTATACTTGTCAATATATCTACACTTTATCAATACATGAAAAATAGATGGGGATATTTGGTCTTTGGTCTCCAATGAGCAATGAACTCCAACAATATAAGCACTCATGCCAATTGTCCCCGCACTGTTCTTATTGGTGTTTGGAAATAATTTTGTGTTGCCTTTGACCCTCTAAAGAGACATCTTTTTATATGTCTATGAAGCCCTTTTCTCTAGTAGTAGAAAGACCTTTGACATTTTATATTCTTGGAATAAGTTACTGAATTAAATGAAAAAATCTTTGGTCTTTCATATACTTTGGTTATGATTGAATTAAGGATCGATCCATTAACTTTTGTAACAGGAAAACCTTTCTATAGCCAGCCATCAAATTTCTCCATCTATAAATAGCATCATTTTACTCCTCATTTTTTACTCACTCATTTAGAAAAGCATCTCCTCCTCTCAAAGTCTCCTTTCAAAGAGTTATATTGAGTTCTAGTTTCAATGATAGAGAAAGGTGTTCTCCGATTCGTCTAAGAGTTGTTGTATAGTGCAAATACGAAACTCAAGTAGTCGTTGTATCCTGGAATATGTACGCCAAGGATGCCTAGTGCACCAGAGTAGGCAACGTAAACGTTCTTAAGGAAAGCATGTGGTACGCGTGACTCAACTTTCCTTCCTACTCCAATTATCATCATCAACCCTTCGGTGACAAGTTCATATTTTCTTGAATTTTTGTTTAATCTAATTAATTAAATTCATTAGTATTTTCAGGTTTGGTCAATATTAATTACTTAATATATCCTACAATCTTAAGATCGTTTATATGTAATATTGACTAACTCGGTTGCTTCAGGGAAGTGGTTGCCTAACCAAAGGGTGTTGCCTTAAGAAATTGGTTACTACACCAAAATTATGTTTCCTTCGAAAAAGGGTTTTCTTTCAAATTGTCTTGTGAAACACGAAATATTGCCTAAGAGAATTAGACTCCAAAGGAATAACCAATTAACTACCTATGCTAATAAGGGTTTTTGAAGGATAATGAAAAGTTTTCCTTGGAATAAGGAAGCACTACCAACATAAACACTTTAGGCAACGAAATTGAAAACAACGCGCAACGACATGGGGAATTCGTTGCCTATAGTTGACAATAGGCAACGACATGAATTTTCGTTGCCTATTGTAAACTATAGGCAACGACATCTTTGCCTATAGTAGTAAAATCGTTGCCTAAAGTCCATTTTATAGCCAACGAAAAAAATCGTTACCTATAGTTTTCGTTGCCTAAAGTATGGTTATAGGCAACGAAAAAATCGTTGCCTATAGTTTATAGGCAACGAAAAATAATTATAGGCAACGAATTACTATTTCGTTGCCTATAATTAGTATTATATCAGATCTAGCCAGCAGCTATTCAAATCAAAATCGGTGGAAAAATCTGAAACGTTCTGGAATCGCCAGTACATTTCAGGATGGACAAGAGTTGGATGAGGCTGGATAGAACTGATGCAAGATATGGACAGGGAATTAGGAGATTTCTGGAATTTGTGGCGGCTAATTGTGGAGAGTTGCCAGTGCATTATTGTCCATGTAAACAATGTCGGTGTCGCGGCAATCGTTGTCCCATTGCTACAGTTGAGCGACACCTTCATAGAAACGGATTTTGGAATAAGTACACCCGTTGGATTTATCACGGTGAAGCATCAGCAGCCGATCCGCATGATCATGGACAATTTGCTGATACTGCGAGGTCATCCAATTATGATCCCACCAGGAGGTTCATCGACGATATGTTTCCTCATGAGAGCGGTGTATTTCATGATTCTGAAGCACCCGTATATGTTCCTCCAGAAGTTGAGAATTTCCCTCACATTGAGCCAGTCCAGCCATTACCTAGAGTTTATGTCAACACACGTGGTATGGACAAGTACCACAACCTGATTCAGATGCATCAAACTCCGTTGTACCACGGATGTCCTAAGACAGTCCTTGAAAGTGTGATGGCAGTGATGCAGCTAAAAGTGGAGACCAAGAGCACCGTGGCAGCGGTCGATAGGTGGCTTCAGTTGACTGGTGATCTGCTGCCCCCCGGTCATCGTCTTCCCCCCACTCATCGTAAGATACGACATGTCCTCAAAGATCTTGGACTTTCCTACACCAAGATTCACGCATGCATGTATGATTGCGTTCTCTTTTGGGGTGTAGACGATGACGGGAAGGATCTATCGAAGCTTGAATACTGTCCGGTGTGTGGTACGGAAAGGTGGAAGTACACTCCTGCAGGAAACAAGAAAGCAGTGAAGATACTTCGGTATTTCCCACTTATTGATAGGCTGGAAAGGTTGTTCATGTGTGCATTCACGGCGAAAGCTATGAGATGGTGGGCTGAGAGGACTTTGCCTGACGATGATATCCTTAGACACCCTGCTGATGGTCAGGCTTGGAAGCACCTGGTGAATGTGTTTTCTGATTTTGCAGCTGAAGTCCGAAATGTTTGGCTGGGGCTATCGACTGACGGATTCAACCCCTTCGGCAACATGAGTCAGAAGTACAGCATATGGCCCGTTATATTGGTACCGTACAACCTTCCTCCGTGGATGTGCATGAAGAAAGAATATAATATGCTGACTCTGTTGATTCCAGGGCCGGGTTATCCAGGAAAGTGTCTGGATGTGTACATGAGGCCATTGATTATAGAGCTTCAGCACTTGAGTACAGTTGGTCATCCCACTTACGACAGGTTTAAAAATGAGATGTTCCGAATGCGTGCTATGCTTGTGGGCACAATCAGTGATTTTCCAGGTCGAGGGATGTTGTCGGGAAACCCAACCAAGGGGTACAGGGCCTGTCCAGAGTGCATGACTGCCATGTTTGGACAAGCTCATTGCTCGAAGATTGTCCATATGCGTCACCGATGTTGGCTTCCACGACATCACCCATTTCGCCAGGACGCCCAGGCTTTTGACGGCACTATAGAAGAAGGTCTGCAACCCATGGGATGGACTGGAGATGAAATCTTAGAAGTCCTGAATGAGTATAATTTTGGGCCATTGAGCAATCATCCTGAGGTTGTTGCGACTATACCGAAGATACCCGACAGGTATAAGTTCTGGACACACAAGAGCATCTTCTGGGAACTCCCGTACTGGCGGATGTTGCCTATCAGGAACTATCTAGATGTCATGCACATAGAGAAGAATGTGTGTGAAAGTGTGGTGGGCACCGTTCTAAATTGGCAAGGTAAAACCAAAGATGGCCCTAAAGCTCGCGTTGATTTGGAAGAAATGAAACTGCGGGAACATCTGTGGTTGAAAAAGAAGGGGAGAAAGATGCCCCAAGCTCCTTACACGGTCACGCGTGACGAGAAGCATGAAATTTTTGTGTGGATGGCTAACGTCCAGTATCCTTATGGGTTTGCTGGAAATATAAGTCGGTGTGTTAACTACAGGGACAATAAGATTTATGGATTAAAGAGTCATGACTGCCATGTACTACTTCAACGCCTCTTCCCTATTATGATTCGAGGGTACTTTGATGATGAGGTGGTAGAGCCGTTAGTGGCGCTGTCAAGGTTCTTTCAAAAGTTATGCACCAGAGAAGTGAAAATGTCAGACCTCGAAGAAATGCGAAAGGACATCATTTTTATCATGTGCAAGTTGGAGAGGATTTTCCCCCCAAATTTCTTCGACATCATGCCTCACTTGATGATGCATCTTCCCGAGCAATTGATGCTCACCGGTCCCGTTCACTACACTTGGATGTATCCAATGGAGAGGTATATACCCCGCATTTGTATGATGTTTGCTAATTAAGTCTTTATATATTAATTTATTCTTGTTCTACGTACAACAATAATAACAAGCTGTTTTCATCATTGTAGACAACTGGGAGAGTACAAAGGGTATGTACATAATACATCTGCACCTGAAGGGTGTATCGCCGAAGCATATCTTGCGAACGAGTGCGTAACGTACGTCAAACTGTATTTGGGAGCGCTTGAGGACCCACATTCGAATATGTCGGTAGATGAACCCCAGTTCAACCTTTCTGTAGTCTCTAATGATGTTTATCCACAGAGTAGGTTGCACGGGGAGTGGGAGTTGACACCATATGAGTTAGACATTGCACACTGGTGTGTACTCATTAATTGTAAAGAAGTTAAATATTGGAAAGACACACACCTTGGAAGTCCAGAGGTTCGCGGGGATGTTGCGTACCACAACCGGACCTTTGCAAATTTTTTTGGCACATGGGTGAGTATATATTCATTTAGTCATAATATATATGACGTGTAAAAGCAAATTGTGACGGTTATTTATATGAAATGTCGTATCTAATGTTGACGGTTATTTATTTCAGATGAACTATGTAGAAGATGATGGTTACCCACAATGGTCACACGCATTGAGGCTCTTGGCTATGAAACCTATATCATCAAAAGTTTACGCGATGTGTAGGGTCAATGACGTGAAATTTATGTGTCAAGAAAGAGACAATAGGGTGAAGACACAGAATTGTGGGGTAATGGTGCATGGTGGGGATAACGACCCTGACTACTACGGGGTACTCCATTCAGTGGTTGAACTCATGTATGGTGAGCGCATGAAAGTTTACTTGTTTAAGTGCAGATGGTTTGATACTCGTCCGGAGAACGTTCGCATCGATCAATATGGATACATTTCCGTGAATACTGCCACAAGTTGGTATGAGGAGGATCCTTTCGTTCTTGCCACATCGGTCAAACAAGTGTTTTACCTTGACGATCTTATGAACAGACCCCCCTGGAAAGTAGTAAACCATGTGCAAGCTAGGAATGTGTACAATGCTGCCACACTTGGTGAAAATGAAGATGACGAAGAAGTTGCAGCATACCAAGAGGGAAATGGAATTGACATTCCGGAATCCGATACAATTCGCCATTATAATGTTCGACCTGGTATTGTGGTTCAAAATTCTGGAGCAGCACTTCTAAATGTTAATCCAAATGACTTTGATGAAGACTCGAGTGACGAGGACGAGGAGCGACACCTATTACCAGACTTCAACTATCAAACTGCGTCAGACTCTAGCGATGATTCTGATTATCAGCCTTAGTTAGAGATGTAATTGAGTATAGTCTTCGAGCTTGTATTGAGTTGATTAACTCCTAAATGTATATATGTGTTGATCGAATCGAAGTTTACTTGTGTAATTTGATGGATTAGTTTAACGGTTATTTTCATGTATGTTGTGGAAAACATGTGAATTTCGTTGCTTATAAATTGAAGTTCGTTGCCTTTAACATTGATTTCGTTGCCTTTAACATTGATTTGGTTGCCTTTAACATTGATTTCGTTGCCTTTATCATGGATTTCGTTGCCTTTATCATGCATTTCGTTGCTCATAGTATACGCAACGAAAATTTCGTTGCCTATAGTATATGCAACGACATATTTCGTTGCCTTTAGGATCCAGTCGTTGCCTAAAGTATACGCAACGATACGCTTCGTTGCATAAAGTCTTGAATTCGTTGCCTAATGTATATGCAACGAAAAATTCGTTGCCTATAAGTCCTCCTCGTTGCCTATACTATAGGCAACGATGCCACCATTTCGTTGCCTATAAGTCCTGGAATATATTCCCAGCTCGCGACCAGCGCCGCCGCAACTAGCATTCTCTCCGCAAACCTCGCCGGATTTCTGCCCTCTCCGCAACCCGAAAAGTACGGTTCGCATTCTCCCTCTCTCCTTACTTGAATAAACAACGTGATTTTAGTTGGATTTGTGTTGGGTTGTTTGTTAGGTTGATTTTAGATGGATTTGTGTTGTGATTTAGGTTAGGTTGTGTTGGATTTGTGTTGGGTTGTTTGTTAGATTGATTTTAGTAGGATTATATTGTGGATTAGAGGATTATATTGTGGATTATATTGTGGATTATATTGTGGATTAGGATTATATTTAGTTTATGTAATTAGAATTGGGAATAATTAGAATTGGGAATAATTAAGTGTGATTTTAGTTTGGTTATTTAGTTTAGGTAATTAGAATTGGCCGGGAATAAGTGTGATTGTTAGTTTGGGTTGTTCATTTTAGTTAGACAAAATTTAAATTTAGGTTATTGTTGCCTCAATTGTACGTAAGGTATTCATTATGTTATTTTGTTGTAGACATTAATAAAAATGTCCGTGTTCAAAAGATTGATTCCCGGGAAAAGTGGGAAACAAAAAGGAGCTTCCTCCTCGTCACCTCAAGGAGCGACACCTCAAATGTCCTCCGGGTTGAACCCTCAAGGACCCAGGAGTGGGTCTAGGTCCGTTGGTCAGAGTTCTGGAAGCACCGTACCGGACAGTCTTGAGACCGTCTATGTACATTCCAATCGTCATCTCCAACTATATACAGCATCCCAGGATCCCCAAGGTCCACGTCACTCGGTGTCTCATGAACGACCCTCCCGCAACAGCAGCCGAAACTCCACCACGGAATCCGGTCGTCACTCAGTCAGCGGCGAACGCCCAAATAGTACGAGGGTACTATGGCCAAACCAGCAGGACCCACCGCGTATGCCACCTCTTCCTCCCAATGCGGCGACGCCACAACCTAATTCCGGATCATCTGGGCCATCCGGCAGTGCATCCCGCACGGATTCTGTGCACTTATGCCCGCCAAGGGACTTGTTCTTCCCTACGGTTATTCCGAAGATACCTCAGCTCGACCCTAACAACGTGGCCGTCTATGATGAGGACCCGTTCACGACGCCTGAGGAAGCATACACATATGAGCCGTTCTCTCAACCTCTGTTGAGTGTGAGGGTTAAGGGTCAGCTCACTTACGAGAATGGTAAGTTTATGTTCATTTACTAGATACAGTACATTAAATTAGGTTCTATTTCTTAATTTCCTTCTTTTGTACCGTGTCTTAGGCACCGTCGTCAACCCTAAAGCTAAACAGAGCAGAGGTACCACAACCGGGAAGGGTATTGAAGATCGAGTTGGTGACAATCGGGCTCATATTGATTATGAAGATGATGGGGAGGCTATCGAGTATTCTGACAAAGGGATGTATGCTAGCCAAGCAGGATTTGTCATACGTGATTTCGTCCCGATGTTGTGGAACTCGTGGGGTTCAGTTGATGCTGAAGTGAAGGCCCGAGTGCATAATGCACTGTCGGTGAGTTAAATTTACATTAATTTGTCATAAAAATATACGTTCTTATATATTATTGTAAGGCACCAAACATACATATTTATGAGGCTAATTATGTATACGTGTATTGCAGCAATGGTTTATTATTGACGATCGGCTGAAGGAGCCCGGGGGGTGGTGTGAACGAAAGCTCACGTCTAGGTGATGTGATTTTGGATTTATATAAGGCTAAGTATCCTTATATGATTTGTGAATACGTTAGATTTGTGAATATAAAGTGTTGGTTATATGATATTTTTGTTGCATCAATATAGGTATCGAGAGTGGAAGTCCCACTTGAAGAAGTTCTGGGAGGAGAACATAGATAAAGGCCGAAATGGCACTCCAAGTGAGTTCAGATACCGGGAGTACGAGTGGAACTGGCTTATAGCCCACTGGAAGCATCCCAAGCTTGTGGTATGCACATGAATTGATTTGCATACCTAAATCTAAACTAATATTATTATTATTAATTTACCTACATTTTATGTTAGTAGGTAAATCTCTATCTATGTTATTAATTTAATATGTAGGTAAATCTCTAATATATTGTGTAGGTAAATTAAATTATACAATTTACATTGTTTATACGAAGTAAAGATAGTGAACTGTATTAGTGATTGAGATGCTAGAAATTAAAACCAAAAATAACAAAGATTAAATTATTTCCCTGCAGAATAACATGAAAAAACCTAGAAATTAAAGGAAACAATTCTAGGTCAGAGGACTAAATATGTGAAAAATAAATGGGTTGGATTTTAATCAAAAAAATTAATGTTGCGAGGATATTCTCTAATTTATGCTATATATATAATTGGCTAATAATTGTGCACATTTTCTTATTCTACAAGCACATTTCGAAACAAAATGCTAAAAACCGAGCGCAGAACGTGAACCCACATCATTGCAGTTCCCGAACGTATGAGAGATGGACTCGACGTGGGGCAAGGTTGGAACCACAGACCGATCCTCTCGTGTATTCCATCCGACATGGGTATCCGAACAACCCTGAATATGTTGTAAGTATCTAATAAATATTTGTCCATATTTGATACATCTCATGTTTAATTAATTCTTGTATTTTACTCAATTATTAATGCGTCACCGATTTTGCATTGTCTATTAGGAGAGATTGGTTGAGTCGATCCCGAAGGTGCGTGCTAAAGTAGCTCGAGAGCTGCATCAGGGGTGCACGGAGGAAGAGGTGACCCAGTATGCATCTCAGGTTGACCACATGACGCCCATTAATGCGGCGAGGTGCGTGTCAGATGCGATTCCCGTTGGAAAGAACAAGTTTTGGGCCAAGGGGATGGGTTACAGAGGAAATGGAGTCTTGAAGATGACTCCAGAATTCTCCAGCGGGTCCAGCAATTCTAGGTCGTCCGGCGTACAAGAGCAGATTCGGAGGCAGGAGGAGCAGATTCGGAGGCAGGAGGAGGAGTTGGAGGAGATGAGGCGTGCCAGGGAAGCCATGGAGCAGGAAAGAGCCCGTGAGAAGGAGCAGCACGACCAAATGTGGGCATTCTTTCAATCTCAGCAACCTCGGGGGGCTTCGCAGCCGCACCCACAGACTCAGCCAAATCTGTTCACGCCTACAACACAGCCGCAGTATTTTGGGGGTCACCAGCAGCCGCCGTTATATGGGGACCACCAGCAGCCGCCACAGCAGCATCAGTTTTGGACGGGTGCCGAGCAGCCGCCGCCTCCGCCGCCGCAGCATCAGTTTTACGGGGGTGACCAGCAGCCGCAGCTTCATCAGTTTTATGGGGATGACGACCAGCAGCACCAGGAGGGTTCACACGAGGACTTCCTCAATTCTGTTAACTTTGATCAGTAGCACGTAGCTAGTTTTTGATTTCGGTTGAAATGTGTACGCTGTTGTGGTTTGAACTCATGTAAATGTTGCAGATTCTGGAATTGAGCCCAATCCAGAATCAAGTATTTTTTTAAAAAATTACACACACTATAGGCAACGAAATGGACCAATTTCGTTGCCTATAGTTTGCCAGAAATGCAAAAATTCAAACTATAGGCAACGAAACTCTTAATTATAGGCAACGAAATCCTAAAGTATAGGCAACGACGTCGTTGCCTATAGTTTGAAAGGTGACCTGTTGTGTAGGGTTTAGGCAACGAAGAAATCGTTGCCTATAGTGAAACTATAGGCAACGATTTAAGCTGGTCGTTGCGTATTGTTGAAAACCCTAACCCCTAAACCCCGAACTATAGGCAACGAATGGGTTATTGATTTCGTTGCCTATAGTTTAGTCAACGATGTATAGGCAACGAAAGTATAGGCAACGAAAATTCGTTGCCTATAACTATAGGCAACGAATTTTGGACTATAGGCAACGATTTGAGATCGTTGCCTATACCTGTTATTCTGGTAGGGTGCACTATCATTTAGTTATATGTCAAATTCAAGTGATTAAATATTGAGATATTCAATAAGTATTTGACCAAATAATCAATAGAGAAATAATATTGAATATTATACGTTGAGTATTATTTGTTAATTTTGAAAATAACACGTTGTTGGGTGTATTTTTAGAAATGACAGTTGAAGGTGTAAAGGCATCAAATGAGGAATAAGTCACATTAGGTCCTTTGCTTGAGAAAGAAGATGTGAAAATGAGTGTTACTAGTATTGAGGTGACTATTGACGTTTACCCAATTCGGAAGGGTGGGACCAAAATCTCGAAAGTACTAGTGAATTATGACAATATCTTGGAAATAGAGATAGAAATGAAATTTCAAGTTAACACTCAAGACTTCATCGTAGAAGAGGTGAAAATTACAGCAACGCATAAAGATGTGGCTTATTGGGGAGAAGGTTTGTGGGATCATCCATTCGAGTTACACACTTCGATATAGAAAAATCTCAATGTTGGGTCAATGTTTGCACCATTTGTTAACTATAGTGCAAGATATACCCAATTTTGGAAGGCATTGTCTAAGTATACATATTATTGATAGTCTTGTTTAGGACACCATAATAAAATAACATTGCAACCTGAGCCAAATCATGAAGTCATCATTATCAATGATGATGAGGTTGAAGTCAATCAAAAGGCTAGAGTAAAGGCAGACTTCCAGAATGAAGACAATGCAAGCTATGAATGCCTTGCACCTGATGATGTTATAAATGACGAACATGGCATGGACGCAGTCAAAGATTATGACTATAGATTGAAGTCTTGGAACTATGATATGACCAAGCCCAGTTGGATGAACAATCAAGGGTGAAGAAAGGAGCTTCGAATGTTGATCTCTAAACAATGTATTGTATGTTCTTGATGACTGAGTCGAGGCTCAATTAAGATGATTTTCGTTTATTGATTAAAAAAAAATTATAGTTTCTTAACATAGAATGTATGTTGGAATGGAGCCACAAGTGGTGGAAATTTCAAATTCAAATGTAATGAACATGGTCCATGATATGAATGAAGCTAGCGCTTTCACCTTTGTGTCTTTCAATGTATGATATGGTAGGTAAGGACATGTTAATTGTGATACTCTGTAGAGGTTAACTAACTTGCATAGTTTACCAATATTTCAAGCATATGTGTGAAACTTGTGTTGAGACAAAAATAACGAAATCATCTTTCAAAAGTATTGAAAGAAATAATGAACATCTTGATTTAAATCATAGTGAAATATGGGATTTAAAGGAAAAATGAACAAAAGGTGGTAATAAGTTATTTATCACCTATATCGATGTAGCACAAAATATTGTTAAGTGTACCTCATGAAAAGAGAAAATATGAGGGTATAGAGAAATTTATTCTTTATAAAACCGAGGTTGAGAATCAACAACAAGAAAATTAAGGTCATAAGAAGTGATCAACCGCGGAGGTGAGTATGAATCACTATTTTCCCTAGTTAGTAAAAAATGATGCGCGAATTATACATCAAAAATACGTACATGTATAATTCGGTAGTTTTAAATAAATAAAATTAGTAAAAATTTGGTCATAATTTTGAAACACACTGAAACCATGAACTTTTGTTGAAGCATAAAAATACATTTTTGATATAATCATATAATCTACAACTTTGCATCAAAAGAAACCAAAAATACTAGGTACAATCTTCCACACTTGCGTGTGAAGTTGTGCACGAAGAGTTCTAAGAAACGCCAATCACTTTCTTTTTTAATTACTTTTGTCTTAAGAAACACAACATGCGTGTAGAGGAAGAAAAAAATCATGTTTTTTTAATTTTAAAAAAAACGTAAAATTTGCGTTTAATATGGCCGGGTTAAAAAAAACGCGTTTTTTTTCTGAATCTTTGTATTGTGAACGAAAAACGGACGTTTTTTTCAAAAATTTGTCAATTCGCGAATTATTCGCAAATGTACTAACTAGGCTATTTGATGATTGTGCTCAGTATGAGAAGATACATGAAATAACAAAACCTTATTCACCATAATCATATGATATGGCTAAATGAAAGAATCATATCTTATAGGATATGATGAATGAAATACTGTTAAGTTCTGGTTTGCCACCAAGCATGTGGGGGGATGTCATTTTATTGGCTAATTATCTTTTAAATAAGATACCTTTGAACAAACGACTCCATATGAATTATAGAAATAAAGAAAGTCATCCTACAATTACTTGAGAATATGGGGATGTCTTGTCAAAGTAGAGAATCTCCACCTAAAAAGGAAAATTATGTAGAAACAGTCAAATGCATTTGATATGCACATGATTATAAGAATTTTCAATCTCTTGTGTGCAAATTAAATAAACACAAGACACGGTAAGAAAATCTGAAAATTGCATCGTTCTTTGAAGATGTATTTTCGAGTAAATTATCCAACTTATTGTTGGTGATGGACTGCAACAACTAAATTAGTAGCTTATAACAATCGGCCGAATAGTCATCAATGTAAAATATTTGAAACAATCATCTAATAGTTAGTTGATAAGCAATCTAATGACTTATAAAACGTTGAATGAATGCGTGTAACAAACAAGTTAAAAGTCATTAACATAAAAATAATTTTGTGGCGATCAATGTTGTGCTTTCTCATGAAGCATGATAAATTGTGACCTTTCATAATCAAAGAACTGAGATAAGGATTGGAAAGTCCTTAGGTTCCTACTCTTAATATGTATCGTTAAGAGTAAAATTTGAATCTTAAGGGGTAGTTACCTTGTGTATTGTCCTGTTAGAGAGAAGCCAATAAACATAAATATGATTCTGACTTTGCGGAATCAAACTTAGAAATTGGTGGATCTTTCACCAGGTTGCAACCCTTTATGTTCCAAGTGAATTTTAAAACAATAGAAAAGTATGGAAATCACTGTATGACTAGATATGTGGCCAAAAAATTTGACAACATATCACTGAGTGTGATAAATATGCATATGTCAAAAATATAGAGAATGTATATGTCACTATGTATTTGTACTTAGCTGACATCCTTATCATTGGAAGTAATGATTAGATGGTCAAATCTACTAAGGTTATGTACTCGATTTGCAATATTTATAACTCTATTTTCTCACAGGGCTTACCTTAGTAGCTCATAATGTCTAGAAAATGAAATTTTCGATAATAGTGTACTTGAGCAGGCCTCGCCTCACTTACATCGATTTCTCCTAGCCTGGTTATGAGTAAAAAAAGCTACCCAAACAACTATAAAGTCATAATTGCTAGCAAAATTGCTCACGTACTATTTTGGATTGCAAAAGTGTTGTAATCCTTGAGAAACTATCAAGAATGCTAAAAGAGTTTATATTACATCAGACACATTACATGAAGAATATGCTTGAGAAATATGACAGGGAGAATTTTGGAGTTGCCAGAACTCTTATAGATATAACTCATTAACGAGTTATACAAGACCAATTTAGCTTATGTTGTGAGTACACTAAGTAGGTACACGAGTAATCCTGGAGGAATGCATTGGAAAACAATTGCAAGAGTACTCAAGTACTTAAGGTATACTCGTACCTACGGTGGCACTATAGGAGATATCTAGCTGTCTTAAAAGGACATGGTGATGCAAACTGGATATTTGACATAAAAGACTCTAAGTCTACTAGTAGATGTGTGTTCACACTAGGGGTGCAATAGTCTCATGAAAATCTTGAAAACAAACTGTTATAACTAGATCCACATGGTATCTGAGTTTGTTGCCTTAGAAAAATGTGGGGGAAACACTAAATGGCTACGCCAGTTCATAGAGGATATTTCAAAATGGACAAAGCATGTGACTACAATTTGCATACACTGTGATAGTTGGTCTGCAATTGGTAGGGCACAAAGTAATATGTACAATGGTAAGTCAAGAAATATTAGCCAAAGACACAATACCATTAGACAACTACTCTCTTCTGAAGTTATCTCCATTGACTATGTGAAGTCAAAAGATAACATAGTGGATCCATTGACCAAAGGGTTGACAGAGACTTAGTTGACAAATCATTTAGGGGAATGAGACTAAAATCCATGAGTTAAAGTCTTTACAGTGGACACCCAATCTAGCTGACTGGAGATCCCAAGACCTAGGTTTAAAATGGACAACTGAATTGTAGAGACTGTGCCAGATCATTGTGGGGATCTTCCCCATGTCCATTCTTATGATGAAGCAGTGATGCCCGTAGGGAATATGGTTAAGCTAAAAGTTTTTAATGATTCTTATGTGTCGGTAATCCGGGCGGAGTAATGCGGATTACTCTTAATTAAGAAAACACCTATGTAAGAGAGAACTGGGGTCGCTTCTAAGGGAATTATTCATGGAAAAATTTGTATTAATCTCTTACATAACCAAGCGCGTGTGCAGGGCCAAAACGGACACAATAATGAGAATTGAAAATATTTGAAAGATACATGTGTGAAGTATGTCATCGTTTACACAAACGACAAACAGTTTAAACACATTGCGTCCACTGTTTAGTCAGAAAAGTAAGCATTTTTTCACATGGTAAGGTTCAAAGGTTTACCCCTATCTATCTTATGTAGGTTTTCAACCGCAGACTCTATCACCAAGTATATCTTATCTTTGGTTGTCAATTTTATTCATGTGGGAAATTGTTAGAAAAATAGGTGTTTAACCATATTTTAATTAACTATTTTGAGATAATTAAATTAATATATTTATTTGTTCTAATGGTTAAAGGGATAAATGAGAAATTGTAACCTAAAGATGGCTAGATAGCTACTTGAAACGTAAGAAAAATAGTTTTTTGTATTCCAGGAATAGTTACTTAATTAAGTAGAAAGACCTTTGGTCTTTCATATTATCGGAATAAGTTATTGAATTAAATGAAAAAACCTTTGGTATTTCATATACTTTGGTTAGGATTGAATTAAAGATTGATCCATTAATTTTTGTAATGAAAAAACTTTTCGGTAGTCAGCCATCAAATTTCTTCATCTATAAATAGCAACACTTTACTCCTCATTCTTTACTCACTCATTTAAAAAAACATCTCCTCCTCTCAAAATCTCATTTCAAATAGTTATGTGAAGTTCTAATTTCGGTGATAGAGAAATGTGTTCTCCAATTCATCTAGGAGTTGTTATGTAGTGCAAACACAAAACTCAAATAGTCGTTTTATCCTGGAAGACATACGTCAAGCAATCCTAGTGCACCGGAGTAGGCGGCATAAACGTTCTTAAGGAAAGCGTGTGGTACATGTGACTCAACTTTCCTTCCTACTTCAATTATCATCATCAACCCTTCGGTAACAAGTTCATATTTTCGTGAAATTTATTCTTGAAATTTTGTTTAATCTAATGAATTAAATTCATTAATATTTTCAGGTTTGGTCAATATTACTTAATATTTTCGATATGAGCTGCTTTCTTCTTTGTTCGATTGAGCTACTTTCTCTTTTGTTCGATCAAGTGCAAATATCATTTTCTTTTGAAAAATAATTAGGTCCAAATGAGTTTGCACCAATTTTGTCCAAACTATACTATTTGTGCATAGATTAGTTTGTTATTTCAAATTTGAGACCACTTATTTTATAAATTATTGGTTGAAGATCAACTCTACAAAAACTAAATCAAAATAGAGATCATTTGGGTATCCGATCTTCACCATAATCATTCATTTGTTTTGTAATTAAGATCGGATACCCAAATGATCTCTATTTTGATTTATTTTTTGAAGAATTGATAATTTATGAAATGAGTGGTCTCAAATTTAAAATAACAAACTAATATATGTATAAATGGTATAATTTGAACAAAATTGATCCAAACTCATTTGGATCCAAATATTGTTCCTTTTTTTTTTTCTGTTCAGTTAGGTAGTCAGCTCAGTCGTCCTAATTTTTTCGAACTATCTGGACTATAGAGTGTCGTAATATAGAGATAGTACAATTAGCAAATAGCTCAAGTAGTGATGTTTACAATCATTGCCATCGGTAGGTCATTACTGTATACACTCCATATATTCAAAGTATCCATTTGTGCTTAAAGAAAGTATCTTTTCTTTTGATATAATGCTTCGACCACTCCTTACTATTTCAAAATTTCCTTTGATATAATGCTTCGACCACTCATTACCATTTCAAAATGTCGTAAGTCATATATTCATTAAGGATAATATTAGAGGGAGTTAAATAGGTCATGATGACGTGTATGTTTCAATGTCATGTCAACTTATGTCATGTCATATAAATTATTATTTTTCTTAGATTTGTGAGAAAAAAGAGAGTCTAATACTACATAATCAAAATTATTCTCTTACATATAAGATAATAAAAACACAACAAATTAATTAAGAAATTACACCTAAGGTCACTTAGAGGCCTTAGGTTATACATAAGGTTATTGTATAAGTTTTACACACATAACGTCATTAAACAATCCTTTAAAAAAATAGTTTTCAATTTTGCCCTTGATATATAAATTATCTACTGAATTCAAATAAAAAAAAACGGCCGAAACGAAACAAAAGGGAGGGAGAGCGCGATCTAGAGAGAGAGAGATTTTGAGTTCTAGATCGAATCAGCTCTGTGTGTATGTGTTAGAGAGAGAGAGAGAGAGAGAGAGAGAGAGAGAGAGAGAGAGAGAGAGAGAGAGAGAGAGAGAGAGAGAGAGAGAGAGAGAGAGAGAGAGAGAGAGAGAGAGAGAGAGAGAGAGAGAGAGAGAGAGAGAAGATTCCGGCGAATTTTGGGAGAAGAAGTTCCGGCGAATCGGTATTCTACTTCAAGGGCTGATCAACGTGTGGATGTCATGTTTAGCAATATTAGACATGCATTTTTCCAGCCAGCAAAGAGGGAAATGATTACCTTGCTGCACTTTCATCTGCACAATCACATTATGGTGGGAAACAAAAAGACCAAGGATGTGCAATTTTATACGGAAGTGATGGATGTTGTCCAGACATTGGGTGGTGGGAAAAGGTCTGCCTATGATCCAGATGAGAATCATGAGATCGAGGAAGAGCAGCGTGAGAGGCGACTAAAGAACAAAATCAACCATACAATCATGTTCGATCAAGTCCTAGTAGAGTAGTACTGTCCAACAACTAGAGTAGTACATTCTAAAAACTACAGTAGTACTTTCAATAAACTGTTGCAGTGTTTTCCATCAAATAAATTTTGTATACTACTTACAAAAATTCTACATACTACTAGAAAATACACTACATACTACTCACAGAGCACATTTCAAACTACTCACAGACACACTACAATCTACTACAGAACAAACTACAAACTACTCACAGATAAACTACATACTACTACAGAGCACACTACAAACTACCACATAACACACTACATACTACTCACAGAACACATTACAAACTAATCACAGACACACTACAAACTACTACAGAATACACTGCAAACTACTCACATACACACTATAAACTACTCACAGACAAACTATAAACTACTCATATAATACACTACAAACTATTCACATAACACATTACAAAATACTCACACACTACAAACTACTACAGAGGACACTATATACTACTACATAACACACTACATACTACTTACAGACAACACTACAAACTACTACAAAATACACTACAAACTACTACAGAGCACACTACATACTACCACAAAACACACTACATATTACTCACAGACAACACTACAAACTACTACAGATAATACATACTACTACAGAGCACACTGCAGACTAACATAAACACTACCCCAAACTATTGTAGATACTGCTCCATAAAAACTAAAGAATATCAATTTGTACATACTACTACAGACTAACATAAGTATTACCACAAGCTATTATAGACACTACTACATACGTAACGTACGAAACACAAGAAAACAATAATGTTGGACAACTCAATTTAAAGAACCATTTCTGAGACTGAAAACGAACACGAAGACACTTCTGTTCCAACAATGAGCAGAACAAATCAAGTTTATCAACAATGGCTGCCAGATTGTTATCCCGTGCCCTTCTCAAAACCCAATCCAAACCCATGTCCTTTTTCTTCACCAAACAATTCACAGCCATTAATGCACCCAACGAAAGCAGAGCTCTTTCTCTGATCAACTTCATTCACCCCTATTCGTCCATTCAACTCCTCCGAATCCAACACCAAACGTAACACTCTCATCAACTTCTCTCTCCCCTCCGACGAGGACGACAATAACAAACCCACAACCATCGCCAACTCAAACGACAAGTTTTCATCGTCGGTGGCGGCTCTTCCGCCACCGTACGACCCGTTTAACAAGAAACCTGCTATAGAAGACCCAGAGGACCCGACAGACTTGCAAGAAGTGTTTCACAAGATGAGATTAGATGGGCTTTAAAACAATGCAGTCAAGATGTTTGAAAGACGGCCTCACCCACCAGGATGGCACTAAATGTAAATAAATTGAACGAGATGGTTTTTTGTTAAACACAAGGTGACCTTATTTGGGATAAAAATGTGGAGTGACCTTATCTAGAATATATCTTATCTATATGACTTTATGTGTTATTTACCCTTGATTAATCTAAGAACACATGCATATTGTGAGAACTACAAATGTTGAGAACAAAAAAACAAGAGTACGTAGCAAGAACTTAGCTCTAAACATTATAAGAATATCAAAGAACCCTAAAACACATATTTAATGAATCTGATTTTGTAATATTTAATAGATCTATTTTTTTAGTCCATGCTACATCTGCAATTTTAGCTCTGAAATTCAATAATATTGAAATCAAAGGTTTGCAACAGCCAACGGGGGGTTTGATCGAGATACTTGAATTGCTGCATCTCATATATGATATATATGTACATATATACTTGATCGAGCACTCACAATCGATTGCTTGGTATATCCAAGCCAGTACGGAGAATTATTTTGAAACTGGCTTCAAGCTTCCCAGGAGAACGATGAACCTCTTGTGTATATATAAGGATTGTCGTATTAACAGTAGAATTATAGTTGTATAAGGAATTTTTTTAGGGCCTTGATTTTAATGAGATTTAAATATAAATGAATATCCTTATATTGTATTTTTATTAATATTAGATGTACATGATATTACTTTAACACTTACGATAGTAGAAAAATATAGGTAAAAATATTTAAGGTAGAATATAATATTTTCATTCACTTTCAAATTGGGCATATTAATTTTACAAGACATATTCCTAATAGGAAGAGAATCTCTACAATAAATAATAAATCAATTCTAATTACAATAGGAATCTAAAATATCTATACTTGTCAACACTCCCGCTCAAGTTAGAGCGTAGATGTCAATCATGCCCAACTTGTCCAACCATTTACTAAAGGCTTCATGTGACACCCCATTAGTAAGAACGTCAGCTAACTGATCCTCTGATGCCACAAAAGGGAACCGAATAATCTTCTTGTCAATGTTATCTCTTAAGAAGTGTCTATCAACCCCCACATGTTTAATCATATCATGTTGTATTAGATTATGAGCAATTTTCACAGTAGTTGTATTATCACAATGCAAATTCATAGGTTTTTGAAGCTTAAAGCCTAATTCTTTCACCACATTCTTGATCCATAACAATTCACATACTTCATTTGTCATTCCACGATACTTAACTTCTGCACTAGAACGGGCAATCACATTTTGTTTCTTACTGAACCAAGTGACCAAACTTTTACCAATAAAAGTAAAGTACCCAGAGGGAGACGTCATGTTAGTATAATCACCGGCCCAGTCTGCATCAGTGTAGCCTGAAACACACATCTCACTAGTATTTTTTACAAATAACAAACATTTACTAGGTGTGCCCTTCAAATATTTGAAAATACGTAAGGCAACACTTATGTGCTCTACTATAGTATTATGCATAAACTGACTCACCACACTAATAGCATATGCAATATCAGGTCTAGTATGTGATAAGTAAATAAGTCTCCCAACTAAACGTTGATACATGCCCTTGTTTGCTAGAACCTGATCTGGGAGAAGCTCCAGTCTATGATTTTGCTCAATGGGAGTAGTAGTAGGCTTACAGTCTAACAACCTTGTCTCAGCAAGAAGATCCAAGACATACTTTTTTTGGGACAATGTAATCTCTTGCTTAGACCTTGCAACTTCAATTCCCAAGAAGTATTTCAAATCACCCAGATCCTTCATGTCAAATTCCAGTGACAACTGTTTCTGAAGACTCACTATCTCGCATGGATCATCTCATGTAACCACCATATCATCAACATATACAATTAAGGCAGTAGTCTTACCATCCTTGCATTTGACAAACAAGGTGTGGTCAGAGTTGCACTGGTGATACCTAAATTTCTTTATTACCTTGGAGAAGCGTCCAAACCACTCCCTAGGTGATTGTTTCAAGTCATATAAAGACTTCTTTAAATAACACACATTTCCCTCATTACCTGGTTTGCAACTGATTCCTGGTAGAGTATCCATGTATACTTCTTCTTCTAAGTCGTCATTTAGGAAAGCATTCTTCACATCAAACTGGAGTAAAAGCCAATCATAACGAGCTGTAAGGGCAATAAGAATTCTTACAGTATAAATTTTAGCAACAAGTGCAAAATTCTCTTAGTAATCAACTTCATACTTCTAAGTATAACCCTTGGTAACCAATCTAGCTTTATAGCAATCAATGCTCCCATCAGCCTTAAGTTTCACAATAAACACCCAGCGACGTCCAACAGTCTTCTTACTAGGTGGCATAGGAACTATATCCCAAGTTTCATTCTTCTGCAAGACTTATAACTCCTCATTCATAGCTTATCTCCACTTTGGATCTACCAAAGCATCCTGTACATTGCTAGGAATAGATACTGAGGATAATTGATTAATAATAAGTGCATGAGATTCAGACAACCTATAGTGGGAGATATAGTTAGCAATAAGGTATTTGGCTTTGCCATCTATAATAGGCTCATATTGTTGTTTAGGAATTCCTTTAGTAATTGGAGTAGATTTAAGTACCTCAGATGGATCACTATGAATGGAGATCTCAGTTTGTGATATAGACAAGGGAACATAAGCCTCAATACTATCTCGATGTTGTTCAGAAGAAATATCAGTTGTCGGGTTCTCTACGGGTTGAGAGGAATCCTCGATGGGTCGAGAGGCATCACTCGATGGATCGAAGGTAGCATTCGAGTCCTCCAAGGCAGAATCTTCGATGGGTAAAGGAATATCCCTGGATGGATCGAGGGCATCCCTCGGGTCTTTACTGATATGAAGGTTCGATGGGTCGAGAGAATCATTCGACCATCGAGGGCATCCCTCAGGTTGCTGGCTTGGAGATTCGATGCATTGAGAGAATCACTTGACCCATCGAAGGCACTTCTCTGAATCTCCGTTGGATTCATACTGCAACCTCCAAATCGAGTCTCCAATTGTTCAAGCTCTTCAAATTCTGGAAAATTCAGAGTATTTTCTTCACATGCTCTTTGTCTACTACAATGAGTTGATTGCATGGCTCGAGGAACTTGATCAGCATGTTGCTTCTTTCTCTAATACCGTGACCGCAGCTGTCCAAGACAACAACTACAAATCTATGCTCCGGGTCTACATGTTCTTGGGAGGTTTCGAATAACATATTTTCTGACTAAATACGAACTTTAATCAAATTCTGAATTCAGTTCCTTGCATTCCTTCACTATAAATCAATTTTAGAGTCGCAACATAAATCTCAAACATCGAGCAACTCGAATTTAAATTGATAGTCGGATCGTCTGTTAATACTATCGTAAAATCAATTAATTATTATCCGATTAAACACACATCTAAATTAATCAAGTCCAGATTCATTCAGGAACATCACCATTGCATTCGGCACGAAATTACGAGCGAAATGACATAAAATTTTTTAGAAAATTTCAACCTCGCCAGAGCTCCGTCGCGGGTGGGGCCACACACCATTGCCGGCGCACCGGCACCAAATCGAGAAACCTACACATCAAAATGTTCACCTCAACAAGCCCAACAACATTGTAGTATAACTCAAAACCAAAATCAAACCGGAAATTAACAAAATCAATCGTTGAAGTTTCAAACCCTCGTCGGAATTCATTTCCTCCGTTTGTGGTCGTCTGGCCACGACAGGGTCCAAGACCTGTCCTAATAGATTCGTGGTCTTCTGAGCTTCAAAACCCCTATAGTCACGACCTCCATTACCGCCGTGTGCACAACCACCGTCGCCGTCGAAATCACTCGAAATTCGCCACCTTCTCTGCCTCGATTCGTCCTCCACCGGTCACCAATGCCGGAGATGCTACCACCAATCGATAGAGGAGAAGGAACCCAACATTTTGCCACCAGTCCCATGAACGGAGGTGGCCGGCCGGAGACTCACAGCCAGAGAGAACCTCACGGCAAAAAACTGGGCCGAAAGAGATGGTCAACGCGGATCAACCCTGGTTGCCAAAAATGTAAATGGCAGACTTTCCCAAAATGGAAACCCCTATACATAATCGCGATTTTACGGTAATACGTTTTCCGATATTTTCGTAAAATTTTCGCTGACCACAATTTCCTCGTCGCAACTCCGATTTCAACACTTAGCATGACCACGAATTCGTTTCGACAAACTCTACGACCTTATCCAAATAAATTTCTCAAAAAACATAGTCGATAAAATCTCGACAAAACACCAACGAAAATTACCGACAAATATAGTAAACTTCAACTATAACAGATATTGTCCCAACTTAAGAAAATAGCGACAAAATGTAAACCCTCAATATAATCGATACTATTCCAACTTGAACCACCTTTACAATATTAAATTTTATACAAAAAACCTCATCTAATATTAAATTTAATCCAATCACTTATAATTATATTTACTTTCTCACTTTTTCAATATATAATATTTTCCTCTCCAACATTTTCCTCTGACCCAATATTTACTGGCAATACATATGCAACTTCTCAGGTCACATCTTCTATCTGCCATGTATGATTTCCAGTTCCAGTAATTATCCGAACTACCCTAGTACCCAACCGTTGAGCAAAACAGTGATGACCAAAATCATCAGTATTTGACCCAACAATACCAATCTAGCTTGAAATAATTAAGTCTTTAATTTATATACTTGCAAAGGTAAGAACACAGGTCCATGTTTTTAATGATCTGATAATAAGATTTGTACGTAACCGCTACAGTTCATAACCTGGGAACCTTGACTGTTCAGACACATGCACATCAAACCAGAGGCATGCGGTTCCAGCGAGTCCTTGAAAAAGAGAATAGGAATGTTCAGCCCCATGTGTAGTCTGCCCCGCAGTCACAAGATGCCTAGCATTATGATACAAGAAGCTTGCAAATGCATTTGCTCTCTCTTCGTATATGGTCTCTCCGGTCAAACGATAGAGAGAAAGAAAGGCATAGGCGTTCCCAGTCACACCATCAGCCAGTCCTATCTTCTTCAGCAAACCATTCTTCCACACGACTTCTCCCGCTTCTATTGCTGCATCACGGAAGTCCCTATCTCTTGGAAACACCTGAGGAGCAAAAAAATGGGTTCACATTAATTCAACTATGCCTGGATGACGGATAGACTCCTGCACTGATGCACACATATACTAAGAGTTACAAATCAAGTGCACCATCAACATGAATCACACCGTAGTTAACTCTTTAACAGATAAGGGTTTGGTTTGTGTCCTCTGATTGTGTATTAATCCAATCACTTGAATTGCATCAATGAACTATATCCCCAAACAATGGTGTGCATGGTAAAACCTTTTAAAAAAATATAACCGAACCTAATTAGCAACGAGCTCTTGTGTAAACACAAGATTCCCAACATACCCATATAACATATATATGTTAGAAAGATACTTTATAACATAAAACTTCGACAATCCAAACACTTTGGAACTCGAGCATCATACTTACATGGCTATAATAATGTTAACTAGCCAAGCTAACAACCAATTTTTCTGTCGAAAAAAGTGCAGGAATTACTGACCTGTGACGCCTTGCACAAGGTGATGGCCATGCCAGCTGCACCATGAGACCACTGCACAAACTTATCTCTCGTGTTCCCCTCGCTCAAGGGGTAATTCCCGCTGTGAGGAAACCGATTAGCCATCAAATACCTAAGAGTTCCTTTCACATCTTCCGTATCCTCTTCTGAGAGAGAGAACTGAAGTAGCACGTGCAATATTCCTGCCAGACCATTTGCTGCCCCCAGGTACCTTGTTCCGTGCCATCTGTACATAAGTGGGCATGCAGGGTTATCTGATGCTCCTGCCCTGCCTCCAGCTATCACCGCTTCAACGATGGGCATCAGAAGTTTACTGGGCACCTTCTCTTGTCCAAGATACTTGTTTATGAACAAAGCAGCCCATAGAAACCCTGCTCTCCCATAAAGAAGGTCATATGACAATCCAAAACCACCTTCCTGAGGCCCAACAGAGAGCGCCTTCTCTTGCGCTACCTAAACAACAACAAAATCATTCTACTAAAGTCGGCACAAAAACTTGATTCATCTACATATTATTAACTTCTAATCAGTACAGATATGCATTGAAGGGCCTGGACAAGATAACTTTCCAGTTAACAGGATTGATCAAATAAACTCATGTAACATACATACTTCCCTCCAGCCATACTTGCCAAGTATCCATAAATCTCTAGGAATAGATTAGATACTTACGTGCTTATAGCACATATTGTAGAGAAAAGATAGCACATAGAACCTATTCTAGCAAGTATAGTTACCGTCTTCTTATAACATGGGCGGCTGGAGTCCAGTTAGGACCTTACATGAATAAGATTATAAGAACAAACATCACTATATGTGTGGAAAGAAGCTAGCCGGTCCAAGACTATGAGTAGTTACATTCTACCAGTCATTGTTTTGGACAGTAACACCAAAATAGAACCACATGATGATGAACTTCATGTGTTCGTATTAATTAGTGCCAACATGCAAACAAAATCTTTTCATTAGGCACAACTAGCTTAAGCAATAACAAATGACACACCAAATATGTGAATGATAAGTTAGCGACTCAAAATTTGCTAAGATCAAATAAAGTCTCCCTCTTTGATGAATCGATGATGAAGGTAAGTTGCAGCAAACATGTGGTAGGTTCATGACTACAACAAGACATCAACCTGATATTTAACATGACCTATATGGTTTTCTCTTTTTGGTAAATCATGAGAGATTCTAATAAGACAGACGAATATATGATGACCTTCTCATCAAACACTACAAATAAAGAGATTGGCAATCCTTCAAAGAGAAGCTTAGTGTCCAGAAGGAGCAGAACATCGATCACATGCATAGCTCAACTCACTATGGTAATATCACAAAATTCACGTAAACCTCTGATACAGTCATCTTTCTCTAGCTATGTTTCGATACATACTAATCTGAAAATTCTGAAATTGTCTACTTTTTAAAAGATGGTCAAAAGCTCTTTACATATAGTAGTCCTTAATATTACAAATTTCATAAACAGAAGTATCATGGATGGAGAAGCTGTCATCGTACTAAAGCCAGTGAAAACCTTTTTGCCTTTTTTTTCGATACAAAAATCCAGTGAATGTTGATAATTTGGACATATAGATTTACCTCAAGGAAGAGGTTCACATACAAGTCGCATCTCTGAAGGTCCCCAATCAAATTGGCCACAACAGCTCCAAGGGCATAAACTCCTCCTCTACCACATAAGAATGTCACATGCCTGCATATCAAAGGATACGCCAAAATTCAAAGACAACTGAGAACTGAGATATCCTTCCATATCATAGCATATACTCGCCAAGCATATATAAGAATATTATTAGAGCGATGTCCCATTACAATTCATTCACGAGTCACAACCCAACAAAAATGTCATCTTCAGTCCAAAAGATCCAAAATGATATCAAAGAATCTCTTTTTACTCCAGAGGCAAGGATTAATCTTGTTGCAGCATTTTTGCATGGTAATTTCCAAAAATCAAAAGTCAAGCTTTGCAAACACGTCTGAAATACATAAGCTTAACCTTATAGGTGAAATTTTCAACAATAATAAGATCCTAAATTTCGTTATATCTAAACGTATCACCTACGCATAAGTCGGTGGACAAATGCTCTACAGAAAATATTAAGAACTAAATCTAGAACTTGAAGAGTGCAAGAAACCCTTCAAAAATAATCTAGAGTAACCCAAAAAAAAAAAAAAAAAAAATTCTGCGAAGACAAAGATATCGGTCAGTTTCTGATGTTGGGTCCCACGTAAGATCTTTGAAGTGGTTACCTGGCGGAGACGCGTGCGAGCTCGGCGCACTTGTCGACGATCTCGGCGCAGAGTACCAAGTCCTGTCGGTTTCCGGTGGCCTCGTACGACCTCAGGCACGTGAAAGCCGTACCGAGCAGGCCCGTATAAGCAGTCGGATCCAGGCCCCCCTTGCCGTAGCTCCGCTCTCTTACCCACGTGGCCTTCACCACCTGTCATTAATTATCAAACCAGCTCAGCTCAACTAGTGTTTCAGCTAGCTCAGTTAAAGGAAACAACATACGACGTCGTACCTGGTCCTTGAGAGAAAGCGCTGCTCTGAGGAATGTCTCGCCGGGAAGTGACGAGTTGGACGACGAAGAGGTAGTCATGGGATCGACGAAATCGAGCCGTTCGTTGTTGCCGTCTTCATGGCCACCTTCAGACGAGGAGGCTAAGTAACCAGCCCTGGACGACATGTCGTCTTATCGGCTTTGTGCTGGAGGAGGAAAAATTTGAGCAGAGAGGAAAGGTATATATTGGATTCCGAGGAGAGGTGTTGAGCGGTGATTCCCTGCAGTGGCGGTGCAGGTAGGGAGGAGGTGGTACTGCACGCGTGCCACGTAAAGGCTATCTCTGTAATATTTACTGGCATGGCATGCATTCGAATCACATTCTCCTGCAATTTGCAGACTGTTTTCGCGTTTTGGATATTGTTGATTATTTTAATTTTTTTGTGCGGATTGGTTTCTGGAAATATGATAAAATTAGTAATGAAGGTGTTGAATGTGAGTGTGACAGCGTGGGTTGCTATGTTTTGTAACCTAAT
The DNA here is from genome assembly GCA_946800695.1 of Geum urbanum. Classification (NCBI taxonomy): domain Eukaryota; kingdom Viridiplantae; phylum Streptophyta; class Magnoliopsida; order Rosales; family Rosaceae; genus Geum; species Geum urbanum. Next base: position 26,487,195 of record OX327000.1, read on the forward strand.
GTGGTCACGATTTCAACGTGCCATGTATACCATGATTTCGAATTTTAAGGTTCGTTCACCGTTTCAGGCGGAAGAGAAGAAACACACGCTACGTACGTTTAGTGTTATTCACCTATTATACGCTAGCGGATACGTAATGTGAGGGTGCCTCGATAAGTAATTAGCATTTAGCTCAAGTTAATTTGAGTTTGGAATATACAAGGGGTGTTAAAAAAAACGTGCATGGTTTCGACTGGATCAAGTAACTCATATGTTCGTTCTATACAATAGAGCTGATTCGGATGATAGAACAACAATATGAACATGAGTACACATGAAATTGAACATGAATCAATATTGGCGTGATGGGAAGTGATCATGAGATGAAGGGGGTGGAAGGAATTTTGCCTACTCTTGGAAACAACAGGGTATTGGTGTGTGTACGTTGACGCTTCGACATTGAGCTTTTGTCCGAAAATGGAAATACAAATAATTAAGTCAAGCATAGCGTGGACGGTGAGAAACCACAGGCATGTACGTACGTACGACATGTCGTCGCACGGCTGTATCTTTCCTAACCGGCTTTATAGATTCTTGTGTCGACACGTGGTGGAAGGTATCGAATTCAACTTGAATGGCTGAAAGAATTGAAATAGGAGGGATGGTGATACCTTTGATATTTTGGGGTATGAATGATTGATCGTAAGGTTGGTCCATACTAGCTAGTCCCATTCTCAACCATGTGAATCATATGCTATGTTATGGAAGACACCCATTAGTGGCCGAGCAAATTAGAGGTCCCCTTGTCACAACTTTTCCCACACAAAAAAAAGCACCTCATTGTGACAAAGGATATGTTCCAACTTCCAAGTACACTTCGTGGCAATGATAGTGCTAACTCACAATCTTGATTGAAAATTGTGGTAGCAAAGGGTTCATTCTACGATGATAGTGTGAGAACCCGAATCGAAAATAGTAGTTAATCGGCTTAATTCGCGAGTTTTACGTATAATCGTAATTTATCGTAATTAATCGATTTGGCGGTCTTATTTGCAACTAAATTCTCGGGCGAGAATTTGATATGGGTTCCTTCACGAGAGTTGTAGAGTTTATGATTTCGAGCTCGTAAGAGTTTTCCGAGCATTTTTCCGATGTCCGATGAATATGTTATGAATATTTCCGACCGTTAAATTTAATCGTGTTTATCCCTTTGGATTCGACCAGTTTTCGACCATTGATCATTTTAGTCGCGAATATAAATATAGAAATAGTCGTAAATTTTTTGAAAAGTCACATTTGAGCCGAGTTGACCAAAATTGGACCGTTGACCAAGTTTGACCCGCGTTGACCAAAGGATTTTGGCACTGCCGTTGACTACCGATAGACTTTCCGATTCCGGCCACTTTAGACCTCAAGCTTGGTATGGTTAGCTTCCTCTCGTGATTTCCTATTGTTTTGACTTTGGTTTGAGTTGATTTGGTTGAGTTTTGAAGGAGAACCGATTCGGTTGAGTTATGGGTTTTTGCCGGAATCGGGTGGGCTATTCCGGCTACTTTTGGGGCCGATGGGGTTGGGGGTTTTGCTCCCCTCAACCCATAGATGCTTTTGGGTGAAAGAATTTTGGAATTGGAGGCCGTTTGAAGCTCGCCGGAATAGGTCACCAGAATTAATGGAGGTTTGAATTTTCGAGCTTGATTCCGGCCGGTGGGTTTCGAATTGGAGGTTGGTGTAGAAGGAAAAGTTGTTGGGCTTGAGGAGTAGATGTGATCTGAAAATTTTCACCAGATTTGGCCACCGTTGACGCCACGCCGCCGCCGCCGCCGGCTGTAAACGGCGTAGGTCCGGCGAGTTGACTTTTTGGAATTTTGGGAAGTTTCATACCGTTTTACTCGTAATCGCGCCCCGATCGTAGTTTTGAGGTTATTGAGTTGATTTGGGTGGTGAATTTTGTTTCGAGGGATAAGTAGAGTATTTATGAGATTTTCGACGATTTCGTTGATATTCGAGTTATATGCTTTCGGAAATGGTTGGTTTCCGAGGTGTGATTCAGAGTTTTGAATTGTGATTTTGATCAGTGGTATTTGTGATTATTCAGGAGATCGGGATCGTACGGTTGGCGATGGATCTTCCGTCAGATCATGGGATTAGCGCGTTTTCGCGTTGTGCTTGTCTGTGAGTGGACATTTCTTTTCATTATTGGTTGCGAGTCTTTTATATACATTTTACGAGCATGAGCATGCAGTTTTGATTATGAATTATACGAGCATGTGTTTTATGATTATGCAATTACGAATATGCTTTTATAATTATGCATTACGAGTATGCTTTTACATTACGCTTTATGCATTTGCATGGAAACCTTTATGATTTGGTTTACACAGAGTACAGTCTCAGTAGTAGTTGTATCGATACACTTAGCATCCCGGCTGATCCCCGATGATGTTTACCGGGGGGGACTGTTACCCTGACCTGAGGTCTTTACCGGGGGGGGAGCAGATACCCTGACCCGAGGCCCTTTCTGGCTAGAACCACGTGAGGATCAAGGATCCTGTGATTCAGACTGTACTAGCGCGGATGTGTCCATGAGTGACCTCACGGGATTTTCGATGCATGTTTTGTATGCGTGAGGAGTTAGAGTCTCCCTCGTGTACCATATGATTTCTATGCATCTAGACTTGCATATGTTTTATAAACATATATATTTATTCGGCGAAAGACATTTATTTTCGTCCACTCACTCTAACAGTTTATATGTCTTTCCCTGGGCTCTTTGTTTTCAATGCTCAGTTTGCAATTTGGATTCAAGTGTCGCACGTCAAGGTTGGAGGCTTAGTGTTCGAGCCACTTTTCCTTTCTCAATAGGTTTCTAGTTTGGCCTACTGTTGTGTATATATGTATATAATAGAGGTCGCTCTGAATACTATTGTGTTTATATTTTCACATGATTTTCCCGGATTTCTGTAAAGCTACCTTTTTGTGTATTGCTTTACGTTATGATATGTTTTTGAAAAATCCGGATGGAATTGGTGCCCACAATTTGGCTTTTGTGGCATAGGATGAAGTGTATTTTCCGCTGCAGATTAATGGTAACTACGCGATGTAGAGTAACTTTGCCAAAAAATTTATGATTTTTGAAAGTTCATGTTTTCAAAAGGTGTCTAATTCTGGTTTAAGAAACTAAATTGGGGTCGAGTCCTTTCAGATAGTACTAACTCACGAGTCACCAAGACTTCCGACAATCGGTAAGAGCTAGGCTGAGAGTTACAGGCCGGATTGATGATGGATATAGATATTTAGAGATCGAATTTAATTACCTGTATGAAAATGGTCGTTAAACTCTTTGAGCATTTATCAAGGAGAGATAAGAAGCACTTGCATATAGACATGAAACACATTACAGAAACATAAATCAATCAACTAGCTGCAGTGGTTCCAACCTGCATTACATGTACACTCCCATTGCTGGAAGGATGGATTTCTTCTAATATATAGAAAATCTTCGACGTCCCTTGAACAGAACAAAACAATCAAAACACAGAGTTGCTAACCATATAAATTTTCTGAAATCAATGTACAAGTCAATCTTTTCTATAACTAATGAGACCCAGCTAAAATTAATTACATGTCCAAATCTGCATGTCTCTTGAACTAGAACTAGAACAGTATTTCATTGCTATATTTACAGTGTAATGGACCACTACTTTGGTATCAAAAATTGGAGGACCAGTGCAAATTATACAGATTCTTTATTCTGGTAACGCATCCTGAAAAACGTCTTTCTTTGAATCCAGTGAAGGATCCTTTCTGAGGTCCAGTGTTGGTTCCTTTTTGGCGTATGTATATGTAGTACTTCTCTTTATGAGATCTCCAAATCTTCTTAGTAAGGCTCTCTTCTTTCTTGAGTTCTCAGCTTGAGTCCCATCTAGATGATAAAAATCATCTGGATGAAATGGATCTCCATCTTCTGAGAATGTAGAAGAATTTCTTCGGTGATGAGTAGCTGATCCGGGGGAATGTACCTCAAATATTGAGTCTTTAAGAGCCTCTTCTAGTTCAATATCATCATCATCGTTGTTGTCATCATGAGCAACCTGAGAAACCTGAGCAACATCATCGTGTGAGTTTGATATTCTGAGCTCCTTGAGACTGAAGCTGAAAACTTTCCCTAGTATGTTTCCAGCAGCAGCCTCTTTCTCCTTATCCTTGTCTGATGACATTTTCTCTTTGTCCTCCTTTTTAGCCTCCCACGGTACTGGTGGTTTCTCCTTACCACAATCCTCCTTTGTAGGTGTCCTGTCCTTATGCTCCTTCTTCAAGTCTTTCGTAGGTGTTTTATCCTTGTGCTCTTTCTTTGAATCCTTTGCATCCTTCTTCGACTCCTTCGTAGGTGTTTTGGACTCCTTTCTCACATCCTTCAATGACAGTTTCTCCTTTTCCTCTTTCTTGCAGTCTTTATTCGACGATTCAATGAGCAAACGCTTCAATTCTTTGATGTTTTCATTAGCTGCAATTTCATTTACCCTATAGTTTTCGTTCTCTCGGGTAAGAAAATATAAGGCATCCTCCTTTTCTTCCAGGCTATCCTTCAGTTGAGAATGTTCAGCTCGTGCAATAGCTGCAGCCTCTTTTGCAACGTTTGCTTCACTTAAGGCTTGTTTAAGAATATCGCGCAACTTACTATTCTCTTCCTTTGACAACATGGCTTTGTTATCCGTCTCGAGAAGTGACTGATGCAACCTAAAGTTCTCCTGCTGTGTGGCATGTCTATCCTCTTCTGCTCTTCGGATACAATTAACAAAGCCAGTTTCTTTCCCACTCCAAGCCAAAACAGATTCTTCCTGTTCTATTTTCAATCTAGCAGCAGTGTTTTTGTACCTCTCAGCTTCTTTCTTTGCTTCATCCAATATGAGTCTAAAGTTTTCTTCATTGCTCTTTAGTATCACATTCAAACGTTCTTCTTGTGCTCTTGAGTGCTCTAGCTCAGCTTTAGTCATCTGCAGCGTGTCCTTCAACTGGTTGGCTTCTGTGGCAACTTCTTTTAGAGCACAAGCCATGTCATCCAACGCCTTCTTACTGTTTTCTTCAGCTTCAGCTGTCAACTTCAGCTCATGTTTAAGCACGCCTATCTCCTGAACTAAATTCTCGACATTTGAAGAAGCAAGTTGCTCCTTCTTTTGAACATCAACCAGAGTCTCCTTTATCAACAGAAGTTCGGACTTGAGACTCTCTAAATCATCCCTCGAGGAAAATGTAGAATCGTGGCTGTCATGTTGATGGCATGAGCTAAGCTCACTACTTTGCACGGATTCCTCTTCCCATTTGTCCAATTTCTTTTGAAGAGAAACATTCACAGAATTTGATTCTTCAAGTAAAACCTTGGTTTGCTCCAGTTGGTTTGTCTGTGTGATCAATGAATCAAGGACTCTTGCTTCTGAATTTCTTCTTTTTTCTATTTCCATCTCCAGTTCTCGAATTCTTTCCTCACTTGCAAACAATAAAGCCTTCAACTGAGCCTCATTGGTTTGAACATTCTCTGCCAGCTTGAGTTCCAACTTCCAAATTATTTCTGCACTTTCAGTCAATAAAGCCTTCCTGTGAGCCTCTGAGTTATTCGCATTCTCTGCCAATTTCAGCTCCAATTCCTGAATCTTTTCGTCTCTTTCAGCCAGTGAAGCCTCTGTGTCATCTTTATCCTCAGATGACATTGCCTTCTCTGCCAGTTTCAGCTCTAATTCCTGCATCCTTTCTTCACTTTTGGACAATGAAGCCTTTGTCTGAGCCTCAGAAGTTTTCATACTATCAGCCAGTTTCTGCTGCAATTCCTGAATCCGTTTTTCGCTTTCACACAATAGAACCTTTGTGTTAGCCTCAGAGGCTTCTACATTCTCTGATAGTTTGAGCTCCAAATCTTTGGCCTTTCCAAGTTCAAGTTTCAATGACTCAATACACTCCTCTTTATTCTTCAATTCTAGCCTGGCATGAGAGAGTAAATCCTTCATGGAACTCAACTGTGAATGCACCTCTTCTTCGACATTATGAGATGACAATGCTTCACTGAGCCTCATGTTCGCCTCCTGTGCCAACTTTTTCATCTCTCTTAATTCATCAAGGGCTCGATCTCTTTCCACCTCTACTACATGCAATTGCTCCTTCATCTTCTCATCTTTCTCTTCAGGATGCTCCATTTGTTGCTTCATTTCTCACGCTCTGCCGCTATCTCTACATTAAATTACCCAAAATAGTCGATATTAATCAAAGTTAAATTCTACACAACCCACTAAACCCAGCAAATAAAATCTTAGAAAATTGTCTTGGTGGCCATAGAATTCTGCATAACATTTACCGGCATAACCTTCATAATCAAACAGACCAGTACAAGTCCAATAACATGTATTCTAAAAATTCAAAGCAAACAATTGAAAATAAGCAATACCATATGTATATGCAGCTTAGAGAACTTCCTTGAGGAAAGAGCCTAAGGATGTTTACAGCATGATCAACCCAGAAGAAAGAGAGAAGCGTTTATAAAATAATAGACTTGCAGAGAAAGAAAGTATCGGAATTTCCAAAGGGAAAAGTACAAGAAAAATAAAACTACCTTAGCCTCGGTTTCGAGGTCGATTCTGATGACCAATGTTGAAGGCAGGGGTTTACTATTTTGGGGGAGTCTTTATAAATGTAACAAGGAAAACTTTAAACATAGACAGGGAGAGATATTGGTTTTGGTGAAGACGTCCGAGGTTGGCGGGTTTCCCACAAAAATAAAGAGCAGCATATTTGACAAGTGAGGGAAGAAATCTATGTTAATGGACGAAATTGACCTTCCTGCAGATATAACCACGCACTTCCATTTTCAACTATGACTAATCTCCGGCGGCTGACATATGCCTGCTCTAGCTGACCTGCTCGGCCCAATAGATCAACCAAGCAGGCATTGTGGTCTGACCTCACCGAAATTCCATAGTTACTGACCATTGAGTCAAACAAATTCATGTTCTCATTAACCTTTCACGCACGAGCACAAACAGACAATGCACTAAGAAATGTTATACCATCTGGTTCAAAGCCACGGAGCCCCATCTTGTTAAAATAAGCAAGAGCCTTTTGGCACAGACCGTGCTGTGCAAATGCAGCAATTATGGTGCTCCATGAGACAAGGTCGGGACTCTCAATCTGGTTGAAAGCTAACTCAGAATCAAGGATCGCACCACATCTGCAGTACATGGTAATCGAGGCATTACAGACGGAGACATTTGATGTGAAGCCATGTTAATAACGATCACATGAGCTTGTCTTCCGTCTTGACGCAAACCAAACTTCAACTTCTGCAAATATAGCTTCAATGCTTCCTCTCCGCTACCATTTTGTACAATTATATGTTCTGAGACAGGCAAAGCATCTGTTTTTGCAGAAGTTTTATAGTTCATGTCCTTAATAGGGGCTCAGACAGTTTCCCTCTTCCGTACAAACGATGCATTTTATACAATTCAAAACTCAAAGGCTGGAATACAAATCTTGACTGGAAATTTTATAATGCATGGCCTGAAAATTTATCATGACGTGCAACGCATCTGAATCTACATTCTTAATCTTATAACAGGAAACAATGACAACAGTCTACGGGTAGTCATGAATGGAAAAAGCTCAAACGTACAATACGCCTCATCATGGCCAAAGCTTTATCAGAGCAAAAGAAAACTCGGAAGGAATCCACCCCGAACAAGAATAACATGCATCTTTATTACACAAAGTTCCCCAGCCAATGCACATTATAGTCTATTTAACAACAATAGACATAGCAAACCAGACTACATTAGATGAAATGTAAGTTGTTTAATACCCATTGGTGAAGCAGCAGACAACCAAAATAACACTACCAGAATTACCAGAGGACCAACAAAATGTAGGTTCCAATACATTAGCAGTGTATTGCCTATAAGAATATTCACTAGAACTAGTACCAAACCTACAACCTATCTATTCGATCCGACTGACAAAGAACATAGCAAAACACTGCCATTACAACTCCCATCCCATTTAGCATCTATTACGTCAAAGCCTTCTTCCTCCATCTGCAGCCACCACACCTTCATTACAGGTGAACCACTTAAGCACGCTCACCCCTGATCCTCCTAGCCAGCTGGATGTCCTTGGGCATGATAGTGACACGCTTGGCATGGATGGCACAGAGATTAGTGTCCTCAAACAGACCCACAAGGTAAGCCTCAGCAGCCTCCTGAAGAGCTAGCACAGCATGGCTCTGGAAACGCAGATCAGTCTGCAAGCAAGAAATCATTTATGTCAACACTACTATTCATATTCAACCAAACATAATCACAGAATAGACCAATGAACAGCAAAATACCTTGAAGTCCTGGGCAATCTCACGAACAAGCCTCTGGAATGGCAGCTTCCTGATCAAGAGCTCAGTACTCTTCTGATACTTACGGATTTCACTGCACATGGCACAATTTACAACCAAATAAGCAATTATAACAGCAAAAGAGCCATCAAGAGAATAGCACCACATACAAAAACATCATTGTTAACTCAAGACAAGAGCCATCAAACCTACCGAAGAGCAACAGTTCCAGGACGGTATCTGTGGGGCTTCTTCACTCCTCCAGTGGTTGGGGCAGACTTCCGGGCAGCCTATAAACAAATGACAACCACAATTTTAAACAACATATTCACAATAATTCACACAACATGTCAAACTTTTCAAAGCATTTATACGAGAAAAACCACAAACCTTGGTAGCAAGCTGCTTCCTTGGAGCCTTGCCTCCAGTCGACTTACGAGCAGTTTGCTTGGTACGAGCCATCTGTAACACACAATGTATTCATTTCATCATGTTAATCACCAACATATTACAACTCCAAATTATTTCTACAAGTAAATACGAAAATAATCACAGCCTAAAATACAACTGGCAATATCAAATTCATTCTAAATCATCATACATATCCCTAATATAAACAGATCTGAATTGAACAGCTAACGCCAATTAATCCACATATTATACATCACAGAGAGATTATACCAATTAAATTTCAAGAAACATAACTGCGCAGAGTATGAAGTCGTTCACTAAATATGCATTGAATTGAAGTACCAGAAAAACCTTAGAGAATATCAAAACCCAAAGAAATCAGAACCGCAAGAACGAAGACTCGCAACTTGAACCCCTAGATCAAGATCCATAACCGGAAAAACGACGAAGCGGCGAAAAGAAAACTAAACCCTAACCCTAATTTGGTTTCGGATAAGGAAAATTATGAGAGAAAAAGTCGTACCTCTGATTCTCTTCGCTTCGAATTCTCTCTCTCTTCTTTTTTCTCCAAACGAAGTTTAGTTTTAAATGCATAGAGACTCTACGCCTTTATAGCGCGCCTGACTCTAAAACGGTGTTGAGGGAACGGACGGTTGGGATTTGGTATCCGTGTGTTTTCTCTGAACGGTGAAAGAGAGGCTTGGTTGTGTTTTCTCGGTTTGAATGGACGGCTGAGATGAGTGTTTGGGTGAATGACGCGGATCGTGAGTGACTGATACTCGTTTCTTATTGGTTAGAATAGCGGAGTAACGGGAGTTGTTTGATGAAATATTGGAAATATTCAATCTTGTAAGAAAGTTATGTCGCACCCCTCATAATTATAAGATATTACAATTCGGCCTCTTCTAGTTTAAAAGTTTCTCAAATTTTGCCATTGCCGTTAATTTGAACGGTTTCCGTCCAAGTGCGGATCGTCTTATTAGGTCGTAATCGTGTTATGATTATTTGTCATTTTAAGTCAGACATATGGAAATGAGGAAGAGATGCATATCCCCTGAAATGGTAAACCATACCGATCAAATCTATCCCTTGACTAAAACGATATTCATCATGTGACTTGTAGTGAAAAGAATTCGAAGATGCATCGAACCCAAAAATAGTCATACGGTACATTAATGTAACGATAAACTAGTTTTACCGCAAACAATTAACCAGAGACCTGTTAAACCAAATCCTCCGGAAAAAAAATTAAATCGAGGAATGATTAGACTCCAAGTTGATACGGATCATCCTCCACAACCTTGGCCAATACAAACCTCATAAAAAAAAAACACCTCCAATCAGGGCCAGCTCTCCACATGTGCGATGACACAGGCCCCAAGTTGGGAGGGTCACAAAAAATTTCATCCCCTTTATATACGTTTGTATATTGTATAATCAAGAACAGAAAGAAAAGAAAAGACCAAAATTGAATTACCTTGTTAGGCCTATTCAATACTCCTCTCTTCTCTCTTCTCTCTCCTCTCTTCTCCTACAGCTCGTCACTTTCACTGCTCAACCCCTCATTAGAGCATATGCAGCGGTGACTGCGATAGCACGAGCAGAGGAGAGAGAAGGCGGACCCGGCCACGAAACAACACCTTGACTGAGCTGAAAATCTCTTGCACGAGCAAATACTGCACGTTGACGAGCACGAGCAGCCTGCACTAGCCACCGCTGCATATGCTCTTAGTGTTTCAGTTGTTAAATTTTTGTTTTCTTTTGTAAATTAATAGAATGGGCTTGTCAATTTGAAAATTTTAATCAAAATTTCACTCGGTTCCTAAAACATAAAGAAAAATATGACAGTAGTTTATAAATTCGAAAGGAGCTAGATATAATCTTTGTAAATTGTAATTGAAGATGAGTTGCATTGTTTTGTTTGGTCTAATTGTTTTGTTCTCAATCCCGTTTATGTTCTCTATTTGCAGTTTAGTTTCGATACCTTTTTTTTGTAGTTTTAATTTTTAATGTTAGTGCATTCATATTAGACAGCGAGTCTAATAAAATGGACTTGTAACAGAGGGGAACATTAAAGTGAGTGATTGTATTGAGATTAAGTATTAATATTTAATGAAAAGTAGTATTAAAGTTAGGTTAGGTTCCCTTTCAAAAAAAAATGTTAGTCTAATTTTCGCACAGGACCACCAAACCCCCCCCCCCCCCCCCCCCCCCCCCCCCAAAAAAAAGTGCTATACTGCAAAGAAGCATGAAGAACCAATCAAACCGTTTGTACAAATTACATGGTAAAATTGCCAATAAACCTAGCTACGATACCTTGGAAACCAAAAATCTAAAACCAAATTCTGGAGTCGCTCATGCACTTATCTGTACCACTTTATACATCTAGTTATTCAGCAGCTTTTACAAGAATGATATACTGGCTAATGTAGCTTTAAAGGCAATCTAGATCCCATGTCACTAGCTGATTTTCTTGTACAAAGGTATTGACAAGTAAATGGAAACAATCTCTAAAGATTCTCCTGCCAAATCTCACAACCTATAAAATAATCAGACACCAACCTAACCAAATAACAAAACCATCATACATTATGAAGACACGGCTATGATGCATATCGGCTATAAACAAGCAGAAGCAACTGGTTCAAGTATCTCTCTCCCAACAGTTCAGGCCTTGAGGCCTATCAACCAATTATGATCTTCTCAAAGCAAAACAAGCTAATTGATTGACACAGCTTGGTCCCACCAGATTGATGAGATGCTAACCCCAGAAGATGTAATGCTATAAGCACAATCTTGATATGATATTCTTGAGTTCCTAATAAATAATCACGTGTCATCAAAGTTAAAACAGTCATCAACTCTTAGGTGCTTTGCAAGCCGGAGAACAGCAGACTGCACAACTTCAGAATCTGGACTCACGGAATTGGGAAGAAGGGGTAGGCAAACCGGCAAATATAGTTCATTGTCTTCTGAAGCACAGAAGAATGACAGCACAGCTCTGCAGAATATATATCTGGAAATAGACACATCAGGTAAGTATTTCCATCATTTTAATCAAAAATCCCAGAAATTAATTCTTCGAATGAAGTAGATAGTCAGATGCTGCTAAGCATAACAGTTTATTGTAAAAACTACATATTAAACCAAGTACCTCAGAATAAGTCGACGCAGAAATGGATCAGATATAACTTGTGCCCATACCAAATCCATGTCTGTTGATGTACAAAGAATTACTTCCCACTTACTAAAGGCATCAGACAGTATGCTCTCAGCACTGTTATACACTTCCTAACATCAGAACAGATCAACTGAATCAGCTAGAAGATGACGGATTTTTTTTTATATAAAATACAAAATGGTTTTAAGGAGCAACAGTTGAGTGTAAAATTCCAATTTTTCTTCTTTTCTTTGGACTGACTGGATTTGCAAGTAACTTACTTTTTCGGTGTCAGAAGAGGAGAGACCAACTAATTGACAGAATGCTGATAGAGGAGCAGTCAAGAAAAAGGTGAACTGACTTCCGTTTTGCGTTAAATCAGCATCATCTGGATTCTTAAATGCTGATCTCAAAGGTGAAAGAAGCAGAGCAGTTGTTTCTCCCCTTTCCGCACCATGTAAAACCTGGAATCATTCACCATCTGATGTTAATAATGTGGCTGCATAAAAAGAGGCACATGCAGGTAGACTTAATGCACCTTTATCAAACATCTGGAGAAAGCTTTATCAAACATCTGGAGAAAGCTTTTCCAATCCCTCTAAACATCAAAATAAGTTATGTCTAGAGTCTGTATCTAGAGTCATGAACAAGTTTTGACAAACCTGCCTTGAATGCATGGCTGTTGTCACTATCAACTATCAAGAAAAGTGGTCTGCGGGTAAAAGGAATTATGTCTCCAGGGTAAAGATTATTTGCACCTGAATATTGAAAAAGCGAGTGTAAATTAGTACAGAGATGACAGCAAATATGAAATAACATGTAACTGTGCAGAAAAATGCTCACAGTAAACAAACTGGAATGCTCATTTAATACAAGAACCTACCACCATTTCCTCTAGGACCAAACCACAGATATTTATCATAATAGCCACTTGACTCAGCCTTGCCATTTGTATACGATTCAGGCAGAAAAGTATTCTGAGTTGGGAGAGGAACTTTATTTTTTGACGTTTTCTGTGAACTTCCAGAGTTGTATAGCTGACTAACATTACTACGAGCAGTTGTACCTGCACAATTGATTGAGTTCATTAGTCTGGTATCAAAGACATACAAAGGTGATTTTCATCCTAAGACAATCAATGTTCACCTGAGGCTGACAGGTACACTAGCATAACACTGTCCACAGGGAGTTCCTCGCATATTGTAGCTAACACCTGCCGATGCATCAGTGTGCAAGTTATTGAATCCCGTTAGACAAAGAAAATATCCCATATATTGAAAACTTTCATATTGGCCAACGTTACAGATAATTGAGGACGCCCCATCCCGATGCATTTAAAGACACCTTTAAGGATTCATTTCCTCAACAAGCACACGAAAGACTGGATCATGTAAAGCACAACAAGCATTGCCCCCTTTTTAAATCAATGCTCTAATAGTGACTACATAATAGAGCTTATACAAACAAACAGGTTCCTCAGAAACATGCTAAGCCATTGCATGTTAAATAAACAAAACAATCTTGAAACTGCTAAAAAATAAATTATATAATGCATCACTCAGTCCAGAGGCACATTGGATGCATGGTTAAATCTGACACATGAAAAGTACAAAGAATATGGTAAAGTTCTTTTTTCCTTATAGTGGAGTGATTCTTTATGCAATGTTAAGAAGGCCAAGAAGCTATATGTAAAGAAGAAAACTTAAGAAGTGTGTTGAATTTGAAGAATTCATCTCACATAGTGCCTTTTAATTTTGAAAGAAAAACTAATGTATACATAGAACATGTGAATAGTAAAGAATAAATTGTGTATCCTATATTTAAGAATTTTTCCATTCCTTCTGAATATTTTACCATTGTGAGTGTCACATGTCCATGCCAGGCATCACAGTGACATGAGTATCAGTGCTCTAAGATGATACTTAATTGCAGAGGAAGGCCTTAAGAATTGAGATAACAGGTCATACTCCTACAAAATTAGTTTAAAAAACACTGTAATAATAATGAAAAGCATGGAATACTAACCGCTATCAAATGTGTCACAGATGGATGATAGATAACTGCTTTCCTTGGATTTGGAGGTAAAGTTGGATCAGTCATATCTGCAGCCAAGTTCATATCAATTACTCCAGAAGCCCCAGAGTGCTCAATAAAAGAGTTATTCTCTTTTGATTCAACAGGACGATTTTGGTACAAAGACCCACTTGGCTCCCATTCCAGACATTGCAGCATTCGATACGTGTCCAATGTAAGTTCAGCAAATTTTGCCTGTAAGTCACAGTAAATGAACATCATTAGCTTTCGCTTTTGATGGCTGGTTCTTGCTATTATCTCTATTTAATTAAGATCAATGATCAATACTGTGTACGAAAAGAATTATCACCTCATTCTGGTGATAGCTTGTCAACAGAGCATCTTGAAATTTAAGAACCCTCTTGGCATGGAAACGAGCCACATACTGGAGAGAAGCTGGATATGAATCAAACATGGCAGAGTATCGCAATGGCCTGACATTCATAAAGGCCGTATCAACTTTCATGAATCGCACAATTTCTTGCACCACTAGCCTCCACTCTTTAAAATTAGTTTCCTGAGAAGAGGATACTATAGTGTCTAGAATCATGCCGGTATCTCAAAGAAAGATATATGCAATAATTCATAAAATAAAATAAAAAATCAAAGTAACTTTAAAGTAAACACAATTATCAAGCAGTTTTAGTTGTTTTTCGTCATGAAATCCTTCTGTGAGTATATCTAAACTTCTTACTTCTATAACTCCAAACTTCACATCGCTTCATTGAACATTAGTTAAGCAACAAACGAGTCTTATGTCACAATTTCTGGTAACTTCTCAATTTCTCAGCAAGTTGAACTCATCGAATTCCGGCCAAGTCTGCCTTTGACCGATCAGTTACAATCCACCACAGAAAAAACAAAAACAGCAAACTCAGCCGGAGTTATTAATCTGATATAGTTTAACAGGTCATATCTACCCTAACATGTCATTAAACGACCCAAATTGCACATAAATGTTACAAATTCCGTTAAAAATTAATTTCCGGCCGAGAATGGATTACTAACCCGAAAATTGGCTCTGCAATCCTCCACTAGAGCTCTGAACCGGTCGGCGAGAAGCCGAACCATCTCGGTCCGGTTCAAAATCAACGACACCAGCAAAAACCTCGCGTAGAATCTCAGCTCCTTGAACCGGACTCCGAGATCCTTCTTCGTCTTTGCGCCTCCGCCGCCGTCCTCGAAGTACCGGCGGCTGAGAATGGCCTCGTAGAAGACGTAGGCCTCGACGAGAAACCTAGACTCGCTTGTCCGCATGTACTGCCCGAAGTACAGCTGGCCGATCCGGCTAGCGATCTCGCCGATTTCCCACCGGTTCAGACCGGCCTCGACGAGCTTGGACCGGTTCTCCTGCTGGTACTTCCAGAGACGCATGTAGGCCTTGAACACCTTGTGGAAGTAGTGCTGGTTGTGCACGCGCCCGTACGCCGGCGCGTCGCGGACACGAGCGAACTTCCGGTCCGCGCTCTCCACCAGCGCTCTGAACGTCCCCGACACGACGTCGTTCGCCGCCATTTTAAAATACAAAAAGACCTCTCGAGTTTCAGCGACTACTACTACGACTAGAGTCCCCGGAGGTCATCGGAAAACGTGGAGTGAGCTGCTTTTAATACACAGAGAGAAGGTAGTGGACTTTTCTCGGTTCGCTCGGGGCTTTTATATAATTTGTTTTTTATTTTTTTATACATAGTGTAAAATTTTAATAATTTAATATTCAATTACTTAACTATTAGTATAGAGGCGCATATGTGATTTTTATGTATAGTAATTTTTATGTACGTGATTTATACACAGTGCAGTTATATTTTACTTTTTTTATCATTAAACTGACCAATTAATAATTAAAGAGAAATTAATTATCTAGTGGCAATTACTGAATTTTTAAAAATTTAACCATAAGTACTTTTTACTTAATTAATTAAGATAATTTCGATAAAATAATATTTTTATTGATCTCAATTTAAAGACTTAAATATTAATTTAACATTCGATTAATTAATAATTTAGTTAAATTAATAAAAAAATTTAATCACAAACATATTAATTTATTGGAGTTTTACAATATATTTCTGAATTTTATTTGTAAGGGTGTCGGTGAAATTTTTAACAGTGAAATTTTGGATGATTTGATCCGAGACAATTTTTGGGTTTGTGCTTTTTAGACGGGGGAACATGTGCAAAAGTGGGGAGAGAGGGGAGTGTGATGAGAATACTGAGTGCTCTCAACTGCTCTCCGTCTCCGTCTCCGTCTCTATACATGGTGATCCTTTCGAGACCGAATAAATATGAGGAGGAGCTTTCTGTTGTGTGGTCCTTTCATTTTTGTGCTCATTTTTTGTATTTGCGCATCAAAGTTTTGTGAAGCTTACAAATATTATCCTCATCCTTAAATTTGAGTCTTTCTTTTGAAAGAAACAGCAAAATTATGTCTCTATGTTGTAGATATAAAATCAAATATGTATGTATTTGGGTCGTGTGTCGTTCATGCGTCTACTAAAATATATATAATTTTTTCTTGATTTGACTCACTTTAAGATTACTTTATCATTCAAATTCTGGATACTAGAGTATAGATTACTTATGCAAAATTTCATCCAATTTGATGATGTTTAAAGTACCTAACTAAATCGAACAAACTGTAACATGTCCAACCTAAACCGATAATGTTTCTATGCGGCAAATCACGATTTTGAAAGCTCAAACGATCATCAAATTTGATGAAATTTTGTATAAGTGATTCATATATACTCTATAAACTAAATGGTTGAGATGTGATTACGTGACCAAATAGTGGGTCAAATTAAAAAAATCTGCATTTATTAATAGGGCCAATTACATATAAGGTCACTTGCATAAGTTCTATACCAAATAAGGTCACCTTATAATTTTATTCCAAGTCAGGTAACTTCTATAACAAACATAAGCTTAAACTTGAAAATATTTATAATTATGCCATCAATATAATTGAAATCCAGATCAACCTCCTCTCTCAACCTCTCACATTTCAATTGTGCCTTCTCACATCTCCTCTTCTCTCTCTCCAAAAACCTTAGTCTCCTATCGTCGGCGTCACACCTCCCTCACCATCTCTCTCCTCCCGATCTTCTTCCTTACTTCTACGGTCTCGTCAAAACTCGTCGTCACTCCTCTCCGCTGCGATCTCTACCTCATCACTCATCTCCTACGCAAAACACCAGTCTCCACTCCTCTCCGCTATGATCTCTACTTCGTCACTCATCTCCTATGTGAAACATCGCTCTCTCTCTCTCTCTCTCTCTCTCTCTCTCTCTCTCTCTCTCTCTCTCTCTCTCTCTCTCTCTCTCTCTCTCTCTCTCTCTCTCTCTCTCTCTCTGAGCTCCGGCCACCATGAATTGTCACATTCAACCAAATCAACGTGTTTATCTCTGCGAACAGTAGTACTTACTATGTTTTGAAGTAGTACCCTGAATATTTTGGAGTAGTGCTTACTAGAGACAACAATAATACATTGTGTTACAGAACAGTAGTACTTACCATGTTTTAAAGTAGTACCCTGATTGTTTTGGAGCAGTGCTTACTAGAGACAATAGTAGTACATTGTGTTACAGAACAATAGTACTTACCATCTTTTAAAGTAGTACCCTGAATGTTTTGGAGTAGTACTTACTAGAGACAGCAGTAGTACATTGTGTTACAAAACAATAGTACTTACCATGTTTTAAAGTAGTACCCTGAATGTTTTAAAGTAGTGCTTACTAGAGACAGCAGTAGTACATTGTGTTACAGAACAGTAGTACTTACCATGTTTTGAAGTAGTACCCTGAATATTTTGGAGTAATACTTAATAGAGACAGCAATAGTACATTGTGTTACATAACAGTAGTCCCCCATTGTTTCTCTCTCTCTGTCAAATTTTGAAGAAGAAAAAGAAAGAAAAGTTAATATAAATGAGCAAAATTTGAAAGACAAAAAACAAGGATAAAGAAAAGTGACCTTAATTAGGATAAAAAGTATAAATGATCTTATGTGGGAAATAGAGTCTCTAATTGACCTTATATGTCATTTTTTATTATTAATAAGGATTAAATTCACTCATGATGCCTGAGACTATCCGAAAACATCAAAGTGATGCCTAAATTTGAAAAATGATCAAAGTGATGCCTAGAAATTTAAAACGCTATCTAACGGGTACCCGGACCGGCTGAGCTCTCGGTCTCAGGTAAAGTTGCTGACGTGGCACCGATATTTGGTGGAAATGATTTTTTTGCCCTTAAAATTTTCATTTCTTATTTTTTTCTTTCTATTTTCTATTTTTCTTTAATTTTTCTTCTCTCTCTCGATCTCTCTCGACCTTCTCTCTCCTCGGTCGTCCGAGCGTCCTCTTCGATCATCACTCGTAAGTATCAGTCCCACCGCCACCGCCACCATGAACACTTCACCATCTCCACCACTCGACCCATCCACTCTCCTCGCCTTCGGCTACTCCAAGCTCACTCTCCCACAAAAAAAAAAATCTAAATCATTTTCTTTTGTACAATGGACTACCCCAGCAAAGTAAGAACCAATAAATCAAAAATCTGACTCACCTCCGATGACAAAAAACCCATAAACACAAACAAAACAAATTTTTAAACTGGATTAGCCATGAAGAAATTCATAGTCCATAAACACAAACACAATCAAATCTATATTTTCATTTCAAAAACAAACAACAAACAATGTGTTGAGACTGCAAATTGAAAGTCAGGGCTGCTATTGTGATTCGGTTGCAATTTTAGAAGTTTAGACAGAAAATGTGGACACGAGGAAGAGTTGAAGGCAAAATTATTACTGGAGGCGGTGTTCAAGGCGGCCTCGCGCGACGCCGAAATGAAAACTGAGCTACACGACATTATCAATGCACATATTCAAAATTCATTTGGGTTCTTTTGTTTAACTGAAAATTGAAACAAAAAGGAGGTTACTTTGAATATACATAACCTAAAATGAAAATTGTGCTAAAATTATACAAAAAGATACATAATTTCATCAGCAGCACATGACCCAATTTGCTCAAACGAAAATTTGAGCTGCAATTATACAAAAACATTCATAACTTCACCATCACATACACACCCAATTGCATCCAATGTCATTGTTCCTCATTTACTTCACTACTAACACAGAATTGAAGTAAAAGAAATGATGAAGAAAACAGAGAGCTTTACCTGAAAGGCCCAAAGGGTTCAAGAGAGAAAGACCCGAGAAGGACCCAAAATACTTCTGGGTTCTTGGTGCTGTTTGACTGAGACCGAGGCTGAGTCGCAGACTACGACGCCCACAATGTATCGTTGAAGAAGACGCAGAAATTGTAGGCAGTGGTGACGGAAGTGCTGACCTCAGCGACGCTAATCATACAATGGTTGCTTCTCAATTCCATCGAAGATGGACGAATCGATGATTTAAAGATTTTGGCGAGGACAACCATGGCCCAAATTCGCAGACGGGTCCAAAACCCTTCTTGGCTTTGTAAGATATTATACCCTTGAGAATGGCAATCTTATCCTCTTCACTCCATAGCCAGCCCTTCTTGGTGTCCTCGTCATCGTAGCCGCCGCCGCTAGAGCCCTTCTTCTTCACTCCGCAACAACGGGCTTGGATTTCTCCTTCTTCTCATTCACATTCTCTTCCTCTTCTTCGTCATCATCTTCTTAATCTTCCTCGTCATCGTCATCTTCATCATCATGTTCGGGTCTAACAATGTCGTTTTCTTTTTCTTCTTCTCCTTCGGTGGGGTCAGAGTCTTCTTCCTCCTCCATCGATGAAGCGACGGGAGGGGTTTGAGGAATTAAGGGAGAGAGATCAAATAATAATAATAATAATAATAATAATAATAAATATAATTAAGGGTAAAATGACTAGAATACCCCTAATTTTCAAAAACCTTAATACCACATCAGTAACTTTACCGGAGACCGGGAGCTCAGCCGGTTCGGGCACCCCTTAGATAGCATTTAGAATTTTCAGGCATCACTTTGATCATTTTTCAAATTTAGGCATCACTTTGATATTAGTTTCAGGCATCATGGGTGAATTTAATCCTATTAATAAATGAAGAGGTATTACTAGAACCTTACTGGGCCAACCTATAACTTATCTTATACATGAATTATTCTCTTTTTCACAAATATATGTAGTTATTCTCAAGTAGGGGATGTCGGGCAAACCAAAATGTATACAATTATAATACTCTATTATATTATAGGCAAATTACCTAAAAGTCATTTTCAACCATTCATGTGACCCAAAAGTCACCATGTTTTTTACAAAGTTCCCATAAGTCACCAAACTATGGGTTTAGTGACCAAAAAGTCATTTTTTAGCCTTAAAACTAAGATTTTAACCCTTTTTCTACATGGACAAAAATACCCTTCCTTATATTTTTTTCCCGAAATTCAAATTTCTTCTTCTCAAAACACATACCCGCCTCTGACTTCTTCCCACTACCACAACTGTAACCATTGCCGGCGATTTAAATATTTTTTAACATTACCGGCGATTTTTGCCGGAAAAATCGCCGGTAATGTCTTCTTCTTTTTTTAACATTGCCGGCGATTTTTCCGGCAAAAATCGCCGGCAATGTCCCGCCGGTAATAAAAAAAAAAGACATTGAAAGTAAGTCGCCGGTAATGTTTAAAAAAAAAAAGACATTACCGGCGACTTACATTTAAGTCGCCGGCAATGTCTTTTTTTTTTTTTTAATTACCGGCGGGACATTGCCGGCGACTTAAATGTTAAAAAAGAAAAAAGACATTGCCGGCGATTTTTTCGGCAAAAATCGCCGGTAATGTGTGACGACCCGAACCAGAATCAGTTGCTTATTCGGCACGATTCTCAAGATTGAGTTTAGTCGCAGTTTTACGATATTGTGTGGTTTGTCGATTCGATTCGCAACTATGTTTTCAGTCGAGAATTTGAGTTGGGTGTCTTCACGGGAATTGTTGAGTACGTGATTTCGAGCTCGTGGACGGCTCCGGAAGATTTTTTCGATAACCGAGGAATATTTTATGATTATTTAAAGTTTCGGATTTCGACGAGTTTATCCGATTGTTTCGAGCTTATCCGAATCATTTCGTATATTCGTTTTGGACCGTCGATCGACCCGAGGCTCGAGTATAAATAGCGAAATAGTCGAGAATTAGTCGTAAAACATTGTTTTCCGTTGACCAGACGTTGACTTTCTATATTTGGTAAGTTGACTGCGTTGACTTGAGGGGGAGAAGTTTCCCGATTTGGTGACTGTCCGACGACCTGTTTTCCGGCAACCTTTGGCTTCGAGAAAGGTATAATCAGCTTCCTTGTTTGATTTCGAGTAGGTTTGCACTTTGAAATATGGAAATTGATGGAGATTTGTGGAGGTACGATTAAGGCCGAACGGGTTGGAATCGCCGGAGTTGGTTGGCCGTGTTCCGGCGAGCCTCGGAGGCGGTATGGTTAGGGGTTCGACTCCCCATGGTCTAGGGATGATTCCCATGTAATTAGTTTTGGAATTGGTTAGGTTTAAGCTCGAACCCGAATGGGTTTTCGGGTGGGTTTTTCCGGTTGGATTTCGATGAAATTGAAGGTGTTAGGGAGAGAATTGGCTTAAGAGGTAGAAGGGAAATTGATTCGAAATGAGGAGAGCTTGAAATCTGGAGATTTTGGCCGTGTGATTTCACCGTTGACGGCGCGCCGCCGGCGGCGGCGGCGATCAATGGCGAGGAAAAAGTTGACTTTTCAGATTTCGATAATTTTAATGTCGTTTTTCTCGTAATCGCGCCATGATTATCGTCCAGAGGTTTTCGGGTTGATTTGATTAGCCGATTTTCGGTCGAAGTTTCGAGTGGGGATTTCGGGATTTCCGTAATTCATTTTGTACTGCATTTCGTATTTCCGGGAACTGTTGGTTTCCGTGCATCAGTACAGTGTTGTGGATTTTGATATTGATCAGTATGTCTTATGAATATTCAGGAGATCGGGATCGTGATCGAGCTTCTGGCTAGGGATCTTCCGCCGGTCATTGAGATTAGCGCGAGTGCGCATTTTGCTCACCTGTGAGTGGACAATTTCTTTTCACGGAATTCTTGCGAGTCTTTTTATATGATTTTCGAACTTGAGCATGCGTATGAGATTTTAGATTACATGAGCATGTGTTTACAATTATATATATACACGGATATACGTATACGAATAAACAAATATGAGCATATTTACGAGATTATGATTATTATAAGCATGTGTTATAAACGATTATGTTACGCATATGCATTTTTATGCTGTTTACTGTACATGCATCGAGATATTTGTGATTTGATTTTCACAGAGTACAGTCGTAATTCATATTGTTGTATCGATACACTCGCATCCCGGCTGATCCCCGAGGGTGCTTACCAGTAGGGGTACCGTACCTTGTGCCGATGTAGTTCCGGGTGGGTACTGGTTTCTGTACCTTGTGCCGATGTAGTTCCGGGTGGGTACAGATGTCTGTTTCTTGTGCCGATGTAGTTCCGGGTGGAAACAGATACCCTGACCTGAGGCCTTTCTGGCTCGAATCACGTGTGGGTCTGGGATTCCGTGATTCGGACTGTACTAGCATGGACGTGTCCATGAGTGGCCCCGTGGGATTTTACTTGCATGCTCTGTACGCTGGAGGATTATGGTTTAACCTCGCGTATTTTATTATATTTATTTATTTGGACTCGCATATGTTTTTATAACATATATTATTTGGTGAAAGACATTTATTTTCGTCCACTCACTCTAACGTGTTTATTGTCTTTCCCCTGGGCTTTTCAGTTTCCGTGCCCAGTTTGCAGTTCAGGTTTGGTGTTTCACCTCGTAGTTTGGAGGCTAGTGATCAGAGTCACATGTGTTTTCCAGTAGGTTCTTGTTTCGCCTACTGATGTACATATTGTTTATGTTTTACCCTAGAGGTCGCTCTGATACATTCTGATACATGTTTATACGGATTTTCACGGATATATTATATATAGTATAGTACTGTTTACTGTTTATGATTCATATATTGATGTTGAGAAATCCGGATGGGGTTGGTGCCCACGGTTTACTTTTTGTGGCATAGGACGAAGTGTTAATTTCTGGGTGCAGGTTATGGTAATTCTACGCTAGTAACGAAACTCTGCCGAAATTTTGAAAATTTTTTTGTTGGTTCGTATTTTCGAAAGGGTTTGATTCCGGTTCAGGTAACTGAATCGGGATTGGGTCCTTTCATAATGTTAAAAAACATTGCCGGCGATTTAAAAATCGCCGGCAATGGGTTAAAAAGTGGTAGTGTCCTCCTCATATAAGCAAACTAGACTAGCTTCTCTCTCTTTAAAATTAGAAGCTCTGCGAAGAGAGAGAGAGAGAGAGAGAGAGATTTGCTTGTCTCCGGTACCGTTTGAATTTGAATTGAGGTAATTCGATATCTCCGGCAATGTGTGAATTTGAATTCACTTTTGAAATCGAATTAGGTTAGCTTTGTTGTGGAGCTTGTTGTTGATTATAAGTTCTAAGGACTCGAATTAGGCTAGCTTTATTATGGAACATTGTTTTCAGTTTTGAATTTGAGTTTATGGTTTTGAATTTCAATTGATGATCCATTGAAGCTAGCTAAGTGAATACATCATTTTGAGTTGTTGTGTTGTTGATTTTGAGTATCAATTGAAGATAATCGATGGTTTTTAGTGTTGTTTTTGGTTGATTTCTTATTTCAGCATTGAAGTGTTCTGTTAGTACTTTTACAAACCTGGGTGTGTACCTTTGTTGGTCTGTGATAGTATACGTATCTTCCTTATAGGGTTATTGATCTATGCATTTTATGCTTGATTCTTAATGTCTTTCTCTCTACATTTAACTTTGTTTTATGCTTAGTAGATATGTTTCTAACTTATTTTATGTTTTTAGGTAGAAAATAAAGGTGGAACAATAAATGAGGCGTTTTGGAGCTAAAAGCGGGATAAGGACAAAGTTCCTAAATCCGGAGAAGAAATGGTACGAGAAATGGTCTTCAAATGGTTTCTAAAATGTATTCTCAAATTCCATCAAGAATTGGAAACCATGTGACAAATAAAAATGGTGCAAATAAAGATGAAGACTTTTCTCCTGCGCGATCATGGAAAGCATGTTCTTGCCGAATTCATGGAGGATACTTGGGCCACATTTGTGGAGAATATTCCAAGATGATTTGGATATGATTTAAATCCCAAAATATGTGCAATTACATGGTATTTTCGGCCAATGAAGAATTGGAGAGAAAGAAGCCCAAAAGAAGAAGATGGACCGAAAGTTAGAAATCTAGAAATCTGTCGATGCAGATCAGCCCAATTCAACAGGCCACCAAAATCATTTTAAAACGAATTTGGACACATGTGAGGCATTCTTAGAAACATATGGAAGTCTAGTTTCCAACCCCACTGGAATCATGCCGTTACAATGTGTAGATATTCAGAAATCCCGGATTTAGTAGGTACAGGTCATTCTGCGTAACAGCCAACTTTAAATGGGCAGTGAAGGCGCGTTAAGAGGAATTATGGCACAATTAATACATAGCTAAAAAGCCCTGGAAGTCTATTTTCTATTGCCGAAAGAATCATGCCGTTTGAAGTTGTAAAACGTCCGAAACGTAGCTTTTAATACAGAAGGGTCAGATTTGACAGCTTTCAGAAGGTGGGAAGTTTCCTAATCTTCTTCTATATAAAGGGAAGCTCGACTCTTTCAAGGGCATCACACATCATAGACAGCAAAGCTCTGCCCAAAACACCTCCCAAGTCGTCCTAAGCCTAATCCCTTCCAAGGCCGAAGCTCCCTCCTCACGGATCAAGAATAATCGGCGCTCTTCGTCTTGTTCTTGAGAATCCATCCACTCGAGGCGTTGTTAGTGCTCTTCACAGACTCCAAAAGTGTAACCATAAACCTTCTATCTCATATTTTGTCTTGTAAAGAATTCGGTTTACGACTTGTGATTTGTTTAATAAAGGCTATACGTTTTTACTTACTTATGTTATCTTCCATGTGTTCTTAGTTTTGGTCTTTGACTTGTATGCATGCTTGTATGCTTAAAGCTTCTTAATGTGTTGGGTGATACGCTCTTCGTTCCTCCCTAGCATGTTTTGTATGAATCTTAGATAAATTAAGGTGTAGGCGCTCTTCGTCGCACTCTTAAAAGCATGTGTATAAATTGCAGGTTGAAGGTAAGAATTTCGTTGATACTGGGTAAGTGAAGCATGAAAATGGTGGAGGTAGACATGATGTGATGATCACGTGTACATAGTAGAATTAGGTTTAAATTTCGTAGGCCATTAGTTAAACAAACCAAATCTCGCACCCCCATAAACAAACCTAGCATAGTTATGCATGCACCCTCAATCCCCGGTTAAGAACGATCCCTATTTACCAATGCTACATCTACTAAAAAGGGTTTTAATTGACTCATTGTTGTTGAGTGTTAAGTGTTAATTTAGTACTTAATAATGGTGAGAATCAGTTATGACCATATTTTTGTGCAAGTGTATATATGAAGGGAACACTTTTGTCATCTTACTCACCAATGCAATGAAATTCAAAGATTTATTGGCTGAGGTTGGCAAGAGATTCAAAATCCCAAAAACAAGTGATGTGGATCTCACTTTTGCACTTCCTACATACAAAGCATGTTTTCTTTAATCTGATGGCAATTTGCAAAGCATGTTTTTTGCGTTGGATTTGGAGAGATTGAAAGAGGTTGATATAACCGTTGTCGTCAAGAGTGAAGTTGTGGCTGATGGAGGGTGTGACAAATCTAGAGTGGAATGTAAGAAGAGGCTTGCAGTAGATGTGTTTGATGAGAATGATTACCAAGGTAAAATATGCTTTTGCCTTCTCTTTTTTATCATACAGTATCTTTTTGGAACAAGGTTGGTATACTATATTTGAGGTACATTCTGAGTATGCCTATTATGTTGACATTGGAACATTCATGTGTTCATGCAATAAGTGGCAAATTATGTGCTTTCCTTGCTGCCATGCTCTTGCTGCCATTGATCAATCCACATTGGATGTTTATGCTTTCACGGATGCACATCATAGTGTTGATTATTACAAGTGTGTGTATGAGTTTTGCATTCTTTCGATCCCTAGTGTGGACATGCCCTATTGCGAGTCTTTAACAAATGCCTTAATCCTTCATCCACTCATCAAGAAGCAACTCGGTAGGCCGAAAGCCAAGCGGCTCAAGGCTACAAGTGAGAAAGAGAAAAATATTATGAGATGCGGGAAGTGCGCTGAGGTTGGACACAACAGGAAAAGCTGCTTGGTTTAATCCTGATTGGATGCTTGGTACCTTTACACATGGGAGTTAGTACATTTACACATAGGACTTAGTACATTTATGCAATGGACTTGGTACATTTATGCAGTAAACTTGGTGATATATTTACATGATTGACTTGGTACCTTTTCACAAAGGACATGGTACATTTACATTGAGAACTTAGAACATTTACACAGTAGACTTGGTTCATTTACGCAGTAGACTTGGTGATACATTTACATAATTGACTTGGTACATTTACTTTGAGGACTTGGTACATTTACATGATTGACTTGGAAAATTTACTTTGAGGACTTGGTACATTTATGCAAGGGACTTGGTACATTTATGCAAGGGACTTGGTACATTTAGATGATTGACTTGGTTCATAATTTGACAAAGTTAAAGATTACTCACTGTAATAAGTGGAACGCAGCTACCCATATAGGTCGCAGCTTTTCCCTCATTATTTTTCTTTGCATTCTTCTCTAACCCGTCTAGAAGGTGGTAAAGAACCATTGGCGCCCAAGTGTAGTCCTTCAAGCTATTTAGAGTTGTACATATTTTTGCCAATTTCCAGGACAACGACCAACTACTCGAGGCGAAGAAGAAGGAAGCCAACAAGTGCATGACCATCAAGACCGCGATATCTTGACTTTTCTTCGCTCCAACTACTTTGTGGAATGCTACCTCAATTAAAACCTTGGTCATGGGCTTCATTTTTTCGCCTTCAGTCGCCTCGGGAAAATACTCGTCAAAGAACTCATCATTTTCTAGCCTCTTTGACCGCTTCGTGAAATCTGGCATTGCTCCCAAAGTGTTGAGCCCAAATATCTCTTGGATGTCCTCGTTTGTAATTTTGAAGGTTTTTACTTCCAATCAGGAAGCCTTTCTCCTCGGGTTTGTACATCTTGGTCATCCTGTCGATATCGACATCACTTTTCACCAAGCCCACATCCTCGAGTGATACATCCCCCAAGGTGAATGTGTTGATCAGCACTTCGAAGGGAGTTCCTCGGAAATAATAGTACATCTCTTTAGGAATGTCATCCTTATAGTTGCATAACAAATTGTTGAATGCAACAAGGCTTGAACGAAATGATGACATTTTCTGCAAAAGGATACCAACACGCATAAACAACACTACCCAAACAGATATACCATCACATCCATACAGATATATCATTGCTCACAGACAAGTGTACCATCACACCCAAACAAATATACCACTGCTCGCAGACAAGTGTACCATTACACTCAAACAAATGTACCAGCACTATGAAAACAGATATACAATCACACCCAAACAAATATACCACCGCTCGCAGACAAGTGTACCATCACACTCAAACAAATGTACCAGCATTATGCAAACAGATATAGTTAGAGTGAGAGGCTCGACTCAGTTTGGTTTCCAGCGAGAGAGAACGCGGCAACGGTAAGGAGCAAGAGAGCGACGGCGCGACGACGGTGAGGAACAGGAGAGGGACGATGCGTCCTTTGGTTTTCGATGAGGAGAGGCGCAGATCGGCGTTTAGTTTCTGGCGAAAGAGAGGCGGGGTTAGGCTTGCATTTTCGGCGAGAGAGAGGCGCGGGTTAGGTTTCCGGCAAGAGAGAAAAAGAGAGAGGCGAGAGTGATTTTGGGTTTGGTTTGTTTGGACTCGATAGTAAACTGAAGTAGGTTAGTGGCAATAATTGTAATTTGTTATTTTTTCTTAGACAATTTTCACAAATTTTAGATTAATGTGACTTTTGGGTCAAAATAAAAGTTGAGATAACTTTTTGATACATTTTGGAGCCTGAAGTGACTTAATGGTCACTCTCCGTTATATTATAGCCTTGCACTATGCCATGATTTCAAAATTGCATAGGAAATGGTCGTCGGCGATTCCATTTGCTGAATGCTGACCACTTGACCAGTGTAGTCCAATCACAGTGTCACACGATCGGAAAATATTTTTCCGTTGAACCTAAATCACCTAAATGGGCCGGAGACATACCTAAAATTGAGCAACCGGCGATCCATTCTCAGATTTAGTAGTACGTCTGGCCACCGGCCTTCTTCAGTATACAGTGGCGGCCTGTGTACCAATATGTATACCAAATTAATATGTACAATGATTATTACAACTAATTCTATCATGATAGAAAAAGTACAAATCATATATAGGCGTACGTAACAGTGTGCTTAATCATATCTATATAGTGAGATACATGATGAATCGTTCTCATTGTGTATATGATTGCTCAACGAGGCCCTCGAATGTTATTATTGAACTCAAAACTGTCCTGAGCAATGCCTAAACCCTAATCGCAGCAAAGAAAACTTGACCTTTTAACTTTTGCTATTCTAGCTTGTTTGACCATTAGGTCGGTTAATTAAAATCATAAAACCATTTTTCTTGTCTAAACTTGTGTTTTTTAATTTTTCTTTTTGCTAGCTCCGATCTTCTCTCTTTTCTTTTTGGGGTTAGCTTCTAGATAGCCTTGAGAATACAAATGTATTTTCTTGTGAATGGCATATATGTTGAAAATAGTTTTTCTATTTTAATCGATCCAAGTAATTATAGGTCTTGGTTATTGGTTTCTGTTGTCAACGTTGGACCCTCATTTTGGCACGTACGTACTCCTCCATGGAAAACTAAAAACTTTTAAATTGTCGAACAACTACCAAATCTTGAAATTCTCTTTGTCTCATCAACCTCATCAAATTTTAAATTGACAAATATATCTATGTTAAAAAAAAATGAAACTGACAAAAAATAATCAGATTAATATTATCGTAAATTCGAAATATTTATTCATAACTTCTTCCATATTTTTTTTCTACTTCCACACCACACCCATACGGGTGGAGACTTTTCTGGTCTCTAAAAAATGCTGCAAACACCACCATTGTTCCTAGCAAGACTAGGAACATCTTGAGATCATTAAGTGGATCCCCCTAGATTAAATATTTAAATTACAACTAAGAATAAGTTTATGGCTCCGTTAGTACTGGAAGCCGATGTACAGCACTCCAACAGCCGGAGGATTTGTAACCAGAAATTATGGATGAATATTTATTTTTGTGGGTGAAAGTCAATTGCCAAAGATTTATTATGAATGAGGATTTGTAATCAGATATATCTCCCCTTACACTGTTGTTTAATCTTCTTCATTCTGCACGTTGTATGGTTCTAGGCGCGTCCGAGAGAGACAACGTCCTAGTTCGTGCAATTAATCATCAATTTTCAATAGTCATCATTTCAACCAAAATATATAGATATGGCCGTTACGTTCGATTGTTTCCTTTTCATGCTTAGCAATCAACAACAGCGAGAGGCCCAGCCGCCCAGGTGTGATTTTTTGCACAAAATCAACTAATTAAAGACTCGAGATGATGATAGAGTAGTTGAAATATAATTGTGATCGAGCTGTCTGAATATAGTAAATTAATCGTACGTGTATGTATCTTGCTGTGCTGTACAAACATATCATAATTGAATTTGAAATGCTAAAAGAAAGATAAAGCCATGGCCTCCTCGATCGATCCCGTCGACTTTAATTAGTTCAAGGGCGATCAGCTCTTTGCATAGCTTTAGCCTTTATGCGGCAGTGCTTTTCCAATATTCCACGCAAGTCATTTTCAATTGCAGACACCATTTTATTATTAAAAAATATTTTTGTCGTAATTAGAATTATTTTTTTATAGATATAATAGATTCGTATAAATATCTAATCTTTTTTTGAAAAATTACTTTGTAAAATTATATTAACTTAAAAAAAAATAGGATGAATGAAATCATTAAATTTTCTCTGAAATACTTTTTCTACTTGACACCAGAGCTGAATTCCTGGAATTTGAAAAACCCTCAATTCAATTGAAATCCTAAATTGTCGCCACCGAATTTTTTTTTCCGGTGCACCTAAAATCTTAAACCTTGAAACATCAGAAATTAAACTTGCATCCTTGAATTTGAAAACCTATAATCCCGAAGTATACCTTTAAAATCTTGAATCTTGACATCTTTACTACTTGAAACATGAAGATGTCGCTTGAATCTGTTACTATTTCAGAGGAAGAACATTCATCAATTGCCTCCGCTAATATAGTTGAATCAGGTATGAGGGGTAAGACATCATCTCTCTCTGCATTATCTGTGAATAATACTTGGATAATTGATACTGGTGCAACTGATCATATGACAAATACTCTCAGTCTAGTACAAACCATTAACTCATCCCCTCAACATGTTGTGACTACTGCAGATGGCTCTCCATCTCCTATTCTTGGTGAAGGTTCTGTTAAACTCTCTGATAATCTGTCAATTTATTCAATTATTGTTGTTCCCTATCTTGTATATAACCTTTTATTTGTTAGCCAAATATCTTCGGCACTTGCATGTTCTATAACTTTCTATCCAGATTTTTATATCTTTCAGGACATTCTGACTAGGAGAGTTCTCGGTTGTGGTGTTAGAAAGGAGAAATTGTACTACCTTGATTTGACAAGCAATGGAGAACAACAATTGAAATCATTAGGCCAGGCGAATAATACCACTAGTTTGGATAAAGCTAAAGAAGATGTATGCTTATGACATCGTCGTCTTGGTCACTTGATTTTTCATTATATGCAGAAGCTTCAACCTCAATTGATTTCTCGTGTGAATGCTTCAGAGTTTCAGTGTGATACATGTGAACTGGCCAAGAGCCACCGTATTACTTATTTGCTAAGCTTGAACAAATGTTCAGTTCCATTCATGAAGATTCATTCTGATGTTTGGGGTCCTGCACGAATCTCTTCTCTTCTGGATATCGTTATTTTGTGACTTTTATTGATGAATGCACCAGAATGAGTTGGATCTCTTTGATGAAGTGTAAAAGTGATGTGTTTCATAGATTTACTGAATTTCACAAGATGGTGGTAACCTAGTACCAACAACAAATTCGGGTTCTCCAGTCTAAGAGCATATCCAAGAGTTAAGTTAAAAGCTATAGTTAAATTGCATGGAAAGCTAAATTTAAAACTTATGTCTTTTAACTTTCACTTTACCAGTAATAGCTACTTTCAAGTCATTTCAAATTTTTTCAAGGCACACAACATTAGTAACTGAAAAAGATGGAAGATGGGAAAGTTTAACTTCGAGTTATTTTCTCTCTCCTAAATTGTTAAATTTAGCTACAACTTTTAACTATAAGCTACTTTTAACATGACTATAGGGTATCTGTTGAAGGTGTTTTTAGCCAAAAAGTAGTCAAAAGTAAAAAAATATTTAGCTTTAAGGTATCTGTTGGAGATGTCGTAACAATGGTGGAGAATATGTGAATAGTGAGATGTCAGCTTACTTAGGCACTAATGAGATTCGACACCAGACTTCCATTGTTTACACTCCTTAATAGAATAGATTGACTAAATGAAAGGATAGACAATTGATGAAAGTTGTTTGTGCTTCCTTGTTTGGAATGAATGTGCCTCGAAATTTGTGGGGAAAAGTTGTATGTTCTGCTGCATATTTGATTAATCGCACACCCTCTCGTGTGATTAAGTTTCAGAATCCTTATTATAAGTTACACGCGTTGTTGAATTTTTTATCTTTGCCAAATTTGGAGCCAAGAGTTTTTGTGTGTACTATGTATATTCACATCAACAAACAATTGAGAGACAAGTTTGATCCATGTGTTGTGAAGTGTGTCTTTGTTGGATATGCTAAGTTCCAAAAAGGCTACAGTTTTCATGATCCAGTTTTGAACAAAATGCATGTTTCTCTGGATGTTTCTTTGGATGTTTCTTTCCATGAATCTAAACCTCATCACTCAGGGGGAGTTTCAGAGTCTTCCCTTCATGGGGAAAAAAGAATATGTGAAGGAAATCTTCTGAATTTGACGGAGTTTGAAGAATAGGAAAGTTTGGAAAGAAGGTTTGAAGCTGGAAATCGCCCAGAAAATTACATTGGAGATCCATTCGACTCGTCGAGAATTTCCCTTGACCCGTCGAACAAAGAACCTCAAACAAGACAGAATGACTCTCTCGACCCGTCGAAAAATGGAACCAAAATTGGACTGGAGGTGTCCTTTGACCCATCAAAGCCCTTTCTCGACTTGTTAAAGGAAGGACCAAAACGGGAACAAGAAGTGACCATCGACCCGTCGAGAAACTCACTCAACCCATCGAATACTGAAGCTGAAGCGTCATCAACTAAAGTTCATCTCATTAAGACCCCACTTCTACTCCAACAACCGAAGAGCCTGTCCAGAATGTCTTGAGGTACGTACTGATAATATTGAATTGGGTAGTACAGAAGTTAGTATGCCTAGGAGATCTCAATAGGAAACAAAAGGGATTCCAAAGAAAAATACCCTATTGCTAGCTCTGTATCTCACCATAGGTTATCTGGGTCACATGCACTTGTTGTTAATTAATTATCTACGGTATTTATTCCCAGTAACGTGCAGGATGCCTTGGTGGATCCAAAGTGGAAGCAACACTACCAGCATTTTCATTATAGCCGATGACATTAAAAAAATACAGGCCAACGAGATTTTTTTTCGTCGGCTATAGTAGACGGCATTCACAATTTCGTCGGCTATAGTAATATAGGCGACAAAAAGCAACAAAAAATCGTCGGCTATACTTTTGCCGACGCTGTTTAGCCTACGGGACTATAGCCGACGAGTTTTTTACGAAGTCATCGGCAATACTATAGTCAACAATATTTGGTGTTGTAGGCAAAAAAGGGTCGAAAAAGTATAGCCAACGATTTTTTATTGCTTTTTCGTCGGCTATAGTACTATAGCCGACGAAATTGTAAATGTCGTCTACTATAGCCGACGAAAAAAAAACTCGTCAACCTATTTTTTTTTTAATGTCGTCGGCTATAGTGAAAATGTTGGTAGTGCAAGCTATAAATGAAGAACTAGAAGCTTTAAAAAAGAATGGAACGTGGGAGACTATTCCTGCACCAGCTGGAATAAAAACGGTTGGATGTAGATGAGTATTTACAGTGAAGCTAAAGGCAGATAGAAACATTGATCGATATGCAACTCATCTGGTTGCTAAAGGTTATACTCAGTGATATGGAGTGGATTATCAAGAGACATTTACCCCGGTAGTAAAAATCAGTACTGTACGCATCCTCATTGTCTTAGCAGCTTGAGGTGATTGGCCATTACAACAATTTGATATGAAGAATGCTTTCCTGACACTTCTAGAAAAAGGGTCATAGACATCAGTTTTGGACTGATGTCTAACATTTTTCAAACTGATGTTTATTGTAAAAAAAAAATAGACATCGGTCACCAAATCGATGTCTATTTATTTATAAGACATCACTTATTTTACCAAAACTGATGTACTAGCCCTTGTATTGTCATCATCTTGTTTATCTATCTATCATCAAATCTTCATGTATTTGGGTTTTAAGGTCAATGGAATCACAGTCCTACAACAAAATTATCTAATTTAACATCAATTTCTAAGAAAAACCGATGTGTAAGTATTTCTTAGACATCAGTTAATTTGCATGAACTGATGAATAAGTAGCTCTTATACATCATTCTTCTCCCATAAACCGATGTCAATAGCATTCATAGACCTTTTTTTTATTTCATATACTGATGTAAAATTTTGTTTATACATTGTTTCTTATGCTCTTAATTGATGTGCATTACTTCAATTAATTGAATGCCTCTTCTTTTTACAACGGGGTTCATAAAACTAAACAACTCAAAGCAATGAGTGCAAATCTATAGATGTAGTGATTGTCATCTAAGGCCTAGTATATTGCATGATCTCTTTTACACTGATCCAACTATCTGAATAATTCTACTTATAAATGTAGTTGACACAAAAGTGTGAATTTAATTTGCAGTCGATTCTCCAGCTCTATCTTTCATCCGCAAACCAGGCGAGCCTATTTCGGTCACTGTTTGATGTTTCCACCTGCAAGACACAAAAATTGTATTAAATTGTCACAAAGGTGAAGCCTAACTTATATCATAACTCGAGAACACGAATACAACATAGTCTCGTAAATCTGTGTAAAACATTAGAATTCTATATTTTTGCAGCATAACATAGCAATCCTAACATTAATAGGGAAAATTTGACAACAAAATGATGGCTTATTCCACTTGATAAGTACCTTTCAGAATCTTCTAATACTTGATTTTCCACATGAGAGAGGAATGTGACATATCCACTGCATGACTTAGCTCAAAAGACAGAGAGTCTGTTATCTTATGATTCGACAACCTGGACCTCAAAATGGAGAGCAACTTCTTATACCGTGACTATTTTTTCTTCAATACTTGGATAAAAGCATGTAAACCAAGACATTCAACTTCTTCCTTTTCCAATTGAAGAATTAGGTGGAAGTTAGAGCCAGTATTGAATGAGAGCATCTTTCTCCTTATGAGCCTGTGCATGTACCTAAATATAATATAGCAAAAGAACATATAAAATCCAACAAAAGTATTGAGCATATAGGGATTTAGTCTAGACTCAAGTGTAACAGGGTGCCACAAATTAAAGTTCAACTACTAGACAAAAGTGCTCGGATGTTAGCCTAAAGACATGCAGAAAGATGCTTGTATTAGATAAAATACACAATAATTCGAGAGTATCTGATGGACTTTTCGATCATGTTAGCATAGAATCTGAAGTCAAGCTTGCAGATGTATGATAAGTTACGAACATAACAAGTAGAGTATAACTAGAAGATAAGGAGCTTTTATCCTCAAAACTACTCCGAGCAGCAGAAAAAACTTGAAAATCATATTCTCCGGATATATCTGCAGTAGAGCGTTCCCCAATTTTTTCAAGAAATAGAAATATCACTTTCTTATTCAGATGCCCATAGTATAATGATCAAATCAAAGTTGACAAAACACTTCCTTAAGGAATACCAATGCGTTGCAGATAAAACCTTTTATCAAACTTCAGCACATTGCACTTCACATGCTCATATTGATTAAAAAGTAGCTCTTTCTTCTTCACAGACCAGCTGCACTCCTAAGTATTAAAAGCAGAAGTATTAGCTACAGCTAAATTTTCCATAATCAAAAATATAAGAGGTAGGTTCCAAACCCCTAAAAAAAAAAAAACAAGGGCAACATTGTGTTTCTTGAGAAACTATTCGCTTACACAATCTTGTGTTCAGTACTATTTCAATTGATAATTTACAAATCCCTTTTCTTTTTGAAGAAGGAATTTATATGGTTTGTAAGAGTTCATATATACATACTACACAACTCCGCAGACAACATGAATAATGAATTCATCACAACCCAAAAATACAAACTAAACAGGCAAACAAACCTGATTAACAAGGACAGTGCACAATGACTGAGATGAGTAAGAATCGAATGTTGAGCTAGTATTTTGAACCCCTAAACCATGGTTCTCATGAACCTTTACTGATCCCTTTTTGAAAATAACACGATGAGACTGCTAAAGAGAATATTCATCTGCTCTTATGACATCTTTCAGAACTCCACAAAGCTTATTCTGGTCAATAGAACAAATTTCAAATTCATAAAATTCTCACTCAATTATCATCAATTCATATTACATCAAGTTCACTCAGTTGTATTAGTACAATTGAGAGCTGAGACTAATCTAATATGCAAGAGTAGTACATACTACAACTCTTAATCTATCCAAACCATCATAGAACACTTTTCAAATTTACATCTCTAGTAGTCTGGATAAAAATCAAGGATTCAACACGATTTGTTGCTCTGTCACTTATAATCTAATATAATTAGTCCATCACAAGTGAAACATATTCTATTCTAAACATAAGCCATTTGCCAAATCAAAAACAATTTTCTGTCATCACTACTAAAACCATTAAGCATAGTACTCTGCACATCACTGTCACCACTTACTGCACTACTAAAACTCCTTCCCCATCATTCAAACTCCCTGTCAAATGATATAATCCTTACAAAAATATCCTTACAAGAGTACAATCATAATACATGCATAATCCCTCATCCTCCCAGGTGACTTCTTACTTCATAAGACCAACAAACCAATCATTCAAATGTACTATCTTATTCTAGGATTCTTTTGCTAGAACATAGCTAAGCATCTAACATAAGTTGTCATCAAATAATATATGCACAAAGATGAGTTCAGAGCAACTAAAACTAGATACATGCAACCCTTAGTCCACCCCAAAAATCTACAGAGCATACATAACACACTTGAACTTCTGGAACAAGAACTAAAATAGAATTTTCAATTTTCAATTCGGCTTCCTTACCTTTTATCCAGAAAAATATCCACAGCTCTAAAGACCAGAGTCCAGCCCAAATCTTCAAGCTTTCTTCCAATCTAGCCTACACGATGCACAAGAAAAACACTCAGATCAAAAATTCAATCTAGTTACAAGAAATCAACTCCAAAAGTAAGCATAAATCCAACCACTTAACAACCAAAATAACTTCAATCATCAAAGCCCCAATCTTTATATCCCATCTTTGAACTAATACAGAAGACAAAGTAAACCCTACATTGATCATTATAGCTGTAGCAAAATTCAAGCTATGCAATAAGCAGAAGAGACATACTTGAAAGTTGTGAGAGAGGATAACGGAGATCGGAGAGATGCAAAGGGCTACGTTAGAGGAAAGATAGGGCTTCACTTTTGGCCTTCGAGAAACGTCGAAGTGATAGGGAGCGGTGATAGCAATGAGCGGCGAGGTGAGACCGGCGAGGGTCGAGGTGAGAGGAGAGAGACGAGGTAAGCCTGACCTCGTTAGACCAACAAGCAGCACCATCGATCAGAACGATGAGCAGCGAGGTCTCGCAACACAGTGAGAGAGATGAATTTCTTAGGAATCGAGGTCTCGTAGCGAGGAATTGAAGAGAGAAGATGAGTGTGAGAGTTAAGGCATGCAATTTGGACTAGTAATTATGACTAAGTGGACTAAGTTTGAGCGCCTTTGGCAATTTAGGTTCCCGCATTCCACAAATTTTAACTTGGTCATTTTCGCCTTTTTTTTTCAATTTTAAGATAACATTATAAACATCAGTTGAACATGTAAAACAATGTCTATAAATCACAAAGACATCGCTTTTTCACATTCTGATGTACAAATAACAATTTTACATCGTTATTTTTTCTGACCAATGTCTCTAGACCGATGTCTATGACCCTTTTTCTTGTAGTGTGAATGGAGATTTAGAAGAAGAAGTGTACATGGACATTCCTTCAGGTGTCAATTGCAGGCCAAGTGACGTTGAAAAAGTTTGTCGGCTAAAGAAGTCTTTGCATGGATTAAAGCAATCTCCGAGAGCTTGGTTTGAGAGATTTTCTGGAGCTATGAGGAAATTTGAATATCGACATAGCAACTCTAACCATACATTGTTCATCAAACGCAAGGGTGATAAGATTACTGCTCTAATTATATATGTGGATGATATGGTTGTTTCAGGTGATGATCCAGTTGAGATGGAAGATTTGAAGAAACGTTTGTCTCAAAAGTTTGAAATGAAGGACTTGGATCCGTTGAAGTATTTCTTGGGAATTGAAGTTGCAAGATCCAAGTTGGGAATCACCTTGTCACAATGAAAATATGTGCTTGATCTTCTTGCTAAAACAGAGATGTTGGATTGTAAACCTGCTAATACTCATATTTAGATGAATCATAAATTGGAGTTGTGTCCTGGTCAAATTCTAACAAACAAGGGCATGTATTAGAGGTTAGTAGGAAAATTGATCTATTTGTCACATACTAAACCTAATATTGCATATGCTGTAAGTGTTGTAAGTCAGTTCATGCATGATCCAAGTGAAGAACATATGGATGTTGTGATACACATTCTCAAATATTTGAGTTTGCCTGGTAAGGACCTACTTTTTTCAAAGAATTGTGAGTATGGAGTTACAGGCTAGACTGATGCAAATTGGGCGGGTGATAAGACTAATATGACATCTACTTCTGGATGTTTTACATTCATTGGTGGAAGTTTAGTGACTTAGCATAGTAAGAAGCATAACGTGATTGCCCGCTCTAATGCAGAAGTTGAATACCGTGGAATGGCACATGGAGTGTGTGAATTGTTATGGATTCACAATGTATTGAAGGAGTTAGGTTTTAAGCTTCATAAGGCCATGAATTTTCATTGTGACAATATTGCTGCAATTAAGATAGCTCATAATCATGTACAACATGATAGAGCTAAGCATGTGGAGATTGATCGACATTTCGTCAGAGATAACCTTAATAAGAAGGTTATATCTTTTTCCTTTGTAGAATCTAAAGAGCAATTGGCAAATGTACTCACTAAGGGGTTGTCACACCAAGCATTTGCAGGATAGATTGACAAGTTTGGGCATGATTGACATATATGAACCAACTTTAGGGGGAGTGTTGGAAAAAATATTCATATTGTAATTAGAATTAATTTTCGTAGA
The DNA here is from genome assembly GCA_946800695.1 of Geum urbanum. Lineage (NCBI taxonomy): Eukaryota > Viridiplantae > Streptophyta > Magnoliopsida > Rosales > Rosaceae > Geum > Geum urbanum. The sequence goes on from OX327000.1 coordinate 26,525,873, forward strand.
TATGATAGGTTTGTGTACATATCTTTTTCTTTTGGGAAACCACTTGTAAAGTTATATTAACCCCAAAAATATGATGAATGAAATCATTGAATTATCCCTGAAATACTTTTCTACTTTCATGGTGTTTATATATTGGGCTGAAGTTCTACTGGCTATATATTGTGGGAGGTCTGCTCTCCTAAGGGATACATTCTAATGGATGAAATGGGATGAGCACATTCAATGGCTGCGATTGATAGTAATTAACACGACCCCACCCAAATTTTTGTGTATTTGAATCACAACCGTTGGATGTGCTCATCCCATTTCATCTCTTAAATTCATCCCTTAGGAGATCAAACTTGTATATTGTGGTACAGACAATCTAAAAAGTTCTTCTCATGAATTCAAAATGGTCCTTTTAATTAATCTCAATGGTTGAAAACTTGAAATGATGTTGCAGTCAGACTGAAATATAGTTTATGATCAACTTGTAAAGTCTCTTTGCTACGGTCTTTTTTTATATTCGAGAGTTACTCGAATATTTTGTTTTTGTACTCCCTTGAAGGTCCAATTAATTTATAGTAATTGGAGGACGGTTAGTGTCTGTTCTGCATGACTCTGGAATGTTATAGCTAAGGAGCGGATTTCAGGGTACCTTGACCTGTGTGAGGCGCCAGAGGCGATTACTCCGTGGAAAACTCGAAGGGGCTAAAGTTCGACGTAGACTTGAACTAACTGCTGCTTGTGCAATATGGAAGAAGATCAAATTTGAATATGAAACAATGGATACTTTGTAATCCAGCAATTACTTACTCTGGTGAGTTGGTAAAAAGCTTAAGCCATTGATTAAGCTTTAATTTTATCTAATACGCGCTTCAAAGTCAGAGATAGCTAGGCACCACCTGCAGTGATGTGATCTTAGGAAATAGTTGAGCAATTGATTACCAGGGGGCTTTGGAAATGTGGCCAAAACCGCTAAAGGCAAACGCCATATCTATCCATGTCAATGGAAAAGCAACAATTTTAAACCAAAAGAATCCAATGAAGCGAGATCGAGACCAAAATGAATTGCGAATTGACTAGCAAAGCTTTAGTTCTCTCAGATTATTGCCGGAGAAGCTTCTAAAGCATTAGGGGGCATACAGCAGTGTCAAAAGAAGAGGGCTGGAGTGGGGAAGAAAAGAAGCAATGTCGAAAGCTATATAAAGCCTAAAAGGAATCCATGTAATGATGAAGAGGTGGGAAATGAAGCTTCAAAATTTGACCCTTTTTTGTGATTTGTGAATTATAAGACATGAGTCACATGACGTACAGAAATAGATTTCAGGTTGTTGGCCTGCAAGTGAACTGTACATGGAATATAGACACAATATGTCCCCGACCGACCTAGCTTTGGTCAATAGAGTTTCCTAAATCCTAAACTCTATAAAGTATCATAATACACATCTGTATGATAAATTGATAACCATGATTTCTAATCCTGATCGACATGTGTAGTGTTTGTTTTAGAGTTGCTTTTGTTTCTTTTTTCGTCCGTCAATTTAATTTAAGGGAAATGAAAAATAAAAACAGATTTTCAATAAAAAAATAATTTATGATATCAAAGTAAAAAATGATCGAATGACAATTTTTTTTTAAAAAAATTCAGCTAACATCATTTTTTCCCAAAAGGTCTAATAAGTTATAAAATTCATTTTTTTACCGATTTTGTCATTCTTTCCTAATTTGAATTCTAACTATCCATTTTAAGAGAGAGTCTCTCTCTCTCTCTCTCTCTCTCTCTCTCTCTCTCTCTCTCTCTCTCTCTCTCTCTCTCTCTCTCTCTCTCTCCAACCGAATCAGACGGCAAGACTCACTTGGTTTTGTAACCCTTATCTCTACGAAGCTAACCATAGCTTGGTTATTTCCTAATTCAGTCGGTGTTTTTCGAATCGAAGAATTGAAGATTTTGGTCAAAGGTAAATCCGTCGTTTTGTAGTTAGAATTGGAGGATGTTATAGAAGAGAAAGTTGTTTGTTGTTTGATTTTGGGCAGAATAAGTCTCGGGTCACAGAAAAATGGAATGAAAAAATGGGTGAACAAATCGACAGTTATCCAGACAGCTACCTAGACAGATACTTAGACAGCTACCCAGACAGATATTTAGACAACTACTCAGACATATACTTAGACAACTATCCAAACAACTACAACCATAAAATCATGGAAAAAAATGATATGATGGAGGAATATATTTTATAAAAAATTCCACAATTAGATTCAACATTACTTTCTCATCATATATAATTTCTCAAGAAAAAATGCTCCATTTAATTTGTATATATATGCATGTGAACCATGAAGAAGAAGAGATTAAAAGGGAAATAATATGATTAATTGATTAAATTATGGAGTCAATTAAGTGAAGTGTAAGGTAGTATATGACGCCATTAATTCAAATTGAATTGATTTTTGAGACAAAGACAGCTACTCAGACAGATACTTTGACAACTACCCAGACAGATACGTAGACAACTAAGATAGATACCTAGACATCTATCCAGACACTTCAAGTATTTATCTAACACCAGCCAAATATCTGTCTTACACTAGCCAAATATTTATCTTAAACTCTTGTATTCATTAATTATTGTGAGCAAAAGCTCAAGGTAATCACTGTACAGTTTACTAAAGAAAGATGTTGCAACAAATTGGAGAGGTCCCCGTGATTAGGCCTTTGAATGACCAATCCACATATTAACATATAGAATGTTCAGGCCCAACAATATTCATTAGGTACTGAGCAAATATGACAGACATATCAAACCACACTCGAAACATAAGCAACTTTTATTCATAAAGATGGAGTTGTCTTTCCTATAAGGGATCTCATCATGCTAGAAGTGACCCCGTAGTATGTTATGATAAGAAAATACTGCAAATTATAGGCAAGTAGAAAAGTTTGAAAATTAGCTAATGACTTTGAAAGCATATACCAAGCCTGACGAAAACCAATCTCTTAATATATATATATACAAAATTCAGATGCATTGTACATATACCTAGTTTATCACCTCACTTAGTACGTACTTAACGGCTTAATTATAGTTATAATTGTATCTCACCGCTAACATGACAGTCACCACCGGCAAGACAGCTCCAACTTTAATGACCAGCCCGACCCCCATATTGATAAGGATAGCGCCCACGCGCCGAGTAAGGAACCAGCTAGAGAGCACCTTAGCAAAGAGGGTATGCACACTGATCCCATATCGAATAAATGGTAGAGACCAAAGTCCCAACCACCTATATATACCGGTCAGCTTAGCATTAATGGTACACATTCAATACTCAACCACGCCGTTATTCTATTGAGTTCATATTTCATTTCTGACTTAGACATCGAAGGGTTGAAGGCGGGTCACTCCCGTCTCTCCTTAACCGTTGTTGATCTCAGCAGTGGGAGCGATCTGGGTCAGAGTGATCGTGAAGCGATATTGAGAGCAAAACGACTGATAGCGACAGGTGCTCTTAAGCCAACAAAGCGACAACGAGATCGAGGGAGTATCCAGTGACAGCGATATCGGTCCCAAGACTACGCCAGTGATACAATTATTACTATTTCCATTATATCTAGTCTTCTTGTTCAATATCCGATATCGATATCAGTACCGGGTATTAACATTGGCGCCGTCTATGGAAATTGCACACTGGAAATTGTTTTCCCAACCATGAAGCTCACAGCAAGCGACAAGCATGGATACCAGCCTGACATTAGGCATGACGCCCAACACTAGATGAGAACTTCCCCACCAAACACCGATCACAAATGAGCATGGCAGACAGCCCGAACTCACCCAACGGCCAGGAAAGCGGCACGTTGTGCAGAACCAGGATGCCGCCGGCAACACAGATAGGCGCATCAGCGATATGGAACACCGATACGAAATAGCCATGGAAAAATGCCTCGAGCTAGAAAGAGTTCGAGAATTCAAGCATCAGCGATACATCCAGGCCGAGGCGAGGTTGAGAGCCGTAGAACAACGCCGGCTCAATTCAGAATCAATGGCCGACTCCGAATGCATGGAACCTCATGAGGTGATCCGACATCAGGAAATGGTCATCTTATCACCGCTTCGGCCCCATCACCTACAGGGAATTGGATCACCCCCAAGACCGGATAGACTACAGTGGAACCTCGAGCCGAAATTAAACAATGTCGCACGCATTCCATCACCGCCCGAGTGGACACAGCCACCACCGCCGCCGCAATACGAGGTCGTCTCTGCAGAAAATTAGGTCGATACAGGTATGGTAGAAAGAATCACCCGCCTTGAGGTGATGATACTGCAATTATCACAACCCGAGGCAAGCTATATGGATCGCACACTCCCGGCAGTGCGCGTCGAACCATTTTCAACTGATATTATGCGCCGAGGCCGACATCCACTGGCTAAGGTCAAACTCGAGCAGTACAAGGGAAAAACGGACCCCTCCCTCCACATCGACATCTTCATCTCGGCGACAACCGGCACAGGATATGACAACGCTACCAACTGTTACTTATTCATGGAAAGCCTCACTGGCGAAGCACTCAGTTGGCTCTTCAGCCTACCTCCAAAATCCATAAAATCTTTTCCGAAACTTATTAGAGATTTTCTAAAGCGATATATAACATCGGCCAATTGCTCACTAACTTACAATCAATTGCAGGCTATTCGACAGGAACCCTCAGAGGGACTGTCCTCGTTCATCTCACAATGGAACACCGACATCTAACTGCCGAGGCATCACCGGCGATTTGACCTTTTGCATGCTCAAGAATGCACTGCAGCCTGGGTCGTTGACATGGAAACTCAACGAGAACCCGACAATCACATACGATGACCTACTCAACCGAGTGGTGTCTCATGCCCAACTAGAGTTACAAACTTTTGGCTTTAACCCTACACCGACACAACAGGTAAACACATTTACTAACACCACAATAAACAATGTACAGAGCGCATCCACCCTCCCCCCGCACCAGAGCCTGCAAGGACGACATCGCCTAGATATAGGGCTGGATCGCTCGAGCAAAACCGACAGGGTTGGAAGCACAACAGTTGAAGAATTGAAGGAAATCAAAGACATAATAACAGCAGGAACAACTACGCCAACAATGGGAAACGACCGCGAGACAAAATGGACGATCGACCCCATAACCACGTGGCACCACTACTACAACCATTCTTCAGCATATTGAACACCAAATACGCCGACATCCTAGCAGCTCACCCGGAGTTATTCACCTTACCAAAGAAGTCATATCGGGCAACAGAGTACAGAAACACAGGGAGGTGGTGTAGCCTCCATCAAAATGAATCACACGATACGAAAAAGTGCCAAGGTGTGAAGAAGGCGGTAGAGGCACAGCTGGAAAAAGGAAACCTATCAGAATTCAGAGCAGGAAGCCACAACCCGTCAATGGCGTTAGTAGCAAACATCGGGAGAATCAGAAGAAATGAGCGGGCAGTGTGCAGCCTACGGCAAGGGCCGGCCAGACCGGGTGGGGATCCACCACGTTCTCCAGTCGGAGGAACAGGAACGACCACCGGTATCAGAGGACTATCCTTTTCTGATCGACACTGTCATCGACCTATGCAACATCGGGAGATGTCTCATAGACACGGGATCCTCCGTCAACGTCATATTCCAACCCGCATACGAAGCACTTGAGCGACTTCCATCCAAACTCAAAAAGGACCACCATCCTTTAGTGAGCTTCTCTAGCGACCAAATCCAACCTCTGGGAAGTGACTACCTGAGGATCACCTTAGGGCAGGAAGGCTGTAGTGTGGAAACCCACATCGAGTTCCTAGTGGTCGACGCTCCATCATTCTACAACGCCATTATCGGATGCAATACACTAAACAGGATCAATGCTATCGTATCGCGGAGGATGCTGACGATGAAATTCCCTACGCTCGGCGGTATATGCACCATCAGGGGAATAACACCCACATTACCAGCATCAAAAGGGAGTGCCAACTACCCAGCACGAGAGGTGTGTCTACTTAAAAACAACATATCGGAAGAAACTCCAGACGACCCGAGAGAGGGATCGCTCACGTCAGTGAGGAGTCAACAAGGCTCATCCCGATATCGGACGAGCACCCTGAGCGAACGATCAGAATATGAACCAACCTGGACCCAACAATCGAAGCCACCCTCATCAAGATTTTCATAGAGTGCGGCGACGTATTCGAATGGTCTTACGCCGACATGCTAGGAATATCAACGGACATCGTTTCACACAAGTTAGGAATATCGCCCGACGTCGTGCCTAAGAAACAAATGCGTAGGACTTACAACGAAGAACAGTATGCCGTGATGCAGGAAGAGGTAACCAAGCTCCTCGATATCTGATTCATCGAGAAGGTCCACTACCCGACATGGGTCTCGAACATCGTTATGGTCAAGAAAAGCAACAACAAATGGAGGATGTGTGTCGACTACACCGATGTCAACAAAGCCTGCCCAAAAGACTCCTTCCCATTACCAAGAATCGACCAACTCGTCGATGCCACCAGTGGCCATGAACTCCTGTTAACAATGGATTGCTACTCCGGATACAACCAAATCAAAATGAACCCGATAGACGCCGAGGCAACATGTTTTTATCACCGACCGAGGGCTATACTGTTACAACGTCATGTTGTTCGAAATGAAGATCGCAGGAGCAACATACCAAAGATTCATGATGGAGCTACTAGTCCCATTGGATAGCGATACGGTGGTGGTTTACGTCGACGACCTAATAGTCAAAAGCAGACACCAAGAGAACCATGTTAAAAACCTAAAAGCAGTTTTGGATACCCTCATCGGCAGTGGGATGAGGCTCAACCCGGCGAAAAATTTATTTTTGGAGTATCGGCGGCCAAATTCTTGGGATACATGGTAAACCAAAGAGGAATAGAGGTCAACCCGGAGAAGGTCCAAGCCGTCCTAAACATAATACGGCTAGTAACAAAAAAGAAACTCCAAGCGTTAACCGGTAAATTGGCATCACTAGCTCGATTCATCTTATGCTATACCGATAAATGCAACCCGTTCTTCAAAGCAATAAGGGTCACGAAGAAGAAAACGGTGGAATGGACTGATAAGTGAGAAGCAGCGCTGTCCGACATCAAGCAGTATCTCGCCCATATTCCATTCCTCTCAGCCCCTATATCAGGTGAAATTTTATACATTTACTTCGCTATTTTGGTAACCGTCGTTAGCTCCGCCCTGGTAAGGCGGGAAACGGACACGGAAATGCCAGTATTTTTTGCAGGAAAGGGATTGGAAAAAGCAGAAACAAAGTACCCGGTGCTGGAACAGCTGGCCTTAGCACTTATAGTATTGGCGAGACGCTTAAGACCATACTTCCAATCACACACCGTTCACATTGTGACAGACCAACCACTCCGCCAAGTACTAGCAAGCCCCGATCACTCGGGTAGACTAACCAAGTGGGAAATAGAACTAAGCGAGTTCGACATCAAGTATCAACCAAGAGGGGCGATAAAAGGTCAGACGATAGCAAACTTCATAGCAGAACTCACGCAGGCGTCAGAAGACCAGTCACATCCAACAACCTGCGCGTTGCCCTCTACGACGCCCGTACAGCCACCCACACCAGTACAGCTGTCACACTGGAATCTATATGTAGACGAATCAAGAACGGTGATTGCAGCGGGAGCAGGAGTAATCCTAACCATCCCTGGAAGAACCTACGCTGAATACGCCCTACGATTCACATTCCCAGCATCTAACAACGAGGCCGAGTACGAAGCCCTGATTGCCGGATTGCAGCTCGCCCTTGACACCAGAGCCAAAGATGTTAACATATTCAACTACTCCCAACTAACGGTAAATCACGTAACCGGGGACTTCGAAGCAAGAGGGACACAAATGTCGGCATACCTAGGATGCGTGAAGGCACTGTTAAGTAAATTCTCTTTTTACAACATAACACACATCCTCAGGGAGCAAAACAGAAAGGTTGACGGCTTAGCAAGACTAGCAACGACACCGTCGATCACGACAAGAGGGCATACAATGGTAGAAACGCTAGAAAAGCCAAGCATCTCCAAAAATTTCCAAGAAGTATTCACACTCACGCTAGCGGCACCGCCGACACCAGAGGAAGATTGGAGAAGGGTCATGAACAACTATTTGGCGGAAGGAATGTACTAGCTGATCGCTTCGAAGCAAGGAAACTCGCTCAAATGACGACATATTACAACTTACACAATGGCCAACTATACATGAGAAAAAAGGGCTTCCCTATGCTTAAGTGCGTCACGAAATCAGAAGGCCGTAAAATACTAGAAGACGTTTACGGCTGTAGGTATGGCAACCATAGCGGGCCAAATAACATAATACACAAACTCATTCACTACGGTTTTCACTATAAAGGAATGAGGAAATACGCAAGGGATATCGTAAACCAGTGCCGGATGTGCGCCCAGAATGCTCATAGGATACACGCCCCAGGGGTACCAATGTCCATCACCATCAGCCCGATACCATTCGCGCATCTAATCAGACCACTAAAAGCGTCATCCTTCCAGTTCAAATACATCATCGTCTGCATAGACTACCACATGAAGTACATCGAAGCAAAGTCGCTCGTGCTTATCACAACAAAGAAAGTGATCAACTTCCTCTGGAAAGACATATATTGCTGATACGGAGCTCCGCTCACAATAATCACCGATAACGGTAAGCAATTCAACAATGATGAAATGAAGAAATTCATGAGCAACTTGGGGACTCGATTAGTATTTGCATTGGTGTACTACCCTCAGACAAACGGACAGGTGGAAGCGGCAAACAAGAAAATAAAGGCCGGGCTCAAAAGAAGAATGGAAGACTACAACCACAAGTGGGTAGAAAGCCTATATGAAGAATTATGGTTAACACGGACGACGCCGATAGAAGCAACATGCGCCTCACCATTCTTGCTAGTCTACGGAGTAGAAGCAGTCATGCCATTGGAATTCACGCACCGAAGCCCGAGACTCGAGGGATACGACGAAGACACAAACACGGACGGGCTGAACATGGCCAACATACTCTGGGAAGAGGGCCAGGATGAAACCAATATCGCACTCATGGCAAATAAACAATTAGTTGCGCGACACTACAACAGAAGAGTCAAGGCGCGAAAGCTCCATATCGGCGACATGGTCTGGAGAAAGGTTATCCCCAAGCCAAAGGGACTAGCACCGATGTGGGAGGGACCTTTCAAAATCATCGAGAGCATCACACCAACTACATTCATCCTCGAAGACAAGAACGGCCTCAGGGTACCACTCACATGGAACATAGAGCACCTCTGATATTGCCATAAGCGAAACAGGTTCTAATATTATGGCAATTACGGTGTTAAAAAAATTTCTGCATCATACCGGGGACTAGCCTCATCCCAACATAAGCATAGTATCACCACCAATGAAACAAAAATTCTTCAGACCTTTGCTTGTAAAAAAAAAATGCTCTCGGGCCAAAGTTTATGTAAAGCCCAAGATGCATAGTAAAAGCTCACTGAGGCACGAAGTGGAGTAGCTAATTTTGTGAACCACTATAAACATATGTGTCATTTACTTATCATCTTTATTTACCGATACTTAGTTTCTTTCATTCCATATCTCGAATACTAGTTATTGACATGTCCGATCCGGCATGGCGGCCGAGCGAACATGCAACAAACAAACGAATTTCTTTCAGACCTTTCATTGGTCAGCGATACCCAACCATACTTAAAAATTTCTTCCCATTTAAATAAGCATGTCGGTCAGCATCCTGACCCACGGTCACAATGCTGACCAAGTGACAAAAATAGCCATAACGACAAGAGTACTAAAATATCATATATCTAGATTGTTCTAACAAAATACTAATGCTATTACAAAGAGCGCCAGGATTCACGCTGGGCCAATAGCATCACCATATTGCAGGATCATCTCGCGCTCGGCCTGACAAAACTGCTCACGGTACTTGATCGCTAGACCCTCACTCTTTACTTGAGAAAAAAGTTCAACATCACGAAAATGGTGGGTTAGGGGAGTTGATGGTGACGCACTGGGCGTTAAGTGATGAAAGTTGTTAGGAGTCATACCTTCAAGGACATTGCCCCGCTGATGATCAGTCTCCTCAGCCTCCTCCTGCTTGACCTTGACCAAAGCCTTCTGACTGGCCTCGCACCTCAACCTGCGCTCCTCGTTGATATGTTGCAGGTCAGCGTGATACTTATCATTGACCCACCCATTCTCGAAAAAGCGAGCTTGGGTCTACTGAAGATCATCGCTAAAGGCCTTACGCAGCAGTGCGTCGAAGGCCGGGCTGGCCTTGAAGTCCTCTACGGAGTCGATCATTTCCTACTCCGGCCGGTCTTCAAGCTCTTTCACTTGAACATGAAGAGCGGTGACCTGGCCTTCAGTAGCAGACAACCTGGCCTTCAGATCATCTGCACAATGCCGCTCATCTTTCACCTCCAGCTCCAGTTGCTGACCACGTAGGAAGGAGGCATCCAGGCACTCATCGGAGAGCTTCTTATCGCTTTTCAGCGCCTTGAACTTCTGCTGCAAGGACTGCCACTCCTCGCTCGCCTTCACCAGCTCCTCGTCCTTCCTTGCTAGCTCCCCGTTCACGCGAGCCAGCTCCTCGAAAGAAGCAACCAAGGTATGCTGCTGATAGCACATCAACTGGAGAGCAGCGGCAAAAGATCGCAAGCACTGGTCAGCACCAACGGCGATATCGGCCACAGTACTTACGTTGGGAGGAAGGAGAGAGAGGATCTCGGCCGAGAACGGCGACGGCCCTTCCCAGGTGCTGGATCGAGCAATAACAACGCTGCCGCCCACAACAACGTTAAGATCGCCAGAGGAGACACCACCTACTAAAGCATAAAAAGGAGGGTCAAGATTAACAACCGTCGAAGTAGAAATGCAGTCTTCTATATCAATAAATCAAAGGTTATCAGCATCACCTGTTTCAGCAGCAGCCACGCCGTTATTCTCAGAGGGCACGACGATAGTAACCTAGGCGGCTTTGGCATCATCTAGAATCCCGATAGGCATGCTAGGGGTAGCACCCGGCCTCCTCAACCGCTTCTGAGGAGAATCACTGACCTTAGGCTTTCGCTTGATACGCATAGGCCTGGGCGGCTTTGGCATCGTCTAGAATGCCGATAAGCATGCTAGGGGCAGAACCCGGCCTCCTCAACCACTTCTGAGAAGAATCACTGACCTTAGGCTTTCGCTTGATACGCATAGGCGAGAGCGGAGAGGTCTAGGGGGGTCACAACCTTCACCGGCACGTTACTGCCAACACGGTAGGTCTGGGGCTCGGGCGGGGGAGGAATATCGGTAGGCTCAGCAATAGTAAGGCTCCTGTCAGAGTGAACATCCAAGTCGATCTTCTTAGCCGCAGCAGCCTCCTCCGCAAGCTGGGCGATAAGATCATCGATATCGCAGTACGAGCTGCTCATCTTGCGGTCTCGCTTTTGATTTTTATAACCAACTACAAAGCACACAAACAGAGGATGAACACCATGTCAACACAACAATAGGAGAATACAGAAAAAAAATGCACAACAATACAATATCAAAAAGCAGAGCGGCATACCAGGCGTCTTAGCGAGACCGGTCATCTCCATAATACAATAATCGGGGAGAAGGTACACACTCTTAAATTTCTCACTAAAATCCTTCTCAACCCTATGACATCGCCGCTTCTCAGCAGAAGACAGGGCGTACTGACGCGTAACTACAAAATAGGGACGAATAAGAAAAGAAAGAATGCCATAAAAAAGCAGAGAGGAAGGAGGAGCAAAGAACGCCGAGATAAAAAGTCACCTCGGGCCCGAAAACGGCTGGGAACGTGACCATTACCAAACGAAGACCACCCACTAGCGAAGAAGTGCTCACCCCTCCGATTCGGGCATGAGCTAGCAAAATCTGATAGGCCAAGGGAACTCCTATGCTGTTGTCGCGGTGAGAGCGTCCCGCTGCACCCCTTCTTGGTCGAATACGCAACATCGAAGTAAAACAGTACTTCGTTGTGAGTAGGATAATCCAAACCGGCCATTTTCTACAGGGAAAGCATCGCTCTCAGAACCTGAAGCATCAGCGGCGAAACCTGACCCACAACGCAGTTAAGCTCCCCAAAGATGTACTCGTGAAAAGGATGGAGCAGGAGATGCACGCCATAACGCATCTGAGCCCGGTCAAGGGCAATGAAGCCCTTGGGCGGCCTCGAAAAAAGTTCACCCTTCGCCAGTGACTTGAGGACCACGCTGCCGCCGACCTGGAACTCGGACCTCACCTTCTCCAGCTCAGCCTCCGATAACGACTTAGAAGGTTCATCGAACTCTTGGTCGTCCCTCAGGGTCCACAACAACGGCCCATCCAATCCTAGCCAGCGAGAGCGTGAACTAACAGCACTACCACCGGCGAGCGCTGATGTTACCTCCTCAACGATATCGATATCGGGTTGAGAAGAAGAAGCCATGTCACCTGCGAAATAGTCACGGATAAGGTCAAGCCTAGCAGTTTACCGATATCGGATCACCAGTCCGTAAGTGGCTTCCCAAGCGACATACCCCCCCCCCCCATAGCATCGATAAGTGCAACGACGCGATAAACACAAAAACGACAATCAAACAAGTATTAAGCACGACGGGACTATCGACTATTGACAACACCCAGAAAATCTAACCGGCATATCAACAACACTATGGAAATATGATTGCACAAGCATCAAAACTAAAGGCAAGAACCCAGAAAAAATAAAACCAGAATCCCCACACGGCAAGAAGCAAAAAAACTAAGGGTAACCAAAAAGTAAGGATGGGCAAGCGACAGCTTGAGTTACCTGATATAGCGCAAGCAAGACAAACAGTGACGGAGCAACGAAGAAAAATAAACACGGCACAACGGAAGCACAAGAATGCAGATAAAATCTCCCTGTCTCAGAGAAGAAAACCTAAAAATTCAGATGAGTATGAAAAGTGTAGAAAGAAGGCAGAGATGAAGGCTTATATACAAGCAAGTCGACGAGATCGCGACCATTGAAAAAGACACGTCGATTCGGCAGATGGACACGCATGTCGAATGACGTCACTGGAATTAAAAGGGTCCGGAATGGAAACCAGTAAGCACCGTTTCAAACAAGCACGACCTTCGAGGAAAAAGCAATGATCATGCTTTATGGCTACGACGGAACGTTTGGGCACCCTGAGGCCCCCTACGACGGCACTTGTCAAACTGATATTTGACGGCATTTAATGATCATAAAGTAGATACACCTACCATGCTAGCTATAGAAGACCCATCCCGCTCATCGGTGTGCATACTACATCATTATAGATACTCTATACCCGCTACCGATCTACATACTACAAAGCATCTCGGAGGAATGGACTCGAGGACTTAAGGGTCACCAATTCAAACGAGCTCCCCCTACCATAGTACCCCCAGCGGTTTGAGCTACCCGCGACAGAGCAAAACAACTACTGACCTGGGCAGGACTGAGTGTTTGAGTGCCATCGAGCGATCGGTGCAATGTAGCCGCTCATTCGCACCCTCCGACACTGACTAGTCCATACATGTCAGCCCGCCGGGAAGGACTCCACTAGGAACGGGCCTACTGGGTTAAACCGTTACTTGGAGGAACCCCGATATGAATCCATGCCTCTATTGGGAGGAAACTTTGTCACCATTATCTGTTCCACCTCGGCAGAACGGTGAATTAGCTACTCACTGATCTCACTGCCAACTCATGAACACACTTGCAGGTACACCTCTTGCCAAGCATCATAACCTAGGTCGCCGAGTTGGGGGACTGTATGGCATGATACTCGGCTCTAACAAGGTAATATCATTGATAAGTACGTATAGGTGATTTTGCTGGTATCACTTCTTACAACTCACCAACCAAGGTTGATCTCCTTGGCTGAGCGAGTTGGGAGACTTGTACATATACCTAGCTTATCACCTCACTTAGTGAGTACTTAACGGCTTAATTATAGTTATAATTGTATCTCACTGCTAACATAATAGCCACCACCGGTAAGACAACTCCAACTTCAATGACCAGCCCGACCCCCATATTGATAAGGATAGCACCCACGCGCCAAGCAAGGAACCGGCCTGAGAGCACCTCAGTAAAGAGGGTATGCACATTGATCCCATATTGAATAAATGGTAGAGACCAAAGTCCCAACCACCTATATATACCGGTCAGCTCAGCATTAATGGTACGCATTCAATACTCAACCACGCCGTTATTCTATTGAGTTCATATTTCGTTTCTGACTTAGGCATTTAATTTGTATATATATGCATGTGAACCATGAAGAAGAAGAGATTAAAAGGGAAATAATATGATTAATTGATTAAATTATGGAGTCAATTAAGTGAAGTGTAAGGTAGTATATGACGCCATTAATTCAAATTGAATTGATTTTTGAGACAAAGACAGCTACTCAGACAGATACTTTGACAACTACCCAGACAGATACGTAGACAACTAAGATAGATACCCAGACATCTATCCAGGCACTTCAAGTATTTATCTAACACCAGCCAAATATCTGTCTTACACTAGCCAAATATTTATCTTAAACTCTTGTATTCATTAATTATTGTGAGCAAAAGCTCAAGGTAATCACTGTACAGTTTACTAAAGAAAGATGTTGCAACAAATTGGAGAGGTCCCCGTGATTAGGCCTTTGAATGACCAATCCACATATTAACATATAGAATGTTCAGGCCCAACAATATTCATTAGGTACTGAGCAAATATGACAGACATATCAAACCACACTCGAAACATAAGCAACTTTTATTCATAAAGATGGAGTTGTCTTTCCTATAAGGGATCTCATCATGCTAGAAGTGACCCCGTAGTATGTTATGATAAGAAAATACTGCAAATTATAGGCAAGTAGAAAAGTTTGAAAATTAGCTAATGACTTTGAAAGCATATACCAAGCCTGACGAAAACCAATCTCTTAATATATATATATACAAAATTCAGATGCATTGTACATATACCTAGTTTATCACCTCACTTAGTACGTACTTAACGGCTTAATTATAGTTATAATTGTATCTCACCGCTAACACGACAGTCACCACCGGCAAGACAGCTCCAACTTTAATGACCAGCCCGACCCCCATATTGATAAGGATAGCGCCCACGCGCCGAGTAAGGAACCAGCTAGAGAGCACCTTAGCAAAGAGGGTATGCACACTGATCCCATATCGAATAAATGGTAGAGACCAAAGTCCCAACCACCTATATATACCGGTCAGCTTAGCATTAATGGTACACATTCAATACTCAACCACGCCGTTATTCTATTGAGTTCATATTTTATTTCTGACTTAGACATCGAAGGGTTGAAGGCGGGTCACTCTCGTCTCTCCTTAACCGTTGTTGATCTCAGCAGCGGGAACGATTTGGGTCAGAGTGATCGTTAAGCGATATTGAAAGCAAAGAGACCGATAGCGATAGGTGCTCCTAAGGCAACAAAGCGGCAACGAGATCGAGGGAGTATCCAGCGACAGCGATATCGGTCCCAAGACTACCCCAACGATACAATTATTACTATTTCCATTATATCTAGTCTTCTTGTTCAATATCCGATATCGATATCGGTCCCAGATAGTAACACGCATAAAGTTATAAGATTGAACTTCTCTATTTGTCACAAAATAGGAATTCGCATCAACCATAAAACCATTTGCACACACGAACCTTTGATTTTTCGCAGAACTCTGGCTCCGAAAACCAAGATTCATCGATCATTACATCAGAAGCCATAGGTTTCCCATTAAACGCAACAGCTGCCATAGACGACGTTATAACCACTCTTCTGATCGAAGGTACTTTCGCACATGATTCAAGCACATAGCGTTCCCTTCAATGCAGGGTCAATTAGCTCAACCCGACCAAAATAAAAAAACAACAACAATCCAATCTTATTTCCACAACAACAATAGAAGTACCTGTGACGACCCGGACCAGAATCAGCAGTATGATCAGCTATATATGTGAGTTACTGCGTAGTCGCAGATTTTCGATAGTTATTCAAATCGCCGAACTTGTTAACGAATTAATTATTGGCCAAGAATTGTAGCTGGGTCTCTTCTCGAGAGTCGTAGTACATGTGATTTTGAGTTCGTGGGCGGTTCCGGATCGTTATTTGGACGACCGAGGAATTAGTTATGAATATTTGAAGTTTCGACGGAAACGGATTTAAATGGCAGGTTTGTTCGCGACTAAATTACCGGATGAGAATTTGGTTTCGGCTTCTTCACGGAAGTTGTTCGGAATTTAATTTCGAGTTCATGGGAACTTCCGGAGCATGATTTTTATTTACGGAGTTTAAGTTGTGATTATTTCCGTTTGTTAATTGTTTAGTTGATTTAATTATATGTTGATCGGAACAGTTGACTTTTTATCCGTTTGGTCGATGTGTTTGACTTTGGGTGATTATGGAAGATTATGTCGAGTCGAATTCGTGGCCGCGAGAATTATCGAAATCGGATATACGACGAGAAAGTTACACGTGTTTAAAGTTCGTCGAAATGGATAAACATGAAGTTTCCGTTTTGGGAAAGGCTATAAATAGAAACCTACTATTTTGGGCAAGTGGAAGACCTGCCATTTTGGGGTTTGACCGAGTTGACCGAGTCAACTCGGTGGAGGAGGATTTCACGTCGGCGTACGGTGGTTCCACGGCGGTGATCGATTCCGGCCACCTCTTGGCTCGGGACTTGTCCCATATGGTGCGCCTCGGCCTCCCGAGTCTGTTCCTAGTCACCGTCGATGGCAAGGCTCGCCGGAATGGAGGGAAATTCCGATCAAAAAAGGGAGGAATTTTGGGTGAATCGGGTTCCATTTTTCAAGCCGGATTGAACTACAACTTTGAGTGGGCTTTGAAGCTCTCCTCTCAAGGATTCTAACCATGTAAGTATGAAGTTCTAATTCGATTTGTGGAAGGAGAATTTTGGATTTGAAATTTGTGTTTCAATTCTGGTTTTCATGAAATTGACCTAGTTAGAGAGAGAATTGGACTTCGGTGCAGTTATGAAAGTTGCTCAGTGGGTGATTTTGAGTGGAATAGGGGTTGCTCCGCCGTGAAATTCTCCGGTCAGCGGTGGCGCCGCCGTCAACGGCGGTCAACGGTCAACGGGTTGACTTTTTGGACTTTCGGCAAGTTGCATGTCATTTGACTCGAAATCGTGCTCCGATCGCAGTGGGGAGGTTCGTTTCTCGATTTGAGCATCCGAAAGTAAAACGAGGTATTGAGGTGGTATATATGGATTTTCGACGATTCGTCGTATTCGAATTGTGTATTTCCGAGAACGGTGGTTTCTCGTGGTTTGACTTGTATTGTCGGATTATGACTTTGAATATTGGACATTGTGAATATTCAGGGGTTCGTGATCGTTTGTTTGGCGAGGGACATTCCGCCGGATCACGGGTTAACACGTATCGCGTTACGCCAGTCTGTGAGTGGACATTTATTTTCACGGATTGATTGCGAGTCTTTTATTTATGATTTACGAACTTGAGCATGCAGATTGATTACGATTTTACGAGCATGTATTTCACGATTATGCATATACGAATATACGTATACGAGTATACATGTATATATATATTATGTTTTAAGCATGTGCATAGAAAAGATTTATGATTTGGTTTACACAGAGTACAGTCTCAGTATATGTTGTGGTATCGATACACATTGGCTTCTCGGCTGATCCCCGAGTATGCTTCGGGGGGGGGACAGATATCCTGACCCGAGGTCTTTCTGGCTAGAATCACGTGTGGGTCTGGGATCCCGTGATTCAAACTGTGCTATCGCGTGGAAGCCCGCGAGAGTCTCCGCGATATGTTTTACGTTGCATGCTCTGTACGTGAGTGGTAGCCAGAGTCTCCTCACGTTTCATATGATTTTCATGCATTTGACTCGCATATGATTTTATATGTATATATATTACTTGGTGAAAGACATTTATTTTCGTCCACTCACTCTAACGTGTTTATTGTCTTTCCCCTGGGCGTTTCGGTTTCCGTGCCCAGTTTGCAATTCAGGCTTTGATGTCGCACGTCGTGGTCGGAGGCATAATGCTCGAGCTACTTTGTTTCATCCAGTAGGTTTATTGTTCCACCTACTGTGGTATGCGTATATGATTATGTATTAGAAGTCGCTCTGAGCTTCCTGTTGTATATGCTATACGATTTTACTCCGGATTTCCAGTAAAGTACATATATATTTACTACTTTACATTATTGTTGATATATTGAGAAATCCGGATGGGATTGGTGCCCACGGTTTGCTTTTTGTGGCATAGGGTGAAGTGTATTTTCCGCGTGCAGGTAATGGTAATTCCACGCTAGTAACGAAACTTTGCCCAAATTTCGAAAAGTTTTTGTTGGTTCGTGTTTTCGAAGGGGTTTGATTCCGATTTAGGAAGCTAAATCGGGGTTGGGTCCTTTCAGCTTGGTATCAGAGCATTAAGTTATAGGTTCTGTAGACTTCTGTAGTCGTGTTTACTAAGGATATTTGAGAATGTACAACATGTCTGGAATGGTGACCCGACCGGCCGGCGGATAATCATCAATATTCCGGGTGTTGTATACTTTCAAATATTTGAAGTTCCATGATTACGTTCCACTTGTTGTGAACGATGTTTTATTCATTAGGATGCCTCCTTGGCGTGCTTTCCGTGTCGTTTCGATTGTGGATCCTATTGAGGATCATTCGACGCGCAATTTGCCAGTGAACTGCGGGTTTGAATGAGCATTCAGAGTTCAGAGAATTGTGTGGCACGGTTTGCCTGGTGGTGTGTGTATGAGCGTCTATATGTTGCCTCAGAACTGAGAATTGTGGCAGTGATGGTTGCCTAATTCTGATCATTGTGTTTGGTGGACTGGTACTGTGTGAGTTCCGGTTGCGACTCCATGGCCTACATTCAGGTGGTTGTTTATACGATAATGGTTTATCAGGCTACCCAGCATTCGAATGTGGAGTGTTTACCCACCTGAGGCAGAGATGCATTGTTTTTATTTTGTTACGGTTTGCACGAGTTATGTGGCTTCAGAGGAAGCAGTGCACGAGGTTCGAGATGATTTTGAACCTGAGTATCAGAGAGAGTCTGATTGATGTGCCTCGAGACATCCGTGAGGAGCTTAGTGTGTTGCACTCAGTGGCATGGCTATTGTGAAGGAAAGATGTACACGGTTTTTGATGTGACGGTTTGAGGAAAGTGGATTCAGTAAAGATGTTGTGATGAGTTTGAGTTATGATACTTCGGGATCAGTGACTTCGTCAGGCTGTGGTCTTTCCGATATGGTTGAGGGTCATCAGAACAAACAGAGGATCCATTTGACAATGGCGGAGATCACAGTGTAGCGGATTTGCTCCTGTGGCATGAGTTTGGGTGATCGTTAGTGGTCCTTTCGCGCAGCAGGTGTTGCAGTGACTTGTGTTCGAGGAGTACTTTCAGTTGCTGTTTCGGTGGCCAGGAGGGTCACGTTACGAGGGAACGCTCTTAGCCAGCTGTGTTAGCGGTTCGGTAGCTCAGAGTTTACGAGGAGATCCTCATGTTGTTCCTGCAGTCTGATCAATGTATCCTTTTGATGAGTTATACAGCAAGTCGCAATTGACGCGGGCGACTAGTTGGGCATGTTGGAGTTCGTGCCATAACCTTGTATGAGGACAGACTTTTCTCCGAGGTTGCTGTTGTTTGATATCCATGGCTATTGTACCTGCATCTCCACTTCCGAGGTCTTGGAGAGTGTTGCATCCATCCGGAGGTTGTGAGATCCTTGTTGGAGGTTATGGGTTAGCTGCGGATCTGTTATAGCTGGACATTGTGGTTTTAGTGTGCTTGTGAGTATGGACTTACAGTCGACGCATTTGGCGATGTTCGAGAGCCTCGAGGAGGAGGTTATGTTCGACGACCAGATTTCCCGAGATGCTGTTTCTTGGTGATGGTCGAGCGGTTTGTGAAGATGAGTTGTGTGGTTTGTTTAGCTCATGTTGTGGATATTACGGTTGCTATGCCCGATGTTGGTGACATTGAGTTGGTTCGCGAGTTTCCAGGTGTGTGCCGGAGGAGTACCAGGTATCCCTCCAGTTTGGGAGATTGACTACACCATTGAGCTTGTACCAGGCGCTGGACTCATTTCACCGGCATCTTGTCATTCTGAGCCAGCGGAGCTGATGGAGCTACAGTTTTGACTCCGGAGTTGCTGGAGGAGGTTTCAGGAGATTTCATGCGACCCCGCGTATTTGCGTGGTGTGTCCCTGCATTGTTTATATGGACGTTGGATGGTTCGTCGAGGTGGTGCAATGACTACCGGAAGCCTGATTTGCTTCAGAGGAGAGTGAGTATCCTCCACTTCGGATTGCCGATTGGTTGATCAGCTTGCGAGAGCTTCAGTCTTGTTGAGGATTGATTTCGGATCCGGATACCATCAGTTGTGGATCAATGAGTTAGATGTGGCTATGTTAGCTTTCGGATCTCGGTGCGGACATCATGAGCTTTTAGTCACACTGTTTGGTTGACCAGTGCCCCGTAGATCGTGTGGATTCGATGGACCAGGTGTTCAGACGGTTTCTGGACGTGGTTGCGGTCATGTACGTTGGCATTGTCCTGAGGTATTCCAGGAGTGTGGGCCAGCACCTGAAGTAGTTGCAAGTAGTTTTGTGGACTTTACGAGATGACCAGGTGTTGTGAAGTTCAGCCAGTGTGAGTTTTGGTCGATTAGCGTGAAGATTTTGAGCCACGTGATGTTAGCTGAAGGAGTCAGTGTGGATTCCGATCAGTTAGACACCGTGTTGATTTGGGGTTGCCCTACTATTGTGCCAGGAGTCTCTTGGGTTTGGCAGGCTATTACCGACGGCTTGTGCAGGATTTTTCCGGATTGTCGTTTCATTTTCTGGATTGGCGGAGAAGGCGTCGAGTTCGGGTGGTTCGATGCACGCGAGGTGAGTTACTTACTCCTGTAGGATGGTTGACCGTTGCTTCGGTTCTGACCTTACTTGACGATTGTGATGATTTCGTGGGTTATGGCGATGCATCGAGATTTGGATTTGGTAATGTTTTGATGCTGTGTAGCAGAGCGGTGGCTCATGATTCCAGGCAGTGGAACTTTGTGTAGCTACGTATCCTATGTATGATTTGGGTGTTGCTGTCTTTATGTTAGTATCAGAGAGATGGAGATACTACTGCTATGGCGTGCAGCGTAGTGTAGGACGTACACCGACCATTGAGTTTCATCCACTTGCGTTTTCGGCCAGATTTGGGCTTGAGGCAGTGTTGATGGATGGAGTCGGCTAACGACTATGGCTGTATCTTTGAGTTTGTTCGAGAAAGGTTAGAGATTGTACTTTGACCATCCGTCTGGGATGTTGTTGTTGATGCATTCAGTTGAGAGTTGGGAGTTTCAGTGTTTCATGTAGGTATGGTTCGAGTTTCCGTGTTAGCCGAGTTGTGGGCTACGAGAGCTGAGTTCGAGTGTGATAATGTTGAGGCTCGTGATTTTGCGCGCGTTTGGGGCTAGTGGTACGGAGATGTGTCAAATACTTCGAGTTTATTACTCGTAATGCAACATGAAGAGCAATGTAGCAGCTTGTGTGTACTGATACCCCACTTGTCGACTGGCGATGGCTAGGAGGCAGAGACGTGCCGAGGTGTGTCAACCATTAGAGATTTCCGATTAGTAGTTGGAGTTTGTCACTGTGGTTGTGTGTGTTTGTATGCACTTCAGTTTGTGGTACCAGTTATCGGGCCATTGTGGACCATTTGATGAACTTAGTACGTTTCCTTGTACTTTCGGGAAAGATTTCAGTGGCAGGCTAGTATCGCTGTGTTTGATGGAGGTTGTCCATCTACGTGGTGAATCTATGTCCCAGTTCGCCGATCGAGGAAATTAGCTACAACAATGTGTTGACGAGCTTTGCAGCGAGCATTGGGGACCAGGTTACGAGTTAGTACTGGTTCTTAGCCTCAGATTGATGAGCGATCTTTGAGGACTATTCAGGCCTAGGAGGGCTTGTTGTGGATCTTGATATTGCAGTTCCGGAGGATTCGGGACCAGCAGTTTCAGCTGTTCGAGGTAGCTTGCAGTACCAGGTTGTTGTCCACTGTGATTTTGATATTGTTTGACGTCGTTTTGAGAAACAATGTTGTACTTCATTGTGTTGGAGTGAGTTTGGTTTGAATTTGAGTAGATGTTTGATTCCGATTTTCTGGAGTGTGTTACCACAGACTGTCAGACTAGCGGAAATGGGTTGATTATTGCCCGAGTTCGATGTTCGAGCTATGCTGATATGAATGTGTGAGATATATTGATGTGTGAACTGAGTTGTGATTTGCCTTGATGTTTTGATCCGTATGTGGTCATAGGCGAGTTTGTATTATGCCGTATAGTTCGGCATCGCCTATAGCATTGGCTTTTGTGCGAGTTGTGTTCCGTGTGGCGGAACTGTGTTTCAGGTTGGTTTCGTGTTGTATACCCTGTATGTTCCTTATGCAGGAACACTTGGCTATGGTGTGGAGCCAGTTCAGATTCGAGATTTGAGGGTATAGGGATTTCAGCACGGAATTATCTCATATTGTGGAGTCAGTTGTCAGAGTTGTTCGGTTGTTGTGACCACTGGGCAGTTGAGCAGTATGCAGAGGCAGTGCTCCTATGTTTAGCCGACAGACTTGGAAATTTCGAGGTCGAAATTTTTCTAAGGGGGGTGGATTTGTGACGACCCAGACCAGAATCAGCAGTATGATCAGCTATATATGTGAGTTACTGCGTAGTCGCAGATTTTCGATAGTTATTCGAATCGCCGAACTTGTTAACGACTTAATTATTGGCCGAGAATTGGAGCTGGGTTTCTTCTCGAGAGTCGTAGTACATGTGATTTTGAGTTCGTGGGCGGTTCCGGATCGTTATTTGGATGACCGAGGAATTAGTTATGAATATTTGAAGTTTCAACGGAAACAGATTTAAATGGCAGGTTTGTTCGCGACTAAATTACCGGATGAGAATTTGGTTTCGGCTTCTTCACGGAAGTTGTTCGGAATTTAATTTCGAGTTCGTGGGAATTTCTGGAGAATGATTTTGAGTTACGGAGTTTAAGTTGTGATTATTTCTGTTTGTTAACTGTTTAGTCGATTTAATTATATGTTGATCGGAACAGTTGACTTTTTATCCGTTTGGTCGATGTGTTTGACTTCGGATGATTATGGAAGATTATGTCGAGTCGAATTCGTGGCCGCGAGAATTATCGGAATCGGATATACGACGAGAAAGTTACGCATGTTTAAAGTTCGTCGAAATGGATAAACATGAAGTTTCCGTTTTGGGAAAGGCTATAAATAGAAACCTACTATTTTGGGCAAGTGGAAGACCTGCCATTTTGGGGTTTGACCGAGTTGACCGAGTCAACTCGGTGGAGGAGGATTTCACGTCGGCGTACGGTGGTTCCACGGCGGTGATCGATTCCGGCCACCTCTTGGCTCGGGACTTGTCCCATATGGTGCGCCTCGGCCTCCCGAGTTTGTTCCTAGTCACCGTCGACGGCAAGGCTCACTGGAATGGAGGGAAATTCCGATCAAAAAAGGGAGGAATTTTGGGTGAATCGGGTTCCATTTTTCAGGCCGGATTGAACTAAAACTTTGAGTGGGCTTTGAAGCTCTCCTCTCAAGGATTCTAACCATGCAAGTATGAAGTTCTAATTCGATTTGTGGAAGGAGAATTTTGGATTTGAAATTTGTGTTTCAATTCAGGTTTTCATGAAATTGACCTAGTTAGAGAGAGAATTGGACTTCGGTACAGTTATGAAAGTCGCTCAGTGGATGATTTTGAGTGGAATAGGGGTTGCTCCGCCGTGAAATTCTCCGGTCAGCGGTGGCGCCGCCGTCAACGGCGGTCAACGGTCAACGGGTTGACTTTTTGGACTTTCGGCAAGTTGCATGTCATTTGACTCGAAATCGCGCTCCGATCGCAGTGGGGAGGTTCGTTTCTCGATTTGAGCATCCGAAAGTAAAACGAGGTATTGAGGTGGTATATATGGATTTTCGACGATTCGTCGTATTCGAATTGTGTATTTCCGAGAACGGTGGTTTCTCGTGGTTTGACTTGTATTGTCAGATTATGACTTTGAATATTGGACATTGTGAATATTCAGGGGTTCGTGATCGTTTGTTTGGCGAGGGACATTCCGCCGGATCACGGGTTAACGCGTATCGCGTTACGCCAGTCTGTGAGTGGACATTTATTTTCACGGATTGATTGTGAGTCTTTTATTTATGATTTACGAACTTGAGCATGCAGATTGATTACGATTTTACGAGCACATGTTTCACGATTATGCATATACGAATATACGTATACGAGTATACATGTATATATATTATGTTTTAAGCATGTGCATAGAAAAGATTTATGATTTGGTTTACACAGAGTACAGTCTCAGTATATGTTGTGGTATCGATACACATTGGCTTCTCGGCTGATCCCCGAGTACGCTTCGGGGGGGACAGATATCCTGACCCGAGGCCTTTCTGGCTAGAATCACGTGTGGGTCTGGGATCCCGTGATTCAGACCGTGCTATCGCGTGGAAGCCCGCGATATGTTTTACGTTGCATGCTCTGTACGTGAGTGGTAGCCAGAGTCTCCTCACGTTTCATATGATTTTCATGCATTTGACTCGCATATGATTTTATATGTATATATATTACTTGGTGAAAGACATTTATTTTCGTCCACTCACTCTAACGTGTTTATTGTCTTTCCCCTGGGCGTTTCGGTTTCCGTGCCCAGTTTGCAGTTCAGGCTTTGATGTCGCACGTCGTGGTCGAAGGCATAGTGCTCGAGCTACTTTGTTTCATCCAGTAGGTTTATTGTTCCACCTACTGTGGTATGCGTATATGATTATGTATTAGAAGTCGCTCTGAGCTTCCTGTTGTATATGCTATACGATTTTACTTCGGATTTCCAGTAAAGTACATATATATTTACTACTTTACATTATTGTTGATATATTGAGAAATCCGGATGGGATTGGTGCCCACGGTTTGCTTTTTGTGGCATATGATGAAGTGTATTTTCCGCGTGCAGGTAATGGTAATTCCACGCTAGTAACGAAACTCTGCCCAAATTTCGAAAAGTTTTTGTTGGTTCGTGTTTTCGAAGGGGTTTGATTCCGATTTAGGAAGCTAAATCGGGGTTGGGTCCTTTCAGTACCTGTGGAGAAGCTGTATGGAAAACAGCTACACAACCTTGAACTAAAGAATCAAAAGATCCTTGGTCCAGTAAGTCGGCTTTAAAGAGATGAAGCCGTTCTTTAGCTCGGTCTAATCGGAGCAAGTGTTTCGTTTTCTTCTTGTCACCTATGACCACTATAGTAGTATACACAATTGATTCAATAAGATTAATAGATATAAAAATTGAGATAATTGAACTGAATTGAAGAAAGTACTGACTAGGATCACGAACGGAGGCCTTGACGGTGTAGCCGCGTTGGAGCAAGAGTTTGACGAGTCATGAAGCTGTGTAGCCTGATGCTCCGGTGATGCTCACAACTTTGTCAACCTCGGAGTCTGCTCCTCCACCGCTCATGCTGTCTCATATGGGAAAGACTTCAAATATTCGGTGGCGTATATCGTAAATAATAAAAAAATGGGGCTGTTACGTAGTTGAGAAATAAAATGTTATTTTTTTATTGAAAACTTATAGTAGGTCTTTTAGGATAGAGAGTGTTGAAATTGGGTTTTTTTAGGATTTCCCCTTTAATTTATGTAGACGCAATTAGTGTTTATCTTAAGTTCTTAAGAGATACAACATTGATCAATTCGTGTATTTTTTTTCTTCTTTTGTAATACTAATTCTGGAGTTACTAAAGTTTGAGATTTTAGAAAACGATTTATTTCAAAGATAAAACATATAACAAATTACACTAAAAGACTAATGAGGAAATGTCATATACACTTAAAGACAATGTGCTTTTATTTAGACAAAGAATGATTAATTACTAAGCTTAAGTTTATGACATGTATAGTGTATCACTATATATAATGTATCTCCTTACTTATAAATGGCCTAACACTTCATATGAAAACAATGAAATCAATCTTGAAGCTTTATCAATTGAGCCAAAGATATATACTAGTTTCTCTTTGTGAGTAAATCCTAGCAGTCGCAAACAAAACTCTCTAGCGACGCCAAGCTTTTATAGATCAGGCCTCCATGTCTGACACTGTCGACACTGTCGCAGCGTCCTTTGATTCTGCTCTTGCCTTAGGCGCTCCTCCCGTGGATAATGGCACGACGAATGGGAGGTTCTCTCCCTCAGGTTTCTCATGTCTTTCTCCTCAGTAAGGTGTTGTCTTCCAAACCGGTGGACCTTCATGATTTTAAGTCGCAGTTTTAGCGTGTGTGGTTGTTGGAAGGACACCTTCAAATTCAAGAACGACCAAATGACGTGTTCCTCTTCACTTTTGATGGAAACCAGGATAAGAAGAGAGTTCTCCGTGGCGGTCCATGACACTATAAGAAGGCACCTTTAGTGGTGCTTGATTACGACGACGCATCGGATATAGAGGGGAATCAATTTGATACTCTCTTTTTCTGGGTCCGGTTGTCTGGTATACATCCTCTGTTTGAATGGGACAAGAACATCAAGGTTCTTGCGGAGGAAGCCGACAAGTTCTTGGAGCATGACCTCACTGCAAGGAAGAAAGGCATCATTCGAGTTTGGGTAGCGCATTCAATAGTGGAACCGATTCTGTTTGAGAAGGAAATGCATATGGCTCTTGGGATTGTGAGCAAGGTCAAATTCTTCTTTGAGAATTTTACTGGAAGATGTGCCAAGTGTGGCTTGGTTTGTCATCCTTAAGGGACTTGTGCTGCTCGAGGTATTTTTACTACACTCAGGGGCGGAGCTAGAAAATGTAGCAAGGGAGGGCAGACCAGGCGTTTAATTTTTTTAATTAAATTAATACATGGTATTTCAACCTATAAAAATTTTCAACACTAATTTAGTTCATAAAATATACTTGGAAACTTATTCACCATTTTCTGTTAAAAGATTAGCATTACACTCGAAGCAAGATTGATAATGAAATGCGATATGCAGAATTGATATAGATTGATTGTAAAATTATGAAATCTAGAAGTAATTAATGAAATTATTCTGTCACTCAATCATTTTATTATTTGCCAATGAATTATTCGAATAGAGTATTTACTTTAGAGAAATAAGGTAGAACTTCTTTTGAGTAAGGTATGACCTTTGATTAAGTTTGTACGAGTGAGGAAACAAAAACAAACATAAATAGAATGTAACCAAAATAATTTAAATATGTATTTCATAATACGATTAGATTACGCAAAAATTAATAATAGGAAACTTTGAGACTAGGAGGGAAGAAATTTTATTATATTAATAGATATTTTGATATTTTGAATTTGAAAAAATATATGCATATATATATATAAATAAAATATAATTAGAATACCTCTACTTCATTTTTTATTGTTCAAATTCAAGGGAGGGCATTTTCCCTTCCTTGCCTTATATTAGCTCCGCCTCTCACTACCGGAAGAACAACTAAAGCCGATGACATAAAGTCGTCGGTTTGTTCATTTACATCGTCGGGTATAGGGTATACCCAACGAGGCATCGTCGCACTGGAGGCTCGGCGAGGCTCAACTTCCTGCTGCTCAGGCGGTCCCTGACCTAGTAGTGCACGGTGCCGAGAGCTGAGAGGACGGCTATAGGTGTTGCCGATACTGGCGGATCTGGATCCATATGCAGACTGACTTGCGCTGCCCTCATCCCCACGTCCTTTTCTCCCTTTCGACCTCTCTCTTGACCCCCCTCTCGAAGCACCGCAGTTCAACCAATTCATACTTTCTATAAATATAGTTTTAATATATCTAAATAATATTATTATAATTATTTCACATTAATATGCCAAATTCCAAATTAATTAAAATTAATGTATAATAATTCTAATTAATTCACAATAATCTAACATATGTCATATTAATTAAAATTAATGTAGAATAATTCTAATTAATTCACATTAATCTAACAAATGTCATATTAATTCACATATTTCTAAATTAACTCATAATTAATAATCTCATATATTACAAAAAATTCAAATTAATCCATATTAATCTATCAAATTCTATATTAATTACTTCACATTAATGTATAATACTTTAAATTAATTCACATTAATCTAACATAATGCCATATTAATGTCACATTTTTTCCAAATTAACACAAAATTAATAATCTCATAAATTACAGAAAATTATAATAATCTCATATATATTAATATATCAAAATCATATATTCATTTATTCATAATTAATCCCATATATGAAAAAAAATTACAAAAATCATGATAATCATATATATATATTCCTAATATGCAAAAAAAAAATCGGCATAGTTTTCTCATATATATATATATATGCAAACCAAAATCAACAAAATCAACAAAATTCCATATATACTCTAAATAATCTCATATATGCAAAAAAAAAATTCGCACATGTAATCACACCTTAAACCCAAACATTCACTTACATTATCGAGAAACTACACAAAAATTGAACCAAACTAAAAAAAATTGAAATTGGGGGATTTAGGGATTTAGGGAGCTCGAGAGAGAGAGGGAGAGAGGACCTATTTAGGATGGAGATCGGCGGCGGCGGTGGCTCGACGGCGACGACTGTGGTTTGCTTCTCTCTCCCGGAACAGTACGTTTCTTCTCTCTCTCACAGCAGTTTCTTCTCTAATGCTCAGTTTCCGTTTCCTTTTATGCCGTTCTGGGGGTTATAACCCGAGAATTATATCCGACGATACAAGTTTAGTCGTCGGGTATAAGCTATAACCGACGATATAAGTATAGTCGTCGGTTATAGTCTTATACCCGACGACATTCATACTAGGGACATCGTCGGGTATAGTCTATTTTTACTCTTCCATTTTCTTTTGTTTTTACTCATAAATACTACTTATAACAATGTTAATCTATAATTAATCCCAAATTAATACATATCGATCACGAATGACATTCATTGAATTGCACGTTTATATATACTCAAATTCCACATACGTACGTTCCAGTCACGTACCGTCATACACATCGAGAAACATTGCATGTTCCTACTCAAATTAACATACGTATACATCCATTTGTAAATTAATACTTTAAATCACTAAGGCACATAGTCTGAATCATCGCTTGAGTCTGACTCAGTTTCTGAGTTAATTTCAGGTAAGATGTGTAAGCCCTCGTCACTTGAGTCTTCGTCGTCTTCATTTTGATTTACATCAATAAGTTCAGGTCGAGGAATTTGTACCACACTACCTTGTATCACATTAGTAAGGCGAATTGTTAAGGATTCAGCAATACCAGTTGCGTTCGGCTCTTGGTATGCAGTAACTTATTCATTATCTGCGGTAACACCAAGTGTCAAACCACTGTATATGTTTCTTGGAAGAACGTGGTTTACAACTTTCCACGCGCCTTTGTGCAGAAGATCATCAAGATAGAACAATTGTTTCACCGCCGTGGCCAGAACAAATGGATCATCTTCATACCAGCTTGTAGCAGTATTCACAGAAAATATGCCGAATTGATCGATCTTTATGTTCTCAGGGTCGGTATCAAACCATCTACACTTAAACAAGTGCACTGTCATGCCTTCCCCATATATTAATTCGACAACTGAATGAAGAACACCGTAATAGTCAACTCCATTTTGCCTACCATGCACCATTACCCCCGAATTCTGTGTTCTTTGTCTAACATCTCTTTGTTCACAAATAAATAGCACGCCATTTACCTTACACATAGGATAAACTCTAGAAGTTACAGGTTTCTGCGCTAAGAGCTTAAATTTGTGTGACCACTGAGGGATACCATCATCTTGTACATGGTTCATCTGAAAATAATCATTAACTTAAATTTAAATAGGAAAATAGTACGCCATTTATATATATACAAGTAAATATATCTATATACGTACCCATTTGTCAAAATAGTTTGCGAACGTGATGTTGTGGTACTCAACATCACCGAAAATAGCAGGGCAGTAAATGTGCAGATTTTTCCAATAGTGAACTTCTGGACAGTTAATCAATACCGACCAGTGGGCAATGACTAGCTCATATGGTTCCAAATTGTACGAGTTGGGCAACTTTCCAGAAACTTCAACATCATTGGAGATGATCGAAATGTTGAAATGCGGTTCATCTACCTACATATGATGTGGAGGGTTCTCTAACGCTCCCAAATATAACTTGGTGTACGTTACGCACTCGTGCGCAATATATGCTTTAGCGATACACCCTTCAGGTGCGGATTTGTTCATCACATAATCTTTGTAGTCCCCTAAATGTCTATAAAGTGGTAATTAAAGAGCATGTTATGATTATTGTAAAATAAGTGAATAAATAATATTAAAGAAATAGCCAGATTAAGAGATGTCTTACGTACCTTTCCATGGGATACATCCATGTGTAGTGTACTGGACCGGTAAGCAACAATTGTTTCGGAAGATCGAGCATCAGATGAGGCATGATGTCGAAAAAATTTGGAGGAAATATCATTTCCAATTTGCACATGATAAAAATGATGTCCTGTTGCATTTCCAACATGTCCGATTTCTTCACTTCTCTCGTGCATAATTTCTGAAAGAATCTTGACAAAGCCACTAACGGCTCCACCACCTCTTTGGGCCGGTACCCTCGAATGAAAACAGGGAAGAGGCGTTGAAGTAGTATATGACAGTCATGACTCTTTAGTCCGTACATCTTATTGTCTTTGAGGTTAACACACCGACTTATATTTCCGGCATAGCCGGAAGGATACCTAACATTACCCATCCAGCCAAAAATTTCAGTTTTCTGGGCAGGCTTGACGGTATAAGGAGCTTGAGGCATTTTTTTCTTCCCATCTCTTAACCACAAATGTTTTCGCAGTCCCATTCTTTTCAGATCAATGCGTGCCTTTGGGCCGTCTTTAGTTTTTCCCTCCCAATTCAACACTGTGCCGACCACACTCTCACACACATTTTTCTCTATGTGCATGACATCTAAGTAGTGTCTGATCAACAACTTGGACCAATACGGAAGTTCCCAAAAATTACTTTTGTGTGTCCAGAATTTATACCTGTCGGGTTTGTCAGGTATTGACGCCACTATCTCAGGATGATTGCTGAGCTGCCCAAAATTGTATTCATTTAGCACTTCCACTATTTCATCCCCCGTCCATCTCCTCAGCTGCTCACCTGTTTCCACAGTCCCATCAAATGCCTCCATATCCTCCCGAAATGGGTGATCATGTGGAAGCCAACAACGATGACGCATCTGTACAATCTTTCTGCAATGAGGTATGCAACACTCAACAGTCATGCACTCTGGACAAGCCGTGTATCCCCTAGTAACGTTGCCCGACAACATCCCGCGTGCAGGAAAATCGTTAATGGTGCCAACAAGCATGGCATGCATCTGGAACATCTCATTTTTGAACTTGTCATAAGTGGGATGACCATGCTCACTCAGGTACTTAAGCTCCTCAATCAAGGGTCTCAAATACACATCGAGACACTTTTCTGGATAACCCGGCCCTGGAATTATCATAGTGAGCATATTGTATTCTTTCTTCATGCACATCCATGGAGGAAGGTTGTACGGTACCGAAATAACTGGCCATATACTATATTGAAGACTCATGTTACCAAAAGGATTGAATCCGTCAGATGAAAGCCCTAGCCACATTTCGAACCTCTGATGCAAAATAAGCAAACTCCCTCACCATGTGCTTCCAAGCCTCTCCGTCAGTAGGGTGTATAAGGGTATCACCGTCGGGCAAATTGCTCTTGGCCCACCATCTCATAGCTGCAGCCATGTGTACAGACATGAACAACCGTTCTAGCCTATCTATCAGCAGAAAATACTGAAGTATCTTCACAGCTTTCTTGTTTCCGGCAGGAGTCAACTTATACCTATCTGTACCACATACCGGGCAACCATCAAGGGATTCAAGATCATTCCCATAAGCATCTTCACCCAGAACAGAATGCATTCATATCTACAAGCATGTATTTTGATGTATGAAATGCCAAGATGTTTAAGGATCTGTCACACCTTACGATGAGTGGTAGGAAGGCGATGACCAGGGGGCAACAACGAACCAGACCACTTCAGCCAATCATCAACAGCTTTCACACTCATTTTGTTCTCCACTTTCAGCTTCATTACTCTCATAACACTTTCAAGAATAGTCTTATTATACTCGTTGTAGAACGGGGTCTGTTGGAAGGCAATGAGGTTGTTGTACTTGTCCATACCAGCAGTGTTGACAGCTGTATGTAATTGCTGGACTGACTCAATATGAGGGAAACCCCCAACAGCGGGAGAGATATCTGGTGCTTCAGCAAATACACCGCTCTCATGAGGAAACATATCGTTGATCAACCTTGTTGTTGGATCATTAGATGTACTGCCACTCTCAAAAAATTGTCCCTGATCATGCTGACCAACTGATGAGCTCTCACCGTGATAAATCCAACATGTGTACTTATCCCAAAACTCATTTTTCTTCAAGTGCTCTAATACTTTATCGATGTGAAAACGATATCGCTCGCTGCGACATTAACATTTCATACACGGACAATAATGAATTGTCATCCCTTCACAATTAACCTTCACATATTCCACAAAACTCCTAATTCTACGATGATATGTTACATTCCATCTTGGAAGACACATCCAACTCTTGTCCATCTTGAAAATTATAACTGTATATATACCAATGATCTAATTAATTAAAAATTCATCATTATATATATAAATATATATATATAGCTATATCTATATATATCGATATTCAAACTATACATATATCACATAATTTAATTATTCTACTCGATCCCTAATTACAAATGAACATATATATATATATATTCATCTAACTTATATTCATATATATAAATTATTTTGTCTATTTATTATACTCGATCCCTAATTATTCATATATATTTTCGTCTAATTTAACTCAAAATCAACGTACAATCAATCAATTAAACTAAATATTATTAAAATTCCCATAATTTAAATATATACTCTAACTATAATCACAAAAATCTAAATAATCACACTATAATCACAATTAACCGAAACATCACAATAATCACAATATTACCCATAATAATCACAATTAACCCTATGATAATCACAATAATCAAATAAATCACCATATATTCACAATAATCAATGACAATTACTCCAACTCAACTATCAACTCAAAATCAACAATATATATCTCAACATACTCGATCTAGCTATATATATACATCAACATATATATATTAATCGATCAACACACACATCCATGCATGCATATATATATATATATACCTATATATATAAGTACGTACCTATATATAATGAATCACGTACTCATTGTGGACAGTTTTCGACAACACCCACTGATTTAAGAGTGTTTTCAGTTTCCGTGGGAGATTTTTTTGAATGACGGAGCTGCTGCCCAGAATGGATCTGAAATAAGCAACTATAGCCGACAATTTATTCTAATCGTCTGTAATAGTTAAAAAAATGTTGTTGGTAATAGTGGGAAACTATAACCGACGATTTTTCGGTTATTATAACCGACGATTGGAATACATCGTCGGTTAAATATAACCGACGAGGTACTTAGGTCGTCGGTTATAGTTAACTATAATCGACGACAAGGGTTCTCGTCGGAACTCGTCGTGTATAATGGTTTTGCTGGTAGTGTCTGCGACCACTGGATCCAATGTAGCGACTTTAGTTGGGTTAACATTGGAAGCCGAAATGGCATTGGTAGCAATGGAGAAGTTTGCAGATGCAACTTCGTTGGAGACATCGAGACCTAAGGTGTTAGTTCAACTGGGTGGATTCCTTGAAGCTTTGAGATTGGGAGTTCGGGATGAGGATTTCCAGTTTAGTGCTCAACCACCACGGTCTTGGGAGGAGCGAGCTTCAGCTTTTCGGGTTAAGGAGACACAAGTGAAAAGTTGAGCTGGTCTTATAATTGTAAGGAGACCTAATGCCTGCAACATAGAGGAAACTGAGACTGAGGAAGTTCAAGTGCTCGGACTCAAGAGGATCCGTGAGGCTGGGGCAAAGATTTCGCCAAAGAAGTTCAAGCTTAGTCCGCCGACAAGTAACATTGTATTCGAGGAACCTAAAAGGATTGAGGTACGGTCTTTTCCAGCTCATTTACTCCTTTCTCGATTGATGTGATAAAGACACTGGATGATAAGGTCATACAACAGGAAGAAGAAATTAGGTCATCCTTTAGGGTCTAAGAATAAGCCGAAGGATGTGTCAGCGCAAGGTAGCAATGGTAAGGCTACAAAGAAGAAGGACAGTGGAAATGCTGAGCTCCTGAGACTTACTTATCTAGTGACGAGTCCTAGCCCATCTGGTAAGGGAAAAGAGAAGATTATTTACATGGAGATGGAATACCTACCACAATTGCTTACTTAGGGGTATGTTCATCTCTGTTTTTTCATATGTGGATCATCCATCATTTAAAGATGCAAGTAAGCTCGACAATAGTTGAGATTAACATACTAAAGAACAATATTTACGTTGTTTAGTTTCGTCTTCTTTTAGTGGAGTAGGGTTGGTTTTCAAGTCATGTTTGTACTATCCAGGACGAGAATGTCGTTTAATGATATATTTTTTCGTAAAAATAAAATAAAAATTGAGCCCGAGCTGAGATACTTGGACTTTATTATCGATAAGAAAAACACTTGTGCTTCTCAGAATCAATTTCAAGTGATAAGACATTTGGGCTCTGCAAGCCAAGTGAAGGGAATCAAATCATTCAAATGGGACTTAGCACCATCTCCCCTTATAAAGGACATTATATAACGTAATAACTATCTCAAATCTCATATGAAGTATGTTAGGTACTTTAAAACTCAAGCGATCATGAGATAAGTACTTAAATTTAGGAGAAAAACCTCCATCTAGTACATGTAATATAGCTTTTTGCACATTTTGATATCTAGACTTTTAAAAGTCTCCAAACGGTACCTGAACTTATAACATGTGTCTTCATATAGTACCTATGTGATTTTTTATTTATGTTTTTTCCATAATTCCCTTATTATACCAATAAAAACTAAGAGAAAGAAAAATACCCCCAAAAAAATCAAAACTAGCATTCTTCAATTCACGAATTCACCTATAGGGTGATTTTTCTATAGACTTACTGAGTTACTTATGCAGACAGTCTCGCTGCTGAATACTTCATTTTAAGAGTGATTTTTTTATGAGCTAAGTTACTTTCTAAGATATGGAAACCTACTAATAATTAAAGAGAAAGATGCTTAATAATAACAACAAACAACCCATCTTTCCACCTTTTGGGAGGTAGTCTGCCTCTTAGGGGATCAAAATGAGTATGAACAAATATAAACAAATCACTTTCTTCCTCCTTTTGGGCGGTAATCCGCCTTTTAGAGGAGTTTAGTGAGTTTTTATGATTATATATGTAACAATTTGAAAGAATTATAGTGGGAAATCATAGCTTATTTATTCCAACGGAATTACGGACTAAACATCCAAAACCTTGCTCTCTGGTAAACAACTATAAGCTGTTTAGCTACTCATAATAGCAGACATACTTACTTTGAAATAGAGAAGTTGAACAGTTTACTTTAATTCTATCTCTCGACTCATAAGTTTTCCACTCTCAGATAGCTCTCTTCTATTCTGATTTTTGATGCCTAGAACTAAGACTTGAGGCTCCTTATATAGGGAGCGGAACTTAAACTGAAATTGAAATATACATAATCAACAGTAAAAAGCAGCTCCACTAAAAATGGTTAAACCCCATGCGGATAAGGTTCCAGCTCTTCAGCACAATCTTTTTTCGAAAAGTAGTTTCTTTATCGATAAGAAATGTTCCTTTCTTATGAAAAGAACGATACGAATTCTCATGTCTTTACATGTCATCGTATATTTATGAATTTTCTCCAAGATAAGGCTCTTCAAATTCAATCCTTCTTCTTGTTCCATTTTCTTCCACGTCTATATCTTCATACATCATGTAGTGCATGTCATTCTTAATCTTTTTGAGCCACTGGGCACATGAAAGGGTGTAATCAATTACTTTTCTTTTGAGAGAAACAAGCAAGTCACTGGTAATGACTTCTGGGTAGTCATAAGTGGTGATAATAATCTTCTCTCCCGAAGCAAGAAAAATAATCTTTTGATCTTCTTTGATTATTAATGTATTCCAATGTCATGACTTTCATCCATGTGATATTGGAATTTTGAGTTCCGTAGTATCCATTGTAGGTTGGTTCTAGATATTAGCCTTGGATGATTCTGACATAGTGGTAGGAGAAATGTACTCCGTCTATCCATTACTTTTTTTCACCCATAGATTTGAACTTGAGTATAAGGATGCAATTGGACTTGCTTACATTCTTAATTGTATTACAGATGATCGCAGGCAATCCTCTAAGATCATCATTATTCTTTGTCCATAGATTATGGACAAAACTATTCTCAACCAACCACAATTTGTGCTCTTGATGATGTTCACTGTGAACATTTACAACGTATCTTCGTAGAAATGGTTCTGAAATAGCGAAAAGTGTGTCAGAGAGAACTATCTTGGTTGAGTGTCTTCCAATGTTATTGTGAAATTTGAACCACTCTGATTCTTTTAGCGCTTGAATCATTATTTTTGCACTTTCATGAATTCTGATGTACTACACCACTGGTTTATTAACATTAATTTTTTGTTTTCCTTTTTGGTTCAGTTCTTCAGCTAAGGCATTCATAACCTCTACCATAAGTCTTTTGTCTTGTTCTTGGAAGGCGGACATTAAATTGTCTAGCAAAACCTTTTAATGAAAAACTAGACCTAGGTAAGTGAGAAATACTGATTCAGAGAAAGTTTTCAGTTGGTATTTGAATATTTTTACAAACCTTGTAGAAAAAATTATGCTTTTTGGAAAAGAAGCAGCCCTCTACGGTCTTGATAATCCTTTACCATCTACCGTTTGAGATGGGCTAGCCAATCCTTTACCCTTGAATTGGTCAGTTGAGGCTGGTCTTTTAGGACACAACAAGAAACTTTTAAGAACATTCTCAATGGACTCTTCCGGTTGTTTGGGTTCTTTTCATGGCCTTCTGCTCCTAAGGTTCTGACCTTCGTCTCTCCTTTCGCTCATTTGAAACATCGCCATCTCTCTTGTTAAAGCGTTTGAGAGATAATTCTTGTTACATGCATATAATTTCACATTATAATCATATTGGTAAAGAAATAACTGTCAGCTTACCAATCTACCCCTATCAGCAGCTTTATAAAGCTTTGAATTTTTTTATCTTCTTCTTTATATTGAGGGATTATTTTTGCATGACAGATAGAATTCACGTCATATAGCTTGAGCTCACAGACCACGGGTCTTTTTTTTCAAAATTTCAGAGTATTAATGTCAATGTTTCGCTTTAACATATCCTTGATCTCTACAAGGGTATGTGTCTTCTGTTTCTCAGGCTTAGAATTAAAATGTTTGAGATTATGCTCATGTATGAAGGCTGCTACTGATGTTTCTTCATCTTCTTCTTCATCCTCTGATGATTTTCTATAAGCAATTCTTCTTGTTGCTTGTATTACAATATCGATTCATATTTTGGCAAGTATCCACCGTTATTTTTCCGCAACTTCTGATATTTCTCTGTAAATCATGGACCAACAAGACTTTTTACTTGTTTTAGCCGCTTAGTCCAAAAGATTTTGTCATTATTTTCAAAGTCTAGTAAGTTTACTTCTGGCTTCTGGATGAAAGTTTGTTGTAAAAGAAATTCATTGCCAATCAATATGTTTGAGTCTTGGCCTTCAGATTGCCAAAGCTCTTCAATTACAAAGATTCCTCCCCTAATTGAGATTTGAACCTTTTTGGCAGCTGTATTCCTGAAAATTCGTCTTCCTTCTACAACTTTTCCAATTGCACTTATTTTTGGATTAGTAATCCAGAGCTCTTAAGGTATAACAAGCTTTTTTGCTAGACTAAAGCCAAAACCATTATCTACACTGGCATGTAGATGAGACTTCTTGCATCCTTAAATTTTAATCCAATTTTTATGTAGTTGTTGAACTTACTCGTAGAAACAGTCACTGCCTTGCATAATTTTTGTTTCAAAGAACTTTCTTCATCTACTATTTCTGTGAAAGACTGCATTGTTCTTCTTCACAAACTGGGCTTTCTGCATATACTACTTTTTTAATAGTAGTATAAAATTTCATTCTTTCTAGATCTCTTTCTAGAATTTCATTTATTTCTTCTATCTCATAGAAGTAGTCTTCATATTCTTATTAATCTGATTTAATGAACCGTTCTTCATTTTTCTTCTTGCTTCAGCTTAAGAAAACCATGTTTCTCATAGTATTGACAATAGTCACAGAAAAATGATCTGAGATTGACTTTATAAGAAGAAATTTTTTTGTTATATTTTGATCTTTTTATATTATTTATGTTATTTATGAATAATGTGAGTTTGATTTAATGATCGTGGTAAAAGATTTTTATCATTGGTAAGTTCCGAGGTGTTTTAGGTTGACTTTTTATTAAATTGTAGAAGTCAGTTGATTTGGGATAGAATTTTTTGTAAAATAATCAAGTTCGCGGACGCGAGAATCATCGAAATCGGAGTTATGACGAGGAAGTTATGATTGACGGAAGTTTGTCGTAAAATAATTACCGAGTTACCATTTTTTGAAATGTATATAAATTAGGAGGTTTCCATATTTGAAAGGAGGAGTTTGGGGGTTGGATGGTTGACTTCAGTCAACCTTCTCTCCCCGAGGAGAGAGAGATAGAGAGGGAGAGAGAGAGAGAGAGAGAGAGTTTGTGGCGATGCAGAGGTGGTCACTGGCGATGTAGTGTCATCCGGCCACCTCCGAGCATGGGGTTGGTCAGGATCGAATGAACTTCGTCCTCTCTTCCTATTTCTGGTCTTATTTTTGGCGATGGAGCATCGAGAATCGAAGAGATGAAATTCTAGGGTTTTTCTGGATTCGGGCTTGCCGTCACCGACGTTGTTTTCCAGCTGATTTAGATATTTAACGAGGTCATGAGAACCTCTTTATGGGTTATATATACTTGTTTTGAATGTATTTGCAAGTTTTACATCGATTGAAATCAGAATCATTCATCTTCTTTAATGCCTTCTTCCCAGTTTTTTATTTCAAGGAGATAAACCCCTCTAAGTTCATACTCCTCCTCAGAATCTGTTTCTGATTCTTCTGACGATTCATCTTCTGTCTAGACTGAATAAACATATATATTATCGTCTTCGTCTTCTGAATAGACTACCTCACAGCCTTTCATATTGGCCATCTCAATGACCTCTTTATATCTTCTAAGAAGAGCTTTTGAACTTCTCTTACTTTTCTTAGGACATTCATTAACATAGTGTCATTCGGCCTTGTATATATAACAAACATCAGCATGTTCTCTTCTTTTTTGCTTCTTGGGAAATTTTC
Organism: Geum urbanum; assembly: GCA_946800695.1. NCBI lineage: Eukaryota > Viridiplantae > Streptophyta > Magnoliopsida > Rosales > Rosaceae > Geum > Geum urbanum. The sequence goes on from OX327000.1 coordinate 26,565,473, forward strand.
TTCTTCTTAAAGAATCTATTTCTTGGATTCTGTTTCTCTCTTCTATAATTGGAGCTTTTCTTGAATCTCAAATTCTTCATTTCGTTTCCTCTGAAACATTTATGGAAGTTCTTCTGTTTAATTCTTTGCTTATTGTCGTCATATCCCAAATTGGTTGAAATATCGACGATGTCAGTTCTTTAAGCTGTTTCTTTACAGCAGCAGCTTTTGCTCTTGTGTTGGTTTTGCATTGTTTGTGCATCAACTGTCTAATTTTTTCTACAACTCCCCCTACTAAAAAAATTTCTAGAGGTTTTTCTTCTATGCACCCTCTAATGGATGTCCTATGGGGTTTAGGAAGCTTGTATGCAAGAAATATATTAAGTCGTTTTTCCAACTCTCCTATTGTGCAGTAGTATTCTTGGAATTCATTCAAGTATTCCTCGAAATACTTCATGTTGCATATCTTGAAAGCATATATGTTAGTTTTTGCTAACTCTTTATCTTTGTCCCCAACATATGAAATATCTCCATAAAATTGTTCATAGATCGGAGTTGCAAAGGTATATGGAGACTCGCCATCTTTTATTTTCTCCAGCCATTCTTTTCCCCCGAAAGTTTGTTTGAAGGCAAAATATAAATTTTTTGCCATTTTTGTGAGGGTTGACTCATAGATTATTTGTAGGTCAGACGCTTCAAACTTTCCGTAGATAATACATGTTGCCATGAATAAGCTAGCAGCCCACTCATCTATAACTTTCTTTTTTCTAGAAATTTGTCTAGATCAAACCATACCCCAAATAATGTAATCGGCACTTTTGGTGTATTTTCTTGTAGAATGAATTTTGGGGAACTTCTTTCCCTTTTTTTTTCCAATTGGACCTTTCATCTTTGGAAGTTTTGTATTTCCACATATTTTGGTGATGGTGGTTTCTATGGCTCATGAAGACTCTCCTTCTTCCATTTTTACCTCTTGGTAAGGAAAGACTTTTCTTTCCTTTTTGAATGTGAAACTTTGGATCTCTTTGATCAGTTGTTTCAGGCGAGAGAGATCTTTGCACTCTTATGCTTCCTCATAAAGCTTAAAGAGTTTTTCTAATTTTGGTTTTTTATATTTTAGCATGCTGATATCTCTTTCTAACTCATCATCTAATTCTTCTTCAATTACTAGGTTGGTTTCCTCTCTTATTGAAATTCTAGTACTTTTAGTACCCTTTTTTCTAGAAGAGCTGCATCTTCTGAATGATCTAGAGCTTTCCCCTTTCAAGCTTTCGAGGGATATATTACTGCTCTTGTGTCCTTTGAATTTTAGGTTAATGTCTCCAGTTTTTTTGTTCTCATAGACTGTCGCTCTTACACTTTATGGTTTTTCTTTAGAGCCATACAATTTTCATTCTAGTGGAACGGTTACCTCTGTCATCCCATGTAAATTTAGGAATCTGCTTCGAATGATTTTTCACATTTGTGAGGAATCTAGTAGTAAGACTAGGAATATTTGTTATTTTGGTATATGGTTTTACTGTGGTGCTCATCAGTTTATAGTAAATCCTATAAATCACAGCAAGCTCTTGCATGCCGTCTTTCATTAAAGTGTCATCTATTTTGACTCTCATTCGTAAACAGTGAGCTGCATCAGTCAGGCTAGTTGAAAAGTTTGGGAAGCAGTTAAAATATGCAACTTGGTTGCATAATGATGCTTGGAGGGTTTCTAATAGACTTTTCTGGAAATCAATCGGTCTATTGTCTTGTAAGACACATAAAACTGAAAAATTTATGCCTTTTATGGCAAGTAATTTTATTCTAACTTGGACTACTTCAATGTGCATAAATTTATAGTTTCGTTTTCTGGCTTTAGCAACCTTTTCAGGTGTTACTAGAAGAAGATCTGTTTCTTGTGTTGTTGCTGAAGTGGTGAATTCAAGGATCTTGAACTGATGGTTATTCAACATGTCAAAAATTTTCTTTTGTAAATATGATTTAATTCAAATTTTGGAATTGAAGAATTACGAACATTTTCTTCAATTTTGTTAAATTTGAATTCTTCATAATTGAGCAGTTGTACTGGTTTTTTCTTCCCAAAGATACTCAACATATTTATGTTACGAATATCTTCAATTTTGGATTTTTGAAATCTGATACTTGACATATTTGTTGTAGGATAAAAAAAACGGTTTTGGTGGCGGGTTCCCTCTTGAAACTTCTAATGGTTTAAAGTCATTAGTTATCATTATGATTATTCGAGGTGGACTATCTCTTGACGTCTTATGTTCTCGGGTTATCCTTTGAACATAGTCAAAGATCTTTATCTGTTGACGATTTAGTTCCTTTATTTTACTATTAACCTTTGTTAATAGTTCTCTCTTGTTTTCCGAGTGATTTTGGATATTATCCATTTTAGTTTCTAATTTTTTCAATTGGTCAAATATCACTAGAAGTACTTCTAGATACTCTCTGTATCTAGAAATTTCTGATAGAGATTTTTGGTGCCTCGCATCAGTTAGCTTTAATAGAGAATCTAGTTTCTCTATTATTTTCTCATAAGTTGTTCCCATCTTTGCAAATTTTTTGAGCTTAAGTAAGCTCTGATACTATTAAACTCTGCGGATATAATCAATAAGCTCAAATGGATAATTTATGCAAACGAAGTTCAACTTTAGCTTTATCACGTAAACAAGCAGCTAAAAGAGATTGTTGTTTAATTAGCAATCTCTATATCAAATTTTGCTTGGTCTTGAGGACGGGCAAATCTTTTTTCTCTCTAGAAGTTTAATTTTTTGTTTTGTGTTGACAGTGTAGTCTCAATTTCACTTAAGTTTTTCACTTAACTCTTGAGAAGCTGGAAAATGAGAAATTTTAATAGTAAGAAATAACTATTTACTTTCAAGTATTGATAATAGATCTTTAGCTGTAAGTGTTACAACAAACAAATTATGGGCACACTAAAATTTAAAAATACATAATAATATGTGAAAAAAGGACTAAAATAGTATATTGACAATTTTACTTCTACAAGGTATTATCTCGGGCCACAATGCATAAGTCTAGGTACTATCTGGGTAGTTTTGAAAAACAAGGTACGAAAAGTGAATTGGGTGATAATGTAGGTACCATTTGAGGATTTTTCCCTATATTTAAACCTATTTAAGGAAAATATATTCCATATCCTTCAGTGTGTGTCGTTTCCTAATTAGATTAGATATAGGGATTTTAGCAATCCCAGATTATTCGAGAACATTGATTGTAATGTTTGCATTTAAGGTCTCTTATCAATGAATAAAGATACAGTTTCATTCTACAGTTATTGCGTATCCTTTTATCTTTCAACACATTATCAACATGCTCTGAGATGATAGTCAACCATCACCACAAAAAAAAACCTAAACACCATACACCATTGCCGATCATCACCACTACCGGCCATCGTCCCACTGTTAGTCCTCATTGGCGTTACCTGAAAACTACACTGCAGTCATACCAAACATAACTGAAAGGACCCAACCCCGATTTAGTTGCCTAAACCGGAATCAAACCCCTTCTGAAAATACGAACCAACAAAAACCGTAAAAATTTCGGCAGAGTTTCGTTACTAACGTGGAATTACCATTACCTGCACGCAGAAAATACACTTCATCCTATGCCACAAAAATCAAACCGTGGGCACCAATCCCATCCGAATTTCTCAATATATCAACAGTAAAGTAAAACAATAAATATATCTGTACTTTACTGAAATCTGGAGTAAAATCGTATAAAATATACAACAGAATACTCAGAGCGACCTCTAATGTATAATCATATAAGTATACCACAGTAGGTAGAACAAAAAACCTACTAGAAGAAACAAGGTAGCTCGAGTACTATGCCTCCGACCACGACGTGCGACACCAGAGTCCGAACTGCAAACTGGGCACGGAAACCGAAAAGCCCAGGGGAAAGGCAAATAAAAACGTTAGAGTGAGTGGACGAAAATAAACATATGCCTTTCACCAGTTTATATACATACTCAATGTAAAACAGTGCGAGTTCGGAACACAACACATATATATATAGAGGTTGTCGGGCGAATCTCTCAAGCCCGACGTCAGGTGAATCGCTCAACCCGATGGTGATAGGCCAGGGGAATCTCTCAACCCCGGCCGCACTCAGGGGAATCTCTCAACCCTGCTTCAGAGGAATCTCTCAACTCTGGTCCAGAGGAATCTCTCAACTCTGGTAGCATCGATGCAATAAATGCCACCACCAATAAACATATAATAACACCTCCGAAAATAACATATATCTCAATCATCGTATAAAGTAAACACGAAAATCATAAAATCCACAAACTCGCAAATCAACTGTGAAAATAGAAACTTGTCCACTCACAGACTAGCGTAACGCAGTTCGCGTTAACCCGTGATCCGGCAGAAAATCCCTCGTCAAATAAACGATCACGAACCCCTGAATAATCACAAAATCTATTACTCAAAGTCATAGCTCGACAATTCAAGATAAATCACGAGAAACCACCGTTCTCGGAAACACATAATTCAATGTCGACGAATCGTCGAAAATCCGATATTTACACCTCAATACCTCGATGTACTTTCGGATGCTCAAATTGAGAAATGAACCTCCCCACTGCGATCGGGGCGTGATTTCGAGTGAAATGACATGCAACTTGTCGAAAACCCCAAAAAAGTCAAAGTTGACCGTTGACCGCCGCCGCCGGCGGCGCCACCACCAACCTGAAATTTTCCCAGCGGAGCAACCTCTATTCCACTCAAAATCATCCACTGAGCAACTTTCACAACTGCAACAAAGGCCAATTCACACTCTAACTAGTCCAATTTCGTGATAAACCAAATTGATACACAATTTTCAAATCCAAAATTCTCCATCCACAAATCGAATTGAAACTCCAAACTTACATGGTTAGAATCATGGTGAGGAGAGCTTCAAAGCCCACTACTTGATTAAGCTCAACATGGCCGAAATCATAACCACCCAAAAACCCCAAAATTTCCAAACTTTCCACCGGAAAATCTCTCACCTCCGGCAACCTCGCCGTGAGAGGTGGCCGGGAATAGAATCGGGACGCCAAGACGAAGTGAATGGGACCAACGCCGTGGCCAACGGTGGCCGGACGGAGCGCCACCGCCGGCGAGCCCGTGGCTCCGTCGCCCTCCACCATTCCAGCCCGCGTTGACCAAGTCAACGCCAGTCAACAATTAATGTCACCATTGACTTTCTATAAATGGCAACCCCACTATTTATAGCTTGCCCAAAATGGAAACTCCCATATTTAATTTTGCGACAAACTTCAAACACACGTATCTTTCACGTCGTAATTCCGATTTCGAGAATTCTCGCGGCAACAAACTCGACTCGACGTACTCTTCAATCATCACCCAAAGTCAAACACTTCGACAAACCCGATAAAAATTCAACTGTTCAACCCAACACATACATTAACCAATTAAGTGATCAACAATCGGAAATATTCGTAACTTAATCTTCATACCTCGGAATAATCCTCCGGAAGTTCCCACGAGCTCAAAATTAAATTCTCAACAACTTCCGTGAAGAAGCCGAAACCAAATTCTCGTCCGGTAATTTAGTCGCTAAGAGTATCACCATTTAAATCCGATTACGTCGAAACTTCAAATATTCATCATTTATTCCTCGGTCGTCCAAATAACGATCCGGAACCGCCCACGAACTCACAATCACACGTACAATTACTCTCGAGAAGAGACCCAGCTCCAATTCTCAGCCAATAATTAAGTCGTTATCAAACCTGGCGAGTAAATCCATTATCGGAAATCTACCATTACTCATAATCTCACGGACCAAGCTGATGACACTGTTCAATCTGTTCTGGGTCGTGACAATAACACAAATCGAGGTAAATTTTTCTAACATCTTACTTTAGAGATTAGGTTGTCAAACTTAATTTCTGTAGCACTCTAAAAATTAGAACTAAAACTTAATTTTTGCAACACTCTAGATTTAGGTTGTTTGTTACTTTGAATTATATTGTGAATCGTGCAAAGTGGATTTCATCACCCTTTTACTCAAAAAGTTTGATTAGTGATGGTCATGGGGAGTCACGGTATATAAAAATTGGAAATAGATTATAAGTGATTGATTATGAATATCATGGTTTCTATGTGTGGTATGAAGCCTTCGTTTATCGAACATCAATTTTTGTGACCATGCAGTTTGGATCACGTTCTTATTCCCTAGACTTGATATTAGGGATCGTGGTTTCGATCGTTACTAATTATCTCCCTTGTCTCTTTTGTAGATGACTACGACTGAGCCTGCTAGGCAAGAGTTTGACATCATTGATCTTGCCTTTGATGTAGAAAATACTTTCATCGAAAAAAGATATACTAATACCATCTTCCCACTGATCGCACCTAATGCGATCTCCTAAGTGAGGAAATTAATGCTGAAGATCTCATATTTTTTTGGCTTCATATCCATTCAATTCTCAAGAAGCAGTATTTAAAGAAAATAGGTCCCAATGATTTATGGAACGTTCTAAAGCAACGCTTCAACAATGTGCATGATGCATAGCTTCTAGTGTTGACAGAGAGATGAGAAACCATCCGTTTATTAGATTATCAAAAAGTTGATGCATACAACCGAGCTATGTTAGATCTCCAGTCTGAGTTTAGTTTTTGTGGGGTTGATAAGACTGATCAAGATAAGATCGAGAAGTTGTTGAACACCTTCCCTTCTTCTATGAGTATCCTTGCTCATTAGTACCGGCTTGAGTATGAACAAGGAAGAATAAAGACTTTTAGTGATCTCATAAATATCCTGGCTAAAAAGCAGAGACATCATGAGATAATTCTCAACAACAACTCAACGCCTGCTGGGACCAAGAAAACTTCTTAGAATTACAACAATGGAAGGAATGCATGTAAGGAAAAGAAGAACAATCATTCAGAGTCTTACAATAGTAGAGGGCATGCCCTACGTGGTAGGAGAATAGGGCATGGCAATGGTAGAAACCAAAGCTGAACCTAACTTGGCAAGAAATCAGGACGCCAACTCCAACAAGAACCAACCAGGTTCATAGAATGGAGGATCTTCTCCACACTCTGTTCAATCTGGAAAATATCCATGTTTTAAATGTGGCTCTACTAAGCATATGCACATGCAATGTCATGCACACAAGCAAATTCAAAGTATCTATGAGAGACATATGCACTACTTGACAAAAGAGGCTAACTTTGCTGGGGGAGACTATGAGATGGAAGAAGATTGTAATGTCAATCTCATTGTCATATACAATAAGAAAGAGAGTCTTGAGACTCTGGATTTCGATTAGTTTATGTATTGGGTTGTTATCTCAGCCATGTAATTTTTCAAGTTTAGCTTTTGGTTTGTTTGGCCATATTTTTGAGATTTTTATTTTAGTCGTTTTAGAATAAGATATCTTTAATGTATTTGTGTTGACAAGTAATAAAATCTCACTATTTTTCGGTTATAAGAAAGTGTTGATAATTTTATTTTACTTTAAAATTCATGAATGATTTGTGATATATAATATTTTATGGCACTATGACACCGAAAAGAATAGGAAAAAAATTGGAAAATTTTTGGGGTTCATGTTCGACTCGTCGATGGTCACGTCGACCATAGATTTTCGAGGCATTTCGACCCATCGAGAGAATTTCTCAATTTGTCGAACTGATCACCATGGATCATTTTGGCATATTTTTCGACACGTCAAAATTTTTGTCATGTTTTTTCCACCCATCGAAAATGTACTTCGACACGTCGAGAAATTTTTGACATGTCGAAGACCATACCCTGGACTCAAATTGGACATCTTCTCGATCCGTCAAAGAAATTCTTGACATGTTGATTGATATGTCCTGGAGGTCGTTTGACCTGTCAAGATATTTTTGACACATCAACCTCCGTATAAAGGATTAGTGTTTTCTTGATGTTATTTGTACATCAATTTTACTTTGCTATGTCAAGCACTCAGTGACCACCATGATTGGTTCATCACAGATTATACAATGACGTGGTTTTGCAAAAATTTTGTGGCCACATGGCACTGGAATTTATGCCATGGATGCCTTATACGCGCCAAAGGCCAATCGAACCTTGCTAAGTTGTAAGGACATTCGTGCAAACAGTTTTCACTTGGAAACATACTGTGAGAATAGAAAAGAATTTTTATGTGTAACCTCCATAGAATGTGGCAGAAAAATGCATCATGGAGAAGTTTATGAGTATTTTTATTGATTTATATCTTATTATAGTTCAGATTATTGAATTCAATGTAGTCACTCATACTATTGTGTGTGACTCTGCCTCATATAAGCTTTGAAATTATTGTCTAGGTCACCTTTGTCGAGATATGATGATCAAGACATGGTCATCCGTTCTTTAGAATGAAGAAGCATACGGGAATACCCAAACGGTTTAGATGGAGGGGCTAAGATTACTCTTCCCGCTCCAAGCTCGGTCTCCAAGATGAGTGTAGCACAATCCTAGCTAAATACTGCTAAGGAGCCGTGTGTTATCCCACCAGATTCCTTTGTGGCAATCTCTGATGCACACCACTCGTTCTGTAAAGCTTGTTCATTAGCAAAGTTATAGGCACAACATTCTTTTTCTGTAGACACAATTGATAACATTCCATCCTTACAAACAATCCAAAGAAATATTTATAGACGTATCTGACAATACCTACCCTAAATTACCGTAGTAATCCAAGATAAGTCTTACGAGACCCTTATTAGAGTATCTCGCACTGTCTACTCAGTACCGTCTACCCTAGCATGAGCAACCCAGAATTTCAGTTAAGAGTCTACACTGAGAAAATAGAAGCTGTGGACTATCATGCACCGTACTTTGGACGGTCACGACTTCAACCGGCTAACCCGTAATTTGGGTAATTTAAAATAAATGGTCTACGAAACGAAATTAAAACATAAAACGTTAGACTGAGTGGACAAAATCATAATCGTACGATCCGTGTAAACCTTAAAAAGAGTAACGGTATGCCTTTCCACAGTTTCTACGTAAATAATCCGAGTTCAGAATAGTGTAAAACTAAAATAAAGTGGAGGTTGTAACGGCCCGAACCAAAATTACTAAATTAGTTCTTAATCTTCGAGTTTATTATTGAGCTAATCGAGCTTCGAAGCATTCATCGAGATTATTAAACTTGTCGCGATTTTAAATCGACATTTTTGTAGTTGTGATTCTCGATTCACTTTCTTTAAAAAAACTCGTAGAGGAAATTATTATGAACTCGTGCATATATTTTTTTTTTCCGGAGGTCTGAGGTAATTACTACGAATTTTTGAAGTTTGGAGTATTTAAGTGATTATTTAAAAAATCTACCATTGGTCAAAATTTATGGACCATCAGATCTTTTGTAGATTTGATCCGAGTCGTTGAGTTCAATTGAACCCCAGGCTATAAATTCAAAATTTCTATCCGGATGGGTAGAACCTTTTAGCGCGACCCAGATGGCGACCTGACGGTGCGACCATACCCGAATTCAAGACCCAGTCAGATCTTTGCCGTTCGGCCACCACTGGACGCCGTTCCTGTGAAGAATTAAAGCTCTTGATGTCCTTGACCTTCCCACACCCTCAAAATTTACATGCAATGCCGTGCCAAGGCGAATTGAAGCCGAGAAGAATTGTAGGGTTTCTCAGATTTGATGTCGACGACGGCGACGATTTCTACGATGATGGGTGGCGAAGCCCTAAGGCTATTGAAGCCCTTGCTTCTATGAGTCGAACACAACTATTTTTGGGTTGCATTGTGGCCTTAAGACGATGGCCGATCTTGGGAAATTTTCGGCAAACCCGTCGACTTTGAAGGTAATTTCTGTCGACCTTCGATCACTGTTATACTTAGGTGTAGTTGAGAATTGTGTTAGGCTTGGAAAGATCTTCAAAATGGTATATTGTTTGCAGGAAATGGGTATGCCAAATTCTAGTAACGCATGTCCGCCGACAATGGCAATGCGTGGGGTCCAAACGCCATCGTGAGCGGTGAAGCTCTGATGGCAGAGGGTCGATATTGCGATGGGAAGCTTTCTAAACCTTTTTCTATTGATTTTGATTACTTTTTGCATTTTTCGACACTTGTTGTTAAGGTGTCAGCTTATGTGTAGGAGTAAAAGTGTCTCGACACTTCGACATGACCAATGGTCGTGTGTCGAGTCGTGGAACAACAAATAGTTTTGAACAAAGATCATGATGAACACTAGAAGGATTTAAAGCTCTCATGATAAACGTTAGCCTAATGTGAGTGTTTTCGATGGGCATTCCTCCTAAATTGTATTTTCTACTTTAGTCATAATATTGCAACGTTTTATTAATTTATTTTTAGACATCCAACTTGGCATAGGAACATCAAGTTCGATTTCATAGGTAGGTGACCGATGAGTAACATATTAGGCAATCCAGGTGAGTGGATCTTTCATTTTGCACTGTCGTGTATGCGAGTATAGTAGTTTTAATAAAGAGTAAACTTTAGTCCGAGTTATCTTTTGTGAAGTACGTTTTGGCTACGCTAGATCAAAGTTCAACGCAATTAGTTCAGTTCTCTTAGATTATGATCTATAGTTACGTGACAACGTTTTCAGGTTAGGTAACACTTCCAGTTGACGTTTTCGGTTCAGTTAGTCTATTTATCATGGTGTTCTCCGTTCAGCCAGTCTAATTCAAAACCTCTTTATTATTGTTAATTTACATGTTGGTCAAGTTTTTTTTCCGACAATATTAGTTGTTTTAGTCTATGTTTCGACTGTAGTTCCAGTCTAGATAAGTCTTCTGTTCCACTATGTCAGTTCCTGACTTTACGATTATAAGACTAGTGTTATCAACTACTTTCTTAGAGGTTCATATTCAGATCAGATTACGTATGCATATGTGTCACTCTACTGATCATTGAGTGGCCGCGGAGTTGCTAGTACCCTCTACTATGTCGTCTAGTTGCTAGTACCCTAGACGATAATAGGTAACTAGGGATGCTAGCCTCTAGTTAGACGGTCACGACTTCAACTGACTAACTTGCAATATGAGCAATTTAAAACAAAGGGCCCAAAGAAATACATTAAAACATAAAACGTTAGAGTGAGTGGACAAAATCATAATTGTACGATCTGTGTAAAACTTCAAAATGGTAATTGTATGCCTTTCCACAATTTCTACTGAAATAATGCGAGTTCAGAATATCATTGACATAAAAGAAAGTGGATGTGGTCATCTAGGGCGTTTGTCTTAAACCGATACGATAGTATATGTATAGGAATAGGTGATGGGATCGCCTAGGTAGTTTGTCATAACCCGAGATGATTTAGGGTCGGGCATAATGTTTGTCATAACTCGGTCCAACTAGACTATCTGGTGATCATCCGAATAGCAAAGACATCGATGCAACTAAATAAGACCATCATTGAACTAAAACCTCCAAAACAAAAGGTTTGTAAAGCATATCATAAATGTAAAGCATAATAACATAATCTACGAACTCGCAATGAAACAGTGAAAAGAAATGTACACTCACCGTACTATGTCATAATGTCCATCAAGCAAAAGGCTTTCTGTCGGCGTTTTTATACCTCTACCACTGACTGTTTACACATTATCTTGAAATAACGATTATTATTTGTTAGTTAATGATCGAAAATCATATCGAATAACTAAGCTCGTTTACCCAATAAGCATATTCACCGAGAACAACGCATTCTCGAACCTCGTGCTTACCGGTTAAATTCACATCATAATTTATCCAAATTAATTCAAAGACCTCTTCATTAGAATCTATACATAATTATGAGAAAAACGGTATAAAATTTCTTTCTAAAATTTCCTCTACCGGATGCACCGCCATGAACCACCGCTGATGGCAGCGGCGTGGGCGGCGATTGTGAATTTTCGTGTGACCCAAAGCTCAATTTGAGAAAAATCAACCAAACAAAATATTTCATAGTTACAACAAAATCCAATTCATCCTCTAACTTGTCGAATTTACCTTAAATCGAAACCTCCCACAAACTTCAATCCTTCGATTCTTCGTGCTCGCACACCAATGGATCAGTTTCGTCCGAATAATGATAATGAGGAACTTTTGGGACTTGAGATTCCATATCTTAACGCTATTGGAGGTTTGTTATATTTAGCTCAGTGCACACGTCTAGACATTGCATTCTCAGTGAACTTATTTGCTAGATTTAGCTCTGCACCTACGCAACGTCATTGGAATAGAGTAAAACAAATTTTTAGGTACTTGAAGAGATCTATTGACTTGAACTTATTCTTTCCCTACAAAGAAATAAGGGAGAAATTGGAAATTTCAGTAAATGGAATACTAGAAACGTAGATTTCTGGTTCTGGGAGTTTCAACTCGTCGAAACCAACTGCTTGGACGGATCAACCGATGTCTCTTAACTCGTCGAAAGAAACCTTTGACCCGTCGAAAGACCTTCCAACTACCAACACTAAACCCAATGTTTTAAAACGTGACGTTTAATGCGTGTCAAAACGCACCTCTAGGCAACGCGGAGATAATTTGCGTCATTCTATATATAGGAAAAAACAAAAAACTCTTGGAACACGTAAAACACGATGTGAAAATGCTTAAAAGGCGTACACTTCATTCTGTGTACGTGTGTCTCTGTCTCCTATGTTCAATCTAGAGTCCTTGGAGGTCATTGGAAAACGTGTGGAGTGAGCTGCTTTTAATACACAGAGAGAAGGTAGTGGACTTTTCTGGGTTCACTCGGGGCTTTTATTTAATTTGATTTTTATTTTTTTATATATACAGTAAAACCTTAATAATTTAATACTCAATTAATTAACTAGCAGTATGCACGCCCATACGCGTTTGTGATTTTTATGTAGAATGGTTTTTATGCACGTAATTTGCACACGGTGCAGTTATATTTTACTCTTTTTGTCATTAAACAGACAAATTGATAATTAAAGAGGGATTAATTATCTAAAAACAATTACCGAGTTTTTAAAAATTTAACCATAAATACTTTTTACTTAATTAATTAAGATATAGGAAAAAACAAAAAACTCTTGGAACGCGTTAAACACGATGTGAAAATGCTTAAAAGGCGTACGCTTCATCCCGCGTACGTGTGTCTCCGTCTCCTATGTTCAATCCAGTTCTATCTCTGTGATATTAAAGGCGTTGATTTCAAGTTTCGTCGGCACCTCATAAGTAGACGGAGCTTTGTTTTTCAGGGGCTCCTGCTCCAGAGGATCGTCCTCCCCATGGGCTTAGCGCAGTATTGTTTTTACCTAGGCTAGGGCGGCATCGAAGGTGCACTGGAAGCAGAAAAGTAGAGTTGTCAGAGCACCCGCATGGGTAAAATCGAATAGGAGGAGCAATTTGAGGAGGAGCAGGCACTGTTTGAGGTGGAGCAGTCACTGTTCATCGAATAGGAGGTGCATAAGCTGTTTTTCGCGCAGCGGTGTCAAAAAATAGCACGTGCTATTACTGTTCATAAACAAAATTTGATTTTTTTTTCAACCAATCCATAAACTTGTCGTGTATGAATAATTAAATTAAATTAAATTTTAATTTTTTTTAAATTTGACATAAATTAAATTTGTCGTGTATGAATAATTGAATAAGATTTCGGGTAAGATTTCCGACGAATGACGAGTTGACACGTGTCACGCCGACAGAAGGTTATCGGGTAAATAATTGTACAAAATTTCTGATAAGATTTTCAACCAATCACGAGGCAACACGTGTCATGTCCACTGTTCATGATCGGCTCTAATAATTGTATAAGATTCTCGGAGAGATTTCCGACCAATTGAAAGCCGACACGTGTCATCAGCTTATCTAATCACTTCATCTACCCTCGGCTATATATTTGTTGATCGGTGCTCATCGTTCATTCACACCAAAACCAACCATATATTCCACATTCCGATAAGATGAATCCTTTTAATTTTGAGAATTTTTTCCGGAGGAGGCGACAGCTACGTCGGCGAAATGCCAAAATTGCTAACAATTTCATCACTGAAGCAGTCATGGTCGATGCAATGTTCGATGACGAACCACCTCGCCGCCGACCAAATGAAGAAAGAATGAGGGAGTCAAGGGGACATAATCTGATGGAGGATTACTTCATCGAACGCCCCGTCTTCAACGAACAACCCTTTCGTCGAAGGTATCGAATGAGTACCAATTTATTCAACCGTATAATGACGGATCTCTGCAACCACGACCAATTTTGGCACCAAAAAGCTGGCGCCGTCGATTTGGTTGGACTTCTTCCACAACAAAAGATGATAGGCGCTCTTCGTATGTTGGCGTACGGCGCAGCCGCAGATCAGTGTGCTGAAATAACAAGGATGGGTGAATCCACAACACTAAAATGCATGAAGAAGTGGTGTGTGCATATCTACGAGCTTTACGGTGACCTCTATCTCCGCGCTCTAAATGCCACAGACTTATCCCGACTTCTAAAGAGAGCAAGGCATCGCGGATTTCCTGGTATGATCGGAAGCATTGACTGCATGCACTGGGAGTGGAAGAACTGCCCCACAGCTTGGCAAGGAGCATTCTCGGGCCGAAAGAAGCGTCCAACTATTATTTTTGAGGCGGTGGCCTCATATGACACGTGGATATGGCACAGCTTCTTTGGGGTACCCGGATCACAAAATGACATCAACGTGCTCCACCAATCGGATATATTTGATTCGCTCCTTGCCGGAAACAGTCCGAGTGTGACCTATAAAGTCAACAGTATGACTTACCACAATACTTACTATCTAGCTGACGGTATATATCCCAGGTACTCCTCGTTTGTGAAAACAATCTCCAATCCCCAAGAGCTTCCACAGAAACTCTTTGCCAAGAAACAAGAGGCATACCGCAAAGATGTAGAGAGGTGCTTTGAAATTTTGCAATCTCGTTGAGGAATTATTCGGCATGCAGCTAGGTGTCATCACCAATCGATATTGAAGAGCATCATGTTGGCTTGCATTATAATGCATAACATGATTGTCGAAGAAGAATTTGTGGAGGAGGAGTTCGAGGAGTTGGAAGAAGAAGATCTTCAAAACCCATCAACTGCTTTCAATGTTTATGATGGGCCAGTAGATGAACAAGGTAATCGTATTCCTTTTGAGCCTGTTGGAAGGGATGCACAAAATGAACAACGATTTGCCGACCGTGTTGTAGATCTCCAATCTGCGTACATCCATGGAGAGTTGCAAAAAGACTTAGTTAAGCACAACTGGTATTTAGAGACCGGCGAACGACTTTAAATGATGTGGGTGTGTAATTTTAATTAACCTGGTTTGCAACATGTTTGCTTTATTTGTTTTTCCTTTTAGTTGTTTGAGCTTTGTGTGTTTGATTTTAAGTCATTATGTGTTGTTGTACTGTGCGTGAGCTTTGATGGAATAAGAAAAGTGCGTTTTTATTACTTGGAAATTTAAAGTACATAATTTCAATCAAACCCTAGAATTATTGGAAATTTAAAGTACATAATTTCATAATGGAAAAACAAATACCAAACTACTGAAACAGTGGGCGATAACAATTTGAAAATGTTTCATCTCTACCATCTCCTTCCTCTTCATCCATTCTCTTTAGGATACTCTCTTTTTTCTTGGAAAAATACCTCTTCGATTTTGGGGTCATAGCATCTGTATCCATTGCCATTATCCTTGAATCCTCCGCTTCGGCCCTCAATTTGTAGTCCTTCTCCTTAAGGGCGAGTTGTTTTTGGTACAAAGCTAGTTCGGTGGCATCACTTTCTTTTTGCCCGGCGAGATGCATTCTTTGATTTTCAATCATGCTTTTCAAAACCTCATCTCTTACCTCATTTGAAGATGAGCATGCTCTTTTCCCTTTTCTTTTGGCTTCCTTGGCCGCCTTCACTTCGATTGGTCTAACCGGACTAGAGTACACTTCTTCTTCATTGCTTTGTGGTGTTGGAATGACTTCATCATCCTCCACGTCGACGGGGGGAGGCATTGAGGTAAAAGGAGGAGTAGAATAGGAGTTGGAATATGAAGGAGGTGGTATAGTAGGTTCGACGGCCCGAAAATTTGGATGGTTTTTCATCACTTCCCACCAATCAAACTTGGTAAACTGTTTCTTTTTTTGTGCCACGTACCATGATTGAGCTTTTCTTATCTAAGGTGCCAAAAATTTGTATGTCAAAATAATATCTAGGAAATGGAGATGTCAACATTGATTAAAATAAATGTAATAGATGAGCTTTACGACAAAATTATTAACACTTACCTCATCTTGCAAATTTTCCCCGGATTGTACATTCCTTCGTGCATATGCAAGAGCGGCACCCCAAGTTCTAAAACTCGGCTTCAACTTTGTAAAACGAGAAGAAACCGCGGTTTGGGTCCTAGGCTCCGGCCTTGATTCACCATGCGCAAGCTCCCAATTTTCCTTATAATCGGCATAGACTTTTTCCCACAATTTGTCGGACTTTTGCGAGTTGCCGGTAATTGGGCAAACGCTAATGCGACAATAAGAAATACAAAGTTGCAAATCTTCGGAAGCAAGCCAATTGGACATTTTGTGAGGGGGATGAAGGAGAAGAGGAAGAAGAGGATGAATTTGTGAGGAGGAAGAAGGAGAAGAGGAAGGAGAGGATAAATTTGTGTGAGATGTGAATGAAATTGATGTAGTATTTATAGAAAAATACTGGGGTGTTATTTGCAATTTTTTAGAATTTTTAGGGATTTTTTTGCTATTTTTTAGGGGTTATTTTGCAAAATGGCAGAAAAATCAGAAAAAAAAAACAGGTTACCGTTTCGGTTGAATCTGGACCGTCCGATCAGATTTTTTGATTTGAAATGGACGGTCCAGATCAATCTGACCGTTACTTTTTTTTTTAACCCGGGCTGCCACGTGTCACATTCCTATTGGCTGGTAACTTTTTTTATTTTTTACTTTTACTGGCGCGTGTATTCCACGCGCCTGGTAGAAAAAAAATTACCTTGCTGACGTCACCCACGCGCGTAGATGACGTCAGCATCAGAACGAGCAGCTGCTCGAGCTGTTGGTCAACGACCGGTCGCCGGCTTCCGAACGCCCCGGTGCACGTCCGTTCTGGGCTTGCTCGTGCTACCGGCCTGGGGTCCACCGTCGGAGCAGCTGCTCCACCTGCTCGAGCAGCTCGCGCTGCAGATGCTCTCAGTGAAGAAAGTGCGGTTGGTTCGTGGCATCGTTTTTGAGCATCAGTGGAGGCGACATCTGTTTCGGTCTTATTGCAGCGGTGAAAGTGCGGATCAGGGGAGTCATAGAGGTTAAGCTCGAATAGAATAAGAATTGGTGTTTGGAATGGTTTGATACTGTGTTGGACGTTCTGCAGTACAACACTTGTGAGCCTTTTAAGTAGTAATGTTTGATGAATGAATGATAATGCCGAACTTTGTAATGGCATAATTGATAAATTTATGAAATATGAGTTAAGCTTAGGGTGTATATATACATATATATAATTTTATTTAAAAAGATTAGGGTATATATGAAAGGACCCAACCCCGATTTAGCTCCCTAAATCGGAATCAAACCCTTTCGAAAACACGAACCAACAAAAACTTTTCGAAATTTGGGCAGAGTTTCGTTACTAACGTTGAATTACCATTACCTGCACGCGGAAAATACACTTCATCCTATGCCACAAAAAGCAAACCGTGGGCACCAATCCCATCCGGATTTCTCAATATAACAACAGTAAAGTAAAGTAGTAAATATATATGCACTTTACTGAAATCCAGTGTAAAATCGTATAACGTATTCAATAGGAAGCTCAGAGCGACATCTAATACATAATCGTATATGCAAAACACAGTAGGTAGAACAATAAACCTACTGGATGAAACAAAGTAGCTCGAGCATTATGCCTCCGACCACGACGTGCGACACCAGAACCTGAACTGCAAACTGGGCACGGAAACCGAAAAGCCCAGGTGAAAGACAATAAACACGTTAGAGTGAGTGGACGAAAATAAATGTCTTTCACCAGTTGATATATATGTATAAAATAACATATGCGAGTCCAGGTAAATAAAACAACAACATAGTACACGAGGTAAAACTCATACTCCTCCAGTGTACTGAGCATGCAAGTAAAATCCCACGGGGTCACTCATGGACTCCTCCGTGCTAGTACAGTCTGAACCACGGAGTCCTTGACTACCACGTGATTCTAAGCCAGAAATGGCCTCGGTTCCGGGGAATACGCCCCTCACCGGTCTGGTTGGGGAAACGCCCCTCACCGGTCTGGTTGGGGAAACGCCCCTCCAGGCGGCCCTCCGTCGGGGATCAGCCGACGAGGCAAGGTGTATCGATACAACAACGTAACTGAGACTGTACTCTGTGAAAACCAAATCATAAGCAAATCGATGCAAATGCATGAAACAACATATAAGTGTATGCATATTCGTATACGTATATCCGTATAAATATAATCGTATAATCGTAAACACATGCTCATATAATCATAATCTCGTATGAAATCTCATGCTCGTAAAACCATAATCATGCTGCATGCTCAAGTTCATAAAACGTATATAAACGACTCGCAATCAATCCGTGAAAATAAATTGTCCACTCACAGACTAGCGTAACGCGATATGCGTTAACCCGTGATCCGGCGGAAAGTCCATCGCCAAACAAACGATCACGAACCCCTGAATAATCAAAATGTCCAATACTCAAAGTCATAATCCGACCATTCAAATCAAATCACGAGAAACCACCGTTCTCGGAAACACAAAATTCGAATACAACGAATCGTCGAAAATCCATATATACCACCTCAATACCTCGCTTTACGTTCGGACGCTCAACTCGAAAAATGAACCTCCCCACTGCGATCGGAGAGCGATTTCGAGTCAAATGACATGCAACTTGCCGAAAGTCCAAAAAGTCAACTCTGACCGTTGACCGCCGCCCACGGCGGCGCCACCGCCGACCGAAGAATTTCAAGGCGGAGCCACCCCTATTCCACTCCAAATCACCCACTGGGCAACTTTGTCAACTGCACCAAAGGCCAATTCTCACTCTAACATGGTCAATTTCATGAAAAACCGAATTGTTCCACAAATTTCAATCTCAAAATTCTCCACGCTCAAATCGAATTAGAACACCATGTTTATATGGTTAGAATCACAATGAAGAGAGCTACAAAACCCAGTACCTCTTGAAGTTCAACTCGGCCCGAATCCAAGAACCCAAATCACCAAGTTTCTTCAAATTTTCCCGCCGGAAAATCTCTCTCTCCGGTGAGCCACGCCGGAAACCGAGCATGGAGCCACCACGAGAGGACCGAGACGAAGCTAACAAGACCCATCCCGAGCTGTGGGGTGGTCGGATTCTTCCTCGCCGCCGGCGAGCTCCACGCCGTCGAGCTCTCTCTCCTCACCACGGTCCAAGGAGTAAAATATCGGGTATCGAGGATATATCGACAGTCCAAAATTTGGATATATCGACGGAAATATCGATGAAATATCGATCAACTGAAAATTCTGACGGAAATGACGGAAACTAATAAAAATATATGGAAATTTGTAATGAAACTTTTGGAGGTTGTTATATGATCAATTACCTACCTTATGTGAAAAGAAAATATTGATCAAACATCAAAACATATGAATTTGCTATATTATTATATGAATTAGTGCGTGTTAAGTGCTGATAACTATTAAAATATAATTTAATAATTCTATTTTTATTTTTTTGATGGCTAAACTTTAATGGGAGGCTAGGCCATCACATTTTTGTACAATATGTTACACATCACATATTACAAAATCAAATATATAAATACTTCAAAACCACGTAGAGGACCTATGAGGTTCGAAATTCACACTATTTTTCTCATCTCTCTGTGCAGAATCATGTGTGTATTGTGAAGAGTACTCATTAAATGATTGCTCTCCCATGTAATTCTGCACGTATTGACTTACATGCCAACCATATGGGTCAGGGGGCGGTCTTTGAAGATTTTGGAGCTCGTAGTATAAACCAGGCATTGCTCGACTTTCTTCATTGCTATCATCGTTTGAGGCATTTGTTTGTGATTGTAACGATGAGGTATCACTTGTTGGAAGACCATAAGGCATGATATATGAAGGATAAGGCATTGCAAAATTTTGACCATAATAATAGGGTTGGTAATTACAAGGAATGCAAAATCGATATTATCGGCGATATTTCGCCGATATTTCGGTTTTTTGAACTTACCTGAAAATGACTGACAAGTTTTTAATTTTGTAAAATTAAAAAAGTTACTGAAAATTTCAAAAATATCGGAAATATCGGAAAGTTTCGGTAATATCGGGGATATCGGGGATATATCGGAAATATCGGAAAATTTCGGAAAATTTTGGAAAATTTGGAGATATATTCACGGATTTTTCAGGTAAGTTCAAAAAACCGAAATATCGGCGAAATATCGCCGATAATATCGATTTTTAATTCCTTGCCACGGTCAAACGTGGTCAAACCAGGTCAACACTTCCAATTTAAGTCTTTGACTTTCCCTTTTAGGCAGGTCACTATTTATAGCTTTCCCGATTAGGAAACTTCATACTTATCCTTTTCGTCGAACTTCAAACGCGCGTAACTTCCTCGTCGTAAATCCGATTCCAATAATTCTCGCGGCTACACACTCGGCTCGACATAATCTTCCAACATCACCCAAAGTCAAACATATCGGTCAAACGGATAAAAAGTCAACCCATCAAAGCAACACACATTAAATCAACCAAACAATCAACAATCGGCAAAATTCGCAACTAATTCCTCGTAACTCCAAATCATGCTCCGGAAGTTCCCACAAACTCGAAATTAAATTCCGAACAACTTCCGTGAAGAAGCCGAGACCAAATTCTCGTCCGGTAATTTAGTCGTTAAGTAGCCCACCATTTATATCCGAACTTCAAATATTCATAATTAATTCCTCGGTCGTCCAAATAACGATCCGAAACCGCCCATGAACTCGTAATCACACATACAACGACTCTCGAGAAGAGACCCAGCTCCAATTCTTGGCCAATAATTAAGTCGTTAACAAACTCGGCGATTCCAATAACCGTCGGACAACTGCGATTACGCAGTAACTCATCGATCAAGCTGAACATACTGCTGATTCAGATCCGGGTTGTCACAAATCCACCCCCCCTTAGAAAAATTTTGACCTCGAAATTTCCGAATCTGCCGACTACAAGTAAGAGTACTGCCTCTGCATACTGCTCAACTGCCCAGTGATAATGTCGACTGAACAACTCTGATAGCTGACTCCACAATATGAGATAGCTCTGTACTGAAATCTCTGTACCCATAAATCACGAATCTGAACTGACTCACACAATCGCCAAGTGTTCCTACATAAGGAACAGACAGGGTACACAATGCGAAACCAACTTGAAACACAGTTCCGCCACACGGAACACAACTCGCACAAAAGCCAATGCTATAGGCGATGCCGAACCATACGGCATAACACAAACTCGCTTATGACCACATATGGATCAAAACATCAAGACAAATCACAAATCAGTTCACACACCAATATATCTCATACATTCATATCAGCATAATTCGAACATCGAACTCGGCAATAACCAATCCATTTCCGCTGATCTGACAGTCTGTGGTAACACACTCCACAAAATCAGAATCAGACGCCAACTCAAACCCAAACCAAACTCACTCCAACACAATGGAGTACAACAACATTCCTCAACTCAACATCAAACAACCTCAAAACTATAGTGGTCCACAAACCGGTACTGCAAGCAAACTCAAACTGCCGAAACTGCTGGTCCCGAATCCTCCGGAATGGCAATACCAAGGTCCACAAAATATCCTCCAAGGTCTGAATAGTCCTCAAAGATCGCTCACCAATCTGAGGATAAGAACTGGTACCAACTCGTGATCTAGTCCCCAAAGCTCGCTGCAAAGCTCGCCAACACTATGTTGTAGCTGACAACCTCGACCAGAAAACTGGAACACAGATACACCACGTAGATGGACAACCTCCATCAAACACAGCCATAACAGCCTGCCACTGAAATCGTTTCCGAAAGTACAAGGAAGCGTACCAAGTCCGTCAAATGGTCCACAGTAGCTTGACAACTGGTATCACAAATCAAAGTGCACACAAACACACACAAGGTCACAGCGACAAACGCCACGTCCAACCGGAAATCTTGAATGGCTGACACTTCTCGGCAAGTCTCTGCCTCCAAGCCATCGCCAGTCGACAAATGTGCCATCTGCACACACATGCTGCTACATTGCTCTTCATGTTGCATCACGAGTAGTAAACTCGAAGTATCTGATACATCTCCGTACCACTAGTGTCAAATGCGCGCAAAACCACGAGCCTCAACATCATCATACTCAAACTCAGCTCTCGTAGCCCATAACTCGGCTAACACGGAAACTCGAGCCACACACACATGAAACACTGACGCTCCTGACTCTCGACTGAATGCATCAGCAACAACATCATCCCAGACGGATGATCAAAGTACAACCTCTAATCTTTCCCGAACAAGCTCAAAGGTGCAGCCATAGTCGTTATTCGACCTCATCCATCTACACTGCCTCAAGCCCAAATCTGGCCGAAAATGCAAGTGGATGAAACTCAAATGACTAGTGTACGTCTTACACTGCGCTGCACGCCATTGCTATAGTGTCTCAAACTTCTCTGATGCTAACACAAATACAGCTACACCCAAATCAAACTCTGGATACGTAGCCTCATAAGGTTTCCACTGTTCGTAATCCTGAGCCACCGCTCTGCTACACAGCATCAAAGCACAACTCAACCAAATCTCGATGCATCGACATAACCCACGAATTCATCGCGGTCGTCAGGTAAAGTCAAAATCGAAGCAACGGTCAACCATCCTACAGGAGTAGGTAACTCTCCTCGCGTGCATCGAACCACTCGAACTCTACGCCTTCTCCGTCAATCCGGAAAGTAGAGTGGCAATCCAGGAAAATCCTGCACAAAGCCGTCGGTAAAAGCCTGCCAAACCCAAGAGAAACTCTGGTACAATGGTAGAGCAAACCCCAAATCAACACGGCTTCGAACTGGTCAGGATCCACGCTAACTCCCTCGGATAGCATCACACAGCACAAAATCTTCACGCTAATCAACCACAACTCTCACTGGCTGAACTTCGCAAACACAAGATCGTCTCGCGAAGTCCGCAAAACCGCTTGCAACTGCTTCAGGTACTGGCTCACACTCCTGGAGTACATCAGGATATTGCCAACGAACATGACCGCAACTCGTCCAGAAATCGTCTGAACACCTGGTCCATCAAGTCCACACAATCAACGGGGGCATTGGTCAACCAAACAGTGTGACCAAGAACTCCTGATGCCCGCACCGAGATCCGAAAGCTGTCCAAACCACATCTGACTCATCGGTCCTCAACTGATGGTATCCGGACCCGAAATCAATCCTCGAAAATACTGAAGCTCTCGCAAGTTGATCAACCAATCGTCAATCTGAAGCGGAGGATACTCACTCTCCTCTGAAGCAAATCAGGCTTCGGGTAGTCAATGCACCACCTCGTCAAATCATCCAACATCCGTTTAAACAATGCAAGAGTACACCATGCAAATACGCGGGGTTGCATGAAATCTCCTGAAACCTCTTCCAGCAACTCCTGGAGTCGAAACTGTAGCTCCATCAGCTCCGTTGGCTCAGAACGACAAGATGTCGGTAAAATGAGTCCAGCGCCTGGTACAAGCTCAATGATGTAGTCAGTCTCCCGAACTGGAGGAACACCTGGTAACTCCTCCGGAATACACCTGAAAACTCGGGAACCACCTCAATATCAACAATGTCGGCACAGCAACTGAAGTATCCACAACATGTGCTAAGAAAACAACATAACTCGTCTCCACCATCCGCTCGACCATCACCGCGAAACAGCATCTCGGGGAAATCTGGTCGTCGAAACTCAACCTCCTCCTCGAGGCACTCAAACACAACCAAATGTGTCGTAAGTAAGTCCATACTCACAAACATACTAAAACCACAATGTCCAGCTATAACAAATCCGCGGCTAACACATAATCTCCAACAAGGATCTCACAACCTCCGAATGGATACGATACTCTCCAAAACCTCGGAAGTGGAGATGCAGGTATTATAGCCATGGATATCAAACAACAGTAACCTCGGAGAAAAGTGTGTCCTCATACAAGGTCATGGCACGAACTCCAACATGCCCAACTAGTCGCCCACGTCAATTGCGACTTCAGAATGGCTCGTCAAAAGGATACACTGATCAGATTGCAGGAACAACATGAGGATCTCCCTGTAAACTCTGAGCCGTCAAACCGCTACAACAGCTGGCTGAGGCGTTCTCTCGCAACGTGACTCTCCTGGCCACCGAAACAGCAACTAAAAGTGCTCCTCGAACACAAATCACCGCAACACCTGCTGCGTGAAAGGATCACCAATGATCGCCCAAACTCATGTCACAGGAGCAAGTCCGCCACACTGTGATCTCCGCCATCGCCAAACGGACCAGCAGAGGATCCTCAACATAATCGAAAAGGTCATAGCCTGATGAAGTCACTGATCCCGAAGTGTCGGAACTTAACCTCATCAAAATCTCGACTAAATCCACTTTCCTCGAACCATCACATCGAAAACCGCATACATCTTTTCCTCATAATAGCCTCACCACTGAGTGCAACACACTAAGCTCCTCACGGATGTCTTGAGGCATATCAATCAGAATCTCTCTGATGCTCAGGTTCAAACTCATCTCGAACCTCGTGCACTGCTTCCTCTGAAGCCACATAACACGTGCAAACAGGAACAAACATGTGAATAATGCATCTCTGCCTCAGGAGGGTAAACACTCCACATTCGAATGTTAGGTAGCCTGATTAAACCATTACCGTATACACAACACTCTGAATGTAGGCCGTGGAGTCGCAACCGGAACTCACACAATATCAGCTCACTAAATACACTGATCAAACTCAGGCATACATCAACAGCCATAAATCTCAACTCTGAGGCAAAATGTAGACGCCCATACACACATAACCAGGCAAACCGTGCCACACAATTCACTGAACTCAGAATATTCATCATAATCCACTGTTCTCTGGCAAATCGCGCGTCGATTGATCCTCAATAGGATCCACAACCGAAACGACACGGAAAGCACGTCAGGAGGCATCCTAATGAATAAAACATCGTTCACAACAAGTGGAACGTAATCATGAAACCGCAGATATTTGAGGACACACAACACCCGAAGTACTGATGAGTACCGCTGGCCAGTCGGGTCATCACTCCAGTCATGCTGTATCAACTCAAATACCCTAAGTAAACATGACTACAAAAGTCTACAGAACCTATAACCTAATGCTCTGATACCAAGCTGAAAGGACCCAACCCCGATTTAGCTCCCTAAATCGGAATCAAACCCTTTCGAAAACACGAACCAACAAAAACTTTTCGAAATTTGGGCAGAGTTTCGTTACTAACGTTGAATTACCATTACCTGCACGCGGAAAATACACTTCATCCTATGCCACAAAAAGCAAACCGTGGGCACCAATCCCATCCGGATTTCTCAATATAACAACAGTAAAGTAAAGTAGTAAATATATATGCACTTTACTGAAATCCAGTGTAAAATCGTATAACGTATTCAATAGGAAGCTCAGAGCGACATCTAATACATAATCGTATATGCAAAACACAGTAGGTAGAACAATAAACCTACTGGATGAAACAAAGTAGCTCGAGCACTATGCCTCCGACCACGACGTGCGACACCAGAACCTGAACTGCAAACTGGGCACGGAAACCGAAAAGCCCAGGTGAAAGACAATAAACACGTTAGAGTGAGTGGACGAAAATAAATGTCTTTCACCAGTTGATATATATGTATAAAATAACATATGCGAGTCCAGGTAAATAAAACAACAACATAGTACACGAGGTAAAACTCATACTCCTCCAGTGTACTGAGCATGCAAGTAAAATCCCACGGGGTCACTCATGGACTCCTCCGTGCTAGTACAGTCTGAACCACGGAGTCCTTGACTACCACGTGATTCTAAGCCAGAAATGGCCTCGGTTCCGGGGAATACGCCCCTCACCGGTCTGGTTGGGGAAACGCCCCTCCAGGCGGCCCTCCGTCGGGGATCAGCCGACGAGGCAAGGTGTATCGATACAACAACGTAACTGAGACTGTACTCTGTGAAAACCAAATCACAAGCAAATCGATGCAAATGCATGAAACAACATATAAGTGTATGCATATTCGTATACGTATATCCGTATAAATATAATCGTATAATCGTAAACACATGCTCATATAATCATAATCTCGTATGAAATCTCATGCTCGTAAAACCATAATCATGCTGCATGCTCAAGTTCATAAAACGTATATAAACGACTCGCAATCAATCCGTGAAAATAAATTGTCCACTCACAGACTAGCGTAACGAGATATGCGTTAACCCGTGATCCGGCGGAAAGTCCATCGCCAAACAAACGATCACGAACCCCTGAATAATCACAATGTCCAATACTCAAAGTCATAATCCGACCATTCAAATCAAATCACGAGAAACCACCGTTCTCGGAAACACAAAATTTGAATACGACGAATCGTCGAAAATCCATATATACCACCTCAATACCTCGCTTTACGTTCGGACGCTCAACTCGAAAAATGAACCTCCCCACTGCGATCGGAGCGCGATTTCGAGTCAAATGACATGCAACTTGCCGAAAGTCCAAAAAGTCAACTCTGACCGTTGACCGCCGCCCACGGCGGCGCCACCGCCGACCGGAGAATTTCAAGGCGGAGCCACCCCTATTCCACTCCAAATCACCCACTGGGCAACTTTGTCAACTGCACCAAAGGCCAATTCTCACTCTAACATGGTCAATTTCATGAAAAACCGAATTGTTCCACAAATTTCAATCTCAAAATTCTCCACGCTCAAATCGAATTAGAACACCATGTTTATATGGTTAGAATCACAATGAAGAGAGCTACAAAACCCAGTACCTCTTGAAGTTCAACTCGGCCCGAATCCAAGAACCCAAATCACCAAGTTTCTTCAAATTTTCCCGCCGGAAAATCTCCCTCTCCGGTGAGCCACGCCGGAAACCGAGCATGGAGCCACCACGAGAGGACCGAGACGAAGCTAACAAAACCCATCCCGAGCTGTGGGGTGGTCGGATTCTTCCTCGCCGCCGGCGAGCTCCACGCCGTCGAGCTCTCTCTCCTCACCACGGTCAAACGTGGTCAAACCAGGTCAACACTTCCAATTTAAGTCTTTGACTTTCCCTTTTAGGCAGGTCACTATTTATAGCTTTCCCGATTAGGAAACTTCATACTTATCCTTTTCGTCGAACTTCAAACGCGCGTAACTTCCTCGTCGTAAATCCGATTCCAATAATTCTCGCGGCTACACACTCGGCTCGACATAATCTTCCAACATCACCCAAAGTCAAACATATCGGTCAAACGGATAAAAAGTCAACCCATCAAAGCAACACACATTAAATCAACCAAACAATCAACAATCGGCAAAATTCGCAACTAATTCCTCGTAACTCCAAATCATGCTCCGGAAGTTCCCACAAACTCGAAATTAAATTCCGAACAACTTCCGTGAAGAAGCCGAGACCAAATTCTCGTCCGGTAATTTAGTCGTTAAGTAGCCCACCATTTATATCCGAACTTCAAATATTCATAATTAATTTCTCGGTCGTCCAAATAATGATCCGGAACCGCCCATGAACTCGTAATCACACATACAACGACTCTCGAGAAGAGACCCAGCTCCAATTCTTGGCCAATAATTAAGTCGTTAACAAACTCGGCGATTCCAATAACCGTCGGACAACTGCCATTACGCAGTAACTCATCGATCAAGCTGAACATACTGCTGATTCAGATCCGGGTCGTCACAATATATAACTTTTTCAAAAAGTTTACGCATTTCGCGTCGAGGTTATCACATATGTGATGCTCTCCGAAAACCACATCACTACTGCGTTTAAGTTTTAAAACATTGACTAAACCGTCTTTCATTTTAGTTCTCTATTCAGAGATATTGAATGATGTATTGGTAGAATTTGTTGATACCGGATATCTCTCTGAACCGCATAGAGAACGTTCTCAAATTGGTTATGTTTTTACCATTGGGAATACGACAATTTCTTGGAGATCTACAAAGCAAACCTTTGTTGTTACTTCATCAAATCATCCTGAGATCATAGTTCTGCATGAAGCTGTTAATGAGTGTGTCTAGCTTCGGTCAGTAATACACCATATTCGAGGGTAATCTACTATGACAACACCAACCTGCATCTTTGAGAATAACGTAGCTTGCATTGAGCGGATGAGGTTGAGTTACATTAAGAGGCGACAATACAAAATATATTTCGCCAAAGTTCTTTTATAATCAGCAACAGTAGCAGTTCTTGAATATCCATGTGAGCCAGATTGGTTCCGTGGATAATGTTCACCAAGTCACTTCCAAAATCTACATTTATGAAACATGTGAAGTGCATTGGCATGCGACGATTATCTGAACTTCGAGATTGAGTTATCAATCAGAGGGAGTCTACATCACATGTAGTATCATTTGTAGTTGATCCGCTGTACTCTTTTTTCCTTTGACCAAGTCTTTATTTTGCTCATGAGATTTTTGTTTACTTGACAAATTTTTTAATGATGCAACAAGTTATGCATCATACATTAAGTGCTTGACACAATGACAAGTGTTTAAGAAAATTATACTCTGTATCTTCCAGTGTATGTCTTATCCTAATTAGATTAAATATAGAGATTCTAGCAATTCTGTATTTTTCAGGAACATTGATTGTATTGATTATAATGCATGTATTTAAGACCTTTTATTAATAAATAAAGATACAGTTTCAGTACACAATTTTTACAGTTATTACGTATCTGTTTAAGGATATTATACTCTTGGTATGAAGATGTGTATCTTGTCCTAATCAACATAAAAGTAGATATTCTCTCAAACTTTGATTTATAGGGATATTGATTGTACCAGATTGTGATGCATATTTAAGACTATCTATCAATGAATAAAGTACAATTCCAGATCTATCTCTTGCGTATCTATATTTCTCCTTGAACACATATCAACAACTCTTGAGTGGATAGCCATCACAAACCACTAAACAGAAAAATACCCAAACCCATAAACACTCAAACCTCCACCGCTGGTCTCCCTCCTTGATGAAATTTCTCTCACCGTCGACCACCATCGTCGGAATTCTTCCACCGCCAGAATTTGTGGAGCATTTGTTTCAAACTTTTACTACAAAGTTTTCATACCAAGCATAACACCTTCAGGTAAATCGACTTTGCCCTCTTCGATTTAGAATTAAGTTGCAAAACTTAACTACCGCAACACCCTAGATCTAGGTCTAGATTTAGGTTTCAATACCGTGAAATATTATATGCAACTAGTTCCTATTGATTAATGCATGTATGAGTGAAGGAAATTTAATCACCTCTTCCTCAAAGTATAAGCTTAGTGATGGTCCTGGGGGAGTAACGGTTATTAGTGAATATCACGGTTAATTGTGCTTTCACATTGAAAAAAAGAGAGGGAAAAACTCGATCTTTGTGACTATTTGACAGTCACGGTTTTCTGGGGTGTGGTATGAAGCCACTGATTTTGCATCAATTTTTTATGACCATACATCATGGATCATGTTTTTTATTTCATAAACTTGATATTAGTGATCGTGATCTTTTGATCGGATACTAAATTACATCTCTTATCTTTTGTAGATGGCTGAGCCGGTAAGGCCAAAATTTGATATCCTTGACATTTAAGGAGCAGAATACCATAGATAGGTATCTGACAGGAGGAATACTCTCCTCAGTAAACGTCTAACTGATACCATCGAACCACTACCACCTGGCACTGAAGCCAACGAGGGCATCCTAGCTTGAAAAGCTCAAGCTCTCATGTTTCTGAGGAGAAATATTCATCCTGCTCTGAGGAAACAGTACTTGTTAAAGGACGACTCCACAAATTTATGGGCGACTTTGCAAGAACGGTTCAACAATGTGCATGATACACAACTTCCAGAGCTACAAGAAAAATGGGATAGAATTCGGTTATTGGATTATCCTAAGATAAATAATTTTTATCAAGATATGCTTGAGCTATAATATGAGTTTGCCATTTGTGGCATTGTGAAGACCGACAAGGCTATGGTCGAGAAGTCTTTGGGCACCTTCCCTATTTTCATAGACACACTCGCGCATCAATATCACATAGATTATGAGCAAGGAAGATTGAGATTATTCAGTGACCTCATGAGTGTGTTGGCCAAGAAAGAGCGGTATTGTGAGATTCTACTCAACAATAATGCTAGGCCAGCCAGTACAAAAAAAGTGCATGAGACATACAATACTGGTGGGAAGACACGAAAGGATAAGAGGAACAATCATTCGGAGCCTTATCAAACTCGTGGTGGTAGTTGAGTGCATGGTAAATGTCGTGGTAGAGGAGGAAATAATAAGAATTTGACTTGGACTCGCCATGACAACAACCACAACAACTCCAACAAGAATAAATCAACTTCCGGTTCCAGAAATGGTGGGAATTCTTCACATTATATTTCTACTTTTCTATAGGTATGTGTTATGACCCGAACCGAAATTACACGTTTATCGAGTTATATTAAATTTTATCGCGGATTAGTCGCGTTATCGAGGTTGTTAAAGACTTTTGCACCGGGTGAGAATTTGATTCGACTTTCTTCATAAAAGTTGTAGATTATTTAATTTCAAGCTTGTAGGAATTTTGGAGAATTTTTCGGATAAGCGATCTATTTCTTGTGCTTATCTAAAGTTTGCGCAAGATATTTTTAAAAAGGAAATGATTTTTAGTCGGTTAATTCTCGAACGTTTGATCGCGATAAAATTGATTTTGGACCATTGATCTGTCGCGAAGCTTGGGGGCATAAATAGGAGAATTTTGGGATTTTTAATTTGAAAAATCAGAAAATTAGAAATTCAGAACGGTGCTCGACCCTTTTTCAGCCGGTGACTCGTTTCAAACGACCTGACCCATTTCACCGATTTTGTCCACCTCCGGCGATGAAAAGGTAGAAAAATGAAGCTTGATGCTTCCTTGATTGTTTGGTGTGATTTTTTTTGGGAAATTTGCAGGTTTGGAGGCAATCCGATCCGGGTTTAGTACCGTCGAATCACGGTCGTTGGTGACGGTGCTCCAGCGTGTTTCTGGGGTTGGGTGTTGACAGATTTTGAACCTCTCCTCCCCTTGAGTCAATTTGGGTGGGTTGGGAGGTCCGAAAAAGCTCCACGGCGGAGCTTCGACGTCGCATAAATTCTGGCCGGTTTTGGGCCGTGAATTTTTGAGGGGTTTTCCGGCCATTTAACGGCAAGTTGAGGCGTGTAGGGTTAGGGGTTTGATTTGGCTTGAAGAGAAGAATGTTTTGAAGGGTCAATCACCGCTGTTGGTGGCGGTCACCGAAAAATGATTTTTTGGTATGTTTCGGCTAATTCCGGCCAAACGCCATCGTATTAGACCTCGATCCAGCTATGAAAGTTGAAGGGCTCACCGTGAGCTTTCCAACGAGGGGTAAAACTCCCCCATCGAATTACTTTCACCAGAGGCGCATGGGTTACACATGCCACCGCCCATGGACGCCTGTGGCAGTGCTCTAGTGAGGCAGTGTGTAGAAATCATCGGTGAGACTTCCGGGGTTGTTTTTATGGCTGATTTCCATAGTTTTATACATATACTGATATCATATATGATCTGTATTTTTAGGACATCATGATCGTGACCCTAGCAGCAAACGAAATTTTGCTTGACTCCAACAATAGCCACAGACTTGTGAGTAGACACTTTATTTTCACAATTGATAGTAAGTTCATACTTGTACGCATTATGCTATACGGTATGTTTTCAGAGAATTTTTGGAGGTTTACTTTGTGATGGTTTTATTTAGCTGCTTCGATGCTTAAGCTATTTGGCTGATCACTGGATAGCCGATCGGACCGGGTTAGAACAAACACCCTGCTCAACCCAGATTGTCTCGGGTTACGATAAACACCCTAGACGATCCCATCACCTTACTTTTCATATATTTAGTCATTCCGGGTTAGGACAAACACCCTGAACGACCACCTCCATTGTATTTCAATTTTCGACTGGTTGAAAAACAACAAACTTGGAAACAGTAGGTTACCTTCGACAAATCTAGGAAAACCTTCGACGAGTCGAAGAAAAACCTAATTTTTTATATATTTTCCGATAACTATTTTCGACGGGTTGAAAAATACCATCGACAAGTCGAAAATCTGACAATTTTGAGACATTCGATGGGTCGAATGGCTGAAAAATGTAACGGATTACTACTTTCGACGGGTCAAAAGAAAACCAGGCCAAATGTCTGACGAGTCAAAAAAGTGTCAAACCGTTCTAGATTGTGACATTCGAAGGGTCGAGAAAAAATTCCGACAGGTCAAAAATCTCCAGAAATAAACAATCATCTCTTTTGTCTCATTTTTATGGTGTTTTGGTATCATAGTGCCATAGAATATTGTATAACTTGAACCATTCAATTGATATGAAGTTTTATAACCATTCTTAACATTTTTAAATACCAAAAGGAAGAAATCTTATTACTTTTTCCAATATTAAAACTTACATCAAAATGTCGTTCTTATTCAATAAACCTTGACTACAACTAGAGTTAAATACAAAACTAAACTTGATTACACAGCAAATACAGAAGTCTAATACATAGGCTAACTAAAATCCGAAGCCTCAAGACTTGCTTTGGTGTTGTCTGCTATAATAAGATTGGATTCACTGCCATCTTCCATCTCATAGTCTTCAGTGAAGTTAGTCTCATGCGTTAAGTACTATTGGCACTTCTTGTAGGCATTTTTGATATCCTTTGGTGCACAACATTGTTTGTGCATATGCTTTGTAGAACCACATTAAAAGGACTCAACCCTATTTTAGCTAGTAAACTAGAATTAAATCCTAACGATTGACTAACTCTGATAAATTTTACGAAAGATTTGACATAATTTTTCCTGACAACTGAGCAACCTAAAAACCTGCAAGAAGAGAACACTTCTAACCACATTCCCACAAACAAACCATGGACCACCGATTGTCCATCAGGATTTCTCAACAAATAACATAAACAAGAACCAGGAATTTAACTCGGAAATTTAAAAACGTATTTACAACATGCTGGTTTTGAATACAAAGGGAAGCAACTCGACTACTACTCGAGTAACTGAAAATAACATAAACAACTGGAATTCAGAGCGACTTCTATAAACATAAGATACATATAAATAGGTCTAATAGTGAATTGGGACCTACTAAATAAGGAGCTGACTGGTGAACTCAAAGCCTTGGATGACACCACGCAAACTCAGGATTTAAACTGCAGTCTGGGTGATGAAAACCGAAAAACCAAGGAAAAGGCATTTAACATATAAAACGTTAGAGTGAGTCGACAAAAATAACGTAAATTGTGGACCAATCAAACCGGTATGTAAAATGTTTATATATATGGTTTTGCTTGCTGCATTAATGCATATGTCACACATCTTTGCAATCCACATGGTACGTTGCATTTGTAAAACTCCTAGCACAGATTATTAAGCTTCGGGCTCACCACCCGAACAATCCCATTAGGTATACTAGATTGGATAAAGCAGAAGAGTTTACATCAAAATCTTTTGAAAATTATTGTATTGAAAGGACCCGACCCCGATTTAGTTGTCTAAACCGAAATCAAACCACTTCGAAAACACGACCTTAAATTTTTTTTGCCAGAGTTTACTTTGAAAGTATATGAACCATTATTAGAACCTGCAAAGAAACACACTTCGAATATTCCACAAAAGCCAAACCGTGGGGATCCGTTCCCCATCCAGATTTCTCAACAACATATATATAATAAATCGAAGGTTTACAAGAAATCCAAAATCATTCAGGAGTAAACTTAACTGAAAACAAACATAAGTATTCAGAGCGACGCTTATATATATCATATACAACTAGTAGGTCGAACAAGGAACCTACTCGAACTGAAGTGTGACCTGAACTCTACGCCTCCACTGTCGATATACAACCCCGAAATTCAAACTGCAAACTGGGCAATGGAAACCGAAAAGCCCAGGGGAAGACAAATAAAATCGTTAGAGTGAGTGGATGAAAATAATAATATGTCCTTTCCAAATATATGCTCATAAAAGCATAAAGTGAGTCAATGCATATGAAAATCCCGACCAGGTACATTTTCCATGATCCACAAATATGCACGTAAAATCTTGCGGGGTCACTCATGGACTCCTTCACATAGTATAGTCTAATCACGGGATCATATACCCCCTCGTGATTAATAAGCCTGAAAGACCTCGGGTCAGGATATCTGTCCCCCTCGGAGCATCTCGGGGATCAGCCGAGAAGCTAAAGCATCGATGCATACCTCAATTTCCAAGACTGTACTCTGTGTAAACCAAATCATAAATCCTTTCCATGCACATGCATAATCGTAATATGCTTAATTATAAATGTATACTTATATGTGCATAATTATAACTGCATACATAAATGCATAATCATAAACATATATTCATAAAATGCATAAATCAAGACTCGCAATTCAATTGTGAAAATAAAATGTCCACTCACAGTACGAGGCTAACTCTGAGGTCCGGCGGAAGATCCTTCGCCAAACACTCGATCACGATCATCTGAATAACAGGGATACGATCAATACATATTGAAACACAATATACGGAACTAATACGTCAAGAACCCCGCGTTCTCGAAAGACGTATCGCTCGAAATATCGACGAGGATAGCAAAAATCTCATCATTGCGTTCAGCACGCGAAAATGAGCGAAACGACATAAAACTTGCCAAAAATCCACCTTGCCAAAAATTCGCCGCTCACAGGCCGCCGCCGCCGGAATTTTCACCAACCCATAAAATGTCGACCAATAGATCAGTTTGAAGATCTCGATATTGCCAACAACTTTGTAGTTCAAAGCTAAGCCCAATTGTAACCGGAAAAAGTCTAATACTCACCATGAAGTTCGAAAACCTCGCCGGAATTTAATTTCTCTGATTGGCCACTACCGGGCACGGCAAGGGCTGAAACCACTTGGAATAGACTCACCTATCCATGGGCTACAAAACTCCTATAACCTCAAGCCTCATCGCCGCCATCTCCGTTGCCGGCGAATTCGGCCGGAATTCTCCAAACTTTAACAAGCCATAACTTCAAAATGAATGATCCACCTATCAAAAGAAAAAGGAGCACAAGCCCAACAACTTTCATGAAAGAACCATGGCCAAAATATGCCGGAATAAGGCACATCGAAGCCGAGAAACTCACGGCCCAAAACGGGTTAGTTTTGACCCGTGGGTCAACGAGGGTCAACGGGTATTTCCAAAAATAGAAAGTTTCCCAATTTGTTTCATATTTATACCGTATACATACCATACACATACCATCCCCAAATCAACGGCTATAATTCAATCTGATTCAAATCGGACGGTCACGATTAAATCCACATTCACCAACCGACTTCAAAACTCGATAAAACATTGCTCACTTATCCGAAAAATTCCCCAAAAATTCCCACGATCTCGAAATTAAATCCTCTACAATTCTCGTGAAGGAACTCAAACCAAATTCTTGCCCAATAATTAAATCGTTAACAAACCCACAAGTACGGTTAATTCACAATAATCACTACTCGGACCAATATGTGCACATTCCACGGTTCGGGTCGTTACATGTATGTCAGTGGGGATTGAAGTTTAACATCCCGGTTCCCAATCTTTATTCATAGAACGATTCTACAGAGAAAAAATCAAGCGATTATAGCTTGTGGCTAGAGTTTTGGTAATGTATACTAATTTACCAGTATCCACTTGGTGATGTGCAGTGTTACATGCAACTATGTTTATTCGCTTCAGACTTGTAACCCGCCAACCATTCAATGCATACCAATTGGTAACTAGATATGAGTCTGATATCTCACATCTACGCATCTCTGGTTGCGCGGTACATGTTCCTACTATGCTTCCACTGCGTACTAAAATGGGTTCTCAACGACGATTAAGAATCTATGTTGGTTGTGAATCTCCAACGATTGCTCACTATTAAGAACTTTTAACAGGGGATCTCTTTCCTGCTAGTTTTGCAGATAGTCACTGTGATGATACATACTTCCTGCCGTCAGAGGGAGATATGAATGATTTCATACCGGTTGAACATAAAAAATTGACGTGGTATGTTCGCACTATGTTTCATCATGATCCTCGCACATCTCAGTGTGAGATTGAAATGCAATGTATTCTTGATCTTCAGAAAGTAGCAGATTCGATGCCTGACTTCTTTACTGATATCATGAAAGTGATGAGATCGGTTATACCAACTATAAATCCTGCAAGGCTGAAAGTCCTTGGAATTGAGCAAGTTAACGCAACACCCGGGAAATGTAGCGTTTCTCCTGCCCATAATGGGGGGGTGTATCGTCGGTCAAAATCCACTGATGAGTTGCCGGTGAAAAAGCAAGCTATCAAGGCACAACTATTCATCATTAACACTTAAGATTGTTTTTGATTGCAAATGTGTCTAAAAGTTGACATTGAAAAACATTAGGGGACACCTAAGAGTCAATGACGATGTCAGTAAACAAAGAAATCTCATAAAGTTAAACAAATGCTAGTGGTATTATAAATGGTACTTCTAGGTTTGTTGATGATGCATTTACTTATTCCATTGCTCAGGACCTGACGACGATGAAGTGGAACATTACTCTGTTGCGGATTGTCAACGATTAACGTAGAGCAAGATTGATCGATATGGAAAGTTGCAATCTAGGCTGAACTACACTCTCTTACAAATGACAAGTTTTCGGTTCAGTAATGCTATGACTACCAAATGGTAAGCCGGTTAGACACAAATGAGTCTATGTTTGGAAGCATATTAAGAAGAAATTTTGGCACAAGTATGATCTCAATGCCTTGGTATTGATTGTGAGATATATTCCCTAGTTATGGACATCATCACTTTCCGCTACCTTATCAGTTTGGTAGTGTCCAAAAATACTGAGTATGGAGCTTATAGATGTGGTTACAGTATATCTCTATGAGAATCTTGATTCAGAAATATACATGAGAGTGCCGGTTGGTATGGCTCTACCAAATACAAGTAACTCTAAACCACGGAGTGCTCATATGTTCAAATTGAGATGTTCACTACTCTAAGTAACTAATTGATTGAGAAGTGATACAAGAATGATAAGTTATACCCATGCGTGTTTATTAGATGAACAAGTTGTTTGAGATGATAGACCTTGGTAGGACTCAATTTTGTCTTAGTTTAGAGATGAGACATCGAGTTGGTGAAATTCTTATTCACTAGTCTGCTTATGTCTAAATCAGGTAATGTACAAAGCACACTCTAGTAGCACACCAATGGTTGTTTACAGTCTGGAGCCTAAAAGTATCTGTTTCATCATAAAAGATGACGGTGAAGAACTTTTGGTGTAGAGCTTTCATATCTTAGTGAGGTTGGAGCTTGATTATATAGAGATTGGTGCACACATCCAAACATTTTTTTCTCGGTCCGCGCCTACGCAAAGTCATTGGAATGATGTTAAACACATCTTTAGGTACTTGAAGGGATCCATTGACTTAGGCTTATTCTTTCCCTACAAAGAAACTAGAGAGAGACTTGAAATTCCAAAAAAAGGAATAGTTGAAATGCAACCTTCAGATTCTGGAATTTTTGACCCGTTGAGTGGATTTCTTGACCCATCGAATGGTAGCCCCTAGATCGACCAAAACCTATACCTCGACCCGTCGAGATAAAGCTTCAACCCGTTGAAGGTTGTTCCGGCTGCAAACATTGTACTTTCATACAATGCGATCTCCTACTCAGAGACACCTTGTGATGTCTTGGATGGTTTTGTTGATGTTGGATATCTCTTTAACCCACATGAAGGACGTTCTTAGAAAGGTTATGTATTCACCATAAGGAACATGAAGATTTCTTGGAGATTAACTAAACAAACCCTTGTTATTACTTCCTCGAACTATTTTGAGATTATAGCTATGCATGAAGCAGTTAATGTGTGTGTTTGACTTATGTCTATAATACATCATATTCGAGGGTCTTGTAGATTGCCATATACTACGATAGCACAAACTTCCATATTTGAGGACAATGCGGCTTGCATTGAATAAATGAAGTTGGGTTACATTAAGGGTAGTCATACTTAACTCATTTCGCCAAAGTACTTCTACAATTAGCAAACAATAATGGTTATTGAGTATCCATGTGAATCAGATTGGTTTGGAGGATAATGCTGCAGACTTGTTCACCAAGTCTTTACCAAAATCTACATTTGTGAAGCATGCGAGACGCATTGGTATGCGAAGGTTATCTGAACTCCAAGATTGAGTTACTGATCATGGGGATTTCATTTCGTACACATCAGAGGGAGTATCCATCATATGTGATCGCTTATGTAGATGTGTTGTATTATTTTTTCCTTAGACCAAACTTTTGTTTTTACCCTGAGTATTTTTGTTTGCTTGACAAGGTTTTTAGTGAGGCAATATATTATGCATAATTCATTAAGACCACAACACAAAAAGGAGTGTTTAAGGATATTATACTCATAGTATCTAGATGTGTGTCTTGTCCTAATTAACATAAAAATATATATTCTATCAATCCCTGATTTATAGAAATATTAATCGTAACAAATTGTAATGTTTATTTATATAAATAAAATATAATTTTAGATGATATTAATAACTAATCTACTTTTTCTCGTGTAACAAGAGTATCCACATATTCTTCCACAAAACCAATATAAGATATGACTTTTGGCCTAGAATAAAATTTTAACAAATCGAAAATGAACTCGCCAAGTAACGAAGCAACCAAACAAACATATAAATTAATTAGACTAATCACTAATGTCGTCGCTGTGTTTTTTTACATCGGAAGAAAAGGCCTGCCCTTTCTTGAACCGTGAACCAACCCTCAACCGATCGAGGACAACACCGACTCCTCCGAGATCCTCCCCGCCACGTTTGACTGTGGACCCTGCATCTCTAGCTCTCAAAGCCCAAACCCAATAAAACCAAATCAAATCAATTAAAACAAAACAAAGAACGTACGCGCCTCACCGTGTTTTTTTTATTACTCTCTCTCCTCGTTTTCCTTTTCTCCGTTCTCCTCCGAGCAACACACACACAGCGCATGTCACGCAACCGAAACCGAACCTCGACTTGGCCTGCCTGACCTCCCATTCTTACTGATCGGGTCGCCCGAACCGTTTGCATCAAATCTACGTCGTTTTTTAGATAGCAGAGATGTGGGTGTTCTACCTGATCTCGCTTCCTCTAACCTTGGGCTTGGTCCTGATCACGC
This sequence comes from Geum urbanum, assembly GCA_946800695.1. NCBI lineage: Eukaryota > Viridiplantae > Streptophyta > Magnoliopsida > Rosales > Rosaceae > Geum > Geum urbanum. The sequence continues at coordinate 26,604,972 of OX327000.1, forward strand.
TCCGGTACTTCGCCGGCCCGGAGGTCCCTCGCTACGTCGCCCTCACCGTCGGATACACCTGGTTCTGCTCTATCGCCATCATCGTTATCGTCCCCGCCGACATCTGGACGGTACTCTCCACTTTCTCCATTTCCCAATTCAACCTTCGTTTTCTCTCAATGCTTAATTTTCAGGAATCTGTGGTGATTAGGGTTTTGAATTTATATAATTCTAATGCGTTTTGATCAGAATACTCGTCTTAGGTGCATTCTTTACAGAATTTAGCTACTGGTTTAGTTCTAGCAGAGTTATGTCGGCGAGCCGATTTGATAGTAGCTAAGAATTGTATCAGTAGGTTTGAAACGAGAGACTAAGTTTGATATGGACTTTGATCTTTGTAGCTAAGAATGCGCGTAGCTAAAACTTGTAAGTTAATGGTATGCTTCTGGTCTTCGTAGTTCATATAATGGAATAATGTAGTGATATATAGACACATTGGGGTTGAAGATTTGTTTTGCATTGTTTGGCATACTGATTGTGTGTTTTCCATCTTTAGGACGGCTATCATTTGCACTTGTGTACTTGCTCGAGTTGGTGTATTACTGTATTCGCTATCATTTGCATCGTGTGCAACAGTGGCTTGGGTTTACGAATGTTGCTAATTCTTTTAATTGGCAAATATGCAGACAATAAATAATGTTGAGAGTGGAGGCATTTCGTTCTTTTGGAGCTGGTCCTATTGGAGTACATTTTTACTAACTTGGTATGAAAAACACAAACATTCTAGACTCTTTTACTTGTCCCTATCTGTACTTGTCTCTACCTGAGTCGCATGAATTTTAAGTCTTTTCAGTTGTATATCACTGGGTTGTTTCTTTTCTCTTGTTTTTGTTTGGTGATTAGAATTCCTGTTTGGATCTAATTTTGAGTCAAATGAGCTCCTTTAGATAATTTATGTGTGTTTATTACTATCCATTCCTCCCGTGATCGATGTCTTATTTATGTTTAATAGATATCATAATGAATGGCAGAGCTTTATACCATTTTGTTAGGTTCTTTGACAAATATAAAGTGCATTTGCTATTTCAGATCTATTTGTGTAGCTTTCACTAATGATAGATTGGCTTTTATATGTTTTTATAATTGGATTTACTGCTAAATGATGCAAGTTTTCTCATTACTTGAGTTATGCTATCTTTGAGCAGGACTGTGGTGCCTCTTATTCAAGGTTTTGAAGATGCGGGAGACTTCACCGTGACTGAGAGATTGAGGACTAGTGTACGTGTTAACTTAGTCTTCTATCTAATTCTCGGATTTATTGGTCTCTTTGGACTGGTTCTCCTCATCATGATGCACAAGCATTGGTATGTCTTACATAGACAACGTATTTTCATATGGCTTGTAGTTTCTGCTTATGTTGTTCCTTCAAGCATTGAATCAAGTGCTAAATTCTTTTTCTGAATTGCGCCACATCTTTTGCCTGTATGCAACAAATTTGAGTGAGATGATATCATCAATATCAAAGTATGCACCTGGTAAGTGGCCATGAATAGTGGGTGCTACGTATTAAAATGACTAAACTGTCTTAGAAAGTTTAGGTTAGAACACATAATGGAGTGACGATCTAAGATATGAATGCATGTGTGCCATGGTTCACACCTTGACAATATTTAACTTGGCCTTTCTTTTAAGTAGTCCAGAGGATATCAAGACATCATGCTAATGTGTCTTCATGTTTCTCCCTGGTGACCACTAGCTCTGTCGCCTCTGTGTTTGGCGATAATTGCTGCAGTAACAAATTTATGGATGAGGATGAATCACTTCTTTTATAAATGTTCTGCTTTCCAGGTACCTAGGAAAATAACTATTTCTTGTGGAAAAGCTATTGGAATAAAGTACATCGAGAAACAAATTAGTAAACAATGCAATGAAATTAAAAGGTGTTTATGATCATGGTAGAAAAAGTAATGCTATAAGATGATATGTGGAGGCTAACATGGACTGATTCATTACTCCAACTTTTTTTCTTCGTCTCATTTTAAATTATGATTTAGTTTATTTGCTTAATTGACAGGAGTGGAAGTCTTTTAGGGTTTGCCATGGCCTGCTCCAATACTTTTGGACTTGTTACAGGGGCTTTTCTCCTTGGCTTTGGATTGAGTGAAATTCCAAAGGGCCTATGGAGAAATGCTGACTGGACTACCCGTCAAAAAGTTCTTTCACATAAAATTGCTAAAATGGCTGTCAAACTTGACGACGCTCATCAAGAACTTTCAAATGCTATAGTGGTTAGTTGTTTATTCCAAATACATTTAAATGACATACGACTTCTGTTACTTTTATGCCATTTGCTAGGATGAAATTTGGCAGTTACATAAAGGTTGCATTTTGATCTAGATCATGTATATTAAATTACTTCATCCAGCTGATGATAATTTTCTTGTTAGGTTTCCCAAGCAACATCCACTCAGATGTCCAAGCGTGATCCTTTGAGACCCTACATGGATATTATTGACAATATGTTAGCTCAGCTGGTAATTGTTTTTTGTATCTTAAAATTTGAAATAAAAGAAAAGAAAATTCAAATTTCAGTAATTCTATATATGATTCCATTTTAATAAGAGTATCGTTACAGTTTAGGGAAGACCCATCCTTTAAACCACAAGGTGGCAGATTGGGTGAAAATGATATGGACTATGATACTGATGAAAAATCAATGGCAACACTTCGGCGCCATCTTCGAGGAACCAAGGAAGAGTATTACCGATACAAAAGGTACGCTTCTTAGTTACAAGGTCTTAGTATTGATGTATGCATACTGCTTTATTGTTATTTTCTTACCTGATGGTAAACTACTTATATTTCAAAAATATGTTTTAATTAATGTAGATTAAACCTTAGTGCATAATCAATCAGGCTACTGATATTGAAGTCCTTTCTCTTCTCATCTGTAGTTTACTTGCTTTATTGTTTTCATGTTGAATTTGTGTGCTGATTGGGATGTAACACAAGGTTTGTTTACTTCCATTATAATTTATGAGTGGTCGTAGCTAGATGTAAATGACATACTACTGCTGGATTCAAGTAATACATTTTAGATTCGGGATCTGTGTTCAACAACCATTTATACCTCTAAAAGTATGGCTCTTGAGAACAATTCTTGTGCTGTCTCTGAAGTTTACTGATTTATTCTGCAGTGAGTACATGACCTATGTTACTGAGGCCCTTGAACTTGAAGATACTGTAAAGAACTATGAACGCCGCACTTCTACTGGATGGTATGCCTCTGCCTTTTCTTTTTACATCCTTAATCCAATCATTACTAGAAAATGTACACATGTGTACGCATGTGAGAAGTTTTTTTTTTTTTTTGAGGAAACTAATCAGTTTTTCAGAGGTTACTGCAAAGAGGAATCAAGATAAGAATCGGTAGTTATTCAGAGAGAAATAAGGAGATAAAACTATTTTTTGCTAGTTTTATTATTTATTTTCTATTTTGCAATGGTCTTCATTTATTAAATCTGTAAGATGAAAAGGTTTTGTTTTTTGAAAGAAATGGTAAAAGTGGGGAAACAACATGACTTTCCTTAAAGAACAGTATAGATAAACACACAGGGTATTTTCTTTTCTAAAGAGATAAATAGATTGCCAATCTGGATCGTTAGTTCAAACAATAATCAACTTGATTAATATTCAGTATTAACAGTCTCGTAATGCGAGATATCAAACATCTGGCAAAACTACAAAAGAACATATTTTCCTTTCTTTCTGCCTTTATTTATGATAAGTTTTATTTATTGTTATCAAAAGGAAAACAAAGCTGCTCATATTCAACTACCTGCTGTTATTTCAGGAAATTTGTTTCAAGCTTTAGACCTACACGATCTGGAAACTTAGGTGTTTTCATTGATACAATAGGTAATATTCAGATCCATTCACTTACTTTAAATATAGTAGGTAACCTTATGGTAATTAGGTATGTCTACTTAGTTTCATGGAGGGGCCGTTGCTGTCATTTAATATTTACATGTAAACTACACATCTGTTGATTTATGTTGGCTTGATTTTACAAGAAGCACACATTCAACATGATAACCCACATTGAAATGTTACTCTGAATGCACCAGTGATGTGTTCATTCAGTTGTTTATATTAGCACTACTTTACTAAACTATTTTTCTTTTCTTTTATTACTTTGATGGAGCTACTATTCTTAACATCGAGGCTTTTGGTGTAGTATGTTCAATTTGAAAATTGAAAATCAGGATCCAGTGTTAAAGTTGAAATAATTGGCTGCTCTTTGCAGAATTTTTGTGGCGCTGTATAGTTAAGAAACAATTGGAGAGAGTTTTGGCTGTCCTACTTGGTATCATTTCAGCTGCTATTCTGTTAGCTGAAGCAACTCTACTTCCTCGAATTGATCTTTCTCTTTTCTCAATTCTCATCAATGCTGTTGGAAAACAAGAGGTTCTTGTGCAGGTATGCCTTCAACATTTTTATATTTTATGTACGCCGAAAACTATTTTCTTTTTTTAAGGTTTATATTCTTCTCCTAGTTATAATTATTGATGCCCAACACATTGTTTAAGATGACAAATTGATTGAAGCATAGCAGCATATATACATATTAAAGATACACTGTTTTTTATTTTTTTATATAAAGACGTTACTTTTCCTTTTACTGTAATGCTGACTGTTTAAATTTGTTGGCTCAACTTTTCCCAGGTATTTGCTTTTGTTCCATTGATGTATATGTGCATCTGCACATATTATTCCTTGTTTAAAATTGGCATGTTGATGTTTTACTCATTAACACCCAAGCAAACAAGCTCGGTCAACTTACTTATGATTTGCTCGTAAGTTTTGATCTTAACTCTGGTTTTATGATTTGAAGATTTCTTAATTACCCTTTTCTCTAAAAGCAGTCCTTACGTTCCATTTCCATTATATCTGTCAGGATGGTCGCTCGTTATGCTCCTCCAGTTTCTTATAACTTTCTCAATCTCATTCGTATTGGGGAGAATAAGACCATATTTGAAAAGGTATAGCTATAAAATGCTTGCTCAATTGGTCTTGGTCTAGTACAGTTACAAGCTTGGTAAAAAGAAGTGTTTTGTCAGAGACTACAGACTAGTTGCACTATTGATGTCCTTTTTTGTTTTCTTTCTTGCCACGTGTGGGTATCCTTTGTTAGCAAGATATAATGTATTGTTTTGAGATTTAAAATATTTGAATAAACTCTTCCATTGTACCTTTTTTTGCATTTTTGAAAGGGTACCTTCTTGCATTTTATTTGCTCATGAAGCATCTCATTTGACTCTTCCTGTTGTACTCTTGTGCATCTTATGTACTCAGAGAGCATATATCATTGAACTTTCTCCTGATGTTTTATATAATATTTCTCATTCATTGCAAGTACCATATTAAGTACTAGAATAGTGTTATCTCCAGTTGTTTCTGGTTGGACTTTCCATATCATTTGAAAGTAATTCATCCTTCATATTTGTATGTTTTGCTGTCGAATCCCCTTCCTTTAATTCTTATTGACTAGTTTGACTTCTTATGAATTTCTTATTGCAGCGAATGGGGAACATTGACCAAGCTGTCCCATTCTTTGGGAGTGAGTTTAACAGAATCTATCCACTCATCATGGTTGTGTACACCCTGTTGGTTGCTTTTAATGTTTTTGATCGAATAATTGATTTTTTTGGGAGCTGGAAGAGATTAAAATTTCAAACTGAAGCTGATGATATGGATGGTTTTGATCCATCTGGATTAATTATCTTACAAAAAGGTGAGCATATACCATGATCAGCTCTTGTTATGGTGCATAATCTTAGGTATTCACTAATAGGCTGTCTTTGAACATGGAAGATAATTTTTCTTCTTTGTTATGGATAAAAAAACTACCTGTAAATGCTTATTAATCAAGTGATACACTTTTAGTTAATGACTTGCTGTTTTCTCAGAACGATCTTGGATGGAACAAGGTTGCAAAGTTGGTGAGCATGTCATTCCCTTGGCTAGGAATTTCAATGGCACGGATGTTGAGGCTGGCAACAACATCATGGTACAGTTATATTTGACCTTTAAATTATTTGCATTGACCAAGAAATATCATCTGGCGTACTATATCCATTCTTGTCTGTGACTTCCTTTTCTCATTCTACTCTTGCTACTGGTATAATGGAGAGTAGGTTAAGTGCCCACTTTCTAACTTCAATATTAAAACTTTCAGGAAATGAAAACTAATGGTGTTAAAAGTGGAGCTTCGTCAAAGTCCTTGAAAGAAGAATCTCGTAGATATAGCTCAAGCAAAGAAGCCATCACAAACAAGTATGCTGCAATTCGAGAGCAGAGTAGACAAGGATCTTTTAATTCACATCCGGTTGAAAAGAATGTTACTTCCACCAAGGTCTCATTGGTTGATGAGGGTGATCCTGATAATCAAGCTGGAGGGTCACCTCCTGGCTTGGCCTCAAAGTGGGCATCCATGAAAAATGGTTTTCAAAATTTCAAAGCAAACATAGCAGCCAAGAAGTTTATTCCATTGCGCCAAGTTCAAGAAACTGTAGACCTCTCTCGCGGTTCTTCTTCTGAGTCCCTAGATGATATATTTCAGAGATTAAAACGACCGTCTTTAGACTCTGTGAGCGATGCAGATGAGGATGAAGATGACATGGAAGTGAGGCGCCCTGGTAGATAATACTAGTCTTTTTTGGCACTGAACTTGTTGCTGATCTTGAACTGGAAATATAAGCCCATAAAATGTATAGGTCCTATTGTGAGGGCTGAAGTCATTTGCCGGCAACAAAATCTGGATCTGCCAAGAGTCATTTTGAGCCTGGTAGGGCATGTGATACTGATACGCATACATTTAGCAGCAGCTAGTTGAAGCACTCGTCATTTTGACAGAAAAAATAGAACATTTCATTGATCTGTAAAGGGGAGAAAATGACAGTTGGAGAAATGTTGTATTTGAACATTGAAATTATACATGTAATATCATTTATTGCCATTTGTTCCTCCCACTGGCAACCATGAAACCATTAGTACATTTGAGCAGAATGCTTTTTAAGTTTTTGGTAATCATTTATTCCTTCTCTAGCCTATTTGATTTAGTAGAAGAGAGAACTTACCTATGAACATGATTTCAGATAGGAATTGACAGAGATGGTTTACTGCTTCAGTCAGGCAATGATTGATTGAACTTGGATGATATGTTGACGTTCAAACCGAGTTGTTCCCAGAAAAGAATAACTCATACATCTTCGTATGAAAACAGATTAAGGAAACCAATCAAATGATATGACCAAAGACCCGGAATTTTTCATGCATGACGTGGAAAATACACGGCCTTTTCAAGTCAAAAATGTGAAATTCCCAATCACAATCAGCTGTGAAAACTCAGAGAACTTGATGGACGGAGGAAAAAGGCAACAAAGTCCACCATCACCAACTTCGATCCGAAAGAGTCGTCAGTACTACTCAACTCCTCCACCTCCTAAATTGTTCCATTATCTTAGGATGCACGTACATATCTGTTATACAGCAATATCTTAACTTTCTTTGAAGTACGTTTCTGCAACATTGGAATACATACACAAAAATCCAACTAGTTTTATTTTTAAATTCGGCACACGAACGTTGACTTATATCAGATCATGTAGTATCACAAGCCTGATTAGCATTGGTACCTAAATTGTGTGTCTACTAAGCTGGAAATGAAACTTCCACTAGGAAAGTAATCAAACTTGGTAAGAACCATAGATCAGATTTTAGGTAGTAGTTCCACATTGAACATAACAAATTAAGAGGTCGGCTTGAATCTGACAGAAAATGAAGAACATTGTGCACAAAACCAGGGATCTATTTCAAAACCATATTATCTTTCAAACTTTGCAATTCAGACAAAACCACCAGCAATTCCACAATGAACTTTCTACATCAATCTTATGATCCACTGGCAGAAAAACAAGAAATATATATGTATATACTACTAGTCTTCTATGCACCAAGAACTAATTACTTTCAACTAGTACCTAATTAATCTAGGGTCTTCTTCTTGTTGTTGTTCATCTGAGGGCACTATTTGAGTGCTTGAAAACCTGCTTGGTCTTCCTCCCTGTACCTTTGATCAACTTGGACAAAAATCCTTTCTTCTTTTTGTTCTTCCCGCTCTTCATCACAACCTGATCGCCAAAACTGTGACTACTCCCAACAAAGCTCTTGGTCGCCACCGCAACCGATCTGCTCTTCTTCATAAAACCATGATCGCCTTTACCGCGCTGCTTGCTGTTACTACTCTCATCAGTACTACTAAACATGAAGGAAATCGAACGGCCCATTACCTCCGACGCGTTGCGGTGGTGGTGTCCTCGACGACCTGGATTGACCACCGGAGGAGAGGAAGAACCAGAGGAGGAGTATTCGGCGGAGGGGCAGGAGTGGATCGGAAGTAAATCGTAGCCTAAAAAATCTGCCGTGAAGCTTTTGGTGTCGGAAATGGAGGAAGGAGCATAGAGCTGAGAGAGCTTTTCGCTGAGACAAGTGCAGCAGACGGCGCCGGGGAGCTGTTTGACGTCCGGGTGCTTCTTGCAGAGTCCTCTCTCTGATTCTTGCCACCCCATTTTCTCTGCTTTAATTTGATTGACCTCTTGTTGTTTGTTTTTTGGTTGTCCTAGATGTGTCAATAATGGTGGGTTTGGTTTTGATTAATTTTCTTGCTTCTGTTGGTGATGTAGTGTTGTGGTCACTGTTCGAAAAAACAGGTGCCAAGTTGGAAAAAATCAGTCAAACGTCTAAATTTTGGGGTGAGTAGACCTTCTGGGCGGAAGCCGATTATTAAACGAAAAAAAAGGGTCTACCTAGCGCTTAAACGGTGATTAGGCGCACCTAGGTTTTTTTTTTCTTTCAATTTTTTTTAGTTTTTTTTTTAATTTAAAAAGGTAAAAAAAATAAAATTAAAACTCTAAAATACTTTTTTATGCTTTTATTTAAATTTGAACTTTTGAGCTATTGTTTTATGATATTATTTTTGAGACATTGTATTTTGATGATATTTCTTTATAATTTTTTGTTTATTATTCATATTATAATATACTGTATAAATATAGAAGTAATTAAATATATATAAAAAATCCACATAATTATCACCTAAATATCAATTAAACATTATCTAAGCAGTAACTCCACTGTCTAATTTCACTTAACATCTTTTTGAATCTTGGTCGTAGTATATATTTATAGAGGAGATTGAGAGTTATTTGAATTGACACCACACGTGGTCGTAAGACTTTGAACTATGTGGTCGTAAGTATTGTACTGTTTTCCGAGAAGGTTTAATGTGTGTAGGCCAAATGGCAAATTTCGTTAGCTGTAACTGTGTGTGTTTTTTTGACAGAATTACCCCCTTGGTCATGATTTTTTGTAGTGTGTCACGGATTTCCTTTGTAAGACTTTGGTTGATTTTTGGATCACATTTTTTTGTTTTCAATATATCAAGCATGATATTTATTTTTCCCATGTTGCAATCATGGAACACATCACCAAAGGTTTCTTCACTTATTTAATTCCTTTCATTTACCACATAGTTATCATTATCCTTTGTAGTTTTGTACCGAAAAAAAAAGAATACACAACAAACTATCATTTGTAAACTGTGCAGGCAGTATATTATATCTGCCATTATAATAATGTCAAATGAAATACAAAATTTATTCTTCGTCGCATGTTTATGATTTTCTACTTCCTTGTGACATTTAATATATTCTGCAGTCATATGCTAAAATGGTCACATAAACATTTCATGGTACTGTTATTACACACTTTTCTTTCAAAATCGATCTGTTGATGCTCCTTTGGTCCTTCACCATTCTTCACCATGAAAACGTACACATTTACCTAAACATTCCGTTCATCAAGCTAAAAAGGGACCAATTTGTCATCCACCTCTCTCTTTCGCTTCATTTATTCTCTCTCATGTTGGGAAAAATGAGAACATCTGGATCGGAGGTACTCCGAGTTGAAAATCCGAACAGTCAACAAAAACGCACCGTATATATATGGACGGCCGCGATGCCAATAAATACAAAACACAACCCCACAGCAGCTTGGACGGCTCCAAAGACTACGTGCCGTGGGTGCTGGCTGCAACCAAAACAAAAGAAACCGATCGAGGTGAATGAGGACTTTCATCGAGGAGGGCCGACGGGGGAGGGCTCCGACGGGACGGCGGTGCACGTGGGGAAGAATACACGTGCGTCGAGCCACATGGGAGGAAGAGAAGGAGGAGATCGATTGATACTGTGCATTATGCATTTTTGAGTTGGGTTCGCGTGCGCGTCAAAGGAAGCGTTACTGCACATTCACTCTCACTGTCTCTCACTCTCGTATAAACAGAAGCCCTACTAATATTAGGGTTGGGGAGTTTGAGAGTGATGGGGAATTCAATTGGATCGAAATTCCCATCGGGAAATGACACCATGAGCACGTGGCGATAGGAACCAGTCCAACTTCCACCTACCTGCAGCAACCACCAGCTTGTTAATGATATGATGTTGTAAGTTGATTGGAGTAGGTTTTAATTAGGGTTAGATGTGTGTACGTGGATTAGGTCCCAGTTAATCTAATTCGGTGGCCGGTGGCCGGTGGCCGGAGAAGGACCAAATTAAAGAGTCTAAAACTTAAATCTTTACTAGATGAGACCATATATCTACATGCATGGGTGTGGACGTGTTATCCGTGTGTGAGTTCATTAGAAATATCCATAGTAGTTAAGTACTATGCCGTCTGTGATTTGTGATTAATAGATTCACTGCATAGCACCAACCACGTCAAAACTAACTACCGAACTCAATATCGTCAAACACATCCTAGCAAAGATAAAAGATAAGGCTCGAGATATAGTATGAGCCTTTGCATACTACGAGCAGCGACTCATATATAGTAAGCATCAAGGCATCATTTATTTGCTTCTTAGTCTATTATTGGGGTGGTAGATTTCGAGCTCATTTTCAGGCTGTTAGATTCTCCTAAGAAATTGATATAGCATACCACAATTGCTGTTAAGAGTTTGATCATGTCCACTTAACTATGAGTCTCTTCCTCTCGAGATATATCGTCATATCGATTTTTTTTTATGGGTGAAACAATAGAATTAGGAGTTGGCAAGTTAAAAGAGTGTTCACCGGTGACCAACACGATAAAAAAAGTTTCTTAAAAGTAACCTACACTATTACATGATCAATCTGGTACCCAACAACTATAACTAAACGTCATAAATGTAGAACAAGGAATAAAAAAAATGTGAGATCCCACACCCTATTTACCTATACTACCCTAAAAAAACTACGTCACTACCATCCGACCGCCTCTGGGTGATGTTTGGTTCCCATATTCGGTAACAAAAGGACAAAACAGGGGAGGACCAACACCCCAAAAGAATGAGAGCAACCCATAATGACATAAGTCTAGTAAGCCCAAGAAGCCCAATAGTCCAAGTAGAGCCCACCTTCCAAAAACCTAATCAAGTCAACCGCCACTCAATTATCTAGGTTTGGCTCCGCCTTAATCCCGTAGGCACAGGGCCGCCGAATGGGTCTCTGATGCCTAACCACCCCACTTGGCCACCCCGACCAGGTAGCCTTCAGCTTCTGCCCACTGTCACTAAAACTCTTTATGTGTAATGCAATCTCAACCATTTATTTAATCCACTTTTTAAATGACACAAACACCAATATTAACACCGTTAAGATAATTGAAGAAAAAAACGTGAATGAATAAAAATTAGTCAATCATGATAAACTTTAATCAAGGTGAACAATTATTATGTATTTAATTGAAATTTTATTTATTTATTATTATTAAGTAAATAAACTCTACACCTTAAACACCAAACCCTACACCCTAAATCCCAAACCCTATAGTCTAAACATAAAATCTAAACCCCATATCCTCGAATCATAAAACTCTAACCCCAAACCCAATGGTCAAATTTGCAAATTTATTTTTCCTCCACATTAATTGTTGGTATATGAATTAAGATATACACTTATAGAACAAATTTAAGTGCATGTTTAGAATTGATTCTCAAAATGATTTTCCTTATTAACGCTTCCTACCAGAAGCACTTACAAGTGAAAGTACCTCTCATGTTATCATAATATATAAACTGTACGAAAGAATTAACCTCGTATATTTGTGTTTTTTTTGTCTGCATGAAAACAATCAACTAGTTATACTGTTCGATCATTTCAAATTTATTTTCTAAAATGATATTAGTAAATCAATCAAAGTTCAATTTTCAATTTTTTTCCAACATGTTTTAGTTACAAATTCAAGTATCACTATACGAATTTTTAATTGAGGAGCTAGCTCATCTCAACTAAATTGATATATGAGATTATTAATATATATATATATATATATATTAAAATATCTAAATATATGATTGGTTTTCTATAAGAAAATATATGTTTTTTTTATCAAATTGCACACTACAAGAAAACACATCTAGACCGCGGACTATTTCTGTCGTCTAGGAGAGCATTTCTGTCGTCCAAGTACCTAGACGACGGAATTTCCGTGGTCTAAGGTACGTCCTCCAAGTACCGTCGTCCAGGTACTTGGACGACGAAAAATGACTGTTGCGTCACCCAAGTTGCACTTAAACTGCGAAAATAGTCCGCGGCCTAAGTTCCACTTGGACGACGGAAATGGACCTTTCTGTCGTCCAAGTGGTTATTTAGACTAGGGAGTTTTTGCGTGGTCTGAGTGAGAACTTAGACCACGCAAAAACTCCGTAGTCTAAGTGTTCACTTAGACATCAAACATCTATTTTCCGTAGTCTAAGTGAACGTACACTTAGATCGGACCACACATATGAATATCTCCGTAGTCTAAGTGGTTATTTATTTATTTTAATTAAAATTTGAATTTAAAGTAAAATATTAATAATTTAATTAAAATTCTAAATTCTCATTTAAATAATTAAATATTAATAAATTAATTAAAATACTAAATTTTCATTTAAATAATTAAAATTTGTACATACATCAAATTAAATCGTTCGGAATAGAAAATACGATATCATGATAAACTACATAGCTAGAATATAAACTACTATAATACAGGAGGAGAAGACGCGCTGCCGAGTTCCTCGCCTCCAACCGTGACTTCATCGTCGGGGTATGGGTTCGGAGGAGGTTGACACTGTTGTCGAGCCTGATTTTCCATGAGGGCGATGAGGTGGGCTATCTGCGCTTGTTGCTCATCAAGCCTCTGACGCATAGATTGCGTTTCCTCCCGTGCGAGTCGAGCCTTCTGAAGGGCTGCTTGGACTGACGCATCCCGAGCACCTTTCCTCGCCAAACATCCCGTAGATGAGTCAGACGACAAATCTCGTGGCACCTCGCGTCCCATCCCCCTAACCTCCTTGCCAGCTTGACGACCGCATACCTCATCGACGATTGCAATTTGGCTCTCCATCGATAGAGGAGGCAGGTCTTCCGGCGATAAATCTGGGTGTGCAAGTTGCATGTTGGCCAATTCCTCCTGCGCCTGTTCTACCAACCTCGCCTGAAAATAATAATAATAAATAAATAATTATAAATTTGTATGATAGTTTAATAAATAATAATTAAATAATAATTACGCTAATTAAGAAGAAATATATACGGCACTTACGCCGTATTGAATCGCTTCATTGTCGAGCCCAAGCATTACGTAAGCACTGGCGCTAGCATCCAGATAAGGGTGTTTGGAGCCTTTATCTATGTGCTCCTTGGAAATTTGGATCATTTGCTTGGAGCCGGAGGTATGATGTTTGTTCTTTTTCTCCTGGTTGGTCTTGTTGATTTTTGAGAATTTCTTTTGGACAACATAAATCATTAAAAAATTAAAAATAACTAAAAAAATAATAATTCAATTTCGTCCATTTAAATAAAAAAATAATCACCTTATATTCTTCTGCTTCGAAGTGGGTGACCAACCACTCTCACTCATCTTCCCTATCCCCACGCAGCTCTATAGAGGTAGGCATTCGACCGATATCTTCATAATACTTATGAAGTTTGTACTTCCAATCACGGTAGATGGCGTTGGCGGTGCTGTTGATGTGCCTAAGCATCTCCGGTGTGGAATCCACCTCATATCAGAGATGAACATGTGACTAACCGCAGGGGGAGGCGCGGTGTAAAACAACTTACTTACTTTAAGCAAGGAATTCCAAACTTTATTGATCTTATAAGAAAAGAATAAAAAATTATAATCGTATATATTATGAAATTACGATTTTTATTGGTTATTAGAAAATAAATTTAAAATTGTATACATTACACATCAAAAAGTCTTTAAACATTTTCGCCTTCTCTTCAGCAGGTAACTCCTTTCAGGTAGGCGCAATCATACGAATCTTGTTGCGAATGATTGACCCTATGCTATGCGAGGACAGACTAGCTAGCTGAGAGGTGAGAGGCCGGGCCATCGGTGAAATCGTTGTACGACAAGTGGATCTTTTGCCCGGTCGCCTTGAACAACTTCTCGAATTTTCCGCCTTTTACAAGTCCTCGAGACCTTTTGGGTTGAGGGTCTGTCGGGGCCCTCCTGACCTTGCACCGCGCGCTGTAGAGGATAGATTCGGAGGAGACCGACGATGCCTGAGCACTTTCTGACATCGACGTCGGACCAGAATGGGCGTCATCATCACCGGTCGGGATAGCTGGGGCAGCGAGAATTTCTCCAGTCGCCGCTGTCGAAGGACCAGCTGAAGGGTCCGGAGGAGGCGCGACGTTGTCCTCCTCTAATTGCCAACCGACTTGCTCTGCCAAGCTTCAGAGTAGAGCATCTTCGGCCTCCTTTTGGGCATTTTCCCTTACCCTACGGGACTATTTTAACTTAAGAGTTGTTAAAATATTATTACCATAACAATTATATATAAAAATTTACAATAATTACTAAATTAAATAATTTATTATAATAATTAATAAATTACCATAATTAACCATTTATTATTTTTAATAAATAAATAATTTTGACATGCATTATTTACAAGTATTGAGTGCGCCTAAGATTTAAAGAGAGTACACTAGCTTGGTCTTTAGGTCGTTCAATGGACGTGCGACTCGCACGATAAAGTACAAACTTTCAATCAATCAGCCTTGGTTCAATCGAAAAACATGGTCAGTTAGGGATAGAGATAACACGAGAGACATGACTAATTTCGACAAAACACCCCGAGGCTAACTGGGCCAATAGTATATACTCTATTGGTACGTGTTAGCCTTTCTTAGATCCAAAACCTGTCACCATTCATAACCCGTTTCTAGACACCATGTCCGACATTCAGCCAATTTTTCAAAAATTTACACTCTCTCAAGTCCTTTGCAAACTCCGCCCTCAACCTCATGTCCATAACTTCACTTAGGTTATAGTGTGCGGTGATGAAATCCACACATCACGAGGGGTTAAGAAGATAAGCTAGGAAATGTGGCGCCATCTATCACTACAACATTCTTACCCATTGCCGGCGACTTTTATGTCGCCGGCAATGTTTTTGGACATTACCGGCGATTTTTGCCGGAAAAATCGCCGGTAATGTCTTTTTTTTTTTTTTTTTTTAACATTACCGGCGACTTAAATGTAAGTCGCCGGTAATGTCTCGATGGTAATGACATTGCCGGCGATTTTTCCGGCGTCGCCGGTAATGTAAAAAAAAAAAAAAGACATTACCGGCGACTTAAATGTAAGTCGCCGGCAATGTCTTTTCCGGCAAGACATTACCGGCGACTTACATTTAAGTCGCCGGTAATGTTAAAAAAAAAAAAAAAAAAAAAGACATTACCGGCGATTTTTCCGGCAAAAATCGCCGGTAATGTCCAAAAACATTGCCGGCGACATAAAAGTCGCCGGCAATGGGTAAGAATGTTGTAGTGTATTCCAAAGAGTGCGACTTAATCAACCAAACTTATATATTAAATTTAAATCAAAGACTACCTTTAACATGTATAACTGAAAAATAAAATAAAATTGTAAGTATAAACAAGTATTGAATTATAAATAAGTATGTAAATTTCGAATATACACATGCTTTCTATTTACACAATTTCACATATTCAAAAAGAACACATGCAAATTTTTAAAATTGCGCAAAATTAAACACAGCTGCTTGTCGAATTTTTTCAGAATTATTGGCTAGTCCGAATGCAATGCCATAATTACCAATTTATTATTTTTAATAATTCAATAAATTACCATATTTACTACAAATTTACAATAATTACAACAATAATTACAAATTTTATTTACATGCAATAATAATTACCAATTATAATAATAATTAAAAAAATATATAATTACAATCATAAATATAATTTTCAATAATTACAATAATAATTATCATGCATTTACAATAATTAAAATAATTAATTACTTTATTAATCATAATTATCATAATTTACAATAATTTACTATAATTACCAATTTACTAACTATTATTAATTATTATTACCAATTTACCAATTATTACTAATTTTTTTTACTAATTAATTTACCAATTTACTAATTTATTAATAAAATTAAAATGATGTTAAAATTTTTAAAAATACAGGAAAGAGGAGTCGCGGGAGAGTGGAGTCACCGGAGGGACGCCAGATTTTTGAGAGAGAGAGAGAGAGGAGAAGGATGATTTGAGAATGGGATGAGGAAAAAGACTCGGCCACGCTTTCTTATATAGAGGTTCACTTAGACGACGGAAACACCCGTTTTCTGTCGTCTAAGTGAACAGTTTCAATTTTTGGAACCGGCGCCAAATTAATTTGGCAGGTGAGAGTTAACCGCCTTAATTTTGGAGAACGTTTCAAATTTGACTTATACGACGGAAATAAGCATCTCCGTCGTCCAGGTGAAATTTGAACCGTTCCCCTAAAATTTGGCTGTGGAAAACGAATCGCCATTATTTTCAACCTAGCCGATGGAGATGGACTATCTCCGTCATCCAAGTGACCACTTGGACGACGGAAATGGTCTGTTTCCTTTGTCCAAGTGGTCACCTGGACGACGGAGATGGTCTATCTCCGTCGTCCAGGTGAAATTTCTGTAAAATTAATTTTTAAAAATATTTCGCAAGGAAGTTTCCGATTTGTCATTCGAATGAAATAGTCGTAAAATATCGATTAAAGAATCATATATATAAACAATTGAATTTAAAACGACGAATAATCTTACGTTTTTAAACTTGTTTATCTACTAATCTGTATAACTTAAGTGTTAGTAAGTATAGGCTCATTGCATATCGAGATTAACGAAATTGAATTCGGACAAAACAACCGTTGGATACATTCACCATAAGACAATATATAATTAGAATAATTTTCAGAAAATAGTAAGTTCGTGAAGGGTTTCATCGGCATAGTCAACCGCAAAACCAAAATTTTTACAAACCGGAAACATGGATACACGAAAATTCGTAACTCCTATTTTGGAACCGTCGAATCTCACACTCCAAGAATTGTTTACTCTATGGTCTCGATGAAAAGAATATGCATTGGGACATGGTCTAGATGGTCGTTGGCTTAGATGAAATTATAAAATTTTCATTTGGACGACGCAAACGTGTGTTTGCATCGTCTAAGTGAAAATTCCTTATTTTAGGGTTAGGGCTTTAGGGTTTAGGGTTTAGGGTATACTTAGACGACGGTTTGACCCTTTTGCATCGTCTAAGTGGTATTTTTAGTATTTAGGGTTTAGGATTTTATATATGTGTAATTAATTACTATTGTGTTTAATTACCTTAGTATGGACTACGAAAAGTCGTTCTTTCGTCCCCGTGTTAGGGTTTCGTGAAAATTAATGTGATTCTCGTTCGATCCGATCCGATCCTCCGGATTAATTAATTAGTTTTAAATTACGTCGGTCGAAGCGACCATGCTATTTAATTAATTATTAAATTAATTGAGTACAAAATTAATAGTTGTACATACTCCTCCTCATAATATATATAATTAATCGATCATGCATCATTACAATAATTACAATAATTAATTTTCAATTAATATTCCTCGTTGTTATATTGTACTCTTCGTCATAATCGTCATCATTCTCATCCCCGTTATTCGATTGCTCCTCCTCCTTATCATACTCAACATCGTCCGACGAATATTCTGAGTCATCGTCCTCATCCTGCGCCTCTTCTTCATCTACCTCATTAATAGCATCATTAATCTCATCTTCAGTTAGATCCGTACAACCATCAGGCATGGGTAATCGTTCATCAACTTAAACCAGGTTCATTATGTCAGAGCGGATGACAGAAATATGAGGCTCTTGATAGGCAAGAATGTCTCTTTCCGGTTCATCAGCGTCTTCAGTCGCCGGTGTCCCTTTAGTTGTCGTAGTATTCCATATTCCTCGATGAGAGATATGGTTCACTATTTTTCACCCTTCACCAGCTTTCGGATCATCGAGATAGAACACCTGCCTAACTAAGGTGACGAGAGCTAAAGGCTCATTCTCATACCAGCTTGAGTTTGTATCGACTGATAAAAGTCCCAGATCTTCCTTTGTACCCTTAAACAATTTGCACTTGAATAGAAAAACGTTGACATTATTCCCGTAACATAGCTGAACGACATATACAATAGCCTTGTAATATAGATCATTGTCTTTCCCAACCGCTACCCCACTATTGTTTTCTTCTTCCTTCATCTTGGGCCAATGAATGAAACTTTACACCGTTCACAAAACATCCGGGGTAAATATAGTGTTTAATCGGCTTCCATACTAGCAAGTGCTTTGACCAGGACCACCACCCCCCGTGGTTTTCAGATTTTTGTAGATCAATCATCTAGGAAAATGGGAAATATATATTTATATATAATTAATTAAAGGGTTTACTTTCTACAAACATATATATAAACTAAATACTGAGACATATGTACGTACCCATTGGAAGAAATAATCGGGGAACTTTTTCTTGACCATTTTCTCAAACCACGCTGAACTCTTATTTGGATTTAACGCCTGAAACCTCTCCTTGAAGTCAATCATGTACGGCTCAACTTCGTCACAGTCTTGCAACACTACCCAATGTGCCTCAATAAGTTCTTCTCGTGTTAACGATTCCTTTAATACTCCTCTAAACGGTCGTACGTCATTTGTGATGACAAAAATATTGATGCGGGCACTGGGATCAGAGGCGGTGGGATGTGGTGGATCTGAGGTACATGTTGCAGTAAGTAATGCATTAGGTATGTCTCTGCTATGGAGCCATCCAGGGCCGATCTGTTTTTGACGAATCCTTTATACTGTCTAAGCTGTCTACAAAATCAAACGTTCAATTAATACATTGTAGAATAAGTACATACAACTAGTAATCTCCAGTGGAACAAATAATGGATTGAAAAACCTGTATAATTAATTAGTTGTACGTACCTTTCTTGAGGATACATCCAAGTGTACTGGACCGGACCAAAAATGAGCACCTGCTCGGGCAGGTGGATCATTAGGTGAATCATGATGTCAACGAAAGTAGGGGGAAAAATTCTCTTTAGTTTGCAAATGATGTGCATAATTTGTTGTTGCAGTTCCACCACATCTGACTTCTTTAATTCTCTGACGCATAACCTCTGCCACTATGTGCACAATGTCACTATTGGTTCTAGGATGTCACGAGGCAAATATGGCCGAATTACCATTGGAATCAGACGTTGCAGCATAACGTGATAGTCATGTGTCTTTAGACCAATAAACTTGTATTGCACCTCGTTCACTGCTCTAATTATAGTAGCTGCATACGTAATTGGATAACGAACACTCTTAAACCTGTAAAATACAGAACATCTAAGTGTCGGCTTTACTGTGTAAGGTGCAGCTGGCATCTTGTTGTACACTCCTCTTCTATCCTTCCTCGACCACAAGGGACGACATAGATTCATAGATTCCAGATCTTTGCGCACTTTGGGAGTGTCTTTAGTCATGAACTTATTACCAAGAATTATTCCCACCACGCTGTCGCACACATTCTTTTCTATGTGCATTGCATCCAAGTTGTTCCTTAGCTTGAACTTCGACCAATAAGGGAGTTCAAAAATTATACTCTTGTGATGCTAATAGCTGAGATCACGTGGAGGTATTGGATTGCATTTCTTTACATCCTTTTCATTGGTCAACACACCAAAGTCGATATACCTCAACCTCTCTAAAATCTTCGCCCGACTAACTACAGTGTTTAGGATTATTCTATGCCGTCCTGTCGAAATGAGCTTCATCTTGTCGCCACGGGTGGTCGTGAGGAAGTCATCTACGGTGACCCAAGTAACACACATTCCCTGCGTGCCAACTAAAGTTCACATCATCCAAACATATAGGACATCCATTGTAGCCTTTCGTCCTGCAAGCTGTCAACATCCCATATGCTGGAAAATCGCTGATCGTCCACATTATGGCAGCCCTCATTATGAACATCGTGTCAGTGAATTTGTCATAAGTTGGGACTCCATTTTCCCACAACAGTTTCAGCTCGTCGATAAAAGGTCTGAGGTAAACATCTAACCACTTCCCCGGAGATTTAGGACCTGGAATTAGCAGAGTAAGGAAATTAAATTCCTTGTTCATACACATCCACGGATGCAAGTTGTACGACATCAGAATAACTGGCCAAGTGGTGACGGCAGAGCTATTACTAGCCCAAGGATTGAATCTGTCTGTAGATAGTTCGAGTCTAACATTTTTAACCTCTGCGGCAAAGTCTCCAAATTTCTTGTCGAAATGTTTGGAAGCCTCCCCATCCGCGGTGTGTCTCAGCACATCATCATCTATTCGCTTTTCTGCGTACCATTGCATCGCCTCTACTGTGTATAGAGAAATGTACAGATGCTGAAATCTGGGAATCAATGGAAAATATTGAAGATCCTTCACATGAATTTTCTTTTTCGAACTCTTCCTATTCAGCTCATATCTGCACTGCCCACATGCGGGATAATAGTCAAAAACTTTATACTCTTTGTAAAACAGCACACAATCATTTGGACATGCGTCAATTATCCTGTACTTTAGGCCGAGTCTGCTCAAGATATTTCTAACATTATAATGAGATTTAGGAAGATTGTGATCATCAGGAAGTAACTTACATATTTGCTCCTGAATTTCGTCAAAAGCACTTATTGACATTTTGTGCTTCACTTTTATCTTCATTTGCTCCATCACATATTACAACACATTCTCTCGACATCTAGGGTACACCGGGGTCTACGCTTCAAGTAGCATCCTGTTGTACTTATCCATGTCACTAGTGTCAGTGGCCAAGCTAACAACGGGAAAGTGTCATCATGCCCATGAGTGGTATTGTAACCTCCTTCTTGGTGTTGGTGTCCACCATGACTAAATCTCAGAAACGCATCATGGACCAAATCCGCAGTTGGGTTCCAAGCAGGGGGGCCGCCACCACTGCCGCTGGATTAGGCACCATTTTATCTGTACCCTGAGCTGAAGTCTGCTGAGCTGAAGTCTACTACTTCACCATGCTCGCTCCACGTAGTGTAGCTCCACATCATACCATTTTCGTACAGGTGTTGCACCATAACATTAACCTCCATATACTGACAGTTAAGACATTTTTGACACGGACACCTGAAACGCTTCTTTCCCTGACCATGTTCTATCGCAAAATTTACAAATTCACAAATTTTATCCATATACCGGACATCACTTCTATTCCGCAACTTCATCCAACTCTTGTCCATACTTCTACGAAATTTAATAATTAATTATCATATATATTAGTCAATTAACTATTCTATATATATATACAGATTTTCAAGTAATTATTAAACTATTATATACATACACAAATTTTCAACTACTTTAATTAAATTAAATTATTAATTAATTACCTTCAATAATTACCTTTATTAATTATTGGTGAATATACGTACTCTACATCAATTATTTTAATATGTCTAACATGCATGTACGTACGTATGTTTTAACTAAATATTAACCAAATTTTCAAACATCCATGCATATATACGTACTACTGGTCTATATTAATTAACTAATATATATATATATCATCAATTATCTAACTTAATTGTAAATATATATTAGACGTACTAATTAATTAACAATGCAATCAATTCAATCAAACGTTCAATTAATTATATATATAAACGTTAATGGTGTTGGAAAATTAACTACGTACGTACCTAGCCTTCTCCGATATATAGCGAATCGATCACTACTACATTTTTAACCACTGCCGGCGATTTTAAATCGCCGGCAATAGTTTTTTATCATTGCCGGCGATTTTTCCGGCAAATCGCCGGGAATGGTCCGTCGGTAATTAAACAAAAAAAAAAAAAAACTATTGCCGGCGACTTAAATGTAAGTCGCCGGCAATAGTTTTTTTTTTTTTAATTACCGGCGGACCATTGCCGGCGATTTGCCGGAAAAATCGCCGGCAATGATAAAAAAAAAAAGCATTGCCGGCGATTTTTGGGGGAAAAATCGCCGGCAATGATTAAAAACTATTGCCGGCGATTTCAATGGTTAAAAATGTAGTAGTGGATGGTCGGAGCCGGAGATATATATAGACCCCATCGTCCAAATGGCCACTCAGACCACGGTGTGTCGGTCCGTTGTCCAAGTGACCACTTGGACGATGGAAAACGTGTTTCCGTGGTCTAAGTGTGTTTTAGACGACGAAAATTATTTCCGTGGTCTAAGTGCGTTTTTCTTGTAGTGACATGGTTTAGGTCAAACTGTGGAATGTGACTTAATTCTTTAATATAAAATTATACTCTTCATATTTTACAATTGGTTTGACCAAATATTTCTGTTATCTATTTTGATATTGCAAGGTATATATTTTAATAAAATCAATTTATTTGTAAAGAGACATTAGTGTGGCTAGGAGAATTTCATACAATCCAAATTAAAATTGAAATTATAATAGTTGATATAAGTTTGAGTATTTAATTATCACATAGTGAAAATTTAACTACTAATACGTAAATTTGATACATTTTTATTTTTTATAACATCAATAATGAAAAAAAAAATTGTGTGCATGTAAAAAATTAAAAAGAGAACATCTATTCACACCTCCACAATTGTTATTTGCACCTTCAATCTTTTATGAATAATTAATTTAATTTCATTCTTATCCTTTTATAGACAAATACACAGTAAGTCAATTCTTTCTCTCTTTCTCTGGGCAACGGTACTCTCTCATCTACCAAAAAGTCTGCAACTATGTTTCCTTCTTCCACTCTCCACCTCCATGACGATCTCAAGAGAAACTGGAAAAGATTTCTAGATTTTTATTTTACATGCTCATCCTCATCAGTCTATATATGATATCAACATGCCCTAGCTCTCACGATTTCATCATCTCATATGATACTAAAAGTGAACAAAGAATATATATTTGATCTAAACTTAATTGATTATCAATTAGAGATTTGAGTTTAAATCAATTAACTTGATAGGTTGATATCCATTTAACTAGCAACTCAAATGGCTAATCTCAAAATCTGTATCAACTAATATATGCAACAATCAATATCGAATTGATAACCTGACATGGTCGACGTCCTTTCTAAGAATTCTAGCTATGAATTGTATCCTTTTCATTTAATCAGTTATGTGCTATGAATTGTATCCTTCAGAATTCTAGAGTAAGAGGCAAATGATAAAGGAGATTTTGGAGGCGCAGGTTAGCGGACAAATTAAAAGTAGTTTGAGTCGGAAGGCGAGGTTAAGCGTGGGTAAAGAGAATAGAGAAAAAAAAACTACAAATTAAAAAAGGGGTAAAGTGGGAAATCTAATACATAAAATTATCCTTGAAGGTTTAAATAGTAAAAATAAAGATGTGAATAGACGCATCCAATTAAAAATTGTGAGTAATCATGTTTTGAAAACTAACAATTTCTAGTGACTTTTTTTTTGAAAGGTTTCTAGTGACTTTTCAGCACCAAACAAAAATAAATAAATTAAAGGTAGAATTTGAGACCTTGCAATTGTTAAAGATTAAAGGAGAATTGAGTTTAAATAAATCAACTTTGCGATTTGCTTTGGGCACTCAAGCAATTTCTCTGGGCACTTGAGGTTGTGTTGCCCCCATGTGAGATAGTGAGAGCCCAACTTTTCTCCGATGACGCTCTCCCAAGCGATGGCGTTCCAAGCAGTCAAGCACCCATGAGTGTAGCCAGATGGCTGTGTGGTCGAGACTTGGCCGGAGGAGGATGTGATAACGTGAGATGAGCCTAAGGAGGCAGAGATCGACGCGAGGCGGCGATTGATGGCGTTGAGCACTAGTGGAGGCGGAGGCTGCGAGTTCGTGAGGCTGGGAGGCATAGGAGACAGTGGCCAGGAGGAGGCGCGGTGGTCAGAGAGAGAGAGAGAGAGGAAACAATATTGGAGAAGAAAAAGAAAAAAATAAAAATATTTACTGTGTTTGGTTTTCCTAGGTTAAAATTTATTAATCAAAAGATGTTAAAAGTTGGTAAGCACGATAGAAGTACTGAAGAATTATCTCATTATATATAGTCATGTTTTATATTTTTTTGTTAATCTTCACACCTATGAGCAAGTGAGTGGAAATGTGAACTCACAATCTCAATCATCTAATTCGCGAAAAGAAAAAAAAAGAAAAAAAATCTCAATTATCTAGACATATATATAAATTGTACGTGGGTGTATATTTCAATTCATCGACGTTGATTTAACTATATAAAAGGCTTTCCTTGTTTTTTGGGTTTCCATTATTCAAATGATTTCAAATTATATTATCACCATAGAGTCATAACCTGTGTTATTATAATTTATAAACAACCAATTAGGGGTTTGATTCTAATTTTTTAAGCAAGAAAGGGTTTGGTTCTTTGACTGCGGCTAGTTTAGTCGTCAAAATATGTACTCCCATATATATATATATAGTGTTCATATTGAAATTTTGATGTGAAGTTCTATTATACGCTAAATAGACAAAATAATTTCAGGATTAAAACTATCCATCATTTAGATATCCATGCAAAGATCATGCTTGCAAAATTTCAGCTCAATCAGAGTTGTTTAGATACTCATATTTAAGTTTTGAGCTAAATCAGAGAATCTGTGTGCATTGTTAAACAATGCGGTGATCAAATGGTAAAAACATCTTCGATTGAGGTGAAATTTTGCAAGCACGATCTTTGCATGTGTATCTAAAAGATGAGTAGTTTCAATTTTTGAATTGTTTTTGTCGATTTTGTGTAAAATGGAACTTCACACCGAAGTTTCAGTGCGAAGCTTTGCACTATATATATAGGAAACTTCTACTAAAGTAAACATGAGTGGAAGCATTTTCAAGTATTTGGCATTACGTTTTTTTGATCATATTTTACCATCATTGTCCTTCAATGTCTCATAGCCTCTCCGGATGTTCCATTTAGCTTTGAGAACATTCTTAAACTTCAACTCTGCTTCGAGATTTCAAGATTATGTCTCGGGCTTCAACTTTACTTGGAGTGTCTATACTCCTCGATCACTCTTTGTTGAAACTTGTGTTGCAACTTCATCTTTTACAACTAATCTCTCGAACAATGGCTAACCTTTAGCTCTACTTTCGAATTCGTTGCATCTTACCTTGCTGCAACAATATTTCTATTCACGTAACAATATTTTCTATTGCAAAAATATTTACGCTAAACTGAGGTTTTTTTGAGGATTTTCAACTTGCTTTGAGATTAAATTCAACTCTATGCTCGATTCCTCCTTCTACCCTATTGTATACTCCAAAACACTGCGTCCCAGCCATGCGTCTTTATACTGTTTCTGAGTTAAGTGCTTCCTCAACTTTTGTAGCACACGAACTCTCTATACACGCTGTAAGCAATCTTCAAGTAATGTTGATGGACTCTCAAACTTCAACTGGCTTTGTACTTGTTCAAAGTCCATCCACCTCAAACGTGGTCGTTCATTCTTCTATCTTTAAACGTACATGTTCACTTGACTATTCTCAAACACCTTTGTTCGATTTCATTCAACCATCTCTTTGGACCCTTTGTCTGGCAGGCTATTCTTAATCTTTTCTGTAATTTTGTTTATTCCTTTTCTGAATATTTCTATTATTTGCACCGAACTTGACAAGATCCACCACAGGTTTCGGTTCCACAATAATATATTTTCGCTATTTGATTTTATCTTGACATCAAAATTATCATAGATCTCACAAATATATCACAAACTTTCTCATACACATGTACCCAATAATTCCTCTCTTCAGATCATCGAAATTGAAGCGAGAATGATTCTTACATGTAAATCTTACCTGAGAAAATTCCACATTATGCTTTCGAAGCTTATCCTCCAAAGCTCATCGTTCGAAGCTACACCTAGATGCTTCATCCTTTCAGAAGTCCTTCTCATAGTTCGAACTTGGCAATAACACCTCACGTTGTCAGAGGTTTTACTCAAAGCTTTAAACTTGACACTAGCATTCACATTGTCAGTGATTCGGGTCACCACTCAAACTCGATGTCATACTTTCTCGTCAGAGGTTCTACTCAAAGTTTCGAATGTTGTCAGAGACTCAACTTATAACTCGAGCTTGACATCCTCTCTTCCTCGTCAAAGGTTCTACTTAAAACTTCGAATTTGACGTCAATACTTCATATCGTCAGCAACTTAGCTTCTCATCCAAAACTTGACGGCTGTGCTCATCATCGTCATAAGTTCTGCTCATAAGCTTCGAACTTGACATCAACACTTCACGTCGTCAGCGGCTCAGCTTTTCAGCTCGAACTTGAAAAATTATTTTTCACAGCTAGAGGTCGTACTCTATAACTTCGGACTTAATCTGAGTAGAAAGGCGTCCACGCACACTTCCTCCCTTCTTACCAAGGCCTCCAGACTCCCTGCTGACTGCTTCACACCTGATCAAACTTTAACAAATTTTGGTTTCCTTGCAATTTTCTCACTTTCTTTTCTATGTATTTTTATTGTACCGAACTTTAACAAGTCCAACGTAGGTATTAGTGGTACAATAATTTATGTTTTTTGACTTTATTTCAACATCATAAGTATATCACAGGTATTCTATATTCACATGCTTCGATATTCTTCATGCATACGTGCCCCCAATTATTCCTCTCTTCTGATCTTCATGTTTCGAAGAGTGGATTATTTACTCTTGTATGAAAGATTTACATGTATACCTGCAATTTGTTTTCTTCGATGCTCACTCTTCGAAGTTTGTCTTTCGAAGTTTAGATCTCGAAGCACCAACTTCAAAACTTCTCATCTATCATTACAGGCTCTATTGACGTCCTCTTTCTCGATGTTTATATCCCTGTTCAAGGTTCCATTCATGACCTTCAAGTATCACAAAATATTCTTTTCCGACTAATAAGCTTTCAGAATTTATTTACGTCTTTCCCTGGTTTAAGGTTCTACTCTTTAAGCTTTCTGAACCAACAAACACATTTTTTTTAGAGGTTAAGTTCTAGAGCTCT
This sequence comes from Geum urbanum, assembly GCA_946800695.1. Taxonomy (NCBI): domain Eukaryota; kingdom Viridiplantae; phylum Streptophyta; class Magnoliopsida; order Rosales; family Rosaceae; genus Geum; species Geum urbanum. The sequence goes on from OX327000.1 coordinate 26,632,439, forward strand.
CAAACTTGACCAACATATACATTTTTTTCTTTGCCAGAGGTTCAGCTCTTGAGCCTTTGAACTTGACCAACATACATCCTCATTTTCTAGTAAGAGGTTTCGCTTTCAAGCTTTCGATTTTGATTAAGTATTCTTGTTCACCAGGTCACCCTAGAGACGTTTATCCTGACTAATTTAGAGCACTTGACATCTAGGTCTCGCTAGAGACATTTATCCTGACTAATTTAGAGCGCTTGACATCTAGCCTCATTCGTCTTGTTCATCACCTGCAACATTATATCCATGCTCGATGGATATTCGGGTGATTCGATAGCCTTAACCATATGCACACACGTGTTAAGGCTTAACATCAATTACATCAATAAGATGTACAATTTATGCATGCAAACATCAAAGCATGTACTTTAATCACCAAATGTTACTTGCAGATAACACCATACCGTCTACCTTAGTCTACACTCAATCAACAAATGATTAATCTTCCATCGGTTCTCCATTGATACCCCATCTATGTTTGATGTTGGCAGCTCAATTGTATATCAATCATTTTAAAAAAAAACTAAGTCAATATTACCTGTCGAGTTGGCCTAACCACTCTTTTATCATCCTATTGCGAAAGTCTTACTTGACGATTGGTGAGTCAAACTCTAAATGCACACCGTCTCACCGTGCAAAGTTAGTATTAAGGTATGAGAGTTGCCCCTAAGTCTCAATGCATGAACCCGATGCTCCTTATGTTTCATCTGTTCCTATTTGAGTGCAACTCTTTGTTGATTGAGCTTGACCACTCAATTCAAAGATTTGGTCTATTCAATTATTCATCAATCTTGCAATCTCGAGCTTCAATCTTGCAACCTTAGACCTCGACCATGTCATCTCGAACCTCAGTCATTTAATCTTGAATCTCACCTTCAAGCTCGAGCTCGAGCTTCAGCTTCAGATTTGATGAGTTTACTTTCTTTATACCCGGCCCTTCTTTCATTCAGGTCTTAAACGTATTATCGGTATAGACCATCACATGCACAGGTTATTCTGCAATAACGATCTCAAAATGACTTGCAAAAATATATTGCGTCACTCATGGTTGACCAATCATTCCAAGCATGAATATATATCAACCAAAACAAGTATTTAAAATACTGCACATGCATCACGATGTTTATGACATGCTTAATCAACTCACCATGATATACTTATGCTGTTGCACAAATAACGCTTCACATGCTTATGAGGCTATGCCTCAAAACTTAGTTTAGCATAGTACACAAGCATTGTCAAGCATATATAGTGATCCACCCATTATATATCAAAGATATGTAAAGACCTTTATCACTAAGCATATCAATCTTCATATCATAGGTTAAAACGTAACAAAGCAACTTGATACCAAAAATTTGTTACCTCCAATCTTCACTGTGATCTCACCTAATATAGCAAGATGTTCCCAATAAACTGATCTCTCAAGAAAATGATTCGATCTTCGACTTCATTCCCTATTGTAGGTTCTAATTGTCCTTAAGCATTCACATCTTCGCATATTTTGCAGGTCCTAATTTGTTACAGCGCCTCGAGCATTCACTATATCTTTTTTGTAGGCATTTTCTTACCAATTTTAATCTTGGTTATTGCCAGACGTCCTACCTTGATCCTCATTAAACTTTGAACTTCGATTTGCTCAAAGCTTCTTGTTCTTTGGTTGTTAGAGTACCTTGAATTCTATCATTCTAGTTTAATCTTTCGGCTTAACTTATCAACTTAAAGCATATTAGAGCCTTACAACAATCAGTACCATCACTACAATCATGTTAGTAAATATACATAAATATGTATGTATATATAAATTGTGTAATAAGTCTCAAACCATTGACTAATGGTAACACATAATTATCAAGGCCTTTACCTTCAATCTTCAAGCGTGAGTATATCATTCATATACTCAAATATATTGAATAGATATTACCTTTTGGATCATACACAAATCTTCATCGACAATCTCAATGAGTAGCCTTGTTTGTGCTTGTCTTTCAAAAAGGCATCGAATTGAAACCAAGAACCCATAGATGATAGACCATATCAAACCTGAGGCTCTTGAATATCTCAATGCTCAGCATCGAGAACATATATTCTCAAAAGCTCCAGTTCAATTTGCAAAGATCTCGCATCTTTAAAACTCAAGGATGGTCTCCTTCTCCCTCCATTTTCTCCCACTTCTTTCATCGATTTCACCATCTTTGGGTTCTTCTTCGGTTTGGTTTCCATCTTTGTGGTGCAACACCTCATCATTGTTGTCGGGGATATCCATTTCCTTCAATTCCCACAGACGATGCCACTTGTAGGAGCACAAAAAATGTAGTTCATTCTTCCTGCTTCCACAAGACAATTCCATTGATCAATGGATATCTCTCTCGATGACAACTTGAAGATTTCCCTTTGATGGCCGAAAGTGAATAGGAGGAGATGGGATGGGTACCTGCAAGAAACTCTTTGACGCTTAAGTAAGTAAGAGTTTTAGTGCAAGTGTATTCTGAGTATATTCTAACAAGAGAACTTATTCATTTCATCTATTTAGATTCTACCAAAATAGGAGCCATTAACTTTCTAGCAAAATTTCGAAGTTCATGCACCAAACTTTTTGAAAGGACCCAACCCCGATTTAGCTTCCTAAATCGGAATCAAACCCTTTCGAAAACACGAACCAACAAAAACTTTTCGAAATTTGGGCAGAGTTTCGTTACTAGCGTGGAATTACCATTACCTGCACGCGGAAAATACATTCATCCTATGCCACAAAAAGCAAACCGTGGGCACCAATCCCATCCGGATTTCTCAATATATCAACAGTAAAGTAAAATAGTAAATATATATGCACTTTACTGAAATCCGGTGTAAAATCGTATAACATAAACAACAGATTTCTCAGAGCGACCTCTAATGTATAAACATATAAGTATACCACAGTAGGTAGAACAATAAACCTACTGGAAGAAACAAGGTAGCTCGAGCACTATGCCTCCGACCACGACGTGCGACACCAGAGCCTGAACTACAAACTGGGCACGGAAATCGAAAAGCCCAAGGGAAAGACAATAAACACGTTAGAGTGAGTGGACGAAAATAAATGTCTTTCACCAGTTAATATATATGTTTAAAATAACATATGCGAGTCCAGGTAAATAAAATAACATAGTACACGAGGTAAAACTCATACTCCTCCAGTGTACTGAGCATGCAAGTAAAAATCCCACGGGGTCACACATGGACACACATCGTGCTAGTACAGTCCGAATCACGGGATCCCAGACCCACACGTGATTCGAGCCAGAAAGGCCTCAGGTCAGGGTATCTGTTTCCACCCGGAACTACATCGGCACAAGAAATAGACATCTGTACCCACCTGGAACTACATCGGCAAAAGGTACAGAAACCAGTACCCACCCGGAACTACATAGGCACAAGGTACGGTACCCCTACTGGTAAGCACCCTCGGGGATCAGCCGGGATGCGAGTGTATCGATACAACAACATGAACTACGACTGTACTCTGTGAAAATTAAATCACAAATATCTCGATGCATGTACAGTAAATAGCATAAAAATGCATATGCGCGTAACACAACCGTATATAACACATGCTCATAATAATCGTAATCTCGTAAATATGCTCACATCTGTTTATTCGTATACGTATATCCGTATATATATATATATATATATATATATATATATATAATTGTAAACACATGCTCATGTAATCCGAAATCTCATACACATGCTCAAGTTCGAAAATCATATAAAAAGACTCCCAAGAATTCCGTGAAAAGAAATTGTCCACTCACAGACTGGCGTAACGCGATACGCGTTAACCCGTGATCCGGCGAAAAGTCCCTCGCCAAACGAACGATCACGAACACCTGAATATTCAAAAAATCCATTTCTCAAAGTCATAACTCGACAATACAAGACAGATCACGAGAAACCACTGTTCTCGGAAACACATAATTCAATGTCGACGAATCGTCGAAAATCCATATATAACACATCAATACCTTGCTTTACTTTCGGACGCTCAATTTGAAAAACGAACCTCCCCACTGCGATCGGGGCGCGATTTTGAGTCAAATGACATGCAATTCGTCAAAAACTACTCCGGGCGAAAAATCGCCGCCGTCGCCGCTGCCACCGTCGCCGGAAAATCCAAACCCGCCCAGAAATTTTAGTGCTACACATGGTTTCAAAGATCTCGACGATTCCAACAACTTTCCAGTTATAAGTTAAGGCCAATTTTGACCGGAAAACCTCCAAAAATCAACCCAAAGTTCCAAACCCTTACCGGAATTTCAATTCGACGGATCTCTCTCCTCCGGCCACGGCAACCCTCAAGACCACTTGGAAAAGCTTCCTTGGCTCAAGGCTAACAAAACCCCTCAAGGTAGAGCCACCAACTCGGCCTCCACGGCTCCACCCGAACACCACAAAACTCGCCAGAAAATCCATAACTTTTCCGATTCGATTCTCTACAACTTCCGTGAAGAATCTGAAACCAAATTCTCGACCGGTAATTTAGTCGTTAAGAAGGTCGCCATTATAAACTCGATTATATCGAAACCTCAAATATTCATAATTAATTCCTCGGTCGTCCAAATAACGATCCGGAATCGCCCACGAACTCGAAATCACATGTACTACGACTCTCGAGAAGAGACCTAGCTCCAATTCTCGGCCAATGTTTTAGTCGTTAACAAGCTTGGCGATTCAATCAACTCTCGGCAATCTGCGACTATGCGATTTCACTGCTGATTCTGGTCCGGGTCGTCAAAAATCCACCCCCCTTAAAAAAATTTCGACCTTGAAATTTCTGAGTCCACTGACAAAAGTAGGAGCACTGCCTCTGCATACTGCTCAACTGCCCAGTGGTCACATCAACCGAACAACTCTGACAACTGACTCCACAATAGGAGATAATTCCGTGCTAAAATCCATGTACCCTCAAATCACGAATCTGAACTGGCTCTACACAATCGCCAAGTATTCCTGCATAAGGAACATATAGGGTACACAACACGTAACAACCTGAAACATAGTTCCGCCACACGGAACACAACACAACATACACAAAAGCCAACACTATAGGCGTCGCCGAACTATACGGCATAACACAAACTCGCCTATAACCACATACGGATCAAAACCACATGGCAAATCACAACTCAGTTTACATACATCAACATAGCTCAAACATCAAACTCGGGCAATTATCATCCCATTTCCGCTAATCTGACAATCTGTGGTAGCATATTCCACAAAATCCGAATCAAATGTCAACTCAAACTCAAACCAAACCTGCTCCAACACAATGGAGTACAACATCGTTCCTCGAAACGACATCAAGCAACGTTAAAATCATAGTGGTCAACAAACTGGTACTGCAAGCAATCTCAAACAGATGAAACTGCTGGTCCCAAATCCTTCGGAACTGCAATACCGAGGTCCACAACATGCCCTCCAAGGTCTGAATAGTCCTCAAAGATCGCTCGCCAATCTGAGGATAAGAACCGGTACTAACTCGTAATCTAGTCCCCAATGCTCGCTGCAAAGCTTGTCAACTCTCAGTTGTAGCTGATTACCTCGACCAGCAAACTGGGACACAAGTACACACGTAAATGGCCAATCTCCGTCAAACACAGCTATGCCAGTCTGCCACTGAAGTCCTTTCCAGAAAGTACAAGGAAATGTACCAAGTCCGTCAAATGGTCCACAATGGCTTGACAAGTGGTATCACAAATCAAAATGCACACAAACACACACAAGGTCACAGCGACAAACGCCACATTCAACTGGAAATCTCAAATGGCTGATACTTCTCGGCAAGTCTCCGCCTCCGAGCTATGGCCAGCTGACAAATGTGGCATCTGCACACACATGCTGTGCACACACAAGCTGCTATATTGCTCTTCATGTTGCGTCACGAGTAGTAAACTCGAAGTATCTGATACATTCCCGCATCACTAGCGCCAAACACACGTAAAACAATGAGCTTCAACATCATCACACTCGAACTCAGCTTCCGTAACGCATAACTCGGCTAACACGGAAACTCGAGCCACACTCACATGAAACACTGAAGCTCCCGATTCTCGACTGAACGCACCAACATCAACATCCCAGACGGATGGTCAAAGTACAACTACTAACCTTTCCCAAACAAGCTCAAAGGTGCAGCCATAGTCGTGAGTCGACCCCATCCATCTTCACTGCCTCAAGCCCAAATCTGGCCGAAAATGCAAGTGGATGAAACTCAAGTGATCAATGTACATCCTACACTACGCTGCACACCATAGCAATAGTGTCTCGGACTCTCCGATGCTAACATAAGGACAACTACACCCAAATCATACATAGGATACGTAGCCCCATAAGGTTCCACTGCTGAAACCATGAGCCACCGTTCTGCTACACATCATCAAAACACAACCAAATCCAAATCTCGATGCATCGCCATAACCCACGAACTCGTCATGATCATCAGGTCAGGTCAAAACCGAAGCAATGGTCAACCATCCTGCAGGATAAGTAACTCTTTTCGCGTGCATCGTACCACTCGAACTTGACGCCTTCTTCGTCAATCCGAAAAGTAGAGTGGCAATCCGGGAAAATTCTGCACAAGCCGTCGGTAATAGCCTGCCAAACCCAAGAGACTCCTGATCTCTGGTACAATAGTAGGGTGATCACCAAATCAACACGGCTTCCATCTGGTCAGGATCCACGCCAACTCCCTCGGCTAACATCACACAGCTCAAAATCGTCACGCTAATCGGCCCAAAACTCACACTGGCTGAACTTCACAAACGACTGATCATCTCGCGAAGCCCGCAAAACCGCTCGCAACTGCTTCAGGTGCTGGTCCACATTTCTGGAGTGAATCAGGATAGTGTCGACAAACATGACCGCAAACTCGTCCAGAAACCGTCTGAGCACCTAGTCCATCAAGTCCACCAGATCAACGGGGCATTGGTCAACCAATGGCGTGACCAAGAACTCATGATGCCCGCACCGAGATCCGAAAACTGTCCAAACCACATTTAACTCATCAATCCTCAGCTGATAGTATCCGGACCCGAAATCAATCCTCGAAAAGACTGAAGCACTCACAAGCTGATCAAACCACTCGTCAATCCGAAACGGAGGATACTCGCTCTCCTCTAAAACGAATCAGGCTTCCGGTAGATAATACACCACCTCGTCGAACCATCCAACATCCGTACAAACAATGCAAGAGCACACCACGCAAATACGCGGGGTCGCATGAAATCTCCTGAAACCTCCTCCAGCAACTCCTGGAGTCGAACCTGTAGCTTTATCAGCTCCGCTGGCTCCGAACGACAAGACGTCGGTAAAATGAGTCCAGCGCTTGGTACAAACTCAATGGTGTAGTCGGTCTCCCGCACTGGAGGAACACCTGATAACTCCTCCGGAATACACTTAGAAACTCGGGAACCACCTCAACATCGCCAATGTCGGATACAACAACTATAGTATTCACAACATGGCAAACAAGCAACACAACTCATCTCCACCATCCGCTCGACCATCACCGCGAAACAGTATCTCGGGAAAATCTGGTCGTCGAAACACAACATCCTTCTCGAGGTACTCGAACACAGCCAAATACATCGTCAGTAAGTCCATACTCACGATCACACCAAAACCACAATGTCCAACTATAACAGATCCATAACTAAGCCATATCCTCCGACAAGGATCTCGCAACCTCCGGATGGGCGCAACACTCACCAAAACCTCGGAAGTGAAAATGCAGGTACAATATCCATGGACATCAAACAACAGTAACCTCGGAGAAAAGTCTGTCCTCAAACAAAGTCATGGCATGAACTCCAACATGCCCAACTAGTCGTCCACGTCAAATGCGATTTTCTGAATAACTCATCACAAGGATACATTGATCAGCATGCAGGAACAACATGAGGATCTCCTCGCGAACTCTGAGCTGTCGAACGGCAAACACAACTGGCTGAGGGCGCTCCCTCGCAACGTGACCCTCCTGGTCACCGAAACAGCAACTGAAAGTACTCCTCGAACACAAATCACCACAACACCTGCTGCGTGAAAGGATCACCAACGATCACACTAACTCATACCACAGGAGCAAGTCCGCTACACTGTGATCTCCACCATCGTCAAACGGCCCTCTACTGATCTGATGACCCTCAACACAATAGAAAAGGTCATAGGCTGATAAAGTCACCGATCCCGAAGTGTCGGAACTCAACCTCATCAAAATCTCGACTATGTCCACTTCCTCAAACCATCACATCGGAAACCGCGTACACCTTTCCTTCTCAATATCCTGGCCTCTGAGTGCAGCACACTAAGCTCCTCACGGTTGTCTCGAGGCACAACAATCAAGATCCCTCTTAGATGCTCAGTTTCAAACTCATCTCGAACCTTATACCCTGCTTCCTCTGAAGCCACATAACACGTGCAAATGGAAACAAACATCTAAACAATGCATCTCTGCCTCAGGTGGGTAAACACTCCACATCAATTGCTGGGTAGCCTGATAAACCTTTACCGTATAAACAACACCTTAAATGTAGGCCATGGAGTCACAACCGGAACTCACACAATATCAGCCCACCAAACACAATGATCTGACTCAAGCAAACATCACTGCCACAACTCTCAGCTCTGAGGCAACATGTAGACGCTCATACACACACAACCAGGCAAACCGTGCCACACAATTCTCTAAACTCCGAATACTCATCCAAATCCACAGTTCACTGGCAAATCGTGCGTCGATTGATCCTCAATAGGATCCACAACCGAAACGACACGGAAAGCACGTCAAGAGGCATCCTAATGAATACAATATCGTTCATAATAAGTGGAACGTAATCATGGAACTTCAAATATTTGAAAGCATACAACACCCGAAATTTGATGATTATCCGCCGGCTGGTCGGGTCACCATTCCAGACATGCTGTACATTCTCAAATATCCTTAGTAGACACGACTACAAAAGTCTACAGAACCTATAACCTAATGCTCTGATACCAAGCTGAAAGGACCCAACCCCGATTTAGCTTCCTAAATCAGAATCAAACCCTTTCGAAAACACGAACCAACAAAAACTTTTCGAAATTTGGGCAGAGTTTCGTTACTAGCGTGGAATTACCATTACCTGCACGTGGAAAATACACTTCATCCTATGCCACAAAAAGCAAACCGTGGGCACCAATCCCATCCGGATTTCTCAATATATCAACAGTAAAGTAAAATAGTAAATATATATGCACTTTACTGAAATCCGGTGTAAAATCGTATAACATAAACAATAGATTTCTCAGAGCGACCTCTAATGTATAAACATATAAGTATACCACAGTAGGTAGAACAATAAACCTACTGGAAGAAACAAGGTAGCTCGAGCACTATGCCTCCGACCACGACGTGCGACACCAGAGCCTGAACTGCAAACTGGGCACGGAAACCAAAAAGCCTAGGGGAAAGACAATAAACACGTTAGAGTGAGTGGACGAAAATAAATGTCTTTCACCAGTTAATATATATGTTTAAAATAACATATGCGAGTCCATGTAAATTAAATAACATAGTACACGAGGTAAAACTCATACTCTTCCAGTGTACTGAGCATGCAAGTAAAAATCCCACGGGGTCACTCATGGACACACACCGTGCTAGTACAGTCCGAATCAGGGGATCCCAGACCCACACGTGATTCGAGCCAGAAAGGCCTCAGGTCAGGGTATCTGTTTCCACCCGGAACTACATCGGCACAAGAAACAGACATCTGTACCCACCCGGAACTACGTCGGCACAAGGTACAGAAACCAGTACCCACCGGAACTACATCGGCACAAGGTACGGTACCCCTACTGGTAAGCACCCTCGGGGATCAGCCGTGATGCGAGTGTATCGATACAACAACATGAACTACGACTGTACTGTGTGAAAATCAAATCACAAATATCTCGATGCATGTACAGTAAACAGCATAAAAATGCATATGCGTAACACAACCGTATATAACACATGCTCATAATAATCGTAATCTCGTAAATATGCTCACATCTGTTTATTCGTATACGTATATCCGTATATATATATATATATATATAATTGTAAACACATGCTCATGTAATCCGAAATCTCATACGCATGCTCAAGTTCGAAAATCATATAAAAAGACTCGCAAGAATTCCGTGAAAAGAAATTGTCCACTCACAGACTGGCGTAACGCGATACGCGTTAACCTGTGATCCGGCGGAAAGTCCCTCGCCAAACGAACAATCACGAACACCTGAATATTCACAAAATCCATTTCTCAAAGTCATAACTCGACAATACAAGACAGATCACGAGAAACCACCGTTCTCGGAAACACATAATTCAATGTCGACGAATCGTCAAAAATCCATATATAACACCTCAATACCTCCCTTTACTTTCAGACGCTCAGTTCGAAAAACGAACCTCCCCACTGCGATCGGGGCGCGATTTTGAGTCAAATGACATGCAATTCGTCAAAAACTACTCCGAGCGAAAAATCGCCGCTGCCACCGTCGCCGAAAATCCAAACCTGCCCAGAAAATTTCGTGCTACACATGGTTTCAAAGATCTCGACGATTCCAACAACTTTCCAGTTATAAGTTAAGGCCAATTTTGACCGGAAAACCTCCAAAAATCAACCCAAAGTTCAAAACCCTTACCGAAATTTCAATTCGACGGATCTCTCTCCTCCGGCCACGGCAACCCTCAAGACCACTTGGAAAATCTTCCTTGGCTCAAGGCTAACAAAACCCCTCAAGGTAGAGCCACCAACTCGGCCTCCACGGCTCCACCCGAACACCACAAAACTCGCCAGAAAATCCATAACTTTTCCGATTCGATTCTCTACAACTTCCGTGAAGAATCTGAAACCAAATTCTCGACCGGTAATTTAGTTGTTAAGAAGGTCGCCATTATAAACTCGATTATATTGAAACTTCAAATATTCATAATTAATTCCTCGGTCGTCCAAATAACGATCTGGAACCGCCCACGAACTCGAAATCACATGTACTACGACTCTCGAGAAGAGACCCAGCTCCAATTCTCGGCCAATGTTTTAGTCGTTAACAAGCTTGGCGATTCAATCAACTCTCGGCAATCTGCGACTATGCGATTTCACTGCTGATTCTGGTCCGGGTCGTCACACTTTTATCCTCGAACTTCGGCCTCAATAAATAACAACCCCTATTTCGGTGCCACCACCCTAGGATTATGCTCAACTTCACCCATAACTCCCCTATTTCAGGGCAATGTGGGTAAGTGGACTCTTAGGGCCTATCTGATTCCTTCCTCAAGTCTAGGCTTCCATTCCTCGGCCCTGGACCTCATGATCCATCTGATTCACGTGATAGATCATACCCAATACTAAACTTCGAGACTTATCTCGATCCTTGATACTGAACCTGAGGTTCAAAGCTCAAACCTCAGCCTATATTCTTAGAACCGAACATCGACCTTCGAGGCACCTTTTGAAGACTCGACTTCAATGCTCCCATTCTCCGATCAACTTTGACTATGCATTTGCTGGTTCTATGTTTGAATCTAAAAATTCTTGTTCCCACCGTGCCCAATTATGCCTCTATTTGGATAAGAGGATAGTTGTTACTGCTCTCATCTAGGGACTAATTAACACCTTCCTCATTCAAAGAGAAAATCCTCAAACGCCAACATTCCTTGGAATACGACGAACTCGTTGACATGGTTGTTGAAAAGGCGCAGATCAGCAAGTTTGTGTATGGTGGCCAACCTCGCCTACGAAATGATAACATTGTGCCTGTTCCACATAGCAAGGTTCCTCGCCCATCCTCAGTTCAAAAGGCAAAAGTTCATTCATGATGACAGACGGGATACCCCACCCGCCCAACATGAAAATCCTCACCATAGGCACAATTACACTACTGATCACAACACGTAGGTGTGGAAGCCAACCCCAACCTAAAAACTTTTCACCGTCACTAATGCAATATACACTAAGATCCTAGCCAACAATAAGGCGCTCATTAATGTTTCATCCCAGCTTAGACGACGAACATCGTCCTTACGTAACACTAGAAAATGGTGTGAGTACCACTCCAACGAATCCCATAATACGAAGGAATTCTTAATTGTGAAGAAGGTTATTCAACAGTTATTTGATGAAGGTAAGTTGGACTAGTACAAAGCGGGCGACCCTCCACCACGCCAGGTTGCGCTCATATAACCATGGAGGATGATTAACACCATCTTTGGGGGAAAAACAAAATCCTGTGATGTCAAGGAGATGTTCAGTTTATCCACAGAGAGTGGTGTTAAAGCTCAGAAATGCTCATGGGATCCTATAACTTTTGCAGAGGCAGACAAAGGTGGCACGCACCCAACGGACGCACCGTTCATTATTGATGCCTTGATCGATCGCTTCAAGATTCAGCGCGTCCTGATTGATTTAGGGGCCACAACGAATATCATTTTCTTACTCGCCTACAATAAACTTTGCCGCCCGCAATGCAAATTGATACAAGATAATGAAAATCTGATGGGCTTTTTGGGCGACGTCGTGTTCCCATTAGGCAACGAATCTATGTGTCTGTGTCTTGTAGTGGCAGGGATGCCCCAAAGGGAGGTTACCACTAACTTCATCATCTGCGACTTACTGTCTTCTTACAGCATCATACTTGGGCATCTTGCATTGATGAAACTCAAAGTTATATTAGCTCTGCACATGTTTTAACTTCAGTTCCCTATCGACTTCGTTACCGGTTCTGTGCATGGCGCCGAGTTTATAGAGTGCCCAGTTAACCCTCAAATATGGAATATTTTCTGGCAGGAGATCTTAGCCCTCGAGGATAAAGACATGGCTGCATTAATTCCTAATGACCCGAGGGATGGTGTGAATTATGTCCGCCCAGTTGATGACAAGAATAGCCTGATCGACATTCAGGTCGATCAAGATCATCTTGAGTGGACAATCAAGATAGGCGATCAATTGGACCCTGATATTTCCAAGGACCTTACTACTCTTCTCCAAGAATACAAAGAAGTCTTCACCTGGTCTTATGCTAATATGGCTAGCATTTTTTTCAACCACATTTCCCATAAACTAAGCATAAACCCAGGCACCCGCCCGGTCAAATAAAAGAGGCGCACTTACCATGAGGAAAGGTATGCAGCAATGCAAGCGGAAGTAGAGCACATGTTAAAGATTGGCTTTATTTGCCCAGTGAATTATCAAAAGTGGAATTTGAATACGGTGATGGTCAAAAAGAGCAACGGCACGTGGTATATGTGTGTTGATTACACTAATCTAAATAAAGCGTGCCACAAGGACAACTTTTCATTTCTCCGTATCGATTAGTTACTAGATGCCACAACTGGTTATGAGCTATTATTAATGATGGACGCATACTCCGGATACAATTAGATTAAGATGCACCCAGACGACCAAGAGGCTACCACGTTCACAACTAGGGGTGGGATTTGGGCGGTTTAGTTCAGTTTTTGCTAAAAATCATAACCAAACCGTAATATTTTTTTCGGTTCGGTTCGGTTTGGTTTTTCAATTTTTTTTTTAAAAAACCGTGACTATTCGGTTCGGTTTGGTTCGGTTTTTTCTTTCGGATTTTTTCGGTTTCTTTCGGTTTTTTACATAATGTATAAAAAACAACTTTTGAATAAATAACTAAAAAATTGTCTATAAAATTTTTTTTTTTGAGTTGTCTAACATTTTAATTAGATTCTATGTGAGAAATTGAGAAGAATTGTGCATAAAGAAATTAGGATTTTAGGAGTTTAAGGTTTTTGTTTTGCATATATTTATATAATATATTACAAAATTTCTAAAATGATATCTATTTATACATACTTCGGTTTTTCGGTTCGGTTCGGTTTTTATAAATTAAAAACCATAACCGAACCAAATATTTCGGTTTTTTTCGGTTTCGGTTTTTTTTTGTTTGGTTTTTTTCGGGTACGGTTGTTTTTCGGTCGCGGCTCGGTTTGGATCGGTTTTTTTTTCGGTTTTCGGTTCGAATGTCCCACCCCTATTCACAATAGACAAGGGACTATATTGTTACAATGTTATGTCGTTTGGTTTAAAGAATGCTGGCTCCACCTACCAACGGTTTTATGAAATTCATTATGGAAGAAGTGAATGGGGATATCGTTGAAGTTTACGTAGATGACATACTAATCAAGAGAAAAACTGCTCATGGACATGTTGCCAAGCTCTGTATTGTCTTTCAGATCTTACTAGCTCGGGGCGTCCGCTTGAATCCCGCAAAATGAACAGTTGGTGTTACGGCCAGTAAATTTTTGGGCTATGTTGTAAGCCAACGAGGGATCGATGCAAACTTGGCTAAGATCAAAGTGATCATGGAAATGAAACCACCGTCCACCAAAAAAGAGTTGCAAAGTCTCACACGGAAGCTAGTGTCCTTAAACTATTTCATATCCCGTTACTCAGATAAGTGTGAGCCATTCTTTAAAGCACTTTGCGTCTCAAACAAGCTGGAGGTGCAATGAACGCTAGAGTGTGAATTCGCCTTTGTCAATATAAAGTACTATCTAGCTTCAATCTCCACTTTGTCTTGTCCAGTAAAAGGAGAAATTTTGTTCTTATACTTGGCTGCTTCTATGACCGCTGTCCACTCTGCTCTGGTCAGAAAAAAGAGGGACAAGGAACTCTCAGTATTCTATGTAGGAAAAGGAATGACAAATGTTGGCACTTGTTATGGCTGCCATAAGACTCTGCCCATATTTTCAGGCGTATAGTATTCACGTACTCACCAATTTACTACTCCGAAAAATTCTCTAGTTGCCTAAATATAGTGGGCACTTGAGCAAGTGGGTTATCGAACTCAACGAGTTTGACATTGAGTACAAGCCCCGCACCACTCTCAAGGGTCAAGCGGTCCCAGACTTTATTGCTGAATACATCGGCTCTGAGCCCGCCCAGTCAACGACTACCACACCCAATGAAAGCACAACCATCCCCGCCCAAACCATTCAGAAGTCCAAATGGATTTATATGTAGACGGATCTAGGAACCAATAAGCAAACAGCGCATGAGTCATTCTCACTAGTCTCGGGGGCGTCCATATTGAGTATGCACTCCGATTTGACTTCTCAGCCTCAAACAATGAGGCGGAGCTCGAAGCTCTCATTGCGAGACTTCAACTCGCCCACCAGTCAGACGCTCGTGACATGAATATATTTAGTGATTTACAATTGGTGGTCAATTAGGTCAGAGGCAACCTCGAGGCTAAGGACGGGCAAATGAACGCCTACTTAACACTCACCAAATTCTTACTAGGGAAATTCAAGTCTTCCACAATCACATAGGTTCATCGCGCCCAGAACATAAGAGCCGACACGCTCGCCCAATTAGCTACCACCCATTCCACTTCAAAAGACAAGCAGGTTGAAACCATATTAAAGCCAAGTACTGCCAAAGTCTTTGCCGAATTATTGCCAATGGCACCCGCCGAGCTAAGCTACATGGATCTCATATCTTTGTACAAAACAAAAGGCATTCTACTGCCTAACAAAATAGAAGCATGGATAATCGTTGCTCAATCAACCAATTTCATTATTCGAAGTGGGAAACTATACAAACATGGGCGCACATGGCCAAATTTAAAATGTGTCACTTTGGAAACAGGGCACATGATATTAGTAGAAGTTCATAGCGGGGTATGCGGGCACCACATTAATGCTCGATCCCTCACCCATAAGGTTCTTCAAAGTGAGTTATGGTGGCCCATAATACACGTAGATGCAACTGACTTGGCAGAGAAATTCCACGAATGTCAGTTACATGTACACAAGCACCACTTGTTAGCCATCCCACTCTTTATCATCATCTCACCTATACCCTTCGCCCAGTAGGGACTTAACCTCATTGGTGAATTGCCCAAAATGAGGGGCCAATACAAGTATGTCGTTGTCATTATCGATTACTATACCAAGTTCATTGAGGCCGAGCTACTAGTGAAAGCTACTACTGAGAAAATCCTCAAGTTCTTATGGCGTACACTTTACTGCCGTTATGGTGCTCCCATTATCACTGACAACGGGCCCCAGTTCAACAAGAACGAGTTCATCCAATTTTGTAAGAAACTGGGGACTATAATCTTATTTTCTTCCCCTGCCCACCCTCAATGTAATAACCAAGTAGATGCAGCAAATAAGATCATAAAAGACATACTAAAAAACAAGATATGCGATATCAAGAAGGGTGACCCACGATTCGGTAGGTAGATATATGAGCTATGCGACATTTTGTGGTCCATTCGCACCACTACTACTAAGGAAACTGGTGAAACTCCCTTTACATTGACGTTCGGAACCAAAGCATTGCTCCCGCTTGAAATTACACATCAAAGTCCTCGTGTTACTGCTTTGATCCAGCCACAAACAGAGATGGCCTCCGCCTGGATAATGATTTACTTGAGGAGCGTCGGCATACCGCTCACATTCGCAACACGACTAACAAATAGAAGGTCGCCCATTTGTACAATCAGCGTGTTAAATCCCGCCCACTCCTAGTTGGAGACTAGGTAATGAAAGCCATCCAGATCCTGTAAAATCTCTCCTCACAAGTTGGGAAGGTCCCTATCAGATTGCAGAGGAAGTCCGTCCAGGAACCTTTTACTTGAAGGATAGTAAGGGACGTATCTTGCCACATCCGGGGAACTCCATACACCTAAGAAAGTACTACCATTGACTTGAGATATTTGTGCCTGCCAGTAGTAAATATCATTTTTTGATGTATTCCTGCTTACTATTCTCTGTATTGAATAACTATTCACATCAATGAAAGTATGAATCACTTGTCGATTTTTCCAAAACCTATCGCTAAAAAGATATTTACAAAATTGTTCCCATCAAAGTGAGCATTATTTCGACATGATTATGCGATTCATAGATAAAGTAATATTTTTAACACAGTAAAATAGTAGATAGGTTATATAAGCAAAATGATGTCTACCACTATGGGCTACCTAGGCATAAGCTAAACAAACAAACAAAAACCACAAACATAGTTTTTTTACATAGCCAAAGACAGTAACAAACACATAAAGGGACACATAGTTGATACACACTACTCTCATCCAGCTCAGAAGCCCTTGTCCTTTGCAAATTGCTTCCAGTTGAAGTTGGGGGACTTCTCCATCTGTTTAAACAAGACGCTCTCCGCTTCCGCCCACACTTTCTTCTTTTTCGCCTGGCTCTCTCCTGCCTTAAAAGCTTCCACGGCATCAGCCTTCATTTTTTCCATAGCATCCTTGCTCAGCACCAAGCTCTTTAAGCTTTCTAAATGA
Source organism: Geum urbanum (assembly GCA_946800695.1). Classification (NCBI taxonomy): domain Eukaryota; kingdom Viridiplantae; phylum Streptophyta; class Magnoliopsida; order Rosales; family Rosaceae; genus Geum; species Geum urbanum. Next base: position 26,649,830 of record OX327000.1, read on the forward strand.
GAAGTGAGTGTCTTGATCTCCTCTTCAAGCTTCTACTTTTCCATCTTTCAATTGGCTCGCTCTTTCTCCAACAGTTTCATTTGTTCTTCAAGCGCTTGCTCCACCTCTTTCTTCTCTTTACTCACCTCCTCCTCATCCTCTTCGACCATTTTCTTCTCAGCCTTGAGCTTTTCCACGAGAGACTCCGCTTTCTTCAACTTTTTCTCTAGGCGCTTCTCTGACTCCTTGAACTTTTTTAGTTCCCCCAGTCATTTCTTATGTTTCAGGCGTAGGGTTGCCAACTTTGCTGCCTGACTATCTCTTTCTTCATCTTCTAAGGCCAGGTAAAGTCTATGACCCGCCCAGATATGATCTGACAATATCACCTGCTGGGTGGAGTCGACCATGTTTGCACCTGATGGACGTTCTTGTAGCCACCGTCGATTGCCTCAGCCACACCCCTCATATATCAAGAGTGAATGGTTATAGTGCCTTCCATGGCAAGCGTCGCCTTACCGATTCGTGTCCTAATGAGCAGTGAGCTCTTGCGGGGTTGAGAAGTATGTACATCTTTTTCATCCAGGTCCGCGACCTCCTCATACCTTTGCATCTTCAGGGGGAGGGGTCTCAGAGTGTGATGAGCTAGAGTGAAGTTTCTCATACTTCTTCCGTAGTTTCTCATCAATCTTCACCTTCTTCATCTCCTCCTGTCTCCTTTGAAAGGCTAGCTCTTTCTCGGCCTTGCTCAACTCAAGAGGGTTCAAGCGTTGACAGCTTGCCTCACCTTCATCAGCTTGCTCGTTTCCCAGCTCAACCACCTCGTCCTCATCTCCATCCTTAAGTATGTCTACTTCTTCAGTGGCCAGCTTCACTCGCTCTTTTTCTGGAACAGTGTCCATAGGTGTCAACACTAGCTCTTGTTACATTGCCTCATCCGAAACAGGCGTATCTTATACAACTTTGCCCTCTCAAAACCCACCTCCCTCTATGGGTTGGCCGTCAAAACTTGCATCATCAGCTGCTCTAACTCATCTCCTATCTCGTCCATCTTCTTGATTGTTGACGTTTTCAGAATCTTAACTGCCCAGAACATCGTCCAATACTTATTAAGACTACTAGACGGAGCAAGAAGTAGTAAATTTTCTAAGACAATTATGTTATTTAATTAATCCTGCTTACCTTGACAGTGACTCAGACCCATTTCTCTAACACGTCCCTGTGATTGAGGGCGACAAGTGAGTGAAAATCCCGTTCACCTCCCCAAGTGTACAAGATTTTTCTCATCCTTCGTCTTTCTTCTCGAAAACGAGGGAAGCTCTGCTTACCTGAAAAATAAGCGTAGACATATCAACATATAAATAAAACACAATGGACACACTATTTCATACACTATGCACGATCTATTTCTCTACCTATTGATTGAAAATATAAGGGGACTCGCTGCATGTTCGCTCTCTCTTCCTGGCTCACAGCCGCACCGTATTCCCACTCCCTACCCACTAACACAGCTTCTCGCCTCCAAATAGGCGCAGATGTTGGCATGTCATCAAAAAACCACGCCTTCCCCATATGTGTAAAAGTAGCAATGCATTTATCCTCCGCCCTATTTGTATATCCTAGCTCAAACATGGACATCAGCTTTGTTGTCATTAGGTGACCAAACCCTGAAAGATTAAACAGTGCATAAAATGCCTGAAGATTTTTTATAATGAGCGGGCAACACTATCCTACTGACAAATTTAGCCTCGCCAGCATGTATTTCATGTAAGGATGTAATGGCATCACCAACCCATGCCAAAATTGGTAATTATGCATACATATAAATTTTTCAGGTAGCAATACGCCATCCTTCAAGTGCCTCAATATGACATTTAAGGAATCTGATAGTCTCGATGTAATCCCTCAATTTGCTTTTCTGACAGCGCACTCACCGGTTCTTGCGCGGCTGTACCATCGTCTAAATGGTAAAGGCAGGGACCGTCTGTCTCAAATTGCGGAAGTGCAGTTGTCAATGACCTTCCGGATAACACTACCACATTAAGAGACATTGCCGGCGACTTTAAGTCGCCGGCCTTGTTTTTTTTTTCGCCGGAATTGACATTACCGGCGACAAGTCGCCGACAATGCCGTCGCCGGAAATTTCCCGCCGGAGATAGCATTGCCGGCGACTGAGGTCCATGTCGCCGGCAATGTCTGGAAAAATTTTGAAAAAAAAACGCGGTTCTGGATTGGGCCCAATTCCAGAACCTGCATTGAAAGACATAAACCGTACAATCATACAAGTTCAACAGTACACATAAATGTCCAACGTACAGTACAAATAGCAACGACGATACGAAAATTAACTACAACTACACGTTAAGGTCGAGGAACTTGCGGGTCAGGGTCGAAGTAATCCATGTACTCATTTGAATTCTGGTGGCTACCCTGGTCTTGCTCTGGCGTTGACTGGTGCGGTGGTGGTGGTGGATAACTAGGGAACACAGGGAACTGGTGCGGTGGTGGTGGTGGTGGAGGTGTGGCTAACGGTTGTCAGGTAGTCTGAGCCTCGTACATCGTCCGCATCCATGTGAACATCTGTGCCTGACTCTGGACCAGGTTTTGGTACTCGGCATCTCTGATTGCCTGCTGCCGGACCAAGTTTTGGTACTCGGCATCTCTGATTGCCTGCTGCTCGGCCGCTTGCCTCTTTTGGTCCTCCAACTCCCTCCGCTTCCTCTGAAGCTCCGCTACGACGTTACGACTAGAAGTTGAACTTCTTGACCCGGTAGAGTATTCTGAAGTGTTTTTCAATACTCCTTCGCCCGCCGAGCCCATTCCCCTACAGTAGTAGGTATTCTTTCTAGTCCCGCATGCTTTTGCCATGATCTGAGCCGTTATCGGGCGATCAAGCGGATCGATCTGAGAGGCATACTGGGTGACTTCTTCCTCGGAGCAGTCAGGATGGTTAGACCGAGCTATACTCATGGTCACTTCTGCGGTCGCGTCCTCCACTCTCGCCTAATTGAAAAGCGAAAATGAATAACGTATTAGCTAACAAAATCTATTAATATCGAAAAATAGTTGTATTAACACATGGAGAGGTGAAAGACTTACCACTTCTTCAGGGCACTGCGGATAGAACTTCTGATGAATATACACCAACGGGTTCACATCTTGTTGTTGCTGCGCCTTAGTCGACCAACCCATGTAGTTGAGTGAACCTCCATGATGGGCCCTGGTGTTTTTCAATCTATTCGCCCGGTTCGTCTTCGAAATCGCCTTGTTTGATAAACATATGAAAAAAAATTAGTAACTAACTATTTCAATCTGATATGATACATTAGGCTTGTAAGATATATTCAGGATGCATACCTTCGCTTTGGGGTGCTCGAAGTGGGCTATCAGCCACAGCCACAGCTACTCGTACTCCCTAAACCGGAATTCGCTAGGGGTAAAACCTCGGCCTAGCTCCTTGTATACAGTGTAATGGGAAGAAAGCTCGTTCTTCCACTCTTTATACCTATATTAAAACAAGGAAAAAAAGTTAGAGATATTAAAACACTTGATAAACAAAAATCTAACTCGATATATATTCAAATAAGTCGAAGCACATCACCTCATATGTAGTTGACGCTCTACCCACGTGTGAATAAGAACTTCATCCACGTCAAACCACACCTGCAATATGAATATATAAAAGGTAAAATTATATATTTATTCGGACTTAATTAATAAATGTAAAATTTACGTAATGAAAATACGATTTTACTCACACTGAGTGCATTATGCACTTGCATCTTCACGTAGATAGGCACAGATTCCCAATCTGGCCAAAGCATTGGGACCTTGTCCCGCACGATCGCACCGGCCATGCTGACATATTTGCGCGTGGTGTTGAATGCCTCGATGACCTCGCCATCCTCATTGGCCCTTATGGACGTTTTCCTTCCCCCGGTGGCCTGCTCAAGTCTCTTCCCGGTGCAGGTGCCTCTAGCCCCTTTCCGTTTTACAGTCCCATTAACGAAATTGCCTAATAATACAATGTCAACAAATTGATATCATTAATTGAACCTATCGTAAATCTTAAGTAATAATTAAGTCATCAATCTGATGTTAAATAAAATTTACCTGCATCGTCCGTTTGTTGGTTGGTGCACCTCACACTCCAAAGATACACGGGGTCGAACGGGATGAAGTTGTACGCTTCCTCCACGCTCAGGAACTCCGGCCGTCCTTCAACATAAACAGGCATCCCCCTATCATCGAATTCAGGGATCACAGGAATCTCATCGGGTAGGAAGAGACCAGACGGCGGAGATAGACGAGGCATGGACGATGAGGCGCCAGCACCACCATGTGCCTCAGATGATTCCCGTGAAACGGGAGTAGGCACCGGGCGAATATGGGGCATTCGGATTGAGGGAGTTTCCGATGCCCCCGTTGACTATCGCTCATCTGAGGCTCTGCCACCGGAGGGACGTCTGCTAATTGAGCGTCTGCTGACTGAGGCTCGAGCCTCGACTTCCGGTTGCACGACTCTTGATCATGCAGCTTCCTCCTCAGCTCGCGCCTCTAGCAAGGCTCTCGTACGAGCACTCATCATTGGCCCACTGGGCGTGTTGCTGACTGCGGGTGAGGAGGAAGCTTGACTACTGCTCCGTCCACTATTTCGGGAACCTCTCCGAAGCCAATTTGCTGCAAAACCTCCTAGACACCGTAATAGTCATAAGGATTCGGTTCTATAACAAATCGGAACCGGAACGGTTTGGAATCGGAACCATTTGAACCTGGAACCGTTTGGAACTGGAACCGTTATGTTACAAACGGTTCCGGTTACAAACAGTTCCGGTTCCAAACCGTTCCGGTTCCAAACCGTTCCGGTTCCAAACCGTTCCTGTTCCAAACCGTTTTGGTTCTATAACAAATCGGAACTGGAACGGTTTGGAACCTGAACCGTTTGAATCTGAAACCGTTCGGTTTCAAACGGTTCCGTTTACAAACAGTTCCGGTTCCAAACCGTTCTGGTTCTAAACCGTTCTGATCCCGATTTCCACCTTAATTTATACGATTAATTAACAACTATATCACCTAAATTAACATATATACATTTTCGATGTATATATATATATACATCATGCATCTTAATTAAATTTAATTTTCACATATTCATCCAAATCACACACCCTAATTAATTTTCCACATTTTTCACACACATATATACATCATGCATCTTAATTAGGTATAATTTTCACATATATATACATCACATATTCATCCAAACCACATATATACATAATTTTCACTTATATATACATCACTTAATTTTCACATACCTATATATATATACATCACATATATATACATTGCATATAAATTTACAACTTATCACCCTAATTTCTAATTTAGCACCCTAATTAATTTACACATACACATATTTTTCACACACATATATACATCATGCATCTTAATTAGGTATAATTTTCACATATATATACATCACATATTCATCCAAACCACATATATACATAATTTTCACTTATATATACATCACTTAATTTTCACATACCTATATATATATACATCACATATATATACATTGCATATAAATTTACAACTTATCACCCTAATTTCTAATTTAGCACCCTAATTAATTTACACATACACATACACATACACATACACATACACATACACATACACATACATAAAAATAATTAAAAATTGAGAGAGAGAGAGAGGGAGAGAGAGAGGATCGGACCTGCCATGGTGGAGTCCGTTCTGCTTTGCCGGCGACGGAGGTGAGGGGAGGAGAGGAGGGGAGGAGGAGAGGATAGGAGGAGGAGAGGAGATGAGAATCGGTGGAGAGGAGGAGAGGATCGGAGGAGGAGAGGATAAGGAGGAGTAGAGGATAAGGAGGAGGAGAGGGAGAGGAGGAGGAGGTGAGCTAGTTTTCGGACAAGGAGGAGGAGAGGGAGAGGAGGAGGAGGAGAAATGAAGCTCGGGCTCGAGCTGGGCAGTTCCTATCCAGACAACATTGTCGGCGAGTTGCTTATAACTCGTTGGTAATGATATTACCAATTACTTCAACTCGTTGGTAATGACATTACCAACGACGAGTTAACTCGTTGGTAATGTCATTACTAACGAGTTGCTTATAACTCGTTGGTAATGTTGACATTTCCCGAAAAATATCCGACAACAATTTCCGACTACAATTTCCGTCTACATTTTTCGACTACATTTTCCGACTACAATTTCCATTATCAATTTCCGTCTACGATTTCCGTCTACATTTTCCGACTACATTTTCCGACTACAATTTTCATTATCAATTTCCGTCTACGATTTCCGACTACAATTTCCGACAACAATTTTCCGACTACAATTTCCATTATCAATTTCCGTCTACGATTTCCGACTACAATTTCCGACTACAATTTCCGTCTACGATTTCCGTCTACATTTTCCGACTACATTTTCCGACTACAATTTCCATTATCAATTTCCGTCTACGATTTCCGACTACAATTTCCGACAACAATTTCCGTCTACAATTTCCGTCTACGATTTCCGACTACAATTTCCGTCTACAATTTCCGTCTACGATTTCCGACTACATCATATTTCCGACTACATTTTCCGACTACAATTTCCAACTACATCATTAACGTACTAAGGATGATAATCGTAATCATTGTCATCACTTGAGTCTGACTCGGTTTCATAGGTAACCTCTGGCAATATGTGCCTCTCCTCGTTATCTGAATCAGCGTCAACTTCATATGGATTAACATCGAGAAGTTCTGCTCCAGTAATTCGAACCACACTCCCAGATCTCACATTATTAAGCCGAATCGTAGATGATTCCGGAATGTCAAAAGCGTTCGGCTCTTGGTATGCAGTAACTTCCTCATCATCTGCGGTATCACCAAGTGTGGCAGCACTGTATATGTTTCTATGAGCAACATGGTTAACCACCTTCCACGGGACTTTGTTAAGAAGATCGTCCAGGTAAAACACTTGTTTTACTGATGAGGCAAGAACGAAAGGGTCATCTTCATACCAGGTAGTAGCAGTATTCACCGAAAATGTTCCGTACTGATCGGTCCTTGTGTTCTCCGGGCTAGTATCAAACCATCTACACTTGAACAAGTGCACTTTCATGCGGTTCCCATAAATTAGTTCAACTACTGAATGAAGGACACCATAATAGTCAACGCCATCATGCCCACCATGTACCATCACCCCACAATTCTGTGTTTTTAGTCGGTCGTTTCGATTTTCACATATAAATTTAACGCCATTGACCTGACACATCGAGTAAACTTTTGAAGCTATCGGTTTCATCGCCAGGACCCTCAATTCGTTTGACCACTCTGGGCAACCATCATTTGCTACATGGTTCATCTGAAACATCTCATTTTTGAACCTATCGTAAGTGGGGTGGCCACACTCACTGAGATACTTAAGCTCCTCAATCAAAGGCCTCAAATACACATCGAGACACTTTCCTGGATAACCCGGGCCTGGAATTAACAGGGTGAGCATATTGTATTCCTTCTTCATGCACATCCATGGTGGAAGGTTGTACGGTACCAAAATAACTGGCCATATACTGTATTGAAGACTCATGTTGTCAAAAGGGTTGAATCCGTCAGATGAGAGCCCTAGCCAAACATTTCGGACCTCAGCTGCAAAATGATCAAACTCCCTGACCATGTGCTTCCAAGTCTCTCCGTCGGAAGGGTGTATAAGGGTGTCATCGTCAGGCAAATTCCTCTCAGCCCACCATCTCATTGCCTCGGCCGTGAAAGCACACATGAACAACCGCTCCAGCCTATCAATAAGCGGGAAATATCGAAGTATCTTCACAGCTTTCTTGTTGCCTGCAGGAGTCAACTTATACCTTTCTGTAAAACATACCGGGCAGGCTTCAAGGTCTTCGAGATCTTTTCCCCAGAAGAGAATACAATCATATCTCCATGCATGGATTTTGATGTAGGAAAGCCCAAGATCTTTCAGGATATGTCGCACCTTATGATGAGTGGTAGGAAGACGATGACTGGGTGGCAGTAGCGAAGCAGTCCACTTCAACCAAGAATCAACAGCTTTGACAGACATTTTGTTCTCCATTTTGAGCTGCATCACTCCCATCACACTTTCAAGAACAGTCTTACTACAACCGTCGTACAACGGAGTCTGTTGCAATGCAATCAGGTTGTTGTACTTGTCCATACCGCTTGTGTTGACATGAGCTCCAGGTAATGGCTCGACTGGCTCAATATGGGGGAAACCCTCAACGACGGGAGGGACATTTGGTGCTTCATCAGCAAATACACCGCGCTCATGAGGAAATATATCATTGATTAACATCGATGTTGGATCATAGGATGAACTGCCCCTCTCAGCAAAATCTCTATGATCATAGCGTGGACTGTCATTACCAAATTGTCCATGATCATGCGGACCCGCTAACGATGTTTCACCGTGATAAATCCAACAAGTGTACTTATCCCAAAACCCGTATTTACTCAGGTGCTTCTGGACTTTATCAATGGGAAAACGAAATCGATCGCTGAAACACTTACATTCTTTACACGGGCAATAATGAAGTGTAGTGTCTCCCCAATTAGCCTTCACAAAATTCACAAAACTCCTAATTCCCTGGTGATATCTGACATCCCATCTTTCGAGGCTCATCCAACTCTTGTCTATCCTGAAAATTTTAACAAATTTACGTATTATATATACACACATTCACTACGTACTAATATTAATCGACGCGATATCTCAATTCAACTCTAATTAAATCAACACATGCATGCATATATATATATATCGATCTAATCTCTGAATTCAATTCAGTACTCGATGATGGTATTCTTCTTTTTTCAGTTCAAAATGTATTTGACTAGGTAGGAGGCCCTCTTAAGCCTGACTCCGATAGCACTACGATAATACCAGTCATTGATTCAGACACAAGATAAGATTAACTACAAGCAGTTTTCTCGTTTCGGTGACATCAACAACATTTCATATCTCATGAATTGGATTTGATCAACATATATATATACATACATATATACACATATACATATATATATACGTACCTATATATATATAGCTTCCCGAGTGATCGAGTTTTCGACGCGCGCCTTAATTTTGATAATACCGAAGGATCGATTTCAGAGTGTTTTCCTTCTTTCGATTTCACCGGATTTTTTCGATCAAAATGAATGAGCTCCTGCGATTTGCATCCAATATAAGAGGCATTGCCGGCGATTCATTAAATCGCCGGAAATTGAGACATTACCGGCGACTTTACGCCGGAAAATCGCCGGTAATGTTTCAAAACATTACCGGTGACTCCAACCGTCGCCGGCAATGTCAAGCCGAACATTTCCGGCGAAATTCTCGCCGGAAAATCGCCGGAAATGTTCGGCTTGACATTGCCGGCGACGGTTGAAGTCGCCGGTAATGTTTTGAAACATTACCGGCGACTTTTACGGTCGCCGGCCTTGTCTCCGGTAATCTCGCCGGTAATGATGACAAATGTGGTAGTGTAAGGGAACAATGCCCATTTGTTTCTTCTTGGTTTTTGGCCGCCCCACAGTTTGTTTCTTTCTCTTCATTGGTTTAGATGGGTGTTCTTCGCCCACCCTGCTTGTTGAGGCCCGCACGCCTGTATCGTTTACACGTTGCGCAGGTCGCCTAGGCTCAGATGCCAGGTACACATCAATAGCTGCATCCTCCATTCTAGGTAGGGCTGGCAATAAATGTATAGGCGCGTTAAGGTCATCTCCACACATAAGCGGCAACACACTACTATAGATGGGTTCTAAGTCGGACGACATAGTGGTTACACTCTCACTATATGATCTAAGTTGCAAATCTCCTAAGCCCATTTCCGTAAATGGTATCCTCTATTTTGGGTGGCGTTTCTTCCCGTTCACTATTCTATTCTCTCCACTAGACATTTCTATCATGCCTTTGATACCTATCCCCATATCGTCACTCGAGCAGCTTAAAATAGAGGTTAACGCTCAGTTAATTAAATGCTACCCCGCTCAATTATTTTCCTACAAACATATAAAAACTTCTTTCTCTTCCCTACCATCGATTATGCAAAGCTTCTTTTTTAGTTCTTACATTTGTTTTATTTTAATGTTCTTATTTTTCTTCCCCAAATTCCTGAATCACACCTTTCTTCATCCAAAATTTACTATATTCCAACCCCAAACCCCGAACCATGTTCAAACCATCTAAGACACCCAGGCACACATCTCACAACACCATTACATACAAACTCATATTTAGCATGCATATAATATCGTTTTTCTTTAACCACTCTGCAGATTTCGTCATTCTTAAAACTTACCGATTATGATACTTTTCATTACAATCATTACGCATGCATCATCGTATATACTTGTTTTTAAGAAAAAAAATATAACATCTATGCAAGCCAAATCAGAAGAGTGAGATCTTACTTGGTTCATGTTCTTGATATGAGTTCTGAGTTTTTTCTTCTTCTTCTTCACTCCAAGCTTTCCCTCTTCGTTTTTTTTAGAGCTCTCTATTCAAACTCCCTTTTATATGTTCTCAAATATTGGCAAAAGTGGGAGAAAGCCGCAGCCACTCTCTCCCTTTATACCCTCGTTGGAAACCCTTAAGCGAACCAGGTCATACACGTGGCTCATTTTCTGGCTCTTGATCTCTCTCACGCATCCCACTATTTCAAAATCAAATTGAGTCACATCGTTTCAAAAAGGGTCATAATGACTCATGCCATTATGATGAAAGGGTATGACATTATGTTTTTCTCTCTTAAAAAATAAAAACTCGCCATGCAAACACATGTCAGGCATGCATTTTAAAAACAAAATAAAATTATACACACCAAGCGGCTTCATATCCTTGGAGATGTTCATTCCCTTGATGGAATTTCCCTTTTTAGTCCCATCCCGCCTAATCATATGTCCACTCTCATTCTGGGTGGAGGGCTATTACTTTACCAATATGGCAACGCCATCTTGTTTTTGGGCGTTTAAAAATGTACCATCTAAGCGGACCGCCATAACTGATCATCGTGCACGCTATGTCCCTCCCAACGCTACTCAATGAAGTGAGCGCGCTTTGAAACTACATATCACCAACAAGTAACACTCCTTGTTCGGTTCGAATAGTTCAAAACTTCTGTCTGAGCGACCCGCTCGGATACACCATATCTACCCACATCCTACTCTTTGGTTTGTAATTAGGCGTTGTTAGTACATCGGCTATTACCCCGCTCACATGATAAATCTTTACGAACAAGTGAGCAGATCATTCTTTTCTATGGAGTTGAAGGGGGCTGCAAGGTATGCCCAATTACTTGACAGGCAGTGTCAAGTGTGTACAAAACGGGCGAATATATTCAACTCCGCATTCAAGAATGACCATGATATGGGGACTTAGGGGACTTGTTAGCATAAGCGCTTTAGTTTTGCCCTTTTTGTACACACTTGTTAGCATAAGCCAAATAAATATAAACAGGAAAATGCGCGTGTAAAAGAGAAAACATGAACACGCCGAGTCCCACATCGAGGGATGAGAGGGAGATGCGTTTCGGAACGAGTATAAATCAAATTAATTATCATTCAAGAAGGTCAAGCTATTACTACTGTCTTAATACACTTTTATCCACGTCCCTTATTCCCAAAGCTCTTTCTTACTTAAGCATCTAAGCGTGTCAGGCGGGCCATTCCACTTTCACTTCTAACGCTCGTTTCTCATCTTAGCAGTATACCAGAGACAGGAGGACTATCTTCCCAGACTCCTTCCTTTCGATGTTTCATCATTGTCCGCTCGAAAATTGGTAGAAACAGTAGCTGCTCCACATTATATATTATAGGTGTAGCAAAACTTGCACACACCGGATTAGCAAAATTAATCAAACAAACCACTCGCTTAGACAAAGAACCCCAACCATCACTTGGATTGGTTCACTAACTAGGTGACCATATTTTTTATTCCCCCTTTCTAATATATGCCTTCAAAATATTGTCAAGTTGAACTTATTGAAATCTCATTTGCACAGTTAATGAAGTACTAATAGTTATCTACTAGAACAGAGCCCGCGGGCTAGCTGCGGATGATCAGAGTTACAATATATAATTATGCACTCGATGAAGACACTATTACACGTTTGATATTGCAATTAACACGGTCTTTGGATTTTCAAGGGTTTGAAGGATACTCCATTCAGTTCTTCACTTATATTTACTCTCACAGTCACCATTTATCTCTTGGTTAAAAACTGAAAAGCTGGTAGACCTGAGAAATCAACACTATTTTGATAATGATAGTTAAAATTAGAGATGAAACCATCAAAGGAAACTGATAATTGAAAAAGGGAAACAGAACAAATCAGGAATCACGAATAGATACATACAACTTTCAAATGTAAGCGTCCGAAAGGAAACGAAGCAAGCATAAAAAAAACCTTTAAAATTCACATCAACTTCACCCAGAACGTGATGTAGAAGAACATAACAATTTTTTCTTCTTCAGAAATTAGAAAAATAGAAAGGGATTGAGAGTTATACCTACACGCTAAAGCAAGTCCAATTCAAGTGACGAAGTGGACTAGCTCAAGTGGTAAGAGCCCCACTACCTAAGAAGTAGACTATTAAGTCTTGTTTTTGAGTCACAAGTGGGTAAAAGTGAAATCTTATAATCCTCATAGAAAAGTGATATAGATTCATAAGCATCCAATCTCTATAATCTTTAGTCTCAATCGAATACAAACAATTCTAATATAAGTTCGAATAATAGATCAGTTTCACATGCGGGGATCCTTCGATTTTACAACTGAAATGAATAACCCAGTTGACACCAATCAAAGTCGATGCAACCTGAGCAATGAAATTACCTGAAAACGATATTGGAAGAGTGGAATGAGAGGAAGTTAAGAATGGTGGTGACATAGTAGATCTCAAGTTTAGTAAAAAGCATAAACAAACGAAGGTATAAAGCAAGAGACAACAAAATGACCAAAAAACCACAAAAAGAAGAAGAATTACATAATTGCCACATTTATGAACAATAGACTCCTCATTGTTATATAACTAGGTGGCTGACTGCCCCTTGGGGCAATGTTATCACTACTATTTAGGCAAGTAATATTATTCGAATGCTAATAATAGATGAGATTACAGTGGGCATAAGAAATATGTGGATATATGGAAAGCAATGATCTATTTATAGATGAAATTAAAGACATAGTTGTGGCATTCGGCTAATTGAACATGTAAATTGAAAAGATATCACTTTAAAACTAAATATTATCTAAGATAATACCTATAACTTAGAAAAGATAAGAGTTACAGTCCTTTATTTACACAAATCATAGAGGTCTTACTTTATATTAAAAAACATATATATGAGTAGTGACAAATAATAAAACACATAAAAAAGAAGTTATAAGTTAAAAATATTGATATTGATTACATAATATGAACATGGCCTAGGACTCCTTCAACTGTTTGTAACCCATGTACTACACAAAATTATTGGTATACAAATAAGAGCGTAGTCTAGTTTGCAGTCACGTAATGTGGTACACCCAAAACGATCCTTAGGCCCTGCAGTATATATTTACAACAAATTGGTGTCAAAAATATTAAGGAGATTTAAAAACTAATATGTCATATTTTCAGTCCTTAATTAGACTCCTTACCATTCCCCAAACAATAAAAAAGAACTCTCCCATTAATGTAGCAAGACTCCGAGAGCAATTGGGTGAACAGTCTAAGTTACCTTTAGGAACCGACAAAAAGGTTGCGTCTCTAAGTTCCCAACATTGTCTAATTCCACACACTGCAAATGTCATATTAAAGAAAAATTATTCATTAGAAAAATAATAAGTATTCTTGTGAAGTAAATACATAAGATAAAAAAAGAATTTAAAGACTCAGAATATGCATTCCAAAATAACAGAAAACCTAAATCCGAAACCCGAAAACTGATTCAAGTGAAAGCTCATACTTAGATGAGATCAGAGAGCATACATGTCTTGAGGATGCGCGACTCTAAATGATAGACTGGAGAATTAAATACACCAAAAGTGGAGTACCTTGCTAGAGAACCCAGGTGATCTCAATGATCAAACGCAAAAGTAACAACCTAAAATGATTGAATCAAGCGTATAAAAAACACAAAGATGCATAAGTTATGACACAAAAACATAATATGAAATAACATCATTGGATTATTAAATATAAAAACAATTTCAAGCAATTACGAAACAAAAGTGCAAAGGTATAGGAGAAGCATACAGACCTTTTCAGCTCATTCCTTATCTTCATACACCAAATTATCATCATTTACATTTTATATCTGTCCCCAAAACATATTGCAACAATATATGACAATCCACTCTTACAACTATTTCATGAACATATATGATAAGTATCCAAACCTGTTATCTATGAATACACAGCTTGTAAGGATCATCGTAGAGATGATTCACAACTTCCAAAAAAGAAGTCAAGATCAGCTTCCAGCTTCCTGAAGCACAAATATGAATAAGGAGTGAGCTATGCAGCAACAGTAAAATCCAATTCTTCAACACCTTCATCATATGAAACAGATTATTTCGACATGAATGTCATGTATACCTCATCAATCAATGCTTTTTCAAACTCAATCCACGCAGTTGGATGCTTGGTTTCAATTAATTCATTGAATTACATCCTAGACATAAATAAATTCCTGTTAAGCCATATCATTATAACATCTAGGCGCGTCATACAATCTAGCCAACACAAAAAAAATGATTACTACAATGCTAACAAACTGAACTTTATGTCCAACATACATGCACCCAAACACTCTACAAACCCCCCGATCAAACAAAAGCATAAAAAAATAGAAAAGAGTAAAGCATTAGCAACCTTCAAATAGTTTGTTTAGGCTTCCTGCAAATTAGAAACACTACAATAAAACAAAGAAGGGAGAAAATAACATAAGATGCCCACTTTGTGTGTAAGAATAATAACTTGCAAGAGGGGTTCAAACTCTCTTGACATTCATATCCGACTCCACCGAGATAACAAAAATAAAACTTGCAAAGACAATAAGCAAATTCAGAAAACCCTCAACAAATATAGAGAACCCTTAATGAACTATTCGATTATTACTAACATGTATATTATCAATAAGCGACTCCACCGAGATAACAAAAATAAAACATGCAAAGACAATAAGCAAATTCAGAAAACCCTCAACAAATATAGAGAACCCTTAATGAACTATTCGATTATTACTAACATGTATTATATCAATAAGAAGCAATTATTGTTTTCTCTCCATTATATATTCTTACTCTT
The DNA here is from genome assembly GCA_946800695.1 of Geum urbanum. NCBI lineage: Eukaryota > Viridiplantae > Streptophyta > Magnoliopsida > Rosales > Rosaceae > Geum > Geum urbanum. Next base: position 26,665,162 of record OX327000.1, read on the forward strand.
TCTCCCATTGTATTTTCTACTTTTCTTGATAGGTGGTGTAAAAAATCAAAACGTAGCCAAATGCTTACAATTTAGCATGAGAATCACACAAAGTAGATGACCCTAAACCCTAAAAATGTTCGACCTTCAAGTGATTTTCTCCACACACAATTCACAAAATCCACAATTTCATATCACAAAACCAATCTAATTTCATAAACCCAACACCTCAAAAACACCAAAAAGGTCTAACCTTTAACTTAGATGAGCAGCCACTCGGTCGGAATCGAAATGGACAATCCGGCGTGGTTTTATGATGATACCAACCCACCACCGTTTCTCAACTACCAGCGCACAATCTGCAACATGCTTAAACAAAACCCATGCTTAAACAAAACCTATTCTCGAAACACAATTAGAAACCCAGATAAGATTGATTGGACTTGGTTTATTTATTACCTCGATTGACTCTTGGTAGGGTCATCGACGAAACACTATTCTTAGAACCAGCTCCAATTTCGAGGACCATTGCACCATCACACCGATGCCTGCGACCTTTAAGTCGGTGGAGATGGAAGCGGTGGTAGTATGATCAGAAAGTCACGAAGGTTACAGTGAGAGATGGGAAATTTGATCCAGACCAGATAAGAGAGACTTAGAGTGATTGAAAGTTTTGCGACTTTCAACATCCATTGATAGAGAACAGTAATCTGAGGAGAGAGAGAGGATATGAGATTTCAGAGAGAGAGAGAGTCTGAGGGCAATCGATGTGAACAGACAAAAGATGACCAAAAAGAGATCAAAGTGAATGAAAAAAACCAAAAAAAGAAGAGTACATATGATAGGGAACAAGAAATAGAAATAGAGGATTTTGGTTGGATTGTGATGAAAAAAGTTGATGAGGTTAAATATGAGTAAGCTAGATTTAAATGACCAAAACACTCATATTTAAACTAAAAAATATATACAACAAATATATTTGTATTCTTCTCAAAAATTTTTTTTTCTAATTATTAACATTTTTTTATATACCTTCCAAATTAATCAAAGAAAATAATTATACCGATTATTCACATGTGATTTAATCAGTTGATATATTATATATTTTACAAACATCTTTGTAAACTATTTTTTGTATAATTATTTGGTATGTCGTTACCATTATTTGTCATAATTTTTAGGCATTTTTTTATGCAACTCTTGATAATGCAACATTTAATTGTCCATGGCTAAAAACTGGTTCAGTTAAATATATTCCGACGGATTAACCATGACTTTTGTTGATCGTTATTGCATAACAGGCTCTAATAGGAAATTGTCGTCTCTTGAATGTGAATGACCATTTAATTTCATTTGGAATTAGTACAATCCTTGGAATGTAAACCTTTTCTCGAATATTAGTTCCTGTTAGTATTTTTGCCTCTATTAATTTTTCAAACAAATTAGTTACAATCAACTATGTACTATTGCACAGACCTTGTATTTGATTTCAATTTCTTAACAACATAATTGGCATTCCAATCTTTAGTATAAGTTCATGTGATTGTAAGCGGCTAAATTCAAGTTTATTCAAAAATTCTATAGGATACAAAAGACTATTATCACTGTAGGTAAAAGAATTGAATGAAATTGAATCGGAACTAAAATATGTTCTTTTATCACTAGGCAAAAAATTAATTGCATATTTATTTATTTCATGTACAATTGAGTTTTTGGGCGTGACAATGACACGTTCTCTCAAATAACTTGTATCATTGTATTTACAATTAAAATTTGGATAAGTAGCCCAAAAAATGGATGTGATAGGATCTAAAGTTGAATCAGTAAGTAAATCTTCAGGAATGTGAATCCAAGATGTATCAGGATCATTTGTAGGAAAATTTGATTGCAATCAACCCTCACCTATTTGTAGCATCTATTCAGCAAAATTTTGATCTCATCTTTTTCTACAACTAATAATGCGATAGACAACAATCTCATGGTTTCTATTAAATAATATACTTTAAGATAATGCCACAAATATGAATTATTTAAAAACGCCTCAATAATATCATTTTTACTTCCTCCTTCTATAACCAGTAAGGTTTGTCTAAAATCTCTGTCAAACAAAATTGATTTACCTCCAAATGGTATCTCTCTCTTTCGATCCGTAGAGTTAACTGACAAAATATCGCGAAGAGTTTTATCCAATGATTTGATAGCACATTTATTGCACATGGGAGCTTCATCCTAAATGATCAGTTCTGCCTTTTCAATTAATTCTGCTAGATGTGTTTGTTTATTTATCGAACATGCTAAATCTTTATCTACCATTGGCTTTATTTTAAAACGTGAATGAGCTGTTTTGCCTTTTGAAAGTAATAACGAAGCAATTCCTGATGAAGCAACTACCAAAATAATTTTTTTTCAGATCTCAATTTAGAAATGATAGTATTTCACAAAAAAGTTTCCTCTGTTCCACCACTACAATAATTTTTCGTTTTTCTGTTCCACAGCTTCAATCACTTCATCATATATGATTCTTTGACATGTATTAAATTTAGTCCCCAATTCACAATGTTCTCGTTTAAGTGCCTCACAATAAAAATCTAATTCCTCTCTCATTAATTTATTATCTAACTCTTGTATCTTTTCAGTTTTTGGCATCGGTAATTGATGTTCTTTCAGTGAAGTAGATGTCATGTTAAATAATTTTTCAAGTTCGTATAAAACACTATTTTTCATTTCATCGTTAGGTATGCTAATATTGTTCATGCTAAATTTTGATTGAGTTTTGTATACAATATCATCAGACATTCTCAACCAATGTGCATCAAGCATAGCTCTCGGATTCAAGACATAACAAAAAAGAATAATGGTAACAAATAATTGCATGATTTGAGAAGACGTTGCAGTAAACAAAGATTTAATCAATGCATCATTCCATTCTTTATCATCATCGAGTAATCCCAATGCCTGACATGCTTCTTGAAAAGTGGAGTAAATAATTACATTAACAGTTTTTATCCAATCAAAATTGTGAGATCTTTTTTGAATATTTAATAGCATTCGTAGGTAATACAATTCACTTGTAATCAGTGGCACATATGCAATTCTACCAATAATATCATATTGTTTTCTTGGAATCCATATTTTGCCGTCACTGTCTCAAACAAACTTGGAAGGAAATTGAGCATAAGTCAGTTCTCTTGCATCCTTATAAACAGTGTTCCATCAAACCAAGTCGTGAGCATTGTACATCGTACATTTGGATTTTCCACTATTTGTTCAAGAGATTGTCCTTCATTGAAAAAAAATACTTTGCTCGTTTGGCAAATGAATTTTTAAGTATTGCACCGCAGGATACCTGGAATGAATAGAAAATTCAAACAATCGTCACACAAATTCTTGAGGAGTTAAATATCGACAAATTAAATAATTTTAGATTTCATCATTCACAATATCCTTAACCAACATTCGAGCTCTATCTGAACATTTATTTATATACTTGAACAAATATTTTATTAACATGGACTGAGAGCATGATTCAACGTTTATGTGAGCGTTATACCTCAATAACAAAATTGGATTGTACGGAACAACAAAATTATTACCAATGTGAATTATGTTTTTAACAGTAAACTTTGTATCATCGTCAAGTCTTCTATATTGAGGAGCCTTGATTGCTTGAAATTTAGTCTAAAAATGTATGATTTTGGGAAGTATTTTGTACATTTACCATCTCTCATGCACGGAGATTGTGTATTTAACTGCCCGCAAGAACCATGTATCATAAATTGACTTACTATTTAAAAAAGTTCAGGATTGATATTTTTATTTGGTAATTCAGCTAAAATAATTGAATCTATATATGTGGATGTGAAACATTTGTATGGTCTCCGAAGCCAAAATAATAAATGAGCATGAGGCAATCCTCATTTCTGAAATTTAATTCTACAAACATGTGCATCAACAATTCTAAAAGGTTCTCCAGATTTAATAAATTCAATCATATCATCCAATTTAATCTTAAAAATTCGGGAAACAGTATCTGGTCAGTCTTCATCTTTGTACCTTGATTTTTTTTCAAAATATCTGACAATTTCTGGCCATTTGACATTACAAGTGAAAGTTATAAACAAATCCGGATTGTCATAATATCTACAAATTGTCATCACATCTTGATAATTGCTTATCATATCTCTGGGACTACCAGTGTGACTACTTAGAAGAAAAATTCTTTTTCCCACATCTGAACTTTGTGTAACACCGTTAGAAGTAAAGGTAGATAATTGATTCAATTGTTCACACCTCAATGATGGCTGATGTTTTCTTATATAATCCAAACGACTTTCCTCAACAGCTGCATATGCATCGACCAAGTATTGTTGAAATAATTTTCCGCCTTTCAGTAAGGTGCCTGAATTATTTTCTCTATCATGGATTTGATAACAAATATACTTTATCATTGTCAATTTTGTTCTCTTGTTCTTACCTCTTCCTTCAATGCCATGTGACAATGTATTTATTATGAATCCATCTTCACCATATGGGAAAAGCAAATGGCATTGTAATGACATTAATTTCAGATGTATGTTAGATATTCTTTTGAATGGTCCATCAACTGATCGAATAATGATATCTCTGTTACAATTAAATTCCCCGATATCACCAACAATTAAACCGCTAATTTCAGAAGCACTCGGCAATTCGTATTGCTTACCATTAGTTGGTTAACGATCAAGTAGGGTCATGCTAAAATTAGGCAACAAACTATTTTCAAATTCATCTCTAATTGATCAAAACTTTTTGGCCAATTCATTAACCTCATCAATCATGTTTGCTAATTTTTCAACAATGTCAGTACTAATTTTTTGATTTGAATTATTTGGGACAATGACATTAATACAATTAGATATCTCGTTACCAGTGTCATAAACATATAACTGTGCAAACTTGGGACATCCACTTTTAGAAGGTAACACTAATCCCATCAAATGATACACTTCCCCACAAATTTTGAATACATAAGGAGCACTACCATTGATTATATTATGATCAATTTTTGCACCCATAGAAGTAAAAGCAAACATTGACTTATAAACTCGAATATTTTCACGAAACAGTTTGCTTTCTCGGCCTTTATTTGGATTAAATAATTGTTCAAGTAATAATGGTGTTATATTTGATAATAAGAGTTTAACTAGCCCTTTTTGACAACAATTGGTGTAAATGGGTGAATTTTAGACTATTTTCTTCAGTGCTTCACCCAACCAAAAATATGCACCACAATATGTGCACTCATAATTGTAGTCGCCAGAATCTTCGTAATTAACAACCACACCTGTAATTAAGGTCAACAAAACTTAATGAATACTTAATTAATAGATATGCAATTATTTAATGAATTCTAAAAAAAATCACCTTGGCGACTTTTCTGATACGATGCTTGACCAAAAGGAGTTGAAGCATCGACCACACCTAATATTTAAGAAAAAAATTGTTATTTCTTTAGAGTTTTCTATAATTACTGCAATCAAAATGTACACTGTCAACAACATGGTACATACTTTGTTGAAAAAAATCGGATAATGTTGTTGTCTCCTGGGTGTTGAAGTCTTGTCCAACATTTTGAAAATTTTCAAATTTGTTTATCTTCTCCCCCTGCGAGCCCTCCGTTTGAATAGAAGACGACCCATTAAAACGAAAGGACCCGACTCCAATTTAGTTGTCTAAATCGAAATCAAACCCATTCGAAACATGACCTTAAAAAAGATTTTGCCAGAGTTTGCTTTGAAATGCGTGAACCGTTAATAGAACATACAAAGAAATACACTTTGAATATTCCACAAAAGCCAAACCGTGGGGCTCCGTTCCCCATCCGGATTTCTCAACAAACATAAATAATAAACTCAAAAGTTTACAAGAAATCCAAAACATTCAGGAGTAAACTCAACTGAAAACAAACATAAGTATTCAGAGCAACACCTATATACATCATTTACATCAAGTAGGTCGAACAAGAAACCTACAGAAACTGAAGTGTGATCCGAACTCTATGCCTCCGCAGTCGACGCGCAACACTGGAACCCAAACTGCAAACTGGGCAAAGGAAACCGAAAATCCCAGGGGAAGACAAATAAATCGTTAGAGTGAGTGGACGAAAATAATGATATGTCTTTTCCAAATACATGCTCATAAAAGCATAATGCGAGTCAATGCATATGAAAATCTCGACCAGGTACGTACATTTTCCATGATCTATAAGTATGCACGTAAAATCATGCGGGGTCACTCATGGACTCCTCCGCATAGTACAGTCTAATCATGGGATCATAGACCCCCTCGTGATTAATAAGCCTGAAAGATCTCGGGTCAGGATATCTGTCTCCCCTCCCCCCCCCCCTCCCCGGAGCATCTCAGGGATCAGCCGAGAATCCAAATCATCGATGCAGACCTCAATATCTAAGATTGTACTCTGTGTAAACCAAATCATAAATCCTTTCCATACACATGCATAATCATAAAATGTATACTTATATGTGCATAATTGTAACTACATACGTAAATGCATAATCATAAATATATATCCATAAATGCATAAATTAAGACTCGCAATTCAACTGAGAAAATAAAATTTCCACTCACAGTATTGAGCTAACTCTAAGGTCCGGCGGAAAATCCCTCACCAAACGCTCGATCTTGATCACCTGAATAACAGGGATTCGATCAATATATATATTGAAACACGAAAGAGCTAATACGTCGAGAACCCCGCGTTCTCGAAAGACGTATCACTCGAAACATCGACAAGGATAACAAAATTCTCAAAATATACCCCATTAACCTTCATCCCAAAATAAACTACTCAAATCAACTTAAAAACCTCAAGACTACGACCAGGACGCGATTATGAGTAAAACGGTATAAAACTCTCTAAAATCCAAAAAGTCAACCCTTTGCTGGAGCTCTGCCGTTGACCGCCGCCACCGCCGACGGCGCGGCGTCAACGGTGAAATTCTCCGGCGACCAAGACCCCAAAACCTTCCTCTCCTCAAGCCCAACATCTTTCTCCAAAGGCCCACTATCGTGGCCGGAAATCGCCTTGAAAGCCAAGAAATCTCAAACAGGCCGAAAAACGTTTCCGGTGAAATTCACCACCGTGAGGCCTCCTCATCCTCCCAAACTCAAGGGGTTTCATCCCCAACTCAAACCCAACCGTTTCCACCCAAAATCCTTATTAGAAAACCGCCGGAGAACCTTCCCCCGTTAACCCCGATTCCGGCCAATTTCTCATCCACAATCAACCTACCAAATCACCTCCAAACATCACAATATATACATCAAACAATAGCCCAAGGAAAGAGCTTCAAATTCCTACCTTAAACTCCGGCAACCGTGCTTTTTTTTGGCAACAAACTCGACGGCAACTCGGTGAACTCAATAGGTCAACTCGGTTGACTCGTTCAACTCGGGTATGGCTCGGTCAACGCTGGTCAAACTGCCCAATTTCAACTTTTCGACAACTTTTACGACTATTCTGCTATTTATACGTCGTGAACCGACCAAATCCACGATTCGGATAACTCAAACCCAAACGGATAAGTACGACTAATTCGACGAGAATTTCAAATATTTATTTTATATTCTTCGATTATTCGAAAAATCCTCTGAAACCTTTTACGAACTCGAAATCAAAATCTCTACAATTCCCGCGAAGGAACTCAAACCAAATTCTTACCCGATAATTAAGTAGTGAACAAGGCCGTCAAACCGATTAATTACGACTAACTGCAACTAATCGTGAAATGTGCAATTTAAGCCAATACACATACCATTTCCGGTTCGGGTCGTTACAAAAAATTTCAGGGTCTTCAAAAAATATTGACCTCTTAGTTTTACGATATTTTGGCGGCATTCTACAAAAGTTTTAAGTAATTAATAATTTATAATATTAAAAAAACTAATGAGATGCACCATAAATACATTCTAGATAATCAGCTACATTAACTAAAATTGTGTAGTGAAACCAACTTTCTATCAAAGTTGCAGAAGTACCAAATTTAATCGAAAGTATACTACAATGCAGGTGAAACTATATTTGCAGGACACATTCAACAAAATGAACTCAATTCAAACTATAAATTCTCTATATATTCTATTAAAAAGAGAACACTGTATGCAACATTCAACCTACCCACCAGTCTAAAAAAAACTCTAATTCTTTGAAAAGACCTTGGAGGTATTGATTTAAATAAATGTGTAATTAGCTATGCCTCCGTAAAAAGAAGAAGAACACAACAATTGTGCTCCATAAAAATCTACTCTGAATATGATAAAAAGAAAAGAAAAAAGATGGTGCCGAAAAAAAAAACATATTTATAAACCACAACACAGCAAATTCTAGTATGAAAATATTCTTGTATAGTTGTACTATAGCAGCCAAAAACAATACTTCGTTATATAAATATGCCAAAAGATTATGAGATGCAATTTTAAGCACACTGTCAGTAGACAAACACAACAAAAAAATCGTGCATAATACATAAATATAATAAAAGATTGTATTCCCATAAATTATATGAGTTTCAATTTTAACATATTGAATTCAATCAAAAAATGTGTATAGAAAAATAAGAGAGAAACACGAAACATTTCGAAACTTGATAAGCTATAATGCATCTGTTCAAAATCCATCTACACTCTGAGATTCATCATGCCGAATGTGCCAAACATGACTTTATAGATTCAAAAACACGAAGATAAAAGTTAGAGAAAAGAAAAACGTACCTGTTTGTTGTAATCGAAACCAAATCCTAAAAGCCTTGGTTTGTAATCGAAGCTGGATTTTTATAGGAAGTTGGGTTTTTAAAAAACAGGTTGACAATGAGTCTATCACTGTAGTAGCTAACTAACATATAATCCACAAAACTAATTTACAATATACACGTATCGAATTTGAATAACAGCGATTACTACACTCACATAATCAAAAGCCTGTATTGATATAGTATTAATATGTCAGGTGTAATGCTGATTATAACCTGGCTATATTCACTCAATTAAATCTTTGCTAAATTCACATACCCATATCTCTTAGAAAAAACAGAACCCATGACCCAATGTATATGGCTAAAAAGCTAATGTATGCGTTATGGGTTTCAATTCTAACATATTGAATTCAATCGAAAACTACATAGCATAATCAAATACATGTAAATAAAGAGATGTACTTTAGTCACTACAATGCAATGGAGAGTTTTATAAGCAAAAACATTTTACCCCACATATTAAAGCTATTTATATTAATTAATCTTATCAAGCACAACAAACTCAATCTCATAGTTACACATGTACACGATAAAGGAGACGTTGCATAATTAGATCGTCGCTCACCTCAACAAAGTTGTATATACAAGAGAAAGATGGTATTCCAACAAATGTTAGATTAAAGCGTAGCCAACTCTCAACATCCACTACACCTGAAATATAAAACCAAAATAAGTTGACTATCAATTAAAAAACACACAACAATTACTTGATCGAAGTGCATTTATAACCTCATCTAAAAAATATATTTCCATTATCCAAAACCAATCAAATTTGATCATCCTACACCAATCCATAAACATATCAGCCTATTAACAATTATTTATCTTCTTAAGCACACTAACTTTTATATATCACATAGCCACGTACTTAAATCATATTGCAACAACTCCCTTAAATTGATAACACATCCATCTAAACTATCTTAGAGACATCGGTGACTAATAAAAATATATGCAAGAGAAACACACCTTTTATGTACAATATAGTCTCCGTAAACAAAATAGAATATGCAACCGAAGTGAGCCATAAAGAGTAACAAAAAAAACATATCATCAAAAACATACGAGGAAAAAAATTGTGAATCATTTGCCGAACAAAATAGAACCGTATTATTTTTATATAGATTACTATAAATTGTCAAGTACCAACTGAACTCCAAATCTCATGATCAATCCTTAAAATTATGAAAACTTCTTCCCAATTTGTGGCTAATCATTATAAATCAAGACAAATAGAGATCGTAAATGAACCACATACCTAAGATCACATAAGTAAACAAATAGAGATCGTAAACAATCACTTAAGGTGACCTCAACACAGCAAAGATCAATGAAGAATTTCAATGTCAAAGGGAACAAAATGTAGATATCCACAATTACCACATACCTATACTCTCAGCATTTTCCTTAGTGATTACTCCAAAAATGTGATTTATTTCATATGCGCAACCCACATCAAGTCAAATTGATGCATGCTTGGTGGCCCAAAAGGGTAATACTCTAATATATTTACACCGACATTTAGATAGAGCCTCCCATCCATAGGAGAATTTCCTTCTACTAAAACTCTGTTTCCATCAAAACACACTACTTCCATATGATTAAAAAGCATGATCAATCTATCAAATGGCAGCCTAACAAATTACATAATCTATGGAAGGGCTCAAAAGTGACAAACACCCAACAACCCGCATTTATTAGCAAACAAATCAAAACTTGACAAAGTACTTATCCTTCAAAAGGACGGAAGATTGTGTACCTAGAAGATTTTCGAGTTCCATACTGTATTTGAATGAGTCTCATTATTCGATACAGGCTCATTAATATACTAACCCATTATTCATTATGCCAGAAACCTATCATACTGTATTTGAATTCAATATACCATATTATGAACATATTTGCTGGTTGATTATACCTTAGAGCACTTGGATAAAGTTTCAACTGAACCTATTTTATAAGCATATAAGAATGGTGCAGTATATCATACAGTATGTATAGTATGATTTTATCATACAATATGTACAAAGTTTATACCTTGATGTTCTGACTTAATCTGATACCATTATAACAATCTGTCCACATCATTAATTAGACCTAGACATTAAAACCTATGATAAAGACCAAATTTGCATGACCGAATGACCTGGGCACCATGGTATACCTGAACAGATTTATAATGCCTTGGGGTTTCAAAAGAAAGAGGAAGATCACCTAAATTTCGAAGCAGCTCAATCAGAATCGAAAGCCGGTCAATCGAAAACATGTCAATCAGAAGCAGAAGCTTTTGCTTCTTTAATCAACTTCGGAAATGGTACACACCTTCTGATATCAAAAGCCAAAACACCCAAAATAATCAATTAGAAACAGCTAAAACACCTAAATTATAAAACCCATGACTGAAATTCAAAACGTAACCGCAAACTCATGACTAATTTTGTTTATGGATGCCTGAAGGTCAACAAAAGAAAGAGGAAGATTACCTAAATTTCGAAACAGGTCGCTCGGAATAGAAAACAGGTCGACGGATCTACGGAATTTCGGAATAGATCGAAGGCAAGTAACCCTGACCTCTACACTCAAGAGTCAGAGATCAAAAGTAAAGGGCTGAGGGATCACAAATCGGAATCTCGAAAAAGTTTTTAGTTTCGAATAGGGAAATCAATATTGAATCAGATCTGATTGAAAGATCAGGAATTAAGCAATGTGAGTGAGAGAGAGAGAAGGAACGGAGTGATGGATGAACTGATTCTTCTTCTTTATTTCTTTATTGGTTTTCTTACATTTTTGATAAACTAAGTAACAAAAAATACAAAACTGCCACTGCTTAGGTACAGCGGACTCCCGTTTGATATATAGTAAATTAGTAATATATCATGTACGTTGTTGCGGATGTGGGTGTGTGAGTGAGAGACAAGTAATGACAAATATGTAATTAAGAAAGACTTCTACCTGAAAAATAATTTTGCCCGTAGTCGAACGATGCTTGCGAACAGTAGACGTGGTTATTATATAAGAAATAAATAAATTCCAGTCTTAACATCTTACGTTGTCATGTACTTAATTTGTAGTTTGACATCCCAATTCAAAACAACAAATCTACTTCATTTATGATATCAATCGATTTGTGTGTCAGTGAAAATCCTAGAAGTTCATTTACACTTAGATCGGGATATTAAGGAAATTCCAATGCCATATTGATAAATGTGGACTCCAAAGCACCGAACGCCATAAATTATATACCTTCAAGTCTATAACTCCAAAGCACTGAAGCTTCTACTTCTCAGTAATTCTGCTAGTTCTCTCTTGCTCTGGGTATCCCGTGAGCGATCAGAACACCTAACGGTGCTAGGGTTTGTGTTGACGGTGGCGCCTGCTACTGGTGACTTTGTTGAGATTGTTTGCCTGGTTGAGAATTTTTGGTTGAGGACTTCGTGATGGAGATGCTGCCTTGGAGGGCGAATAAGGTCGAGAGGAGGTTGCGGTGGAAGGGAGACTTTCTGGGACTTCTGTTGTGGTCTGGGAGATGGTAGGGTGGGGGGTAAGTTGGAGGCAATGACAAAGATCGACCGAGAGATACCACAGCGAGTATGAGTAGATTTGGTGGCGACTGGGGGCGAGGCCGACGAGGTTAAGGCTATCCCGACGCCTGGGTTGAGACCAGTGAGGGCGAGCATGCGATGACGTGGGAGTTGCGTCGATGGACCTGTGCCGATGCGAAGTGTCAGATGGCAACGACGACAGAGTGCTGCGAGGCGGCAGGAGGGTGGCCGACGTGAATTGATGCTAGGTCGATGGAGGCGGGGAAGGTGGCTCCTTCTTGTACAACCTGGTCAACAAGTTCCTAAGGCAACTTGTGGTCACATGGGCCTGGGAGTCTGGCCTGATAGGGTTCTTGGGCCATTGGGAAAACTTGTTGATCATTGGTTTAAGGCTCCTCTTAGAGGGCATACCGAGTCAACAGTTGTGCATTTTTGGTTCCGAATTTGGGAACCAAGCATTGTCAACGATAGATTTCAGCGTCACCCCACGCGTTATAATCCAGTCTCACGAAGAATGGTGAAGGCCGATGGGAGGTATCTTATAAGGCTGTAATTTTGAGGTGCATACTTAGATAGGATGTGAGGCATAGATTTTTTTCAATCATTACCCTATATTAATTCCGTCTAATTATGTCTTATGGTCGAGTCTATAAAAAACACGATATAGTATAGGTTGTTATAAAGAGTTCTTTCTACTAAGCCAGTAATCAACGTTCTTCTTTATCTCTATTAATTAAGGCAAGGGGGCTTAGGGAAGTTAATGAGCAGTTTACGGTAGTTTTGGTAGAACATTATGAATGTCAAATTTGTTCTTTTAATTTTATAAGTATCCAACCACTAAAGTATTCAACAGGGATAAAAGTGTAAAAGACAGAACAAAAAAACCAACCGGCTGTGGTTTAATTAAGTTGGGTGTAGTCAGCAAACCACACAGAAGAGTAAACAAATTGAAGAGAGAAGAAAGAGTAAACAAATTGAACTTGTGAGGGAGAGCCGCCACTCCTTTGGGGGTTATGAAAAGAAAAAAAACAGTGAGAGAGAGAGGGATACAGTTTTGGAATTCGGGGCTACGCTGGATCGAAGTGAGAAGAGAAGACTTCGACGATTTGTGGGGAGGGTCGCGACTACAGCTCTTGACGAGGCTGTCAATTTTGGTGCCGGCGACTAGCGTGATATTCGGCAAGCCTCTTTTCCGGTAGGTAACAAATGTTTTGGGGAAATTGAGTTTTTAACCCGGTTCAATTGAGTTTTGTTGTGTTTCAAAGATTGAATCGAATTATTATTAAGTGTTTATCCAATTAACTGTAGATTGGTAGAGAATAAAACTTGAAGGTTGTTGTACTGTATGAGTTGATACGTACTGTTAAGCGTTTGAGAGATGGTGATTCATTGTAATGTAAGGTTGGTTTTGATAATAGGTTTTTCATTTAGTTTCCTAGATCCTCTCCTCGGATCCCCTCCTCAACCGAAGGATCTAGCGTCGCCACCGAAACCGCACCACCATCGGGGGAGGTTTTGCGAAGACCTATCCCAAACCCAGTAGCCTAGAGAGGGACATCGGCTTAGCTACCGTACGGCTTAGCTCGGAGAGGTCCATCCGGTGAGGTAAGAAATAAGGGTTTGGTTTGGTTACGAACTTCACTAACCAGCACTCCTAAATGATCACGAAGTCTGTATAACACTACAAATAGGACGACAACCCATCAGCTTGATCGCGTCGTGTAAGGAGGCGTCGATTTTTTTTCCAGTGGTAATAGGACTGTTTCAAGGCTTTAACCTGCCACAATTACACTATTTCTGTATTTCTATTTCAAAGCTTCTGTTCTTAAATGATCAGACGGCCTTCTGTCCTGTTTACATTGTATTTTTGGGGTTACAGCTGGGTTCGACTGCGATTGGGTTGAAGACGAAAGAAGGAGTTGTGCTTGCCGTGGAGAAGCGTGTTACTTCACCTTTGTCGCAAAACTTTTGATTGGCATAGTGATTTGGTGAGTTTATATTTTTTACTTTACTGCTTAGTTGGTAGTTCACAGTGGATTTTTTAAGTTTGATAACTTATCGGGTTAATCTTGCTGGGATATCTTTCCGATTAAGCAGCTTTACATCTCCACTAATCTAGCCTTTATTTAGTTTACGATCTCTACATAAAAACTGCAATTGTTGTCTTCTTTTTCATACTGCAATTATCCCAGTATATTAATTTTTTTTCCTTCTATCTGGTTTAGTTTAGGAATACTGCAATTGTTGTCTTCTTTTTCATACTGCAATTATCCCAGTATCTTAATTTTTTTTCCTTCTATCTGGTTTAGTTTAGGAATACTGCAATTGTTGTCTTCTTTTTCATACTGCAATTGTTGTCTTCTTTTTCATACTGCAATTATCCCAGTATCTTAATTTTTTTTTCCTTCTATCTGGTTTAGTTTAGGAACTATCTGATTTAGAGCATGTTATTTGAATCTTCAGGTCTGTGTACACAACTAACGTCAAGCTTATTTGCACATATGCCTTTGAATTTTCCCTTTGCGGTAGTTATGTGATCCTTATATTGATGTCAATTTCTTCTATTGAAATTCATGCATCAATTTGAGTCTGTGGAGATTGAACAGTGGCTGGTACAGAATCCCAGAACTATCTCTGATTCTTGCTTCTTTTTTCAGCCATTAGAACCGAGCAGATATTACATACTTATATCATGATTCCCAATTATATCCCATATGTTCCATTTCTTTTAAGGAAAATGAACTAACATGACCAAGATGTATTTTAGAGTGTTGTCACATTTCAGTGCTGAAAATACCACTTTTCAGTATTGTTAGACAGCATATCGACTATGATCACAATTTTAATTTTGTTTACTGTAATTGGTATTCCTGTTGTCTACTATAATTGGTATTCCTGTCTCCATAATAAGATTGCTCAAATCTTATTTTAAAGTCTACTGTAATTGGTATTCCTCCTGAATGTAAATGGTGATTTATTTGAATGTAAACACAACTTGAAGGTCTAGCTTTGTGAAATGGTCATGGGAAGTGCTCAACATTTCCAGATAGTGCAGCTGACATAGCCAACGATCCTGACTGGTCAATCAAAGGTTCATTACTTTTTGTTTAAAGAATATTTTGTTTTTATATATTACATTGATTCAGTGCTCGATATATATGTTTACTGGCCAGGCTAGGGTAATCGATCAAGGTTATACGTACTTCCATAGGAATGTTAGAGGATATATTGACTACCTGTATATAAACATCAAACATCCTTCTTCCTTACTGTTTCTGCAAAGTGTACGTAGTGTCACATTGTAGTTTCCATTTGCGAAGCAGCATGCATAGTTTGTAAGAGAAAGAAAAGAAAGTTGGGCAGTTGTATATTGTTGATTCATTTTTAGTTTGGAACTATGAGTTGCTATATAAGCTTGGTCAAAATTCCTAATTCCATAATCACCAGTGCTACTAAATCTCTAATCAAATTTAGCAACAAATCATGTACTTATTAGTTTCCTAGGAACTTTATATCGATTTCTGGTATGCTAAAGATATCTATTAGTTTCAGCTCTGTTTTATATGGCAACAAGTCAGTTCAATGTTAGTTTCACCTCTGTTTTATCTGTTGGTAGGTTTGCTAAAGTATTTCTCTCTCTTTAGGGTTGAATATTTATTACATGGTATGCCATTGATGTTTGGCTGAATTGCGTTTATGACATTATGTTAAACTGTGTGGAGTTTATAAGAATAGAGCCAGCAACGGTGATCAATCTTAATAACAGTGTGCTTCGAAAGAACACTCATGGCTTAATTGAAAGTTTGTTCCTCTCTTTAGGGTTGAATGTTTGTTACATAGTATGTCACTGTATGTACACAATAGATTACATAATTTCTACATTCTGATATCCATGCAGAGGCTGATTGCTATGTGATTGTCTTCGTCTTAGGTATCTATGCAGAGGCTGATTGCTATGTGATTGTCTTCGTCTTAGATTGTCTTCATCTTAGGTAATAGGGATCTGCAATCAAAGCTGTATCTGAAAGTAACTGAGTTGTATGACTGTGCTATTGCACTTGATGGAAGACATGCAGTTTACCATTGTAGTATCATCAAATTTAGGGCCCTGACCATTTTTTAGGGTCTTGAGTATCATCTTATCCTCAAATTTCTGCAGTTGATATCTATTAATAATTCATTAAGAGCTTCAATTTCCACAAGCACAAAATATATACATGTGCATTAGTCTGAGATATGCATCAATGTTGCGATGTAAGAAGATCGTCAATATGCTCATATTGTATCTAATGTAAAAGATTTACCTTTTATGCTCATATATGAGGGAACAGTTGGAGAGTATTATATCATAGAACCTTTTTATGTGTTGCATCTCAATTCAATTTTTTAAAGAGCTTGCAGGGTCTTATGTTAGTATTCTTATTATGATAACTGATCAATTTTAATTGCAATGCAGCTTGCAGGAGCTTCACTGTTAAGCTCATCTAATTGCGATACTCCACTTTCCTTCCCTTGGTGCAGCTCCACTTAGTCACCAAAGAAGAGTTTGACTGCTAGAGGTAGAACAAAAGTCGACCATTTAATGTATCTTTTGGGTTACTTACTTGAATTTCAATGTATGGAATGACATAAAATATTTATTAATTAAAGAAATTTGATCCATTACGGCATCTGTCATGGCATAACATTTGATATTCCTAATTTTTTCCTTCTACGTCATATAAGTTAAACCCACAAAATACCGCAATTCGTGCCTCGAGCTCTTTAGTGTCACACACCATCCAACAAAATCACCAAAGAACTAGGAATTAAATTAGGAATTATACGTGGTATAATACTCGAGAATTCATGGTTGGTTACTAATGAATACTATATCATTTACGGTAATTACAAAAAAAAAATGACTTCTATTTTTAGGTCATAGATCGAACAACTTATGGATCAAGCAAATAGTTCAAGTACTCGAAGCAGTCGACACTGGCGAGAGACATTGACTCCCGAACAATATCAAGCTTATTTGGCACGATGACAAGACCATGCTCGAGGAAAACGATATGTAGTTGAATCTGTTGATGATGACCCAAATTCTCAGCCAAATAATATAAACGAACTAACCAGTGGTACAGTGCCTTACTTAAAAATTTTACACTCAGTAGTGTTCATAAATTTTCTTATATATTGACATTTTTTATTTATTGTTTATTTATATAAAGAGTGCGCTTAACTCACACTAGGCAAAGAGCACGTTCGGAAGGGATACAAATCAATTATGGTAATCAAGTACAACCCGTTACGAATGATACAACCGAAGAGGTTTCAGGTACTGCTTCATTTTACTGTATATATGAGATGTTATTAAACTTTAAATAATCTTTGTTTTGAAAAAAATTGACCAAACCCTACAGTTGAATAATAACAAAACAAAATTGTCTATTAAATTACCATATTTCTTTATTATAAATCAGAAAATCCCGATACTACAATGATTATTGCAACGGAGCAAAATATGGTTATTGACGAAGAAGTTAACGATAATGGGAACATGCTTATTGGTGAAATGCAATGTCGAGTCCAGTCTGTGCCACGAACAAGGAGAGCAAGTATAAGGTCCAATGATGCAAGAAATTTTCCTGAGGAAACGGGAGTACCAATATGTCAACTGCCACAACCAAGAATATGCTCCAATGCAATGCACGATCTCTATTAATTAATGCAGGGGGCCTTAAGGAAGTTGGACAGGTTGAACTTTGATATGGTCATAAAATGCCCTCCTTCACCATACCATCTATCGCTCAAATTTAATCAAGAAAAGAATAAAAAAGTTAATAAAACCATATAATGAAGGGATTTCACGCCACGTACAGAAGAACTTGGCAAAAGAAGGTGTCACGTACGGTACTTGAAGTTTTTCTTAAATGCACTGAGAAACTTGGTTTTGATGATTCTATATGTTGAGAAACTTGGTCAGTTTTGCTTTGTCGGTGCATATGAAAATAGTGTTGACTTAGTGTTGTCAGTGCATTTATTATCAGTGATTGATTATTTTTTACATAGTGTTGACTTAATATCATCAATCATTGATAATTCTTCCCACATCTCAATTAGATCAGTGTTCGAATAATAGAGATCTCAATTAGATCAGTGTTCAAATAATTGCAATTAGATCAGTGTTCGAATAATTGAGATAGACCTGAAAATGCACGATAGTATCTGTCAGCAGCAGTGGACTTGGACAATTAAGTTAAGACGATATAATTGCACACTCTTGAGTATGTCACCGATAAATCGCACGCGCGAGCGCGACGCCTTTTGCACGCGCATATGCGTGTGCAGGAAGGCTAGTAACTTATTAACTCAATCGATTTATAACTTTCATCTAAAAAAAACTGAACCCCATAAAGTATTTATCTATAAATGTGAACTACGTCAAATGTGGTTTTCTGTAAGAAAAGCCCAGCCCATCTTTATATGTAATCTCAAAGTGGGTACTTTTGGCCCAGACAAGATCCACTAACCCAACCGAATCAACGTAGTTGTAAAGTTTGGTCCTTTCGATTTACCAAAAGAATTACTTGCACTAGAAGCGTCCCCCAATCAATAGTCTATCCCAAGAAGCGTTTTCTCCCCAACGTTTCAAGGCGATCATAGAGATTGGTCATTGGTATATTTCTCTCACTTCAGGCCAGAAATCAGGCACAAATTCCCTGCGAGCTGGATTGCTGGAAACTTGGAATCGTGCATGCGTTTGTTTTTGTGATTCCGTTTTCGGGTTTTGGCCTATTTTATAGAATTGTAGCTAGCTAGGTTGCGTCAAGTAGGGTTTAGTTGCTCCTCTTGGGGCCGTTGAATGCGTTACAAAAGTCTTGTGAAATGCTAGACTGGTTGCCTTGGAGAAGTTTAGAGTTCTAATTCAGTATATCTGTATATCAGGAGCTCTGTTGTCTGATCTTAGTGACCATTTAGAATTTGAGGTGACATCTTTGGTCTAATTTTCCTATCGCACAGCAGAACAAAAGAAATCTCAAAGGTGTCAGGGCCACTTCAGCTTAGTGCATCGATCGACTTGAACAGCTTAAACCACGCACTTTGAGTCATGGACGGAATTATAAATGATGAAATTATAAATCCAGCATTGCATCCAGCAGTATATTACTCTAAAAAAAATGTTATCGACACTACGAGAAAAACGTATTTAGACCAAGGAAACAATTTTCGTCGTCGACGGAAAGATTGTTTCCTTAGTCCAAGTGGTCACTTGGACAACGGACCGATACGCCGTGGTCTGAGTGGCCACTTGGACGACGGGTTCTAGGTCCATCGTCCATGTATCCACTTGGACGATGGAAACAAGCTAAGTCCGTCGTCTAAGTTGACGCTCCATCGTCTAAATGAAACATTATACAAGGTCTATGCCAAACTTTCTTCCTCTCCGCTCGCTTGTCTCAACTTCATCCTCATATATATCGATCATTCTCTCTCTTGATCAAACTCTCTTCACGCGATCATATAAATATATATATATATATATATATATATATCTCCAGCTCCGACCATCAATTCGTCATATATCAGAGAAGGCTAGGTACGTACGTAGTTAATTTTCCAACATCACTAACGTACGTTTATATATATAATTAATTGTACATTTGATTGAATTGATTGCATTGTCAATTAATTAGTACGTTTAATATATATTTATAATTAAGATAGGTAATTGATGATATATATATATTAGTTAATTAATATAGACCAGTAGTACGTATATATGCATGGATGTTTAAAATTTTGGTTAATATTTAGTTAAAACGTACGTACATGCATGTTAGACATATTAAAGTAATTGATGTAAAGTACCTATATTCACGTATAATTAATAAAGGTAATTATTGAAGTTAATCAATTAATAATTTAATTTAATTAAGGTAGTTGAAAATTTGTGTATATATATAATAGTTTAATAATTACTTGAAAATCTGTATATTTATAGAATAGTTAATTGACTAATATATATAATAATTAATTATTAAATTTCGTAGAAGTATGGACAAGAGTTGGTGAAAGGACCTAACCCCGATTTAGTTTCCTAAACCGGAATAAAACCCCTTCTGAAAACGTGAACCAACAAAAACCATTAAAATTTGGGCAAAGTAACGCTACTAACGCGGAATTGCCTTTACCTGCATCCGGAAAATAACACTTCATCCTATGCCACAAAAGCCAAACCGTGGGAACCAATCCCATCCGGATTTCTCAATATCATATCAATAGTAATAAACAATAAACATAACTGTAATATATAGTATATCCGGAAAAAACCGTACAAAACATGTATCAGAACCTATCAGAGCGACCTCTAGTGTAAATATATACAAAATATACAACAGTAGGCGAAACAAGAAACCTACTGGAAAACACAGGTAGCTCGAGCAACTAGCCTCCAATCACGACGTGAGACACCAGAATCTGAACTGCAAACTGGGCACGGAAACCGAAAAACCCAGGGGAAAGACATGAAAACCGTTAGAGTGAGTGGACGAAAATAAATGTCTTTCGCCGAATAATATATGTTATAAAAACATATGCGAGTCTAAATGCATAAAAATCAAATGGTACACGAGGGAGACTCTAACTCCTCACGCGTACAGAACATGCATCGTAAATACCGCGGGGTCACTCATGGACTCCCTCGCGCCAGTACAGTCTGAATCACGGGATCCCAGACCCACACGTGATTCCAAGCCAGAAAGGCCCCCCCCGGAGCATACTTGGGGATCAGCCGAGAAGCCATGTGTATCAATACAACCCTGTTCACTAAGACTGTACTCTGTGTAAACCAAATCACAAATACTTTCCATGCATATGCATAAAACATAGTGTAAATAAATATATATATGTTCATAGATGCATATTCGTAAATGCATAATCGTAAAATACATGCTCATAGAAATCATGATCATACTGCATGCTCAAGCTCGTAAAACGTATATAAAAGACTCGCAGTCAATCCGTGAAAAGAAATGTCCACTCACAGGTGAGCAAAACGTGCACTCGCGCTAATTACGTGGCCCGGCGGAAGATCCCTCGCCCGAAACACGATCTCGATCCCCTGAATAGTCATAAAATATATCTGATCAAAATCATAATCCACAACACTGTACCACACCTCGGAAACCAACCGTTCCCGGAAACATATAATACTGTGCAAAATAATCGACGAAATTTCCGAAATCTCCACTCGAAACCCTCAACTGAAAATCCGATACCCAAATCAACTCGAAAACCTCTAGGCGACGATCGGGGCGCAATTACGAGAAAAATGACATTAAAAACATCGAAATCCAAAAAGTCAATGGGCCGCCGGCTCTGGCGTTGACCGCCGCCGACGCGCCGTCAACCGGAGAGTTTTCCTGGCAACCGAGCTGCCACAATGATCTCCTCAACAAGGCAAACAACTTTAACAAAGGGACCACCACCATGCAACCACCACCGTGGCCGGAATCCAGCTCGAAAGCCACGGTGGTACAAACCGGCTGGAAAACTTCCCGGACCGATTCCGGCGCCGTCGCGCCACCTCGTCCTCTCAAACCAAAGGGAAAATGATTCTCAGCTAAAACCCAACAAAACCCACCTAGTCTCATCGGCGGAGAGCAACCGGAGCACCGTCCCCGTTCAAGGCCGATTCTAGCCAAAAATCCCCAATTTTCAAATCGATGTATCTCCCTCAAATCTCAACCAAATCAAGCAATTCCAAGTTCTAATCAACATAAAATCATGAGAGGAATCGAAATATACCAATAACTCAGCCGGAGGTGGCCGGAATCGTGAAATCCGACGGCGGCAGCACGGTGGAGAACCGGTCAACGAAAGTCAACGATCAACTCTCTGGTCAACGCCGGTCAAACTTCCCAAACAGTGTTTTCGACAATTTTTCGACTATTTCCGATATTTATACTCGCGCCTCGGGACGATCGACGGTCTAAAACGGATAACCATTACGATTCGGATAAACTTGATACGAAACCAGCAAACCACATAGTTATCGATAAACCGCAATTACGCATAACCTCGTGAATCGTGCTGATTACTCTACTGATTCTGGTTCGGGTCGTCACAAATCTACCCCCCTTAAAAAATTTCGACCTCGAAATTTACGTACCTGTCAGGTGAACAGATGAGGATACTACTCCCGCATACGCTGCTCAGTCTCCCAGGTGGCCTCCTCTACCGAGTGATTTTGCCACAAGACATTCACCAACGGTATCACACGGTGCCTCAACTCCTGCTCATGACGATCGACAATCTGTACTGGCTCCTCCACGTACGTCAAATCCTCTCGGATCAGTAACTGCTGTGGGGACAACACATGTGAAGGATCTGAGATGTACTTCCGAAACATCGAAACATGGAAAACATCATGAACACGAGCCATCTCAGCTGGTAACTCAAGTCTGTAAGCCACAGCTCCAACCCTCTCGGTGATCTCGTACGGACCAATGTATCTTGGTCGAAGCTTGCCATGCTTCCCGAAACGCACAACACCCATCCACGGAGGTAGTTTCAGGAAGACCCAATCGCCTACCTCAAATTCAAGACTCTTCCTCCTCACGTCCGCGTAACTCTTCTGGCGATCCTGGCCGATCTTCAATCTATCCCGGATAATCTGGACGTCCTCCATGGTGCTCTTCACCAGATCAGGGCCAATAAGCCATCGCCCGCCCGCCTCACTCCAACATAACGGAGTGCGGCACTGCCTCCCGTACAGGGCCTCATACGGTGCCATCTGAATACTGGCATGATCGCTATTGTTGTAGGCGAACTCTATCAAATGCAGTTGCTGGTCCCAATTCCCACGAAACTGCAACACACATGACCGCAACATATCCTCAAGTGTCTGTATGGTCCACTCAGATTGCCCGTCAGTCTGAGGATGAAAAGCTTTACTGAACCGCAACCTCGTGCCCATGGCTCACTGCAATGCCTGCCAGAACTCAGAAGTAAACTGACTGTCTCGGTCAGAAACAATAGACACAGGCACACCCTGCAGTCGAACAATCTCCGATAAATACAGCTTGGCCAATCTGCCCACTGATATCTTCCCCGGAAGTGCGAGAAAATGAGCGGATTTCGTCAGTCGATCCACAATAACCCAAATACCAGTGTTGCCAGCTGAAGTACGCGGCAACTGATAAACGAAATCCATAGTAATGTGCTCCCACTTCCAAACCGGAATCTCCAGTGGCTGTAACTTCCCTGCAGGTTTCTGCCTCTCCGCTTTAACCTACTGACAGATCAAACATCGGCTCACATATGCAGCAATCTCCCGCTTCATGTTGCGCCACCAGTCATACGCTTGAAGTGTATGAAACATCTTCGTACCTCCGGGATGCATCGCATACGCTGAACTATGGGCCTCATCCAAAATCTCTTTTTTCAGGCTCTCGTCTCTGGGCACACACAATCTACCTCTGAACAACAACGTACCGTCGTCGCTCAGTCAGAACTCTGTAGGCACACCATTCCGTATCATGGTCTTCTTGCCCAACAGGTAGGGATCTGAATCCTGAACCTGATCAACCAATACGAGTCGAACCTGAAAACTGGCTAATAAGGCTCCCTCGTCATCCCATTCGAACTCGGCACCAGTAGCTCGAAGCTCGGCTAACATAGATACTCTAGCCACACACACATGGAATAACGAAGCTCCGGATTTCCGACTAATTGCATCCGCAACAACATTGGCCTTCCCCGGATGGTACTCAAAAGTGCAATCATAGTTGTTGATCAACTCCATCCACCTGCGTTGCCTCATATTCAAATCTGGCTGCGTCCGCAAGTAGATGAGACTCTTGTGGTCGGTGTAGATCTTACACTGGGCCCCGTACAAGTAATGTCTCCAACTCTTCAACGCTAACACGATAGCGGCCAACTCCAAATCATGGGTCGGATAGTTGACTTCGTGTGGTTTCAACTGCTTGGAACCGTAGGCTACAACTCTGTCATGCTGCATCAGCACACAACTAAGTCCCAACTTCGATGCATCACAATAAACCACAAACTCACCGCTGTCGTCTGGTAATGTCAGAACCAGTGCGGTAGTCAACTTTTCCTTTAGGAGTAAGTAACTCTCCTTACATGCATCGGACCACTCAAACTTGACGCCTTTCTTTGTCAGTCTGGTCAATGGGGTGGCAATCCGAGAAAAATCCTGTACAAACCGTCGGTAGTAGCCTGCCAAACCCAAGAAACTCCGGATCTCCGGTACAGTGGTATGTCTACTCCAATTCAGCACGACCTCGATCTTGTTAGGATCAACACTGACTCCCTCAGCCGATATCACGTGGCCCAGAAACTTCACACTATCCAGCCAAAACTTGCACTTGCTGAACTTCACAAACAATTGATGGTCTCGCAAAGTCCGCAACACCGCTCGCAAATGCTTTTTATGTTGGCCCCCACTCCTGGAATAGATCAAAATATCATCGATGAACACAATCACGAACTTGTCTAGAAACTGTCTGAACATCAGATTCATCAAGTCCATGAAAGCTGCGGGGGCGTTGGTCAACCCAAACGGCATAACCAAAAACTCGTAGTGCCCATACCGCAACCTGAAAGCTGTCCTGGCCACATCAGACTCTCGGATCCTCAACTGGTGATATCCAGATCGAAGATCAATCTTCGAAAAGACTGAAGCTCCCTTGAGCTGATCGAACAAATCATCAATCTGCGGCACCGGATACTTGTTCTCCACTGTAACCTGATTCAGCTTCCGGTAGTCGATACACAACCGCATAGATCCATCTTTCTTCCATACAAAAAAAATCGGGGCACCCTATGGTGAAACACTGGGTCGAATGAAACCCTTCTCTAGCAACTCCTGGAGCTGAACCTGCAACTCTTTCAACTCTTCCAGTCATGCTGTACAAACTCAAATACCCTAAGCGTCACAACTACAAGACTCTACAGAATCTGACAACATAATGCTCTGATACCAAGCTGAAAGGACCCAACCCCGATTTAGTTTCCTAAACCGGAATCAAACCCCTTCTGAAAACGTGAACCAACAAAAACCATTAAAATTTGGGCAGAGTAACACTATTAACGCGGAATTGCCTTTACCTGCACCCGGAAAATAACACTTCATCCTATGCCACAAAAGCCAAACCATGGGCACCAATCCCATTCGGATTTCTCAATATCATATCAATAGTAATAAACAATAAACATAACTGTAATATATAGTATATCCGGGGAAAACCGTACAAAACATGTATCAGAACGTATCAGAGCGACCTCTAGTGTAAATATATACAAAATATACAACAGTAGGCGAAACAAGAAACCTACTGGAAAACACAGGTAGCTCGAACAACTAGCCTCCAACCACGACGTGAGACACCAGAATCTGAACTGCAAACTGGGTACGGAAACCGAAAAGCCCAGGGGAAAGACATGAAAATCGTTAGAGTGAGTGGACGAAAATAAATGTCTTTCACCGAATAATATATGTTATAAAAACATATGCGAGTCTAAATGCATAAAAATCAAATGGTACACGAGGGAGACTCTAACTCCTCACGCGTACAGTGCATGCATCGTAAATACCGCGGGGTCACTCATGGACTCCCTCGCGCTAGTACAGTCTGAATCACGGGATCCCAAACCCACACGTGTTTCCAAGCCAGAAAGGCCTCGGGTCAGGATATCTGTACCCCCCCGGAGCGTACTCGGGGATCAGTCGAGAAGCCATGTGTATCGATACAACCCTGTTCACTGAGACTGTACTCTGTGTAAACCAAATCACAAATACTTTCCATGCATATGCATAAAACATAGTGTAAATATATATATATATATATATATGTTCATAGATGCATATTCGTAAATGCATAATCGTAAAATACATGCTCATAAAAATCATGATCATACTGCATGCTTAAGCTCGTAAAACGTATATAAAAGACTCGCAGTCAATCCGTGAAAAGAAATGTCCACTCACAGGTGAGCAAAACGAGCACTCCCGCTAATCACGTGGCCCGGCGGAAGATCCCTTGCCCGAAGCACGATCTCGATCCCCTGAATAGTCATAAAATATATCTGATCAAAATCATAATCCACAACACTGTACCACACCTCGGAAACCAAACGTTCCCGAAAACATATAATACTGTGCAAAATAATCGACGAAATTCCAGAAATCTCCACTCGAAACCACCGTGGCCGGAATCCAGCTCGAAAGCCACGGTGGTCCAAACCGGCCTGAAAACTTCCCTGACCGATTCCGGCGCCGTTACGCCACCTCGTCCCCTCAAACCAAAGGGAAAATGATCCTGAGCTAAAACCCAACAAAACCCACCTAGTATCATCGCCAGAGAGCAACCGGAGCACCGTCCCCGTTCAAGGCCGATTCCGGCCAAAAATCCCCGATTTTCAAATCGATATATCTCCCTCAAATCTCAACCAAATCAAGCAATTCCAAGTTCTAATCAACATAAAATCATAAGAGGAATCGAAATATACCAATAACTCGGCCGGAGGTGGCCGGAATCGTGAAATTCGACGGCGGCAGCACGGTGGAGAACCGGTCAAAGAAAGTCAACGGTCAACTCTCTGGTCAACGCCGGTCAAACTTCCCAAGCAATGTTTTCGACAATTTTTCGACTATTTCCGATATTTATACTCGCGCCTCGGGACGATCAACGGTCCAAAACGGATAACCATTACGATTCGGATAAACTCGATACGAACGGATAAACTCGTCGATAAACCAAAACTTCAAATAATCATATTATATTCCTCGGTCATCAGAAAAATCATCCGGAACCGCCCACGAACTCGAAATCACATGTACTACAACTCTCGAGAAGAGACTTAACTCAAATTCTCAGCCGATAAACAAGTCGTAAACAAAACCGGCAAACCACACAGTTATCGATAAACCACAATTACGCATAATCTCGTGAATCGTGCTGATTACTCTACTGATTCTGGTTCGGGTCGTCACAGTTGGATGAAGTTGTGGAATAGAAGTGATGTCCGGTATATGAATGAAATTAGCGAATTTTTGAATTTTGCGATAGAACATGGTCAAGGAAAGAAGCATTTCAGGTTTCCGTGCCAAAAATGTCTTAACTATCAGTATGTGGAGATTAATGTTATGGTGCAAAACCTGTACGAAAATGGTATGTTGTGGAGTTACACTACGTGGAGCGAGCATGGTGAAGCAGTAGACTTCAGCTCAGGGTATAGTTACCATGGTGCCTCATCCAGCGGCAGTGGTGGCGGCCCTCTTGCTTGGAACCCAACTGCGGATTTCGTTCATAATGCATTTTCGGGATTTAGTCATGGTGGACACCAATACCAAGAGGGAGGTTACAATACCACTCATGGGAATGATGACACATTCCCCGCTACTAGCTTGGCCACTGACACTAGTGAGATGGATAAATACAACAAGATGCTACTTGAAGCGCAGACCCCGGTGTACCCTGGATGTCGAGAGAATGTGTTGCAATATGTGATGGAGCAAATGAAGATAAAAGTGAAGCACAAAATGTCAGTCAGTGCTTTTGACGAAATTCAGGAGCAAATATGTAAGTTACTTCTTGATGATCACAATCTTCATAAATTTCATTATAATGTTAGAAATATTTTGAGCAACCTCGGCCTAAAGTACAGGATAATTGACGCATGTCCAAATGATTGTGTGCTGTTTTACAAAGAGTATAAAGTTTTGGAGTATTGTCCCGTATATGGGCAGTGCAGATATGAGCTGAATAGGAAGAGTTCGAAAAAGAAAATTCATGTGAAGGATCTTCAATATTTTCCATTGATTCCCAGATTGCAGCATCTGTACATGTCTCTATATACATGCTAGACTCGCCGCAGCATCTGTACATGTCTCTATATACAGATGACGATGTGCTGAGACACGCCGTGGATGGGGAGGCTTTCAAACATTTTGATAGGGAGTTTGGAGACTTTGCCGCAGGGGTTAGATATGTTAGACTCGGACTATCTACAAACAGATTCAATCCTTGGGATAGTAATAGCTCTACCGTCAGCACTTGGCCATGCCAATTATTCTGATGTCGTACAACTTGCCTTCGTGGATGTGCATGAACAACAAATTTAATTTTCTTACTCTGCTAATTCCAGGTCCTAAATCTCCGGGGAAGTGCTTAGATGTTTACCTCAGACCTTTAATCGACAAGCTGAAACTGTTATGGGAAAATGGAGTCTCAAATTATGAAAAATTCACTGACACGATGTTCATAATGAGGGCTGCCGTAATGTGGACGATCATCGATTTTCCAGCGTATGGGATGTTGGCAGCCTACAGGACGAAAGGATACAATGGATTTCCTATATGTTTGGACGACGTGAACTCTAGTTGGCACGTGGGAAATGTGTGTTACTTGGGTCACCGTAGATGGCTTCCTCACGACTACCCGTGGCGACTGGAGGAAGCTCATTTCGACGGGACAGTAGAGAATAATCCTAAACCCCGTAGTTATTCGGGCGAAGAGATTTTAGAGAGGTTGAGGTATTTCGACTTTGGTGTGTTGACCAATGACAAGGATGTAAAGAAATACAATCCAGTACCTCTACATGATCTCAGCTATTGGCATCACAAGAGTATATTCTTTGAACTCCCTTACTGGTCGAAGTTGAAGCTGAGGAACAACTTGAATGTGATGCACATTGAAAAGAATGTGTGCGACAACATGGTGGAAACAATTCTCGGTATTAAGTTCAAGACTAAAGATACTCCCAAAACGCGAAAAGATCTGGAATTTATGAATCTACGTTATCCCTTGTGGTTGAGGAGGGATAGGAGAAGAGTGTACAATAAGATGCCAGCTGCACCTTACACAGTGAAGCCGACACTTAGACGTTTTGTATTTCACTGGTTTAAAATTGTTTGTTATCCGGCTACGTATGCAGCTAATATAATTAGAACAGTGGACAAGGTGCAACACAAGTTTGTTGGTCTAAAGACACATGACTATCACGTTATGCTGCAACGTCTGATTCCAGTGGTAATTCGGCCATATTTGCCTCGTGACGTCATAGAATCAATAGTGGCATTGTGCACATGGTGGCAGAGGTTATGCGCCAGAGAATTAAATAAGTTAGATGTGGTGGAACTGCAACAACAAATTGTGCACATCATTTGCAAACTAGAGAGAATTTTTCCCCTGCTTTCTTTGACATCATGATTCACCTAATGATCCACCTGCTCGAGCATGTGCTCATTTTTGGTTCTGTCTAGTACACTTGGATGTATCCTCAAGAAATGTACGTACAACCAATTACTTATACAGGTTTTTCGACCCATTATTTGTTCCACTAGAGATTACTAGCTTTATGTATTTATTGTACAATGTATTAATTGAACATTTGATTTTGTAGACAGCTTGGACAATATAAAGGATTCGTCAAAAAAAGGTCAGCCCCGGATGGCTCCATAGCAGAGACATACCTAATGCATGAGTGTGTTACTTACTGCAACAGGTACCTCAAAAATCCACCACCTCCCACCGTCTCTGATCCCAGTGCCCTCATCAATCTTTCTGTCTTTATAAATGTCGTATAATCTTTTAGAGAAGTATTAAAGGAATCGTTAACACGAGAAGAACTTATTGAGGCACATTAGGTAGTGTTACGAGACTGTGACGAAGTTGAGCCGTACATGATTGGGTTCAGGGAGAGGCTTTAGGCGTTAAATCCAGACAAGAGTTCGGTGTGGTTTGAGAAAATGGTTAAGAAGAAGTTCCCCGATTATTTCTTCCAATGGGTAAGTACGTATGTCTCGATATTTAGTTTATATACATGTTTGTAGAAAGTAAACCCTTTAATTAATTATATATATATATTTCCCATTTCCCAGATGATTGATCAACAAAAATCTGAAAACCACGGGGGGTTGTGGTCCTGGCCAAAGCACTTGCTAGCAAGAAAGCCGATTAAACACTATATTTACCCTGAATGTTTTGTGAACGGTGTAAAGTTTCATTCATTGGCCCGAAATGTAGGAAGAAGAACACAAAACATTGGGGTAGCGGTTGGGAAAGACAATTATCTATATTACAGGGATCTTGTATATGTCATTCAGCTATGTTATGGAAATGATATCAACGTTCAGCTCTTGTATATGTCGTTCAGCTATGTTACAGATTTTCGTGTATCCACGTTTCCGGTTTTTATGAATTTCGGTTTTGCGGTTGACTGTGTCGATGAAACCATTAACGAACTTACTATTTTGTGAAAATTATTCTATTTATATATTGTCTTATGGAGAATGTATCAAACAGTTGTTTTGTCCAAATTCAATTTCGTTAATATCGATATGCAATGAGCCTAGCTGTACTTAATAACACTTAAGTTATACAGATTAGTAGATACTTAACAAGTTTAAAGATGTAAGATTATTCGTCGTCTTAAATTCAATTGTTTATATATACGATTCTTTAATCGATATTTTACGACTATTTCATTCGAATGACAGATCGAAAACTTCGTTGCGAATTATTTTTAAAAATAAATTTTATGGAAATTTCACTTGGACCACGGAGATAGACCATCTCCGTTGTCTAGGTTCAAAAATATGGCAGTTCAATTTCCACCACCAAATTTTTGGGGAACGTTTCAAATTTCACCTGGACGACGGAGATGCCTATTTCCGTCGTCTAAGTGAAATTTGAAACATTCACAAAATTTAAGGTGGTTAACTTTCACCCGCCAAATTAATTGGGCGCCGGTTCCAAAAATTAAAACGGTTCACTTAGACGACCGAAACGGGTGTTTCCGTTGTCTAAGTGCTCTTAGACGATGGAGAAATAGGCTCCATCGTATAGGTGAAACTCTATATAAAGTAGTTGGCCGATCCTTTTTTCCTCATCTCATTCTCAATCATCCCTCTCATCTCCTCTCTCTCTCACTCTCTCTCAAAAATTCCGCCTCCCTCCGGCAACTCCCTCCCTCTTGAACTCCGCTCTCCCGCGACTCCTCTTCTCGGTATATTTTAAATTTTTAACATAATTATAATTTTATTAATAAATTATTAAATTGATAAATTAATTAGTAAAAATTATAAATTTGTAATAATTGGTAAATTGGTGATAATAATTAATAATAGTTGGTAAATTGGTAGTTATAGTAAATTATTGTAAATTATGATTAATTTAGCAATTAATTATTTTAATTATTATAAATGCATGATAATTATTATTGCAATTATTGAAAATTATAATTATGATTGTAGTTATATATATTGTTGTAATTAATATTATAATTGACAATTATTATTGCATGTAATTATAATTTGTAATTATTGGTGTAATGATTATAAATTTGTAAATATGATAAATTATTGAATTATTAAAAATAATAAATTGATAATTAATAATAGTTCATAAATTGGTAATAATAATTAATAACAATTGGTAAATTGGTAATTATAGTAAATTTTTGTAAATTATGGTCATTTAATAATTAATTATTGTAATTATTGTAAATGATCATTATTATTATAATTATTAGAAATTATAATTTGTAATTATATGTTGTTGGAATTATAATTGGTAATTATAATTTGGAATTATTGTTGGAATTATTGTAAATTTGTAATTAATAATTATGGTAAATATTTAATTATTAAAATAATAAATAGGTAAATATGGTAATTTAGTAATTATT
Source organism: Geum urbanum (assembly GCA_946800695.1). Lineage (NCBI taxonomy): Eukaryota > Viridiplantae > Streptophyta > Magnoliopsida > Rosales > Rosaceae > Geum > Geum urbanum. Next base: position 26,697,194 of record OX327000.1, read on the forward strand.
ATAATAAATTATTTAATTATTATAAATAATAAATTTATTACTTTACCTAATTTAGTAATTATGATAAATTTATATATATAATTATTATGGTAATTATATTTTAACAACTCCTAGGTTAAAATGATCCCGTGGAGTAAGAAAAATGCCAAAAAGGAGGCCGAAGATGATCTGCTCCGACGCCGTGCAGAGCAAGTCAGTTGTCTGTTAGAGGAGGACAACGTCGCGCCTTCTCCAGACCCTTCAGTTGGTCCTTCGACCGCGGCGACTGGGAAAGTTCCTGCTGCCCCAACTATCCCAACCGGTGTTGATGACGCGCCTTCCGGTCTGACATCGATGTCAAAAAGTGCTCAGGCGTCGTTGGCATCCTCTACAGCGCGCGACGCAAGGTCATGAGGGCCCCGATAGACCCTCAACCCAAAAGGTCTCAAGGACTCGTAAAAGGGGGGAAATCCGAGTAGTTGTTTAAGGTGACCGGGCAAAAGTTCCAGTTTCCGTACAATGATTTCACCGATGGCCTTCCCACCTCTCAACTAGCTAGTCTCTTCTCACACAGCATCGGGCCAATCCTTCACAACAAGGTTCGTATGATTGCGCCTACCTGGAAAGAGTTGTTGGCCGAAGAGAAGGCGAAAGTGTTTAAAGAACTTTCGGTACGTAATACATACAATTTTAAATTTATTTTCTAATAACCAATAAAAATCGTAATTTCATAATATATACGATTATAATTTTTTATTATTTTCTTATATGAACAATATGAGGTGGATTCCACACCGGAGATGCTTAGGCACATCAACACCACCGCCAACGCCATCTACCGTGATTGGAAGTACAAACTTCATAAGTATTATAAAGATATCGACCGAGTGCCTACCCCCGTAGAGCTGCGTGGGGATAGGAAAGATGAATAGGAATGGTTGGTCACCCACTTCGAAGCAGAAGAATGTAAGGTGATTATTTTTTTATTTAAATTAACAAAATTGAATTATTATTATTATTTTAGTTATTTATTAATTTTTTAATGATTTGTGTTGTCCAACAGAAATTCTCGAAAATCAACAAGACCAACTGGGAGAAGAAGGACAAACATCATACCTCCGGCTCTAAGCAAATGATTCAAATTTCCAAAGAGCACAGAGATAAGGGCTCCAAACACCCTTATCTGGATGCTAGCGTCAGCGCTTACGTGATGCCTGATCTTGACAATGAAGCGAGTCAGTACGACGTAAGTGCCGTATATATTTCTTCTTAATTAGCGTAATTATTATTTAATTATTATTTATTAAACTGTCGTACAAATTTATAATTATTTAATTATTATTATTTTCAGGCGAGGTTGGTAAAACTGGTGCATGAGGTATTGGCCAACACGCAGCTTGTACACCCGGATTTGCCGCCGGAAGACCTGCCTCCTTTATCGATGGATAAACAAATTGCAATCGCCGATGAGGTATACGGTCATTGAACTGGCAAGGAGGTTAGGGGGATGGGACGCAAGGTGCAGTGAGATTTGTCTTCTGACTCATCTACGGGATGTTCGGCGAGCAGAGGTGCTCAGAATGCGTTGGTCCAAGCAGCCCTTCAGGAGGCTCGACTCGCACGGAAGGAAACACAATCTATGCGTCAGAGGCTTGATGAGCAACAAGAGCAGATAGCCCAGCTCATCGCCCTTATGCAAAACCAGGCTCCACAACAATGTCAACCTCCTCTAAACCCATACCCTGACGATGACGACACAGCTGGAGGCGAGGGACTCGGCGGTGCGTCTGCTCCTCCTGTATTTTAGTAGGTTGTATTCTAGCTACGTAGTTTATCATGATATCGTATTTTCGATTCCGAACGATTTAATTTGATGTATGTACAAATTTTAACTATTTAAATGACAATGTAGTATATAATTATTTAAATGAGAATTTAGAATTTTTATTAAATTATTAATATTTTACTTTAAATTCAAATTTTAATTAAAAAAATAATAATCACTTAGATTATGGAAAATAGATATCCGTGGTCTAAGTGAACACTTAGACCACGAAGTTTTTGCGTGGTCTAAGTGCTCACTCAGACCACGCAAAAGCTCCCTAGTCTAATTGACCACTTGGACGACGGAAAGTTTGCGTCGTCCGAGTGACACTTAGACCACGGAGATTTTGCGTCATCCAAGTGCACTTGGACGACGCACATAACATTTGCGTCATCCAAGTGATACTTGGACGACGCAAAACCTCCGCAGCTCAGGAGGCTACTTGGATGACAGAAACGTCTGTATTCGTCGTCCAAGTACCTAAACGACAGTACTTGGATGACGTACCTTGGACGACGGAGCTTCCGTCGTCTAGGTACTTGGACGACGGATATATGCACCTAGACGACGGAAATGATCTGCGGTCTAGGTGTGTTTTTCTTGTACTGCGAGATTTATTCTCATAATTTTTTATGTGTCTTGTTCTACTTAGATACAGATATTAATTAGATAGATACATGAAATCTCTGTTATATCAGGACATTTAATGTAACAGATTATATCAGCCTGTATTTAAGACATTCTATCAATGAAAGAGTTACAATTTTTCCAGTTTGCATATTTTCTCCTATAACACGTTATTAACACACTCTCTGAGTTGATAGTCATTACCACCATAGAGAAAAAAACCTACCTTTCAAAAAAGCTAGCACCACCGCTGCTGGCCACCTTGCTCCATCGCAGACCACCATCGGCCCCTCCTACTTACTCTCAACGATTCTTTCAACAAGCACATGCTCCTAAGTCGTCAAGATTGCTCGATTTCCGAAGAATCGTTTCAAACGAGCTTCAACATCAAATCGATCAACAAGCATACCGGTCATACCGAGCATAACACTCATCGAGGTAAACTCTTCTGAACCATCAATCTTTAGATCAAGGATCAAACTTACTTACCACAAAACTCTAGATCTAACTGTTATATGAGTTGTCTTATATTACATGTTTACCCTAGTTCCTATGAACCTATATCCATAGAGTATAAGTGACAGTCCTGGGGGAGTCACAGTTTAGAAAAAAAAAGAAAAGAAATGAAAATCGATACTATGTAACAGTTTTTGTCACGGTTGATGGGTGTGGTTTTGAACCACTGTTTATAAATTTATTTTTGTGACCATACATCATGGATCACATTCTTATTCCTTACACTTAATATTAGTGATCGTGGTTTTCGATCGTTAAACTAATTATATCTCGAGTCTTTCTTGAAGATGACATCAATTGAGCTGAAACGACCTAAATTTGATATCATTGATCCTCAAGGAGAAGAATATTATTGTTAGGTCTTAGATGTTGAGAATACGCTTCTCAGTATGAATCTGACGGATATAATCCAACCACCACCTGGTACTGTGCCACCAACTCTAGCTCGTAAACATCAAGTCATGTTTTTGAGGCAGGATATACATCCAGTTCTAAATAGACATATTTGCTAAAGAATGACCCCGCAATTTTGTGGGTGACTTTACAAGATATATTCAATAATTTGTATAATGCACAACTTCATGAACTGAGAGAAGGATGTGATTTCATTCGGTTATTAGATTATCCAAATATTTGTGCTTGTAATCAAGCTATGTTAGAGGTTCAATCTGAGTTGAGTGTATGTGGCATTATCCAGACTGATCAGGCTATGATTGAGAAGTCTTTAAGCACCTTTCCTACCTCCATGAACATCCTTGCGCACAAATACCACATAGATTATGCGCAAGGACGACTCAGATCATTCTGTGATCTTACAAGTGTGTTGGCTAAGACCGAGCGAATTTGCGAAATTTTCTCACCAATAATGCTCGGCCAACCGTTACTAAACATATCTCTGAGTTGTACAATACTAGTCGGAATGCATGTAAGGATAGGAGGAATGATTGTTCCAAGCCTTACAATAATCATGGTGAACATGGAGGACGTGGCAATGGTCATGGTAGAGGAAAACATAGTCGAAATTTGGATTGGACTCGCCATGACAACATTCAGTACAACTCCAATAAGAATCATTCCAATTCCGGTTCTAGGAATGGTGGGAATTTTCACATTTTGCTTCTACTCTGTACTTGTCATCTTGTTATAGGTATGGTTCTACTAAGCACATGCACAAGTAATAACATACCTACAAGAAGTGCAAGAATTTTCTGGCACATGAGACTTAACTTCACTGTAGTTCTTGAGATAGAAGATTGCGGTGAAACAAATCTGATAATAGTAGACAATACAAAAGCAAGTCTAGCGACTGCGGTTTTGAGTAGTCTATGTATTAGGCTCATGTCTTTGCTATGTAATCAAGTTTTATTTTTTTCTTTTGACTTGGTTTTAGTCATGTTTTAAAACTTTATATTTATTCGATATGGAATAAGACATCTATGATGTAACTTTTACTTGTTGGAGAATAATGAATATTTCTCTATTTTTTGGTATATGAAAGTGTTGAGAATGTTCTATTTTCATACAATTCTTATGTATGGTTCAATGTTTATAAGTATATGGCAATATGAGATAAAGATACGGTAAAAACGTAACACAAAGGAGATGATGTTATTTTGAACTCGGGAGATTTTCTATCCGTCGAAGCTATCCCACGGGTTGTTTTCTGACATTTTTTGATACATCGAAAAAAATGTACTTCGATCCATCAAAGCTTATCCTCGGGTCCTTTGGTTGCAACTTTCGATCCATCGAGACACTCCTTCTATCCATCGAAGGAATGCCTCTGGTCAACTTTTTTGACCCATCGAAAAGTAATGTCAAAAATTTGATCTCGTTTTAGGTTCCTTTGATCCATCGAAGGAATTAGTTCGACCCATCAAACATATCATTCTGGACACTATTTTCGACCCATCGAAAAATTTCTTCGATCCATTGGAAAATGGTATTGGAAATTCACATTTTATTTTGGGTTCTTCGATGCATCTAGGGTATTTCTTCAACCCATCGAAGATGTAACCCCGAAGTGAAGCTCTTAGATGAGTGTTTTTTGTTGAAATCCCTGGATTTCAACACTACATGTGTTTTACATCAGTTTATGTCATGCCATGGAACTTAAAATACAATGGTCTTTTTGATCGGTTAGATGTTGTTATACATCGGTTGTATTTAGGTATTATCATACCATATCCGCACTCAACATGGGTTACACCCGTTGAAATCTTTAAGAATTCACTTAAAGTATTCGCCATGTCTTGGATTCAAAGATGGTTTGATTGACATTGTTTTGTTGAAATATAATGGCAAGATTGAGTGTTATCATTCGAACCTTACTCACACTTGAACACATTTGTGCCAACATTTCTCACTTAGACATAACATTGCGAGAATGGAAGAGAGTTTTTTGTCTAATCTCCGTAGAATCCTGCCAACGGTGCAATCTGGAGAAGTTTATGAGGTATTGTAGCTGTTTATATCTTACTACGGTTTGGATCATTAAATCCAATGCAGTCACTTATATTAATATGTGTGACTTTGCCTCATATAGGCTTTTGCATTTTGATGATCAGACTATTAAGAAATTCTCATGGTCATCTGTTCTTAAGAACAAAGAAGCATGTGGGAATATTTAAAACCATTGGTTTAGATGGGGGAACTGAGATTACTCCACTCTGTTCAGACTCGGTCTCCAAGACAAGTGCAGCACCATCCCAGCAATATACCGTTGTGGCATTGTGCGTTATCCCAGAAGATTCATATGTTGCAATCTTTTATGCACATTGCTCGTTTTGCAAAGCTTATTTATGTCTGTAATATTGTAATGTTGTGTACATGCATGATAATCTTTTGTTGAAGACACATTTTTCTTTCTCTATAGATTCCAAGAATCTATTTGTGGAGAAATCAAACTGATATACGGACTATTTATCTATGATTTTGATTGCTGTATCGACGCATTGGACACACGTCTTTGTAATCCACATACTACGCTGCATTTCAAAACTCCTAGCATATCTTATTAAGCTTCGGGCTCACCACCCAAACAATTCAATCTGGTCATTCAGATTGATTTAATACATGAGAGTTTACATTGAAACATTTTGTTGATTATTGCATATTGATTGAGATTGTTATTGAATATCCCGGTTCCACATGTTCTTTCATAAGAACGGGTTAAGCAAAGGCACAAATCAAGCGGTTCAAGCTTGTGGCCAGAACTATTGTAATGTATATTAATTTACCTGTATCTGCTTGGGGATATGCAATGTTTCATGCAGCTATGCTTATTCATTTGATACCCATAAACCGCCAACCATTGAGTGTGTACCAGTTGGTAATTGGATATGAGCCTGATATCTCACATAAATGCATCTCTGGTTGCATTGTACGTGTGCCTACTACGCTTCCACTGCGTACAAATATGGGTCATCAACGACGATTAAACATCTCTGTTGGTTCTCCAACGATTGTCCACTATTTAGAACATTTGACAAGAGATCTCTTTACTGCTAGTTTTGCAGATAATCACTATGATAAGACATACTTCCCACCGTTAGAGGGAGATAGGAATGGTTTCATTCCAGTTTAACGTCAGAAATTTACGTGGTTTGTCCCCACTGTCTCATCATGATCCCCGCACATCTCAGTATGCGATTGAAATGCAATGTATTCTTGATCTTCAGAAAGTAGCATACTTTATGCCTGACTTCTTTACTGATATCATGAGAGTGACGAGATCGTTTATACATGCTGCAAATTCTGCAAGGTTGAAAGTTCCTGATATTGGGCAAGTTAAATGCAACACCCGAGTAAGGTAGTGCTTTCTCTTATCCATAATGGGGGTGTAGTGTCGATCAAAGTCCACTGATGAGTTACCGGTGAAAAGGTAAACCATCAAGGCACAATCGTTCATCATCAAAACATGAGATTGTTTCTGATTGCAATTGTGTCTAAAACTCGACATTGACATACACTGGGGGACGCCTCAGAGTCAATGACGATGTTAGTAAACAAAGAAATCTCACCAAGTTAAACAAATGGTAGCGTTATTATCGATAGTTCTTCCATGTTGGTTGATGATGTGTTTACTTAATTCGTTGCTTAGTAATTGACGACGATGAAGTGGAACATTGTTCTATTGAGGATTGTCAATAGTTAATGTTGAGCAAATTGATCGATATGGAAAGTTGCAATCTAGGCTAAACTAGACTCTCTTACAAATGGAAAGTTTTGATATGGTAGTCATATGACCATCGAATAGTATACCTTTTAGACATAAATAAGTCATGTTTGGAAGCATAATGAGAAGAATTTGTGGTGCAAGGATTCTCTCATTGCCCTAGTATTGATTATGAAGAGATGTCTTCTTTGCTCATGGACATCATTACTTTCTCCTACCTTATCAGTTTGGTAGTATCCAAAATATTGAGTATGCAGCTTATAGATGTGGTTACAGTATATCTATATCAGGATCTTAATACAGAGATATATATGACAGTGCCGAATGGCATGGTTATACCCAATTCAAGTAACTCTAAACCACGGAGTGCTCATGTGATTAGATTGAGACGTTCACTATATGGATTGGAATAATCCAGTTGGATGTGATATACACGTCTTAGTGATGAATTGATTGGGAAGGGGTACAAGAATGATGATTTATGCCAATGCATGTTCAGTAGATGAACAAATTTTTTGAGATGATAGACCTTGCTAGGACTCAATTAAGTCTTAGTTTAGAGGCGGTACATAGAGTTGGTTGAATTCTTATTCACCAGTTTGCTTATGTCTAATCATGCTATAAACAAAGTAGACCCTATTAATACACCAATGGTTGTTTGCAGTCTGAAAAGTAAAATGATCCATTTCATCTGGAGAGATGATGATGATGAACAACTTTTGGAGCTGAGATTCTATATCTTAGTATGATTAGAGCTTGGTTGAATTTAGCTCAGTATACATATCCAGACATGCATTCTCAAAATGCGCCAACACAAAGTCATTGCATGTTGTAAAAAAAATCTTCATGTACTTGATGTGATCCACTGACTTGGATTTATTCTTCCCTTAAAAAGAATACAAAGGGAAACATGAAATTCTCGGAAAAGGGAAAGTTGAGAAAAATTGCGTTGGCTCCAATTCCTTTGATGCATCGAAGGAAACCTTCGACCCATCGAAGGATGTCCCCTGGACGGAGCTGAGGCATCCTTTCGATGCATCGAAGGAAACCTTCGACCCATCGAAGGATGTTCACTGGACGGAGCTGAGTCCTTCCTTCGATGTATCGAAAAAATGCAGGTTACAAATGTTTTTCATGCTATCCCTTATTCCAAGACACTAGCTTATGTGTTGGTCGGATTTGCTGATATTGAGTACCTCTATGACCAATATATAGGATGTTCCCATACAAGTTACTCACCATGGGAAACATGGCAATTTTTCGGAGAACAACAAAGTAAACCTTTATTGCTACTTCCTCGAACTATTCTAAAGATTAAAGCTTTCTATGAAGCTGTTGATAGGTGTATCTAGTTTAGGACAATAATACACCACATTCGAGGGCCTAGTGGATTACCATATACTATGACAGCACCAACTTGCATTCTTGTGAATAATGCGATTTGCATTAAACATATGAAATTGGTTTACATTAAGGGTGTCATACTTAACTCATTTAGCAAAAATACTCTTACAATCAGCAATAGCAGCAGTTATTGATTATCCAAGTAAACTAGATTGGTTCAGTTAATAATGCTGCGGACTTGTTTATAAGTCATTACCTAAATCTACATTTGTGAAACATGTGAGAAGCATTCACATGCGCAAGTTATTATGAACTCCAAGACTGAGTTTATAGTCAGGGGGAGTTACATTTTTGTAGACATCAGGGGGAGTCTATGTCACATGTAGTAGCTTTTGTAGTTAATGCGTTGTACTCTTTTTTCCTTTGCCCAAGCTTTTGTTTTACCCATGAGGTTTTTATTTGCTTGGCAAGATTTTTAGTGAGGCAACAAGTCATTCATCATTCTTATGGCCATTGACACAAAGGGGAGTGTTTAAGGAGATTTGTTCACATAATTTCCGGTGTGTGTCTTGTCCTAGTTAGATACGGATATTAATTAGATAGATACATGGAATTCCTGTTATATCAGGACATTTATTGTAATTGATTATATCAACCTGTATTTAAGTCATTCTATCAATAAAAGAGTTATAGTTTTCCCAGTTTACATATTTTTTCCTACAATGGTTTCCTCTTTTTTGAATTACGAATCACAATCAGCAAATGGTTTTCAATTGTTAATTTCTCTCAACATAACAGACGACAAATTTGTAGGCAAACCCTCCCCCCCCCCCCAGAGAAACGTCGTACTAGTTTTTGCTAAGTAGGGTGTCGTGCTCCCTCACTTTTCAAAGTTTTCATTGGAAAATAGGTCTGTTGTATAGCCAATATTTGGCACGATTTGTTTTAATTTTGTGTTGTTTTTCTGGAAAAAGTGCTGGTTGTAACTCGACGGTAGTTTTTGCGTAAACCATGACTTTAATTACCCTACTCTTTCAGCTTTGCTATTGAAGCCTTTATTTTTTCAAATCCACATATTGCAGTAGGATCGTTAATGAACTGACCTCAGATTTTACATTTGGCTAACTTTGAGATTTGAGCTGGTCCTGTTGTTTTGGTATCAATGTCAGAACCTTATCGGACGGCACCCAAGTCGTGTAGAACAACACCTATTGCGTGAAAGAAGCAGCACAAGGTAAGTTATCATAAATCGTTGACAGCCGTATAAGGCAAAGTCTCTTATTTCATTCAATAAATCTGCTCAATTCTTGTATTTTATTTATTTTAAAATGTTGTCTAAATTATCAAGAACAAGTTCTTCCAGATCCAGTTCTTCCAACTCGAGGAGTTATATTTCTCAAAATATAATCACATATTAAAAATGAGGAGGATATCGAATTCTCTAATATTGAGAATTAGCTACATAGCTGGAGCCTCCCGAAGGTTAAACCTTCAATGACATATTCTATGAATATGTTCAATTTGAATATGGCTATGACCATCAAAATAATTGAACAGACTATTCATATCGGAAACGAACATGAAACTATTCAGTTATTCCAACTTGAAGAAATCAGGAGATATAAAGATAAATTCAGATATTTTCATCTGGGTATGGTTCAAGGGGCTATTCGACCACTTTCCAGAGAAGGCTTAAATGCCTCATTATTAGTTGCCTTAAGAGATTACAGGCACTTAAATTTTAATGACTCCTTATTAGGCATCATTCAAATGAGCCTATGCAATGGCCCAGTTTATTTGAACTGCTTTCCTAATTTTTGTGTCTCCTTGACAGACATAAATATTCATGATGTTTTAACATTAAATGTTAAAACCAGTGGCTATAATCTAAAAGAAGGATCTGAGCCACTAAATATTGCATATATGGTATATTATAAAGCAATGAATACCCTAAGCCCAAAGGCCAAAAATTATGATACAATGGGAAAAACAGTCTTAATTGAGACCAATCTATTAAAATCAGATGTGTCTATTCCTCATACTATTCAATGGCAGGATATTAAAACTTCTGAAGAATGGATGCTTTAATCTGCCACTCCATCCAAACCAGTAGAAAACAAAAGGGTAAAGAAATTCTACAGTATGACGATGGAGATGTTATTATCAAGTTTGATAACACTAGAAGATCAATCAGATTATCATTCTCGGATGATAGTCTCTCTTCTATTTCTTAAAAAAAAGTGAGAATATTCAATCTCAAAGGTTTTATACTCCAAACCAATCTATGAAAGCTTCTTCGTTAGGTAACAAGGTTCCTAACCTGGTTTTTGACGAAACTTGTACTTTGTCCCAACATATTCCTCAGAGAATTTACCATGAAGAACCTGAGACGTTGTCTGAATTCAATGATATTTCTTCAATAAATATCATTTCTATTCCTTTTACTTATGATCGACAAACTTGCGTTGAAGATTTTATGCAAGACAAATATTTGTCCTTCAGAAAATGGTTCTTCTCTAACTTCACAAAAGAAAAACAGCAAAATTATAAAACTCTTTATTATGGCACTATTGATGCTCAAAGGAAAGTCATTTCTTTCCCTATTTGGTTTCTAGATTATTCTATCAATAAGAATTCCCAATGCGTAAACGTGATTAAATCCTTAGAAAAGGATTGGACCACAGCAAAAGAGAATGTGATTATCTCTATTCATCCGCCTTCAAAACATCTGAAATTAAAGACAGGAGACGCTATTGTTGAGTAAGTTGCTTTCAGCCATGAAAGATAACATAATTATACAAACCTAACTCTACAAACCATGTGCTCCCAACTTGGGAGAATGGAGAAAAAATTAGAAAAAATTACACAACCTCCAGTATTAAAGGAAACTAAATCCATATTATCTTCATCTATTATTCATTCTACTCCAAAGGTAGTAGAACCTTTTATTCTAAAGCCAAGTATTAATATCACTATGCCCAACAAAAAGGATATTGATATTGTATCCATTCTAACCCAGCAGTTAGAATCCTTACAACTTGGTAATCATAAATCTGGTGAGAAGAAAGCTCAAATAACTACTATCTCAGAAACATTCTCTGATTCAGATAATAAATAAGATATTAATGAATTTGAAAAAAAAAATTCTTGCAATGGAAGATGACCTTAAAAAAGACCATCACTACCACATATTTAACCATTGCCGGCGATTTTTAAATCGTCGGCAAAGCTTTTTATCATTACCGGCGATTTTTGCCGGAAAAATCGCCGGTAATGTCTTTTTTTTTTTTAACATTACCGGCGACTTACATTTAAGTCGCCGGCAATGTTTCGATGGTAATGTAAAAAAAAAAAAAAAAAAGACATTGCCGGCGACTTCATTTATGTCGCCGGCAATGTCTTTTTTTTTTTTTACATTACCATCGAAACATTGCCGGCGACTTACATTTAAGTCGCCGGTAATGTTAAAAAAAAAATACATTACCGGCGATTTTTCCGGCAAAAATCGCCGGTAATGATAAAAAACATTGCCGGCGATTTAAAAATCGTCGGCAATGGTTAAATATGTGGTAGTGCATACAAGTCAGACTCCTAGTATAAACCAAAATATTTTTGGAAGAAGCACTGCTTTTGGCAGAAAATCAATTCCTACTACTTCAACCAGGCATTATTATACTCGTCCTACTTTTCAGGACTTATTATTCGAAGAAGAAAATTTGAATATTACAGCTAGCTTTTAGTGCTAGAACTATATATTAATGGAATATTGATGGATTGTCTGAATATCAGATAATCACTTTACTTCGTAGAATGACTATGTATTCTACTGTTTGCATATATGCTCATAATACAGATAAGCAGATCGCGGAATACATTGTTGCAGGATTTGTTGGCCAACTTTGTGGTTGGTGGGATAATATTATTTCCCCAGGACAACAACAACAAATTCTAAATGCAACCAAAATTATTCAAACTCCAGTGACCATAAAAGATGAACAAAGTCATGACAGTATTATATATACTGAAACTCCTATTCCTAATGCAGTTTATACACTGCTTACTTCCATTCTATTAGCTTTCGTTGGATCTAACCCAGTATCCTTTCAAAAAAACAAAGACTTATTAGTCAACCTTAAATATCCTACCTTAACTCAGTTCAGGTGGTCTAAGGATGTATTCTTGTCCAAAGTTATGATCAGGACAGACGCCAATGCTGACTTCTGGAAGGAGAAGTTCATTGCCAACTCTCTTTGCTCAAAAGGTCAAAGACCGTATTTTGAGAAAACATGGAGGAAACTTCATTCCTTATTATGAATATACCTATGGTCAACTTATCAGTGAATGCATTGTTGAAGGCTTATCCCTTTGCAATGATATTAAACTGAAAGCTCAACTAAAACGCCAACATTTGACTGGCAGAAAAAAAATTGGAGAATTCAATGACCAATTTGGTTTTGATCTCCAAATCCCGAATAAGCATAAACATAAGGGATCAGATTCAAAATCCTATTCAAAGAAAAAGAAACACTTTGCTAAGAAATCTTTTCCCCCTCAGGAAAAGAAGAAAAAGTGAAATTCAAAACCATACTATAAGAAGAATTATTCCCAAAATTCTTTTAGTACTATTATTTGCAGAAAATGTAGAAAACAGGCCATTATGCCAATAAATGTTGGACCAAAAAGAAAATTTATGAGATTTATGACGAAGATCTAAGAAAGTAACTTTTAGCTATTCTTCTTAACCCTTATGACAATGAGTCAGAAGAGAAGGTCAATATTATTAACCAAAAGTCTGACAGTTCTGATTCTGAGTCTGAGTCTTCATCCCCATCAGACTGTGGTTGTACTGCAAACCATTACAAGGCTATTCTTGAGATGAATGGATTAAGCACAAATGTGCTTACATCCCAAGAAAGATCTATTCTGACTTGCTTAATGGGATCCAAGATCCTGAAACCAAGAAAAATATGATCGAGCACTATTTAGAAACAATAAAAAGGGAGAATAAACTTAGAGATTCCCCTTATATTCCAAAAGAGTCATACTCTTTAAAAGAAGTCTTTGATGGGTTAAAAACTCACTCTTCTAAGAAATTATCTATTTATGACTTATAGGAAGAGATTAACTCCATAAAAATGGAGGTAAATATTATCAAAGAAAGAGAAACTTCTATTTCTGATTTAAGAGCAGAAATAAATAACTTAAAAATAGAAACCAAGTTTCTCAGAGAAATTATTAGCAAGATTATTTTGGAACAAGGAGCATCTTCCATTATTCTTGAACAAGGAGAATCTTCTATTCCAGATGAAGAGAAATTTCTCAACATCATTAACTAACATACCAGAAATGGTATTCTAATGTTACTATTGTCATAGACAAAGACTATGTCTTAAAAGAGATCGCTCTCATTGACAGTGGAGCATATCTAAATTGTATCAGTGAAGGGGTAATCCCTACGAGATATTATGATAAATCATCACAATCGTTAAACATTGTTGATGGTTCAAGACTAAAAATCAGGTATAAATTATCTAATGCCTATATTTGCAATTCAGGCATGTGTTTTAAAACCCCCTTTGTTATGGTCAAAGGTCTGGCACAACAAATTATTTTGGGAACTCCTCTCTTTAGTCTTCTGGAGCCCTTTATGAAGACAAGTGAAGGCATAATTTGTGATATTGAAGGTCAAATGATAGTTTTTGGCTTTATTACTAAGCCTCAAACTCGTTGAATTGATATGATCAAAAATACTTTTATTTTCAAAGAGAATCAGATAAATTTTATCCAATCCGATTTAAAAATTATGAGTACTATAACCCAAATTAATTCTCGCCAAAATTAGATGAAATCTTTATCTGATATTATCGAAAGGGAAATATGCAGTGATTTACTTGATGCTTTCTGGGAAAGGAAAAAGCATATTATCACTCTCCCTTATGAACCTGACTTTAAGGAACAAAATATTCCTACTAAAGCAAGGCCAACTCAAATGAATGCTGAGCTGATTGAATATTGTAAAAAAAAAATTAATTCTCTCCTGGAGAGAAAACTTATCAGGAAATCATACTCCCCTTGGAGTTGTACAGCCTTTTATGTTAATAAAAGCGCTGAAATAGAAAGAGGAACTCCTAGATTAGTAATCAATTATAAAGCTTTAAATAAGGTTCTCAAATGGATTAGGTACCCATTACCTAATAAAAATGACATATTATCTAGGCCCCAGTCAGCCTCTATTTTTTCAAAATTTGTTTTAAAATCTGGTTATTGGCAAATCCAGATTATTGAAAGTGACAGATATAAGACAGCCTTTACTGTTCCTTTCAGACATTATGAATGGAACGTGATGCCTTTTGGGCTTAAAAATGCTCCTTCAGAATTTCAGAATATTATGAATGATATTTTCACACCTTATTCTTCTTTCTCTATTGATTACATAGATGATATTCTTATTTTTTTCTCAATCGCTTGACCAACACTTCAAGCATCTGAATATATTCATCAATCTTATTAAAAAAGAAGGTCTAGTGGTATCTGCTAAAAAGATGTCTATTCTCTAGACAAAAATCCGCTTCCTTGGCCAAGAAATCAAATAAGGAAGAATTATCCCTATTGAGCGAGCTATTCAATTCGCAGAAAAATTTTCAGATGAACTTAGGGATAAAACTCAGCTTCAGCGCTTTCTAGGAAGCTTAAATTATATTGCAGAATATTATAAAAATCTGTCTACTGACAGCTCTCCTCTTTATGAAAGACTGAGGAAGAATCCTTCTCCGTGGGGTGAGACCCATACCAAGGTAGCTAGACTTATTAAGTCTAAAGTAAAAAGCCTCCTCTGTCTAGCTCTTGTCTCACCAACCAATTTTAAATTTGTTGAGACAGATGCTTCAGACATAGGTTATGGAGGAATTCTAAAATAAAAGTTTCTTAATTTAGAAAAGGAAATATTGTCCAAAAATACTTCTGGAAAGTGGAATGATGCCCAGAAAAACTACTCCACTATAAAAAAGGAAATTCTTGCTATTGTCAATTGTATTTCAAAATTCCAAGATGATTTATTAAATCAAGAATTGTTATTAAGAGTTGATTGTAAAGCAGCTAAAGATGTTCTTGAAAAAGGCGTTAAAAAATTAGCTTCTAAACAATATTACAAGATGACAGTCTATATTATCTATATTTGATTTTAAAATCGAGTTTATTAAAGGAGAAACTAACTCTCTCCCTGATTTTTTAACCTGGGAATTTATTATAGGTACCAAATGAACCAGTTCAGTCGAGGCTCTAGAGGAGGAAGATATTCTTCCTGTGGCAGAGGGAAAGGTAGATGAGAAAGCAGCAGCAGTTTCCCTGGCAGTTTTGCCAATCAGAGTTATTTAAACTCTCCTCCCCCTTCTCAATCTAGAATGAGTGAGCCTGCAGATACCGCAGATTATTTATCCTCTGGAAAAACCCAAGAGAGCTTTTCAACAACTCTTAAGGAACCTGTTCTTCCAGGTTTAAAGAAACATTTAGAAGAACAAATTTTTATGCTCCAAAAAGGAGACGAGAGATATTTTAACTCTCCAAATACTCTGGCACAGAGATATTTTGAGCCAGAAGCCAATTTTCCTCTTTTAGGGAAGAAAAATCGAAGATATTATGATGCATTCTTATGGAGACTGGTTCAGTAAAATTCCCTCACATGAACCAGAACAAGCATACTGAAGATATTTCCTTCAGCAAAGCGTTTATTCAGCGTATTATTCATATCTCAGAATGGGGTCTCAATCCTAATAAATCAATGGATTTGAAATTTATTCAAACCAATTATAATTACTGGGATTATATTGAAGCTTGGATCAAGGCTTTTTATTATCAAAATAAAGCTGAAAAGCACACATAGTTCATAAGAATTGAACCCTCTATTATTAAGCAGGAGCTTCCTTTCTGGTTCTACAACTGGTTCCATTCTATGGGTCCAGGTGAAGACTTCCTTCCCAAAGAACTCTCAAAAGCTTATGAAGAATACATTATGAAGAACCCTAAGTATAATTGAATCAGGGTAATCAATGGGAGTAACCTTCTCCACTATATTGCAAGATTTAGCCTCCCTTGGATCTGGCAATAGACTTATTCAGTCTGTCATCTAGAAATAGGGGTTTTATCCCTTAACTGCCAATTCCATTATAAATGGTGGTCAAGATTCGATTATAATCCTCCTTTAATCAAAATAAAGGAATGTATTGCTGCATTTGAAAATGTAGAAAAGGAATATTCTCCTCAAGAAGACACCAAAAGGGATTTTTTGATTCCCTCCTTGGCAGATTTGAAGGCCGCTTTCCCCTTAGCTTCTCCTAACGAGCTTAAGGAAAAATTGTTGCAGCAGCTCTCGTCGTAAATTGATGACAATGTAGCTGTCTTATTGAAGAAAACTTCTTCCAAAGCTTCCTCAACTCCAGCATCGATAATGGATGAAGAAGAAGAAGAAGAAGAAGAAGATGGTGAAGAGGAAGAAGAAGACTTCACCCAAGAAAATGAAGACATGGAAGATTATTTGGGCAAAGTTCCCTTTGTAGACCCTTCCAAGGAATTTTTGGATTCTCTGAATGATGAGATGCCTTAGAGCTCTAAGAAAAAGAAGAGGAAGGCCAAGGTGGAAAACAAGTGAAACTTCCAGCCACCTTCCCCATGGATATTTTCCCTTTAAATTTATTGTAATAGCCGTGGTGATCCTTTTCTATTTTCACGTGTTCGATGGGGCATTTTGAGCACCCGACGTGTTTTTTAGTAAAGTAATGATTCCTTTTGCTTTTCTTTGTTGGCCATTTAGTAAAGGCCTTTTGTCTTTTCTCTTTACCAAATCTTGGAGTAGCCTTCGTAGCCGGTTGTCCTCCTTTTCGGGTCTTTTTAAGTGGAGCTCTCCTTCAGAGTTTCATAAGTTTTAGTTTTCAGATACTCTTGCTCCACCTTCTCTCTACCCTCTCTCCATCTCCATCCACTGTAACTAGATCTTAATTTGTAATATTATTGTAAATACTTCAGAAATAAATAAAATGTTACGACCCGGACCAGAATCACCAGTGTCATCAGCTATATACGTGAGTTACTGCGTAGTCGCAGAGTTCCGACAGTATTTGAATCGCCAGATTTGATAACGACTTAATTATTGGCCGAGAATTGGAGCTGGGTCTCTTCTCGAGAGTCGTTGTATATGTGATTTCGAGTTCGTGGACGGTTCCGGATCGTTATTTGAATGACCGAGGAATTAATTATGAATATTTGAAGTTTGGATTTAAATGGTGGCATTCTTAGCGACTAAATTACCGGTCGAGAATTTGGTTTCGGCTTCTTCACGGAAGTTGTTCAGAATTTAATTTCGAGCTCAAGGGAACTTTCGGAGCATTATTTTAAGTTACGAAGATTAATTTGTGAATATATCTAGATTGGGAGTTGACCGAGTTGACTGAGTCAACTCGGTGGGAGAGTGAGGTTCACGACGGTAAGGGCGGTGCTCCACGGTGGCGATGTAATTTCGGCCACCTCTGAGCTCGGGCCTAGTCCCGTTCGGTGCGCCTTGAAGTCCTCGACCCCGTGCCGGCCTCCTCTCATGGTGGAGCTCACGGTGGAGAGAGAAATTTGGAACCAAAGTTGGGAAATTTTGGGTGATTCGGGTTGCTCGATTTTGGCCGAATTGAACTACAAGATGTAGTGGGCTTTGAAGCTCTCCTCACCATGATTCTAACCATGTAAGTTTGGTGATCTAATTTTGCTTGTGTATGGAGAATTTTGGGATTGAAATTTGTGTGAACATTCGGTTTTTCATGAAATTGACATGGTTAGAGTGAGAATTGGCCTTCATTGCAGTTGAGAAAGTTGCTCAATGGGTAGTTTTGCATGGAATGGAGGTTGCTCCGCCATGGAATTTTCAGTTCAAGTGGCGGCGGCGCCGTGGGCGGTGGTCAACGGCGGTCAAAGTTTGACTTTTTGGGATTTTCGACAAGTTGCATGTCATTTTACTCGAAATCGCGTCCCGATCGCAGTGGGGAGATTCGTTTCTCGATTTGAGCATCCGAACTTACAGCGAGGTATTGAGGTATGATTTCCGGATTTTCGACAGTTTGTCGTAATCGGATTACGTGTTTCCGAGAACGGTGGTTTCTCGTGATTTGATTTGAATTGTCGAGTTATGACTTTGAGAAATGAATTTTGTGAATATTCAGGGGTTCGTGATCGTTCGTTTGGCGAGGGACTTTCCGCCGGATCAAGGGTTAACGCGAACTGCGTTACGCTAGTCTGTGAGTGGACAATTTCTTTTCACGGAATTCTTGCGAATCTTTTATATGATTTACGAACTTGAGCATACGTATTGAGATTACGGATTACATGAGCATGTGTTTTACGATTATACGATTATACTTATACGGATATACGTATACGAGTATACATACACTTATATGTTGTTTCATGCATTTGCATCGAACTATTTATGATTTGGTTTTCACAGAGTACAGTCTCAGTTATGTTGTTATATCGATACACTTGCCTCTCGGCTGATCCCCGATGGTAGGCCGCCAGGAGGGGCGTCGTCACCCCGACCTGACCGGTGAGGGGCGTTTCCCCGGAACCGAGGCCATTTCTGGCTTAGAATCACGTGTGGACCAAGGACCCCGTGATTCGGACTTTACTAGCACGGAGGTGTCCATGAGTGACCCCGTGAGATTTTTTACTTGCATGCTCTGTACGCTGGAGGATTATGGTTTTACCTCGTGTACTTGTTGTTTTTATTTACCTAGACTCGCATATGTTATTTTAAACATATATATATCAACTGGTGAAAGACATTTATTTTCGTCCACTCACTCTAACAGTTTTCATGTCTTTCCCCTGGCCTTTTCGGTTTTCGTGCCCAGTTTGCAGTTCGGACTCTGGTGTCGCACGTCGTGGTCGGAGGCATAGTGCTCGAGCTACCTTGTTTCTTCCAGTAGGTTTATTGTTCTACCTACTGTGGTATACTGATATGTTTATAAATTAGAGGTCGTTCTGAGTAATCTGTTGTTTATGTTATACGATTTTTACACCGGATTTCAGTAAAGTATAGATATATTTATTGTTTTACTTTACTGTTGATATATTGAGAAATCCGGATGGGATTGGTGCCCACGGTTTGCTTTTTGTGGCATAGGATGAAGTGTATTTTCCGCGTGCAGGTAATGGTAATTCCACGTTAGTAACGAAACTCTGCCAAAATTTCTACGGTTTTTGTTGGTTCGTGTTTTCGAAAGGGTTTGATTCCGATTTAGGGAGCTAAATCGGGGTTGGGTCCTTTCAGCTTGGTATCAGAGCATTAGGTTATAGGTTCTGTAGACTTATGTAGTCGTGTTTACTAAGGATATTTGAGAATGTACAGCATGTCTGGAATGGTGACCCGACCGGCCGGCGGATACTCATCAATATTCCAGGTGTTGTATACTTTCAAATATTTGAAGTTCCATGATTACGTTCCACTTGTTGTGAACGATGTTTTTATTCATTAGGATGCCTCCCTGACGTGTTTTCCGTGTCGTTTCGGTTGTGGATCCTATTGAGGATCAATCAACGCGCGATTTGCCAGAGAACTGTGGATTTGGATGAGTATTCTGAGTTCAGAGAATTGTGTGGCACGGTTTGCCTAGTTGTGTGTGTATGAGCGTCTACCTGTTGCCTCAGAGCTGAGAATTGTGGCAGTTGATGTTTGCCTGAGTCAGATTGTTGTATTTGGTGGGCTGATATTGTGTGAGTTCCGGTTGTGACTCCATGGCCTACATTCAGGGTGTTGTCTATTCAGTAATGGTTTTATCAGGCTACCCAGCAATCGAATGTGGAGTGTTTACCCACCTGAGGCAGAGATGCATTGTTCACATGTTTGTTTCCGTTTGCACGTGTATTGTGGCTTCAGAGGAAGCAGTGCACGAGGTTCGAGATGAGTTTGAACCTGAGCATCAAAGAGAGTCTGATTGATGTGCCTCGAGACATCCGTGAGGAGCTTAGTGTGCTGCACTCAGTGGCGAGGCTATTGAGAAGGAAATGTGTATGCGGTTTTCGATGTGATGGTTTGAGGAAAGTGGACTTAGTCGAGATTTTGATGAGGTTGAGTTCCGGCACCTCGAGATCAGTGACTTCATCAGGCTGTGGCCTTTTTGATTATGTTGAGGGTCATAAGATTAAGCAGAGGATCCGTTTGACGATGGCGGAGATCACAGAGTAGCGGATTGGCTCCTGTGGTATGAGTTTGGGTGATCGTTGGTGATCCTTTCTCGCAGCAGGTGTTGCTGTGATTTGTGTTTGTGGAGCACTTTCAGTTGCTGTTTCGGTGGCCAGGAGGGTCACGTTGCGAGGGAGCGCCCTTAGCCAGCTGCTCTAGCGGTTTGGTAGCTCAGAGTTCACGAGGAGATCATGATGCTGTTTCTGGAATTGACCAATGTAGCCTTTTAGATGAGTTATTCAGCAAGTCGCAATTGACGTGGGCGGCTAGTTGGGCATGTTGGAGTTCATGCCATGACCTTGTTTGAGGACAGACTTTTCTCCGAGGTTATTGTTGTTTGATATCCATGGCTATTGTACCTGCATCTCCACTTCCGAGCTGTTGGAGAGTATTGTATCCATCCGGAGGTTGCGAGATCCTTGTTGGAGGTTATGTGTTAGCCGCGGAATCGTTATAGCTGGACATTGTGGTTTTGGTGTGATTGTGAGTATGGACTTGCTGATGACGCATTTGGTTATATTCAAGTGCCTCGAGAAGGAGGTTATGTTTCGACGACCAGATTTTCCCGAGATACTGTTTCGTGGTGATGGTCGAGCGGATGGTGGAGATGAGTTGTGTTGTTTGCTTAGCTCATATTGTGGATATTACGGTTGCTGTGCCCGACATTGGTGACATTGAGGTGGTTCCCGAGTTTCCAGGTGTGCTCCGGAGGAGTTACCAGGTGTTCCTCCAGTTCGGGAGACTGACTACACCATTGAGCTTGTACTGAGCGCTGGACTCATTTTACCGACGTCTTATCGTTCGGAGCCAGCGGAGCTGATGGAGCTACAGGTTCGACTCCAGGAGTTGCTGGAGGAGGTTTTAGAAGATTTCATGCAATCCCGCGTATTTGCGTGGTATGCTCTTGCATGGTTTGTACGGATGATGGATGGTTCGATGTGGTGGTGCATTGACTACCGGAAGCTTGATTCGCTTCAGAGGAGAGTGAGTGTACTCCGTTTTGAGTTGACGATTGGTTGATCAGCTCGCGAGAGCTTCAGTCTTGTTGAAGATTGATTTCGGGTCCGGATACCATCAGTTGAGAATCGATGAGTCAGATGTGGTTTGGACAGCTTTCGGATCTCGATGCGGGCATCAGGAGTTCTTGGTCACGCTGTTTGGTTGACCAATGCCCCCGTAGATCGTGTGGACTTGATGGACCAGGTGTTCAGACGGTTTCTGGACAAGTTGCGGTTATGTTCGTTGGCAACATCCTGATGTATTCCAGGAGTGTGGGCCAGTACCTGAAGCAATTGCGAGCGATTTTGAGGACTTCGCGAGATGATCAGCTATTTGCGAAGGTCAGCCAGTGTGAATCTTGATCGCTTAGCGTGAAGATTTTGGGGTTGTGTGATGTCAGCCGAGGGAGTTAGTGTAGATCTTGACCAGATAGAAGCCGTGTTGATTTGGGGATTGCCCTACCATTGTACCAGAGATCGGGAGTCTCTTGGGTTTGCCAGGCTATTACCGACGGCTTGTGCAGGATTTTCCCGGATTGCCACTCTACTTTCCGAATTGACAAAGAAGGCGTCAAGTTCGAGTGGTTCGATGCACGTGAGGAGAGTTACTTACTCATGCAGGATGGTTGACCATTGCTTCGGTTTTGACCTTACCTGATGATTGTGATTAGTTCGTGGTTTGGATTTGGTTGTGTTTTGATGCATCAAGGTTTGGATTTGGTTGTGTTTTGATGCTGTGTAGCAGAGCGGTGGCTCATGGTTTCAGTTAGTGGGAACCTTATGTGGATGCATATCCTGTGTATGATTTGGGGTAGCTGTTTTGTGTTAGCATCAGAGAGTTCGAGACACTACAGCTATGGCGTGCAGCGAGGTGTAGGACGTGCACTGATCACTTGAGTTTCATCCACTTGCATTTTCGGCCAGATTTGGGCTTGAGGTAGTGTATATGGATGAGGTCGACTCACGACTATGGCTGCACCTTTGAGCTTGTTCGGGAAAGGTTAGAGGTTGTACTTTGACCATTCGTTTGGGATGTTGTTGCTGATACATTCAATCGGGAGTCGGAAGCTTCAGTGTTTTATGTGTGTGGGGCTCGAGTTTCCGTGTTAGCCGAGTTGCGAGCTATGGGAACTGAGTTAGAGTGTGATGATATTGAAGCTCATTGTTTTGCGTGCGTTATGCACTAGCAGTACGGAGATGTGTCTGATACTTCGAGTTTACTACTCGTGACGCAACATGAAGAGCAATATAGCAGCTTGTTTGTGCAGATGCCACATTTGTCGACTGGTGATGGCTAGAAGGCAGAGACTTGCCGGAGAGTTACAGCCATTGGAGAATTCCGATTAGTAGTTGGAGTTTGTCACTGTGGTTTTGTGTGTTTGTACGCACTTTGGTTTGTGGTACCTGTTGTCAGGCCATTGTGGACCGTTTGATGAACTTGGTACGTTTACTTGTACTTTTCGGAACAGATTTCAGTGGTAGGCTGGCATAGCTGTGTTTGATGGAGGTTGTCCATCTATGTGATGTACCTGTGTCCCAGTTCGCCGATCGAGGTAATCAGCTACAATTGAGTGTTGGCGAGCTTTGCAGCGAGCATTGTGAACCAGTTTATGAGTTAGTACTGGTTCTTATCCTTAAATTGGCGGGCGATCTTTGAGAACCATTCAGACCTTGGAGGGCATGTTGTGAACCTCGGTATTGCAGTTCCGGAGGATTTGGGACCAGCAGTTTCACTTGTTTGAGTGTGCATACAGTACCAGTTTGTGGACCACTATAGTTTTGATGTTGTTTTGAGGAACGATGCTGTACTCCATTGTGTTGGAGTGAGTTTGGTTTGAGTTTGGGTTGATGTTTGATTCTGATTTTATGGAATGTGCTACCACAGACTGTCAGATTAGCGGAAATGGGTTGATAATTGCCAGAGTCCGATATTTGAGCTGTGTTGATATGAATGTGTGAGTTGTGTTGGTGTAAGCAGACTGAGTAGTGATTTGCCATGTTATTTTGATCCGTGTGTGATCGTAGGCGAGTTTGTGTTGTGCCGTATAGTTCGGCATCTCCTATAGTGTTGGCTTTTATGTGTGTTGTGTTCCATGTGGCGGAACTGTGTTTCAGGTTTGCTACGTGTTGTGTACCCTATCTGTTCCTTATGCAGGAACACTTGGCTATTGTGTGGAGCCAGTTCAGATTCGAGATTGAGGGTACAGGGATTTCAGCACGGAGCTATCTCCTATCGTGGAGTCTGTTGTCAGAGTTGTTCAGTTGACATGATCACTGAAGAGTCGTTCAGTTGAGGTTGCCACTTGTGAGTTGAGCAGTATGCAGAGGCAGTGCTCCTACTTTTAGTCGACAGACTCAGAAATTTCGAGGTCGAAATATTTTTAAGGGGGGTGGATTTGTGACGACCCGGACCAGAATCACCAGTGTGATCAGCTATATACGTGAGTTACTGCGTAGTCGCAGAGTTCCGACAGTATTTGAATCGCCAGATTTGATAACGACTTAATTATTGGCCGAGAATTGGAGCTGGGTCTCTTCTCGAGAGTCGTTGTATATGTGATTTCGAGTTCGTGGACGGTTCCGGATCGTTATTTGAACGACCAAGGAATTAATTATGAATATTTAAAGTTCGGATTTAAATGGTGGCATTCTTAGCGACTAAATTACCGGTCGAGAATTTGATTTTGGCTTCTTCACAGAAGTTGTTCAGAATTTAATTTTGAGCTTGTGGGAACTTCCGGAGCTTTATTTTGAGTTACGAAGATTAAGTTGTGAATATTTCCAGATTGGGAGTTGACCGAGTTGACTGAGTCAACTCGGTGGGAGAGTGAGGTTCACGACGGCAAGGGCGGTGCTCCACGGTGGCGATGGAATTCCGACCACCTCCGAGCTCGGGCCTAGTCCCGTTCGGTGCGCCTGGAAGTCCTCGACCCCGTGCCGGCCTCCTCTCATGGTGGAGCTCACGGTGGAAAGAGAAATTTGGAACCAAAGTTTGGGAAATTTTGGGTGATTCGGGTTGCTCGATTTTGGCCGAATTGAACTACAAGATGTAGTGGGCTTTGAAGCTCTCCTCACCATGATTCTAACCATGTAAGTTTGGTGATCTAATTTTTCTTGTGTATGGAGAATTTTGGGATTGAAATTTGTGTGAACATTCGGTTTTTCATGAAATTGACATGGTTAGAGTGAGAATTGGCCTTCGTTGCAGTTGAGAAAGTTGCTCAGTGGGTAGTTTTGCATGGAATGGAGGTTGCTCCGCCGTGGAATTTTTAGTTCGAGTGGCGGCGCCGCCGTGGGCGGTGGTCAACGGCGGTCAAAGTTTATACATTAGAGGTCGCTCTGAGTAATCTGTTGTTTATGCTATACGATTTTTACACCGAATTTCAGTAAAGTATAGATATATTTATTGTTTTACTTTACTGTTGATATATTGAGAAATCCGGATGGGATTGGTGCCCACGGTTTGCTTTTTGTGGCATAGGATGAAGTGTATTTTCCGCGTGCAGGTAATGTTAATTCCACGTTACTAACGAAACTCTGCCAAAGTTTCTACGGTTTTTGTTGGTTCGTGTTTTCGAAAGGGTTTGATTCCGATTTAGGGAGCTAAATCGGGGTTGGGTCCTTTCATAAAGTTTGAGATTTGCGCTCCTCAGATTTTACGTTTGGTTTAAGTTAACCTCATCTCCTCATATTCACTCATGGCCTCGTAGGTATTCAAAATGCAATATGTTGAAGCTTTACTCTTATGTCTTTGTACTTTCATTATTTTGGTATCCCCTAGTTTTTCTTTATCTTTGATACGTAAATAAATAGGAGTTGTATGTAGTGATAACATGACATCAATAACAGTAAGAAAATGCATATCACATAGAGTAAATTCTCACAATTATGAGTCTAGTTTTGAATTCTCCAGAGCTTCGCTTACAATCACTAAAAAAACTGAAAAAGAAAACGTAGTACAGGTATTAATAGAAGGAGAGCTAAGAGCTAAGGAATAGTAATTACAAAATAACTAATGACAACTCATGATTGGCAGGAAGCCAACCACGTGGAGTCAAGGCATCAATGTCAGAATTGTCATAAGTGTCCAATCACAACACACCATTCTCCTAACTCAGCACTGTCTTTCCAGCTCAGTAGCCACTTCAGCTAACACCCTCCCTCAAGCTCAACCAAGGTAACCAAGCTGAGATTGTCACTGTGTTCTCGAAATACTGGAGAGTGAAGTCCCTTTGCAAGCACATTTGCAACCTACTCTGTGGTAGGAACATATTGAAGCAACAAGTCATTATCCAAATGCTTGATCTTAGAGTGAAAAATTGGATTTTATGCCAGACCAGACATATTATCACATTTAAGCATAGAAGGAGCTGGGACATACACATGCAGATCACACACAATGTGCTTTATCCTGGATATCTCTGTTGTTGTATTTGCAAGTAAGCGATACTCAGCTTCTGTAGAGCTTCTAGATACAGACCCTTGCTTCTTAGACTGCCAAGCAACTGGACATGACCCCAAAACCACCACAAAACAAGTTGATGATTGTGATATACCGTTCATTTCGTAAAATTAGAAGTAATTTGAGATTTCCTTCGATATGAGTTGTTGAATTTGATATGTGCAGTTGATTGTACTTGAATATTTTGTATATGGTTTTTGGTATGTTGATATATAATAGTGGAGAAATGCGGACGAGCATCGGTGGCTCGCGGCATAGGTTGGGACTTATGATAATTGAAGTGTGTTTGGAAAATTCGCAGGTTTTGGGTATCTTAATTTTAAGAGAGATTCTGTCCAATTTTCGTAGAAAAATTCATAGATTTCCGCAATTTTATGTTGTAATTTCGAGGGAAAAATTATTTTAACGGAGTAGATTGTGATAATGTTTATTTTGTAAAATTAAAAGTATTTTTCGATTTTTCGATATTTATTTATTGGGCTCGATAAAAAATATTTACTGATGGTAAAGGTTATAAGGTTTTCGGTTGACTTTTTAGTCAGTTAATTATATTGAATGACTTCGAATGGTAGTTATAGTATTCGTCGAGGCGAGGACGTCAACTTTCAAAATGTCATAATCGGAGTCAACGAGAAAATTATGGTCACGATAACGTAATACGCGAAATACGGAGTATAAATATGACTTTCCGTATTTGAAAAGTTAGACTTTCCATTTCGGGTCAAGAAACGTTGACCCACGTTGACCCACGTTGACCGTCTCCGGTGAGGCTTCATTGTCCGACCACAAACCGGGCAACCTTGATACCAAAATGATCAGCTTGAGACCCTCAGTTGTTCCCTTATGGTTTCCGTCATCAATTTGACCAGAGGTAGTCAGAATTATGAAAGGAAAAGTTGAGAAAACCTAGCGTTCGGGTCGGTGGGTTGCCGGCCGATTTGGACTCTGATACTGGTATGGTTTGTTTCCTCTCTTTTTCCTTTTTATGTTGTTGTGTATTGTTCTTCCAATTTCGTGTCTGCATGTGGGATTCGAGGAGATCGATCGATCTCCGTCGAATTCGAATCAGGCACCACAGTGGTCGGTGCTCCCGGAGGTTTCAGCCGGCGAGAGTTTAGGACTTTTGCTCCTCTTGTCGGGGCGAGTCGAATGAGACCAGGCTCGAGCCCCAAGGTGGCTCGACGGCGGTGCAGTGTCGCCGAGAAGTTTTAGGTGGATTTTGGATCCGCCGACTTTCGGGCTCGATTTTGGCTAATAGAGTCGGAAACGAGATTAGCTATAGTTTTAGAAATTTTTATTCTTAAAGAGAGGAGGATATTGAGGTATTAACCTTTGTCAGCGGTGGTAGCGTGTCTAATTAGAAAAAGTTTCTAAAACTAGTCGTGTTATATATTATTAGATTTGTATCAATATTGCGAGCGTATTTGTGAGGATAGAAATGTGTTTAAACTTCATCGTCCCAGTGGATGGGCTTTTGAGACTAGTGTTGCTGCCAATAGTGGTGCAGGCGACAGAAAAATTATGTGTACTTTTTATCGCTATAATAGTATTATCGTATTGGGTTTATCGATAAGATTTTCTACTCGTTTCAATTGAGCTAATTCTAGTCGAATATTTACTATAATTATACGGATAATTTGTCATTTTAACGATTTTCGACTAAGGTCAGGTCGTTACATTAAATTTCTTTCGTTTATCTCACAACCCAATCAGCATCACAATATGCCTTGATATAAGGAATGCTATTATTACAGCTATACAAAAGTCCTTTTGTAACAGTACCTTGCAGATACTTGAAGATCATTTTCACAACATTAAAGTGAACATCTATTGGAGTAGTCATAAACTGACATAGTGTGCTAACAACAAATGCTATATCTGGCCTTGTAAATGTAAGGTACTGTAATGCTCCCACTATGCTTCTATTGAAAGTTGCATATGCAAGAGGTTCACCTTCTGATTTCAACATTTGCACATATAGGTAAACATGGAGTACTACAAAGTTTAGTATTCCATCTCTGACTAGGTGGTCTTTACTATACTTGATTTATCCCAAAAGAAAACCACCAGCAAATATGGACACTTCTAGACCAAGAAAATAAGATAGTTGCTGATACCCGAAAATTCATTAGGCCCATGATGCAGTCAAACCCAAGTCCAAGTCAGTTTAATGCTCATGCTCGTATATCATGTTTTGAAGCTCATAACACAAAATCCAACACGTTACTCACAAGTACATCCAATCAAGTGATCGGACCCATAGTGTGGCCTAAGCCACAATAGCGCCTTTATTAAGGCTTGCGGTCATGGGTGTGATGTAGAAGGTAACAGAAATATGCGTGCTTATTTTTGGGTTAAATTATCGGTAATTTCGGTCCTGTGCCCCAAAATCAAGCCCAATGGTTTAAACAAAGAACAAATGGTGATTGAGAATTAGACCTCCTTTGAAAACCTAAGACCTAAACTCAATATAAATCCTAATTATTTCAATACCATTCTCTACAGTCTAAACATAAGTCTCGACAAGTCCAAACACCAAACACTAGCTCGAACCACTTACTGCTACACCATAGTGTCGTCCTTTTAAACTTAAATTCCATTGTAGTAATAGAAGATACACTATGTAAACTAGTGACTAATTCGTTTCTCACTCCCCCATGACAGAAGACCACTATCTCCTTCTGCTACGTTGAACACCAAATATTGCTCCCTTAATGGACATGGAGTCATGTGCTTGGCTCTCTTGCAATTCTTGAGCCTTACAAAATGCCCTCGTAGAACTCTCCTTGATCCATTGCAGTAGCCCTCTCAACCTACAATCCTACTCTTACTACCATGTTGCTTTTTTATGTAGTAGCCCTTTATGTTCAAGCATTCAGGCATTTGAAGCACACCAAACAACCCTTCTTTTCAACCAATCCTAATACCCACTACATCTCTCAGTTTTTCAAAGACTCTAATTCCCAATCTGCAATCATTGTAGTGTATTTCCAGCTCCCACACCATGTTCATGCCCCAATTCCTCTATCATGATTCGAATAACACATTTGAGTTGTTATCCCTTGATTAATGATAAATTCAGCCTAGTCTCGCTTAATTCAAAAGAATCCCTTACATTTTGGCGACTTCACTGGGGAGATTAGGTTGTGATTCAAACCACGGAGGTACCCAGCGATTTGAGATATGTTACTGTAACAGTAACACATAAATGCAGACTACCATATTAAGCAACAATGACTGCCTATGGGCAATCTTATAAGAGATTCATATGCAAAACTCTTGAACAATAGATGCAAATCAAATCAAGTCATGTTATATGCGTAATTATGCTTTATTTCTAGCTAAGCAAATACAATATCTCAAAAGAAAAACTACAGCTAATTTGCTACACTCAAGCAGTGAACTTTTCCTCTTCAATTTTGAAAAGTTATTAGGCTCCCTCTCCCCTTGCATAAAAGCTTTTGAAATTAGAATCTAACAATAAAGACAAACCTTCCTTTTTATCAAAATTCTACTTCTAACCTTTCTATACTATACTTGTTTGAAAAATATAATAGCTACATCTATTTACTTTCTTATATTCTCATACTGTATTTTCTTGTTCTTTAAAAAAAACGTGCATCAATATTCATGTTGGTACAAGATTGCGTCTTTTACTTTGTCTAGAAGCTACACAACATAAGGGTGCGACCGGAAAAAAATATTGAAGAACATAAAGATGCAAAATACTGTAGTTTAACGCATCATGTACCAAACCTCATTCAATTCAAAAGCTTTCATATAAGTTGTGCAATCGTAATAGAAGTAGCAAACAAGGCTTCAAACACTGTAGTGTGTAGCTTAATCTATGTAGTTTATGTTCCGGTTTGATATTCAAACTATATCGGAATACCAGACTGCAACACCAACTCAATCCAACACTAGTCAATACCAACTACAGCTGCTCAATCCAACACAATCCTTGTCTCAATTCAATCTTCTGTGTTGCAGCAGCTCCATCCACCACTGCAGTTCAAGTTCGAGTTTAATGTTCAAAGTTCAAACTCTATTGCAATACCAACTACCTCAACAACTTAATTCACCAAAAGTTCAAGTTCTAGAACAGTCTTCAGACACATTTGCAGTACCAACTACTGCAGCAACTCAATCCACCAATGTTAAAGTTCAAATTTAATTTTCAAACTCTACAACAGCTCAATCCTTCAAAGTTTAAGATTAAGTTAAATCTTCAAACTTTAATACAGTACCAATTGCAGCAGCTCAATTCACTGTAGTTTAAGTCCTAATCCAATCTTCAAACCCAACAACAACTCAATCTACCGTAGTTCAAGTCTCGGTCTGATTTTCAAACTCTATCACAGTACCAACTTTAACAGCTCAATCCACTACAATTCAATACCAACTACAACACATCGATGCACCACAGTCCAAGTCGTAGTCAATTCTTCAAACACTACAACAACTCAAATCACCGCAGTTCAAATACCATTCAATCTTGAAGTTCTATTAAAGTACCAAATGTAGAATCTTTTATTCCAATACTAATTGCAGCAACTCAATCCATCACAGTTCAAATTCCATCCAATATTCAAGCTCTATTATAGTGGCATTTGTAAGAGCTCAATCTACTATTGTTTAAGTTCCAGTCCAAATCTGCAATTTCTACACCAACTCAATCCATGAAAGTTCAAGTTCTAGTTCGATCTGTAAATTCTATTCCAGTCTCAACTACAGCAGAAACACAATCCATTGTAGCTCATGTTCTAGTCCAATCTTTAAACACTTTAGCATCTCAATATATATCAAGCAACGTTCACAAAAAAATCTAATGATAGATCATTATTATGTAAATCAAGCATCATTAAGACAAAACTCATGTAACATCACACTTGTACTCATGATATTACACTCAGGAGTTGAATGGTTGATGTTTAGTTTAAGAAAATTTCCATTAGACGAACAAACTCTAATTCCAAAATTCAGTATGTCATTCAAGCTTTTATATTCTTGTCAGCGGGAACATACTCATTTTGAACCACGTCAGCAAAAAATCAGGCCTTCAGCTACAATAAACAATACTACTTTCTGCTCCAAAAACCAAATTCTTGTTTCTCACAAAAGAATACTTAGAGTTCTAACTACATTAAGTGTACCTAAAGCATGTCAATTCATACTCGAAACTCCTACAATTGACTTTCTTTATACTCTATGTAAACCATTAATCAGCTCAACAAGCTTTAACCATATTTCAAGACTTTTAAGAGCCTTAACCTGTATCGCAAATCACTTTTATTGCGGCTTACCTTTCACCCCTTAGCTTACTATCAACTGCAAGAATGTTACAGACCTTGATACACCAGTACCCTTACATGTATTTTCAAGCCAAAGCAGAAAGCGAGCAAGCAAAACTCTATGGTAATATGCAAATACATGCCAAGTCTTACGCATGATTTCACATGCAACCTGAAAATATATGTTCAAATACCCATTACTACAAGTAAGTAACTATTGAATATGATGCAGTCTCATATGCTTTCCTTGAAGAGAAACATAACTCATGCCATAAACATGAATCTAGTGAAGTCAAGCCACTTACGAAAGAGAGATCATTGAAGTTATCGTCAAAATACATTTAAAAGCTACCGATTTTATAATTCCAAAGTCACCTAGAAGAATTTGTATGTCAATTATGTCAACACATAATATGACAGAAGCAATTCTGTCATTTAAGGGTAGTCCAATCATTCAGTCTTGTTGAAGAACCGCAAAGGAATATAGCTACCGCCAGATAGATTTTACGTAAAGTGCTAGCACCGAGTCATATTCTCTACCTACTTCAATGGAGCTGACCATGACACCATCATCCGATGAAAAAATAGACTTCCTACCTTTTCAGCCATCACTCTCTAATAGTAGTCACCAAAGTCATGCAATCAGTAAACAAAAATAATAATAAAACACGTAGCTTCATGCCATTGTATACCACACTGCATAAATGAATCAAAACTCACAATAATTACATTGGTAACTAACATGGCCACGCCACTCAAGAAAACAACTCACATACCAATGTTCATACACTTATTTCCCTAATAAGAATGGAAAACAACAAAATCACGCTAAGACTCACTATTTATACATGCTTACAAATAATATTCTGTAAACAAGTCTTGCATGCCGATGCACATACACTTGTTTCCCTAATAAGTATGGGTGGAAAAACAACAAAAGCACGCTAAGACTCACATTCTATACATTCATGCAAATAAAACTTAGCAAACAAGCATTGCATACCGATGTGCATGCAATAGCTCCTCTAATAAGAATGGGTGAGGGACGACAAAATCATGCAAAGCCATGATAACCATGCAAGTTATTGTGTAGATAAAAACACAAACCAAGCCAAGCAAAGATCTAAGATATGCACTGCCAAGCTTAAACATATACTCACTCTACCTCCACTACTAAGCATGAATCACGCAAGAAGTAAACAGAGATCTTTATAGTAGGAAAAATACATACTTAATCTTACAACATATATATTGCATAACCCCAGACTCATTAAATGAATTACTCCTCAAAGAAGACCATATAACATGTTATAAGTATGTACACAATGAAGCCAAGCAAGTCGTATAGTAGATCATATGCAAATCTTAAACCAAAGAGCGTCACCAAACGCTATTATAATTGCAGATGCACACAAAGTGAAGCTGCACTTGTTAACTCTTACAAAAATTCATTACTCTAACATCTCACTGCAGTTTGAAGCAAAGTTTCACGCAAAAATTCATACACCTCCGATCATAAAATATGAAGAAGAAGAAACCTGATCGAAATAAAAGACACAAACTAAAAGTAGATGAAAACCCATGTGTTATGCATCCAATCGTCCACAAATGCATTCAATCGATCGACAAAAACAACAAAGATCCATCAACAAATGAAGGACAAGGCAAGTATGAAAGCAAGTCTTGGAGAAGGAAGAATACATTTCGAGTACAAAATAGAGAAACTCTAGGAAAGAAAGAAGTTAATCTAATCTCATTCGTCACTCTGAACTCACACATGAAATCTTGTTCCTTAATCACAATAAATAAAGAAGATAAAGTAAACAAGGATGCTACCATAAACAAGAAGATTGCAGTAAATGAGAACAAACTCTTATTCATCCACTCCATTACTTTCGAGTAATTGGGCTAGGTTTTTTTTCCAACAAAGAGAAAATGAAGGAATGCTTGTCCATACTTTATTTTGATTATACGGCCCATATAATATAGCCCACATAATCAAGGGGGCTAATGTTAATACTTGAAAAATCATTAAGCCCATAATGTGATTAAATCCAAGTTCAAGTTAATTTAATGCTCATGCTCGTATATCACTTTCGAGCTCATAACACAAAATACAACACGTTACTCACAAGTACATCCAATTGAGCGATCATACCCATAGTGTGGTCGGGCTTGCGGTCATGAATGTGGTGTGGAAGGTAATAGAAATACGCATGCTTATTTTTGGGTTAAATGATCGGTAATGTTGGTCTTGGGCACGAAATTCAGGCCTGATGGTTTAGACCAAGAAAGAATGGTGATTGAAAATTAGACCTCCTTTGAAAACCTAAGACTTAAACTCAATACAAATCCTAATTGTTTCAATACCATTCCTTGCAGCCCAAACATAAGTCTCTACAAGTCCAAACACCAACCACTACAACCCAAACAATAACCACTTACTGCTACACCATAGCGTTATCCTTTTAAACTTAAATTTAATTGCAGTAATAGAAGGCACACTGAGTAAACTAGTGCCTCTTTCGTTTCTCACTCCCCCATGGCAAAAGACCACCATCTTCTTCTGCTACCTTGAACGCCAAAAATAGCTCCCTTAATGGACATGGAGCCATATGCTTGGCTATCTTACAATTCTTAAAGCTTGCAAAATGCCCTCATAGAACTCTCTCTGATCCATTGCAGTAGCCCTCTCAACTTGCAGTCTTACTCTTACTACTATGTTGTCTTCTTACGCAGTAGGCCTTTCTTTTCTTAGATTATTTGATATACCCTACTTAAGATGAATGAGATATCAAACAGCATAACCCTCCCAGAATTCCAGTAAATGGAACCATTTTCCATGAACCAGAGAACACAATCGACAACCCTTCAGAAACCAGAATAACTCTACAACACCAAACAACCCTTCTTTTCAACCTATCCTATCACCCTCAACCTCTCTTAGTTTTTCAAAGACTAATTCTTAATTCTCAATCACTACAATGTATTTCTAGCTCACACAATGCTCATGCCTCAATGCCTCTTTCATGATTTGAATCACACATTTTAGTTGTTATCTCTTGATCGATGATAAACTCAACCTAGTCTCGCTTAATTCAAAAGAATCCCTTACAACAGTGCACCCAAATATTTCATGTCAAAACTGCACTTAACTCAGATATCACTTTGTTAATACCTTTATTATCTGAACGTGCTATCACAATATCATCCACATATAGAAGTAATACCAATACTCCATGATCAGTGGTCCTCACAAACAAACTGGGATCACAATGAGAAAATTTGAATCCAAGACTTGGAAGAAAATTGGTGAATTTTTCGTTTCAAGCCCTTGGACCTTGTTTCAAAACATAGAGGCTCTTCTTCAACAAAGACACATATTATGGAAGATTTGGACTAACAAATCATTGTGGTTTCTGCATAAAAACTTCCTCCTTTAAATCTCCATGAAGAAACACATTTTTGACATCAAGTTGTCTCAGCTCCCACTTGTTCATTGCAGCCAATGCCAAAATTAACTTCACAATATTGTGTCTGACTACTAGACTAAAGGTTTTATCATAGTCCAGACCCTTTGATTGACTAAACCTTGAGCAACAAGCCTTGTTTTGTACCTAGATATACTGCCATCTTGGTTCTTCTTAATCTTGTATATGTTTAGCCTTCGTCGACCCATTGGGTGGAGGTGACGAGTGTCTCTATTAGTGGCGATACGACCGACAAAGAAATTAGCTTTGTCTTATTTCATTACGACTGTTTCTTCGTAACAAGTTTGTCAGATATGTCTTTCCACTAGATTAGTCAAAATTGTTCTCGGATCGAGTACGTCCTCGATTTACTTGTTTATTTATTGATTTTACGATTTTCAACTAGGGTTGGGTTGTCACAATAGTTGACCAGGAAAACCCAAATTGGAGAATGCTCGGTTCGGCTACATGCTCAGTAACAATTAATTAAAGGAGAAACATCAACATATATAAACATATAACATCAATATATTGTACTAGCTAACTGACTGGATGAGCTCGATCACTAGCCAACATTTCCCAGTTGACTTTGTTCCAGCAATTCTTAAATATATTTATATATATACACAGTGTTGTGCAGATAAGGACGTCCTCATTTATTGTAAAACGTGGATTTCTTGATTTTTCCTTGATTTGACTCACTTTAAAGTCACATAATCACGTATCCACCATTCAATTTTTAGATACTAGTGTATAGATCACTTATGCAAAATTTCGTCCAATTTGATGATGTTTAAGGTACCTAAGTAGATCACACCAATAAACGAACTATCCACCATTCAATTTTTAGATACTAGTGTATAGATCACTTATGCAAAATTTCATCCAATTTGATGATGTTTAAGGTACCTAATTAGATCACACCAATAAACGAACTGTAATCTGTCCAACCAGAACCGTTAAAGCTTCTGTGTGGCAAATCCGATTTTGGAATCTCAAACGATCATCAAATTGGATGAAATTTTGTATAACTGATCTATATACTAGTATCTAGAAACTGAATGGTGGAGATGTGATTATGTGACTTTAAGAGTGGGTCAAATTAAAGAAAACCACATTTATCGGAAGTCCTTAGTAGAACCTTACTGTGTATATATATAATCTATTTAAAGAAAGAGATGTTTGTCGACCATAACTTTTTTTTTACTGTTTTTCTATTTTAAGTTAGAAATTGGAGATGTGATTATGTGACTTAAGAGTGGGTCAAATTAAAGAAATCCACATTTATCAGAAATCCTTAGTAGAACCTTACTGTATATATATATAATATTTAAAGAAAGAGATGTTTGTCAACCATAACTATTTTTTTTTTACTGTTTTGCCATTTTAAGTTAGAAATTGGTTTATTAAACAAGGGGAAATTGGTAAATAATAAAACAAAACATAAATAAAAGAATAAAAGAAAAGAAAAAACGGTTATAGAAAACTGATCAGAGCAGTTATTTGTATAGAAAAAAAAATCACGTTATTTGTACAGAAAAAGTGAGAATTTTTTTTCATATGGTTGTGTTTTGCCCTCTAGTGTGTGTGTGTGTGTGTGTGTGTGTGTGTGTGTGTGTGTGTGTGTGTGTGTGTGTGTGTGTGTGTGTGTGTGTGTGTGTGTGTGTGTGTGTGTGTGTGTGTGTGTGTGTGTGTGTGTGTGTGTGTGTGTGTGTGTGTGTGTGTGTGTGTGTGTGTGTGTGTGTGTGTGTGTGTGTGTGTGTGTGTGTGTGTGTGTGTGTGTGTGTGTGTGTGTGTCCAATCCAGTTTTTTTGGAGAAAGGAAGTATCAATTTTCTGTTCTGATATATTTGAATTATAGACGTAGGGTTTCTACGCTTCCTACTGGCGGCGGTCTCTTGTCGCAAGATTTATACGCCGGTGGCACTCTCCAGCGTTTCTTCAAGGACGTCCCTTGTTTGCGTCGCGACCAAACCTTCTCTCGGGAGATTGATCAAACTTGAGTTCCGGCGAGATTTGTTGGGGTCTATGCCTTGGAGGGTGGAGAACTCAATCAACTCGGATAAAGCTTTTAGGAAGCCGGTTGGCGCCTGAAATGGATTCGCATGGAGGCCGACGACGGGAGTCGAGGTAAGCCAGTTGACTGGCAACACTGTGGTCTCCCAAATGGGTTGGAGAGTTTGATCAAAGTGGTTGTCCTGGAACGGCGGTTCAGGTATTTTGTAGCTTTGGCGAGATCTCAATTTTGGTCAGCCGACAGACAGCTACAAGTCGAGTGCAACACTACAAGAAAAGGAGACATTACCGAAGCCGGGAGGTCGCCGGCCTTGTCTTTTTTTTTCGCCGGAAATGTCATTCCCGGCGACGAGTCGCCGGCAATGACGTCGCCGGAAATCTCCCGCCGGTGTTAACATTGCCAGCGACGGGAAACGGCGTCGCCGGTAATGTCGGAGACATCACCGGCGACTTGAGTCGCCGGCAATGGTTCCGCCGCCGTGGCCGGAATTTGTGACATTGCCGGCGACTGAGGTCCATGTCGCCGGCAATGTCAGAAATAATTTTGAAAAAAAAACGCGGTTCTGGATTGGGCCCAATTCCAGAACCTGCATTGAAAGACATAAACCGTACAATCATACAAGTTCAACAGTACACATAAATGTCCAACGTACAGTACAAATAGCAACGACGATACGAAAATTAACTACAACTACAGGTCAGGGTCGAGGAACTTGCGGGTCAGGGTCGAAGTAATCAAAGTACTCATTTGAATTCCGGTGGCTACCTTGGTCTTGCTCTGGCGTTGACTGGTGCGGTGGTGGTGGTGGATAGCTAGGGAACGGAGGGACCGGGACCGGGGGAGGTGTGGGGAACGGTTGTCCGGTAGTCTGAGCCTCGTACATCGTCCGCATCCATGTGTACATCTGAGCCTGCACCTGTGTCTGCTGCATTTGGTACTCGGCCATCTGCCTCTTTTGCTCCTCCAACTCCCTCTGCGTCCTATGAAGCTCCGCTGCGAGGTTACGACTAGAAGTTGAACTTCTTGACCCGGTAGAGTATTGTGAAGTGGTTTTCAATACTCCTTCGCCCGCCGAGCCCATTCCCCTACAGTAGTAGGTATTCTTTCCAGTCCCGCACGCTTTTGCCATGATCTGAGCCGCTATCGGGGGATCAAGCGGATCGATCTGAGAGGCATACTGGGTGACTTCTTCCTCGGAGCAGTCAGGATGGTTAGTCCGAGCTATACTCATGGTCACTTCTGTCGTCGCCTCCTCCACTCTCGCCTAATTGAAAAGCGAAAATGAACAACGTATTAACTAACAACATCTATTAATATCGAAAAATAGTTTTATTAACACATGGAGAGGCGAAAGACTTACCGCTTCGTCAGGGCATTGCGGATAGAACTTCTGATGAATATACACCAAGGGGTTCACTTCTTGTTGTTGCTGCGCCTTAGTCGACCAACCCATGTAGTTGAGTGAACCTGCATGATGGGCCCTGGTGTTTTTCAATCTATTCGCCCGGTTCGTCTTCGAAATCGCCTTGTTTGATAAACATATGGAAAAAAATTAGTAACTAACTATTTCAATCTGATACGATACATTAGGCTTGTAAGATATATTAAGGGTGCATACCTGAGCTTTGGGGTGCTCGAAGTGGGCTATCAGCCACAGCCACTCGTACTCCCTAAACCGGAATTCGCTAGGAGTAGAACCTCGGCCTAGCTCCTTGTATACAGTGTAATGGGAAGAAAGCTCGTTCTTCCACTCTTTATACCTATATTAAAACAAGGAAAAAAAGTTAGAGATATTAAAACAGTTGATAAACAAAAATCTAACTCGATATATATTCAAATAAGTGGAAGCACATCACCGATTATGTAGTTGACGCTCTACCCACGTGTGAATAAGAACTTCATCCACGTCAAACCACACCTGCAATATGAATATATAAAAGGTAAAATTATATATTTAAGTGGACTTAATTAATAAATGTAAAATTTACGTAATGAAAATACGATTTTACTCACACTGAGTGCATTATGCACTTGCATCTTCACGTAGATAGGCACAGATTCCCAATCTGGCCAAAGCATTGGGACCTTGTCTCGCACGATCGCACCGGCCATGCTGACATATTTGCGCGTGGTGTCGAATGCCTCGATCACCTCGCCATCCTCATTGGCCCTTATGGGCGTTTTCCTTCCGCCGGTGGCCTGCTCAAGTCTCTTCCCGGTGCAGGTGCCTCTAGCCCCTTTCCGTTTTCCAGTCCCATTAACGAAATTGCCTAATAAAACAATGTCAACAAATTGATATCATTAATTGAACCAATCGCAAGTCTTAAGTAATAATTAAGTAATCAATCTGATGTTAAATAAAATTTACCTGCATCGTCCGTTTGTTGGTTGGTGCACCTCACACTCCAAAGATACACGGGGTCGAACGGGAGGAAGTTATACGCTTCCTCCACGGTCAGGAAATCCGGCCGTCCTTCAATATAAACAGGCATCCCCCTATCATCGAATTCAGGGATGACAGGAATCTCGTCGGGTAGGAAGAGACCGGACGGCGGAGATAGACGAGGCCTGGACGATGAGGCGCCAGCACCACCATGTGCCTCAGATGATTCCCGTGAAACGGGAGTAGGCACCATCCGAATATGGGGCATTCGGATTGAGGGAGTTTCTGATGCCCTCGTTGACTGTCGCTCGTCTGAGGCTCTGCCACCGGAGGGACGTCTGCTGATTGAGCGTCTAGAGACTGAGGCTCGAGCCTCGAATTCCGGTTCCACGGCTCTTGATCGTGCAGCTTCCTCCTCAGCTCGCGCCTCTAGCAAGGCTCTCGTGCGAGCAGTCATCATTGGCCCACTGGGCGTGTTGCTAACTGCGGCCGAGGAGGAAGCTTGACTACTGTTCCCTCCACTATTTTGGGAACCTCTCCGAAGCCAATTAGCCGCAAAACCTCCTGGACATCGTAATAGTCATGGATTCGGTTCAATAACAAATCGGAACCGGAACGGTGTGGAACCGGAACCGTTTGAAACCAGAACTGTTTGTAACCGGAACCGTTTGTAACATAACGGTTCCGGTTACAAACAGTTCCGGTTCCAAACCGTTCCGGTTCCACACCGTTTCGGTTCTATAACAAATCGGAACCGGAACGGTTTGGAACCGGAACCGTTTGAAACCGGAACTGTTTGTAACCGGAACCGTTTGTAACATAACGGTTCCAGTTACAATAAGTTCCGGTTCCAAACCGTTCCGGTTCCAAACCGTCCCGATCCCAATTTCCACCTTCATTTATATGATTAATTAACAACTATATCACCTAAATTAACGACTATACATATTCGATGTGTATATATATATACATCATGCATCTTAATTAAATTTATCCATCACATATTCATCCAAATCACAAACCCTAATTAATTTTCCACATTTTTCACACATATATATATCATGCATCTTAATTAGGTTTAATTTCCGTATATATATACATCACATATTCATCAAAACCACATTTATACATAATTTTCACATATATATATACATCACTTCATATTCACATACCTAAATATATATATACATCACATATATACATACATGCTAATTTAGAACTTATCACCCTAATTTCCAACTTAGCACCCTAATTAATTTACACATACACATACACATACACATACACATACACATGCAAAAAAATAATTAAAAATTGAGAGAGAGAGAGAGAGGGAGAGAGAGAGGATCGGACCTGCCATTTTCTTCCACCTACAATGGTGAGGGGAGGAGAGGAGGGGAGGAGGGGAGGAGGGGAGGAGGAGATTTTCGGAGGAGGAGAGGAGAGGGGATCGGTGGAGAGGAGGAGAGGGAGAGGAGGAGTAGGGAGAGGAGAGGGAGAGGAGGAGGAGAGGGAGAGGAGAGGCTCACCGGACCGATTTGGGAGGAGGAGAGGGAGAGGAGAGGGAGAGGAGGAGGAGAGGGAGAGGAGAGGGAGAGGAGAGGCTCGGGCTCGATATGGGGGAAACCAGAAAACATTACCGGCGAGTTGCTTATAACTCGTTGGTAATGACATTACCAACGAGTTATAAGCAACTCGTTGGTAATGACATTACCAACGACGAGTTAACTCGTGGGTAATGTCATTACCAACGAGTTGCTTATAACTCGTTGGTAATGTCATTACCAACGACTTCAACTCGTTGGTAATGTCATTATTTCCCGAAGAATATCCGACAACATTTTCCGTCTACGATTTCCGGCTACATTTTCCGACTACAATTTCGATTATCAATTTCCGTATCCGTACGATTAATGACTACATTTTCCGTCTACATTTTCGATTAATGATTTCCGTATACGTACGATTAACTAGGGCATTTTCCGTATACGTACGATTAACGACTACGATTAACGACTACGATTTCCGTATACGTACGATTAACAACTACGATTTCCGTATACGTACGATTAACGACAACATTTTCCGTCTACGATTTCCGGCTACATTTTCCGACTACAATTTCGACTATAATTTCCGTATCCGTACGATTAACGACTACATTTTCCGACTACATTTTCGATTATCAATTTTCGTATACGTACGATTAACTAGGGCTGAGAATCCAATACCGAAATCCCGATACCGAACCCGACCCGTCCCGATCCCGTCCCGATCGGGTCGGGATACACCTCTAAGATTATGTCGTCCCGACCCGTCCCGATCCCGATTTTACTTTCGGGATCGGGATCGGGATAGGTCGAATCCCGACCCGTCCCGTACCGATCACAGCCCTACGATTAACGACTACATTTTCCGTATACGTACGTACCATTTCCAGCTATGCACATTTTCCGACTACAATTTCGATTATCAATTTCCGTCTACGATTAACGACTACAATTTCCGTCTACGATTTCCGGCTACATTTTCCGACTAAAATTTTGATTATCAATTTCCGTATACGTACGATTAACGACTACAATTTTCGACTACAATTTCGACTACATTTTCCGACTACGTACGATTTCCGACTACAATTTCCGACTACAATTTCCAACGTACTAAGGATGATAATCGTAATCATCTTCATCACTTGAGTCTGACTCGGTTTCATAGGTAACCTCTGGCAATATGTGCCGCTCCTCGTCATCTGAATCAGCGTCAACTTCATATGGATTAACATCGAGAAGTTCTGCTCCAGTAATTCGAACCACACTCCCAGATCTCACATTATTAAGGCGAATCGTAGATGATTCCGGAATGTCAAAAGCGTTCGGCTCTTGGTATGCAGTAACTTCCTCATCATCTGCGGTATCACCAAGTGTGGCAGCACTGTATATGTTTCTATGAGCAACATGGTTAACCACCTTCCACGGGACTTTGTTAAGAAGATCGTCCAGGTAAAACACTTGTTTTACTGATGAGGCAAGAACGAAAGGGTCATCTTCATACCAGGTAGTAGCAGTATTCACCGAAAATGTTCCGTACTGATCGGTCCTTGTGTTCTCCGGGCTAGTATCAAACCATCTACACTTGAACAAGTGCACTTTCATGCGGTTCCCATAAATTAGTTCAACAACTGAATGAAGGACACCGTAATAGTCAACGCCATCCTGCCCACCATGGACCATCACCCCACAATTCTGTGTTTTCAGTCGGTCGTCTCGATTTTCACATATAAATTTCACGCCATTGACCTGACACATCGAGTACACTTTTGAAGCAATCGGTTTCATCGCCAGGACCCTCAATTCGTTTGACCACTCTGGGCAACCATCATCTGCTACATGGTTCATCTGAAAACGTCCATATATTAATACGTACAGAAGAAATTATGTCATCTTGAAACCACAAAAGCACGTACATACATACATGCTATGTAAGGATATATATATAAAAATAGACATATACACATATACTTACCCATTGACCAAAGTAGTTTGCAAACGTCTTGTTGTGGTAATCAACATTTCCGGCAATAGCAGGGCAGTGAAGATGATAGTTTTTCCAATATCGTACTTCTTGACAGT
Source organism: Geum urbanum (assembly GCA_946800695.1). Lineage (NCBI taxonomy): Eukaryota > Viridiplantae > Streptophyta > Magnoliopsida > Rosales > Rosaceae > Geum > Geum urbanum. Next base: position 26,740,131 of record OX327000.1, read on the forward strand.
TAATCAGTACCGACCAGTGGGCAATGGCTACCTCATTTCCATCCAACTTGTACGACTTTGGCAAGCTTCCCTGTACTACCACGTCACTGGAGATGATAGAAAGGTTGAATTGGGGTTCATCTATCGGCATATGTTGTTGGGGGTCCTCTACATTTTCGAGGTACACTTTGGTGTACGTTACACACTCGTGCGCAAGATATGCTTCAGCGATACACCCTTCAGGTGCATATTTATTCTTCACATAGTCCTTGTAGGCTCCCAATTGTCTACAAGTTAACAAGTACATGTTAACTTACTTAACCAGAAGTCATTACATATAAAAACCATAGGCAAACCAAATTTATGAATCATTTGTACCTTTCCATGGGATACATCCAAGTGTAGTGTACGGGACCGGTAAGCAACAATTGTTCGGGAAGATGGATCATCAGGTGCGGCATTATGTCGAAAAAATTTGGGGGAAATATCCTCTCAAGCTTGCACATGATAAAAATGATGTCATCTTGCATCTCCCTCAGGTCTGCTTTTTTAACTTCCCTGGTGCATAACTTCTGAAAGAATCTTGACAAGGCCACCAACGGCTCCACCACCTCTTTGGGCATGTACCCTCGAATGAAAATAGGGAAAAGGCGTTGAAGAAGTACATGGCAGTCATGACTCTTTAATCCGTACATCTTATTGTCCCGGAAGTTAACACACCTGCTTATATTTCCTGCATAGCCATAAGGATACCTGCATATATATATAGATGAAGCCATATATATGGACCAATTATATTTCTCGCATATAACCATATATACTCCGCTAAAAATTTAAGGACAAATTCATACATAGCCATAAGATCGAATATATACCTGACATTACTCAGCCACCGAAAAATTTCATGCTTATGCTTCGGCTTTACGGTGTACGGAGCTTGCGGCATTTTTCTCTTACCATCTCTTAACCACAAATGTTTCCGCACACCCATTGCTTTAAGATCAATGCGTGCCTTAGGGATGTCTTTTGTTTTCCCCTCCAAGTTAAGAACTGTGCCCACCACACTTTCACACACATTCTTCTCTATGTGCATGACATCTAGGTAATGTCTGATAGGCAACCTGGGCCAGTAGGAGAGTTCCCAGAATATGCTCTTGTGTGTCCAAAACTTATACCTTTCGGGCTTTTCTGGAATTGACGCCACTATGTCAGGATGATTGCTCAGCTGGCCAAAATCGTATTCATTCAACACTTCCAAAATTTCGTCCCATGTCCATCGCCTGGGTGCCACACCAGTTTCAACAGTCCCATCAAACGCGTCTGGATCCTGCCTAAATGGGTGATCATATGGAAGCCAACAACGGTGACGCATCGAGACAATTTTACTGCAATGAGGACTGCAACAATCAACCGTCATGCACTCTGAACAAGCCCTGTAACCCCTGGTAACGTTGCCCGACAACATACCGCGGGCAGGAAAATCACTGATGGTGCCAACAAGCATGGCATGCATCTGGAACATCTCCTTTTTGAACCTATCGTAAGTGGGGTGGCCACACTCACTCAGGTACTTAAGCTCCTCAATCAAAGGCCTCAAATACACATCGAGACACTTTCCTGGATAACCCGGGCCCGGAATTAACAGAGTGAGCATATTGTATTCCTTCTTCATGCACATCCATGGTGGAAGGTTGTACGGTACCAAAATAACTGGCCATATACTGTATTGAAGACTCATGTTGCCAAAAGGGTTGAATCCGTCAGATGAGAGCCCTAGCCAAACATTTCGGACCTCTGCTGCAAAATGATCAAACTCCCTGACCATGTGCTTCCAAGCCTCTCCGTCGGAAGGGTGTATAAGGGTGTCATCGTCAGGCAAGTTCCTCTCAGCCCACCATCTCATTGCCTCGGCCGTGAAAGCACACATGAACAACCGCTCCAGCCTATCAATAAGCGGGAAATATCGAAGTATCTTCACAGCTTTCTTGTTGCCTGCAGGAGTCAACTTATACCTTTCTGTAAAACATACCGGGCAGGCTTCAAGGTCTTCGAGATCTTTTCCCCAAAAGAGAATACAATCATATCTGCATGCATGGATTTTGATGTAGGAAAGCCCAAGATCTTTCAGGATATGTCGCACCTTATGATGAGTGGTAGGAAGACGATGACCGGGTGGCAGTAGCGAAGCAGTCCACTTCAACCAAGAATCAACAGCTTTGACAGACATTTTGTTCTCCATTTTTAGCTGCATCACTCCCATCACACTTTCAAGAACAGTCTTACTACAACCGTCGTACAACGGAGTCTGTTGCAATGCAATCAGGTTGTTGTACTTGTCCATACCGCTTGTGTTGGCATGACCTCCAGGTAATGGTTCGACTGGCTCGATATGGGGGAAACCCTCAACGACGGGAGGGACATTTGGTGCTTCATCAGCAAATACACCGCTCTCATGAGGAAACATATCATTGATTAACATCGATGTTGGATCATAGGATGAACTGCCCCTCTCAGCAAAATCTCCATAATCATAGCGTGGACTGGCCCTCTCACCAAATTGTCCATGATCATGCGGACCCGCTACCGATGTTTCACCGTGATAAATCCAACAAGTGTACTTATCCCAAAACCCGTATTTACTCAGGTGCCTCTGCACTTTATCAATGGGAAATCGAAATCGATCGCTGAAACACTTACATTCTTTACACGGGCAATAATGAAGTGTAGTGTCTCCACAATTAGCCTTCACAAAATCCACAAAACTCCTAATTCCCTCGTGATATCTGACATCCCATCTTTCGAGGCTCATCCAACTCTTGTCCATCCTGAAAATTCTAACAATTTTACGTATTAATTATATATATATACACACATTCACTACTAATAATCGACGTGATCTCTCAATTCAACTCTAATTAAATCAACACATGCATGCATATGTATATATATCGATCTAATCTCTGAATTCGATTCAGTACTCGATGATAGTACGTATTCAGTACTCGATGATAGTACTCAATGATATATCGATCTAATCTCTGTTAAGCCTGGCTCCGATAACAATACGATAATACCAGTCATTGATTCAGACACAAGATTAACTACAAGCTGTTTTCTCGTTTCGGTGACCGTACATCAACAACATTTCATATATATATATATATATATATATCTCACGAATTGGATTTGATCAACACACACACACACACATATATATATACCACATATACGTATATATACACCTACGTACCTATATAAATAGCTTCCCGAGTGATCGAGTTTTCGACGCCCGCCTTAATTTTGACAATATATCGAATGATCGATTTCAGAGCGTACGTTTTCCTTCTTTCGATTTCTCTGGATTTTTTTCGCTCAAAATGATTAAATGATCGAGCTGCCCGATCCGGCATCTAATATAAGACACATTGCCGGCGACGGAGTAAGTCGCCGGAAATGAAGACATCACCGGCGACTTTACGCCGGAATCTCGCCGGTAATGTTGCAAAACATTACCGGCGACTCCAACCGTCGCCGGCAATGTCTAGGGAGACATTTCCGGCGAAATTCCCGCCGGAAAATCGCCAGTAATGTCTCCCTAGACATTGCCGGCGACGGTTGGAGTCGCCGGTAATGTTTTGCAACATTACCGGCGAGATTCCGGCGACATTGCCGGCGACGGGCTAAGTCGCCGGTAATGTTGAACATTACCGGCGACTTTTCCGGTCGCCGGCCTTGTCTCCGGTGATCTCGCCGGTAATGGGCAAAAATGTTGTAGTGCAAGGTTCTAGTGGAGCGATGTCATGGCAGGATTGGTGGAGAGGATACTGGGTTGGTTTGGGCCCGTAGGTGTGAGAAGGCTTTTGGGCATTGGGTTAGTTATCTGCAACTGTTAAGGTCTCATAGGACTAAGCTTTCGGTCTGGATCTTTTTTAAATTGTATAGATTGGGCCTGCACTTAGGGTTTCAAAGAGAGCTTCTCAGATTTCGAGTTTGGGATCCAGAAGGAATTAAGGTCTGAGATCCAGGTGGTTCGATGTACTTACAAACATACTGAAAATGCTGATCTTGGCTTATTTGCATTGTTTATGATTTTTCGAGTTCCATTAAAGTTGACATACCTACCACAATTTAGTGCTTAGGGGTGTTGCAACATTTTCATCATGGTTCTCGCGAGTCATTTGCAATACACATATATATAAGCTAGATAATGATGGATTTCATAGATTTAAAAAGTAGTATTTACTACTGATTGTTTCTTCTTTTATTGATTAGAGGTATGGTTGCTTGTCAGCTGTGTATGTACTATTCAGCCCGTAAAGGTTTTAATGAACGAGAAGTGATAAGCTCAAACTCACATTGTGGGTGTGTGAGTCACACTCAACCATTTGTCAAGTTCTTCATTATTTCGTAATATTGTATTTGACAGAGTACTACAATTGTGTTTATTCCTTAGTTACCATTTCTACCCTCGATTCTTCTTCGAAGCTTCTCTCTCTGTCCAGATAGCCAACTTCTCATTTTCCAATTAAATCCAAGATTATTACTTAGATCTATAACAAATATTTGCTATTTAAAGCGCCAAATTTTGCTTACAAATCACCAATTCTATATTATTTTGAAAGCCCAGAAACAGCAAACAAAGTTGATAGAGGAATCATACTTGTTAGAAGTACACTATCATTGGTTGTATCTCAAATCAAGAAGACGAAAAGAATCTCAACGCAATAACCCCATAAGTTGTCAAATCTCTATTCACAAAAAATTAAAAGAATAAGTGAGGTTGATCTCCCATTCTCCCAACCCACTTTACCTATGGCAATCTCCAATCGCATGGATGATTGTGATAATCAAAAGGAGGGCAGAGGGTGTTCGGTATATATGAGGTTTCCTCCGTTCTAGGCTCTATGTCTCAATATTTTTTCAGTTTGTCATTTGAGTGAGAGGTCGGAGAACAATAAAATTCAAATAAAGGTAAAATCGGAAGAAAAATATAAAAAGAAGTTGTTATCTAATTTAATATTCGAAACAAATAAAAACTTGACAAATTGTTGAATGTGCTCACACACTAACAAGATGAATGTATCACTCCCCTTAGATGAACTCCTCATTTCGTCAAAAAAAATTCTGTTCCAATGTGATAGAATATACCATGCATCGTGGTGACCCAAATGGGCCAGCTGCAAGTCTTCAACTTGTTTGAACCCCATATAAACAAAGCAGTCGCTCAGAAATCTAGGGCACGCCACATATCGATCATATCCAATTGCTGCCACAGTCCCACCCTCCTCTTTAACTCGTTGGGGATCTGTGCTGCGCTCTGCCTTCTCTTAAAGAAAGGAAGAAAAACAAATCAGAAACGCAGAGTCGATCCCAGGAGTCAAACACTACGAGCGACGATCTGGTGCAGAAGATGAAGAAAGAAGAAAACGATTGGGATGGGTGAGCGTCAAGATATGTCAGCAACAGTGGGCCTGGTGGCCCAACTAACTGTTCGTAATTTGTAGTGCCTGTACGCAGTTGGGTTGGAGACGAGACAGATGCTTCATTATATATGCCTAATTATTTTGCTAATTGGAACTTGTGGACTGCGGAAACTGAAGAATAAAAAAAAACATTCCGTGAAATCAAAAGACAAAGCAATTTCACTTCAAAGTTAAAAGGCTATAGGCTATAAAAGCTTCTTCCTTTTACTTTGCGCAAGACTGAGAGTGTCGTATGTCTTTAAACTTTGCTATATGTCGATCTCTTTCTATTTAAAGTTACCGTTTTGATGCGACGTGAGCAGTGAGTGCTGGTGGACACTGCATACCCACCATGAGAGTTTACAGCTACCTAGGGTGGTGGATCTTCTTAGATGGGCAGCGGCGCCACCATTGAGGATGGAGTACTACTCCGTTTTTGTGACTTGACGGCTTCTTATCCAATGCTCTGTGTAGCAAGGAGGAGCTAGTGGTGCAAGTGTTTATCTGCTTTCTTTTTTACTTTCTTTACTGTTCTGCTTTGCTTCTCCTGTTTCTAGAGACTGTTTTCTAGTGCTCGTAATCAATGAAGTTTCTTTCCAAAAAAGAAAAAGTAGCACGGAAGCTTGGAAATGGTCACGCTTCGGAAGCCCCTCGAAAGCGTGCTTCCCAAAAAGGATAATCAGGAAGCGTGATGGAATCGTGAAATTACAATTTAGAAGTGTGATAGTTCTAATTTAGGGTGTTGCCCAAAACGACGATCACAGACTTTCTTGTTTATTTTCATCTCAATTCGGCAGTCCATCTCTTTCTGACCTCTATAGTTCTTTTCGTGTATCTTCGCTCGGAACTCACTTTCCAGTTTCTATTACTTTTTTTCATGTCTCTAACTATTTAGGTAAGATGTTTCATTAAAATAAAGTAAACTCTACAAAGAAAATCCAGCACGCCCAAAATTAATTCTGAGCTCCGTGCTTGCCATTCAACAAGTCATCGTTCACACTCACGCCTCCCATGCCAGATTTGAAACCCAACTCAAGAAAGTTCATCACCCGCTCCCCTTCCGACCCGAATCCATGACTCGTACCCTCTCTTTGCCGACACAAACACACCACCTCCGGAGACCCGACCCCAGAAAAATCTCCGAGATTCCAGCCGCCCACTGTTGTGATGGTTGGAGCATTTAGTTTGTCCTCATTTAAGTTGACCAGTTGACCCTGGTTAACATCTTAACTATAGTTTTTCATGAGTACACGTGGCAGCAAGAGTGGACATTGGGGGCATGACCAACCCTATTGGGTTGGTGAGCAAATTTCATCCCACCCATGCATCTCTTTCTCTTCAATAGTGACGCTGGATATCGGGTCATTTTCTGATTCGATCTGCTTACAATGATCAAGCTGGATATATCCTGCTCATATATTAACAACTTCAACCTCCCTGCGATTTCGGTTTCTGTTTTTGTAATTTTTTCTTATACAGAGACACTTTTCGTTTAACATGCATGACATGTTTATTTCTCTCTAATTTTTCAATCAGTTCTTCTTTGAATGTGAAATGCGTAGTACGTAAAAGCGGGACACGATGTGTTCGATCATGTAGACTACGCAAATTAGGTTTTTGGACGACACTGTGAAATTGAAATGTAGGACGATATTGCACCCTTTTTTACTGAAATGTAGACTTTGTTGTCTCCTTTCGGAAACTCAAGGTTTTGTATGGTTTAGAAGTTTAGATTAAACCTAACCTCTGAGCTAAAATCAAGATTCTAAGCTAAGCAATAGAGACTTTCCATAAAAATAAAAACAAAAACAAAAATCCTCAGCAATACAGCAGAAGAAGGCCGGAGGTTGAAGTGTTTAATTTAAATTAAACCTAACATCTAAGCTAAGCAATTTAGCGGAAGAAGGTTGAAGGTCGTAGAAAGAATTAATAGTAGAGAGAGTACGTGAATAGAATCTCAGAGGACTACAGAACTACACCAATCCAGAGCCGTATCAAATAATTCATACAAGTTTTAAGAAATGATCAGACGATCGCAAATTGGGCAACAAAACTGTTTCCACTCGTTATATTTTTTGTACCTACTTAAGAATATGCAAATCAACTATGGGTTAGTCTGCTTGCTTTCTCAAACAAATAAACTAGTTTATCGACTTGGGCATCTTTGACATGAGCCAAATAAAAACGAAGGAATGTGTCGAAAACCACCTAGGATCGGACGCCATGAGCCGACGAGCGACTGAGATGTGTTTGTCTCTCATATTATATATACAATTTGTATTATATATAAATTATTAACATCAACGAAGGTGGTTGGTGAACATGACAGTGCAGAGAACGTCAAAAATTTCAAATATAAATCTACTGCTGCATATTTCAGATTCAATCTATTTTAATCGAAACAAGTTATACGAACAAAGTTAAGTTTTACGTGATGTGTTGAGCAACAACAGGGACAATCCCATGCGCGACAAACTTATTCTTTGTTTTACTAATTCTGAGCAGAAAGAAGTGTATATAATACTCTTATGAAATCTATATTTGCGATCTTGTATATTACTTAATACTAATATATAACAACTATGCAAATCCCTGGAATCTTCCTCATTACAAAGTAACAAATCGACCTCTTAACGGCCTTTATATTCTCAATTAGCTACAAGCTAGTATGGAATAATACTAGGACCTAATTAAGTAGTACGTAGCTCCCTCTCACAGGGAGGTTTTTTGAGTGTGTGACATTCACATATAAACCTGGCGCGCTAGATCTTGGAAAAACAATAACATACAAGTATTAATTAAGTATATTTTTCTGACGGAGAAAGCTAGATACAATGTATGTAATGTTATGAATGGAAATCGAAAAAAGTATCTCACAAATATCCGAGTTCATGTGCCACGCATATTGCACGAGAAGTGTAGACAATAGTGTAAGGTTACACGTACCAACATATCCTCTCTTTTTTTACCCAGCTAGTTCGGATGGTTTTCTTGGTGTTGATTAGAACTTCTCAAAGTGTGATTGATTTTGGTTAGGAATTGAAACGTTTTACATGCATGTAAAGGAATCAAATTATCGTTACTTTATCCTACAAACTAATTAATCTCATCAGTTGGAGTGAGGAGTACTCGTGTAGCTAGCTAGAGTGAGTGGCTTTAGCCGATTAATTAGCCGAATCTAATCTTGCTAATTATTTGTTAATTACTTGATGTAAGACAGCTAGGATGGTGACCTAAAGTGATCCTTTCTTCTCAAGTGACCTAAGCAATCCCATTTTTTCAAACATAGCTTTAATGAAAATATTAAGTTTATGTGCACAGGGCCATAGCTCTCATTGTCATGATCCTCACTAAATATGGATATGAGAACCATACCCAATAAATTTACAAGAAAGCAGCTGGAAGGGAAATAGTCCCTCTAATATTGTAGGTTTATATTAGAATATTAGCTAGCTAGCTAGCATGAACAATATAGGTCACTTTCACCCATTTCATTCTGGAAGGTCTGAGTCTGATCGAATTTCCAAATGCAGTTGAAATTGTAGTTTTCATCTAAACTGAAAGTGAGTTTACATATAAAAGTTTGAAATATTAAGGCTCTACTGATGACAAACTACTAAGGTTTTCCCATTTTTGTGGATTGTTCTCGTAGCAATCTCCATGCTGCAGTACTCCCTCCTTACTTGACAATACTGAGAATGTATGAAGAAAGCCACAACATACATCATTTTATATGCTTAAAAAAAGGGCATAGCAACTTCTTAGCAAGGGCGATTAATCAAACATACGTACACTTCGCAAGCCTTCTCAATATATACACCCTCTTAATTAAGTGTTTTTGTTCTTTATTTTTCATGAACTCTCTATTCGATCTAACCCTCTCATCGATCTTCTTCCTATCGTCTCCTCACCCTGTAGAATATATAGACCAGGACAATTTACTCCTTCTAATTAACAGGGACTCTTGTCCCCTTTGTTATGATTTTGTATCTCGATCGAGAATGAAATGAAAAGCAAAACATATGAGAAAGATATCCTTTCTTCAAAATTATGCAGTGAATTATATTAACAACTGTCTCATGACTTCACTAGAACATAAAACGGCATTCAGTTCTTCAGTGAAAATGATCATGTTTTCAAGGGTCAAGTAATTAGCCAACCAAGCTAGCTACCACGCTGGAATATAGTACGTGATTAAATATAGTCTTCGAAAGCTTGCAAACATATACTGTATATGAGTCGAATCATCTATGTCCACAACCATTGAATGGTCCCAAATTATAAGTTCATCGCCAGCTAATACTTAGCTTAGCTTAGTAACAGTAGAAGTTTGGTCCATAACTTTAGTAGATAGTCGGAAGAATTGACCATTGCTAAGGCAAGCACGTTCTCGTGTATGTACTCACCGAACCCTAAATTTCAGTTTCATTTACTTTGATTTCCACTGTTGAAAAGAAAGAAAACAACTGCGTATTTGCATGTCCGTCGCTCTCGAGCTTTGTTCCGAACAGTGCCGTCTCCTTCAAACTTTCCGAATCCGTCAAGCATACTGTCACTATCGGAAGTTGCATGTCCTTCCACGCCATCCCATTCTGAGAATTGACCGTTTGAATTATTTGGCAATTTCAGGAGTACTTGATACTCGATCCACACTGCATATTGCAGCTAGCTAGCAGGTATCGTTGAGAGTTGTAAGCATAAGAGCAGCACCTGTTCGGAAATTCTTATTGGCTCAGAAATTTTTATTTAAGGAATTCCTGTCACTATTCATCAAATAGGAATTTCTATTCATGTGATTTGCGCAGCAGTACAACAAATAGAAATTCTTATTACTATTCATTACTTAAAAAAAAAATTGGTAAGATTTGCAGGGGATCATTTGAAATTTCTGGAGATTTTTTCGGATTATTTGGAAATTTTTGAAATTTTTTTGGACAAAAAATGAGAATCAGACCGTTGTGGCTATTGAATTGTAGCCGTTCGATCAGAAAACGGTATGAAAATAAACGGCCCATAGTGTACTAGCCGTTGGGTTCAAATGGGGAGACAGCAGGGACACGTGGCAGCCTCCCATTGGTTGGTAGCTGTGCAGTAAAAAAAATACAGAATAAAAGATTGAAAAAAAAGTGACGCGCCCTGGCATCACCCACGTGCGTGGGGTCCGCTAGGGGAAGCATCCTCTATGCCGATCGATTTCAGGAATTCCTCATGGTCACCGGTCGGTTGTCGGTGCCAAGTCTCGCCGCTGCACCCAAAAGTGGACAGGAATTCCTATTTTGGCCGGGACCCACCAGAAATGGAGAGGAATTCCTCTGATTCCTTGCTCCGTTGCAGATGCTCTAAAAGCTTGTCTATGAGGGTCTCAACACAAAGTTCGTTTTCCAGATAGAAATCTTTCGTTTTCAAAAAAGTTCTAGAATTAGAAAACTTGATTAACCCCCAATTACTTGATCAAATTTGTTACAGAAGTTCTGACGTCAAACCCGAGGTTTAACTATAGAAAAAAAATTCACGGATGATGTCTAAACTCTTTCAATCAGGTCAAAATAATGTCCGAACTCTCAAAACTATTAAAATGATGTCCAGACTCTTAAAACGTTATAAATGTGATGTCTCCAAGCTTTTTTTTGTCACGGCTTCATTTTTTTTTTATGATGTGACAGACTCAGAATTTGAAGGAAAAAAAGGGGTATTATTATCATGGAAAATTCTCCATTGAGGACCTCTATGGTGAGGACTTGGTGAGTACCTTCTTATACGTCATACTTTCCAATAATATTTTGAAAGATCAACCGTTGTATATCTATCTATATATACGTAGATCTTTTCTATAAAGTTTCTTTCAATTTGAAAATCGTTAAGGTGTCGAACAAGATGAAATAAATGAACATTCCAAATTTATAAAACTTGAACCGTTCATGTTTATAATTGATAAACCATGATTTTGAATCCCTTAACGATTTTTGATTTAGTTGAAAATTTACAAGAATGATCTAGTCATATATAGCTAAAAATCTAATGGTTGATATATCAAAATATGATCAAAAATTAAGTCTTATAAACCACTGTATAGAAAGCACTCATTACGTCCTCACCATAGAGGTCATCAATGGAGAAGCTCTCTTATTATCATTTACATCTCACTTTTAATCTAAAGTAAGTAAATTATTTCATATCTGTCTATCTCAATCTCAACAATCTCAACAGTTGATCTTGAAAAAAACTTGAGCTTACGATAAACTAAAGATATCATATCACCCTCACTATCAGAACAAACACTATAGCCGATGAAATATTAAAAAATAAGCCAACGACGAAAACTTTTGTTAGCTATAGTGTACTATAGCCAACGACAATATTTAACCGACGATTTGAAAATAAGTCATTGGCTTTAGCTGGAAAAAATCGTCCACCATAGTGATAACTATGGCCGACGATGTATAATGTCATCGGCTATAGTATACCCGAAGAAATAACGACAGATTGTCGTCGGCTATACTATAGCCGACGACATTATACATTGTCGGCTATAATTATCAGGTTTATATTCCCAGACCGCCGCGCGTCGCCATCTCCGCCACCTCGCCCTAGGTAATCCCTATTATTTGTTTTTTTTAATTTAGGGTTAATTAAGGTTTAATTCGTGTGTAATTCGATTTCTAGGTCCAGCCGTCGTCGCCGCCGCTCTCTGGGTTTAATTTGTGTGTAATTCATGAATTTTGTTGTAATTTTGATTTGGTTTGAATTGTAATTTTGTTTTGTTGAAATAAAATTGGGTATGATGAATTTAGCTAGCTTTTGTGATTATGGTTTGGTGAAGGAATGGACAAATCTGGATTTCTGGAAATAGAAATCCAGATCTGCAGCTTTTTTTTTAGATCTGAGACTATAGCCGACATTCATATACAATGTTGTCGGCTATAGGTTCTCCGTTCAACAATTTTGGCCGGAGGGGGACTCTTTGGCCGACGACTTTTTCGTCGGTTATAGTCCAACTATAGCCGACGACGTGCAAAATGGTCGTCGGCTATAGTATGGCTGACAACCATGTCCCGATGACACTATAGCCGACGAATCTTCGTCAGCTATAGGTATAGCCCACAGACGAAAATAATGAACAGGCCGACGATTTTTGGTCGTCGGCTATAGTACTTATTTTGGTAGTGACTCTTTCTCTCTCTCTCTCACCTCTCACCTCCTCACCATGGTCCTATCAGGCAACCTCCTTACCTCTTCCACGTCCGTAAATGTAGCCTCCCTTCGTCGTTATCGGCACCCTCCGCTACACACAACCCCTCCGTGATGCCACCATCAAGCTCATGGACTCCAGCTTTTTCCAAAGTGAGTGCAAGTTCCAGAATGAGCTCTTCTTTGCCTATGTCACTCTCGGCTCCCCTTACATCATCCCAGTCCTTGGATTCTCCTCCGACCCAAAACAACGTCGTATGCTCCTCGTCTACGAGTTCATGAACTATGGCAACCTCCCAGAGATAAGGACGCCCTCCTCCAGTGCAAGTGCCCCGAGCTAATGACATGGCAGAAGCAATTCTCTGTCATCGCCAATATGGCTAAGGGACTCCAGTACCTTCATGGACTAGACCCGCTCATCCACAACGACGTCAAGCCTAGCAACCTTCTGTTCAACGCCCCCTTCAACGTCAAGATCGTCAATTTCTGCCTCGCGAGGCTAATACGGTAGCGTGCGATGCAAATTTTTTTGTGGTTAAGGCAGTGAGATGCGACAGGGCTTGAGGTTTTGGTTGATGGCGGTGGAGTCGAAGCGGCAGGAAAAACGTTGTGAATCTCAACAAAAAATCTCAACTATAATTGATCGGCGGTTGGGCTACTGTGAATCTCAGTAGATAGAGGAGGAGGAGGAGGAGGAGGAGGAGGAGAGAGAGAGAGAGAGAGTAAAATAAAAAATTAAAATATAAGGACATAAAAATCTTTTGCCTATTTTTTTCAAAAAAAATGCCACATCATAAAAAATTACAGTTGTTTGGACCTAAAATAAACAATGTTTATTTTTGAGTTATTCAGTGTCATTGGGTTGGCACCTGCGGCCGCATATAGAAAGAACTTTCCTTTGGAGGGAAGGAATCTTAATGATCCTAACATTCTTAGTTTGATTAGGATTATCAAGGATGATGGATTCTCGGCAATTAGAGTCATTTAATGATATTAATGGCTAGAATCTTACGTTAACTACGACAAGTAATTGTACGATGCCTATAAATAGGGAAAATCATTTTACAATCACCCCACCCCAACATCCATACACAACTTTTTCTCACGGCAAACAACTCTCTTCTGTAGATTGGCACCAGACAGGGAGTGTACAATCTGAAGGTTAAAGGAAGAACCAACTTGTGTTCTCGACACTCGTCAAGGTAATTTCTTTTCTCTTCACCAGACAATGTGTGTGGAGTATCAATTTTCATGGCTCAGTAGAGAGACACGAAGAAACCAAGTTCTAAGTCACTTAAGCAGAAACAATTCATCAGGCAGGGTTGGTGTTCTCCCTATCTTCAATCTTCTTAGAAGTTTACTAGCGGCGAAGCTATCGTTCAACGTTATGTCCCATGGCTGTGGCATACCGAGCATACATACTCGCAAGGAAAAGAGACGATTTGAGGCTTCCAGGCCAGCCGGGAAATCTGGTGCGAAATATTTTGGCACGCCTAGTGGGACCTGTTTTCGTGTCTCGACATAATTATAGGGAATCCTTACCGAAAGGAGTGCCCTACTTGCCGCAAGCATCCCCAACCAGCTTTCCGAGAGCATAACTCATCTGCTTGTCACAGACTCACAGCAGACCAAGTTGAACAATAGTTCAGAAATAGACGTCGTTCACCAATGTCGTTCGAGTTTTTGACTCCCAAAGAGATCAACAAGATGACATTTGATCTATACCGACCATACACTGCCAAGTGTGATCAGCATCAGGCAGAGCAACTCGACCTGATAACTCAGCGTTTGGAGGTCCTAACGACTTTGCTCGAGATGGTCAGTGAGAAGTCCGACAAAGTGGCCGACGACTTGGCGACTTTGAAAGCGGGCTTTGTAAAGGGCTAGAGAACCAAGAAGCTCAAAGAGTTTAGCTCGAGAGCCTGATCGCAGGCCAAGACACGTTGCGTGCATGTGGACATCGTGCGAACTATAAACAGAATAATGACATCGTACAAGGAGTCCATGACCAACTTGTGGAAAAGGCCTGACAAGGATCTCAGTGAGCTCACCACAATGGTAACCGCTCTGGCCTGCGAGCGTCACGAAGCTGAGAAGTTCCACACTGCCTGGAAGGATGAGTTCTAGAAGTTCATGGAGCAGTACTGTAACCTACAGATCGTGCAGCAATTCAAGCCGTATGAGACTCTTTACCCGGAAATCAACAATGAAGAAAATAATGCTTAGAAGTGGCCCAAGGGCTAAAAACCAATTTGCTTCCAACAATTCAGTGGAGACTGGGAGGATGAGAGCGCAACTATACACTTGGCACATTTCACTATGCGGCTGAGACCATGGGGGGAAGACCCAGATCTCAAGTTGAGGTAATTCGTTCCTCGCTTACAGGGTTAGCTCTCGTCTGGTATACTGGCCTCGACCCGTGCTCTATAACAGAGTGGCCGGCTATGGAGACACTCTCTACTGACCATTTTGGGACTACCATGCCAGAAGTTTAGCGAAACTTTTCTTGATGAATCAAGCACCTTCAGAGAGTTTGGTAGCCCTCTTGTATCACTTTAGGGCTGAGTACAATGAGTGAAAAATGTCGCTGCAAAAGGATGTCGCTATTGAAATGGCCATCATTGGCGTGGAGAATCGGCTCTACACTATGTTCCTGAATAGCAGGCACGCCTCTTTGAACGAGTTCATCACTTCAGTGACGAAGGCCCCGTAATGTTATGCAAGAGAGGGACAACAGGCAAAATGCCTTCAAGGGGACATATGTGCCTAGATCAGCATATACGTTGGACAGAAACAAGTCGTTGGCAGTGGCTTACCTCGTAAAGTCTGGTGAGGAGAATTATAATTTAGACGACGAGTGTGTCCATGTTGTCAAACTAACTTTAAAGTCTATGTCGAGGCCTAAGAAGTTACAACAGAGTAAGGGGCCTTTCAAGCTCTCAACAGTAGCCTTCACTAAGCCTGATTTCGAATCTTACACGTACAACGCTAACCTTGCCCATAAAATATTAGATGAATTGGTCAGCCAACGATAGGTGAAGACGGACTATGGCCCAATCCCTACTCCAGAGCATTTTAAAGGTAAGAAATATTGCAAGTTCCATGGCATGTGGAACCATTCTACCAACGATTGCATGAAGCTAAAAGACCAGATCTAAAAGTGGATCAATGAGAGCAAGCTCTCCTTGGAAGCTCCCGTCAAAACAGTATCATGGGAGGATTCTCACCCATTCCCAGAGCCTCAGGTCAATATGGTAAAGTTTTAAAGGGCACCCTTCAGGTAGCAACAAGAAAGAGGGGCCCAAGCGAGAGAGAGGGCAGCAGGTCCAGTCTAACGTCACTGCCATTATACCTTCTAGGAGGATAGAGTCCATGAAATATTCGACGAGCTAGTAGTAGGAAGGTTCGTGACGTATAGGCCTGTACGGAGGCTTGAGGATGTGGCCTATGTAAGGCTATTAGGCCTATAATTCTTCTAATTATGTCTCTAATTCCATGCTTATTGCTTGCTCTTTATCAGTAAAGCATCATTTTTATTATGTTTCTTTGTTATGCTAGGAAATAGAGAGTTGGCATGGAAATGTGTAGAAAGATGGAAATTAATCACTTTTTGGAGAAGCCAAGCAAGTTTCCTAAGCCTTTGGAGAAGATGAAGCAAAATTTAGAAAATGACGAAAAGTCAACAATCGGTCAACGGGCAACTCCGACAAGTCTTAGTCGGTCAATGGCAAGGTCAAGTCAATTTAGGTCAAGGCCTCAAGACCCAAGCTCATTTGGAAGATATTTTGAGAAGATGAATGTACATGTAAGTCACAGGACTTGGGATGAGTCACATAGTAGAACTACCTAAAAACCTAAAGTTTAGGATCATGTCTAAGCATCTTAATTTGAATTTTAAACACCCAAAATATCTCCTTGAAACATATAGGGTCTAGCTCCCTTATCTCCACACACAAATCACACCTCACTTTTTCATTTCTCATAGTTTTAGTCTCTCTCCATAGCCCCCATCCATACTCATACTCTCTAGCTCTCTCCTTCACTTATAAAACTCACTCTAGCACCACCAAAAGACCTAGGAACCTTCATCACCACCACCATACTCTCATCTCCACCCTCTTCACCCTAGCCTACGGTGGGTTCATCATTTTTGTGGAGCCAAGGAGCAAGAAATGAGCCAAGAAGTGAAGAAATGACTTGAAGAGCTTGGAGGCTTTACTCAAAGGGCTTTTCGGTTAATTCTTGTACCTATTGAATTTAATCTATATATCTAGACTCCATTCTTACCATGTGTAGTGAGTAGTCCCATTTGGGAGGCTAGGGCATGTGATGTGAACAAATGATGTCTTGATTTATGTATGATTTATGTTTTTAGTGTATGTTTTGTGAAAGTGTATTTGTGAATGAGTTACTTTGTGTTTATGGATTTTTATGAGCTTGGGCTTTGAGATTTGTTTCATCTATGCATATGTTGACCCTAGTTAAGTTAATATATGTATTGAGAAACTAAAAATTAGAATCTTATTTGAATTAACTACTCACTTCAGGCTTGATGAGCATGTAAACATGATTAGGGTCTATTCCAAGAGGCTTTACCTTAAGGTTTGGTTTCCTTAGCACCAAGCAAGGACTAGAGGTTCCTTGAATCTCAAATAGATTTGAAGAGCTCTAGTTAAGCACACATTGAATCGAAAAGGTTATTGTGGCTACTAGTATATTCTCTCGACTCGTAACTCAATAGGTGCGAGTTGGGGGATTCACTTAGACTTTCTCTCGGATTCTTCAATAGAAATTCAAGAAGGGGAAGCTTCCACATTTATCACATTGAATGCTTTTTGACTTCACAAATGTGACACACGGTCAAGACACAAGCTCGAAATGGCTTAGGTCTTGATCCCGGTTCACGAGATACTTCAAAGTTGGGCTCAAGTCATCTAGAGTCCGAAATGACCATGGAACTTGGGTTCAAAATCAAACGTGACTCACAAGGTCACATTTGGAAATCAACTTCTGTGAACGGACTTTAATCCACCTACATAAACCGGGACATTGTTTGAGCATCATATGGTTAACGAGGATCTCCCTAGTCAACCATTCTTTTTTATATTGGATTCATTGTTATTTTTCGTTTTTGCACTCTAGTGTAATCAATCAATCAACTTTCATTAAGCACTCACTGTAGTCTAATCACCTCTTGCAATGCTAGGTCTCCAAAGGACTTAGTAGTGTGAGAAACACATTTCCACATTTTACTTTAGCTTAGTATCAAGTTAGTGTCTAGTTTAGCCGTATTTTAAATGCTTAATCAATTCAAACTAAGGAGTTATAGTGGCTAATCTTTGTGGGTTCAACACTCAACTTCTTATAAATACTATAACTTGACCATGTATACTTGTGGGTGGAAAAACTCTATATACTTATGGGTTAGTCTATAGTGCATAAAGTGTGTAAGGGTATTTTTCCCAACTGAGGCCTAGTGAATTTTTCTACAGGCACTATAACAAGTTTGGCCACGCCACTTCGGCGTGTAGGGGTTTGAAGGAGAAAATCTAAGATTGGATCGACATGAGAAAGATTGCATTCAGACCCTCGGAGGTGCAAGCGAGCAGCTCATTGCTAAGTGAGAGCTCCTGACCAAAGAAGGCTAAACAAAAAATTACCTATAATGTGTCAAAAATGTCCCAAATCCAGGAAAGTCTAATTGAAGCGAGGATAGCTCAGGTACCTTTTAGACATTCGCCAAACCCAGAGAAATTGTTGGGGCAACCTTACTGTCGTTTCCACCATGTATGGACTCACCCTATCGATTTGTGTACTACCTTGAAGTATCGCATCCAAAAGTGGATCGACGAGGGTGAGATCACAGTGCAACAGCCTGGCGAGGAAGCTGAGCAACAGGCTAACCACGAGGAAGGTCTCATTGTGGGTATGGTCGATGTCCAATGGAACAACTCGCATAAAAGGAAGAAGAATGTAGATATCCATACATCCGGGAATAGTGCTGTAGATTCTTAACAAGAATCACTATCGAAAGGTAAGGAGGAGGAGATTAACATTCCAAAGCCCTCGCCAGTGTCTCTCTGATCTAGCTACAAGATCTATTGTGGCATGAAAATCACATACGAAGACTTGATGGAGGCTAATAAGGTATGTCATCAGCTAGCCTCTCCACCCGAGAACTACTAGCTGGCAAGCCCGAAATAGGTGTATGTTCGTGATTCACAGGCCTATAAGAGGATGCGAGCAACCAACAAGTTTCTCAAACCAAGCAACAGCTTTTTTGAGGCCTTGGACCAATCATCTAAACGTTATATTGCACCACCATCTAGGTCATTAATCAACGAAGATGTCTTGTATATAAAGGAGAGGGGAAAGACAATTAAGAGTACCCCAAGCAGAAAGAGAAAGTTGCTGTGACGGTACGGTACTGCTAAAAGGGCCTTGGAAGCTTGGACAAGGGCATAATCAAGTCGTAGTAGTTGATTCAGACGCTATAACAATTGCAAAGACAGATGAACAGGTTGTCTACCAATCCAGTTATCTCCTTTGACAAGAGAGCAAACGAACCAAAGGTCAGAACAGGTCGAACTAGTGTGTTCTCAAGAATAACTCTAAATGAGCCTATACCTGAGGTTTAGCAGGCAGTCAAGAGGCCTATAAGCCATAAGGAATCAAGGGAGGAAAAGAAGCCCCATAAGCCTTTAGTATTGAAAAGTCTCCAGCGAGTGCCTGAATTTGAGTAAGCTCGCATCACTTCCAGTGAGTCCAATGGTCTTCGTTGGATTCAGAGGCCGCAGTGAACATCATTAGTGGTCAAACGATGGCTCTACTGGGCATCCCTAAGTCAGCCATCCAAGATACATCACTCAACGTTCAGAACTTGCAGGGTACAATATCCAAGACACTGGGCATTATATTTCTACAAGTGCAGGTAGGCCCAGCTGCTGGCACGCATACCTTTTTTGTAGCTGAATGCAATGCTCTGTATAATGGAATCTTGGAGAGAGACTGGATCCATAGGAGTTACTGTGTGCCATCCTCGCTACACCAACAACTAATTTTGTGGAATATGGAAACGAAAGAGGTTGAGATCATCAACGCCGATCCTTGACCATATTCTATTTCATACAACTCAATAGAGGCCAGCTACTACACTAGAGACCTACGTCCATCGGAAGTTTGTGGCATTGACACTATATGTTGTCTTTCACTACTAGTGTGATCGCCCAGACAGATCTTGTGAGGTATATATTAGATAGGCCTATTCTGAGAGCCCAAATCGGGAAGTGGATCTTGGCATTATCAAAGTTTTCCTTGCAATACGCTCAACACAACTTGGATTGTGTGGTTTGAATGAGCAATTGTATGATTGTGGATGTTTATTGTGCTTGAGCTTCATGTCTAGTTTCACTTATGCATGTGTTTACCCTAGCTAAGTTAATGTATGTGTAAAGAGATTAAAATGGTGCTTAATTGAATTAGCTACTCACTTAAGGCTAGATAAGCATGTAAACAAGATTAGGGTAGTTTCTAACAGGTTTACCTTAAGACTTGGTTACCTTAGCACTAAGCAAGGACTAGAGTTTCCTTGAGTCTCAATAAACTTATGAAAATTTAGTCAAGCACACATTAAATCCAAAAGGTTATTTTGGCTAATAGTAGATTTTCTTGACTCGTAACCCAATAGGTGCGAGTTGGGGGAATCACATAGACTTTCTCTCAGATTCTCCAATAGAGATTTGAGAAAGGGGACCTTCTACATATATCACACGATATGCTTATTGACTTCCCAACGTGACATACGATCGAGATGCAAGCCCGAAATGGCTTGGGTCTTGGTTCCGGTTCACTAAATACTTCAATATTGGGCTCAAGTCATCTACAATTCGAAATGACCTAGGAACTTGGGTTCAAAACCAATGTTGGGCCCAAAAGGTCACGATTTGGATATTAAATTATGTGAGCGAACTTTAATCTAATACATAAACCGGGACAATGTTTGATGCATCATATGGTTAGTGGGGATTTCCCTAGTCGACTATCTTTCCTTATATTGAATTTGTTTGCTATTTCCGTTTGCGCATTGTATTGTAATCAACCAACCAATCAAACTCGTATAACCACTCATCGTAATTCAATCACCCCTCACAATGCTAAGTCTCCAAAGGACTTAGTAGGGTGAGATACACACATCCGCATTTTACTTTTCATTTAGTGTCAAGTTAGTATCAAGTTAGTGTCTAGTTGTGTCCATAGTCTAAGCGTTAATCATTTGAGCCAAGGACTTATATTGGCTAATCCTCGTGGTTTCGACATTCAACTTCCTATAAATTTCTCCATATACTTGAAGGTGGGGAAATACTTTACATTTATGAGTTAGTTCTGAATTCAATAAGTGTAAATGATCTATTTTCTCCAACACACATCCATTTTAATGGCCCCTTTAAGGGTTGCGTTGACCGATGGACTAGCCTCAGGCTGGGCATCCTCGTGGTTCATAGCCTAGAGATGTGACTCAATTAGAGGAGAAGTAAAGGAAGTCCAGAGCCAACATGACATGTTAACGGCCAGAGTAGAGTTACCTCAACAGCTGAAGCCGTAGACGGTTCAGTCAGAGCCAGTCGTTACTGCTCGCTGATGTAGGGCAAGCCCTTATAGTATGATGGTGAGAAGACAGGGAAATTTTGGGGATTCCCGAATGGAATGGATACCCCTTGCCATTGACCATCCTAATTTTGGGGTTGTTCGTGATGCTCGTGTTGCAGCTCGACTTCATCATATACCCTAAATTGACGGCCAGGTTGGACTAAGGGTGTATATGTAGAGTAGATACGAAGGCTACGACTTTGCTTGGT
Source organism: Geum urbanum (assembly GCA_946800695.1). NCBI lineage: Eukaryota > Viridiplantae > Streptophyta > Magnoliopsida > Rosales > Rosaceae > Geum > Geum urbanum. The sequence goes on from OX327000.1 coordinate 26,761,615, forward strand.
TCGTTGGAGGTTGCTGGGGGTACCTACAGGGGAGGAAGTCTGAGCTCGCTTGTGAGGAATCTGAGATGGAGCATATGGATTAGCCATTGGAAATTTTGCATGGATTTAATCCTAGATTTGGAATGGGCAATGACTTGTAGGTTGTGAGGTTCGGCTGCCTTATTTTCGACATCGTCCATCTCACGATCGAAATCTAAAGAGATGGTGTGCCTACAGTGGCGAGAATGTTGCTTGTCGCATAAGGTACCAGCATCGGAGCTGCTTGTAAGATTGCGCTTCTTTGAGTGGTGAGCCTGAGAGGTTTCATATTTGTATCAAAAAGTGGCCAATACTAGTGGTGAGAATGGAAAGTCAGGGAATTGAGACACTTACAGTGGGCCAAGGTGTTGGCGTATTAGGGTCATCCGGCGTATCATATTGGAGAGCTTCTTTAAGATCGTTACAAAGAGGGTCATAGGCTGCACGGTGCAAATCCTATCCCAGAACCAAAGGATGGCGTGACAAGAACGTCAAAGGCTTCATTTGGTAACACCATAGTAGGGAAACCAAAGTGAATGTCTTCAATTTTGATTGCTATAGGATGTGTGTATGCTCGCCAAGTGTTATAAGGGTTGACAGAATTGACCAAAGGCATCGAAACATCTTGGGTCAGCCCAAGCTGCCTAGTAAAATGGGTGGGGGGGGGGGTACAGCTCATAATCAATTTTTTAGCATCGAGGACTCGTAGATCGGCACAGGTGTGGCTCTAGATGAAAGCGATCCTCGTTGCATCATCTTGTTCAAGCGAAGGGAGAAAATCTGATGCAAAAACCTCAGGAAAGCGGCGCTGGATGATCAGGCTAGAGGTGTCTGAAGGAAAGCTAGTGAGAAAAAGGTGACGAAACTGTTCTGATATGTCAGAGGATCGTTGTGGAGAGGTTGAGTAAGTGTCTTTCCCAGAAGCACTTCATCTTCGAATGGTTGCACGTCCGGGTGACGAAACACCAAAAAATAGACCTACAACTAGAGGTCTACCATCCATAAGGGGGGAAATTGAACTCCATGGGTTCCAAAGAAATCCATCTTAGGCTGCAGTAAATGCAGGTAAGGATGGATTAAGTGAGTCCAGTCTTGGTGCCTTCGTATAAGGGTTCAGCAAGTTTGGTCCAGCTTTTGTTGACCTTGTTAAAGGATGTACAAAACACATATTTGGACAACCAGTATTCAAGGAAAGTGATACCTCCATGAGGTTCAGCGTTGTTCTTAAAGGTGATAACCCAGGCAGAGTAGGAGCTAGGACGGATGTGGCTGGATGTTTCCATGGAAGAATATGGGTCACCTTGCTTCCACGCCGAGTCTATTATTGAAACTCTGAAAATGGTCGTCAGGTCGCATCCAAAAAACACATGGCAACGACGATCGGCGCTCAGCTACCTCCTTTAGGGAGAAAGAAGCAAAGGTCCAGGAAGTGAGAAATGTCGGCTATTTTCCAGTGATTTTAGTCGTATATTTTGCGAGCTTCGTACTGAACTTTGTCTTCCGCCGAAGTCGATGGCCCTTTTCCCAATTGGCAGATCACATCTTTGTTATTCCACCGAGTCAGTGCAGCTTGTTTTCCTCGGAAAATTAGAGTGTAGTGGCAGACGTCATATTTGAGGGTCTGGAAAAGCGCTGGGTTGAACAATGTTTGGAGAAACAGACCTAATCGTCTGGTGGCGTTATCAGACAAGGTCTGGGTGACAGCGGACCCAGGTTTTTTCCATTTGATGTCAGAGAGTATGGCATTTGCGAAAGTGTTTGCAGTTGCTTTGAAAATATGAGGTTGTGGGTTTTCATGGCAGCGAGGCTGGTGGTGATCAGAAAATTTGTCGGAGAATAAGGAGAAAGCTTCGCAAGGAAGTTTAGACGATTGGGGAGACTGAAATAGAATAGTGTTTTGAGAAATGGATTACTGACAAATCGTGCACATTTTAATAACATCATCATTACGGCGCGAATTTTTAGAAATGATGGTAAAGAGGCGTCATGAAGGAAAAGTTATCGTTTGACCCCGAACAACGTGTCGCTATTCCAAACCTCTTCAATTATGGTTGGGCCTTATTTCGAGGCTTGAGAGGCAATGTTTGGGCCAAAAATAAATAATATTTATTTGTGGTTTAATCAACATTATTGGGCCAGTACCTGCGGCCGCGTATAGAAAGAACTTTCCTTTGGAGTGAAGGAATCCTAATGATCCTACTATTCTTAGTTTGATTAGGATTAGGATTATTAAGGATGATGGATTCTTGGCAATTAGGGTCATTTAATGATATTAGTGGCTAGAATCTTATGTTAACTACGACAAGTAATTGTACGATGTCTATATATAGAGGAAATCTTTATATAATCACCACCACCCCCCCCCCCTTCGGGGGGACATCCATACACAAATTTTGTTCTCGGTAAACAACTCTCTTCTTGAGAAAACTCTGGCAACGTGCGATCCGAAGATTGGCACCAGACAGGAAGTGTACAATCCGAAGGTTAAAGGAAGCAAAAACCTGTGTTCTTGACACTTACCAGGGTAATTGCTCTACTTTGCGCCAGACAAGGTGTGTGGAGTATCAATTTTCGTGGCTCAGCAGAGAGATATGAAGAAACTAAGTTTGAAGTCACTTAGGCAGAAATAATTCATCAGGCGAGGTTGGTGCTCTCCCCGTCTTCAATCGCTTCTTAAAAGTCCAGTAGCGGCAAAGTTATCGTTCAACATTCTACCACATGGCAGTGGCACACTTAGCATACACACGTGCAAGAAAAAGAGACTGTTTGAGGCTTCCTAACCTGCCAGGAAATCTGGTGCCAAACCACAGCAATGTGACAACCAAAATGGTATGTAGACATCAAATATATAGAGTTTTAAGAGTTTGGACATTATTTTGATAATATTTTTAGTTCAGGCATCATAACTTGACCGGAAGAGTTTAGGCATTATAGGTAAATTTTTTCTTTACCTATACATAGATGACGTTTAGGCTTCTTTTTTATGATTTGTTAATTGAGACCCTGTCTCGTTTTCTTAATTAGCTAGTTTTCAGTATGGCAACCTTCGACCTCTTCCTTATTTCTCACAAAATCAAATTGTTCGAAACAGTAATATGGAGCCGGCCCGGCTTGGAACGGCTTGCTCTTTATCACTTTAGCGGGGAATTTACTCTTCCGTCCCTGACAATTACTCTTCTGCATTATTTCAACAAAGTTTGCTGCTTTCATCTCCCTTCAAAATGTTTCTTTGTCCCTACAACAACGAAATACATTTTTATGCTTCTCCAACAAAACAACAACGATAATCATTACCACACAAATCAAAACCAAATAGCATTAAGCAACTAATATCCTTTGAATCCAAAATCTCAAAACCATAAGCTCATACCTACATACATACATACAAAGATCTGGAGGATCGAGGAAATTAAAGAATTATACCTGAAGCGAAGACAAGTTCTTGTTACAGGACTGGTTGATGGTATCGTTGAGATACTTGTTCCGAAAATCGGAGCGGACCTTGCCATCAATGAGCCAGTTCTTGTGCTGGACGGGCTTTTGGAGCTAGCTAGTGAGAGTAGTCGCGCGCGAGTTTGTACTTCTTATAGCCATTGCCGGATAGAAATTTTCTGTCGCCTTTGTTGGTGTACCTCAAGAGGACGACGATAAGAAGAAACATGATCCAGCTGAGCCAGCGAGTGAGACCCGAGGATCGATGATGATCAGCTTTGTTTTATTAGGGAGAAGCTTTGAGAGAGTCTAGATCAATCGTGTTGAGAGAGAGTCCAAATCGAGTGATATTATAAGCATGTGCCTCTGTAAGAGATAGGATTTGACTCATTGAGGGAGTGTCCTTGTCTTGAAGTGTTGAACAAGCTTGCAGAGGAGAGGCGTTACAGAGCAAATACGATAATTTCACAAGCCTGCATTAGTGTTCTCTTTTGTACAAGAGTCTCCACCGTGGGGGGGGGGGGGGGAACGAGATTCTCCACCGTGGTAAATGGAGAAAGACGGAGTCCTGAGTCGTATCTATATGAAAATGTGAAAATAGAGGGAGGTGTGGGCTACTGACATTTTAATAAACTTTCGTAAGTAAATTATTGTTATAATACATAAGGGATGGAAGAGAGTTCCCAAATGAAAAGTGAACAATAAAATAATCAAATTGTTGATTGAAGCTAATCTGTAAATGATGGAAAGTTACATAATGTATTTGTTCCTACTTTTTTTCTTATGAGGTGACCTACGCCATTTGGTCCCAAATTTACTTTCGTATTTATTATTGGTCATTATAAGGAGACTTACTAGAGTTTCCATTAACAGAAGAGACCATGTTGGTCCCAATGACCGTAGTCCCTAAAAGGGTTTTTTCTAGTTGTGTAATAGTAAACTAGCTAATGGATGATATATATACCCATGCCATCTCGATCATGTCTCCCATCAATGATATTGAAAAACAAGGCTAGCTAGCTTGAGCTGATCGAGCATCTGAAGTTTGACGTACGTCGTTGTGCCTGTTTCAGTTATCAAACCTTCCTCCACGTACCAATATGGACCGTAGAGAACGTACGTGTATGTATTGCAATTACGGTCTTCTACGAACAACTTATGGTTGTTAATTAACATATCAATATGCAATAGCTTTATATTTCTCATGCAGTGTCAGGTCGATCCTATGGCAAAACAATATTAGCCCTAGTTTTAGATCTAACTAAACTTAGTAGAAAAGAACAAAAACTAGAAGGAAAAGCGAAAGCATAAGAAAAAGAGGAAAGCTTTTGTGTACAAAGTGGAGGCATGCCACCCTACGTGCGAGCTGCCCGCAGAAAACCCTCGTAGAGAATGAAGAGGAATTAAAATTAGGGCAAAAACAAACTGAGAGGTGAGGAAAAGTATATGTGCATGTTATAATATCTACGGGTGGAGTTATAAAGATGAAAGCAAAGCATTAAAACAGAGAGCAACGCGAAGCACCTGAAGTGGGAAAAAGAGGAGGCAACAAAGTGATTCTGGCTTTATAATTTTCAAAGTTTGTGCCCAGATATGTTACACGCAGAAAGCTTCTGTATAGTGCTCCCCGTGTATGAACACCTTTATACTATTCCCGATGTATCTTACCAAAAAAAAAAATGCCTTATCGATGTCATAGTAGAATAATAGATGACCCTGTACATACGTTCTCAGTCCATTCATCAGAATATGGTTTTTCGCTTCAAAAAGAATCAAAGAAGTTACTGGCACACGTCGATCGACTGCCGACCTGAGTCCGGATTCATTCCGCGCGGCTAGAGCGGAAGCGAGATTTCTCTCTTTATTCATCATACACAGTGTCATTTGAATTATCCTCTAATTTCACCACTGCAGCTTCTTATTAAGACGCATTCACCTATGCTTATTTCACCTGATCATGATATGAACAAGGAATGTTAGTATGATATATTTGGCACTTCTCCTATTAAACAAAATGCAATTTATCTAGGACATAAATCCCTAGGAGTGAAGAATGAAGCTGAAGAATAAGATGAAGAATAAGATGAAGAATCAAGATGTTCTCGTGATCTCAAGTAAAACATGCATACATATATCATAATTTTTCACTGAAAAGAGCTACATAGTCTCCTGATCTGAGTCGTGGTAGGATAGCCAGGTTTCCTGATATCCTTAGTTTTATGAGATTTTTGGGTTCATAACAAAAAGTCTTTACCAGAGTCTTATGACGTTTTAATCATCTAACTTGTGCTTTTTGTTATGTGAAAATAAAAGACTTTACCTTGTAACATCTACTTTTACAGATGATAATGATAAGTGAGATATTTTGGAAGAAATACTTTTTACTTTATCACCCAATTTATGGAAGATATTTTACCCAAGCATGGCTCTCATTTGATGATGAGCACGTGACTTCTTAGCAAATGGCAAAAACATGCTTGTTGAGGTTGCTTTAAAAGCTTGCTAAGGCATGGTTGTTGTCTTGATCTTAGCATCTAAGATCAATGGCTGAGATGGTCCAGCTGGTCACAACTAGGTTAGTCAGGTTCTCTTATATCCTTATTTTTTTGGGTTTAAAACAATGAGTCTTGTGATTTACAAGTCAACTGATCTATTATTTTAAAACAAAAGAATAAAAGGTTTTTACTCTAACATAAATATGTTTAGTCCTTAAACATAAAGCATATGTAAAATCTGACTTTGTTTCTTCCCTAAGTTGAAGAAGATATTTTGAAAGCATGGCTCTCCCTAATTCATGGACAAGCAACAAATGGGTGTCTCTCTTGACAACCTGTTGAATCATGGTTGTTGCCATATTTGTTTTTGGTTAAAAGCATGTGTTCTCTTAGTGAGTAAGGAACAATTGATGGTTGAGATGGTTCAACTTTACTGAGAACGACTGAGATGGTTCGTATCCTTTCAGCTGGCCACTTTGTTTGGCCTATATAAAGGGCAAAACTCCTTCGTCACAATTTTGTTGTCACAATGTAGAAACTTTCATAGCGTAGTTTTTGATATAGAGTCTTTAGGTGTTCATTTTCTAAGTCTTCCTCTCGTTAAAGTGTAAATCTTAAAGTTGCATCAAAACCTCATTCATACTCATTTCATATTGCATACATGAATCAGATTGGTGATGCAAACAACCCCGGAAGTGTTTCTAAAGAATCAGTCTTGCTATGGCTAGGCTCTTGAGAGAAACATATGTTAGCTTCATATGTATAAACACCGAGAGACAAAACAAAGTATAATTTTCAAGCTAGTGTGCGATACTAAACAGGATAGATGAGCGAGTATCTATCCTCTAAACTGTAGTTTTTTGAGGGTGTTTTTGCATGTATTATTGGGAATCAACTATGGGAGTTGGATTCTGTGTAGAAACTTTTTATACCTTTGTATGTAAACACTTAGATGAGATGGAGTATAGTTCTTAAGCTAGCATGTGAGACTAGATAGGATAGCACCGTTCTTACTATTATCGGAACTATAATCTTGTAAGAAGTGATTTTTACATAGTGGAAAGGTTTGGCCTTCATGAGTAAGGGTCATGCAATTTTTTTCTCTGGTTGCAGGGTTTCTGCGAATAAAAAATATTTTGGTGTTATGTGTATGTTTACTTCCTTGCACATTTCCTTTACATTGTTATGTATCTGTTTTTCAAAATAGCTACATATCGTGCTATCCCTGATAACGAACTTTGACGAAAAAGTTGGTAAATGGCTATTCATCCCTTCTCTAGGATTTTCAAGTGGTATCAGAGCGGGTCACTAACCTTTGTAAATGATTTTTTTTCAGACTTTTGTGTTTTGCATTTTGTTCTTCTTATGAGGCAATTTGGAAAGTTTTATCAAGTCTAGAAAGTTAGTTTTTGAATGGTCAAAAACCTCTTCATCTTTCTCTTTCTTTTTAAAGAGTGAAATTAATGATTTATCTTATACTCCTTTTGAATGTTAGGAATTTTTAGCTTTTGATGCTACTATCCTTAATGAGTTTTCAAGTGAATCAAAAGATGATGAAAACTCTTGGGAGTTATTATTTGATCATGAAAGGCTGAGTGAAAAATTCGCCAATGTATTGAAATCCTCATGTCTAGGATCGCTAGACACATTCGTATCCTCTAATAAGTGATTTCATATGAAAATGTTATATATGGAGGTTATGTATGGAGGATATGATTTTTTCGAGTTTTCTTTTGAAAGAAATTGATACATCTCACCTTTCAATAGAACTTTTGTGTCTACTTGGAGTGACAAGCAGACCAACACTTGAATGCTAGTCAAATCTGACATAGGATGGGAGACTCTGTTTCAATCCCATGATGCGTGTTCCCTAAACAAGCCATACGTTGATATGAACAGAATGCCATCGTCTCGTAGCTTCACGAGCAGGTGATTAATTTTTGATCTCTTATGATTATACATACATGTATAAATTTATTCTTGTATTCATGTTCATAAGTCATTATTTCATAATTATTAGTTCTTCATGCATTATTAAACTATGCATCTTAATTGAAGTAGGGCATGCATGTCTTATTGTTGTGGTTCTTTAATGTCATCTGGTTTTGTTGAGTTTATTGTTAAAACACAATTTTAAAATGTAAGTCTACATGAGCACATGTATGTAGTATTCAGTACCTTTGAGGATTGCAAACACTATTTTTATCCTAGATTCAGTTTACTTTAGTAACATTTAAGACTTATCTTTTTCTGTTCATTTTAGAAGAAAATTTGTTCATACAACTCAGCATTGTATGGATCTTCTAGTAGAAACAAAAAAAAGTTTCTTTTTCTTTGTTCTTTCATGCATGTGTAAATGTTGTAGGTTATGCATATAGCACATGCATAAAAAAATATAATGCTTAGTGGATTTTTGTGAATGTTTTGGGTACTAGTTGTGTGTCCTAAACTGTATGCGTCCACTGTGGATGATTAATGAGATTAATTGTATACTACAAGAAAAACTTACCTAGACCACGGACTGTTTCCGTCGTCTAGGTGAGATTTTCCGTCGTCTAAGTACTTAGACGACAGAACCTCCATGGAGTATGTTCCGTACTCCAAGTGTTGTCGTCCAAGCATTTGGATGACGGAGACGGAGAATTCCGTCATCCAAGTGCGTACTTGGACCGCGGAGTTTTTGGACTTTCTCCGCGGTCTAAGTTCTCACTTAGACCACGGAGAATTGATCTTCGTGGTCCAAGTGAGAACATAGACCGCGAAATTTTTGGGCTTTCTCCGCGGTCTAAGTTCTCACTTGGACCACGGAGATCAATTCTCCGTGGTCTAAGTAATTATTTAAATGTTTTTAAATTAAAATTTAATTTGTAGTAAAATATTAGTAATTTAATTAAAATACTCTAATCTCATTTAAATAATTAAATATGTTAAAATTAATTAAATATAATAAATTGTTAATTACTTAAATAATACAAATTAATTTGTACATACATGAAATTAAATATCGTTCAGAATCGAAAAAAAATGATATAATAAACTACACAAACTACTAACATACTGAAGGAGCAGATGCGCCGCCGAGTTCCCCGCCTCCAGCCGGGTCGTCGTCGTCGGGGTATGGGTTCGAAGGAGGTTGACACTGTTGTCGAGCCTGATTTTGCATGAGGGCGACGAGTTGGGCTATCTGCGCTTCTTGCTGATCAAGCCTTTGACGCATAGATTGATTTTCCTCCCGTGCGAGTCGAGCCTCTTCAATGGCTGATTAGACGGCCGCAACCTGAGTACTTTTCCTCGCCAAACCTCCCGTAGATGAGTCGGATGACAAATCTCGAATCACCTTAAGTACCATCCCCCTAACCTCCCTTCCAACTCTACGACTGTATACCTCATCGATGATTGCAATTTGACTCTCCGTCGATAGAGGAGGCAGGTCTTCGGGCGTCAAATCCGGATGTGCAAGCTGAGTGTTGGCCAATTCTTCCTGCGCCCGTTCTACCAACCTTGCCTAAAAAATAATAATAAAAATAAAATAATTATAAATTTGTACGAAAAATTTAATAAATAATAATTAAATAATAACTACGCTAATTAAAAGCACATATATATCACTTACGCCGTATTGACTCGCTTCATTCTCGAGCCCAGGCGTCACGTACGCGCTTATGCTAGCATCGACATAATGGCGTTTAGAGCCCTTATCCATGTGCTCCTTGGCTATTTGAATCACTTGCTTGGCGCCGGAGGTATGCTGTTTGTCCTTATTCTCCCGGATGGTCTTGTTGATTTCGGAGAATTTCTGTTGGACAACATAAATCATTAAAAAATTAATGATTAACTAAAATAAAAATAATTCAATTCTCTTAATTTAAATAAAAAAGTAAACACCTTATATTCTTCAACTTGGAAGTGGTTACAGAACCACTGCCACTCATCTTCCTTATCCCCACGCAGCTCTACAGGGGTAGGCACAGGGCCGATATTGTCATAATACACATGAAGTTTGTACTTCTAATCACGGTAGATGGAGTTGGCGGTTTGGTTGATATGCCTAAGCATCGCCGGTGTGGGATTCACCTCATATTGTTCCTATCAGGAATAAATAGAAAATTATAATCGTATATATTATGAAATTACAATTTTTATTGGTTATTAGAAAATAAATTTAAAATTGTACGTATTACGTACCGAAAGTTCTTTAAACAGTTTCGTCTTCTCTTCATCTGGCAACTCCTTCCAAGTAGAGGCAGTCATACGAACCCTGCTGCGAAGGATTGACCATATGTTGTGCGCTGAGAGACTAGCTAGCTAAGCTGTGGGAGGGCCACCGGTGAATTTGTCATACGACAACTCGATCTTTTTCCCGGTCGCCTTGAAATTTTTCTCAGATTTTCCGCCTTTGACGAGACCGCGAGTCCTTTTAGGTTCCGGGTCAGTCGGGGCCTTCCTGAGCTTGTGTCGGGCGCTATAAACGATAGATTCAGAGGAGGCCGAGGTCGACGACGTCTGAGTACTTTCTGCCAAACCGGGCGTCCGACCGGAATAGGAGTCGTCATCACCGGTCGGGATAACTGGGGCAGCGGGAATTTCCCCAGTGGGTGCTGTTGACGGACCAGCTAAAGGGTTCGTAGAAAGCGCGTCATTGCCCTCCTCTAAATCCCAACCGACTTGCTCCGCCAAGCGTCAGAGCATAGCATCTTCGGCCTTCTGTTGGGCCTTTTTCTTTCCTGACGGAGCCATTTAAACCTAGGAGTTGTTAAAATATCTGATTACCATAATAATTATATTAAAAAATTTATGATAATTACATCTTAGTATTGAGTGCGCCTAAAATTTAAATCGAGTAAACTAATTTGGTGTTTGGGTCGTTCAATGGACGTGCGACCCGCGCGATAAAGTGTAAACTTTCAATAAATCAGCCTTGATTCAATCGAAAAACATGGGCAGTTAGGTATAGAGATAACGCGAGAGGCAGGACTAATTTCGACAAAACACCCCGAGGCTAACCAAATCAATGGTATATACTCTATTGGTGTCGTCTTTCTTAGATCCAAAATCTGTCACCAGTCATAACCCGTTTCTAGACACTATGTCCGACATTCAGCCAATCTTTCAAAATTTTACACTCCCTCAAGTCCTTTGCAAACTCCGCCCTCAACCTCGTGTCCATAACTTCACTTAGGTTATGGTGTGCGGTGATGAAATTCACACATCACGAGGGGTTAAGGAGATAAGCTAGGAAATGAGGCGCCATCTATTCCAAAGAGTACGACTTAATAAACCAAACTTAATTATGTACTAAATTTAAATCAAAGACTACCAATTTACTACAAAATTGCCATAATTACCAATTTATTATTTTTAATAATTCACTAATTTACCACATCTACTACAAATTTACAATATTAGAACAATTTTTACAAATTATAATTACATGCAATAAAAATCACCAATTATACTATTAATTAAAACAATATTTAATTACAATAATTAATTATTATTTATCATGCATTTACAATAATAATTATTCATTTACCAATATAATTAATTATTATTTCCAATAATAATTATTACTAATATATTATTACTAATAATTATTCATTTACTAATAATAATTATTACTAATATATTACTAATTAATTTACCAATTTACAAATTAATTAATTAATTTAATAATAATGATGTTAAAATATATAATTATTACCTAAAAGATAAGTCGCCGGAAAAGTCGCCGGAAATTCACTGAAAAGTCGCCGGAGAGAGGGAAACGCCGAAATTTTGGTCGCCGGAGGAAGGAGGCTGAAGCTTTTGAGAGAGAGTGAGAGGAGAGGAGAGGAGAGGAGAGAAGGAGAATGATATGGGATGAGGAAAAGAGAATAAGCAGTGGCTATATATATAGAGTTTAACTTAGACGACGAAGTCCTTTTTTCCGTCGTCTAAGTGCACTTGGACGACGGAAAAGCGCGTTTCCGTCGTCTAAGTCAACCGTTTCAAAATTTTGAAACGGCACCCAATTAATCGGCGGGTGGGTTTCAACCTTGTTAATTTTGGGCGACGGAGAATACCATCTCCGTCGTCTAAGTCAACATTTGAAACGGTGTCCAAAATTAACGCGGTACAATCAACCGCCATCTTGTTTGAACCTGGACGACGGACAAAGGCCATCTTCGTCGTCCAAGTGGTCACCTAGATGACGGAGATTGTGTTCTCCGTGGTCCAAGTTAAATTTACGTAAAATTAATTTTTAAAATTAATTCGCAAGGAAGTTGCCAATTTGTCATTTGAAGGAAATAGTCGTAAAATATCGATTAACGCATCGTATATAAACAATTGAATTTGAGACGACGAATAATTTTACGTCTTTAAACTTGTTAAGTATCTACTAATCTTTATGACTTAAGTGTTATTAAGTATATGCTCATTTGCATATCGATATTAATGAAATTGAATTTGGACAAAACAACCGTTGGATACATTCGCCGTAAGATAATATATAATTAGAATAATTTTCAGAAAATAATAAGTTTGTGAAGGGTTTCATCGGCACAGTCAACCGCAAAACCGAGATTTTGACAAACCGGAAATGTGGATACAAGAAATTTTGTAACTCCAATTTTGGAGACGTCGAATCTCACACACCGAGAATTGTTTACTCTATAGTCTTGACTAAAAGAATATGCATTGGGAGATGGTCTAAATGGTCGTTGTTTTAGATAAAATTACCATATCTGAACTTGGACGACACAAATTTGCTTCTCCGTCGTCCAAGTACTGACTTGGACGACGGAGAATGGCGTTTCCGTCGTCCAAATACGCACCTGGACGACGCAAACCTTCATCTCCGTCGTCCAAGCAAAAAACCTGAATTTAGGGGTTAGGGCCTAATTTTTTAGGGTTTAGGGTTGTGCTTGACTTGGACGACGCAAAAATGGAGTCTCCGTCGTCCAAGTGTGTCCCTTCAATTCTTCTGATTCAATTCGATCAAAAAAATCATCGATCGATCCGATCCGCTCCTCGATCGATCCGATCCGATCCGGATCGATTAATTAATTAATTTACGTACATCCGTCGAACCGACCATGCATGCACGCGTGTAATTAATTAAGTACAAAATTAATAGTTGTACATACGTACGTACATACTCCTCCTCATAATATTTATATTAATTATTGATCAATGATGCATCTTATATTACAATAATTATAATAATAAATTACCAATTAACACCCCTCGTCACTACAAGATTGTACTCTTCGTCATAATCGTCATCATCCTCATCCTCATTATCCGATTGCTCATCCTCCTCATCATACTCAACATCGTCCGACGAATAACCTGAGTCCTCGTCCTCGTCCTCGTCCTCTTCCTGCATGTCTTCTTCATCTACCTCATTAATTTCATCAATAATCTCATCTTCAGTTAGATATGTACAACTATCAGGCATGGGTCACCGTTCACCATCTTGAACCAGGTCCATTATATCGGAGCAGATGACAAAAATATTAGGCTCTTGATAGGCAGAATGTCTCTTTCTGGTTCAGCAGCATCTTCAGTCGCCGGTGTCCCTTCAATTGTCTCCGTATTCCATATTCCTCGATGAGAGATATGGTTCACTATTTTCCACCCTTCACTAGTTTTCGGATCGTCGAGATAGACACCTACCTAACTAAGGTGGCAAGAGCGAAAGGCTCATCCTTATACCATCTTGAGTTTGTATCGACTGATAAAAGTCACAGGTCTTCCTTTGTATGCTTGAACCATCTGCACTTGAATAGGAAAACATTGACATCATTCCCGTAACATAGCTGAACGACATATACAATAGCCCCGTAATATTGATCATTGTCTTTCCCAACCGCTACCCCACTATTTTGTGTTCTTCTTCCTTCATCTCGGGCCAATGAATGAAACTTTACACCGTTCACAAAACATCTAGGATAAATATAGTGTTTAATCAGCTTCCCTGCAAGCAAGTGCTTTGGCCAGGACCACCCCCCCCCCCCCCCCGTGGTTTTCGGATTTTTGTAGATCAATCATTTACGAAAATGGGAAAATTTAAGGGTTTACTTTCTACAAACATGATCGATATGTATATAAATTACTAAATACCGAGACATACGTACGTATGTACCCATTGAATCAAATAATCAGGGAACTTCTTCTTAACCATTTTCTTAAACCACGTCGAACTCTTGTCCAGATTTATCGCCTGAAGCCTCTCCCTGTATGACATCATGTACCGCTTAACTTCGTCATAGTCTCACAACACTACCCAATGTGCCTCAATAAGTTTTCCCGTGTTAATGATTCCTTTAATACTCCTCTAAACGGTCAGACGACATTTATGACGACAGAAAGATTGATGCAGGCACTGGGATCAGAGGCAGTGGGAGGTGGTGGATCATTCAGGTACCTGTTGCAGTAAGTAACACACTCATGCATTAGGTATGTCTTGGCTATGGAGCCATCCGGGGCCGACCTGTTTTTGATGAATCCTTTATACTGTTTACAAAATCAAACATACAATTAATACATTGTACAATAAGAATAAGTACATATAGCTAGTAATCTCCAGTGGAACAAATTATGAATCGAAAAACCTATATAATTAAGAAATTGTATGTACCTATCTTGAGGATACATCCAAGTGTACTAGACCGGACCAAAAATGAGCACCTGCTCGGGCAGGTGGATCATTAGGTGAATCATGATGTAAAAGAAAGAAGGGGGAAAAATCCTTTCTAGTTTGCAAATGATGTGCATAATTTGTTGTTACAGTTCCACCACATCTGACTTCTTTAATTCTCTGGCGCATAACCTCTACAACCATCTACACAATGCCACTATTGGTTCTACGACGTCACGAGGCAAATATGGTCGAATTACCACTGGAATCAAACGTTGCAACATAACGTGATAATCATGTGTCTTCAGACCAACAAACTTATGTTGCACCTCGTCCACTTCTCCAATTATAGTAGCTGCATACGTAGTCGGATAACGAACGCCCTTAAACGAGTGAAATACAGAACTTCTAAGTGTCAGCTTAACTGTGTAAGGTGCAGCTGGCATCTTGTTGTACACTCATTTCCTATCCCTCCTCAACCACAAGAGACAACGTAGATTCATTGATTCCAGATCTTCGCGCGCTTTGGGAGTATCTTTAGTTTTGAACTTAATACCGAGAATTGTTCCCACCACGTTGTCGCACACATTCTTTTCTAGGTGCATCGCGTCCAAGTTGTTCCTCAGCTTCAACTTTGACCAGTAAAGGAGTTCAAAGAATATACTCTTGTGATGCCAATAGCTGAGATCATGTGGAGGAATTGGATTGCATTTCTTTACATCCGTGTCATTGGTCAACACACCAAAGTCGAAATAGCTCAACCTCTCTAAAATCTTTTCGCCCGACCAACTACGGGGTTTAGGATTTTTCTCTACCGTCCCATCGAAATGAGCTTCATCCTGTCGCCACGGGTGGTAGTGAGGAAGCCATCTACGGTGACCCAAGTAACACACCTTCCTCGCGTGCCAACTAGAGTTCACGTCGTCCAAACATATAGGACATCCATTATATGAAAGGACCAAACCCCGATTTAGTTTCCTAAACCGGAATCAAACACCTTCTGAAAATGTGAACCAACAAAAATCGTTAAAATTCAGGGCGCGAATATGAGAAAAACGACACTAAAATCATCGAAAACCAAAAAGTCAACGTTCTCGCCGGAGCACCGCCGTTAACCGTCGCCGCCACCGGCAGCGCGCCGTCAACGGAGAAATTCTCCGGTGAGGAAAGTCCAGTCCTCAAGCTTACCTCAAGCCCAACAATTTATTCAACTACCACAAGACCCAATTCAAACTGTTTCAACACGAAATCAGCTCGAAACCAAACGGAGTACAACTCCGACAACCACCACGAGTTCCACCGGAACCTCCACCTCATCCAAAATTAAACACCTAGGAAGCATCCACGGAGCAAGGGGAGTCGAAACCCCCTCACCCCCGCCACCGTGGCTCGCCGGAGGACCTCCCCCCGTCACTGGCGAAATTCACGAAATCAACTCGATTCGAACTCAACCAAAACTCAATCAATTTTCACAAACTCAACTACCAATGAACTTAGGAACTCAAGGGAAATCGAACCATACCCAAAGCGTGGCCGGAGGTGGCCGAAAAATCCGGGTCGGCCGGCGAAATCCAATCGGGTCGTTATTCCTCCACGGGTCAACGGTCAACGGCCCAAATAGTAAAAGTCAACGCTGGTCAAACTTCAAATAGTGTTTTTGACAATTTTTTGACTATTTTCGATATTTATACTTGCGCCACGGGACGATCGACGGTCCAAAACGGATAACCATTACGATTCGGATAAACACGATTCGAACGGATAAACTCGTCGATAAACCGAAACTTCAAATAATCATATTATATTCCTCGGTCATCGGAAAAATCATCCAGAACCGCCCACGAACTCGAAATCACGTGTACTAAAACTCTCGAGAAGAGACTCAACTCAAATTCTCGGCCGATAATTAAGTCGTAAATGAAACCGGCAAACCACACAATAATCGATAAACCTCGATTACACACTAACTCGTGGATTACGCTGATTACTCTACTGATTCTGGTTCGGGTCGTCACAAATCTACCCCCCTTAAAAAAATTTCGACCTCGAAATTTACGTACCTGTCAAGTGAGCAAATGAGGATACTGCTCCCGCATACGCTGCTCAATCTCCCAGGTGGCTTCCTCAACCGAGTGATTCTGCCACAAGACCTTCACTAGCGGTATCACACGGTGCCTCAACTCCTGCTCACGAAGATCGAGAATCTGTACCGGCTCCTCCACATATGTCAAATCCTCTCGGATCGGTAACTGCTGTGGGGCTAACACATGCAAAGGATCTGAGATGTACTTCCGCAACATCGAAACGTGGAAAACATCATGAACACGAGCCATCTCAGCTGGTAACTCAAGTCTGTAAGTAACAGCTCCAACCCTCTCGGTGATCTCATACGGACCAATGTATCGTGGTCGAAGCTTGCCACGCTTCTCGAAACGCACAACACCCCTCTATGGAGATAGTTTCTGGAAGACCCAGTCACCCACATCAAACTCAAGGCTCTTCCTCCTCACGGCCGCGTAACTCTTCTGGTGATCCTGGGCGATCTTCAATCTGTCCCGGACATTCTGGACGTCCACCATAGTACTCTTTACCAGATCAGGGCCAATAAGCCATCGCTCGCCCACCTCACTCCAGCACAACGGAGTGTGGCACTGCCTCCCATACAGGGCCTCGTACGGTGCCATCTCGATACTAGCCTGATAGCTGTTGTTGTAGGCGAACTCTATCAAATGCAGTTGCTGGTCCCATTTCCCGCGGAACTGCAACACATATGACAGCAACATATCCTCAAGTGTCTGTATAGTCTGCTCAAACTGCCCGTCAGTCTGAGGATGAAAAGCTGTACTGAAACGCAACTTCGTGCCCATAGCTCGCTGCAATGCCTGCCAGAACTTGGAAGTAAACTGACTGTCTCGGTCAGAAATAATAGACACAGGCACACCGCGCAGTCGAACAATCTCTGACAAATACAGCTTGGCTAATCTGCCCACTGATATCTTCCCCGGAAGTGCGAGAAAATGAGCGGATTTCGTCAGTCGATCCACAATAACCCAAATACCAGTGTTGCCAGCCGAAGTACGCGGCAACTGATAAACGAAATCCATGGTAATGTGCTCCCACTTCCAAACCGGAATCTCCGGTGGCTGTAACTTCCCTGCAGGTTTCTGCCACTCCGCTTTAACCTGCTGACATATCAAACATCGGCTCACATATGCGGCAATCTCCCGCTTCATGTTGCACCACCAGTAATATGCTCGAAATGTACGAAATATCTTCGTACGTCCGGGATGCATCGCATACGCCAAACAATGGGCCTCATCCAGAATCTCCTTCTTCAGGCTCTCATCTCTGGGCACACACAATCTACCTCTGAACAACAACGTACCGTCGTCGCTCAATCGGAACTCTGTAAGCACACCATTCCATATCATGGTCTTCTTGCCCAACAGGTAGGAATCTGAATCCTGAGCCTCCCGAACCTGATCAACCAATACTGGTCAAACCTGGAAACTGGCTAACAACGCTCCCTCATCATCCCACTCAAACTGGGCACCCGTAGCCTGAAGCTTGGCTAACATAGACACTCTAGACACACACACGTGGAACAACGAAGCTCCGGATTTTCGGCTAAGTGCATCAGCCACAACATTGGCCTTCCCTGGATGGTACTCGAAAGTGCAGTCGTAGTCGTTGATCAACTCCATCAACATCCGAATGAAACCCTTCTCCAGCAACTCCTGGAGCTGAACCTGCAACTTTTTCAACTCTACTGGCGCTATACGATACGGTGCCTGAGAAATCAATAGTGAAATCAATCTTCGGCACAGGAGGTATGCCTGGTAACTCCTCCGGAAACACATCCGGAAACTCATAAACAACCTCAATACCACCAAAGTCCGGTACAGCAGCCGTAGTGTCTACCACATGAGCTAAGTAAGCAACACAGCCCTTCTTCATCAACCGATCTGCCTTCATCGCGGAAATCAAACATGGTAGTGAAGTGTTCTTCTCGCCGCGAAACAGTATCTCGGGAAAGCCTGGTCGTCGAAACGCGACCTCCTTCTTGTGACAGTCAAACATGGCCCAATGCGTCTCCAAGAAGTCCATTCGCAAGATCAGATCAAAATCGACAATATCAAGCAACAACAAATCTGCGGCTAAACCATGGCCTCTAATAAAAATCTCACAGTCTCGGTACACCCAGCCAATACTCACAATCTCAGCAAACGGATACAACACTCTCCACAACCCCGGAAGTGGAGATGCAAGTACCGTAGCTAATGATGATAGTCTATATGACATGAATGAATGCGTGGCACCTGGATCTAACAATGTAAGTACTGGAATACCAAAAATATGCAACGTACCGATAACGACCTCTGGTGAAGCTCTGCCCTCTCGCAAAGTCATGGCGTGAATCCTCGCCTGCCCGGCTGGTCGTCCACGCTGAGGTTGTCCCTGCTGTCTGCCCTGGCCCGCATACTGTACTAATCGAGCTCCCGAAGTAGCACCTCGCTCTTCTCCGGAACTCTGGGCTGTCTGGCCACCAACACCAACCAACTGAGGACACTCCCTCGCAAAGTGACCCACCTGGCCACAATGATAACCGTTGAGAGTACCTCGCTGACATGGACCAATATGATACCTATTGCACAAATTGCACAATAGCTACTCCCTCAGTGTAGAAAAAGTGCCGAAAGGTCGTCGAGGGTAACTGGAACCGCTGGAACCCCCACTAGTCTGTGGTCGCTGCGGTCGATCTCTCCTCCATCTCTGCCTCTGTCTCGATGCACCAGCTGGTGGTCAATAAGGTCCACTACCCAAGGATGAAGCCGAACCGATCAGAACTCTACCTCTTTGAAGGCCCCTGACTCGATCCACCCTCCTCAAACCATCTAGGCTGGTACCTCATCTGCCTCTCCTTCTCGATATCCTCACCTCGGAGTGCTGCACTAACAAACTCATCGAAGTTGTTCCGAGGCATCATAGTCAGAGTCCCCTTGATGTTCAAGTTCAAACCCAGCTCAAATCTGCGGCACTTGGCTTCCTCAGTAACCACCATGTCACGCGCAAAACGAGATATGCGGGTAAACCTGTCCCGATACTCAAGCACAGACATACTGCCCTGTCTCAGGTTCGTAAACTCCTCATACTTGCGCTGCTGGGTAGCCTGGTTGAAGTACCTCCGCATAAACAAATCTCGGAACAAAGTCCACGGAGTATCAACTGGAACTATATCGGTGCTAACCCACCAGAAGTATGCATCTGACTCAAGTAATCCGACTGCGGCCACTGTCATCTGCTCAGGGGTAAAACGCAGATGCTCACAAACCCGTTCAACCTGAACCAACCATGCTTCACATATGTCTGGATCAGCTGAACCCGAAAAGACAGTCGCACCAGCAGTACGAGCTTTGACCACAGGGTCAAAACGCTCTTCCAAACGCAGCACTCGCATCAGCAAGTCGTGCGTCTAGCGATCTATATCAAGATCCGCTTCCTGATCAACAAGGGGACCACGTCGAGGAGACATCCTACTGATACAAGACAAGCATTAGGTATAAGCAGAAGGAACGTATTCATGAGACCTCAGATATTTGAGAACACACAACACCTGAAGTATTGATGAGTACCGCTGGCGAGTCGGGTCATCACTCCAGTCATGCTGTACAAACTCAAATACCCTAAGCGTCACAACTACAAGAGTCTAAAGAATCTGACAACCTAATGCTCTGATACCAAGCTGAAATGACTCAACCCCGATTTAGTTTCCTAAACCGGAGTCAAACCCCTTCTGAAAACGTGAACCAACAAAAATCATTAAAATTTTGGCAGAGTAACGCTACTATCGCGGAATTGCCATTACCTGCACCCGAAAAATAACACTTCATCCTATGCCACAAAAGTCAAACCGTGGGCACCAATCCCATCCGGATTTCTCAATATCATATCATCAACAATAAACAGTAACATAACTGTAATATATAGTATATCCGGGAAAAACCGTATAAAACATGTATCAGAACGTACCAGAGCGACCTCTAGTGTAAATATATACAAAGTATACAACAGTAGGCGAAACAAGAAACCTACTGGAAAACACAGGTAGCTCGAACAACTAGCCTCCAACCACGACGTGAAACACCAGAATCTGAACTGCAAATTGGGCACGGAAATCGAAAAGCCCAGGGGAAAGACATGAAAACCGTTAGAGTGAGTTGACGAAAATAAATGTCTTTCGCCGAATAATATATGTTATAAAATTATACGCGAGTCTAAATGCATAAAAATCAAATGGTACACGAGGGAGACTCTAACTCCTCACGCGTACAGAGCATGCATCGTAAATACCGCGGGGTCACTCATGGACTCCCTCGCGCTAGTACATTCTGAATCCCGGGATCCCAGACCCACACGTGATTCCAAGCCAGAAAGGCCTCGGGTCAGGATATCTGTCCCCCCCAGAGCGTACTCGAGGATCAGCCGAG
Source organism: Geum urbanum (assembly GCA_946800695.1). Classification (NCBI taxonomy): domain Eukaryota; kingdom Viridiplantae; phylum Streptophyta; class Magnoliopsida; order Rosales; family Rosaceae; genus Geum; species Geum urbanum. Next base: position 26,782,671 of record OX327000.1, read on the forward strand.
AAGCCAATGTGTATCGATACAACCCTGATAACTGAGACTGTACTCTGTGTAAACCAAATCATAAATCTTTTCCATGCACATGCATAAAACATAATATATATATATGTATGTATATTCGCATACGCATATTCGTAAATGCATAATCGTAAAACACATTCTCATATAAATCATGATCATACAGCATGCTCAAACTCGTAAAACGTATATAAAAGACTCACAGTCAATCCGTGAAATGAAATGTCCACTCACAGATGAGCAAAACGCGCACTCGCGCTAATCACGTGGTTCGGCAGAAAATTCCTCTCCCGAAGCACGATCTCGATCCCCTGAATAGTCATAAAATATATCTGATCAAAATCATAATCCACAACACTGTACCACACCTCGGAAACCAACCGTTCCCGGAAATATACAACACAGTGCAATTTAATCTACGAAATTCCCGAAATCTCCACTTGAAACCCTCGACTGAAAATTCGATACCCAAATCAAATTGAAAACCTCAAGGCGACGATCAGGGCGCGAATACGAGAAAAATGACACTAAAATCATCGAAAACCAAAAAGTCAACGTTCTCGCCGGAGCACCGCCGTTGACCGCCGCCGTCGCCGGCAGCGCACTGTCAACGGAGAGTTTCTCCGGCGAGGAAAGTCCAGTCCTCAAGCTTACCTCAAGCCCAACAATTTATTCAACTACCACAAGACCCAATTCAAACTGTTTCAACACGAAATCAGCTCGAAACCAAACGGAGTACAACTCCGGGAACCACCACGGGTTCCACCGGAACCTCCACCTCATCCAAAATTAAACACCTAGGAAGCATCCACGGAGCAAGGGGAGTCGAAACCCCCTCACCCCCGCCACCGTGGCTCGCCGGAGGACCACCCCCCGTCACCGGCGAAATTCACGAAATCAACCCGATTCGAACTCAACCAAAACTCAATCAATTTTCACAAACTCAACTACCAATCAACTTAGGAACTCAAGGGAAATCGAACCATACCTAAAGCGTGGCCGGAGGTGGCCGGAAAATCCGGGTCGGCTGGCGAAATCCAACTGGGTCGTTATTCCTCCACGGGTCAACGGTCAACGGCCTAAATAGTAAAACTCAATGCTGGTCAAACTTCAAACAGTGTTTTCAACAATTTTTCGACTATTTCCGATATTTATACTCGCACCTCGGGACGATCGACGGTCCAAAACGGATAACCATTACGATTCGGATAAACACGATTCGAACGGATAAACTCGTCGATAAACCGAAACTTCAAATAATCATATTATATTCCTCCGTCATCGGAAAAATCATCCGGAACCGCCTACGAACTCGAAATCACGTGTACTACAACTCTCGAGAAGAGACTCAACTCAAATTCTTGGCCGATAATTAAGTCGTAAACGAAACCGGAAAACCACACAATAATCGATAAACCGCGATTACACACTAACTCGTGGATTACGCTGATTACTCTACTGATTCTGGTTCGGGTCATCACATTATATCCTTTCGTCCTGCAGGCTGCCAACATCCCTAGGCTGGAAAATCGCTGATCGTCCACATTACAGCAGCCCTCATCGTGAACATCGTGTCAGTGAATTTGTCATAAGTTGGGACTCCATTTGGCCACAACAGTTTCAGCTCGTTGATCAAAGGTCTGAGGTAGACATCTAAGCACTTCCTCGGAGATTTAGAACCTGGAATTAGTACAGTAAGGAAATTAAATTCCTTGTTCATGCACATCCACGGAGGCAAGTTGTACTGCATCAGAATAACTGGCCAAGTGCTGACGGGGGAGCTATTACTACCCCAAGGATTGAATCCGTCTGTAGATAGTCCGAGACTAACATTCCTAACCTCTGCAGCAAAGTCTCCAAATTCTCTGTCAAAATGTTTGAAACCCTCCCCATCTGCGGCGTGTCGCAGGACATCGTCATCTATTCACTTTTCTGCGTACCATCGCATCGCCTCTGTTGTGTGTAGAGACATGTACAGGCGCTACAATCTCGGAATCAAGGGAAAATACGAACAACTTTCACAGGAATTCTCTTTTTCGAACTCTTCATATTCAGCTCATATCTGTACTGGCCACATACGGGACAATAGTCCAAATCTTTATACTCTTTGTAAAAAGCACATAATCATTCGGACATGCGTCAATTATCCTGTACTTTAGGCCGAGGCTGCTCAAGATATTTCTAACCTTATAATGAGATTTAGGAAGATTGTGATCATCAGGAAGCAACTTACATATTTGCTCCTGAATTTCGTCAAAAGCACTGACTGAAATTTTGTGCTTTACTTTTATCTTCATTTGCTCCATCACATATTGCAACATATTCTCTCGACATCCAAGGAACACCGGGGTCTGCTGTTTAAGTAGCATCATGTTGTACTTATCCATCTCACTAGTGTCAGTGGCCAAGCTAGCAGCGAGGAATGTGTCATCATGCTCATGAGTGATACTGTAACCTCCCTCTTGGTGTTGGTGTCTACCATGACTAAATCCCGGGAACGCATCATTAACCAAATCTGCAGTTGGGTTGGAAGCAGGGGGGCCGGCACCACTGCCGCTGGATGAGTCTACTGAAGTTTACTGCTTCACCATGCTCGCCATGTTATGGTCTACTGAAGTCTACTGAAGTCTACTGCTTCGCCATGCTCGCTCCATGTAGTATAACTCCACATCATACCATTTTCGTATAGGTGTTGCACCATAACATTAACCTCCACATATTGACAATTAAGACATTTCTAGCACGGACACCTGAAACGCTTCTTTCCCTGACCATGTTCTATCTCAAAATTAACAAATTCGCTAATTCCATCCATATACCGGACATCACATCTATTCTACAACTTCATCCAACTCTTGTCCATACTTCTACAAAATTTTATAATTAATTAATTATTACAAATTAGTCAATTAACTATTAATTCTATATATATATATACAAATTTGAAAGTAATTATTAATTAAACTGTTATATATATACACAAATTTTCAACTACCTTAATTAAAAAAAATTATTAATTCAATATCTTCAATATATAATTACATTCAACTACCTTTATTAATTATAGTTGTACATACGTAAGTACGTACTCTACATCAATTACTTTAATATGTCTAGCTAACATGCATGTACGTACGTTTTAACTAAATATTAACCAAATTTTAAAACATCCATACATATATACGTACTACAGGTCTATAATTAACTAATATATATATCATCAATTTCCTAACTTAATATATTATATATAATATATATTAGATGCACTAATTAATTATTAACAATGCAATCAATCAAACATACAATATATTAATTATATATATAAACCTACGTTCATGGTGTTGAAAAATTAACTACGTCCGTACCTAGCCTTCTCTGATATATGGCGAATTAATTGATGGTCGGAGCCGCAGATATATATAGTGCGTGCTATCTAGCTTGGTAGCTAGCTAGCTAGGACGTCGTTTGAATATATTGCATGCATGCACGCGTGAGGCGCTGATGAAGACAGGAAGAGATCAATTATGATCAGTTGAGAGACGAGTGATCGAGCGTAGAGGAAGAGAGTTCGGCATGGGCCTTATATAATGCTTCACTTAGACGACGGAGATGTCGGTCCGTCGTCTAAGTGGCCACTCAAACCACGGTGTGTCTGTCCGCGGTCCAAGTGTACACCTGGACAACGAGATAATCACTCTCCATCGTCAAGGTGCACACTTGGACTGCGAAGAATTCTCCGTTGACCAGGTTAGCACTTGGACGACGGAGATCATTGTTTCCGTCGTCCAAATTTCACTTGGACCACGGAACCTTTACGGTTCCGTGGTCTAAGTGCAGTTTTCTTTTAGTGGTACTTATTCGTTTGTATGATTGATTATTGTGAATCTTTATTTTCCATAACTTTGTCATACCACACCATTCCTCATGGGTTTTCTTGTTTTAAAGTGGTGATGTAACAAACACAATACATGATGGATGAATTCCATGCTTCAATGTACTTGATCACAAGTCAAACCAAATATTGGGTATGGGTCAGAAAGTTACTTTTCAATTCTACAAAATAAGAGAGCTCTTGATGAACAATCAAACTTTGAAATCATTTGAGAGCAGCTCAAATTTGATGTGGTTGATGCACCTTCGAATTGAGTAATTCTGGGTTGTAGTCAAAGCTGTAATCTCTCCCGTATGAGTATATAGGAGGATAGTTAGTACCACTGGAGTCCTTGAATGGGAAAATATTTTGGGTGTTAGAGGTAACTCATTAATCCTTGAACATGGTTGCATATACTCTTTATCTAATAGATTGAGATGTTCCTCATATTACAATAGAGCGTGGGTTTTTACCCGATGAGAGTTTAATTGGATAGAAACTGTTGAAAACGTATTTCTCTAACCCTTTTAGTACTTTTTATGGCAATCAATTTTCTTCTTCGTCTTTTTTAGACGTCTCTTCCGCTGCCTCTGCATGCCGCCATAATCACTCTCTCTCGTGTGACGGGTTGATACTCATCTATCTCATAATACATATGAGGGTTCTACATTCTATCAGCCATCTCAAAATCTTAATCAATGAGGCTCTACTCATTGGTCATCCATATTTGTCTCTCCTTCTAATTTGGGAATTCAGGTTGGACCGTATCCAAGTGCGTCATCTTTCGATGGAGTTTCGACCAACATGTTTGGTCTGCAAAAGTGTCATGATAACATATGTTGCTCTTATCACTCAGTGCATGAGTTCTTATCACCATCAATCCTCGGAAGTAGGCAAAAATAGTTGTAAGAAATTTTCTTCTCTTTTATGGCTCTTTGCACATCATCATGCTATATTTTCATATCACTTGAATTGAATGTTTGAATAATTTTCATGCAAGATTAATTGAATCAATTTGCTTAATATGTTGTGAGGTTTTATTCCTAAATACAAAAGCAAATTTGTTGTTATTAAGTTCATTTCGTCGTGCATGATTTTGGTTCACTGTGGAATAATTGAGTTGAGTCTATTTGTGAACATGTTGGAGATTGAAATTTGTTCTTCAACTCCTAATTCATACATTGTGAGGATTTAATCAAAATTAGTAATAAGCATACTTCTTATTGTGGAATGATAGGAAGTTTGTGTCTTGCTGTTAGTAAACATAATGTAACCTCCATTGTTGATTTGTGTACTCATTTTCAAGAAAACACTTATAGAATCACATCTAAGGTTGATAATTGCTTCAATAGACTCGTGCCTATATTCACAAATCTTAGATGAGTGTATTGTACACTGTTGATTTGAATAATCTGATTCCAAACTATTGAGATTCACATTAGGCAGGAATTATTGGTGTTTACTTTTGGAAAAAACTATGAAAGTGTCGTTTATGGTAAGAATGATGGTAATCCAGAGGATAACAAAGAGTTTTACAATCCTGTGTTGAATGACAATGATTTGATAATCAATCTAGAACTTGTGAAGTCTAAACCAATGAATGAGTTACAGGTTTGGCTCAACCCACTCATAAACCTACAGGTATGTGTGATGACATCAAGGTGAGTAAGTGACTCGTCCTCCCCATGCATAGGAGAACTTTTGTAAGGGTTATTTTTCATATGTTGTATATTTAAACTTTTGGGGGTTCAAGTACATATGTACGATGTTGAGCAATATATTTATGTCATAATGAAGTTTAACCATGATAACCATACTCTACTATATCTAACTCACCTTACATGCTTTTAAATTCTTTCATATATATGAACTATACCTTGTTTTGTGCATGTCCAAACAAGAAGTATTTATGAGTGAAGATGGTCTTGTTCAAAATAATAGTGTTGATAGAAATGATAAGGAAATTGTCCATGAAAATTCTTGGAACAACTGTGATTAGTATGTTTCTAACAAGAGATAATGTAGTATGTTGGAGACCATGAATGTCATTGTTATTAAATCATTATTGTCTCCCTCATGCTTCACCTTCCGTGTATGAGCAGGAATAGATTGTCAACTATGCGTTGAGAATACACCATTATTGTGCAAAATTCCTCATAGGAAGATGATTTTTTCTGAACATGAGCATGTGTGCACAAAGACAGATGAGACATTGGCTATCCATATTCCTCACACATTAGAAAAGAGCCAAGATAAAAAGGATCACTCACCCACTGATCCGATTGGTGATGTTCATGATAGTCATAACCAGAAACAAGGGTCAATTGGTTTTTATGATAAACAAACTTTAGGATTTTGAGATCCTAGCCATCTTGGTTATTTGAAAAATACCCTCTGGTTTTTTTCAAGAACTCACGAAAAAATATGAGAAGGTGTCTTCTTATTTTAGTCATGATGCTCTGATATTTTTATCTCGGTGGATACCAACTCTAAGATTAGTATTGTTTTTTAACTAAAGTTCTCTCTATGTTTGATTCTAACATGAAAAATAAAGAGAATTCTTGTTTTAATTGCATAGGTGATGCTAATGAGAGGGAAGAGTTTGACCTCTCAATAAACCACAATTGATCTCTTCCAAATTTCAAATTGAGGTCACTGGTGACTCATCTTTTGATGCCTCTGCTGGAGATCAAAGTCCTCAGATGTCACAACCTGTCACTTATAAATGCTCCACATAGTAGCTAGTCTCATTTGCTGCTCCTGATTTGGACTTTCAGAAAGGATCACCATTTACTGTGTTATCCTTACACAGAGATATTGTAACCTTGTTGGGCAGTCATGGTTAATTGCAAAGGCTCACAAATGAAGCACATGCTTCATGATTACGGCTTCCTACTAGCTAAGTTTTCTATATCTTGTGACAATATAAGTGCCATAAATATCTCAAAATACAGTAAAACCTCAATAATTTAATACTTGATTAACTAATAATCTCGTTAAAATAATATTTTTTGATGGTCCCAACTTGGAGACTTGAGTATTAATTTAATACTTGATTAATTAATAACCTCGCTAAATTAATAAATTTTATCAGTCCCGAGGTTATTAATTTATCGAGGTTTTACTGTATCTGATTTTCTACTTTATCTCTAAACATTTTGAGAGTTTAAGTCACCTCTTTAATTAGGATTTTTGTTGAGAATAAATTGCTGACATGTCATTTGTTCTTAATGAAAACTTGGGTTGATTTGTATGTTCACAAAATCACTTGACAACTTTCATTTTGAATGCCTATGGAAGAAAATTAGTGTGTGTTCCTTGACTTGATTACTTCTCCTACTCAATGCATGTTTTTTGCATTTCCATGTGGTAATATTAGAAGTTTAGTGTCTTAGTTTTCACTTTATGAAAAATAAAAAAAGTTAGTCATCTACATTTTGTCTTAGTGTTTTTCTATAAGGATCAATATGTATGTTGATATATCCTTAGACAATTATTAAACTGGACATAAATGAGTGTCTGAATTTTACTTGTCTTACTTACTATCTTATTCACAAGGATGTGTGCATGTGCATTCCATGAATCCTATCATTTGTGGTCTGAAATCTTTTGTAAGACTAAATAGACAACATTTCTCACTTAGCTGGCTTTGTGGGTTTCTAAAAAATAGGTATTAAATAGAGATGAGATGATGGACCTTGTGAAGTTTAATAAAATCTATAACTAGTCAATGTTGGACCAAGGGATTGAATGACTCTTAATGTGAATATCTTTAAAATCTGAAAGCTAGTCTTTCACTTGATTTCGAATTGTATCACCCTAGGAGCATCTTTGTTATTCTTAGTGTCCTAAAATTAACTAACTTGGGAGTCATTGGTGTGCTCTTCGCTACATGAAATCATTGAGGATCCCTGAAATATAGCCTATCGTCCAATGAGTTTGAGATTGTTATCCAATGAGTGGTTTCATTACACATATTGCCATATAATCATCTGGTCAGAGAGTCAATGATAACTCTCTTGCCACAAGGACCTAAGAGGACGATTTTTCATATGAGCTAATAAACAATTAGAGTTTTTAAATGGCAAAATTACATATGAATTTAAACAATTTGTTCTTGGAGCTATAAGGATGGATATTACAATGTCACGTGTGCATCTTGTGATACATCATCTCTCATCTTATTTGATGTTGAACTAAGCTCCATGAGTTTAGCTATTTCACACGCATTATCTTGATGTCTTGAAAGTGATTTATGGACCATAGTGATATGTGATATCAGTTCTCAATCATACATCCTTGTGAAATACATTAGTGCTTGAGACATTTGAATTTTTGGTGTCTCACTTTGTGAGTCTAGGCATAAATTGTCTAGGTCAGGGATATATCTACATCTGCGTTCCTAAATTAGTGCATGATCTTTCTTACGCTTTTTATCTCTTGGTGTTGGTTTATTTATTCAACAAAAAAACAGAAAAAGACTTTCGATATGCATACATTTAAGGGGAGTAATCAACATGGCGAACTCATATGGATTTCATTTTTTAAATAAATGAAAGTTGTCAAATCTATTCTTTGAATTGTAAAAAGTTTTAAACTTTATCTTCCATGTCAAATGTTGTTTCTATTGTTGGGTTTTATTGGGGAATGGTGGTGTCAATCATGATTCTTAACAACTCGGATTTCAATAGTTTTAATTCCAGGTTGTTGTCTTGATCTTAGCATCTAATATCAATGGCTGAGATGGTTCAGCCGGTCACAAATAGGAAAGTTAGGTTCTCTGATATCCTTATTTTTCTGGGTTTAAAACAATGAGTCTTGTGATTTACAAGCCAACGAATCTATTATTTTTAAACGAAAGAATAAAAGGTTTTTACTCTAACATAAATATGTTTAGTCCTTAAACATAAAGTATATGTAAAATCTAACTTTGCTTCTTCCCTAAGTTAAAGTAGATATTTTGAAAGCATGACTCTTCCTAATTCATGGACAAGCAACAACATGGATGTCTCTCTTGACAGTACGTTGAATCATGGTTGTTGCCATATTTGTTTTTGGTTAAAATCATGTGTTCTCTTAGTGAGTAAGGAAAAATGGATGGCTGAGATGGTTCAGCTTTTCTGAGGACAGCCGAGATGGTTCCTATCCTCTCAGCTGGCCACTTTGTTTGGCCTATATAAAGGGCAAGACTCCTTCATCAAAATTTGGTTGTCACAATGTCGAAACTTTCATAGCATAGTTTCTGAGTAGTCTTTAGGTGTTCATTCTCTAAGTTTTCCTCTCGTTAAAGTGTAAATCTTAGAGTTGCATCAAAACCTCATTCATACTCATTTCATATTACATACATGAGTTGGATTGGTGATGCAAACAACCCCAGAAGTTTTTCTAAAGAATCAGTCTTGCTATGGCTAGGCTCTTGAGAGAAACATATGTTAGCTTCATATGTATAAACACCGAGAGACAAAACAAAGTATAATTTTCAAGCTAGTGTGCGATACCAGACAGGATAGATGAGCGAATATCTATCCTCTGAGTTGTAGTTTTGTGAGGGTGATTTTGCATGTATTATTGGGAATAAACTATGGAAGTTGGATTCCGTGTAGAAGCTTCTTATACCTTTGTGTGTAAACACTTAGACGAGATAGAGTATAGTTTTTAAGCTAGTCTGTGAGACTCGATAGGATAGCACCGTTCTTGCTATTATGGGAACTATAATCTTGTAAGAAGTGATTTTTAAACCGTTGAAAGGTTTTACCTTCATCAGTAAGAGCCACGCAGTTTTTCTCCCTAGCTGCGAATAAAAAATGTTCTGGTGTTATGTGTATGTTTACTTCCGTGCACATTTCCTTTACATCATTATGTATCTTTTTTTCAGGATAGTTGCATATCGCGCTTTCCCTGATAACAAACTTTGACGAATTAGGGAAGGTTTATTCCGAGAACATTAGTGTAAAATTGAGTAATTTATGGTCTATTTATTGTCATTTACTGTTTGTCTAAACTCAAAACAGTTGAAATTATGATAATTGTCCCTTGTGTTGCAGGAGAAAGTAGAATAGACAGAAAGTAGTTGCTCTTTTCATTGATAGAATGTCTTAAATCCAGGTTGATACAATCTGTTACAATAACTATCCCGATATTACAGGGATTCTCTGTATCTATCTAATCAATATCCGTATCTAACTAGGACAAGACATACACCAGAATTAATGGAGAATAAATCTCCTTAAACACTCCCCCTTGTGTCGATGGACATAAGAATGATGCATGACTTGTTGTCTCATTAAAAACCTCGTCAAGCAAACAAAAATCTCATGGGTAAAACAAAAACTTGCTGTATGAAAAAAAGAGTACAACGCACCAACTACTAAAACTACTACATGTGATGTAGACTCCCCTTGATGTCTACAAAAATAGAAGTCCCCCTGACTGTAAACTCAATCTAGAAGTTCTGATAATCTTCACATACCAATGTCTCTCACATGTTTCACAAAAAGTAGATTTAGGACGTGAGTTGGTAAACAAGTCCGCAGCATTATCAATTGAACAAATCTAGCTCACATGAATATTGAACAGCTGCTGTTGTTGCTGATTAAATAAAAACTTCGGCGATATATGTTTTGTATTGTCACCCTTAATGAAACCCAACTTTATCTGTTCAATGCATGCAGTTTTATCCTCAAAGATGCAAGTGGGATCAGTAACAGTAGATTTCAATCCACTAGAGCCGCGAATATGACCTATGCTTGACCTAAGTCAAACACATTCCCTAACTGTTTCATGCAAAGCAATTATCTCAGACCGATTCGAGGAAGTAGTAATAAGGGTTTGCTTTGTTGATCTCCAAGAGATCGCCATGTTTCCCATAGTGAAAATATAATCAGTTTATGAACGACCTTTGTGTGGGTCAGAGAGGTACCCAGCATCATCAAATCCAACCAACACATCAACCGGTGTTTTAGAATAGGGGATATCATGAAAAATGTTCAAAACATGACTATTTTTCGACGGGTCGAGAGAATCCTGGTTGATGTGTTGGTTGGATTTGCTGATACTGGGTCCAAGGTGATGCTGATGCCAGGTCCAGGGAATGACTCTGGTCGGTCTATGGTGCAATTATCAACGGGTGGAGAAAAATATCCTCGACGGGTCCAAATCCCAGAATTTACTTCAACTTTCTCTTTTTTGAGAATTTCATGCTTTTCTCTGTATTATTTGTAAGGGAAGAATAAACTCATGTCAATTGAACCTTTCAAGTACCTAAAGACTTTTTTTACTCCGTTCCAATGATGTTGTGTGGGTGCAAAGCTAAATCTTACCAACAAGTTCACTGAGAAGACAATATCTGGACATGTGCATTGAGCTAAATACAACAAAGCTCCAATAGCGCTAACATATGGAATTTCAGCTCCCAAGATCTTTCTTGGGGTCTAGACTGCGTACAACCATTGACGTGCTAACAGGGTGTGCTTTGTCCATATTGAATTGTCTGAGCATCTTTTGGACATAAGCAAGCTGGTGAGTTAGAATTCCACCAACTCGATGTTCTAGCTCTAATCCAAGACAAAATTGAGTCCTACCAAGGTCTTTCATCTCAAATTCAGATTTTAAGTAGCAAACAGTCTCATTGATCCCTTTAAGAGTTCCGATGATATTCATATCATTAACATAGACAGCTACTATAGCAAATCTTGATCTTGTTCTTTTAATGAACATGCATGATCGTGTATACCACGATCAAGTAGTTACTGAGGCGTGTACACCACATCCTACCAGATTTCTTCAATCCATACAGTGAACGTCTCAACTTTATAACATGAGCACTCCGTGGTTTAGAGTTACTTGATTTCTGTATAACAATGCCATCTGGAACTCTCATGTATATCTCTGAATCAAGATCCCCATAGAGATATGCAGTAACCACATCCATCAGCTGCATACTAAGCTTTTCGGACACTACCAAGCTTCTCAGGTAGCGGAAGGTGATGATGTCCATAAATGGAGAATACGTCTCCTCATAATCAATTCCAGAGCGCTGAGAGAAACAATGCGGTACAAGTCTAGCTTTATAACAAAAGATCTCATTCTTCTCATTACACTTCTGAACAAATACTCATTTATGTCCAACTGGCTTAACATTCGGTGGGCATAGCATAACCGGATTGAAAACTTGCCTTTTATTTAGAGAGTCTAGTTCAGTCTAGATTGCTTCCTTTTATTTTGGCCATTCTACTCTACGTTGACATTCATCAACTGAGCAGGGTTTCACTTCATCGTTGTCAATAATCTCTTGAGTGACGGAATAAGCAAACATTCGGTGGGCATAGCACAACCGGATTGAAAACTTGCCTTTTATTTAGAGAGTCTAGTTCAGTCTAGATTGCTTCCTTTCATTTTGGCCAATCTACTCTACGTTGACATTCATCAACTAAGCGGGGTTCCACTTCATCGTTGTCAATAATCTCCTGAGTGACGGAATAAGCAAACATATCATCAACTAACATGGAAGATCATTTGTCCTAAGTGAGATTTCTGGGTTCTCTGATATCATAAAAGGTTCTAGAGCGTCCCCCAGAGATGCCAATTGTGATTCAAGGACATAACAATAATTAGAGACAATCTCATGTGTAGGATTCACAATGTTGATAATAAGTGGATCTTTTAGTGCATTAATGGTCTGCCTTTTAACTGGTGGCTCATCTGTGAATTTTCTTGGTCTCCCCCCCTCTTTCTGGTAGGAGCCGAGGCCAAAGCAACACCATCCACATGACCAGGAGGAATGCCTCCTTGCCTAGTGTTGTTATTGACGAATCCCTTTACCGGAATTTCCAACCTTGCATGAACATTAGCAGCAGGTATATCCGATCTCGTCACTTTAGCGATATCAGCAAATGAATCAGGCATGGAATCTACCACCTGTTGAAGATCGAGTACCCTACGCACTTCTGTCTCACTCTGAGACATGTGCAGATCATGATGAGACACAGTGGGATCAAACCACGTCAATTCCTGACGTTGAACTGGAATAGAACTATTCCTATTTCCCCCTAACGGCGGGAAATATGTCTTATCATATTGACAATCTACAAATCTAGCAGTAAAGAGATCTCATGTAAAAGGTTCAAGATAGCAGATTATCTTGGGTGATCCGAAACCAACATAAATGCCCAGTCTTCATTAAGGACCCATCTCAGTACACTGTGGAGGCGCATTAGGCACATAGACCGCGTAACCAAAAATGCATAAGTGTGAAATATTGAGCTCATATCCAGTTACCAAATGGTACACACTGAATGGTTGACGGGCAACAGGTCTAAAACGAAGATGCATTGTTTCGTGTGACATTGCATAACCCCAAGCAGAGACCGATAAATTTGTATGCATTACCAAAGCTTGATTGGACTTGATTGGATGGTCCGATTTGTGAGCCCATAGCTTAATTATTTGAGCTAGGAGTTTCGCAAACGCAGCATTCCATATGGATAACAAAGCAACGTTTGACCATCGCATTGATGCGTCTATCAAAACCATGAAATATTTAAATGGTCTACATTCAGGTTTGATAGGTCCACAAATATCACCTTAGATCCTTTGTAAGAATAGTTTATTTTCATTGTTATCAACAGCAAAAGAAGGGTGAGCTGTGAATTTTGCTAAAGAACAAGCTTTGCAAAATGAGCGATATACATCAGAGATGGCAACATAAGAATTTGGTAGGATAACGCACGATGCCTCAACAGTATGTTACTGGGAAGGTGCTATACTTTTCGCGGAGACTAAGTTAGGATTGAGATGGATAGTCTCATCCTCATCATCTAAACCGAAGGAAATAGGTAATTCCACATGTTTCTTAGCTCTAAAGAACGGATGACCATGAGTATTTTTCAAGATTTTGATCATCATATCACGACCTGGGTGTCCCAGCCGTACATGCCAAAGCTTATATGAATCAGAATCACACGTAGTAGTGTGAGTCATGGCATTGGATTCAATAATCCGAACTGTGGTTAAGTACAAACCACTACGAATTGCCGAAAACTTCTCTAGAATGCGCTTCCGGCGACATTCAATAGAGGTTATACACAAAAATTCTTTTTCATTCTCACAATAGGTTTCCAAGTGAAATCCAATGGCATGAATATCCTTGAAACTAAGAAGGTTCGATTGGCCTTTAGCGCATATAAGGCACCAGTGATATATAATTTTGTACCATGAGGTAGCAAAAACTCTGCACTACCACGCCCCTGAATAACAGGCGTTGCACTAATCATGGTTGTCACTAAGGATTTGTATGGGAAAAGATACAAAAAAAGTTGCCTATTCTGCATAATGGTATGAGTAGTACCAATATCTGCAAGACACTCAATTTCGCCTTGATACATCTACAAAATCAATGTAAACAAGTAAGTCTTTGTAGTAAAGATGAGGCGCACACTTCAAGTATACACTTGAAGATTTGAGAAGGGTGTAACCATTGTTGAGTGCTTATATGGCATGGCATAAACTGATGTAATAACAACATCATAAGCCAATGAAATAGTGAAAAGCTCATCTAAAACATCACATTTGGATTGAATTTTCAACAGACTGAATTTTCAACAGACTGAATTTTCGACGGGTCTAAGAAAGGCCTCGACCGGTCGAGAAAACCCAAAATAACTTGTGATTTTCCGATACCAAAAGTTTGACCGGTCGAGCAAATTTTCGATGGGTCGAACTTATATCAATTTTGTGACAGAAGCATGGCTTCGACGGGTAAAAAATTATCTAGTTCAATTTTTCGACGGGTCAAATTTGAACCAATTACGGACAGAAGCATGGCTTCGACGGGTCGAAAAAATTTTAGTTCAATTTTTCGATGGGTCGAATTTGAACCACATTCGAACAGAAGCATGGCTTGGACGGGTCAAAAATTGTTTAGTTCAATTTTTTGACTAGTCGAATCTGCTCTGTGAACTGCTTCAAGTTGTTTTTCAACGTCTTTTTTTTGTCAAAATGGTATCTTGGCTTTGCGTTTGCCATATATATGTAAACATCGAACCATACATAAAAATCGTATGAAATAGAACATTCTCAAACACTTTCATATACCGAAAATAGAGAAATATTCATTGTTTGCCAACAAAATTACATCATAGATGTGTTCTTATTCATAAAACAAAAACAAGTGTCTTTAAAAATTCTTGACCGAAAAGTAAGGCAAAAATGAAACTAAAACTTGAAAGATTACAGAGACAACTGGCTTTTACATAGGCTTTAATCAAAGTCCAGGGTAACAAGTTCTTTCCCCTTGTCATTTGCTAGAACTAGGTTGGTGTCAACCCATCTCATAATCTCCAGTGTAATTCGATTCTTGAGCCAAATATTGTTTGTGCTTCTTGTCGATATTCCGGATTTCTCTACTAGCATGACACTGTTTGTGCATATGTCTAGTAGAGCCACACTTGAAACAACCAAGTTTGCCAGATTGTTGATACCGTTGACCATCAAGAACCGAACCAGACTGGTTCTTTTAAGAAAGGGCATTTTGACTTCTATGCCAAGTCATATTTTGGCTACGGCCTTAGCCACGCCTACACCCTCCTCTTCCCCCACGTGGAGCATGTCCACCACGATTGTAAGGTTCTGAACGAGCAACCTTCGTATCTTTTTGAGCCTTTCCTCCCGTATTATAATTCTCAGGCTTTTTGGTACCAGCCAGTCTTGAGTTATTATTCAAGATGATATCATGATGCTTTTCTTTAGTCGCAAGACTGTTAATGAGATCACTGAATTCGGTAATCCTCCCTTGCTCGTACTCAATCTGGTACTGATGAGCTAGAAGAATCATTGGTGTAGGAAATGTTTGTAACGCCTTCTCAATCATGTCTTCCTCAAATTTTTTTACACGAAAAAAGCTTAGTTCAAACTGCAGATCGAGCATAGCTTGGTTAAAATCGTTGATCTTTGGAAAATCTACCATTCTGGTGTTGTTCCATTTCGCAGTCAACTCAGGAAGCTATGCATTATGCACATTATTAAACCTCTTTTTTAGAACATCCCACAAAACCATGGGATATTTCTTGTTCAAATAATGCTTCTTCAGAGATGGGTGAATATGACGCCTTAGAAACATGAGGGCTCAAGCTTTTGTCTCTTCATTAGGTGGGAGGAGGTTTGTTTCAAGCCCAGTGGGTATGATGGTGGTCGTAAGTCTCTTTATGATGAATGTGTTCTCTACATCTGGGACCCAACGATGGTACTCCTAACCTTCAAGGTCAAGGATCTCGAATTCCGGCCTTACAAGCTCATTCAAACTCATCTACAAAAACACACAGAGATATTTTATTAGAAACCATTGAGTACTACGATCACAAAACTTTCAAGTTTAATTGAATAATTACGTGATCTATGATGCATGGTCATAAGATCGATTATAAAACGATGGTAAAAACCCCACCTAACAACCGTGACACAACAGTCACATATA
This sequence comes from Geum urbanum, assembly GCA_946800695.1. Taxonomy (NCBI): domain Eukaryota; kingdom Viridiplantae; phylum Streptophyta; class Magnoliopsida; order Rosales; family Rosaceae; genus Geum; species Geum urbanum. Next base: position 26,799,026 of record OX327000.1, read on the forward strand.
ATCGATTTCCCTTTTTTTTTTCTTTTCTTTTCTTTTCTTTTCTTTTATTTTTTTTTCCAAACCGAGACTCCCCCAAGACCGTCACGTATACTCTATGGATATATGTCCATAGGAGCTAAGGTATAAACATGTAATATTCACAACTCATATCACAATTCCAATAATCATAGATCTAGGGTTTTGCAGTAAGTAAGTTTGGCCTACATCTATCAATAGACGGTTTAGAAAATATTTACCTCAATAGGTATTGTGCTCAGTATGACCAGTACACTAGATGAAGAAGAAGTTCTTCTGAAATGATTCTTTGGAAGTCGTGCAATCTTGTCAACTTCTGAAAATTTTATGGGATTTGTTGAGGAAGGAGGCCGACGGTGGGACTTGGTTGCCAGCGGTGATCGGCAGCGGAAGTGGTGTTCGGCAACGGTGATACTTTCTCCAAGTTTAGGATTTTCCTATCAACTCTGGGAGTCGTGCTGATAACGTGTTGCAGGAGAAAGTATAATAGACATAAAGTAGTTGCTCTTTTCATCACTACCAGAAAAGGCTTCTTAGGATGACGGAAGCTTATCAGATCCGTCGTCTAAGATGTCTTAAACGACGTAACTAAATGACGTCGTCTAGGGTAATCCTTAGACGACAAGAAATATAATTGTGTCGTCTACGTTTTGTCTTAGACGACGCAACTCAATTAGGTGTCATCTAAGTCTTATCTTAAACGACCCAACTACATTACGTCGTATGAGATTTCACTTAGACGACGCAACTTCTCAGTTGCGTCGTCTAAGTGGTTTCTTACACGATGTACCAACACCTTCGTTTATTCGTTGTGTAAGAAACCACTTAGACGACGCAACTGAGAAGTTGCGTAGTCAAAGTGGTTAAACCCAATTATATATATGATTTTTGCCACCATTCTCGATCTCCATCTCAATCTTTGATCATATTGATCGCTCGCACTCTCTAGCTTCATTAATCTCGACTCTCTAGCTCTCTAATAAAATACTATATATATATATATAGCTCTATATATATAGCCTACGTACGTTTATACTACCTCAATCAAGGTACATAGCTCGATCGATCACTTCATTTCGATCAACGATGACGTCAATAGGACGGCATGTAATTATCGACGAATTAAGGTACGTACGTACGTATATATAGATCTTGTACGTAACCTGCAATGGATCAATCAGATGGTTTTAATTTGTTTGCATGCATATATATAATTAATTCAATATTATTCCATAATGCATATATATGTGACGAAGTAGCTAGCTAGCTAGCTAGCTATATATTCGTTTAAATAATTGAATTGGGTGCTAGTTAGGTACGTAACTAATTATTGATCGATGATCGAACAACGCTTGCATGAAATGCATATATATATCTATGTTCATCGATCGATATAATAAAATCATAACTAAATAATGTTAATTAGGTAGAAATTAATTAATTAATTATTTTTTAATTAATTAGAAATTGTATGATCGAATTGAACGACAATTTATTGTTAACTTCTAACATTAATGGTTTATTCGATAATTTAAAAGTTTCGTTTTCTAGCTTACACAGGAATCAAATATGGACAGGAGTTGGATATAGTTGGCGAATAAAAGTGATGAGAGGTATGTGGACGGAATAGGAGAGTTTGTAACGTTTGCGATGCAACATGGTCAAAGAAAGAAACGTTTAAGGTGTCCGTGCAAAAAATGTCTTAACCATCAGTTTGTGGAGTGGCATGTTATGGCTCATCACTTGTATGAGCATGGTATGATGTGGAGTTACACTACTTGGAGTGATCACGATGAAATAGTAGACTTCAGCGCAGGGTACAGTTACTAGGGTGCCTCATCCAGTGGTACTGGTAATGGCGCCCCTTCTTGGAACCCCACCGAGGATTTGGTCCATGATGCTTTTCCAGAATTCAGTCGACATTGTAGAGAGCAACAAGAATGGGGAGGATCTGATACTCTTAATGTTGACCCAGACTCTGCCCTATTCCCAGAAATTGACACTACTGAATTTGATAGGTACAATAGCATGCTACTTGAAGCCCGAACCCCGTGTACGATAGATGTCCACAGACTGTGTTGCATGCCATAATGACCGAAATGGAGTATAAAGTGAAGTAAAAAATATCGGATGCAGGTTTTAACAAAATCCAGAAACACATATGTGATTTGCTTCCTAACAATCACAAGTTTCCACGTTCCCATTACAAGGTAAAAAGTGTCTTAAGCAAACTAGGTCTGAAATATGAGCACATCCACGCCTGCAGAAATGGTTGCGTGTTGTTTTATAAGGAGTATGCAGAGTTGGACTACTGTCTTGTTTGCAACCACTCCAAATGGAAGTACCATGAAAGGAGGAGTTCGAAGAAGAAAATTCCTGTGAAGGTACTTCTATATTTTCCGTTGATTCCCAGACTGCAGCGTTTGTTCATGTCTCTACACACAGCAGAGCCGATGAGATGGTATGCGGAAAATAGAATAGATGATGATGTGCTCAAACACGTGGCAGATGGGGAGGCTTTTAAATATTTCGACAAGGAATTTTCAGACTTTGCAGTGGAGATTCGAAATGTCAGACTAGGACTTTTTACATACGGGTTCAATCCTTTTAACGATGGCACGTACAGCACTTGGCCAGTTATCCTCATACCATACAACCTGCTTCCCTGGATTTGTATGAATAAGGAATTTAATTTCCTTACTTTGCTAATTCCAGGGCTGAAGTCTCCTGGAAAGTGTTTAGATGTGTACCTCAGACCATTGATTGACGAGCTGAAACTGTTGTGGGAAACTGGAGTTCCAACGTATGACAAGTTCAGTAACACAATGTTCTTGATGAGAGCCGCGGTAATGTGGACCATTAGCGATTTTTCTACGTATGGGATGTTGGCATCTTGCACAACCAGATGATACAATGCTTGTCTTGTCTGCTTGGACGACGTGAACTCTAGTTGGCACGCGGGGAAGGTGTGTTACTTGGGTCACCGTAGATGGCTTCCTCATGATCACCAATGACGACAGGATAAGGACTGTTTCGATGGGACAATAGAGAATGGTCCTAAACTTCAACAGTGGTCCGGCGAAGAAATTTTGGAAAGGTTAAATAGCTCTATTTTCGGCGTGTTGACCAATGACGATGATGTGATGAAACTGAATGCATATTCTCCACAATATGTTGCATATTGGCACCACGTGAGTATTTTCTTTGAACTTCTTTACTGGTCAAAATTAAAGCTGAGGAACAACGTTGATGTCATGCACATAGAGCGGAATGTGTGCGACAACGTGGTGGGAACCATTCTCTGTATTAAGTTCAAGAATAAGGACACTCCCAAAGCGCGGAAAGATCTAGAATATATGAATATACACCGTCCCTTGTGGTTAAAGAAGGATAGAAGAGGTGTTTACAACAAGTTGCCCGTTGCACCTTACACAGTGAAGCCGACAATGAGGGATGCTGTATTTAACTGGTTTCAGCGTGTTCGGTATCCGTCTAATTATGCATCCAACATATATGACTGTGTCAAAGTAGGGGAACACAAGTTCATTGGATTAAAGACTCATAACTTTCACGTTATGCTGCAACGTCTGATTCCAGTGGTAATTCGACCTTATTTGCCTAAAGACATCGTCAAACCAATTGTTGCATTATGCAGATGGTGGTAGAGGATATGCACCAGGGGGATGAAGAAGTCGGATGTGGTCGAACTTCAATACGAAATTGTCCACATCCTCTGCAAATTAGAAAGAATCTCCCCCCTGCTTTCTTCGACATCATGATTCACCTCATGGTCCACCTTCCTGGATGAGTCCTGGTTTCTTGTCTGGTCCAGTACACGTGGATGTATCCTCAGGAAAGGTAAAATATGAAGTAGTACGTCCATAATATATATATTTTCAAACACTTTTTTCATCATTTATATATCACTTTTATTACAAAGATCGCTGCGAATTAATAATATAATGCATATTTTGTAGACAACTCGGACAATATAAAAGATTCGTCAAAAATAGGTCTGCCCCAGATGGTTCCATCGTAGAAACATACCTAATGCATGAGTCTGTTACTTACTACAGTAAGTACTTCACTAATCCAGTTGATACCGCCTCCAATACACATGTTACCTACAATCTTTCAGTAGTCACATATCTTATACGACCATTTAGAGGAGTATTAACCGAAAGATTAACCTCAGGAGGAACTTATTGAAGCACATTGGGTAGTGTTGTGAGACAGTGAAGAGAATACTGGTTACATGCAAAGTTACAGAACTAAAATTCAGACAGCCAAACCGGACAAGAGTCCTAACTGGGTAGAAAAAATCCTTAGGAAGAAGTTCCCTAATTATTTCCTCCAATGGGTATGTCACTATAAATTATTAAACCATGCAAGTCGGCTTTGTGCTTCCTTTTTTAAATTTGATGTTGATATATATATATATATATATCTGGATCAACATTAGTATAGGGATTAATTATAAGTTACGTAATTTTTTATTTGATTTAAATTTGGTGTTTAATTAATGGATTCGTATGTAGTTTTTTGGTTAAATTTTATATATGTAGGTTTATTTGTGGCTTCCTTTAGTTTTAGGGGAAACCATGGCAAAATTTTGGTAGATATATATATATTCTTAATTACATCTTGTACGTTCACATTTTTTGCAGATGGAGGATCTACAGAAATCTTCTAACCATAATGGGTGGTGGTTATGGGAAAAACACGTGTTGGCCCGTAAGCCGGTTCAACACTATATTTACCCCGGATGTTTTGTTAACAGTGTAAAGTTTTATTCAGTGGACCGAGATGAAGGAAGAAGAACACAAAATAGTGGGATCGCGGTCAGACAAGGCGACAATGTATATTACAGAGTTCTTGTCAATGTCGTTCAGTTACTATATGAGAATTGTATCAACGTTTTTCTATTCAATGATAAATGGTACAAGCGTAGGAAGAAAGATTTGGGTCTTTTATCAGTCGATACAAACTCAAGCTGGTATGAGGATGAGCCTTTCGCTCTTGCCACACACGTTAGGCTGGTGTTCTATCTGGATGATTTGAAAGATGCTAAAGGCTGGAAAATAGTAAACCATATGTCTCATCGAGGAATATGGAGTTCCACAACAGTCGAAGTGTCGTCACTGATTCACACTCAACAAGATAATGTCGACAGTGCATATCAAAAATCTGATACTTCTGTCATCCCAGACACAAGGGAACTCATTCGTCTTAACGAACACTTACCCATGCCTGATCAGGAAACAGATCTTACTGAAAAGGAGATCACAGACCTTATGATTGATAATGCATCTGAAGATGAGGAGTTGGAGAATGAAGACGACTTCGGATACGATGATGATAATGAAGGTGACTATGATGATGAGGACCAGCCGACAGTTGAGAGTAGTGAAGAGGAAGATGTTGATGAAGACTATGATCCCAATGCTGATTGATATATATATATACCGCGATCGACTGATCGACCGATCGAGTTCGGTACATTTAATTTGTAATTTTGATACGTACGTACATGTGCGCATGCATGCATGCGTGGTTGAACATATATATATATATATATAAAGTCGATGTATATTATTAATTAATGTAATACAATGTAATTATATTAATTATAATTAATGTATAATTATAAATTAATTAATTAATTATTATTTTTACTTAGACGACGGAACTATGATGTATCGTCGTCTAGGTCTAAAATCATGGCGGGCAAACAATGACCGCCCCAGTTTTGGAAACGTTTCAAAAACACTTAGACGACGGCAACATGATATTACGTCGTCTAAGTGGCCTCTTAGACGATGCTGTGACGACCCGAACCAGAATCTGTTGTGTATTCGGCACGATTCTCGAGATTGAGTTTAGTCGCAGTTTTATATCATATAAGTGTTTTGCCGATTCGATTCGTGACTTTGTTATCGGTCAAGAATTTGAGTTGAGTGTCTTCACGGAAATTGTAGAGTACGTGATTTCGAGCTCGTGGGCGGTTCCGGAAGATTTTCTGATTACCGAGGAATATTTTATGATTATTTGAGTTTTGGTTACCGACGAGTTTATCCGATTGTTTCGTGTTTATCCGAATCATTTCGTATATTCGTTTTGGACCGTCGATCGACCCGAGGCTCGAGTATAAATATCGGAATAGTCGAGAATTGTCGTAAAAACACTGTTTCTCTTTGACCAGACGTTGACTTTCCAAAATTGGAAATTTGACCCGTTGACCCGATAAGGAAAGTTTCCCGATTTGGTTTGACCGTTCGACGACCTACTTTCCGGCCACCTCCGACCACGGGACAGGTATAGTTAGCTTCCTTGCATGATTTCGAGTAGATTGATGTTAAGTTTGATGAGAATTGATGAGGATTTTGGGGTACCCGAATTGGGCCGAGCTTGATTTCGGTGACGGTTGGCCGTTTTCCGGCAAGGTTTGGTGGTGATGGTTAGGGGGGTTCGACTCCCCTTGACCTTGTGAGTCTTCCTATATGGTTTATTTGGGGATTGATGGACGTTTGATGGTAACCCGATTAGGTCACCGGAGCTTAGGATTCCGTTCGGGTTTGTGTTGAATTGGATGGTTTCCGTTGTGATTTAGGCTTTGTGGTAGAAGAGAAACAGGTTCAGCTCATTGAGATCTTGGAAACTGGAGCTTTAGGCCGTGAGATTTCACCGTTGACGGCGCGGCGGCGGCAGTCAACGGCGGAGCTCCGGCCAAAAGTTGACTTTTTCAGTTTTTGATGAATTTAGTGTCGTTTTTCTCGAAATCGCGCCCTGGTTATCGTCCAGAGGTTTTTGGGTTGATTTGGTTAGCCGATTTTCAGTCGAGGTTTCGAGTGGGGATTTCGGAATTTCTGTTATTCATTTTGTATCGCATTGCATATTTCCGGGAACGGTTGGTTTCTGTGAATCAGTACAAGGTTGTGGACTATGATTTTGATCAGTTATATTTTTGTGGATATTCAGGAGATTGAGATCGAGATCGGGATCGTGATCGTGCTTCTGGTTAGGGATCTTCCGCCGGACCACGAGATTAGCGCGTGTGCGCGTTTTGCTCACCTGTGAGTGGACAATTTCTTTTCACGGAAATGATTGCGAGTCTTTTATATGATTTACGAACTTGAGCATGCGTATGAGATTTCGGATTACATGAGCATGTGTTTTTACGATTATACGATTATACTTATATGAATATACGTATACGAGTATACATACACTTATATGTTGTTTCATGCATTTGCATCGAAATGTTTGTGATTTAGTTTACACAGAGTACAGTTGTTATATGTTGTTGTATCGATACACTCGCATCCCGGCTGATCCCCGAGGATGTGTACCGGGGGAGGCTGTGACTCCTGACCCGAGGCCTTTACCGGGGGGAGGCAGACCTCTGACCTGAGACCTTTCTGGCTAGAATCACGTGTGAGTCTGGGATCCCGTGATTCGGACTGTACTAGCACGGTGTGTGTCCATGAGTGACCCCGTGGGATTTTTACTTGCATGCTCAGTACGCTGGAGGATTATGGTTTTACCTCGTGTACTTGTTATTTTTATTTACCTGGACTCGCATATGTTATTTTAAACATATATATCAACTGGTGAAAGACATTTATTTTCGTCCACTCACTCTAACGTGTTTATTGTCTTTCCCCTGGGCTTTTCGGTTTCCATGCCCAGTTGCAGTTCAGGTTTTGGTGTTTTCACGTCGCGGTTTGGAGGCTAGTGATCAGAGTTACCTGTGTTTTCCAGTAGGTTCTTGTTTCTCCTACTGATGTGTATATTGTATATGTTTTACTTTAGAGGTCGCTCTGATACATTCTGATACTTGTTTATACGGATTTTCTCGGATATATATATATACTACAGTACTGTTTACCGTTTATGATTCATATATTGATGTTGAGAAATCCGGATGGGATTGGTGCCCACGGTTTGGTTTTTGTGGCATAGGATGAAGTGTTATTTTCAGGGTGCAGGTTATGGCAATTCCACGTTAGTAACGAAACTCTGCCGAAATTTTGAAAAATTTTTGTTGGTTCGTGTTTTCAGAAAGGGTTCGATACCGGTTTAGGTAACTAAATCGAGATTGGGTCTTTTCAGATGCAACATCATGTTGCCGTCGTCTAAGTGGAAATTCAGGGCGGTCAAAAGCAACCGCCCAATTTTTGGGGATACGTTTCAAAACCACTTTGACGACGACAACATGATGTTACTGTCATCTAAGTAGAAATTTATGGCGGTCAAAAGCAACCGCCCAATTTTTGGGGAAACGTTTCAAAACGACTTAGACGACGGCAACATTATATTGCGTCGTCTAAGTGGCTTCTTAGACGACGCAACATGATGTTGCTGTCATCTAAGTCGTTTTGAACCGGATAAATTGATCGAGCCCGTTCAGTTTTCTCGATTGCTCTCTCTCTCTCTCTCATCTCTCTCTCATTTCAATTCGATCGGCGTCGGCAACCTCCCCTCTCTCTCCCTCACCAGCCTCTCCCTCTCTCTCACCGACTTCTCCCTCTCCAATTCCGGCGCGGCTCCGGTGAGACCTCCTCCTCCGGCGAGACTCCTCCCTGTCGCCCCTCCTCCTCCGGCCGGTATATATATCTTAAAATTTAATTATATATAAATATGGATATGTACGATATACGTATTGTATGTGTATATATACGTGTATATTTGTGTGTATTTGTGTATTTAGATAGATTTTGTATATTTAATTAGATCAATTTTGTATATTTAGATCAATTTTTTTTAATTATATAAATATTGTATATGTAGATAAATTTTGTATATAAATATATGTGTGTATATATATTTAGATTTATTTGTGTATATATTGTTATAAATAAATATAAATATATTTAATTAGATATGTATAATTCGATAATTGAATAATTTATATGTGTACGTTTAATTGGATATGTCGATATGTTAATGTATAAATATATATATATATATGTTAATGTCGGTGAGAATTAATCGATTAGATATATATGTATTGATGTGAATATATATATATATGTATGTATTATTAATGTGGCAATTAGGAAAGAATTCATATATATATTTTTTGAAGATTACGGCAAAAGAAAAAGAATCGTGTCATCATTCTGTCTTATAACAGATGGGTTTGGGGAATCAAGCATCTGCTGAGTCGGGTACGAGTTCGTCACCCGAAGGGGACATTCCGTACGCTCCTCCTATTGACGATGTTGCTGCTGAACAGGGCGGTTCAGGGTCGACGTCGCAGGCGCCCCAATCTTTCGATGAAGATTCATATGTCGTTAGTGCGAGACGACGATATAAGAGGGACCCCGCACTTCCACCCCCTAAACGCATTAGGGGTATTTGCAATAGAAGCAAAGCCGAGAGCATATCAAAGACATCGGCGACCGGGAGGATCGATGTGCCTCTAAACGCATTCACCCAATGTCCTGAAGGAAGGGGGCTAACTAGTTTGACAGCTCATCAGATCGGAAACTACATACGTTCTCACGTACGTATGATAGCCCCTACTTGGGAAGAGCTCCCTGACGAGAACAAAATGAACATGTTCCGCGGACTCACGATAAAAAAATATTTATTTAATATTATAATTTTTTTTCATAATTGATTAATTTTTTTATAATTGTTTCTAATTGTTTTTTTAGAACAATTTTAATTATGAACAGACTCTGGAGATGGTGGACTACATCAACAAAATCGCTCACCAGATCTTCAAAGATTGGAAGTACGCATTGCACAAGACGCACAAGGTAAACCTCGGAAAGACTCCGAAGGAGTTCAAAAAGGGAAGGGAAGCTGAGTGGGAGTGGTTGAAAGCCCACGTCGAGTCGGACTCGTATAAGGTTCGTAATTTGATCATATTCCTCCACATTTGAATTCGTGTAATTTTTTGAAAATTTTTGTGTTGAATAATGATTATATTGCGTAATAATTTAAATTGTTGTGTAACGTACAGGCGCAATCTCAGAGGAACGAATCTAATCGGCAGAATAAGTTGTTGCACCACGGATCGGGCTCCTGTAAAATGCTCAACCTGGCGCATGAGCACTTGCAAAAGGGATCAAAATACCCGCTCATCGCAGGCAGCGTTTCTGCTTACAATAGGCCCAGGCATACCGAACATCTCGGCACTCAACACGCCATAAGTAATTTTTTTCCCAAAGTAATAATATTAAATTTTATTAAATATTGTTGCTTCTTCACTTATGCATAAAGAGATAAACTTGATAAATGAATATATTATTTGTGTGATGCGTACATATGCATGTGTGGTACATAGCTGAACTTGAGAAATGTGAATTAGATTTTGTTTTGATGTTATTGGAAGTGTTTTGGTTTTCGTGCAAGATTTTGGTTTCCTCAATTTTTAGGGGAAATTATGTCAATTTTTTTTTTGGACAATCTATATATATTCTTCATGTTCATTTCAGGAGAGGTTACAACAATTGGTCGATAAGAGAATTGCGGATATGCAGTCCCAGACTCCAGGGGTCCTGCTTGAGGAGCTGCCTACTTTCTCGACAGAGTCACAAATAGAAATCGCAGATGCAATCTTCGGCCGTCAACCTGGTAAAGAAGTTCGTGATCTTGGACGAGGCGTCGAGCGAGATATAAGCCAGTTCACATCGTCAGGGAGTCGGCGATTCAGTGCTGGGGGGCGAGAGCAAATGCAAGCCTTGGAAGAACAAGCTCGAGTGGCCAACGACAACGTTTTAAGGGCTCAGGAGGACGCTCGCATGACTCGGGAGGAGAATCAAGCGACTCAAGCGATGATGGATCATATGGCTCAATTAGTACGCATCATGTAGCTTAAGCTAGGCCTAGATCCCGATGCTATTTGTCACCCATTTGGCCCCACTCCTCCAGGACCAGGACCCGACAACGACGATCCGAGCGGAGGTGGGATCGGCGGGGCCCACCAAACACCTTCTAGTGTCGCTAGTTAGATTTTTTATAATTATGCACGTACTTTTGTGATCTTCATCGAAATCAAACAATACCTATTATCATTATTATTTTTGTACGAATTTTATATTTAATATATTTTCGATTATTATTAGTTTAATTATTAAATTAATTTAATGTGTAATATATTAGATTATTATAATTTTTTTAAAAAAAATTAATATTTACTACTTAGATGATGGAAAGGCTACTTATCGTCGTTTAAGTACAATCACCTAAACCACGGTACTTTAGGTCCGTGGTCTAAGTCGATACCTAAACCAGGCAAAAAGGCATCGTCTTAGTAGACTTAGACGACGGTGTTGACATGTCGTCTAAAATGGTACTTAGACGACGGTAACACGAGTCATCTAAGTCTACTAAGACGACAGTGATATATGCGTCATGTAAGTTCACTTAAACGATGCATGTATATGCGTCGTCTAAGTATAACTAAGACAACGCAAGTTCCAATATCCGTTGTCCGAGTACCAAAGCTACGGTGGTTAGACGATGTCTCTTAGACGACGGAAAGTCCTACTTAGGCGACGGTACATTTCTGTCATCTAAGAGGTTTTTTCTGGTAGTGCATTGATAAAATGCCTTAAATACAGGCTGATACTATCTGTTACAATAACTATCCTGATATAACAGAAATTCTCTGTATCTATCTAATCAATATCTGTATCTAACTAGGATAAGACACACACCAGAATTAATGGAGAATAAATCTCCTTAAACACCTTGCACATCTTATAATTTCCGGTGTTCCTCACATTTTTTGTAATATTATCTTTTACTAATTTGCTAATCCAATCATACCTGAAAATTGAAACCCTTGCTTAGATAGATATTTCCAATGTAAAATTTGCAGCAACTAACACACAAGGTGTGTTTCCGTTCTCCGCGACCCGCAGCCGCTGCGCGTACGAAAACTGAGCAAACACAGAAAGATGAGTTGTTACGAATTAGAGCTTTTTGAGAACAAACTTTGCAACAGAGCACACTGTATTTCTCCCCCATCTCCATCCATCCATCCATCTCCTCTAGCAACTTCTATCTACGCTATATGTATAACTGATTGCGACACCCACCACAGCGACTCGGGTCTTTACATTTATATATATATATATATATATATACACATAGCGAAACTTCGCACTGAAATTTCGGTGTGAAGTTATATTTTACGTAAAATCGACAAAACAATCCAAAAATTGAAACCACACATCCTTTATATATCCATGCAAGCATCATGCTTGCAAAATTTCAGCTCAATTGGAGTTGTTTTTACCATTTGATCACCACATTCAAGTTTTATGCTAAATCGGAGAACTTATGTGTATTGTTAAACAATGGTAAAAAAAAACTCTGATTGAGCTGAAAATTTACAAGCATAATCCCTTACATGGGTATCTAAAAAGTTAGTAATTTTAAATTTTAAATTATTTTATCGATATTGTATAAAATAAAACATCAAAAATTTTTGGAGTTTCGCACTTAATAGAATTATCATATATATTATACTTACACAATAACTACTGCATCGCGGACCCCACGTCACATGGCTCTACCAATACCTCCTCATCAAAGCGAGCGAAAGAAAAGAAAGGGTGGAGGGACCTCATGTTGTTTCTCTTTCCATTTATATATTTTGGGGTTTCTGAATGGTGGTGGACCACAGTAGCTGAGTCGAGCCGAGCCGAGCCTACAGTCTGTAACGGGAACAGAGCACAGAACGGGGTTGTTGGAATCTTCCTGTTCTACATTTATAGGGCAGCATATTATGAGTTATTAAAACAATAGAATAGTGCAGCTACTTAGACGTCATGGATGAACGGGAGAGGATCTGCTGTCCAAATATCGTGTGCCAATTCTGTCTCTTCTCTATTATGATGACATTTGTCCTTTCACTAACAGTTTGTTAACTCTGTAATTTTTCTTTTTACAAAACGATAAAGAAAAAAAATGCTAAACATAAAAAATTGGGTGTTGTCGTCCTCTTCATCTTCTACAACGAAGACAACTCACTCTTCAACATAACCCAAAATCGACGGTGTATTGGTTGAATATTTATGAAAACCATTGTACTTCTAAATCTAAATCCTCGGCCGGTGGTCAAACCATTTCCATGGAGCTCCAATTGGTTTTGTAGGTAATTCTATCTGGGATTGAACTTGGTTGAGAAGAACGAAGGGACCCATAACCCAAAACCAAGAATTTATTTGTAACCCATTACTTACAACCATAGATTGATATCAATCGAGTGAGAAATTGGTAAAGATTGGGAGATAAAGGAGGTGCAACACTGCAACGGTATGAAGTTCGGTGGATATGGGTTTAGTCTGAAATTTGAAAGACATGATGAAAAGAGAAAAATATTCAAAAGAAGGGCGATGAAAAACGAGAATTCGATGGGCAATCCGGCAATGCCTTTGTTGATAAGGCACTCATGGTGGTTGCTGAGTCGAGCTAAATCGAGGCGACGGCGGTGGTACAATTGTATTGATGATTAAAAAATTATTAAATAATTTGATGTTAACGATATAAACAGGCTATTTAGTGAAATGACATATGTCATTATAATAGAAAAGGGACAAAATTGAGACAGAGTATTTGGGACAGCAGATCTCTGGATGAACAGACTAGTGTTAAATATGGAACTTAATCAAGAGTATCTGACCTCGGGATCGGTGACATATAATAACACAAAAAACTTGGGAATATGCTGACATACAGTATTGTGTCCAGGTGTCTTTTCTAAAAACCAGATTTTGAGCGAGTAAACCTGTTTTGACCTGCTTCCCACATGCTTAAAGTGTTTTTTTTAAGACTTCCAAAATAATTTTAATTATCGGGGGAAAAGCATCCTCTCAAAATTTCTTTTAAATGCTTAAACTGCTTAAACATCTCGATCGAAAAGTTTGCATGTTTTCAATGTTAAACAAGTTTTGTATTTCTTTTTATCAAAAAAAAAAAGTTTTGTATTTTTTAGACATAATTATTAATTTACTATCTTGAGAATGATTCATATATCAGTTTGTTACCCTAAGAATTTTTTTCTTAATTTACTTCTATAGGTTTTAAAAACTACCCAATTGGCTACATATACATCAAATTAGACAAATTATTTAGCCAATTTGTTACCCTAAATTTAAATTTTTTAAAATAATTTTTCGTATTTTTTTGTTGAAATCAATAAAATAATTGATTTTGAATACTAAAGTGCTTTCAAATGTTTATATTTAGATAAATAAATTGATAAAATTCAACTAATTTGACAACAAGGTAGCAAACTAGAAATTCTAGGGTAGTAAAATGGCATGAAAAATTCTTAGGATAGCAAATTGACACAAGGGTCATTCTTAAGAACAAATTGGCAATTATGCACGCATTTTTTTATAAGAAGTTCTTTCATATTTGAAAAGTTAATCAAAATAAAGCCTAAGCTAACGACAAAATGAATATATTACGAATTTAGAGTTCAATGAAATGAATAACTTAAGGTGATATTGTTATTGATGAATTTTGAAATTTTATTAAAAAGTTAGGAAATAGAAGAATTTAGATTGCATTGCAATCCTCCGCACTATTGCACTATTGATCAGCGCATAAATATGCGCCTTTGTGCTAATAATCGATGTTCATATAGTTATTTTATGGTTCAATAGGTATTTCGGAGTGAATGAGAAGAAAGGATGAAAAATAGGGATGAAAAACTTAAAATGAGAAATTTATCTTTGTAGATTAGTCAACTTTGACAGAGAACTTGGAGTAGTTTAAAATGAATCAGATGATGATCTTTATATGCATGGAAAGCCCCAGATGTCTAGTTTTAATAACATCTTTCAGATCATGATTTGGATGTTTCTAGAATAAGTTATGACCGATTTAGTATAGGGAGGTCAATCTACTTGGAAATCTGTCTTTTGACGGGAAGTCATGTTTTGATGCCCAAATCACACCGAGAATCCCAATGACGATTTTTGTGCATAATATTCCAATTTAATATGGATGTGGCTGTTTAAAATAAGTCTCAAAAGTCAAGAGAAAATAGAAGAATCAAGAAGATGTCTTCTCTTCCAAGACAATGAGTCTCATACAAGGAAACAAAAAGGATTCAAAGAGCTGTATAAAGTCCATGTGAGACACATGACAACTCTCTCTCTTCTTGCTCCCCTATTCTCTTCTTCTTCTTCATTATACTTCGTTATGTTTTTCTAGTTTTTTCTTGTTAAGGGGGCTGTATTGAAACCCTGCACATGAAGTTTAAATAATATATACACTTTGACCTAATTTTTTTCGGTATTTTTGGATGAAGTTTCTTTGTTAGTTTTCTATTAATGATTTCTATCTTTTATGCTTTGAGTGCGAGCTTGGTATGCATGTTCAGGGATCTGATTCTATGAGAATTTGATGTCTATTGGTTCTCCATAGCCTTCATTGATCTCTCTTAGTAGAAACCAAACTTTTTGGCTATAAGAAACCTTAGGTCTAGCAAGACACACACGTAGTGTACTTGTGAACCCTTGTAGATTCTCAAACTTTTTTTAGATCATAATGTTTCTCTTTTAGTAAACTCGGGTCCATGACTTTGGATTCTTTGAAGGATAATAGTTGGTGATAAGTGGATCTTCACCAACGTAATTGTAAGGATTAAATAATAGGATGTGTTATAAACGGTAGAATCTTTTTTGGAAACTTTCATTTATGAACTTGGCATTTTTAGGTTAAGTATGTGTTTTTTAGATGGATTGACGGTGGTAGATGACAATCCCCTTAACTCATTCATTGATTTTCGTCATATTTGTAAATATTTGTTTTGCATTCATACGTTTTCTTTATTTTTGTTGCCATATCAAATCAACTCCTATTTATTTGAAAATTTATGTGGTAGTCCACCAATGTGTCTAGTGTGTCATGTAATTATTTCAGGATTCTAGGTGGAGTTTAGATTAGGTAAATAATTGAGTCTTCGTCTGTAGGTCGAGTCTACCAGATTTCTGATATTAGTGGATCGAGTATTTTAAAGTGATTAATCTCATTAGTACTCTGCGGATTATGACCCATACTTACCATGCATAGAACTACATTGACATATTTGGGATAGATAATAGGGTTATCTTTGATAAGTAATTTTTTGTCTATCAACTATCTTTAAAGGCACATTCTACAAGAATTATCAAAATCTATATAACATGCATGTACCCTCAAAATATTTAATTTTACATATAAAATTTTGAAAGTTTTATTTTGTACCATAGTATTGCAGCGGATGTTTTTTCCTAGGAGTAGGATGAAATAAAGTCCCGTCGACTTATTGTTTGGCAACATAATAGAAAAGATATTTAATTTGTAATGATGCATTGTCTTTGCTTTATCTTTCCAATGTATGTCTACTTCTAAAAAAAATAAGGTCCATTATCATAAATATTCACTCAAGTTTCAGTATTTCTAAACTTTGATCACTCAAATTTTAAAAATATAAGTTTGGTCCTTCATCAATATTTAAATTGGTCACTAAACTTTGACAATTTTTAAAATTGATTGTTATTTTTTTTTTCAGACATTGAATTCGAGTTAATTTCATTAATTATTGATGATATTTTTGACAAGCAAAATACTTTGACGTCTCTCTCTCCAATATAACTTTGTGTGCCTTTGATTAGATTTAGAAAATCTGTAAAGAGTCGAATAAATAATTTATTTAATGACTCATATTTTTTTGATAATTAACGGAATTATTTGAATTTATCGTCACTAAATATAATAGACAATAATTTAAATAATTGTCAAAATTCAGTGAACGACTTAAATACCGAGAGACAGAGAGAGATAGTCGCAGAGACTGCAGAGCGCAGAGGGAGCCACTGCCATGTGCACGTCGTAGACTACTCACTCAAGGAGAGAGAGAGAGAGGGAGACGCGAGGCGAGTCTTGGGCGCTATTTGCCAAAAGCCGTACTCGGTACTCCCCAAAAGTAATTGCTGGAATCCAAAACGTTAAAAGAGTGGCAGAGCTAGAAAGCAAAAGACCATCTGCTTTTTACAGAAAGAAAAGAGAGGGAAAACTGGCACTATCTATCTAATCTGTCAACTTTCTACTGATGGATTGGATGCTAGTGCGCCTTGGCCTTAAAGTTTGAGTTTAGACAAACCATGCACGGCACGGTGGTGCCTGTGTTTGCGCTTTCTTTATAGAAATGGATTTCAAGAGTAACAGGTTCGAGCTTAAAATGCATATGGAGGTAATAATCGCTTTCTTCTCTTCTTTAGGTTTATGTGACTACTTTTTGAATTCGGATCTCCTCCTAACGGTTACCCTAACGCTTTAATCTTAACTCTTAATTGAATCTTATGGTCGACATTCACCTTTCTCAATCTTCGTAGTCCTCCTCGATTGTTTCAGCCCAGATCAACCATTTCTATATCAAATGTTATATCCAGCTAGTTTCTTATTTTCCAATCAAACTTCAATTAAACTTGTTTCAAGACAAGCAATCCTTACTTCCTGGGCCACAATTGATTAATGAGTTTCATTATAAACAAAATCAAAGCATCTCGCACTCTCTCTCAAAAATCATTCATAACCATCTGTTTATTATCTACACTCTCTGACATCTATCAATATATATACACAATTCCATAAACCAATAAATAAACATCGATGATCGATGCATCTAATTGACTAATGCTATAACAGATCAATCTAGAAACAAACAAAATCAAATCTCATAATTCACATAGATAGAAATTTGAAAAATCAACGGCAGAACAACCGAAAAAGTTACGAGAGTTTTCACGAGAAAGAGCGGTGAGAGCTTTTGCTCGGAGCTCGTTAGACGGAGCTGCGGAGAGAGAGAGAGAGAGAGAGAGAGAGAGAGAGAGGACTTCTTGTAGTTTGGGAGAGAATAAAAGAAACCGGAAAATGATCTTAGACTTACAAATGTAATGAACGGCCAAGATTAATGAGTTAGGCAAGCGTTAGGTCCTCTCTCATTAGGAGAGGATCCGAATCCATGTCTTTTACTGTATTGAATTGGATCATTCTTAGGTATCCAAGGGTAAGGTAATTTTATTTTATTACTTAAGAACAAATTTAATCGTCATTATGGTAATATAAGTTATTTTTGGGTTATTTAGTTGTATTTGAGATAATTTCTTTATTTAGAAATTTAGTTACAACTTTTGAACAAATTGTTCTCAAAGTTGTAAACATTATAAATAATTTTAAAAAAATGTGGTTATCGTGGTAATATTGTTCTAAATGTTGTAAATTTGTGCTTATGTAAATTGTAATTTTTATTCTCAAAGTGATAAATAAAAGTATGACATACTTTTGGATACCATAACATGTCCCGTATTAAATTTTGGATCCCAATTAGACAACGAAGAGTTTTTTTTTGAAAAGAAAATTTTGCCTGATATGTTGTAGTGATATGACCGTATGGTTTGCACATTTAAGCAAATAACATTTCTAAACTCCGGTAATTTCAGACTTAAAAAGAACATGTGGCCAAGAGAGCCTGATAGCTTCCAGGGATTTGATTATGTGATGATACTCATGATAGCAGTGAATAGACGGTGGAATTTGTCAACTCGTGTTTTTTTTCTAGCTATAGTTGCTTTTGTCAAGTTTCGGTACAAATCAAAAATGATATGGTAGCTGCAACGCCCGCAAAAGTCTCATTGGCCGACAAGCAATATGCCAATTCATACATCCAAAAGACTTGTAATCGAATTGGTTTATGCCGATTAATTGTGATGTTCCGTTAAGGATTTGCTTCTCCCAATCCACTTGGGAAATTTGCACCACCGGAATTGCACATTTGGGAACTTTGGTTTGCCACTTCCATTTTCCTAACCGATTTGGGAAATTCACAAAGAAATCGTTAAAGGATGAAATCGCCATATTTCCTTCCTTTTATGCGTCAACTATGCATTTCACACCACAAAATTAAAATAGATTACAACGTCACTTTGATGGAAAGTAAACTTGTAAATCGCTTTGTACAATAATCTGGTATAAATTTATGCGTGCCATCATTGCTACGTACGTATTACTCTAGCCGCACTCAAGAAGAGAGCGATAGTGTTGATTCTCTTCTCTAATTGTTTGGCTTGTCCGATAACTTTTAGTGTCAATACCAGTCTCCAACCACGTTAATACGTCATAGGTGCGGCCGGACGGACTATGATAATATGTATTAAGTAGATGCATTAATAAAACCTATAAGATTGTTGCAGCACTTTTATAGTAAAAAGGAAAGAAAAACAATAGTAAGGTGAGAATTTCATCCTCGATACTCCATAAATCAATAGTCCATATATGATATACAGAGTTGCTCGATCAATTATGCGGGACATAATGGGATGGAATGATGTCAGCCGTCTGATGTAATCCTTCATGAATGTAAGGCTAATCTTATAAGTTTGACTCAATTCACATCACACCAGTCACATATGCTATCTCTCACACTCTCTCTTTTCTTTATTTCGATCTGAAATCATTACCCAGGCATCATCGATCAATCAGTGGCGACAACATTGATCGAAAATCACAACGTCATAAGGGGTTTACATGACCTAATAGCAAGAATTTTAGGTACCTCAATCTCGACTTTTGGCTTTGTGTGCCGAGGTCTGCGCCTTTCTTTGCAAGCGATGACCTAGATTTAATCGAAGACGAGGGGTCCAAGTTGACCGTGGTTTCAGGCCAATCAACCTTGATACGACAAAGGCAACAAATTCGGGGCTGACAAATGG